>CM053143.1:146478828-148878828 GCA_028571685.1 Heterohyrax brucei
AAAGTTTTATATGTATATATTATAATGTTATCTAAAAGTTATGTGTATAATAATGTTATAATTTATTATATATTATAGTATATTCAGACCTGACTCAATGGCACTGCTTTTTTAAATTATATTATATTATATAAGTAATGTATATAATAATACAATACAGTATATTATAATATATATAATATAATGTCAATTTTTAAAGTGGGTAAGATGAAAATTAAATTTTCCTGCTTCCTTACATAGGGTCTTCTAAAGTAGACCCACAGATTAGCATTAAGAAGTAGATTACATAAATTACAGATAGCATTAAGAAGTCACATCTTTTCTGCACATCTGAATTATGCTGTGAATAAGCTTTTATGCATAATTCTCCTGGACCTATAGTATTCTCTAAAGTCAAAATCCCTGAAATTTTATATGTATATATATATGTATATATATATGTATATATATACATATATATATATGTATATATATACACACACACACACATATATGTGTGTGTATATAAGATCTGTGATTTCTGTATCACCTCCTCCTCATTTTTTTGAGGAAATGTTTAAACCATGTAAGAATTAGACAGTCAGATCTGTGCACATGTAATGGGAAGAGACAGAGAATATAGATCTATAATGTGTATGACAATGCACATATATTAGCTATAATAAGAAAATAGTTTTTCTGAGGCAATGCAGAAAAGACATAAGCTTGGGGAAAAATACAGAAAGCAGGCCAGAAACGCATTCAGTTACCTGACTCAGTGGCAACAAAGTTTTTTTTCTGGGTTGTGATTCTATAACAAATATCTTGACATTTTTTGGAAACTCATCACATTTTATAGCTGTGGAAACTGAACATGGTCAGGGCAGTATGACCCAGTCAACTGTGTAGACCTCTTTTAAAGTTACAGTGTTATGGAAATGGCATATTTAACATTTTTTCTAGTTTTTGTGAGCATTTCTATGTGCTGTACTAGTCAAACTATTTTATTTTGCCAGTAAATATAATGATGAATAAAATAAGATAAAACCCAGAAAGCAGGAATTATTTTAACAGTGGGAAATGAATACTGTAGGAGAATAGTAAAAAATCTGCTATAAATTTCTTTGCTAAAATGTTTCCATGTATGACTTTTAAATCCATTGCCTTTGAGTCAATTCTGATTCATAGTGACCCTACAGGACATAGAAGAACTATCCCATAGTATTCCCAATGAGCTGCTGGTGATTTTGAACTGCCAATCTTTTGGTTAGTAGTCAAGCTTTTAAATACTATGCTACTGGGGCTTTATATGACTTTTAGAAGGATCTAATTAACATTTTAATATAAGCATGTCATACAATTCACTTAGGAAATCCAACTACATTTCAAAAAAAGTTGAAAATATGCATGAGTGTGATATTAGAGAAAACCAAACCAAACCAAATCCCTTGCAGTCAAGTCTCTTCTGACTCAATGTTTCTATAGGACAGAGAAGAAATGCCTCACAGGGTTTCCAGGGCTATAAAAATTTTTTGGAAGCAGATTGCCACATCTTTCTCCTGAGGAGCGGCTGGTGGCTTCATACTGCTAAACTTCTCAGTTAGTAGCTGAGTGCCTAACCATTGCACCACCAGGGCTCCTTAAATGTGATAAAAGAGGCTTGAATCCACTGTTCCCTCTTTAAGTCTCAGTTCTCAAGTACTTATCACAGAGTAAGTGTTAAAACTGATGAAGCGCTACATCTGCAAACCAAAAAGTCAGCAGTTCGAATCTTCTCCTTGGAAACTCTATGGGGCAGTTCTACTCAGTCCTATAGGGTCACTATGAGTCCAAATTGACTCGATGGTGTTGGGTTTGGTTTGGTTTCGGGTAAGTGATAAAATTATAACTCTTTCATAGGGCTCTTAAAGAAACAGCTACCTGTTTCCATGGAAAATAAAAATTGGATAAAAAAGAGGACTACTATGTCAACCTGTAGGTAGTTGCTTCATAAGAAAAATTTGAGGAAATTTTGTTTCAGATGCAAAACTTACTATTACTGTTCTCTTTAGAACACAGTTCTGCATGGATTTAGTTTTAATAATCTCAGGTATACACTACAAGCTGTATGTCACTTTTTCACTTCTATACTTCCCTTTTTGGAATTACCCAATTCAAGAGCACTTTACAACCAAAATGATACATTTTAAAAACATTTGTGATTAAAATTGATACTAGAAAACATGACAAAACATGTAAATTTCTCTTTGCATCTCCTGGGACCATGATATAATTATAACTTCTTGAGTAAACATAGCTTTATATTTATTAACAATTCCAGTTAATGAAAAATAATGTCAACTATGTTTCAGTATTTGTTTTTTAGGGATTTACACTTAATGACATAAGCAGAAACAAACACAGTAAGAAAACAAATGATTTATTTCTCTATATATTTTGCACAGTAAATTAGAAATTATTTTATAAACACAATTTTGTACATGCATTTAGGTATGTCTGGTGTTCAATCACCACTCATCTGTTAGTTTGTCGTACTGTGGTTGCTTGTGTGCTTCTGTGGTGATGGGAGCTATGCCACAAGTATTTCAAATACCAGCAAGTTCATCCGTGGTGAACAGGTTTCATCAGAACGTCAACACAGACTGGGAAGGCCTCATGATCTACTCTTGAAAACTGAGCAAAGAAAACCCTATGAGTCACAAAACAGTCTTGTCTGACACAGTGTTTGAAGACGAGGCATGTAAGTGGGAAGGCACTCAAAATACGCAGTGGCTTCAGCAGGGGATTTTAGCACACCGTGATCATGAAAATGGCCCAGAGCCAGGCAATGGTTCCTTCTGGTGTACAAGGGGTCATCACAAGTCAGAGCCAACACAATAACAACTAAGAGCAAAAAAATGATAAAACTCACGATAAACTTTACTTCTGTATGTGGGCGTCTACTAGTAATAACTCTAAGTACCACCAGAAAATATCAGCCTTTCTCAGTATTTTACTTTTAATCTCTGGAAAACAATGTTTGTTGGTTCCTGTTTGTGGCAGTGACTTACAAACTGAGTTACACAATGACGTTCCCTTTCAAGTAGTTATCAAATCACAAAAGACTAGTTCTGAGGTTACCTTTTGGGTAACGTGGAGCTTCTTGAAAAGACTGAAGCAAGGATATACGGTGTGATTCAATTTTACTTTTTTATGTGTAAAGAATTTAAAGCACAGAATGATTTAGTGAGATAAAACACATAGTCAGGAAGTATAATTAGAAAGCTGTCCCAGGAAACAGGTAAGGTGATAGAAGTAGCAGCTGATGTTGGAAAGAAGTGAGCAGATTTTAGGGCTATTTCAGGATAGAAATTATTTACTTAGTGGTTGATCGGACGGTGGCTCACAGGAGTCAAAAATAATCTCCAGATATTTACTCTGAGTAACTAAGTAGATAATGATGTTACATCTTGCCATAGGTAAGGCTGAAGAAGGTATGAGCTTAACGGGATAAGTTAGTTTCATTTTTAACACGATACAGTTGAGATGCCTATAGAACTTTCAAATGGAGATTTCAATTATCTGAGAAAGAATAAGAAATAAGTCACAAACTGTAACAAAATTCTAACTTTTACTTTTGGCAGTTCTGTACCAGTACATAAAACAACATGCAAAAGGCATATGTGATATAACACGTATCTGATAATTTCACAATTACATCTTCTCTTATTAAAAAGAGGTAAGTTTACTAGGCTTCTTAAAACTTTTTACAATAACATTATATTAAGAAGATAAATATTTACAGATGTTAAGTCATTTATAGTTAAACATGTCACAGAATGATTTGTTTAAAGAATTAAAGGCTGTATTTGGTTTTTACTTTAACTGAAAACGGGCAGTCCTCACTTTGCATGATAGTGTGTAACCATTAAATTACCTATATAAACTAAAACTGTGCTTTGTGATTTAACACTCAGTGGGAAAATCTCTATTGTTCTATGACCTTTAAACATTTTTGTCCAGACATTGAAATCTCACTTACTGTCCATGATAAATGTATAGGGAATGAAAAGAAATTAAAATTAAGTTATATTTAGTATGCTCTACTTTAAAATGTAAGAAACATTCAGAAATTAACTATTAAAAAAACCTGATCAAGAATATACTCAATACTACCTGCCTTCTTATCTGTAACTAACAGAGTGAACAACTTTATCCTCTTCCTTAGTGAGCTGTCATTCTCTTTTCTAAGTTTGGATTAGCCTCCAATATTTTATCCTCTGTGCTTTCAATGTCAGGAAATATTCTGAGAGTTTCTTTCATGTCAAGTTTTTGCCAGTTTCACGTCTCTTGGGCTTTCTTCATCCTTTTTATCACAACCACTTTCCTTATTAATGTCAATAAATTCACTCAATTCGTCTGACTATGTATCTAGAGTGTCTCAAACGACAGCAACGTCAACATTCCCAAGGTCAACTATTTTTCTTCTGTCACTCAGTTCGTGTTCAATGTGAATTTCACTTTCAGCACCTGCACTTTTAGTTTCTTTGCTGCACTTTTATCTCTGTTAGTTGATTTCCACTTTCGATTACCAATTTTTGTAAAATGTTACTGGGAAACAAAGAGGCAACGCTTTATGAATGGGATAACAGATGCTAAGTTATCAGTCACCAACAGACTTTGAAAAGAAGTGATGCGATTTGTCACTGATCATAGTGTGCGTCTGTCATTTACTTAACGATTTTTGAACTTCAGAGCTAGCTGTCAATTTTGTATTTAATGCAATTATCAGTCAGCCTACTCTGAACTATAATGTTGAGACGTTGTTATACATGTAAATTATGTTACTAAATTTATGCACAGCATAACAGTGCCAAAAGAGGATCTTCTTTTTGTCCCAAATCAAATCTATTCATTTCCAGATTTATCTAGACAATAAAACAACTTAGTGACTAAGTCACAGAATTGTGATTCAATTCTTTATATTACTGTACTAAATTTAGAATGAACTTGCTTAAACAAAGGTACAAAAGTCAAAGACTTCACCACACAAGTTAAATATAATTTTAATTTTTAATTAATGATCTTTAATTATGAGGATGCTCTTCCCAGACTACAACTTTCTTAGAAATTTTTAAAAATATGATATCTGGCACTTAATGCATTGGAAATTTTATACCTAAGAGCAGTTGATGGTACTTACAGGAATTCTATAAAAAGGAAATGGGCAAAATACTGCCTTTGGGCTAAATCTGACAGGATGTCTGTTTTGGTAAATAACGTTCTATTTGTTTGCTTTAGAACTTAGTTAACCCAGTTATTTACTTATGCAGTGTTTGTGGCTGCTTTAGTTCACTATCAGTAGAGTTCAGTAGTTGTAACATAGATTGTATAATCCTTAAAACTGAAAACATTTACAATATGGCACTTGGCTGGGCTTATATATTAAATATATATTTGTTTATATATTAAATAAGGTTTCTAACCACTGTTATAAATATTAGATAACTGAACTGAAGAATAAAATTCAGAAATTCTAAATACTGTATGGAAAGTAATTTTAAAGATTTTATATTAATTCTACTTGTAAATCTCTCTCCACATGAAAATCTGTGGCTTCAGGGAGACAACATTATCTCTTATTATTACCTTTCAAGAGATCTCTAATTTTAGCACTGTGACTTATTTGTAAGTGATGTCTAAAATTAAATTTATTGCATTAAAGAACAAGGGCTTTATAGCCATGATGCACATGGCCAAACTGTTCTCAAATATTGAGATTATTAATATTTTAATAGACAAAAATGGCAATCCATTTAAAATTTATAATTTTTATTGACTAGCTTACCCCTGATGATCAGTTTTGATGACAAAGTTAAAACTGCTCTGTTTTGTAAATTTCTTGATCCCATTGTCTTACTCCATGGTATATACAGAAGTACGTTTATTTAGATATAACTTGAAACTGTGCATAATGAACATAACTCTGTACTTTTATCTTATGATCTCAATACCTATTTGGGATATAAAATTCATATTTCTAAGTTTGGAATATTAGGAAAACCTTTAAAAATCTTAAGCTTAAACCCACGCTAGAGAGATTTTTCCAGATTAACAACTTGCATGTCACTACCTTATCAGTGAAAACATATGGAAATAAGATAATTATCTGACTTCAGTATACCAGAAGGCTTTTTTCATTGCAGAATAAGTGAGGTAATGAAGTCTTTTTTTTTTTTTTTTTTTCATTTAACTCTCACTCCAACTCACCTCCTTGTTTTCATGTTCTATCTCTTTTTTAGGAGACAGGTCTTTAGTTAAATAAAAAAAAAAAAAAGAAGTAAAAGACCTTATTGGCACAAAAACTTCAAGTTATAAAAATTGTCATTAGTGAGAACAGGGTTATTTGACTGAAAACCTGTCATTGTCAAGAACCAATGAAACCTGCTAGAGTATAAAACCTGAAGAACCCCAAATCTCCTTCCAGTTCCCCTCATATCTGCAATCAGGCACATCCAGAGACCTCCACACTAGAAAATTGATTGCTTCCTTCTCCCTCTTGTCTCTCCTGAAAGATATCCACTGCAACAAAATGACTGCAATTCTGACTCCATACAAACAGATATAGGTGACAGAGAGGAATGCAATGTTCTAGGAGGAAGGGAAAGGAAAGAAAACCCAGATGTTCAGGTCATTCAGATTTTAATGGCCTGAATAGAGATTCCACGGACCAAGTAAAGAACTTTTTGAAATGTAACTCTGATTCCCATCAATATCTGTGATGATCTAATAATGATTATTTTATACTAATGAACTCTTTCCCTTGCCTTTCCAGATACTGCAGGGTACAATTATAACATTAAGCTGATTTTAATTTATTCTCTCTTTAAATCACATTTCTGGTTCCTGCTGCTTTGTAAGTGTTCTGTTAACAATTCTAGCTTTGTCTGATCTCGGCTCTGAGCTGCTATGGCGAGAATTATGAACTCACATTTGCACCCTCAGAATGCATCAGGGGTGAATCATGGAGCCATAAATTTAATAACTTGCTATTCAATTTAGTAAGATATAGATTTAATGTTCTTGGAGAAATTTTTCTTCTTCCCTATGCAAAGATTAAAGTGAGTGGTTGCAGAATCTATAATAAATGTTGGTATTTAAAAAAAAAATTTCCTGTATTAGTTACGATGATGATTATTATTTAAGACTGCATTTTGTATCAGGCAGTGTGCTAACATTTAAAAAGTCAGTGATAATTAAACAACTGAGTCCTTGTCATCACGGACTCTTAGTCCAGTGATAGAGAAGTATATGTAAAAATTAGAGCTTTCCAAAAATTAGAGTTTAAATACGGGATTTCAAAGAGAAGGTTATTGTTTCAAACTACAGTCTCTCAAAGCCTTCTCAAATTCTCTCAAAGGTCCTCTGTCCTGATGTTCCATCTACCACTCAGCCACGGGGTAAGCTTGAACTCCAACCTTTTAGTTAGAAGGAGGAAGGTCAGTTCTCCTCTCCACACCTCCTGAGCTTCTTCTGTCCCATAGGCCACCCTAAAGGGAAGTTTGTCCTTTACTCTGTTCTGAAAAGCGCTGCATATCACGTAAATGTGCCCACTTGTGACTCCCTGTTGTCTTTACAGGTCATTGAAAATTGTTAGCCTAGGCAATAACACGGTGTTCTACATTGTTGTTTTTCTTTCTTTACCTTTCCACTTTCTGCTTATTTCTGCCTTTGTATCTTTGAAATAATATATGAACACTGTAATCTTTGTCTTAGATTCAGTTTTTTAGAGCATCTAGTATGTAACACAGTAGTCTGTTGTTGGATTTTATTGATGTGTTAAATACTAAATTTCAGATATCTATGTATTACAGCAGATAAAACCGTAAAATTTCAGGCAGACATCAGAATAAAATCCCCTTCACTTACCAGCATTGCGTCCTTTTTCTTTGTTTGTTTGACCTTCAGTTTCCTCATCTGTGGGGGAAAAAAAAGTTATAATGCATAAAGAGACAGATGGTAGTAAGCCGCTAAGAATATGTCAAGTACCCTTTTGGACAACTATGAGTGATCTCCCCAGCTCTTTTCCGGTAACCTCTTTCCTAGTATCCACTCAAATTCATTCAACCGAATAAAAACCTTTCATGTTCTAATCCTGACCCAGATTTTAGAAACCACTGAATTGGCCCTGAGGTGGGCATCTAAGCAACACTAGTACAATTAGAACTCTTCTCTGTGAATTTTGAAACTAATATCAAGGAAGAGTTGACTACCTTGAGCTAAAGCTGTAAGTTGTAACTGCCAGAAGCTAGTATTGGCTATGTTTACTGACACATGCAAAACTCCAGTCTGCAGAGAGAGAGAATCCAACTGAATAAAAGAGAGAGGTGAGAGATTCAGATAGAGTTTTGATGTTTGCCAAACCTCACACTCTAAACCTGAGGCCCACCTGTAATTTGTCTTTAAGAGATCCTGGGTCTTCATGGCTGATTTGCTTTTTCAGCCAGTGAGTTTTATCTAAACTAACTTGAATTAGATTTCTGTCAACTGTAACTACAATAAAGAAAACTCATACATTTAGCACAATACTTACCACATCACATCAAAAATAAAGGACCATATATAAATATACAATACACACACACCATATATACATATGTGTGTGTGTGTGTTATTTGATAGTTATAGAATAGTCCATTGGTTAAAAGAGCAAAAGTTAAAATTGTAAAACCTTTTGGAACATATATGAAACTCCAGAACAGTTCCCTAAGCAGAAATGCTGGTCTTTTAGCTGCAACTCAAAAGAATAATCTGTGATACTAGTCTCCCTAAGGGAAGACAGGGGAGTAAAATAATGAGAAAGATGAGCATTGACTTACATGAGATCTCTTTTCAATGCTCCCCAGTGAATCTCAAAGTTAAAAGCAGCAAGAAAAAAAAAATCCCAAAGGGTTTTCTGAAGAAATAGAGAAAAACCAGAATTCTCAGGCCTATATGCCCATTTGTCTTCACATCATATGTCAGTCTTTAGTTTCAAAGTAATGTTCAGATTGAGATCTGGGAACCGATTGTATACTCAAAGTATGTGTCCAAAGTTAAACAGATATAAAAATATGTCCACATAAGACAAGCAGTTTATGGTGTCTTCAGTGACATTAAAGAGCATTTATAAATATTTAAGGTACAACATATACTTGAATTAGGTTGCCAGCCAAGCCAAGTTAGGAGAACACTATTCTTTTAACATTTTCTTCCAATAGAGCTACCCACAAAGAATGATTAAGTGATAGTTATTTGGAGATGATTACAGGAATTCAACCAGCTGTGCCTGCTAAAGTCCATGGCTTAAAATATAGGAATTTTGCCAATTTTACATTTAGATTAAATCTCTAAGAAGAAAAAAAAAAAAAGCCTCTCAAATTTGAGAAACTGGTGTAATGTTGAAAATACTATTGCAGGAGGTTGTAGCATGTAGAGTATTCAGAAGCTGTCAAGTTTTCTTGTGTTTAGTACAAAAACACTTAATCCCTAAGGTAAATTTCTATCAATCTTTAAGCATTTGTCCCAATACTCATTCCTGTCTTGCTGGTATATTCACTGAGTCAGTGCATTCTTTCATTTCTCCTCTCCTGAGCAAGTTCTTTCACTGGACTCCACGGACGGCCGGGCCTGTGAGCAGTGTCCGCTGCTTAGTGTCCTCTCCTCCCCCCTCCTAAGGCCTAAAAAGATCTCAAAAATAGGCTATGAGAAACACGGCACTATAAATACAGGCATCACCCCATCCTCGTACAGGAATGTACTATTCCCACCTTTCTCAAAAAAGTGACTAAAAAAAAAATTATAAAGCAAATACAAGCATCAATCTGGAGCCCTAAGTGTCAAATTCACGTGTTAACGAACTCTATATAAAGTATTGAATGGAATAAAAAACTAACAGTAAACCAAGAACAAGAAAAGCTATGGAGTAGAGTATGGATTTGCCATCTTGGACTACAGCCACCAAGGAATGCAGACACTGAGTAAGGGATGCAGCTTCACAAAGTTCCCAGCAGAAGCTAGAGCACCCAGTAACCACAGCTGTAAACATTCCCTTTCCTGAACTTCCTCCTTCTATGTGGCCTCTGCAGCTTTGCAAAGGGTCACCCTGGCTTAGCCAGAGTGACATCAGTTCATTGCTACATGTGTTCACCACACACAAACTTGCTGGCTTCTTCAGCACCAGTTTGTTGTTGTGCTATTGTTTTTTAGCTTTTTTTTTTCCTTTCCTTTGTCTCTCTGCCTTCCTTTCCCTTCTGCCACTCACATAGCCCCATGTGCTGTCTCTGTCTTTTCTTGCTCAGCTATGCAACACTACCTGACTAGTAGGGCCTCTTTGTTTCTGCACTGCCCCACTGGTCAGGTAATTCAGCTGCAGTTTCTTTGGTTCCCTCTCTGTCTCTCTCTTAGTTGTTGCCCTTCTGTCTAACTACCCTGTCCACCGTCTACACCCCTTCTCAATGGACAGTGTTACATTTTTCAGCTAGAGTGCTGCTGGCACACATACCACCCCTAGTGGCCTACACTTTCAGCAACCTATTTTTTCATTTCTTTTTGTTTCTTCTCTCTCTATCCCTTCTTTCCTTTCCTCTATCTCATCTACCTCATGCTGTGTGCCATCCCTCCCCTTTTCAATGGGCCATGCTGCACTGTGTGGCTAGAAAGTCACCACCACATGCCTTCCCCAGGTCCATGCAGCCCCTACCATTTGGCTCAGTTGGTGCATATTTTTGTTTTGTTCTTGTTTTACTGTTTATTTGTTCCTTCCCTCTCTCTCCTCTTTTTCCTCTACTGTCTCCCCAGTGACCTAGCCCTGTGCACTGTACTCATTCATTCTAAAAATGCCTATTAGACCAGCGATCTACAGAACCATTGGCATACAGCCTCACTGGGTCTGTGCTACCCCCAACAAGCAGCTCTCTTTCATCCTGGCTAACTGCATTAAACACTAAGGCCCTGAGGGGCGCCAGTATAGACCCCTGGACACATGTACTCCATTCTGTAATGGTCACGAGCCCTCCACTGTTGGCCTTACTTGGTGCTACAAATAACTTACCCTGCACTGACAGTCTGTTAGACTTCCCTTATTATACCACAGGTGACCAATCAGCTCTGTCCACCTGAACCAGGTAGTGAGCAGTATCATGCTCACAAACAGGCAAGTAATAAAACACACTGTTTTAGTCATCTAGTGTTGATTTCTTGATGGTATGAGGTCCTTAACTCTCTGATTCCTTCTCTGTTGTTTTACCTCTTGTAGGACAAAAGGTAGTACACGCCACACTCCAGTGAGGTGACCTTAGGAAAGGATTTGCAGTCCCACCCTAATCCTCTCTGACGTAATCCACTCTGTGAACAACAGACAGAGATTAGGATAAGAAAAATCATAAAATGGAGGGCAATCACAGAATACAGGGAATCTTGACCCAGGCAAACTATACTACACGTATATTTTGGAGGACACAATTCAATCAATTACATATACTCAGCCCACCTCCCTAGACATAACAGAAAACGAATAAAATAAATTCACAATCAATAAACAAAATACTTCCTGAAATCCCCAGAGATAGCAGACAATATCAAAACATATTTTAAAACATATACAGGTGGCTCTGGGAAATGACCAAAGAAAAGAAAACGATTTGGAATTACCTAATAGGGACTTCAAAACTCTCATATTCAGGTCTCCACATAAGACTTAGGAAGTGATAAAGGAAAACACAGACAAAAGTAAGGAAAAAATAGACAAAATCCTGGATAATATAAACGAAATTAGGGAAAACATAGACCAAGTAATGAAAGAATTCAGGAAAATAACACAAAAACAAGATGTTAAAGTAAACAGAAACCATACAAAAATAGTAGTTAGAAAACCCAAAGATAAACAACAAGGTTTCAGAAATGGTCACGACTCAATCACTAACAGCAAATATTTAAGGATAGTTAAACACTAGAAAACTAATCAAAATAATCTACCATACACATAAATTAAAAGAATTATATGATCATCCCCATCAATGCAGAAAAGGCATTCAATAAAGTTCAACATTCACTCCTGATTTAAAAACAAAAAACAAAAAACTCTGAATAAAATAAGCATAGAAAGGAAATTATTCAACATAATAAAGTCTATCTACACAAAGTTAACAGCTGATATTATTCTCAATTGAGAGAAGCTGAAAAACTTCCCCCTGAGAACAGGAAAATGAAAAAGATGCCCTTCATCACCACTCCAATTTAACACTGAGCTAGAAGTCCTAGCTAGAGCAACAAGGCAAACAAACAAACAGAAAGAAAACAGAAATAAAGGGCATTCAAATTGCTAAGGAAGATGTAAAACTATCTCTGTTTGTGGATGTTACGATACTGTATGTAGAGAACCCAAAAGACTCCACAAGCAAACTACTGGAGCTAATAGAAAGATGTAGCAGCATCGTAGGATACAAGACCAACAGACAAAAATCAGTAGGAATTCCTTACACAAATAAAGAGAACTAGGAAAGGGAAATGGGGAAAGTAATATCATTTATAACAGTCACTAAAAAGCAAAATAAACTTAGGAATAAATCTAGCAAGGGACATACAAGACCTATACAAAGCAATCTACAAAAAACAATGTGCTGCAAGAAACCAAAAGAGACCGACATAAATGGAAAAGCATACCATGCTCATGGATAGGTACATTCAGTAGTGTAAGAATGTCTATTCTACCCAAAACAATGTACAAATACAAAGTAATCTTGAATGAAATACCAACAGCATTCTTTAATGAAATGAATAAAAGGAATCATTAAATTTTACAGAAAGAAAAAAAGACTCAGATAAGTAAAGAACTATTGAAGAAAAAAGTATGAAACCTTATACTTAGTACTTGACCTCAGAACCTGATATAACACTATGGTGGTCAAAACACCCTGGTATTGATACAATGACAGACATATTAACCAACGTGTAACTCAGATATAAATCCATCTATACCTACAGTCACTTAATCTTTGACAAGTGCCCAAAGTCCACCAAATAGAGAAAAAACAGTCTTTTAGAAAACATTGCTGGCAAAAAGGATGTCCATCTTTTAAAAAAATGAAACAGGACTCATACCTCAAACCATATACAAAAGCTAATTCAAAATTGGTCACGGACTTAAATACAAAACCCAAAACTCTAACGATCATAGAAGGGAAAGTAGTCAATGCTAGGGACTTAATTCATGTCATAAACAGGATGTAAACCATTAATTAACAATACATAAACACCAGAAGAGAAGCAAGGTAACTGGGATCACCTTAAACTTAAATACGAACATTCATCAAGACTTCACCAAAAGGGTAAACAGAGAACTCACAGACTGGGTAGAACTTTTTTGGCTATAACGAATCTAACAAAGGCATAATCTCAAATCTATGGGAAAACCTGACACCTCTCCAACAAAAAGATAAATAATCCAGTTTTTAAAAGAGGCAAAGGATATGAGTATACACTTCACCAATGAAAACACTCAAGTGGCTAGCAAACACATAAAGAAATTCTCATGCTTACTAGCCATTAGAGAAGTGCCAATCAAAAACACAATAAGATACTATTTTACCTTGACACTTCTAGCAAGAAACAAAAAAATCACTTCATCATCTAGTACTGCTATAACAGAAATGCCACTAGTGGATGGCTTTAACAAAGAGAAGTTTATTTTCTCACAGTCTAGTAAGGTTCAAGTCCAAATTTACAGCATCAGCTCCAGGGGAAGGCTATCTCTGTCAGCTCTGGAGGAATATCACTGTCATCAATCTTCCCCAGGCCAAGAAACTGCCCTGCTTAGAAAACCTGGGTTCAGAGGCTGAAGCGCTCCACTCCCGGCACTTATTTCTTGGTGGTATAATGCCTTCCTCATCTCTGCTCGTTTCCCTTTCTTTTTATCTATCGTAAGATAAAATGTGGAAATCCTTGTGGCATAATGGTTAAGGGCTACAGCTGCTAACCAAAAGGTCAACAGTTTGAATTCACCAGGCACTCCTTGGAAACTCTATGCAGTTCTCTTCTGTGCCATAGTCAATTCTGACTTGATGGCAATGGGTTAAGATAAAAGGTAGCCCAGGACATATCACAGAAAAACTCTCTTTACATAGAATCGGGGATGTTACCTTATCAAGGTGTTACAATCTCATCCAAATCTTTCAAAAAAATTACAATCACAGAATGGAGAATAATCATACAATACTGAGAATCATGGACTAATGAAGTTGACACATATTTTAGGGCAACACAATTGAATCTATGACAGTAACAAATGTTGGAGAAACTGCAAAATAATTGGAGTGCTTATGTACACTGCTGGTAGGAATGTAAAATGATACAATTACTTTGGAAAGTGATATGACACTACTTCGAAAAGGAAGAAATGGAAATATCATACAATCCAGCAATTCCATTCCTAAAAACAGAAACATATCCAAGAGAAATAAAAGTCATCACAAGAGTGGACATATGCACACCTGTGTTTGTTACAGCATTATTCACAATAGCAAAAAAGATGGAAACAACGTAAATGTCCATCAATAGATGAGTATCTACACAAACTAAGGCTATATATACAATGGAATACCACTCAACAGTAAAGAGCAATGATAAATCTGTGAAAAATCTCACTATATGGATGAATCGGGAGGGCATAATGCTGACTGAAGTCAATCAAGAAAGGATAAATACTGTATGAGATCGGTATTATTACAATAACTAATGGAAAGGTTTACACACAGGAAAAAATCTTTAATTGTTACATGGCAGTGGAGGGGTGGGGGGAAATATTAGCTAGACAAGCAGCAACTTTGGTGAAGGGTAAGATAGTACACAATACTGAAGAAATCAATAAAACTCAACTAATACAAGATCAAGGAAGCTTCACAGGTACATCCAAATTTCCTGTGGGACAAATTGGCTCTGAGTCTGAGAATCAAGAACTATTGTCTCAAAAGACAACTAGCTCAACTTGCATAACATAGTTTATAAATAAAGTGTTCTACATCATACTTTGGTGGTTATTATCTGGGGATCTTAAAAGCTTGTGAGCACTCATCTAAGATACTCCAGTGGTCCCTGCCTATCTGGAACAAAGCAGAAGAAAATCAAAGACACAAGGAAAGATTAGCCCAAAGGAATAATGAAACATAACTACTACAGCTTCTACCAGATTGGGTTCAGCACAACTAGGAGTCCACTGACTATTCTGTAAGAGATCAGAACAGATGTTCACAGACAGAGCTGGGGAAAAAAGTACAAAATCAAACTCACAAAAAAATACAGTTAGTGCTGTGACAGAGACTGGAGAAACCCCAAGAGTACGGCCCTCGACACTCCTTAACACAGAACTGTAGTCATTCCAGAGGTTTACCTTTCAGCCAGAGATTAGAGAGGCCCATAAAACAAACAGTAACACATGTAGCTTAACCACCTGTTTTTGCTGTTGTTAGGTGTGGTTGAGTGGGTTCTGTGCCATGCCCATAAACACTGTTATGCTTGGGCCCATGGTTGCAGCCACTGTGTCATTCCATCTTGTTGAGGTCTTCCTTTTTGTTGCTGATGTTGTACTTTACCAAACATGATGTCCTCCTCCAAAGACTAATGCCTCCTGACAACATCTCCAATGTATGCAAGGCATAGTCTTGCCATACTTACTTCCAAGGAGCGCTCCGGTTGTACTTCATCCAAGCTGGATCTGTTTGTTCTGTTGTCAGGATTCCTTTCCAACACCACAGTACAAAGACATCAGTCAATTCTTCTTCTGTCTTCCTTATTCATTGTCTAGCTTTTGCATGCATATGATGTGATCAAAAATACCATAGTTTGAGTCAGGCACACATCTTTGTCTTCAAGAGGACATCTTTGCTTTCCAACATTTTAAAGAGGTCTTTTGCATCAGATTTATCCAATGCAATGCATCTTTCAATTTCTTGACTGCTGTTCCCATGGGTATTTATTGCGGGTCTATGTAAAACAAAATCCTTGACAACTTCAATCTTCCCTCCATTTGTCATGATGTTCCCTGTGAGGATTTTTGTTTTCTTCATGCTGAGGTGTAATCCATACTGAAGGCCATGCACCTTGATCTTCATCAGTGAGTGTTTGAAGTCCTCTTTACCTATACAGCCCAGGAATAGACAGGAAAAATGGACAATAAAAATGAAGAACCGAAGGTTGAAACAGAGAGGGTGTCAACACACTGTGTCTTTGCAACCAATGTCAGAAAACATTGTGTGTATTTTTGTTTAATGAGAAACTAATTTTCTGTGTAAATCTTCATCTAAAGCACAATAAAAAAGAAGAAGAAGAAGAGTCTGTTATAATCTCTTACAGAACTATAAGACCTGCTGTACAGAACTGTACCAGGAAATGGAATATCAGACCTCATTTGTGGCCACCTCCTAATCAGGGTCATTTTCATAAAACTTTTGGCTTCAAAATACCAGTTTTACTGAAAATCATACTATCCACCTGTGTCACAATCACAACCACTCTACTGTGATCTAAGCCTCTACTCATTCTTTCTCATTAAGTCTAGCACATGTATTGTTTTCATTTTGCTCTTCATAGCTGAGTATGTCCTCATATTCATGAAATTATTTACACCCTTTCCTGACTTATTTAATTAGTTATGTTCCAAAAACAAGGTCATTATGTGAAATCAGTGTTTTGCCAAAATAGAGGATGATGATATCAGATGACAAAATGGAAGATGCCTGTATCATTGTAGGATTGTCAAATGACATCATCACACAACTAACAAGCTATGTCATTGTGTAACTACCAAGTTATATCATTACATAACTGAGAATCAAGGTCCAGCCAACCTGACACACAACTGTAACCACCAAAGCTGGAGTTACTCTCATCTTGTCAATTCTGTTATATAATAGATAAAATACAAGAAAATTTCATGTGTCTCTTTAAAATAAGGTCAATCATTGGCATGTTTTAATCAAAGAGACCTGATAAGGCCACCAGTCTTCTTTCTTTCATTTGAACATCTTCTTAGTAATTTTGCTCTGTCTTCATCAGATTGTATTAAGTCAAAGAAATGTGATCTAATTTAAAAGGAAATAACTAAAAAAGCTAGTTAAAAAAATCTACAAAGTCAATAGATAAAAAAGAATAATTATAAATTTGGTTCATACAAAATTAGACCAGAAAGGAGGAAGGGAAAAAACTAGAGAGTTTAAATAAAATATATAAATGCAGTAATTATATTAAACCCATAATTACTGTTGTAATTAAAATATCAGTAGTTACATTATATTGAGAATTTAAAAGAAATCTTAACTGTGCTGTTTACAGGAGACAGACTTTAAATATAAAGACAGAGAAGTACAACTAATTTGGGAAGGAGTAAAATTTCAGATTTTAAAAATGAACAAATATTAAAGATACAGCTCAGTAAATGTTGAGAAATGTGTGTATATATTCTGTAAATAGTGCTCTAATCAAGACATAGACTATTTTTATCAACTCAAAATGCCTTCTCATGTCCCCTTCCAGCTAATACACAGGCCTCCACTGGAAATCACTAATTTCTATTACTATAAGTGGCTTTGCTTATTTTTCATTTAAATGGAATCATACAGTAGGTACCCTTTGGTGTGTTCCATCCATCTCATAAAATATTGTCTGTCACGTCCTACATGTTAGTATACACATTAGAAGAGTAATATTCATCCTATGAATATTCACAATTTATCTTCTGGTGATATTTACATGGTTTCAATTTGGGGTCTATTTCAAACAAACTTAACATGAACATTCTTATGAAAGCTTTTTTGTGCACATAGGCATGGGGTGGAATTGTTGAGTTGTAATGCAGAGATACGGTAAGAGTAAAAAAAAGAAAATTTAAAAAATAATAATTAAATCGGTAGCATGCACATTTAGGAAACCCTGGTGGCGTGGTCTCAAGCTCTATGTCTGCTAACAAAATGGTCCCAGTTTCAAATCTGCCAGGCTGCCTTGGAAACTCTGTAAGGCAGCTCTACTCTGACCTACAGGGTCGCTGTAAGTGAGAATCGACTTGACAGCAGCGACTTTCGGCTTTGGCTATGTATATTTAACTTTCTCTGCATTTGTGCCAATATTGGTGTTGTCCATCAGTTCAATTTAGCTTTTGAAGGAGCTACAAAAGGTCCTTTGGCTACACAGAAGTTACGCCATCAGCTGCTGACAGGAAAGATGGCAACAGCAGCTCGGCAGCGAGCTGGGCAGATTCACTGCCTCGGCAGTCCTATGGGGCAATTCTCACCCATCCTATGTTGCTGTTGTTAGGCACCGTCGAGTCGGTTCTGACTCATAGCAACCCTGTGAACAACAGAATGAAACACTGCCCTGTCTCGTGCCGTGACAACAATCATGTTTACGCTTGAGCCCACTGTCGTGGCCACCGTGTCAATCGGTCTTGTCGAGGGTCTTGCTCTTTTTCACTGACCCTCAACTCCACCAAGCTGATGTCCTTATCCGGGGACTGATCTTTCCTGATAACATGTCCGAAGTATGTAAGACGCAGTCTTGCTATCTTTGCTTCCAAGGAGCCCCGATTGTATTTCTTCCGAAATAGATCTGTTTGTTCTTTCGCCGTCCATGGTACCTTCCTATAGGGTCACTGAAAACCGAAAGTGACTCTAATGCAATGGGTTTAGTAGGTACAAAACGGTATCTTAGTGTAAATTTAATTTTATTCACTTGAGACTAATACTTCCGAGCATATTTTTTTCACATGCTGTTTGCCATTCATATGTTTCTGATTGTGAGGTTTCTACTGAAGCAAACTTCCCATTTTTACATGATTTTCATTTTTGACCTTTTTGATATTGACTTGTCTAATTTTTCCATGGTATAATTCAATGAGTAGGCTTTTTTTTTTTTTTTTTTTTTTTAAATACAATTAATACATGTTTGGAGAGATTTTTGTGTTTGGTCTAACTTTTTTTCGTATACTAAAGTTATGAAGTTTCTTCTAAAAATTCTATACCAGTTTTCTGTTTAGAACACTATTAAAATTCAAATTAATTTTTGATGTTAGCAAGAGATGGGGCCAGCCAAGAGATGGGGCAAGCTTCATTTATTTTTATCACATATATCCAATTTCTCAAGCACTACTTCATGAAAATATTTTTCTATTTTCATTGATTTACTTGATACGTTTGTTGAATATTAATTGATTCAATAGTAAAATCATCTGGACAAGGAACTTTCTTTTGGGGAAGGTTTTTCATAACAAACCCAATTCCTGTAATTCAAAATCTCTTCTCTTGTTAATGCTAATAACTAATGTTTTACAAGTACAGCTTTTCTATTACACTTAAGTTATAAAATGTACTGACATAAGGGTGAAAATAATACTCTTTTATTATTCTTTTAATAATTTTAATAAGGTATTTGTATTTTTAATCCTGTAGTCATAAATTATATTTACAATATTTTCTCATTAGCCTTTCTCTTGATTTTAAATTAGATTCAACTCCTTATGTCCTATATAATTTTGTGTGTACATTATTTTAATTTGTTTAGGCTCTTCCTACTAAGTTTTCTCTTATTCTCTTTATTTTCCATTTGATTTTCTCCTTTTTCCCATCTTCAGGGTGATAGAAACAAAGACAAATGACTTTATTCTTCTTTCCTTCTATAAACAATTTAAGATGTAGATTCCCTTTTAATCACACTGTGTCACTACATTCCACACATTTTAACTTACTGTATTTTTGCATTCATTCAAATAGAAAAGGAAACCCTGGTGGCCTAGGGGTTAAGTGTTACAGATGCTAACCAAAAGGTCAGCAGTTCAAATCTACCCAGGGGCTCCTTGGAAACTCCATGGGGCAGTTCTGCTCTGTCCTACAGGGTTGCTATGATTTGGAATTGACTTGGTAGCACTGAGTTTTTTTTTGGTTTTCAGGTAGAAATACCTTTTTGTCTCTGGTGATGTCTTATTTTATTAATGCTTTATATGGACAAATATTTCTTACTTTCCAAATATATGAACTGCTTTCTAGATATGTTATTTTTATGGATTTCTAATGCAACAGTGACTACACTGTGGTTACAAGAGATAGTCTATAAGACTTCAAACTTTTTATTTCTATTGAAATATCTGTTATAGTCAATATGTTATATACCTACAAATACTCCACGGACCTGAAAAGAATGAGTATTATGTAATCATTGGCAGAGTTCCATAAGTTATTGAGTTGGTTGTTAGTGTCTAATTCTCCAAAGAGGGGATCACACTTTTCTGGATGTTTATAAACAATACTCAAAAAGCATCTGAAATAATTTCACAATACCCCTGTATTCTAGTCGCATCATTTGAGTGTTCAAGTAATGAGATGCTATTGTCATCCTGCCTTTTTGTTGGTTTTTAGGTAGCTATCACTCAGGAGCAATGAGAAATACACTCTTAACAGTTCATAAATACAGACCATGGAGTAAGAAAAAAGAGTGTCAAGCTACCTCTTGAAAAACCTTACAATTAATGCATGGTATTTAGCTATAAAGAGATTAATGAATTTTTTTCTCTATTCATTAATTTAAAAAGTGGCATCACTCACTGGCTTTTGCTTAATCTGGATCCTGTTTTAGTCTTCTCATCGTCTGACTTAGAGCTCTTGGGGCCTGAGCCAGCAGCCTGTTGCCTGACCGGGTAACACTGGGGTTTGCTGGCTTCCACAGCCCTGAGACCTAGCAGCCTGCTGCGGGACCTTCACAAGTGCCTGCAGCAGTGTGAGTGAGGACATGCCTCCAGCCTGATGTCTCACAGAGTAGGGTGGCCTGTGAAAGTCAAAAACTTATAACTTTTTAGTTACTTGTCCATTTGGAAACAAATATAATTTTTATATATTCTATAAAAAAGTATTATTTAGTATCATTTTAAAACTGCAACAGGATAAGCCTTGTTATTGTGTGTTAGGAAGTCGATCCTGACAACCCTATACGACAGAGTAGAACTGCCCCATAGGGTTTCCAAGGAGCCCCCGGTGGATTTGAACTGTCTGTTTTTCAGTGAGAGCCTGAACTCTTAACCACTTCACCACCAGGCTCCCGATAAGCCCTCGTATACCTTAACTGTACTTATT
This sequence comes from Heterohyrax brucei, assembly GCA_028571685.1. Taxonomy (NCBI): domain Eukaryota; kingdom Metazoa; phylum Chordata; class Mammalia; order Hyracoidea; family Procaviidae; genus Heterohyrax; species Heterohyrax brucei. The sequence continues at coordinate 146,499,933 of CM053143.1, forward strand.
TGTATTAACTGAATGCAATGATTGTGCCTTACTGCCTATTTCATGCTGGTTTCCACGTACTTAGTTTTCCTTAGATATTTTTTTGGTGCAGAAATCAGAAAAGTTGATTGTAAGGAGAAAAGAGATTCAAACAATCAAGACTACAGAGGGTGGCGAGGTATTTATTCTTTTCACTCCACCTATCGCCTCTGGTGCATGCTTCCTCTTGCAAATACATGTCAATGTCAGCAGTACTGCTAGTGAGCGAAAAGGAAGGAGAACTTTCTCCAGGTAGAAATTATCCCCTTAGGTCTTGAACTCTGGACAGATGGCAATTCACTGTGAATTATGGCTAAGGCTCTAGAGGAAAATTCCACCCTAGAGATTTTGTGTTCTCACCTTCCACACTTAAGGAAGCTGCTGTGAATATGAGAGTCTGTTAGTAAGAAAAATTGTCTAAAGAATTTCCCTTCATATAGACATAGCCAATGTTATGCCATTTTCAAATCTGTAAACATATTTATCTCATTAATGTACTATCAATCAGATGAAAACTCAGCATGCTGGAGCACAGCTAAAATAAGGTTTTGGGGAATTAATCTAAATAGAGCCTCGACTTCTGAATCTAAACACAATATTTGAACCACTCACGGCACAAGTATTTTAAGAAGTTTTTTCGTCTTCTTTTACTTCTTCCAAATTGCAAAAGTTTTGCAAAATAGCTAATTCTTAAGGTTTAATGACAAAACTCATTCAGAACTCCAATTATTATTAAATTTTTAAAAAGCAAAATGTATTTCTATCCTGATGAGAGTTATCATTGTTAGCTGTCATCTAGCTGACCTCTGACTCATGGCCATCCATGTACACTGAAATGAGATACTACCAGGACCTGCTCCATCTCCATGATCCACTGCAGATTGGGCTACTGTGACTGATAAGGGTTTTCAATGGCTTATTTTCAAAAGTAGATAGCCAGGCCTTTCCTCTTAGTGTGTCTTAGTCCGGAAGTTCTTCTGAAACTTTTTCAGCATCATAGCAACAAGCACTGGTGGACAGTCTATAACATAGCACTGATAGACAGGATGCAACTACACATTGGAAGCACTGGCCAGCAATCTATCCTGAGTCTCCTTCCGAGTATTTAATTCAAGAAACTTGAATAAAATGGGCATGTCATTGAAATTAGCCAAGTGCCATCGAGTTGGATCCGATGGAAAATACTATGTGTATTCATTTTTAACAATTTTTTTAAAATATGGCATTGAAAAACTAATGACTGCAATGGAACTGAAATTTGAGGGTAGACTTGTCAGTAAGTCTTTACTATGATAATCAAAGTTGTAGAATATGAAATCATAGTTCCAGGCATTGCAGAAATATCATACTTCCTCTTACTAATACATGTCAATGTCAGCAGCACTGCTCATGAGTAAAAAGCAGGGAAAATATTCTCCAGGTAGAAATTAACCCCTTAGGTCTTGAACTCTGGACAGATGGCAGTCTCACTGTGAATTATGGCTAAGGTTCTAGGGGAAAATTCCACCATAGAGATTTTGTGTTCTCACCTTCTGTACTCAAAGAAGTGGCTGCGAATATGAGAGTATGATCTAAAGAAGAATAAAAAGAAATGATTTGTGGATATCTACATATGGTTTATAATAATAACCTTGGTGTCATATATTGATAAATTACCAGGATTGTCAATATTAATATTGAATTTCTGTTAAAGAGCTTAAAAATATTAGTTGAAAAGTAATATCTTAGATAATTTAGGTACTATGCTAATAGAAGCAATGAAATTTTGAGACTTTTTCTATAATTTGGACACTGATGTCAATCAGCAAATGTTATATAAACTTTTTACTCTAGGAAATTTGGATATATCATTGATCAATTTCTTGACTGATTTAGTGAAACCATTTAAATTGGTATTATATGGATAGTCAAAGGCGAGTTGAGGAATCTCTGACAGAAAAGCATTTTGTCCTTTATGAAGTGTAACCATCATTACTTTCTAAAAGCTACCAAGTTATTCCATTAAACATTTGTTTCCATGTATTATTTTGAATGTCTATGTATGCATTTGTATTACCTACTACCAAAGAAGATATGGAACCAGGGATATTGTTGCTGATGTCTGATGGATCCTGGGTGAAAGCAGAGAATACCAGAAGGATGTTCAATGTGTTTTATTGACTATGCAAAGACATTTAACTGTGTGGATCATAACAAATTATGGATAGCATTGCAAGGATGGAAACCCCAGAACACTTAAATATGCCTGTGAAGAAATCTGTACACAGATCAAGAGGCAGTCATTCCAATAGAACAAGGGCATAGTGCATGGTTTAAAGTCAGGAGAGACACATGTCAGGGTTGTATCTTTTTACCATACTATTCAATCTATACACTGAACAAATACTCTGAGAAGATACTTATATTAAGAAGAATGAAGCATCAGGATTGAAGTAAGCCTCATTAACAACCTGCATTATGCAGATGACACAACTTTATTTGCTGAAAGTAAAGAGGACTTAAAGCAAATACTGATGAAGATCAAAGGGCACAGCCTCAGTATACATTATTCCTCTGCATAAAGAAAATGAAAATTCTCACAACAGCACAAATAAGCAACTTTATGCTAAATGAAGGAAAGATTGGGGTTGTCAAGGACTTCATTTTACTTTGATCCATAACCAACACCCAAAGAAGCAGACAAGAAATCAAAAGACGTGTTGTGCTGGGCAAATCTGCTGCAAAATCCCTTTACATAGTGTTGCAAAGAAAAGCTGTCATTTCAAAGACTGAGAAGAACCTGTCTCATGCCATGGTATTGTCAATCACATCATATGCATGTAAAAATTGGACAATGAATAAGGAAGACAAAAAGAAGAACTGACATCTTTGGATTGTAGTGTTTGTTGATGAAGAATATTAAGTATACCATAGACCGCCAGAATGAAAAACTGTGTTTTAGAGAAGTACAACAAGAATAGTCCTTAGAAGTAAGGATGGCAAAGCTACATCGTACATACTTTGGACATTTTTCAAGAGGGATCAGTCCTTGGAGAAAGTCATTATTCTTGGTGTTTTAGTTAGCTAGAGTTGCTTTAAGAGAAATACCATAGAGTGGATGGCTTTAACAAAGGAAAGTCTATTCTTACACAGTTCGGTAGACTATAAGTCCACATTTAAGATGTCCACTCCAGGGGAAGACTTTCCCCTTGTCGGCTCTGGAGGAAAGTCTGGTATTGCATCAATCTTTGTCCAGGGAGGTTCTTGGCACAGGAACCTCAGGTTTGAAGGATGCGCTCTTCTCCTGGTGCTGCTTTCTTGAGGGTGTGAGGTTCCCAATTCTCTGCTGGTTTCCCTTTCCTTTTATCTCTTGTCAGATGAAAGAATTAAGGGTGGGGCAAGTCATACTCCAGGGAAACTCTCTTTAGAGTGGAGTAGGGAGGTGATCTTATAAAGGGATTTACAGTCCCACCCTAATCCTTTAACATACAGCCCAGGAAAGTCATGAAATGGAGGACAATCACAAAATATTGGGAATCGTGGCCCAGCCACATGGCTACACATATTTTTGGCAGGACACAACTCAGTCCACGACACTTGGTAAAACACAAAGGCTGCAGAAAAGGAGAAGACCCTCAATGAGACGGGCTGGCACAACGGCTGCAGCAATGGGCACAAGCACCACAACGACTATGAGCGTGGCAGAGTCAGGCAGTGTTTTACTGTATCGTACATCGGGTTGCTGTGAGTTGGAACTGACTAATGATGCCTATCAACAACTTCAATAATAGGGTCTTTGCAATTTTTAGATATCATCACTTTTGTAATTGCCTTGTCTAATACATCCAGAAAATTATTAAAGTCCTGTAGGATCTGATATCTTTGTCTTGCTGGTGACAATGATGAAGATATTTTTGTTTTTTTCATTAGCCACTATGCTGAATATGATTTGAAATTTATATTTTACCATTTAACACCAGTTTCTCTTTCATTTTCTTGTTCTTTAATGGATTTTGAACATACAGAATAATGCTAGGACTAACTACTGTATAAAAGAGATAGTGTAAATTAACAATTTGACAAAATTTTAAACATAATTAGTGATCAAAATATCCATAAGGAAATAATAGATTTAATTATTTATCATCCAATAACAGTTTGTTTAATTCTCCTTAGCAGTGTATGATAAATGGGCATGTGATTAAATACATTAAATCAGTGATTTTTCATCACTTATTTCAGAGTATTTTAATTATATAAATGAACCAAAAATAGTATTAAAATGTTCAGAGATGAACAAGTTGAAGAATGTAATTAGCAATAAGTGATTTGCAAGGATTATCATAGACTTCAAAAATTACTTAAAAATAAAATAAAATTTAAAATAATAAACCCTCCTCAAGATTATATGCTAAACAAATAATTAAACTCTAATTAAAAATTAATGAGTACTGATTCTGTATACAACCTACATGCAAACTCAAACAAGTAAGTAATCTAGGAGGTCACAGCCTAGAGGAAGTCAGAGAGATAAAATTCTTAATAACTATATAAACCTTTAAACTATTAACATGTGCAAAATAAACTTTGTTTCAGCTAAAGAAAGTTAAGAACTTGTAAGTCATCATTTCCATCTTTGTAAAAGAAAATGGCTAAACGAACTGAAAATTATTTTTAACCAATTAGATCACTGATGTCACGGAGAAAATCACCACTATAAAATATAGATATTCATATGAATCCAGAGACTTATCCCCTGAAATCTGCTTAACTGAAGTAGAAACCACAGGAGCCATATGCTGGTCAGAACACGTAAGTGATAATTTTAAAAACAAAAAAATTTCTTGAGGTTGAACATGGACTGCCTAGAGAATGAGAACTGCTGGTGGATACAGTCAGTGGGGCACCCAAATTTTTATACATACTTCTAGGAATCCCATGCAGTTCTTATAGTGACGAGCCAAAGGGGGGCGGAGAGAGGAATAAAAAAAAAAGTCTTCTGAAGAAGTAGGGAAAAGCAATTGTAAAATACACCCAGAGTAATCCCCATAGCAAAGGTCTACTTTCTAGAGAAAAGAGTCTTTATTAGATCTTTAACCTGAGCGAAGGCCATTTAACCAATTGTATGTCACTTTAGCTGTTCTATCTCAGCTAATTTGTAGGCAGAGGAGGTAAGAAACACTTGCAGAGGTTAAAGCCCAGGGGCACAGACCTATTTAAAGATTGATACTGAATACATGCAATTATAAAACCTACCCTTCCACTCACCTTAGCATATAACAACAGTAATCCAGACAAGAGTGGATAACAGTCTACTACAGTAACCGTGGATTATAGCTGAAAGATTGTAATATGCAGATTTTACCAAGGAAGTTCTTAAAACCCATTGCCATCAGGTTGGGTCCGACTCATAGCAACCCTAGAGGTCAGAGTAGAACTGCCCCATAGAGTTTCCAAGAAGCACCTGGCAGATTTGAACTGCTGACTTTTTGGTTAGCTGATGCAGTACTTAATCCGCTATGCTACCAGGGTTTCCAAAGAAGTTCGTAGAGACATCCAAAGACAACAGGGGAGCTAAAAAAACAAGAACTTGAGTAAAATATGAAGATTCTGACACCTATAGCTACAATAAATATTAAACAGCCACACTCTTACTCAGACTGATGTGCAACATCCCACTGAAGACTAGATTATCTCACTTGCTCTTACCCAATATACAGTGCTCAACTTTCAAAAAAATTGCAAAGTGTATGTCTTAGTTGTCCTGTGCTGCTACAATAGAAATACCACAAGTAGATGGCTTTAATAAAGAGAAATTTATTTTTTTCATAGTTCAAAAACCAAACCCACTGCTGTTAAGTCAATTCTAACTTGCAGTGACTCTATAACACAGACTAGAACTCCTCTGTAGAGTTTCCAGGGAGTGTCTGGCAGATTTGAACTACTGACCTTCTGGTTAGCAGACACAGCACTCAACTACTACTGCCACCAGGATTTCCAAGTCCAGTGGCTAAAAGTACAAATTTAGGGCATCAGCTCCAGGGGAAGGCTTTCTCCTCAATCATTCCCTGGACTAGGAGCTTCTCCACACGGGAGCCTCAGGTCCAAAGTACATAATACTCTTCTCCTGGCACTGCTTTCTTGGTAGTATGAGGTTTTAACTCTCTGCTTGCCTCCCTTTCCTTTTAGGTTTTGCATAAGCCACACCCTAGAGAAACTTCCTTTACTTTAGATCAGAAGTGTGATCTGAGCAAAGGACTGTTATATCTCACCTGAATCCTCTTTAACCATAGGCAAAGATTATGATTTATACCACATGAGAAAAATCACAAATGGAGGACAAGCACATAATACTAGTATTGTTGACACATATTTTGTTGACACAAATTTTCAGTGGACACAATTCAATCTCTGATATTTCATACTTTGGACTCCCAAAATTCATGGCCTTACTATGAGTAAGACACATTCATCCTATCATAAAACAAAGTGAGATTAAAGGAGCACATCATCCCAGGGATGAGGACTAGAAGTCAGGAAGGACAAGAAAGGTGGTAACAGAGGACCTAAATTTGCAAAGAGGAGAGTATTGACATGCGATGGGATTGTTAAACAATGTCACAAAGCAATACATGTACTAACTGTTTCACGAGAAGCTAGTTTGTTCTATAAACCATCTTGTAAAGAACCAGAACATAAGAAATACTTAAATTATAATGGAAGAGGCTAATGGAAATTGTGTGTTGATTTTTTTAGATTATGCCTGCTATGTTTATTAAATATTTTTTACTTTAGTTTACTATGTAATATTTGTCAGGTATCTTTCATATACATACCTTGTAATGTTATATGTTACAAATTAAATCTCAAAGTTATAATGTCTGCTTTTAGAATTCTTTGTTAGGCAAAGTAATCATTATAAACCTGTATAGAACATCCAAAGGCATTTCCTCATTTTGTTTCATACAAAGAAATTTTAAAGAGGCAGGGCTTATATGGCAGAGTAGTCAGATGTTTCCTGTGATCCCACTAACAACAAAGATTCAAATAAACAAATGAACTGTTTACATATGACATTCTAGGTACCCTTAACACCAAAGAGAAAGTTGAGAAATCAGACTGAGTAACATGTGAGGGAGACTGGGACCAACAGTACCTAGGAACAGCCCTACCTGACCTGGCAGGAGTCAGCACTCCACAGGAGGATATGTGGTGGCTAGAGTGGTGAGTGAAGCTGTGCTGTTCAGAAAGTCTTCCTCAGTGGGACAAACTGAGTGACATATAGGCCACTTATGCCACCTGAATCAATGAAAAGCAGAACTGAACTAATGGCTTGCATCTAACTCCTGAAGACAGATCTAAACCTTTCCTATGGGCTAAACCTCTGTCCCATTTTCCAATGCTTCCCTCTCCCATCTCCACACTGTACTGGGCTCTACATTCTGATGCACAACTGGGATAGTAACATGACCCCTTCTAGGAGCCCTGAGCCATTCCCTTAGAGAGGGAAGAATTTAACAAATGGCCAAAAAAACAAAAAAAGTCAGGTCCTCTAACATGGGAACTCAGTGCAAAAACATGTCCTTTGCCTAGGTGAAAGCATAATGGGTCTACAGACCTTAAAAGCCTTTCAGTACTGCATACAGCAATACAGTGTCCACCACAGCCACCATCCTACAGTAAAAGCTACCTACCTACTCTCATTAAGAAACACGGACAAATCCTTACAGACACTCATGAATGGCTATCAGCCCACTATCTTTCTCAACACATGCAGCCAGATACTGTGCCTACATCAATTACCCCAGTCCATACAGGACTATAGGGGAGATTCAGCACCACACATGTGCTGACTGACTACTTGGACACCTGTGCTGAATACACACAAGAAAAATAAATGGAACATTAGGCCCACATGCTTAATAATAGCTGTAATCACCTGGTGATGAGATATTAGAACTTTGAAGGCACCAGTAATCAAACTAGCTCATATGACCAGTCTATTTGGGCATTTCAAAAAACAAAGTTATACCACAGTAAGCAAATATAAATAGAAACAACAACTTACTAATGGCTCAGAAACAAAAGTCAATATCAAATGATTAAAAAAGCAGACCACAATGACTTTCAAAAGCTCCTAAAACAAAGAATCAAAAGATTTCCTAAATGAAGAGAACCTCCTGGAATTATCAGAGGTAGAACACAAAAGTTTAATATCCACAATTTTTCAAGAGATTAGGAAGGATATAAGGCAAAATATAGCAGAACTTAATGACAAATTGAACAGGCTGCAAGAAATCCTTGAACAACAGCAATCAGAAGTTCAGTGGATTAATAATAAAAGTACAGAATTAGACAACTCAATAGAAAACCAAAAGAACAAAAATGAGGGAACAGAATGCAATATTAGGGAGACTGAAGATAAAGCAACTGACACCAATACATCTGAGGAAAAAAATCAGATAACATAATTCAAAAACATGAAGAAATACTAAGAGCTATGTGGGATTCTATCCAGATGAGTAACTTACAAGTTATTGGGAAGATAACAGAAAATACAGAGAGAATCGCTGATGGTTTGTTGACAGAAAATTTTTCCCTAATATCATGAAAGATGAGAAGATATCCAAGATGCTCATCAAACTCCACACAAAGTAAATTCCAAAACACACTAAGGCATATTATAATCAAATTTACCAAAATTAAAGATAAGGAGAGAATTTTAAAAGCAGCCAGAGCTAAACAAAAAACAATGTTTAAAGGAGAGTCAATAAGACTTAAGATTGGACTACTCAGCAGAAACCATGCAGGCAAGAAGACAATCAATCGGATGACGTACACAAAGCACTGAGGAAAAAAGTTACCAGACTAGAATTATCTATTGAGCAAAATTGTCTTTTAAATATGAAAGCAAAATTAGGACATTTACAGAAAAGTAGAAATTTAGGAAATTTACAAAAACCAAATCAAAATTACAAGATATGCTAAAAAGAGTTTTATGGGTACAAAAATCAGTAACATCAGATAACAACCCAAGACTGGAATGCAAGACAGACCCAACAGGTATGAATCCTGATAGTGAAATTACAAAAATAAACTAAAGCTAAAACACTGACAATAGGAAAACACAGACGTCAATATGTAAAAGATGACATTATAACAAAAGTGATATGTAGTCATAGACTTTTCATATGGAGAGGAAATCAAGGAAATACCAATAAACTACTGATTTAAATTTAGATAAATAGACGGAAAGATTAAGGTAATCACAAAAGACATTAAGAATCCTACACATCAGAATAAAAGACAAAACAAACACGAAGTCTCAGCAAATACAAAACCAACAACAATGAAAAAGAGGAAAAGTAAACACATAAAGAAAAATGATTTGGCACAGAAAATTAAGTGGAACAAAGAAATTGTCTACAATGCACAGAAAAGTCAAAATTACAGGAGTAACTTCATACCTATCAATAATTACACTGAATGCAAATGGATTAAATACATCAGTAAAGAAACAGTGGCAGAATGAATTGAAAGAAAGAAAGGAAGGAAGGAAGGGAAGAAGGAAGGCAAACTTTGAAAATACAAAATAAAACTCAAAGGATGGAAGAAAATATATCACAAAGACTACATTCAAAAAGAGCAGGAATGGCAATATTGATTCCCGATTAAAAAAAATAAAATAAAATCTACCACAGTGGACAAAGGGAGATACCATACATTGATTAAAAGGTCAATACATCAGGAGGACATAGCCATATTAAATATTTATGCACACAGTGATGGGGCTCATAAGTACATCATACAAACTCTAACTGAATTGAAAAGTGAAATAGACACCTCCAAAATAATAGTAGGAGATTTCAGGACACCACTTTCAGTGAAAAACAGAACATTCAGAAAGAAGCTCAAAAAAGACACAGGAGAGCTAAATGGCACAATCAACAAACTTGACTTCATAGACACACAAAACACCTCACCCAACAGCACCAAGTGTACTTTCTTTTCCAAACACATGGAACATTCTGAAAAATAGACCACAAAAGTTCCAAAGTACTGAAATATTGCAAAGCATCTTTTCAGATCACAAACCATAAAAGTAGAAATCAATAACCAAAAAAGCAAGGGGAAAAAAAATCAAACACATGGAAACTGAATAACACCTTACTAAAAAAATACTAGGTTATAGAAGAAATCAAGTATAGAAAAAAGAAACAAAAGGGAATGAAAACACATCTTACCAGAACATCTGGGACACAGCAAAAGCAATGCTCTGAAGTCAGCCTATTTCAAGAACAGAACAACTTCAAAAAGAAGAAAGGGCCCAAATCAAAGAATTACCACTACAACTCAAATAAGCAGAAAGAAAGCAGCAAAAGAAGCCCTTGGACACAAGAGGAAATAATAAAAATTAGAATAGAACAAAATGAATTAGAGAATAGAAATATGATTTAAAGTTAACAAGACCAAAAACTGGTTCTTTGAAAAGATATACATAATAGATAAACCACTGGCCCCAAACTGATGAAACAAAAACAGTGGATGAAGCAAATACCTGAATACGGAATGAGGTGTGTGACATTACAACAGATCTAATTGAAATTAAAAAAAAAAAAAAATCATAACAGGATGCTGTGAAAAAATGTACTCTAACAAACTTGAAAACCTGGAAGAAATGGACAATTTTCTAGAAACACACTATCCACCTAAATTAATACAAGCAGAGGTATGACAACTAAATAAGTCTGTAGCAAAAGAAGAGACTTAAAAGGTAATTTAAAAAACAAACAAACACTTCCAATGAAAAAGCATTGGCCTGGATGGCTTCACTGGAGAATGCTACCAAACTTTTGGAGAAGAGTTAAAATCATCATTACAAAAGTTATTTCAGAGGATAGAAAAGCATGGAATACTCCCAAACACATTCCATGAAGCCAGCATAACCCTAATAGCAAAATCAGGTAAAGACATGATATCTCTCATGAACTTAAGTGCAAAACTTACCAATAAAATCCCACCCCATAGAATTAAAGAATATATCAAATAAATAAATACACAAAAATAATTCACCATGTTCTACTGGAATTCAAACCAGGGATGCAGGCATGTTTCAACATTAGAAAAACAATGAAGGTAGTCCATCTCATAAATCAAACAAAGGAAACATTTGATTTTATTAATTGATGCATAAAAGTCAGTTGACAAAGTCCAACACCAATTTGTACATGATAAATAATCTCAGTAAAAATGAAATAGAACTGAAATTCTGCAGCTTAATGAAGGGCATTTATACAAAACCAACTGTCAACATCTTCCTAAATGGAGACAGACTGAAATCATTTCCTCTGAGCACAGGAACCAGATAAGGGTGATCTTTGTTACTACCTTTATTCAACATTGTGCTGGAGGTTCTAGCCAAAGCAATCAACATAGAAAAAGAAATAAAGTGTATCCAGTGGTAGTGATTTGTTATCTTCTACTTTGACATTTTTCTTTCTCAGTATGGAGGAATTCATCTGATTTTTGCATACTTATCTTGTATCTTGATATTTTGTTGGACCAGAAGAGAAAACACATACCTGGAAACTCCTAACAATCAAATACAAAGTGGTCAGGAGATATTACAAACATCTCTATATCTCTATTTGAAGATAATATGATCTTATATGTAGAAAGTCCTAAAAAAAAAAAAAAAAAAAAAGAGAGAGAGAAATCCAGGAAAAAAATCTATTGGAATTAATAGAAGAGCCCAACAAAGTATCATGATACACAATAACTACACAAAAATCAGCTGGATTCCTCCACACCAACGGAGAGAATGTCAATGAGGAATTCACTGAATCAATGCCTTTTACAATAGCCTCCCAAAAGATAAACTATTTAGAAATAAATCTAACATAAAAGAACTATACAACAAAAAAATACCACATACTACTGCAAGAAACCAAGAGATCTACATAAGTGGAGAAGCGCACCTTGTTCGTGAGTAGGGAGACTGGAGATCGTGAAACTGTCTGTTCTACCCAATGTGATCTATAGATACAATGTAACCCCTATTTGAATTCCAAAGACATTTTTTAATGAAAGAAACAAATCACCAACTTCATATGGAAAATAAAGAAGCTTAGGATAAATAAAGCACTACTGAAAAAGAAGAACAAAGTGGAAGGCCTCACGCTATCTGACTTTAGAACCCCTTACACTGTCACGGCAGTCAAAACAATGTGTTACTGGTACAACGACCAATACACAGACCAACGGAACAGAACTGAAAATCCAGACACAAAGTCATCCACCTAGGACAGACAGCTGCCTTATCAACAGTTTCAACCCAGTTCTTTCAAGGTCAAATTCCTGCTATTCTACCTCAGATACAGTGAATCACAATATGCGTTGTAAAAGATCCCCCAGTAATTCTTAAGTATAATAAATTTTGAGAACTACGGTTCTACTAGTAGAAACTTGTTGGAAATGTGAATTCTCAACAGGGATTCTACCTGGAATGAAGCTGCTCAAAGCCCCACTTAGAAGTGTGTGCTAGGTCTGTTGCAATATTATGACTCCCAATAGGAGCCACGAAAGAAAGAACTAGGCTGCTGAAGAAAACGTCAACAGGTCAAATCCATCAGATGCTTCTTGAAAATCCTATGGGTAGTTCTGTTGTGTCCCATAGTGCTGTTACGAGTCAAAATCAACTCAACAGCAATGACTTTCTCATGTCCAGTTTCTCTGCCTCCATTCTTACCCCTTTCTAAGGTATGCTCCACACTGTTACACAACCATTGGCAACCTAAACCCCAAATCTAACAATAACTGGTTGTTGTTAGGGGCCTTTGAGTCAGGTCTGACTCTTAGTGACCCTGTTTACAACAGCACAAAACATTGCTGGGACCTGCACCTCCTTCTCAATTGTTGCTGAGCCCGTTGAGTCCATTATTGGAACCACCGTGTCACTCCACCCCACTGAGGGTCGTCCTCTTTTTCAGTGAGGTGCTGCTTTACTAGAAATGATGTCCTTCTCTAGGGACAGGTACCTTTTGATAAAATGTCCAACGTATATGAGATGAAATCTTATCATCCTTGATTTTAAGGACCATTTTGGCTATACTTCTTCTAAGACAGATTTGTTAATTCTTCTGGCAGTTCATGACATATTTGATATTCTTCACCAACAATGTAATTCAAAGGCATCAATTTTTCTCTGGTCTTTGTTATTCATTGTTCAGCTTTTCTATGTCTATGAGGTGTTTGAAAAAAATCACGGCTTAAGTCAGGATCATCTTCATCCACAAAATTATATTTTTGTTTTTTCAAAATTTTAAAGAGGCCTTTTGCAGCAGATTTGCCCAGCACCACATGTACTTTGATTTCCTGACCCCTGCTCCCATGGACGTTAATTTTGGATCCAAGTACAATGGAATCTTTGACTACTTCAGTATTTTCTTTGTTTATCATAACATTCAGTTGTGACGATTTCTTTTTCTGTATGCTGAATTGCAATCCATACTGAAAACTGTCGTCTTCACCAATACACTGCAAGTCCTCTAAGCCTTCAGCAAGCAAGACTGTATCATATGCTTTTCACATGTAATTAATGAGTCTTCTTCCAATCTGTCACTACATTCTTCTCTATATAGTCCAGATTCTTATTTTACTTAGCATACAGTTAAATAAACATGATGAAAGAATGCACCCTGACACACACCTTTCCCAGTCTTAAACCACATGGTATCCACTTGCTATGTCTGAACAACTACTTCTTGTTCTATCTACAGGTTCCTCACGAGGACAGTTAAGTGTTCTGGATTCATATTCTTCCCAGCATTGTCCTTAGCTTGTCATGATCCATACAGTTGAGTGACTTTGCATAGTCAATAAACACAGGTAAATACCTTTCTAACATCTTCTGCTTTGAATATTCTACCACCTTTCAACTTCTATAATACAATAAAAGATTTCAGCATACCCCAAATTTCTCTCAGATTAAATCAAAATATTATTCCTTTAAGTGGAACTTTTAATGTACACATAGAAAATGCGAGAGGGAAAAAAAAACTAGAATTTAATTCAAGTTTATTATTTCAACCCTAGAATTTCAGAATCACATCTTTGAGCTTAATTCATTTTCAAATATACTGCAAACTAAGTATTAACCAACTCTGGCATAAACTCCAATATATCAATATGATACGGATTTTGAGGTTTCTTAAAACAGCCTCGTTATACTAAGGTACTTTCATTATTCTCTTCAATAAAGTAAGAGATGATGGGAGCTAGGAAATGGACTAATGTCATCTATAATTTCAAAGAGGATGCTATGGAAGTAAACAACTTAAAAGGACAAATGAAAATGGATTTTCTTTACTTATGGGACTAGGCTCATGTAAAATTATTTGCCTGAAACAGCAGTCTAAATTCTTTCTGAACCTGGCTTTTCAAAATCCACACTCTTAATTACATGCAGTTACATTACTTTTCAGACCTGATAGGAAAGTGAATAAGCTTCAAAGAATTCATGAGTATCACCAATTCCCTTACCTTTTCTTAAGCACTGAGTTCCTACACCTGCAACTCAGATATGCACAGCAGGACAGTTTTTTGCTTAATTTGGCAAGCAGACTGGCATTCAGAATTAAAGCAGAATGAATCTTACACAAATATATACACAAATTACCTGTGAAGAAAATACAAGCTGAAAGGATTAGCAAAGTTTCACCTTGCTTTCTAAATTTCTAATTAAACATGCAGGGATAGGAAAAATCTGAGTTAAAGAGTTTTTAAGACAATGACAGAATAGTCTTTCATAAAAGAAATTTCAGTTAATAATTTGGTTCACTATGTGCAATACACTTTTTGCAGAAATTTTGCCTTTAACAAAAATATTTCTTTATAGCCCACATTCTCATATACCATGCAGTCAAAATATGAAATTTAAAGGAACAAAACCTATAAATAATGCTAACACAAGGCAGAATGAGAGACCACGTACTTGTAGACAAGGTCATGAACACCACTGGTTTGAAGAATATGCATTTGTATTCATATTTATTTCTGCTAATTACTTTTGTTTTAAAGTTTCCAGTCTTCTGTCTGCCTAAAGGGATTTCCCCAACACACATTTTCATTCCATTATGTGTGACATTTTGTGATTATGTTCTTTAGGACGTTTATTAAATAGACACAATGGCTCTTTTGTATGCAAGCCACGGAGGTATTATATTTTGTTGTCAAGTAAAGCAGTCCTTGTTTTTGACTTGTCCTATATAGGATAACTAAATCTCAGGGGTATTGTGGTCTAGGCAGGGAGAATTTTAACCTACACTTGAAGACCAAGTATCCCTACCGTCCTTTACCCAGTCCCAATACTGGATCTTCTCTTGGGTTTCTATCCATATTTAAAAGGAGGAAAAAGCTGGCATATGGCTCAAAACTTTATTTTCCATAAAATACTTTACTTTAAATTTATAAAGGCCACCCAACATTACAGTGTAAATTTCGTTGGTCATCGTTTATTGTCACCACTATAAGGTCTGTAAGCACAGAGACACTGCCTGATTGGTTATGTCCTAGTCTAGTGCTCAGAAAAGTATTTTTCAATAAATGAATAAAGTTCTTCTTATTGGGCTATCCTTATTCCTAGACTACGAGCTCCGTCTGACTTAGGTATCCACTCCCAAAACTATGACTTTGATCTCTGAACAGCAGTCATTGTTCCATCTTAAATATCTAAAAACCTAACAACCTTGTAAGACTCATTCAACTGATATTTATCAACTGTCTACCACATGCTAGGTACTCTTATAAGGAAAATACAGAAAATACAGAAAGTGTTCCTACTTCACGGAGCTGTGTCCTGGAGGGAAGGCAAACAAAAAGCAAAGAAATATTTGGTATAATTTCCCTAACTGGAATCGTACTACAAATGAATTAAAAAATTATGAAATATGAAGAGATTACATTACATATGGAAGATTACAGACTAGTACACTCTATGGGGTAGTTTTAGTCTGTCCTGTAGTATCACCATGAGTCAGAACTAACAAGAGAGCAACAGCAACAGCAGCAGGGAGAAAACCATAGCCAGTAGAAAGACAGGAGGAGGATGGAGAAGGTGTTGTTTTAAACATGGCAGTAAACAGAAATGGTTTCTGGTTTAGATTGTTTTTGATCAGAGAGTTACAGAAGTGAAGAATAAGTTTTTAACACATGTTGAGAAACAGCATCCCATAAAGAGAGTAGTAAAAGGACCTGAAATAAGAGGATTGATTTATTTATTTTTAATATTTTACTGTGGTTAAGTGAAAGTTTACAAATGAAGTCAATTTGCCATATTCAAGCCCATACAGAGACCCCTATTCAACTCCATCTCGTATCCCAGCCCTGTGACAGCACATTCCTACTTTCCACTCTGTTCTTCCCGTATTCATTCAACCTAGTCCTCTCCCCTCTTCTCTACCCTTCCATCTCATTACTACAGGGGAGCTGTTCTAGCAGCCTCATAGCCTACAGTCACTAGGAACAATTTTGAGATATTCATGGAACAGAATTTATATTTATCATCTTTGTGGAGTCAACAAGCACAGCAGATGAAGGCAGAAAGGTCGGCAGGGCAGATAAAAATCAGGTATTTGAGTCAGTTAAAATTTAACAGGTAAAACCGAAATATTCACAACTTAGTATAATTGAAGTCCAACACAGACTTTCCTGAAGGTGGTGGGGTGAAGGAGGGCCAGTGGGATTCACTGCTTCATAAAATTTTTGAAGTATCCAGAAACATCTTTAACACATGGACTCCAAGGTCATCTCCTGCTAAAATTCTACTACCTAGAACAGATTTGCAAGGCCACACTTCACTGGAAAGAGATCTGGGAGATATCATCTAATTACATGCCCACAAAGAGTAAGAAGTGGGTTCCATGAGCAGGTAAGCATTCTGCAAAAGCTGTGTGAACATGATGAGGATTAGTAGTGTTATTGTAAGTATTATAGACTACTAATGAAGATTTTCCAACAGAAAAATGCCCCTGTTTGTACTTCAAGATGGATGTGAATGTTGTCTTGAGAATATACTATAGATTACCAACTTTAAAACAGATAGAACACATAGAGAATGCTTTTATTTCAAGAAGAGGCTATGGTGGCTTTGACCACACTAGAGTACTAGCTACAGAGACAGCAAGAAATGTTTACATTGGGGATATATTTTTCTGATTATTTCCAGTGACTTACATTTTTAGCTATGAAGTTCCTAAGACTAGATGATATGCCCCTTCTTTAATGTTTCCTTAAAAATATATGTATATATATATTGCCTTTGAGTTGACTGTTAAATCACTGCTAATGCACTTAAAACAGCTTCCCCCCCCCCCCCCCCACGACAGGACCAGACTCACCAGTCTGATACACACTGGAGAAATCTGGAGATCATGGCCCCCAGATACTCTTCTAGTTCAGTAATGAAGTTACTCCTAAGGTTCTGCTTCAGCCGAGTATTAGACATGCTTATAAAACAAAATGAAACTAAACAGGCACACCAGCCCACGGGCAAACAAGAGAAGGCAGGAGGGGACAGAAAACTAGTAACAGGGAACCCAAGGTCAAAAAGGGAGAGAGTTGATATGTCTTGGTATTGGCAAACAATGTGTGTGTGTGTGTGTGTGTGTGTGTGTGTGTGTATGAAACATGTACTAACTGTTTAATTAAAGGCTGGTTTGTTCTATAAATCTTCATCTAAAGTATAATTAAAAAAGAAAACAAGCTTATCTTTTTTGATCTGTTCATGTGCCTTTTTCTTCTGTTATATATTGAAATCTCTGAGAGCAAAGACAACATTTTCATAATGCTGGGTTACAGAGCACTGCCTGGTGAGTTGCCACACATAATCCATTATTTTTTTACTGAATTGAATAAAAGCAACTTGCCTATGGACAGAAAACAATTCCGGTGTTAGAGCCAGCATTAGAATCTGTTCCAGAAATTAACACACTGCAAAGAGCCAGGAAAACTGCGCTTAATCCTAGTAAGTTGATGCCCCTGGGTATCTAGCCTGGAAGACAAACCTTAAAAACAAAATGTGTAGCTGATAAAAATATTTTAAATTAGATGAATATCTGCGTGTAGTTTATCTCATCTGGGATAAAACTTCTGATGGAATGCAAGAGCAGGAAAATGGAATCTGGAAAAGAATGTCCTGACACATTTTAATAGAATATAATATTTTGATTCAGAAAATGTAAAGGCACGAACAGAGTAATATTAGTATTCATTGATTTATTTAGCAAATATCTATTTGTATCTGACTACAAATGAAAAATTACTATAGCTACTAGAAACAGACCAATGAAAAAAAGTCCAACCTTATCATCTTGATATTTATTTTCTTCCAGAATCTGAATTTGATTTTCCAAATTTAACACATGTCCAGGTACATTTCTTGCTACTGAGATATACTCTTGTTTTTAACTTCTGTTATTTTAACATTTCCTATCTTGATGACAAGAAACATACTATGATTTACTCCAAGTGCACAGAATGCAAAGATTAATACTCATGTAATAAAATCTTCCCACTTTGCTCAAGACTTATTTAGGGGTTAGTAAAAGTAAGACTGCTAGTTGAAAGCTTTCCGTGTTTCAGTCTGAGTGGGAATTCAGAAGAGTCTGACACATACTGCTCTTGTTTTTACCTACTAATTAGTAAAATCAAATTATGCACAGCATTTGGACTCATCTGCAAAAGACCTCCAGTATTAGAAAGCAAAGCTGTCACTTTGAGGACAAAGTATACTTGATAGCCATGGTATTTTCTATAGCTTTACACACACATGATAGTTGGGCAATGTATAAGGAAGACCTAGAAAAAAACTGAAGATCTTGAATTACATTGATGAAGAAAACTGACTGTACTGTGGACTGTCAGTAAAATAAGTGAATCTATCTTGAAAGAAGTACAGCCTGAAAGCTCTTTAGAGGTGAGAATGGCAGATTTTGTCTCACAGACTTTGGCCGTGATATCAGAAGGGACTATTTCCCATAGAAGGAAGGATATCATGGTAGGTAAATTCAAGGACTGAAGATAAAAAGAAAATCTCTCAACAAGATGGACTGACACAACGGTTGCAACAACAAGCTCAAACATAGCAACCATTAAAGGATGGCACAGGACTAGATTGTGTTTAGTTCACTGTACACAGAGTTGCTATGAGTTGAAACTGACTCAATGAGATTTCCCAACAACGAGTACTAAAATGCAAGAGATATGTGGTCAGAAATATTACTGCAGAGTTGTTGATGGGGTTTATGTTCACACGATGAAAGCAGTAAAAACATTCTTCTGTATATTATACTTCATTTTTCATCATCAAGCATTGGGAATGTCTTTGACTAGAAGTCATGCCTGAACCAAAATAAATTATGGAGGTTGTCTTCATGGCTTTTCAATCAGGATTTCAGTTGACAACCTTGAAACTGAACCTTTACACTTGCCTTTCCAGAATCTCTTTGTTTAAGAAATCGTATTTCAGTGCCAAACATGCTTAGGCTGTTTCTATTCAACCATCTTAATTCTGGCACTGGACTTTAGTAGACCCTTCAGATAATCAAGGTGAAATAATTTACATATGTATATTCTTTTCCTGTATTTACAGCATTATTTCTATGCTTCATTAAAAATATTTACTTAAATGTTTAGCTTTGCTGCTTTAATAGAAAAGAGGAAAATCTAGTCCAAATGGCCAATCCTTAATCTAAATCTTAGCTGATTAACTCCAAATTCGCCAGTTCAAATCCATCAGTGGCTCCTCGGGAGAAGGGCAATCTGTTTACTTAAAGATTTTACAGACTTGGAAACTTTACCAGCAGTTCTTTGCTGTCCTACAGTGGTATTGTGAGTCAGAACTGACTCCATGGTAGTAGGTTTAAACGTTAACTCTTACCTCCCCAAAATAATACGTATTTTCTCCTCCATTTAATTTCACAGAAAACTTTTTCATTCCTAAGTCTGATTACAAATCATTTCCTGAGACCTGAAGACAAATTGCTGAACAGGGCCGGCACCCCTACACCTATAGCTGCTACTGTTCATAACCTAAGGACAAATTTTTCACTTACTGCTTTTTAAGATGATTTCAAGGACTATGCTACAGAGACACTCTATTCTTCAGATAACTCAGTCTTCATAAGGAAATATAAAACTAAAAATCATGGCTACTTACAAAAATACTATAAATTAATACCGATGACTTGTATGTTTCTTGAGAAAACACATGAAAATTTTAAATTAACAACTTTAAAAATGAAGATATATTCTCCAAAAATGAATAGGGAAGAATTAAAAATAGATGTGATAAAACAATTTTGAACACTGCCTATTCACATAAATGTAGCCATTCTAAAAAACGATTAATCTACTACAGTTACATTTGAACAGTTCAGTCCTACTTGAAAACCACAGAGCTTGCTGCATTGTCTAAAAAAGGACAATTCTTAGCTTCAAAAATAGTAAGATTATGTTTAAATAATATAGCAAAACAGTAAATTCAGTAGCAAAAATAATTTATGAATTGTTTTGAATATACAAATAGTTCAAAGAGAACAAACTATATCTCCTATTGGATTCATCATATTTTTTTAAGGTAGTATATCTGTACTGTCATTATAGAAACACACTTTCTGCAGGAACATGATACATTAATTGAACTTATGAACTGTAATTTAGAGAATCTGGTATATTACAAAGGCATTATACATGAAAATAACAAAAGGTCATTAAAAATACAGAAAAGGCACAGTACACAATAGCAAAAAATTGGAATCAATCCAGATTTCCAACAACAGAGGAATGGACAGGTAAATTATGGTAATACACTCAACGGAACACTATGCAATGATAAAGAACAAAGATGATTTTAGGAAACATCTCATAACCTGGTTTCAATTAGAGGACAATATGTTGAGTGAAAGTAGTCAGTGACAAAAGGACAAATATTGTATGAGACCCCTACAATAAGAACTTAAAAACAGACTCATGCATGGAGAAAAAGATTCCTTGATGGCTGCAAGAGTGGGAAAGTAGGGAGTGGGGGGGGGATTAGATTAGATAGTTGATAGAAATTGAGTTGCATGAAATCTGTGACAGCACACATTAGAAAGATTAACATTAACTGGACTTCAGCATAACATGATTACTCCTCCCATCTTAACCCAATATTGCAAGGACAGAGTAGTTGGGGCAGGGGCCCAGGTATCATCTGGGGTCTTAAAAGCTGCTAAGCTGCCATCTGAGGGTACAACAAACGGTCCCAACTCAGCAGGAATAGACGATCACCAAAGACCAAAATGACATGGGGAAAAGAGAACCAGAAGACACAGAGATCCATGTGGGTGGATGACTGAATCAACTTGTGACCAGAAGAACTGGATGGTGCCTGGCCACCACCAGTGATAACCATGATGGAGCTCACGAAGTTGAGTCTCACTAGTAACACAAGAATAAAAAGGGGTGCACCCTGAGATCTCCACTGAAAGACCACAATTGATAGTCCAGGGACCTCACAGTTTCCCTGGGAGCATGGCCCCTGCCCTGATGCTGCCTCTGTCTATAAATCATAATGGAGGTCAACTCTTGTACAGGAATGGATTGAACTTGGTGACACGGAGTGACCGTATCATGTGTGCACTTTATGGTTCCATGCGTCTATAGGATGTTGTCCTGCTGACCTTTTACTGCAAGCAGGGGAGTGGGTGCAGAGGAGGGGATAGGAGATTGCTGGGAAGATAAGGCATGTATGGAGTGGAGAAGAACAGTGTGCTGTCACTGGGCAGGGAGAGCAGTGGGAGCTGCATATAGGTGGGCATGCAAATTTACATGGGAATGTACATTTTCATTCAATCATAATTTAAAAAAAAAAATACAAAAAAGAAAGACAAAACCAAAGTAGATGTCAGAAGAGACTCTGAAAATTGCTTTTGAATGTAGAACAGCTAAAGAAAATGGAAGAAATCATGAAGTGAAAAAAATTTACAGAGAATTTCAAAGAGTGGCTCAAGAAAATAAAGTAGTATAATGAATTGTGCCAAGACGTGAAATTAGTAAACCAAAAGGGAAGATCACATTCAGTATTTTTTAAGCTTAAGGAATTAGAGAAAAATTCAAGCTTGAAGTTGCGATACTGCAGGATTCCGTCAGCAAAACATTGAATGATGCAAGAAGCATCAAAAGAAGATGGAAGGGCTACAAAAAGTCACCATACCAAAAAAAATAATAATAAGCAACTTTTAACCATTTCAGGAGGTAGCATATGATCAAGAAATGTTACAGAAGGAAGAAGATCAAGCTGGACCAACAATATTGGCAAAAACAGGGCTTCAAGAATTGAAGGAGTAACACTTGAGATGCTTCAACAAATGGATGCCACACTGGAAGGGCTTAAACTTCTGTGTCAAGAAATTTGGAAGACAGCTAATTAACTGGAAGAGACCTCTTTCTGTACCCATTCCAAAGAAAGGTGATTCAGCAGAACATGGGAATTATCAAACATCAAATGCAAATAAATTTTTGCTGACTGTAATTCAAAACAGTTGCATCAGCAGGTCAACAGAAAATGGCCAGAAATTTAAACCAGATTCAGAACAAGACAAGTGTGGTGGTCAGGACTGTGTCACCTTGGCAACTCCATGTTTGGCTGCTGTATCAAGTGGCAGGACAGGGCCTGTAGTGGCTTCACTCCCCTCGGCTCTCATCTCTCTGCCTTCCACCACCTACCACCGGGCTGCTCCCTTAGCCAGCAGCTCCTAGAGCTGCCAATCTGGGGTTTGCCAGCTTCTGCAGCCCTACAAGTCAGCAGAGACTTTGCATTCTCACAGCCAGCTTGGGATCCACCACCTACACAACCAGTGATCTCTGACCTGCTGACCTTGGGTTCACCAGCTCCCGTAGCCATGTGAGGCTTCTGCCAGGACTTGTGATGTTCAGCTTCTACAATTGTGTGAGCTGTTTCCTTTATATGTAAATCTTTCCTTGTACATATACCTGTTATTGGTTTTGCTTTCCTAGAAAACATAGCCGAAGACATAACGGGACAAGGAATATCACTGCTGGTGTCGGATAGATCTTGGCAGAAAGCAGATAATACCAGGGAGGTGTTTGGCTGTGTTTTATAGACTACGCAAAAGCATTAGACTATGTGGGTCATAACAAATTATGGATAAAATTGCAAAAACTAGGAAGTCCAGAACACTTAACTGCACTCATGATGAGCCTGTACATAGCACAAGAAAGAGTCATTTGAACAAAGTGAAGAACACTAAATGGTTTAAAATCAGAAAAGATGGGTGTAAGGGGTATATCCTTTATCAAACTTATTCAGTCTGCATACTGAGTAAATAATCTGAGAACATGAGAGAATGCAGCCTCATAATTGGAGGAAGACTTATCGACAATCTGCCTTACGCAGATGACACAACTTTGTTTGTTGAAAGCAAAGACTTAAAGTGCTTACTGATGAAGCCCAGAGACCACAGCTTTCAGTATGGATTACACTTCAACATAAAATGAACTGAGCCCAAAACAAAATCATGATAAATGGCAAAAATATTGAAACTTTCAAGGATGCCATTTTACTTGGATCTACAATCAATGTCTATGGAAACAGCTGTTCAAAAGTCAAATGATGTGTTGCAATAGGCAAATCTGCAGCAGAACACTTATTTTTTATGTTAAAAGGCAAAGATATCACCTTAAAGACTAAGGTACCTGACCCAAGTGACACTATTCTCAATAGGTTTGTATGTATGAGAAGCTGGATAATGAAAAGGGGCGATTTAAGAAGAACTGATACCTTTGAATTATAGTGTTGGTGAAGAATACTTAACATACTGTGGATTGCCAGAAGAGTGAACAAAGATGTAGCTAGAATGCTCCTGAGAAGTGTGAGTGGTAAGACTCAGCTCACTTAATTTGGATGCGTTATAAACAGAAGCAGTCCCCACAGAAAGATATTGTCCTTGGTAAAAGGACTGAAAAAGATGAGAACCCTCAATGAGATGGACTGACACAGTGGCTGCAACAGTAAGAGTTAAACATAGCGATGACTATGAGAATGGCATAGGACCAAGAAGTGTTTCTTTCTGTTGTATGCAATATTTTGGTGAGTTAGAACTATATAGCACCTAACAACAACAGAGTATTACAAAGTTCCTGCGCAGCACAGTTTGTGCTCAACTAGTAACTGACAGCTTGGAAGTTCAAATTCATTCAGCAGTGCCAAGGATGAAAGATCTGGCAATTTACTTCCAAAATATATAAGTCATTTAAAACCCCATGTTGCACAGTTCTAATCTGAGACACGTGGGGTCATCATGAGTTTGAATGATTTGACAGCAATGAGTAAACAAGTAGTTATATTGCAAATAATTTTATCATACAAATATGTTATATATTCCATCCAAATGTCAACAACTGAAATGATAGAACTTATTGGATATAGACCCTGACCACTTACAACATAAGCACATGAGTGTCCATTATGTATGTTTTAGATGATAATTCAAGGCACTTCATCCAAATTTCTAATCAGTTTAGGAAGGCACAAAACTTCACCAAACCAAGCCAAAAGCTACAGTATTATAACAAGGGAATCCATGATCATATCATGACAACTATAATACCATCACATTAAAAGAGTGATATACTACAATAGTTACAGTTGTTTTTGATGCAGGGGAAATTTCAGACTTCAAAATAGTTAAAATTGATTTCAATAATTATATGTTAAGGGGAATTATGTATGTAGCCATAAAACAGATTAACAATATCTCACTTGAAATTAAAAATCACAATACAGGAGTCTCAACAAATATAAAATCAAAACTCATACCATCCATAAAGAAGAATGTCCCAGAATAGATTAATAAGAACAACAGAGAAATCATCAATATGAAAATAAACATATCACAATAGCACCACTAAACATATACCTATCAATAATCACATTTAATGTAAATGGACTGAATGCTCCAGTAAAAAGACAGTGAGTGTCATCTTGGTTCAAAAGACACGACCCATCTATATGTTGCTTATAAGAAACACGTCTTAGACTTAAAGATAAGAACAGGTTGAGAATTAAAGTTTGGAATAATGTATATTAAACTAATAAAAAAAAACTAATAAAAAAACTACATAAAAAAGAGCAGGTGTGGCAATATTAATCTCAGAAAAAATAGATTTTAATGTGAAATCCACTATTGTGGACAAGGATGGTCACTATTTATTGCTGAAACGTTCAATACTCAAGCAAGACTTAACAATATTAAATATTTATGCACCCAATACCAAAGCACCCAAATACATTGAACAAATAATGACAACATTGAAAAATGAGATTGATCATTCCACAATAACAGCTGGGAACTTTAACACTCCCCTTTCAGTTAAGGATAGATCATCCAGAAAAAAGCTCAGTAAGACAGAGAAGATCTTATTGCAACAGTCAACCAACTTGACCTTACCAACACATACAGATCTTTTCATCCATCAGCAGATAAATACACCTCCTTCTCCAAAGCACATGGAACGTTCTCCAGAATAGGCCATATGCTAGGTCATAAAACAATTCTCTATAAAATCCAAACCATTGATTTATTGCAAAGTACCTTCTTGGACCACAGAGCCATAAAAGTTGAAATCAGTAACAGAAAATTCATAGGTAAAAATTCCAACTTGTAGAAACTGAACAACACTTCACTCATGAAGCCTTGGGTTATAAAAGAAATTAAAGACACATTAAAGAAATTCATGGATTCAAATGAGAATGAAAACACAACCTACCAGAATTTATGGGATACAGCAAAAGCAGTGCTCAGAGTTCAAGTTATCTCTATAAATGCACACGTCCAGAAAGAAGAAAGAGCACAAATTAAAGAATTAACCTCACAACTTGAACAAGTAGAAAGAGAGCAACAAAGAAACTCCTCAGGCACCAGAAGAAAACAGATTATAAAGATTAGAGCAGACCTAAATGAGTTAGAGAATAGAAAAACAATTGAAAAAATTAATCAAACCAAAAGCTGGTTCTTCACAAAGATCAACAAAATTGATAAACCATGGCTAAACTTACAAAAGAAAAACAACAGAAGATACTACTAACCCGATTAAGAAAGACCTGGCAAATGTTACAACAGACCCAACTGAAACAAAATATATCATGACAGAATACTATGAAAAGCTTTACTCTAACAGGTTTGAAAACCTAGGGGAAATGGACAAATTTCTAGATTCATATAACTCACCAAGATTATCACAAGGAGAAATAGGTCAACTTAATAAATCTGTCACAAAGGAAGAGGTCGAAAAGTCATCAAAAATCTACCAACCAAAAAAAGTTCTGGCCCAGACAGCTTCACCAGAGAATTCTACCAAACTTTTAGAGAAGAATTAACTTCAATACTAATGAGGCTATTTCACAGCACAGAAAGAGATAAAATACTTCCAAATTCATGCTATGAAGCCAGCATAACCCTGACAACAAAACCAGGGAAAGATCCCACAAAAAGGAAAAGAGGGGAAAGGAGACTGTTGGGAGGATGACACATATATGAAGCAGAGAAGAATAGTGTGCTGTCACCAGGCAGGGAGAGCAGTGGAAGCTGCATATAGGTGGGCATGTAAATTTATATGAGAATGTACATTTTCACTCAGTCATAATTAAAAACCTTAAAAAACAAGGGAAAAAAAGAAAATTACAGACCAATATCACTCATGAATCTAGATGAAAAAATCTTCAACAACATTCTAGCCAATAGAATTCAACAGCATATAAAAAAAACTATTTCATCATGATCAAGTTGGTTTCATTCCAGAGATGCAAGGCTGGTTCAACATCAGAAAACAATTAATATAATCAACCACACTAATAACACAAAAGATAAAAATCACCTGGTTTTGTAAATTGATGCAGAAAAGACATTTGACAAAGTTCAACATATATTCATGCTTAAAACTCTCAGAAAAATAGGAATAAAGGGGAAATCCCTCAATATAATCAGTAGCATCTATGCAAAGCCAACTGCTTTCATCATCCTGAATGGTGAAAGACTGAAAGAATTTCCTTTGAGGAACTAGATAAGAATGTCCACTTTCACCACTTCTATTCAACATTGTGCTAGAAGTTCTAGCCAGAGCAATTAGACAACTCAAAGAAATAAAAGGCATCCATACTGGCAATGAAGAAGTAAAGATTCCCCTCTTTGCAGATGATAGGATTGTTTATACAGAGAATCCAAAGAAACCCACAAGTAAACTATTAGAGCTAATAGAAGAATTCAGTAAAGTATCGGGATACAAGATAAACATAACTAAATCAACAGGATTCTTTTATACCAACAGTGAAATTATTAAAGAAGAAATCACAAAATCAATTCCATTTACTATAGCCCCCAAGAAGATAAAATACCTAGGAATAAATCTAACTGGAGAAATAAGAGATCTTTACAGAAAAAACTACAAAACCTTATTACAAGAAACCAGGAGAGACTTACGTAAGTGGAGTAATCTGTTCTGCTCATGGATAGGTGTCGCTGCCTAACTGTCCGCCCGCGGAAAGAAGACAGGACACACGGATACGAGCCACCTTGCAAGTTGCTTGCTTTATTCTTCCTTTGTTCTTCTACCTATTCTACTTCCTATTCTACTACCTATTCTACTACCTCTTCTACTTCTTTTTACTGCCTCTCTTTGTTCTCCTCTCTCTCTCCTGCTGCGCCGCGTCCCTGAACGCCGTGGTGTTCAGGGACGCGGCGGCAGCTGCAGCTCCCGAGGCTGTGTCTGCTTCCTTTGTTCTTCTTCTTTCCACATCCGGTCCCCACACGCTTTTATCTCCCAGGTTCCTCCAATCACCCAAGGCCACGTCCTCCCAAAGCGGGGCTCTCAATAGGCTGACCAGCAGCCACTGCTCACAAGCATGCACTATGCAAGCCCTAAGTCTGGTAAACAAGGGTGTGGAATAAGGAGGGGCTCCGGCCTTGGGCGCCATCTTGGGCTGGACGCTCCGCTCCCCACAGATAGGAAGATTCAATACTGTGAAAATGTCTATTTTGCCCAAAGCAATCTACTTATATAATGCAATCCCAATACAAATTCCAGTGACATTTTTTAATGAGATGGAGGAACAAATTATCAGCTTTATTTGGAAAGGGAAGAAGCCCCAAACAATTAAAGCACTACTGAAAAAGAAGAACATACTGGGAGGCCTCTCATTACCTGACTTTAAAACCTATTACACTGCCATAGTAGTCAAAACAACCTGGTACTGGTACAGAAAGAGACATATAGACCAATGGAACAAAGTAGAGACCCCAGAGATGCCACCATCCTCCTACGAACAGTTAATATTTGACAAAGGTCCTAAGATTTCAAACCGGGGTAAGAACAGTCTCTTTAACAAATGGTGCTGCCATAATTGGATATCCATCTGCAAAAAATTGAAACAAGACCCATATCTCAAGCCTTATACAAAAATCAACTCAAATTGGATAAAAGACCTAAATATAAAAGCTAAAACAATAAAGCTCATCCAAGATAAAATAGGATCAACAATGGAAGTTTTAATACATGATATAGACAGACTTCTAAATCTGACAGACAAAACACATTCATCAGAAGAGAAAATAGATAAATGGGAATTAATAAGAATCAAACACTTCTGCTCATCCAAAGACTTCATCAAAAGAATTAAAAGACCACCTGCAGAATGGGAAAAAAAATTTTGCAACTCTATGTCAGACTGACACCTGATTTCCATAATCTATAATGTACTACAAAATATCAATAAGAAGATGACAAATCATCCAATTAAGCGATGGGCAAAGGAGATGGACAGACACTTCTCTAAAGAGGAGATCCAGGCAGTCAAAAAACACATGGGGACATGCTAACAATCATTAATTATTAAAGAAATTCAAATCAAAACGACAATGAGACACTATCTCACCCCACAAGATCGGCCATGATCCAGAAAACGCAAAACAGTAAATGTTGGAGAGGTTATGAAGAGATTGGAACTCTCCTACACTGTGAGTGGGATTGCAGAATGGTGTAAACTCTTTGGAAAGCAATTTGGCATTACCTTAAAATAATGGATTTAGATACACCATTTGACCCAGTAATTCCTCTGCTTGGAATATATCCTACAGAATCAAGGCCATTCACACCAACTGATACACGCACACGAATGTTCATTGCAGCACAATCCATGACAGCAAAAAGTTGGAATGAACCTAGATGCCCAGAAACAGAAGAATGGATGGGTAAACTTTGTTGTATGTCCTCAATGGAGTATTATACACTGATAAAGAACAACGATGATAGCAGGAAACATCTCTCAATTTGGTCTCAACTGGAGGACATTATGTTGAGTGAATCTAGTCAGCGACAGAAAGCCAGCCAAAAGACAGAAGGACAATTATTATATTAGACCCCTATGATAAAAACTTAAAAGCATACTCATACATAACAGGAAAAGACTCTTTGATGGCTACAAGGGTAGGGAGGGTTGGAAGACAGGAGGGCAAGGGTCGAAGGTTTAGGTTAGATAGTTATTAGAAATCTGGTTGGGTGAAATTCGGGACAATACACATTAGTAAGAAGATCAATACTAATGGGACTTTGACACAACTTGTGTACACTTCCTATCTTAACCCAATATTGTAAGCACAGAGTGTGTACACTTTCATTTTTTATTTAATAAAAAAAAAATCAGGGTGGCGGAGTGAAGATGGTGGACTAGGCCCACGTCTCCTTATACTCCTCTGGAAACCAAGACCTGAATTGACAATCAAACAGAGCCTTCTGATCACCTAATCAGCCTCAGGACACAGCACAGAGCTGTTAATTGGTACTTCATACTACTGAGCGAAAAACCTCCTCTCTTTCACTGACTCCTGCTCCTGGATAGCCCCGGCTCTCACAGACGGAAGGTAAACGCACCATTTTGACATTTTTCCTCTGTCTCGGCTGGTGGGCGGAGCTGGGTCTTGCCTGGCGGCTGGACTCAGACGCGCTGCTGGGGGACTAGGCAGGCGAAATTCCCATATTGTGAGAGCCAGGCTCGGGACTCTGTTAATCTAGCCACCTTGAGTCTTTCCTTTTCTAGCTGCCTCAGTGGGGTTTGTGCGGAGCTTCACAGTCAGCGTGCCGGACACCATGTTGGTACCGAGATTTTAGCGGGACCTCTTTCTTAGCCTGGGAGACAGCGCCTGTAAACGGGGCAGCGCTTCTCTGACAGAAAAGTAGTGATTTTTCACAGTGTTGCCTATGTTGGGGGCCCTGGAACAGAGCAGAGGAATCACTACCTCTCGGCACCTTTAGTTCCTCTGTCTGCTGCCTGTGTGCAGGACGCCATCTTGGATACGGTAGCCACAGCTGGACCTAATTCTTAGCTTGGGAGTCAGAGCCTGCCCACAGGAGAGCGCTTTCCTATCACAAAACCAGTATTAGACGCAGTGTTGGCTAAGGCTAGGCCCTGTCAGCAGAGGCCAACAGGGCAGTAGCATTGCTGTTTTCTGAACTAGTTTCTTATCATCTGGGGTTGGATATAGTGGCGCTTATTTTGTCAGATGAGAAGAGGGACCTCTACACCTGAAAACCTAACTGACTTGTGAACTGGTCAGATACCCCTTGCTTTACATTTGAAGACAGCCTAGAGAAACATTTGCAATCCATCCTCACAGTACCTCTTCCAGCCTCTATATACTCACATGGGACCCAAAAAGCAACAGACAATTGTGGCATACAAGCAATCACTCATGGCTTTAGAAGGCTCCCAAACAAAGCAACCAAGGAGTTTTCCAGATGAAGAAACTTTTATGAAAGCATCAGGAAGTGAATACAAATTGATTATGTACAGAGCCCTTCTAGACCTTATACAAAATGCAGCAGAACAAAATGAAAAATTAAGCAAGTTGTTCGATCTGATGGAACACGAATACTCTGAAATCCAACAGATCAAGAAGAAAATCAAAGACATAGAAACTTCCATGCAAAGCCAAGAAAACAGAATGGAACAAATAGAAAAAAGAATTTCTGACTTGGAAGACAGAGCTACTGATGCCAGTGTGTATGAGCAGAAATCAGAAAAAAGAAACAAGAAAAATGAAGAAACATTAAGAAGCATGTGAGACTCTATTAAGAGGAACAGCCTTCGATTAATTGGAGTCCCTGAACAGGGTGAGACATCTGAGAACACAGAGAGTATTGTTGCTGTGCTGCTGAAAGAAAACTTCCCAGAAATCATGAAGGAAGAGAATATAGACAACTCATAAGCATATCGTACGCCACCCAATAGAGATCTCAAAAGAAAGACTCCAAGACATATTATAATCCAGCTTAACAAAATGAAACACAAGCAGCAACACTTAAAGGCAGCAAGACTCAAGGCAAAGCTAACATTCAGAGGGAAACCCTGTAGGCTCTCATCAGATTTCTCAGCAGAAACAATGCTGGCAAGGAGACAGTGGCATGACACATTCAAAGTCTTGAAGGAGAAGAAATTCCAACCAAGAATTATATATCCTGCAAAACTATCTTTCAAATATGAAAATGAAATTAAGACATTCCCAGGTAAACAGAAACTCAGAGACTTTGTAAAAACCAAACCTAAACTACAAGAAATACTGAAAGAAGTTCTTGGCTTTGGCTTACAAGAACAAAACCACTAAATTTATATAGTAGAATGACACACTACTCAATACTCTACTCATTTAGGGAAGGCCCCAAAGTAATTCACAGCTTTGATATGGAAAGAAGCAATCCAGTGAACATCATGAAAATTTTGGTGTCATCATAATAAAAAGAGGGATGTACTACAGTCGTTATACTTCTTCCAGATGGAGAGGAACATGACGAGACTGGTAGTAATTAAAATTGGGTTTATAAATAGTTTATTAAGGGGGTTCATAGGGGCAGCTGTAAAGCACAACAAAGATGTATCATACCATTTCAAGAAATCTAACACACGAGTCTCAACATCTATTAAACCAGCTCTGAAAAAGGTGAAAAATCAACTCACAAAAAAGAATGTCCCA
The DNA here is from genome assembly GCA_028571685.1 of Heterohyrax brucei. Classification (NCBI taxonomy): domain Eukaryota; kingdom Metazoa; phylum Chordata; class Mammalia; order Hyracoidea; family Procaviidae; genus Heterohyrax; species Heterohyrax brucei. Next base: position 146,532,008 of record CM053143.1, read on the forward strand.
GAACAGACTAATAAGAGCAATAGAGAAAACATCAACATAAAAATAAATATATCACAATGGCAGCAGTGAACACATACCTATCAATAATTACATTGAATGTGAACGGACTGAATGCTCCAGTAAAGAGACACCGAGTGTCATCTTGGATCAAAAGACATGATCCATCCATATGTTGTCTACAAGAAACTCACTTGAGACCTAAAGACAGGAACAAACTGAAAATTAAAGGATGGAAGAATATATATCAAGCTAACAATAAACAAAGAAGAGCAGGGGTGGCAATTGTAATCTCAGACAAAATCAATTTTAATGTCAAATCCACCATCGTGGACAAAGATGTACACTATTTATTGCTGAAAGGTTCAGTACACAAGCAAGACTTAACTATATTAAATATTTATGCACCTAATGTCATAGCACCTAAATATGTCAAAGAAACACTGACTATGCTCAAAAGAGAGTTAGATGACTCCACAATAATAGTGGGAGCCTTTAACACTCCACTCTCATCACTAGACAGATCATTTAGAAAAAAGCTCAGTAAAGATACAGAAGACCTCATTGACACAATTAACCAACTAAACCTCATTGATATATACAGAACTTTCCACCCATCAGCAGACAACTACACCTTCCTCTCCAGTGCACATGGAACAATCTTCAGAATTGACCACGTGATAGGCTATAATGCAATACTCAACAAAATCCATACCATTGAATTACTGCAAAGCATCTTCTCAGATCATAAAGCCATAAAAGTTGAAATCAACAGCAGAAAAAACAGAGATAGAAAGGAACTCTTGGAAACTGAACAACATCTTGCTCAAAAAAACATGGGTTATAGAGGAAATCAAGGATGAATTAAAGAAATTCATGGATTCCAATGAGAACGAAAACACTTCCTACCAGAACCCATGGGATACAGCCAAAGCAGTGCTCAGAGGTCTGTTTATCTCCAGAAATGCACACATCTGGAAGGAAGAAAGAAACCAAATCAAGGAACTAACTCTACAGCTTGAACAAGTAGAAAGAGAACAACAGAGGAACCCCTCGGGCACCAGAAGAAATGAGATCATAAAGATTAGAGCAGAGCTAAATGAATTAGAGAATAGAAAAACAATTGAAAAAATTGAAAAGACCAAAAGCTGGTTTTTTGAAAAGATCAACAAAATTGATAAACCACTGGCTAAACTTACTAAAGAAAAGCAGGAAAGGAAACAAATAACCCAAATTAGAAATGAGAGGGGAGTTGTCATCACAGATGCAATAGAAACCAAAAATATCATAACAGAATACTATGAAAGACTGTACTCTAACAAATTTGAAAACCTAGGGGAAATGGACCTATTCCTTGACTCATACCACCTACCCAAATTATCACAACATGAAGCAGAACAACTTAATAAACCCATCACAAAGGAAGAGATTGAAAAGGTCATCAAAACACTGCCAACCAAAAATGTCCGGGCCCAGATGGCTTCACGGCAGAATTCTACCAAGCATTTAGAGAAGAGTTATCCCCAATACTACTGAGACTATTTCACAGTATAGAAAGGGATGGAGAACTCCCAAACACATTCTATGAAGCCAGCATAATCCTGATACCTAAGCCAGGGAAAGATCCAACAAAGACAGAGAACTACACACCGATATCACTCATGAACCTAGATGCAAAAATCTCCAACAAAATTCTTGCCAACAGAATACAACAACATATCAAGAAAATAATCCATCATGACCAAGTGGGATTCATACCAGGGATGCAAGGCTAGTTCAACATCAGGAAAACAATTAATGTGATTAACCACATAAATAATACAAAAGACAAAGATCACCTGATTCTGTCCATTGATGCAGAAGGCATTTGATAAAGTCCAACACCCATTCATGCTAAAAACTCTTAGCAAAATGGGCATAGATGGCAAATTCCTCAACACAATAAGGGCCATTTATAGAAAGCCAATTGCCTACATCATCCTGAATGGAGAGAGACTGAAAGAGTTTGACTTGAGATCAGGAACTAGACAAGGATGCCCACTGTCACCTCTCCTATTCAACATTGTGCTAGAAGTTCTAGCCAGAGCAATTCGACAAGACGAAGAAATAAAGGGCATCTGCATCGGCAAAGAGGAAGTTAAAATCTCCCTGTTCGCAGATGATATGATTGTATATGCAGAGAACCCCATGGAATCTATAAGTAAGCTACTCAAACTGATAGAAGAGTCAGCAAAGTCTCAGGATACAAGATAAACATAAGTAAATCAGTAGGATTCCTTTATACCAACAATGAGACTGTTAAGGAGGAAATGATCAAATCAATACCATTTACGATAGCCCCTAAGAAAATTAAGTACCTAGGAGTTAATCTAACCAGAGAAACAACAGACCTTTACAAAGAGAACTACAAGTCCTTACTACAAGAAACTAAGAGAGACTTAGATACATGGAAAAACCTACCCTGCTCATGGATAGGAAGACTTAACATTGTGAAAATGTCTATTTTACCCAAAGCAATTTATTTATATAATGCAATCCCAATACAAGTTCCAGCATCATTTTTTAATGAGATGGAGAAACAAATCACCAATTTTGTTTGGATAGGGAAGAAGCGCTGGATAAGTAAGGTACTACTAAAGAAGAAGAACACACTGGGAGGCCTCTCATTACCTGACCTAAGAACATAATACACTGCCACAGTGGTCAAAACAGCCTGGTAGTGGTACAAGAACAGACAGATCGATCAATGGAACAGAATTGAAACCCCAGAGATGACACCATCTGCCTATGAATAGTTGATATTCGACAAAGGCCCTAAGACATTAAACTGGGGTAAAAACAGTATCTTCTACAAATGGTGCTGGCAAAATTGGTTATCCATCTGCAATAAACTGAATCAAGATCCATATCTTACACCTTATACAAAAACCAACTCCAACTGGATAAAAGACCTAAATATCAAACCTAAAACAATAAAGCTCATCCAAGAAAAGGTAGGAACAACAATGGAAGTTTTAATACACAATGAGGACAGACTCCAAAATCTGTCAAAGAAACCTCAATCAACAGAAGAGAAAGTAGATAAATGGGAACTATTAAGAATCAAACACTTTTGCTCATCCAAAGACTTTATTAATAGAATTAAAAGAACACCCACAGAGTGGGAAAAAATATTTGGCAACTCTCTGTCAGATCGACGCCTGATCTCCATAATCTATAAGATCCTACAAAATATCAAGAAGAAGAAGATAAACCATCCAATTAAGCGATGGGCAAAGGAGATGGTCAGACACTTCACTAAAGAGGAGATCCAGGCAGCGAAAAAACACATGCAGACATGTTCACGATCTTTAGTTATTAAAGAAATTCAAATCAAGACAACAATGAGATACCATCTCACCCCAATAAGATTGGCTATGATCCAGAAAACACAAAACAACAAATGCTGGAGAGGCTGTGGAGAAAGTGGAACCCTCCTACACTTTTGACAGGGTTGCAAAATCGTCCAGCCTCTTTGGAAGGCAATCTGGCGCTTCCTTAAAAAAATGGATATTGATATACCATTTGACCCAGTAATTCCACTACTTGGAATGTATCCTACAGATTCAAGGCCTTTCACACCAACGGACACATGCACCAGAATGTTTATCGCAGCACAGTCCACGATAGCAACAAGATGGAATCAACCCAGATGCCCAACAATAGAAGAATGGATAGGTAAACTGTGGTACATATACTCAATGGAGCACTACGCAATGATAAAGAATAACGATGATTCCAGGAAACATCTCCTAACCTGGTTTCAACTGGAAGACATTATGTTGAGTGAAAGTAGTCAGCGACAAAAGGACAAATACTGTATGAGACCTCTACGATAAGATCTCAAAAACAGACTTGTGTATAGAAGAAAAGACTCTTTGACAGCTTCAAGGGAGGGTAGGGAGGGAGGGTGAGGGGAGGGAGGGTTTAGTTTAGGTAGTTACTAGAAATCTAGTTGGGAGAAAGCGGTGACAGCACACATTAGGAACAAGAACAACATTAAGTGGACTTCAGCATAACTTGAGTACTCCTTCCATCTTAACTCAATACTGCAAGGAGAGAGTAGCTGGGGCGGGGGGCGGGGGACCATGCTCTTAGGCGAATTCCAGGCCAGTTGGCACAACTAGCGTTTTGCTAAGAGAACTCTCTGCACCCCACATTGGTGAGTGGCGTCTCGGGTCTTAAAAGCTGCCAAGCTGCCTTCCGAGGACACAGCAAATGGTCCCAACTCAATAGGAACGGATGCTAACTGAGGACCAAAATGACATGCAGTAAAGACAACCGAGAAGACGGAGAGAACCACAAGAGTGGGCGCCTACATCGACTTGGGACCGGAAAAACCGGATGGTGCCCGGCCACCACCAGTGATAGCCATGATGGAGCTCACAGAGAGGAGTCTCACTGGCAACACAAGAATAAAGAGGTGCATCATGAGATCTCCACTAAAAGACCTCAATTGATGGTCCAGCGGTTTTGGGGTTCCTCTGAGAGCATGGCCCCCTGCCCTGATGCTGCCCTTTCCCATAAATTATAACAAAGGTCCACTCTTTGGACAGGAACGGATTGGACTTGGCAAGGCAGAGTGACCATATATTGGAAGCACTTTATGGTTCTATACATCTATAGGATATCATCTTGCTGACCTCTGGCTGGAGGAAGGGGAGTGGGTGGACAGGAGGGGAAAGGAGACTGTTGGGAGGATAAGACATGTATGGAGCAGAGAGGAATAGTGTGCTGTCACCGGATAGGGAGAGCAGTGGAAGCTGCATATAGGGGTCATGTAAATTTATATGTGAATGTACATTTTTACTCAGTTATGTTAAATAAAAATTAAAAAAAAAAGAATCTCAGCATGATTACTGTTATTTATAAATAGACTTCATCACAAAATAACGATAAATTGGACTTTATAAAATGCACATTTAACAGAAAGTAACATTAAGGTAGATAATGCAAGCTACAGAATTGAGAAAGATAAGAGAAAAATACATCTATACATAAAAAGGGATTTCACATGGATCAGTAGCAACAATATACTCTGAAATATATGATTAACTTATCCTTTCTAGTCAAAGTTGAAAATGTAAAGACATTCTGATGAATGTATACATGAAATGTGTGGTGATTACTGAGTGTAATAACTTTCCCTGAGAAGAATTATTAAAGTGATTCTGACAGAATTTTTGTTTTATTTTTTGCTAGATTGAGTTTCATTCAACACATAGGTCCTCTTCCACGCAGTTGTTTGTAGATGCTGTCACATTGGTTCTGTCTCATCGAGACCACCCTATGTGCACCAGAAGGAAACACTGCCCAGTCCTGTGCCAGCCTCACAATCATTACCCCGAGTCCATTGTTGCAGACACCGTATCAATCCGTCTTGTTGAGAATCTTTCTCTTCTTCAGGAAATGAGGTTTTCCGGCTTTACCAAGCATGATGGCCTTCATCAGCGGTTGATCACTCCTGAAAACATGTCCAAAGTATGTGAGGCAAAGTTCAACAATCCTTGCTTCTAAGGAGCTTTCTTGTTCTACTTCTTGCAACACAGATTTGTTTGTCCTTTTGGCAGGCCATAGTATAGTCAAATTTCTTCCCAACACTGTAATTCAAAAGCATCAATTCTTCTTTAGTGTTTCTTATTCATTGTTTGGTGTCACATACATATGAAGGAACTGGAACCATCATGGCTTGTGTTAGTCACATCTTAGTCTTCTAGGAGACATTGCTGCTTTTTGAAACTTTACAGAGCTCTTTTACAAAAGCAGATTTGCCCAATACATCATTTGATTATCTAGACTGCAGATCCAAGTAAAATGAAATCCCCAACAAATTCTTTTCCCTGTTTCTCCTCTCCTATCCTCCATATTCTCCTTGCACTGTACCTTAGTGTTGTGAGAATCATTAATTACTAATTTCTGGTAATTTTAAAGCTCAGCATCTGCTACTGCTTACATTTAAGATTTTAATTAAAAATGTGTAATCAACTGAATTCCTAAGGAGTGCTTAGTTTTTCACTAAACTAGAAAATGCTTATAATGGCTTCTTACTTCTTACAGGGTCAGGAAGTACCTCTGAAATTTTCTGCATAGTAAAGTAGCGAGACTAGTTTTATAATCTGCCTTTTTGCTGGGAAGGAGAGTATTCAAAATAAATCTATTGTACAAAAGGAACCATAAACCCAACCGTATGTCTAAGAAACTTAGTTGAAATGTAATGCTGTAAGTAGGTTGAAGGTAAAAAAAAAAAAAAGAAAAGAAAAAGTTATAGCATATAAATATTAAAGAAAGAAAGCAAAAGTGGCTATACCAATATCATAAAAGATAGATTTCATGGGAAGTAAAGAAACCTACCAAGAACAAAAAGGGATGGTAATGATAATGCTATAAATCCTACAGCTATTAAAAGGGTAATAACAAATAAGGCTATGCATATAAACTCAGCAACAGACAAAATGTACCAATTTTTTGAAACCAAAAACTACCAAAGCTCCTCCAATATAAAATAAATCATTTATATAGTCTTGAAACTACTAAAGAAATTGAATCTCTAATTAAAACCTTCAAAAAAAGTAATTCCCAGTACCAGATGGTTTCAATGGGTAATTTTTAGAACCACTTTGGAAATTTTTAGAACCACTTCGGTTGTTTAAACAGCTACAAAGCTCAAACATATGATCATATTCCAACAACATCACTTCTACATACATTTTTAATAGAGAAATGTATTGCATCTCTATTAGCAATAATTCATATTGTGGGAAGGAATTCAGAGTTCAACCTTTCCAGCTTCCCTAATAACAGCTACTCATCCATAAACATAAACACAGAGTGATCCCTTAGGTTTATCTTCAAATCATAGAACTCTGCTTTATAGAATTTGAAAATTTGAGCTAAAAAATATCTGGAAGAAATCAACATTACTTCTAATTTACCTAGGTGTTCTTTGTTATGTTTTCTTGCTTTTTCTTCAGTATCCCTGAATACGGCTGTTTAACAAAGGAAACCTTGCTAGTGGGCACAATGGTTAAGAGCCACAGTTACTAACCAAAAGGTTGGTGGTTCAAATCACCAACAATTCCTCAGGAACCCTATGGGGCAGTTCTACTCTATCCTATATGGTCACTATATGTTGCCATCAACTTGACAGCAATGGGTTTTGTTTTAGGGTTTTGATCTTTTTTGAACATAAATTTTCTATAAAGGTAATTATCTTGCTGAATGCCTATACTCTCCATTAGATTTTATTATATTAAAAATTTATTTAAATTTCTGGAACAGAAATGAGTTGTGAAAGAAGCAGATCTTTAAAATATCTTAAAACTCATAATATTCTGAAAAAAAATTAGTAAGGTAGTGGTATCCATATCTGAAACAGTATTATAGCCCTTACAGAATCACATTTCCTATACAGGATAATATGGCACATAGCTAGGTGGTCCCCAAAATCTGTTATAGATTTCTTCCATAGTAAAAGAACTTTAACTTCCTATCTATCAAATATAAAGAACATTACCCACCTTCCCTGGAAGCTATGGATAGCTCTATTAGTACTTTTTCACACAGCAATTGAAATTTTTTCAAAAAAAAAAAAATAGTTAATACAAGTATACATTCTATGTACATTAATACAGATGAATCCCTTTGGTTGGAAGGTACTCAAAATTTGCCGTGACCACAACAGTGGACTCCAGCATGTAAACAATTGTGAAGATGATACAGGTGCAGACAACATTTAATCTGTTGTACATGGCATCTTTGTGAGTCAGAAATGACTTAACAGCAACTTACAACAGCATATATTAATGTATAAAAAATTATACATATATGCATAATTGTGTGTGTGTATGTTTCTAAAGAGAGATTGAGGGTGCAGGGATAGAGATAAACATATTAATAAATTATATGGTAAATATCAAATCATAAATTTGATGAACATATGAGAGACGCATGATGTTATAAAAAGCTGTTAATAGGGGGAATTGCTTCTCTTAAGGAGGTATGGCAAGTTTAATGAGAAATAAGATTTGAATGATGCATATAAAGGGAATGGAAACTTCGGTGGCTTAGTGGGTTAAGTGCTACCATCTGCTAACCAAAAGATCAGCAGTTCAAATCTGTCAGACACTCTTTGGAAACTCTATGGAGGCAATTCTACTCCAATCTCTAGGGTAACTATGAGTTGGATCCAACTCAAAGGCAGTGGGTTTAGTGGTTCTTTGTGTTTGTTTTGTTTTTTAATAAAGAGAATAGAAGATAGTTTAAGTCAAAGGCAACAGCTTGTGCATAGTCTTTCAAGATTAAATTTAGGAATACAGTGTGTGACTGGATAAGAAAGTAGGAGCTAGATAGCTTCACAGGGGACCATTAAACAGAAGTCTTTTTCCTCATTCTGGTTTCTTAGAATTGATAGTGCACTGTTGGCTTTTTTTTGCCTCTTCTCTTAAATCCCAGGTGACATGAAATTACTTTATCTATGGAAAATTTGACAACAATAAATTGATCATAAAAAAAATGCTAGTGCCTAGACTACTGGTTTTATTCCCATTAATGATTTAAACATAGAGAAATGTACACATGTGCATATGTATCTAATTATTTCACAAAGAAGGCCACTAATTAAAAGCAGTTTTGCACAGCATATGAGAAACTAATCCAACGTTTGGAAATGAAATTGACAATACAACTGCTCAAAATCAGTTTTCCAAAATATAGCGTTACATCACAGATTTTCACTTACAGTTCAACAGCTGAGCAATTAGATCCAAATCTAAATATTTGGCCTATTGTTACCATTTGAAACATGAAAAGTTGCTTCTCTCTTTACAGACAAACTGAAGGCAAATTTGCCAGCCTAAACCATCTGTCACTTGTCCAAGAAAAGATTTATTACCTTCACTGAAAAGTTATTTGTAATACAATAACAATGAGAAACACAAATCACTGAGGATAAATGCCAAACTTCTGACGTCCTTTCCAGTCTCTTTGAGTCTAAACAACTGTACACTTGTGTCATTGCTGGAGTGACAAAGGGTCAAACACTTCTTGTAAGACTGTATCTAGGAAAGTCAAATTAGAGGCTAATGCATGACCTGTAGCCAATGACCAAAACTGTTATAGCAACTTCTTCTCTGGAGGTTTTACAACCTTTCATTAGCTTTGAATTATAGTGTTTCAGGAATGGATGTCATTACTTCTCAAAAACTGGCAAGCAAAAAAGAACTGGTGAGTATATTAGTAATTAGCTGGCCTTTGTGCATTGAAGACAGTTTTTCAGTGACTATTACTGATGTCACAAAGCGTGATGTGACTACTACACATGGGCTCTGAGTTAAAATGAAAAAAATCATCCAAGAAAGAGAATTCCTTTAAAAGATGAACTTAATCCATGTTCATATCAATGAACATTCAATTTTGTAAAGATTACATAGATATGTTTGATAAATAATAACTTTCACCTATTTTTGTTGGTTTATATAAAATAGGTGTATGTCTGCATAACTGTAACCACCATTTGTTCTAACGAGTTTATAGGCTGTAAGAGCTTTGACCATATTTCTACATATTTATCAACACAAATGATTTATGGAATAGTAATTTTCAAAAATAAATGTTCAAGAGTCATTCTATATAATCAGACTTTTATTATTAAATGTATGATAAGGTAGTATGTCAAACTAAAACTTGCATGATTAAATTTTAAACCAACCTACAATGGTAGGAAGTCTTCCAAAGGCAACTAACAAGTCCCCAGAGATTACAATATCTTTTTCCCATATTGTTCATTTTCAGTTGAGTAAAAGTCTCTAAATTGCTTAAGAAGAGGTAAGAGAGTAGATGGAAAATTGTCAAATAACAATCTTAGTGAATCAATTTGAGAACACTCAAGTATGCTACAGGTAGACTTAAAGATGGACGGATATGTACAGAAGTGAAAATTGGATGTCTGAAGAGACTCTGAAACTTGCTAGTCAATGTCAAACAGCTACAGCAAAAGGAAGAAATGATGAAGTAAATGAGCTAAACGAAAGATTGCAAAGAGCAGCCTAAGAACACAGCGTGAAGGATTACAGTGACACGTGCAGAGAGGCGGAGATGGACAACCAAAAGAGAAGAACATAATCAGTATTTCTCAGTCTGAAAGAACTGAGGAAAACAAAATCAAATCTGCAGTTGCAATAGTGAAAGATTCTACAGGGAAAATATTAAATAACACAGAAAGCATCAAAAGAAGATGAAAGGAATACACAGAATCACTACGCCAAAAAGAATTGATCACAGTTCAACAATTTCAAAGGGAAGCACATGATCAGGAACCACTGGGACTGAAGAAAGAAGTTGAAGCTGCATTAAAGGTGTTGGGAAAGAACAAGGCTCTAGGAGAATAATATTGAAAATAACAACGAGTGCCAAAAGAACAAACAGTTCTGTTCTGTAAGAAGCACCACAGTGCTCCTTGGAAGCAAAGACGGCAAGACAGTGTGTTACTTGGATATATTGTCGAAAACATCATTCCCTGGAGAAAGACACTATGTTTGGGACAGTAGAACCAAAAAAGAAAGCAAACAAGCCCAATGCTGTCAAGTCATTGTCAATTCATAGCAACCCTATAAAACAGATTATAATGGTAAAGCAGAGGATCAGCACAAAAAGAGGAGGACCCTCAACAAGATGGATTGACCCAGTGGCTGCAACAATGGCCTAAAGCATGTCAACGATGTGGACATGTAGCAGGATAGGACAGCGCTTTATTCTGTTGTGCACAGGGTCACCTTGTGTCAGAACTGACTTGACAGTAATTAACAACAACAGAAACTAAAGTAATATCAATTGAGATGTTTCAACAAATGGATACAGCACTGACAGTGCTCACTTATCTATGTCCAGAAATTTAGAAGACAGCTACTTGGCCAACCGGCTGTAAGAGATCCACAGTTATGCCTATCCCCAAGAACGGTGATCCAACTGAATGTGGACATTATCAAAGAATATCATTAATATCTCATGCAAGTAAAATTTTGCTGAAGATATTCAAAAGCAGCTGCAGGATACTGCCAGAAATTCAGGCTGGATTCAGAAGAAATTGTGGAACCAGGGATACCATTGCTGATCTCTGATGGATCTTGGCTGAAAGCTAAGACTACCAGAAAGATGTTTACACACGCAATTATGTGGCTTATAAGAAATTATGAGTAACATTGTAGAGAAAGAGAATTTCAGAACATTTAATTGTGCTCAAGAGGAATCCGTATATGCAGCAAGAGGCAGTTGTTTCAACAGAACAACGGGACACTGGACAGTTTAAAGTCAAGAAAGGTTGTGTCCTTTCACCACAACTATTTAATCTGCATGCCAAGCAAATGATCTGAGAAGCTGAACAATATGAAGAAGAATGAGGCATCAGTATCAGTGTTAGTGTGTCACTCAGACATTTCAAACTTTCTGAACAGGATCTTCTGTTCCTTGGGAAGCAGCCCAATCTTTGCATATAAAACATCGGCATCGTGGTCAAAATAAAATTCTTCTAAAAGTCTACGAAGTTCCTACCAAGTTCACTCTGACTCCTGCTTCATGCTTCCTCCTTAGAGATAATTAGTCACCAGATTCTAATAATTCTGTATCCTTAATATACACCTAATCTTCTCCATCTCTAATATCCTTGTTCAGTCTATGAATCATCACTCACCTGAACCACTGCAGTAGTTCTCCAATCAAATGCCTCATAGCAATTCTTGGCTGCAGCTGGGTAAATGTCTTTTTAAAATTATTATTGCAAATCATACCTGCTTCTGTGAATTAGCAGAATCTTATCCACAAGTCAGTATGTTTTTTAAAGTCTATAGCACTGCTGTCCAATAGAAATACTGTCATATATATAATTTTAAGTTTCCTAGAAGCCACATTTTTTTCTTAAAAATGAGATAATTTTAATAATATACTTTGTTCAACCCAGTATATCATTTTAACATGTGGTACTAGTCACCTTTTCAGAATTCAGTAGTCATATGTGCCTAGTGGCTACCATACTGAACAGCATACATTTATAAATTTACAGTGAAGAACTTAAGAAACTATGAATTCCCCTAATGTCTGAATCCAACAAATAATTTTGTAATAGTATAACTTTTTCCTTTGTTGAACTTTTGGTTAAGTCGCTTTTGTTTTTATAATACAATATCATTTCCTCACTTTTTTATTGGTGCCAACTGCTATATTTTTCTGTATTATATACTCCTGTGTGAAAATAAGCATTTTTTAAAAAAAAAGTATCTGTAATAAAGCTATTTTTTAAAGTCACACTAGAAAGCCATTGAAAGAGATGTCAATAAAGGGAGCTGCTGGACAAGATAGTCTGATTCTTTTCTAAAGCAAATTTGCAAAATGATTAAACTGATTTGTGAAAGATTAGGTTAAAGTGGAATAGATTTGTCTGCCTTTTGAAAAGGGAATTGAAGGATAGCCAGCTTATCTTGACTTTAATATTTGTACTGTAAGTACAACTCAGAAGAGTTAGAAATTGTTTGTATTATTGCAGAAATACAAATGAACGTAAAGTTAAAGAGTTGTCCTCACTCCTTTCTTATCCTCAGTCCTGTGTTAGGAAGAGGTAGCTTCCTTTATCATGCTAAAAGATGCCCATCCAAGGCTAACCGAGAAGCCACCAAAAGGAAAAATAAAGAAGTTTTCTACCATCCTCTGCTATAGTATTGTTTGTTTATGTGTGCCTTCTTTCTTTCTTTTTTGAAATTGTACTTTCTGAAAATTTACAGCTCAAGTTAATTTCTTATATAAAAATTGATACACATATTGTTACATAACATTAGTCACAATTCCTAAAATGGGACAGCACACTTCCCATTTCCACCCCAACTTTCTTGTGTCCGTTCAACCAGTTCCTGTTGCTTCCTGCCTTCTCATCCTGCCTCCAAATGCCTCACCATTTCCCAGCTCCACTAACTAGGAATATCTCTATCACATTGCTAAATGAGAAAATACATATATATATTCTATTTCACTACTTTGTTGTTTAGGGTTTATTTTTATAGCAATTACTATTAACCTAAGAGTGCAGGAGAAGTATCAAAGGTATCTCAGCAGAAAGCCAGTGAGCAGTTGCTAAGGTTGACTAGTGAGGTAGCCTTTACAGTAACGGCAGCAACGAGGAGGTCAGTGGTCTCCAAATTCCAAGAAATGCTAACTCTACCATATTTCATCAAAATTCACTAAATACTGTCTGCTCTCCAATTATTTTAACTAATTTCAAGTTCCACAACACTATGTGCATTTCCCTATTTCTTCATATTCAAAGACTTTGACTACTTTCTTCCTCTAACTCCCTCTTCTCTCTCAGTTCTTCAGGGATTAGCAGCAGCAAGCAGGAGATAAGGAAGGATGAATAAGCCGATCTTACTCTCTTCTCCACTGCAAGTCCCTAAGGCCCTTCTCAGACCTGGGGTAGACAGCACGAAGAAGCTTTGAATTACATAGAATTGAAATTTTAAATTGGATTAGACTGGAATCTGTTTTGAATTTGCTTATTAAATGAGTAATATATGTACATAGTAAAAAATGCAAAAGGATCAAATAAGTATGCAGTAAAAAATGAGCTGTTTTTATATCCATGTTACAGAGACACTCAGTTTCTTACGCACAAAGAGATCACTTTTATTGGTAAAATGTTATATTTCAGGGTCATTCCATAAACATAGAGGCAAACCAAAATAGTAGCATTCCACATACTTTGATCAGTACCTTTACTTTTTCATCTAAAAATATATTTCGGAGATCATTCTTTATCAATACTTAAAGATCTGTATCATTCTATTTCTCTATATGATATTTCTTTGAATACTATTTGGCCAGACATTTCTTGAAACGTTTGTCAATTGGTTATAATAAAAGCTCTACTCAATAATTTTTACATATATCATTTTGCTTATATGCAAGGTGATTTATAAAAAGATAAATGGTTATCTCAAACAGCCTATACATTTGTAATTTTGATGTTTATTACTAAACTGCCTTTCATAGACCTTTTTTTCTGATGTGTTCAGCAATATGTAACTGTGCCTAGTTTTCAATATTTCCTAGACAGACGTTCTACTCTCTGATGAGATAAGAGGAAAAACAGTATCCAAGTGTTATTTTAATTTGCATTTCTCTCATTGTAAATGACACTGAAAAGTGTTTTATATTTAAGATCTCTGTATTTTTTACCTCTCTTTTTATATCACTTACCTCTTTTGCTATGGGATTATATGTCCTTGTAAGACATGTATGTGCAGAGGGCAGAGAATGAGCCCTATGAAGATTTAGGTGCATGAGTCACTGGTGAAGCTCTTAGGATTCCAGTGATCTGGGACATGCTAAGATGTCACCACAAGGTAAACAAACACTGTCGCAAATACTTCCTTGTTGGCTGTTTCAGTGTCTCCAAGTCAACGCCTACTCGTAATGACCCTAAGCAAAACAGAATAAAACACTGCTCAGTCTGTGCCATCCTCATGATCGTTGCTGTCTGAGCCAGTTGTTGCAGCCACTGTGTTCCTTTATCACACCGAGGGTTCTACGGTCTCCTGATGACCCTCTGCTTTACCAAGTATGTTGTCATTCACCAGGAACTGATCCCTCCTGATAACATGTTCAAAGTACTTGGGACAAAGTCTTGTCATCCTTGCTCCTAAGGAGCATTCTAGCCATACTTTTTTCTAAGGTGGATTTGTTCCTTCTTCTGGCAACCAGTGATACAGTTAATATGCTTCATCAATATCATAGGTAAATGGATGTAAGTAAAATGAAATCCTTGATAACTTCAATCTCCTCTCTACTTATCATGGTGTCACTTATTGGTACAGTTGTGAGGACTTCTGCTTTCTTTATGTTGAGGTGTAATCCATCCTGAAGGTTATAGTATTTGTTCTTCATCAGAAAGTTCTTGAGGCCCTCTCCTCTTTCAACAAGCAAAGCTGTGTCATCTGTATATTGCAGGCTGTTAATGAGTCTTCTTCAGATCCTGATGCTGAATTCCTTTTTATATATTCCAGATTCTCAAATTATCTGCTCAACATAGAGACTGAATGCTTTACAGATTCATTTTTTTAAGATTGAAACTCACATCAATATATCCAAATTCCACAAATGAGGTCTTATTGTAACATTTTAAGTGGCAAAAGATCAAAGTTTCAAGATATGTATACCACTTGAATTTTTATGTTAAAAATTAGACTTATGGATCCAATTGGTAGTTTCAAATGCCAGGAGGGGGAAGGGAGAGAGATACATTGTAACAATAAAGGTAATAGCTGCTGCTACTGTTGAGTACATGGCCCCACAGTTTTTGTCCTAAGTTAGATGACTGGCTGAATCTTATTGCAGATAGGAGAATTCATGTCATAATACTACCACAGGAGATTTATTATAATAATTCACTTGACCACATATAAAAAGAATCAAAACATAGAATTTCAACACAATGAAGACTTCAGATGGCAAAACTGCACCCAGCCCTGCATCTTAAGTGAAATCACAAGACATGTTTTCAGCTGGCTTTTTATCGGTTTATAAAATTACACTTTTGGGAGAGAATTAGATTTTTCGTCATTTGAACATTTAAAAAAAATTAACCCAACAGTGGTTTTGACTTTTAGGCCCATGAACATTTTGGATAGAAACATTTCTAAAATAAACTGAAGATTTCCAGATAATTGATCATTTACATTAATTATAGCTTTCACTATGTTAAAAAAAAGTGGATCAGGCTTAGTGCGTTGTACTCTAGATGGATTATCAAAATCAGTTCTCATAATAGCTCTAACTAGGTAGTATGATTATCCCCATTTTGTAAAAGATTGTGAAAGAAGAAATTAAGAAATAGAGAAATTAAACACAGATGATAATTGCAAAGCTACTAAGTGGTGGAGATGAATATTGAAATCAATTGAATAAACAGAAACATAATTTTAAGACATGCTTGAGTGATGACCGACACAGAAGAAGCATCATGCTACTTCTGGTCTTAAAAGTTTAGAAAGAAAATATAAATCCATTCTTTGTACCTATATAAAGCTGCCTTGCTCATTATAGAATTTATAATAGCTTGTCCAGCAATTTTCATCCCACTGTACCCTTTTTCAGATCCAAGGTGGCATAGTGGTTAAGATCTCAGTGGCTAACCAAAATGTCAGCAGTTTAAATCCATCTGCTGCTCCTTAGAAGTACAAGAGAGAAGTTCTAAAGGATTGCTATGGTAAAAATGGACTCAACAACAACAGTTTGGGGTTGGGTTTTTGGTACTCTTGTTTGGAATCCATAGGTGGTACAAACAAATTAACATGCTTAGATAGTAACTAAAAAATTGGCAGTTCCAGTCCACCCTCAGGTGCCTTATAAGAAAGACCTGGTGATTTCCTTCCAAAAATCAGACACTGAAAATCTGATGCAGCAGTTTTACTCTAGAGACACACATGGTGTTGCCACGAGTCTGAATTGGCACAATGGTAGCTGCCACTGTTGTATGAGGTACAATCACTTAATGATTATTTTCTGGTAGCCCATGTGTTCATTATTTTATGGTACCCACTTGTCAGTTTCTGCACGACAATATCTGAAGCAAGTTAATGCTATCAAAATACTTGTCCTCATAATGTAATGTAAATTGAAGCTTGCCTTGCCATCTTCCGTATTCTATGGCTGACTTCTCCCCTAAATGCCCACTTTGCCTCAATGGGTAAACTACTTTTGAATTACTTAGACTCTTTGGGCCACAGTTTTTCTCAACTGCAAATTGAGGATAATAACAGAACCTCGGAAATGACTCCATGAAACAATACATCAAAATGCTGTGGTCAGGGCCTGAACATGTTAGCCAAGAACAGTATCCACAGCAGCATCAGAGGCAGGAATAAAAATGGGATTGGAAATAGGCACGATGGTAATACACCCAAAAACCAAGCCCATTGCTGTCAAGTTGATACTGACTCATCACAACTCTGTAGGCTAGAGTAGAACACATGCCATAGAGTTTCCAAGTAGCACCTTGTGGATTTTGCCAACTTCTTGGTTGCCAGCCATAGCACTTTACCACTTTGCCACCAGGGTTTCCATATGATTATAATAGGAGATATAATGTCTATTTTACTATATTTTCTTAGCTTTGAACTCTATGAGTCAGAATAGACTCCGTGGCAACAGGTTTGGTTATTTTCAAAAGACGAATAAGTATCATGCATCAAAACCAAAAACTAATCAAAATAAGTCTTTTTTTTTTTTTTAATCTAAATGAAACAGAGATCATAAAAAAGAGTTATTGTATCTCTCAAAGTTTGTTAATTTCATTCAATCTATTTCCCTGGGAAATTTTCAGGTACAGAAGTAAAACTGATTGTAATCTCCTTAAAGATAAAGGAGAGGAAATGAATGAACCCCCACTGAAAACCAAGAGTTGGTTACAAAAGAAGATAAGGTAGTATTGTTGGTCAACATGAAACTCAGATGAATGTTAGTAAGGAAATTGTTTTAAAGTTATTTGGCTGAACAGCACTAGGACTTCTAACCTGCTCTTTTGGGGAACCCCAGCTGAAAACGTGCATTTCAAACCAGTTCTCACATGATGCTAATACTGCCAGCTAGAGACCAATCCTGAGAACCAGTAGTAGGAGCAGTGCTTCTCAAACTATATTACATATAAGATTTTATATCATAATTTTAAATTTTAAAAGTACTTTTTCACATATTATTTTATTTGCTCTTTGCAACACAGTTAAGAGTCTCACCAAGGTTCTGTTTTTATCCTATACTAGGAAATTGAGACTCAAAACAGTCATCTATGTATCTAGCATCAAAGAAGCAGACAATATCAGAAATCTTTTTCTCCTGTGTGTACTCGATTGCTTATCTGTATCATTTTACATTCTGCCTCTCCCAGAGATCACATAATTAGAGAATCTTCCATCTTTTCTAAAATAGGCTTCATTTCTTTAAGCTTAGAAAAGATAGGGTAAAGGCAGAAATATACTTATGGTGAAATTCTTGCTGAGTGTTGAAGACTCTGTAGTTATTTTCCTGAGAACCAGTGAGTGTTCTCGGACTCTGACATTATTCTAGTTTCCTTAAAAGGAATCAAATATGGATCAAATGACTTGAATGTACAAAATAGATTTCAAAAGAAAGTCAAAAGTGTCTTCAAAACTCATTATCATATATCTGTTCTCATTTTTCTAGACACCATCAATAAAAGCCCTTCTGAAAAAAAAAGAAGCAAAAACGGGACTACACTTTAATGCTCCTTGACATAAATTTTGAAATTTAAAGTAAGTTTTTCGATTGTTAAAGGACATTTCTTTTGTTCTATCAAAGTATCAACCAGAAGACACAATGCCAGAACTTCTATTATAAATATAAATCTTCAAACAGATGCACATGAAATTACTGAACACATCAAATCTCTTAATACTGATCTTCAAATCTAATCATGCATTTTAAGTTTCTGCATTATGATTTCCTTTATTGGTATATGATAATAAAAAGCCAAATGAATTGCCTTGATTTGACAGTTTCACAAATTTTGAGAAACTAGTATGACTATATCTTCTCATGGAAAAATAAGTTTAATACTGAGAAAGTGGTGTTAACTGAAAAGTTAATCTCTGTAACTAATCCCAGAAAACTTAGCCTCACAGGTGCATGGCCTTTTGAAATGACTTCAAGCATTGTTTGATGCTTCTTCATGTGGGTTTTGGTAAATAATTAGGGAAAGTATCTGCCAACACTGAAAGTGAAGAGATAACTTCTCAATTTGCCCTTTTCTATTTTTCTATTTTTACTATTTTGTCTTCATTCATAGAGAAAACTTCTTGCTTAATGTGTCAGCATTTGCTACACACTAACTAGAAAAAGTGATTATTGTTCAATTGTAGTTTTATCCCTGTGACTGCTAAAAATGTGGAAAAATATATAGTCCCAGACTTACTTCTCAGTTATATAATTCAGTATCATATGGAATGATTATGAACAATAAGACTTTTAAAAATACATATTTATTGTGCTTTAGGTGACAGTTTACAATTCAAATCAATTTCCCATAGAAAATCCCAAACCCACACCGCTACGCAACTGTAACTGCTCTTCCCACCTTGGGACAACACACTTCTACTTTCCAACTTGTACTTCCCATATCATTCGACCACCTCCTGTCCCTGTTCACCTTCTCAGCTCACCTCTGAACAGGAGATGCTCAGACAGCCTCAAGAGTATATTTAAGGAAAGAAGCACACTGTTTGCCAACATCACTCTGTCTTATAGTAAGGTCCAATCTTTGTCTGAAATGTTGGCTTCAGTAGTGGTTTCAGCTCTGGGTTAACAGATCCCAGAGGCAATGTTCTCAGGGGACCCACTAGTCTGTCAGATCATTAAGTCTGGTCTTTTAATAGAGTTCTAGTTCTGCACACTCATTTTTTTGCCTTCTACTTCAGGGACTCTATGATGTCTTCCCGTTCAGGGCAGTCATTGGTGGTGGCTGGGTACCATCTGGTTCTATTCTCATTCTGATGATGAAGTTTCCAGATTATAAGGCCACTTCTGTCTCCTGGACTCATCTTTTCCTCATGACTCTGATGTCCTTCATTCTTCCCTGCTCTAGGTAGACTGGGATGAATCGATGCTACTTAGACGACCAAATGGTAGCTTTTAAGACTCCAAATGTCACTCCTCAAAGGGGGATGTGGAACATTTGCTTAAAAAAAACTTAGTTATGTCCATTAACCTAGATGTCTCCTGAAATCATAGTTCCCAGGCCGTTGCTCCTGCTACTCTGTACTTCAGAATTTGGGGTTGTATTTAGGAAACTTCTCAAATTTGGGCACAGGCCAGCTGTGCTAAGCTCTTTTCTACTGCATGTGAGAGCAGTAAGACTTTTAAAAGTTATCTACTGCCCTATTATCAATCAAGCCAACTACACAACTGGTTTTGCTCCCATCGTATTTATATGGATGTAAAATTTAATTGTTTTAATTATGAGTAGCTTGCAAATAAGTTTTCAAACACTGATATTTTTAACAACTTGGCTGTCAAGAGATATAAAAAAAGGAGCCTCTTCAGAACAAATTCTGGTCCAAAACAGAAATTAAGATCTTTTTATATTTCTATGTAATTTTTCTGTAAAATAAATTCAGTGAAAGCCTACTGGTTGCTTAATTTGACCTTTTTTTTTGTCTTTTCTGACTAGCAGCTGTAGTTCACCATGCTGTGTCATGCAAGAATATAAAACTGTTTCCTCCATAAAATATTTAATGAGAAGAATATTGCTTGGTAAAACAGTAACTCCAACTATAGCTATAGCAACAATAATATAAGCAATCAGAATACTAATGCAACCATTTTATAGCAAAATGAGGATTCTCCAGTGATTATGTAGCAAGGGTGAGCTGTGGATCTCAACTAGTATTTCAGCAGCTCAATCAATTGTTAATTAACTTTTCTATCCTGACGGAAAAGTCCTCTTACATTGAGATCTCAGGAGATTCTCTTTTCAATTTGACTGAATGTCAAGTGTCCAAATAGATTGTTTAACTGAATCCAATATTTAGAGTTGTTTGTCTGAGATACAGATGAATTTTTAACAGCATAGTTAGCATGAGTATGCTGTCCTATTTTAAAAAAAAAAAGTGTATTGGGTGGGAAGTCAAGCCTTTTCCAATCAAAGTTAATTCAGAACATTAATAATTTCTATACTGTGGCTTTTCCCTAACCTTATCTTAGATTTCTTTTTCTTCCTTATTTTTTACCAAAAGCCAGGACAGAGATTTAAGTAGGATATATAATACATACACCTAAGAGTCTCTACTCATTTTATGACTTGTTTGGCAGTGAATCATCCTCCATGAAGTTTTCTTGTTTTTCTTTTAAGTATTTATAGGTTTAACATTTATGTTCTAATTAGTGGTAGGGAATGACAGACAGCCCAGTGGTTGAGAATACAGCATTGAGAGACAAACGTTGGTTAGAATATGATTTCTCCTACTTACTACCTAGATAACCTCAAGTGAGGGTGGCAAACCTTGCAACTCCCTACTGGTATTTGGTTCTCTTCTTCCAAAAACAGGAGAGTATTCATTGACTCTTGGAAAGAAAGAATGATCTTGAATCTATCTTTGATCAGTGAAACAAGCAACATGATTTGAGTTACTCTTAGTAAGGGCAGTTCAGAGTCAGGGCTTGATTCTCCAGGAGGCCACATATTTGAGAAGTTGCAATCTTTGAAGGATCCCTGGTTGTGCAATGGTTAATCATTCAGCAGCTAAATCAAAAAAATGGTGATCAGAATCTACTCAGCAGCTCCATGAGAGAAAGACCCGATGACCAGCTCCCATAGATATTACAGCCCTTAAAACCCAGTGAGTTATTCTACCCTGTCACAAGGAGTTGCTTGAGTCAGAATAAATTCAAAGACACCTAATAAGAACATAGGCGTTGGAGTCTCCCTTTACTTGAATAATTGGATAACAGTTATGAAGACAGTTGTCCTACAGAGTCAATAGGGCCTTCAACAATTTATTTATTTATTTTCAACAGGAAGCTTGTATTGAGTAGTTGGATTTTAGGGATATTTATTATCATAGCCTAGCCTTGCTAAAAATGAAAGATATAGCAAATTGCGTAAACTTCTTAATCTCAGTTTTCTCCTCCATAAATGTCACTAATAAGACATAAACTTCTCAAGGATATTGTGATTATTAATTTTATAATTTACATTTTAGAAAACTTAGAATAATAATTTACACTTACTAAGAGGTCAATCATAGCTCTTACTATTGTTTTATTGCCTCTATCATATATTTTTATCATCTTCCCAATTACAACACTAATAGCTTCAAAATGAGGACTCATTATACCTACTAATATTTTCTGAGAAGTAGCCAAGCCAAGCCAAGTGCTGTCGAGTCTGAGAAGTAGAGTATAGAAATTAAACAGCTGATGAGGGATATGTCAAATATAGTACTCTTATTAGCAAAAGTATGCAAAAAAATGAAGGATAGCTTATTAATTATGTTTCTCCATAGTTGTGTATATTCAAAATGGTTGATGAGAAATAGAAGTCATATTTTATGACAACTAAATTCCCTCAAATAAAATATTAGAAGTAGTTTCACAAAATAACTCACAGTAGGAAGGTATCTAAAAGGCAGACAAAACTTTAAAAATACTTTATGTGATGCATGAGACCTGGATAAGCTGGCTCTGCAGGTCAAAAAGCCTAGATTGAAATCCAAACTCTAAACTCCCTACCTACCTACATAGTTTTGAAAAATTTGTTTCATGTTTCCATACCATGATGTGTCCATCAATAAACTTTTTCAGGATGGTAGACTAGACACATATCTCCTCTGAGAACTAAGGCCTGGGTTAATAATTTATTGGAGCAGTCTGGACAGCCAGGGAGGCCTAGGACAGAGCACAGGGTTGTCAGATTGGACAAGGCACAACTAAACAGGAATCTCCCTCTATAACAGAAAGCAGCATATCTTGAACCCTGCTCCTACTGATTCACCACTTGAGAAGACATGAGGTACTGATGCCATCTTTGTTATCTGGGAGGCAGGGGATGGGCATGAACTGGTATATACACTGAACTGCAGTGCTATAGTGAACAGCATATCGTGCAACAGAGACAGTGCATGGTACAGCCACTTTTTGAGGGCCTAGCTGCTGACTGAGGACATCACTGCCCCTCCACCCTCTCTTTTCTGAGATCCACCATAGATTCTACTGTTTCACAGTGGGAGCTGCAGAGTTACCCAACCACAGAACTTGGCAGGGGCTAATTCCCAAGCTGAAAAGCAGTACCAGTATGGAAAGTGCTTTTCCAGCAGAAATGCTATGTTTAGTACAGTGTTACCTTATGGGTGGGGCCTGGTTGAGGATGGCAGCAATGCTGTAACCCTCCCCTACTTTAAACTACATCATCGCATTTGGTGACAGCCAAAGAGGTGCTTCCATTGTCAGCCAGAAGGTGGGCAGGGCCTACCACACCTGAAGACCTGATTGATTTTGGCAGCTGTCAGACAGTCCCCAGCTTACTAAAATAAGACTATCTGGAAAAAGAACTGCTGAGTGGCCCAGCAGCATCCCTTCCAGCCTTTACTGACTCACATTATAGCGTTGGTTGACAGTTCCCCAGTGACTCCATGAGTACAGTGACGTCTTTGCCAGCCAGGAGGAGGGGTCTGCCACCCAAGAATTTGCACTGTGGCCAGTCACTACAGTACACAGAGTTGGCTGGTGACCAAATCCCGTCTCAGAAATGAGCCTCAGCTCCTGTTGAGGTAACAGAAAAGAAACTAAGCAGCCCCTAGATGGCCAAAGGCAACAAATCATTTCTAATCATTTAAAGAAACAGCCCACGATGGCCAGTGAAAATTCCCAAAAAAAGAATCAATAAACTTTCCAGATGAAGAAGGCTCTCTGAAGCTATCAGAGGTCAATTACAAAAGAATTGTATAGAAAGCCCTCCTAGAGATTCAACAAAATGCAGCAGAGCAAAATGAAAAATTAAGCAATTAGAACTGAAGGACAATCAATAATCTGAAATCCAGCAGATCAATAACAAAAAGACAGAATTAGACAATCCAATCAAAGACCAAAAGAGCAGAATTGAAGAGACAGAAGTCAGACTTAGTAACCTTGAGGACAGAGGAACTGACATCAGTATTTATGAGGAGAAATCAGAGAAAAGAAATAAGAACAATGAAGAAGCATTAAGAAAAACGTGGGAGTCTATCAAGAGGAATAATCTACCATTAATTGGACTTCCTGAACAGGGAGGATCAGCTGAAAACACAGGGAGTATGACTGTTGAGTTGCTGACAGAAAACTTCCCTGAAACTATGACAGTAGAGAACATAGATATCTAAGAAATATATTGAACACTACAAAAACTAGATCCCAAAAGAGAGACACCAAGACATATTATAATCAAGCTTAATAAAATGAAACATAAAGGCAGTGATGCTCAAAGCAAAACTAATATTCAGAGGGAAGCCCTGTAGGCATTCATCTGATTTCTCATCAGAAACAATGTTCACAAGGAGGTAGTAGGATGACACATTCAAAATCCTGAAGGAGAAAAACTTCCTATCCAATCAGGGATTATATATCCTGCAAAACTGTCTCTCAAATACGAAGATGAAATTAAGACATTCACAGATAAATAGAAGCTTACAGGCTTTGTAAAAACCAAACCAAAACTACAAGAAATACTGAAAGACACTCTTTGCTTAGAAAAACAAAACCATTCAGTGTATATTTCAGAGGGCCATACACGACACAGAATCTAGAAACCTACTCAGTTAGGGAAGTCACAAAACTCAATCAAAGCTACAATATTAAAAGAAGGGAACCAGTGATCACGTCACAAAAACTATGAAACTATCACACTAAAAAGAGGGATATATTATAGTAGTTATAGTCCTTTCAGATGGAAAAGTAGTTAAAAAGACATGTAGAGGTTAAAACTGAGTTTAAGTAGACGAGTAAGGGGGATCATAACAGTAGCTGCAAAGCACAATAACAATGCAACATACCAAAACAAGAAATGTAAGACAGAAGTCTCAACAAATACAAAAAAATAACAAAAAAGATGAAAATTCAACCCATAAAGAAGAATGACCAAGAACAGACTATAAAGAGCAACAGACAAAACACCAACATAAAAACAAAAAATAAAAATGACAGTTCTAAACACATACCTATCAATAATTACAATGAATGTAAGCAGATTGAATGCTCCAATAAGGAGACAATGAGTGACATCCTGGATCAAAAGACATGACTCATCTATATGTTGCTTACAAGAAACGCACCTTAGACTCAAAGATATGAATAAACTAAAAATCAAAGGATGGAATGATGTATACCAGGCTTACAACATACAAAGAGGAACAGATGTGGCAATACTAATCTCAGATAAAATAAATTTTAACGTAAAATCCATGATCATGGACAAGGATGGTCACTAGTTATGGCTGAAAGCTTCAAATATACAAGCAGGACTTAACAATATTAAATACTGATACATCCAATATCAGAGC
This sequence comes from Heterohyrax brucei, assembly GCA_028571685.1. Lineage (NCBI taxonomy): Eukaryota > Metazoa > Chordata > Mammalia > Hyracoidea > Procaviidae > Heterohyrax > Heterohyrax brucei. Next base: position 146,557,123 of record CM053143.1, read on the forward strand.
ATCTATATATATTGAAAAAACATTCACTACATTGAAAAATGAGATAGATCACTCCACAATAATAGTGGGAGACCTCAATACTCCACTTTCAGTATTGGACAGATAATCTAGAAAAAAAGCTCAACCGAGACATAAGAGATCTTATTGACACAATTAAGCAACTAGACTTCATTGACATATACAGAACTTATCCATCAACAGTACACTTTCTTCTCCAGTGCACATTTAATGTTTTCCAGAATAGACCATGTGTTAGGACACAAAGCAAATCTCAATAAAATCCAAACAATTGAATTATTGCAAAGCATCGTCTCAGAACATAAAGCCATAAAAGTCAAAATCAACATAGAGGAAAAAAACACAGACAGAAATGGGAACTCGTGGAAACTGAACAACACTTTGCTCAAAAACCCATGGGTTACAGAAGAACTCAAGGATGTTAAGAATGAAAACACACCCTACCAGAAGCTATGGAATACAGTCAAAGCAGAGCAGTTTATCCCTAAAAATGTACACTTCTGGAAAGAAGAAAAGACCCAAACTGAAGAATTAATCCTACAGCTGGAATAAGTAGAAAGACAGCAACATAGGAAGCCCTCAGTAATCAGAAGAAAAGAGATAATAAAGATTAGAGCAGAGCTAAATGAACAGGAGAACAGAAGAACAACTGAAAAAATTAACAAAAGCAAAAGCTGGTTTTTTGAAAAGATCAATAAAATTGATAAACCATTGGCTAAACTCACAAAAGAAAAACAAGCAAGGAAACAAATAATCAGAAAAAGAAATAAGATGGGAGATGTCATAGACCAAACTGAAATCAAAAGTATCAGAATACCATAGAAGATAGTACTCTAACAGATTTGAAAACTTAGATGAAATGGACACATTTCTGGATTCGTATCAACTACCAAGATTATCACAAGGAGAAAAAGAACAATTTAATAAACCCATCACAAAGGAAGACATTGAAAAATTCATCAAAAAACTACCAACCAAAAGAAGTCCTTGTCCAGACGACTTCACTGGAGAATTCTACCACACCTTTAGAGAAGAGTTAATTTCAATACTACTGAGACTACTTCACAGCATAGAAAGGAATGGAATGCTCCCAAATTCATTCTATGTAGCCAGTATAACCCTGATAACAAAGCCAGGGAAATATCTCACAAAGAAAAAGAAAATTACAGGCCAATATCACTCATGAATCTATATGCAAAAATCTTCAACTGAATCTCTGTCGGTAGATCTCAGAAACATGTCAAAAAATAATTCATCATGACTGAGTTGGATTCATACGAGGGATGCAAGGCTGATTCAACACCAGAAAAACAGTTTATATGATCAACCACATAAATAACACAAAAGATAAGAATCACCTGATTTTGTCAATTAATGTGGAAAAGGCATTCAACAAAGTCCAACACCCATTCATGCTAAAAACTCTCAGCAAAATAGGAACAGATGGCAAATTCCTCAATACATCAGGGGCATCTATGCAAAGCCAACTGCCTACATCATCCTGAATGGACAGAGACTGTAAAAATTCCCCTTGAGAACCAGAACTAGACAAGGATGCCCACTCTCATCACTTCTATTCAACATTGTACCAGAAGTTCTAGCCAGAGCAATTAGACAAGACCAAGAAATAAAGGGCACCCACACCAGCAAAGAAGTAAAATTCTCCCACATGACAAAAGAAAAAGTAAAATTCTCCTTATTTGAATATGATATGATCATATATGCAGAGAATCCTAAAGAATCCATAAATAAACTACTGGAACTAACAGTTCGGCAAAATATCAGGATACAGGATAAACTTAAGTAACTCAGTAGGATTCCTTTATACCAAGAAAGAGATCATCAAAGAAAAAATCACCAAATCAGTACCATTTATTGTAGCCCCCAAGAAGATAAAATACTTAGGAATAAATCTAACTACAGAAATAAGACACCTATACAAAGAGAACCGCAAAAACTTACTGCAAGAAACTGAGAGACTTACATAAATGGAGAAACCCACCTTGCTCAAGGATAGGAACACTTCAATGTGAAAATGTCTATTCTACCCAAAGCGATCTACATATACAATGCAATCCCATTACAAATTCCAGTGACATTTTTTAATGAGATGGAGAAACAAGTCAACAATTTCATTTGGAAAGGGAAGAAACCCAGATAGCCAAAGTACTGCTTAAGAAGATTACAGTGGGAGGCCTCATACTACCTTAGCTTAGAACGTATTACACTGTCATAGTAGTCAAAACAGCCTAGTACTGATACAAAAAGAGACATACAGACCAATGGAACAGAGTTGAGACTTCAGAGATGCCCCTGTCCTCTTATGAACAGTTGATATTTGACAAAGGCTGTAAGATTGTAAACTCAGGTAAAAACAATCTCTTTAGCAAATGGTTGGATCCAACTCAATGGCACCTGGCTTGGCTTGGCTTAACAAATGGTGCTGGCAAAACTGGATATCCATCTACAAAAAAATTGACAGAAGACACCTATCTCACACTTTACATAAAAACTAACTCAAACTGGATCAAAGACTAAATAAGAAACCTAAAACGATAAAGATTATGCAAGAAAAAATAAGATCAACAATGGAAGTGTTAATGAACAACTTCAGACTTCAAAATCTGACAAACAAAGCACAATCTATAGAACAGAAAATAGATGAATGGAAACTACTAAGAATCAAATACTTATGCTCATCCCAAGACTTTATGAGAAGAATTAAAAGACCCCCTACAGAATGGGGGAAAAAAAATTGGCAACTACGTGTCAGACCAACATTGGATCTCCATCCTCTACAGGGTACTGCAAAATATCAACCAGAAAAAAGGTAAATAACCAAATGGACACTTCAGCAAAGAGGACATTCAGGTAGTCAAAAGACACATGAAGAAATGCTCACAATCATTAGCTATTAAAGAAATCCAGATCAAAGCTACTATGAGTTACCACTTCACCCCAACAAGGTTCGCCATAATCCAAAAAAACACAAAACAGCAACTGATGGAGAGGCTGTGGAAATATTGGGACTCTCCTACACTGCTGGTGGGATTGCAAAATAGTAGACCCTCTATGGAAAGCTCCTTGGCACTTCCTTAAAAAGCTGGAAATGGATATACCATTTGATCCAGTAATCCCACTGCACACAACATATCTTACAGAATCAAGGGCAGTGACATGAACAGATACATGCACAGGAATGCTTGTTGTGGCACAATCCAAAACAGCAAAAAGATAGAGTCAACCCAGATGCACAACAGCAGATGAATGGATAAACATACTTGAGTACATACACCATGAAATGATAAAGAACAATTATGATTTTCGGAAGCATCTCATAAACTGGTTTCATTTGGAAGACCTTATGCCAAGTGAAATCAGTCAATGGTGAAGGACAAATGTAATATGAGTCCCCTACTATAAGGATTTGAAAATAGGCTTATGTACAGAAAAAAAAGACTCTTTGGCAGCTGCAAGGATGGGGAGGGAGGGAAAGGGCTGGTCATGGTTTAGATAGTTGATAGAAATTTGGTTGGGTGAAAGCAGTGACAGTACACAGTAGAAAGAAGTTCCACTTTATTGCCCTTCAACATAAACTGAAAACACTTCTAATTTTAACCCAATATTGCAAGGATAATGTAGCATGGATAGAGGTTTGGGCACCATGCGCTCAGGGGACATCGAGGCCAATTGACATAACTAGCATATGGCTAAGAGAGTCTTCTTCACCCCATATTGGTGAGTAGCATCTGGGGTCTTAAAAGGTAACAAGCTGCCATCTAAGGTACACCAAATCATCTTCACTCAGCCAGAATAGATGATCACCAAGAACAACAAAGATACAAAGAAAACAGAGCCCAGGAGACAGAAGAACCCATGTCAATGGGTGACTGTATCAAAATGTGACAAGAAGAACAAGATGGTGCCCAGCCACAACCAAAGACAGCTGTGATGGGGCACACAATGTTGAGTCCTGGTGGCAACATGAGAAAAAGAGGGGTGCAGGTCAAGAATTCTGCTAAGACTGCATTTGATGGTCCAGTGTCCTGGGGGTTCCCCTGGGATCATGGCCCCTAAACCTGCTGTTGCCCTGACCAGAAACATTACTGAGATCATCTCTTCAGACAGGAATGGACTGGACTCAGGAACACAGTGTGACCATATGATGTGTGTACTTTAAAGGTCTATGCATCTATAGGATGCTGTCCTACTGGCCTCTTATTAGAAGGGAGAGGAGAGGGTGGAGAGGAGGGGACAGGATAGCAAAAAGGAGGAGTGTGCTGTCACTGGGCAAGGGGAGCAGAAGGAGCTGCAGACAAGCAGGCATGCAAATTTAATTTGGATTCTATACTTTCACTTAACCACAATAAAAAAATATTGCTTAACAATACTAGACTGCCATAGTCGTGTATTAGACATCTCCGATTTCCCAGTCTGGAAGCCTTTGGAGTCTTCTATTTCAGCCCTGCTCTGTTAGCCAGATCTACAGGGGTGCTCACTGATACTTCCTAGTCACAAGTCAATTATGCCCCAAATTATGCTCATTCCACAAGTCTCTCAAAATTTTCTCTTCTTCAAATCTTGATGCAAAGCCATGGGAGGTCACAGAATTCACTCTGCCCCTACACATGTGCAACCTAGAATTGTGGGGTGTCAGTTACCTGCAGGGCAACATTTTCACCAGGAAGATACAGAGGCTGATTGAAAAAGCTATTTCCTTTTGTTCTCTAGATTCTCTTGAGATACAATTCATGCAGTCCTGAAAGACTGGGCAGTCTTTCTCACTAAACAATACCGACGAGATAATATGTTCTCCCTCTTGTTCCCAGAGATTGCCCATCTAATAAAGTAGTAGCACATTGGTCTGTGCTTCAGGCTTTTATGCTTTGGAATCAAAGCAAAAACAAGTACCAGAAGTGACTTCAGCAAGTAGATTTTCAAAATGGGATTTGGGAGGTAGGACTACTCTTTGACTACACAACTATGAGGACGCTGGTTGTAAATGGGGTTTGTATTATTTGGTCATGCTGAGGTATTACTGTTAGTGAAGTGCTCACCTGCGGTTAACTGTGGCTGGTAATGGTGGGAGACATGGTGGCGCTTGAGAAGAGCAGAGACAGTAAGTACTTTAAATAGTGTAGATTAAACTGGCTTTTGTTACCTACACTGAAATAGATTCAGGACATCCAACGGCCAATTCAAGTCTGTCTGAAAGCCAGAGAAGTATTTAAGACTTATTTTCTGTAGTCATAGGTATACCTAGGATGTACCTCAGCTGAAGGGTATAACTTCAGGTTAGAAAAACTGCAAAGAAGATTGAATGCACTATCTCAAAAGGTATTTCTTATCCAAGTCAAGGACCTTATAGGGAAAAGTGAAAACAGGCAACACAAACATACAGATAGATAAATGTGAGGATTTTTGTATCTCAGATTCTCATGAACTTTCTTCATCACCTGAAGATACTCCTTGCATTCGCCAGTGGAGAGCAATTTCCTCTTAACTGAGGATCCCATGCTAACCTTACCTGTAGCAAATACCTAATAAAACACCACTTTGAATTCTTCCCTTACCCTTTACTCGGTTGCTTCCAGCCAATAGTGAGGGTCATATATTAGACAGCTGAGCAGGAAGGTACTGTCCAGAAGGATATGTAGGTCACCTGATAACTCCTGTCCAGAAGGACACGCATGACAACAGACAGCAAGCACTCTAAAACATTAGTGGGAGTGGTAACGCAACAAGGCCAGTGGCAGCGGGAAGTAATGTAATTATGTGCTGCATGGAAAGAACCTTCATTTTTCCATTTGTTCAAATGAAACATAAGTGTGCATTCCTGGGGTAACGGTCCATTCATTTGATCAGACACTTACTATAACTATAAGGCCAATTCCATATAGCTTTATTCTCCATAACATACTTCAACAATCAAAGAGGTAAAAATGTATCATTTAATAAAATTCCTCCAGGTGTTTCAAGATAAAGAAATAAGACTGTTCTTTCAGCAGCACGTCAGCTTTCAACATTCTCCCTTAAAATCTCCTGACACTGTAAATTTGCCTTGGTAATTTCTTCTTTATAAATAACAGAAAAGTAAACCTGAGGCACGTTCTTATCTGGGTGATTAAATACAATTAAATCATGCTATCATATTCACTCAGTAAGTCTGAGAGCTACACTTAAGAATCATGGGCTCTGCTCCTACGCACAGTTACTTCAGGGTCTACAAGGTAAGGATTCATCTGGCAAAAGGAGCATAACTTCTCAGGATAAAAATTTCAAATTTCATCAAAGGTACTATTATTTTTATCATTGAGCAAATGGTATCAAAGATCAGGGGTAAACCTGATGTATAGATAGACATAGAGGTAGGTGATGGAGACATAGGAGGTCCAACAGTTAAGTCTGACAGCTTAGTTGTTCTAAATGCTGCATACCTCATTGCTGAACACTGCTACGGACACCTTAAAGTACTCGCCTTGGAAAACCGCATATCAATGGAAGCACTTAGTCCACCCTTCAATTGTGGAACTCTTTCTGGAATGGCAGTTGCCCACAGCAGCAAGTTCTTAAACTTAATTGTGTATTTGTCTTTGAAGAAATTTGCAGCCAATAAACAAACAACTGTATTGAAACACCCTCTTACTGACCTGATCTGGCCACCAATTACTTTGGAAATATTGAAATATTAGAAATATTGAAAGGAAGACATTTTTATGACATTGGGAATATCAAGACTAATAGAATGACAGCTCTGATGGCCCCTCCAGAAAAGAGTACTTAAATCGCTTTGAAGGGTAGACTAGGGGCTGGCATTGGTACATAACTTTCCAAGTGGAGTACTTCAAAGGTGACCACAGTGATATTCAGCAATGAGGTGTGTAGTACTTTTTCTAGGATGAGTACATGAACATAATTGTCAGTCCTCTTAGATAAAGAGATAGAGATTCTTCTGCCTTAAAGGATTTTTGCACTTCAAATACAAAGCAGATGCTAAATTAGCCCATCATGATATTTCCCTGATAGAAGAGATTTAGTACAGCTGTTTCGTGTTATTCACATTATCCTTGATATCTCAAATTTAATTTTTAAACAAACAGATTGAAGACCATATTTCATAAATGATTGTCCACTTGGATTTTGTTATGATGAGAAAGTCTACCTAAGTGAAAATGGGGTTCATTTTTCTGAAGAAATTTATGAAAGAAAATACTTTTATCTGACCACACCAAGTATTACACTTTGAAACACTGCTTCATGGCTCCCTTACACTGATTATTATGCTTTTATAATAAGTTAAAGATTAGTTTAAATGACACATCATGTCATACATCATGTTTCAGTTTTACCTTTCTTATCTGTAAAAGAGTAATAGTACCTATCTCCAGGTGTAACTGGGAGGCTTACATGACAATCTCTGTAAAATTCCCTGTACTGTCAGACTCATCTTAAGCACATAGTGATGTTTTTGACCTTTCTTTTAAAACAGCAAAACAGTTTCTCAAATACTTGGCAAGTCATTAACTCTCTCTTTATTAGAGAGTCATAAACTACAGGGGTAACAGTAGAAAATATTTTTAAGAAATCAGTTGCCAAAACATGACATTCACTCTGAGACCACTTGAAATCTGATTTGCTATTATCTTTTTAACCTCTATACTGAGAAACAAGCCTGAGATGCATCCAGAAATATCGGTTACCAGAAATCCATAAATAGCCTTGTCTTAGTCATCTACTGCTACTATGAAAGAGTTTCATTATATTCATAGAAGTGAGTCTGACTTGACTTCGTAAGCAGCTCGAGTAGGAAACCGCAGGCCTGTTGTTTTTTTACTAGTGTTGTCATCACAAGTGGATGGCTTTAAGGGCAGAAATCTATTCTCTGACAGTGTGGCACACTGCAAGTCCAAATTCAAGGTGTTGGGTCCAGGGGAAGGCTTTCTCTCTCTGTTGGCACTGGAGGAAGGCCCTTGTGAAGCATCAGTCTTCCCTTGCTCTGGGAGCATCTCAGCACAGGAACCTCAGCTCCAAAGGAGACACTCTGCTCCTAGTGCTGTTTTCTTGGTGATAAAATTTTCCCAAATCTCTCATCTCACATCTGTCTTTTATATCTCAAAATAAATTGGCTTACAACACTAATCTTGTAGGCCTCATCAATGTAAGTACCACTAATCCATCTTATTAAATCACAGCAATAGACTTAACACGTAGGAAAATCATATCAAATGATAAAACGGCACAGTCACACGATACACACATCACTGTGTGCTTAAGATAAGTCAGAAAGAATAGGGAATTTTATAGCCAAATTGATACATATATTTTTTAGGGAACATAACTCAATCCATGACACGACTATAAGATCTTACTACTACTTCAAAGGCTTCCTTAAATATCCTATCACTTCATCTTCCCCTAGGAAGAATTGATTGCTCACCTTTTTGTTTTTCATGAAATATTGAATATACCTTTAAGGTGCTTATACTGTATTATGTTGTTTGCTGTCACTGAGCCAACACAAACTCACGGTCACCTTGTTTTCAACAGAATGAACTGTTGTCTGGTCCTATACCATCTTCACGGTTGCTAACATGTACAAGGCTCTCCTGAGACTGTGGTGCCTATCCATCTAACTGAGAGTCAGCCACAGCATCCTTGGCCCCCTACATCATAATATTCTCTCATGAAATCTCTACTTACAATATTACACCATACTACTGTATTATAATGCCAGATTCTCTCATTAATCTGTGAACAGTAATATTATGAATGAATAAAATTTTGAATGATACAAGGTTATATGTACAAATTCTCTAAGTTTCAAAAGTATAAAGTAAAAATGTGACATCTTGGTCAGCTTTATTTAATGTCTAATAATATTTAACTTCCTTACCATTACCAGAGAACTTTGGGTAAATATATTTTTCTCCTCTTGTAGCAAATGAAGAAAGAAAAATATTTAACACTTCTTTGTATGGAATGTATCAGCAGTATTAATACTATTTAGATGTTTGTAATCCCCCAGGTATATCATCCTCCAAAGTAAACGTTGGAGAAACTAGGAAAAAGTTAGATGGAAAAGAAAAAATGATGTGCTGTATGCTTCCACTTCTGTGCTTTGGGAGATTTCAGTTTAATTATATTGATGGAAGTGGATCTGACTTGACTGCATAAGCTGCTCAGGTAGGAAAGCACAGGCCTGTTGTTTTTTATCAGTGTTATCATAACTGAGGCCATAGAGGCAAGTGTGAAATAACAACAGATTTTGGGGTATAGTAAGGATGAACTGATCCTTTCTTCTTACTCCAAACGGCAGTTCATTATCACATGACTCTCAGAAAAAAATCTCTTATGGACTCTCAGAACACAGTTTCTATAACAAGCCTTCTTTTGTTTCACAAAGAGAAAGGGAAAGAAGACTGGAAAAGTAGCCAGTCAGCCAACCAACCAATTAATCAACAAAAACTCTGCTGTTTTCCTTAAACCAATAGTGAAATTCAGAAATGGCCCAACAATTTTGAGCTCTGTATTGGATAATTTACAATAGACAGGTGATGATTTCTCTGGTTTTGTTTATATTACTGAAATACATTTTAGCCTTATTAACAACTCAAACATTTTTAGGTAAATAAAATTTGGTGTAGCCTGGTGGAAAGGTTGGTTGATCCATTTATTTACTAACACAGCAAATGTTAATTGAACACAGATTACAGGCAAATAAAGTTCCAGATGCATTACCAAATTTACTCTTGCTGCCTCAGTTTCCCCACATAAAATTTACATGATGCCTCAGTTCCCTCACATAAAAATCATGGAATCAATGAATGGCTTCTACTTATTTTCTGGAAAAGATACAAAATTTTATGTTATTACAGATAATGCTCTACCACTAGCTGTCAGTTTGTTATACTCAGGTAGTTTATGTGTCACTATGATTATAGAATTTATGCCACTACATTTCCAAATACCAGCAGAAAAGGGCCTGACAATCTACTCTTAAAAATTGTCTTTGTTACTAGTTGTCACTGGGTTGACTTTAACTCATAGCAACTCCGTAGGAAAGACTAGAACTGTTCCATATGCTTTCCAAGGAGAGGCTGGTGGACTTAAAATTTTAACCCTTTGGTTAGAAGCTGAACTTTTAACCACTAGGCCACCAGAGTTCTCAAATTAAGGATGAGACAAAAAGGAACTTTTTTTTATTTCACTTTTTCAAGAGATTTATTTTTGTGATTTCCCTATCTGGTGCCTCTGCCATAAATTCTAGACTTGATTTGTTATCTGATGCTACTGATTTTCTGGCCAAAAAGAAACTCTTTAGTATTTCTTTTAATTTTGTGGTTTTTGCAAATTTTCTAAACTTCTGTTTATCTGGCAGTGTCTTAATTTTGCCATCATATTTGAGAGACAGTTTTGCTGGTTATATAATTCTCGGCTGACTTTACCTTTCCCCCCCTTCAAGCCTTTGTATGTCATCCCATTGCCTTCTTGCTTGCATGATTTCTTCTGAGATGTCTGAGCTGAGTCTTATGGACTTGGCTTTGCAGATGATTTTCAAGTTATCACTGCCTGCCTTTAACACCCTCTCCTTATCTGTAGTTTTGTCAAGTTTGATTGTAGCATGTCTTAGTGTCTTTTGTTTGGTGTCTACCTTGTGTGGAGTTCAGTAAGCATCTTGGATAAACATGGTTTCATTTTTCACGATATCAGGGAAATTTCAAGCCAACAAATCTTCAGCAATTCTCTCCATGTTTTCTGTTATCCCCTCCTGTTCTGGTATTCCAGTCACTCACAGATTATTCCTCTTGACAGAGTCTGAAGTAATTCTCGGTATTTTTAAAATTATTTTATCTCATTTTTTTTCCTCAAATACGTTAGTGTCAAGTGTTTTATCTTCAGTCTCATGAATTATGGTTTCCAGTGTCTCAGTTCTGCTCCTTTAACTTTCTACTAGGTTGTTTAATTCTGTAATTTTAATATTAATCTTCTGAATTTCTGAATGTTGTTTTTTAATGCTTTCTTGCAGCCTGTTCAGTTGTTCATTATGCTCTGCTGTCATTTGCCTGTTCTCCTTCTTAATCTCCTCAGAGTTCTAAATATTGATATTAGTGTTCACAGGAAACATCCAACTACTCTGCCACTTAGCTCTGCCTCCCCAAAGGATATTCTTAACTTATAGAAAGAAACATAAGGTTGAAATGACTTACTTTATAAAATCCAAACTGCTCTTGGTAGCACGGTGGTTAAGAGCCTACCTGCTAACCAAGATGTCAACATTTCAAATCCACCAGGTTCTTCATAGGAAAAGTTGTGTCAGTATGTTTCTGTAAAGACTGTTAACTTAGAAACACCATAAGTAAGTTCTACTCAGTCCTATACATTGCTTTAGAGTTGAAATTTGCTCAATGACACACTCCAATAAACTACGTGAGAAAGACAGTGCCTTGAAGTTCCAAATAGGCTAAGAAACTACAGAACTTTATAATATGAAGTTGATTATAAAACCAATATTCATGAAAAGAATGCATTATAGATTTGTTTGTTTTCTTCTTACTGAAACACCAAACCCATTGTTGTAGAGTCTTCTGACTCACAGGAACCCTATGGGTCAAAGCATAATGGTCTTGTGGTGTTTTGAAGGAACACCTGGAGGATTCATACTGCTGACCTTTTGGTTAGCTGACACTGTACTTAACCAGTACACCATCAGGGTTTCCACTCCTTACTCAAAGGAACACTACATATATGCCTAGGAATCTAAAGCTCCCAACACCACCATGGTTTCCTATCCATATAAAGATTGCCCAATATGTTTATCTGCAGCACTGATGTATTTATGTGCATCAAAATGTTGTTTAGTCTCATTTGAAATTCCCATTTCAACCTTCTCTTTATTGATGACTCAGACAAACATATTCCTTAACACTGAAGTTGAATCTTGGATGCTTAAAGGGGACTTTGTGTTTTGAAACGTGACTAAATAAAACTTTATGTCCCCCTAAAACTGAAAAAAAACAGTGGAACACCCATCTCTATCCATCATGTCTATATATGTCATAATTAGAGTAGTAATATGGAAATATATATTACCTGTTATATGTGTTTTATATACGTCTTTCTAGATACTTAATGCTTAAATACATGCAAGTTCTAAGGAGTCAACTATTGGGTTTTACTTTTTGGCTGAAGCTAAAAAGAGCAAATGCATATTTACCTGCCAAGATATAAGGACTTGCTTGAAATTCAGTGTAATAGCTATCAGTTAAGGGAAGAGTATTTGACATGTAGAATCTATGAGGGAAACGAGTACAGCAAAAGTAGAATAAAAACAAGATAAAACAGAAAAAAATAACAAACAATAATTACAGTAACAACAACAAAAACAGAAGAATGCAAACCACAATAAGCAGTTTTAATGTTTGCTGACATAGATAATAAAGCTGATAGCTGATTTCACAACAAAGAGCAATATCATGTATGTTAGAGGACGCTATTGCCAATATTTTCAGTATGCAATTGTCATAAATTTTAGGTAGATTAGTTTGCAAGTGATTTTTTATAAGAGCTTTTTTAATTGTAACTTGTTTATCTTACACCATTAATTACACTGTCACTTAGTATGACATTCTTTATATTAGAGGATATTAGAATAGAATTTTTTACTATAAATATTATATGATATAATTTACTCAAAAAACAGTACATCAAATAATTGAACATCACATCTATATCCTGAATTTGAGAGGATGTTAATGGATCTATCTTGTCTCCTTGAATTTACAAATATGTAGGCAATCTTGAAACATAAACCTTTGCTGGAAAAAGACTACTCACTCTTCATGAGGTAGAGTTATCTTCTTAGAAAAAAAATAGAAATTTTTGAAATATTAAATCCTAAAAACCAAATTAATACCTAGGTTAATGCATTGATGTATATTCTGAAATAAACACTAAACTGGCTGTTTGCTAACATCTCATGTATTATTACAAAATTGCCTAGTGTGTGACTCACAATGAAACACTCTAAGGATATTTCCAGCTGTAACACTTAGAATTCTTTATAACCACTTCTCCATCTAACTTTGATCTCCAGTCCACAGAAAGACTCATATACAAGAAATAGAAGAAAATATTGAACAACTTGGCTTAAACTATTCAGTAAAGCTTTTTGGTCAATTCTTAACTTCATCTATTATTGACTGTTGTTTTAGTCAGCTAGTACTGCTCTAACAGAAATACTACGAGTGGACGACTTTAAAAACAGAAGTGTGTTTTCTTATACTGTCCAGTAGGCTATAAGTCCAAATTCAGAGTGCCCACTCCAGGGGAAGGTTTTCCTTCTTTGTCAGTTCTGGAGGAAGGTCCTTGTGTTGCATCAGTCTTTGGCTAGGGAGCATCTTGCTGCAGGAACCTCAGGTCTGAAGGATACACTCTACTTCTGGTGGTGCTTTCTTCATAGCATCAGGTTCCCAAATCTCTGCTTGCTTCTCTTACCTTTTATCCTACAAAGGATAGAAATTTTCCTTTGTAGGATAAAAGGTGTCACAAGCCACATTCCATGGAAACTTCCTTTACATTAGAGCAGGGAGGTGAACTTAGGAAAGGATTTACAGTCCCACTCTAATCCTCTTTAACATGCAGCATAGGAAAATCACAAAATAGAAGGCAATCACACAATACTGGTTATCCCAAAGCAGCCAAATTTCTATACATATTTTTGGGGAACATAATTCAATCCATGACAGGTAGTGTCTCTTAAAAAGTTATGTTGAAGGCTTAATCATTGTACTTATAAATATGACCCCTGTAAATAGTTCCACAGTATGAAATAGTGGTTTTATAAATGAGCTCATACTTGAGCAAGGTGGATTCTAAACCTAATCACTTCTGAATGGTGTTTTATAAAAAGAACCCAGGTTACAGACACACACAGGAGAGAGAGGCCACGTGAGCATCACTCTGTAAATCAGGTCTAAGTGGCAGCTACTAGAAGCTGAAAGAAACAAAGGAGAAACTTCTCCTAGATCCTACACTCTGAGTTTACACTTCTAGGCTCCAAAACTGTGAGAAAATACATTTCTGTTCCTTGAAATCCTTCATTGCGCGGCATTTTGTGATAGCACTCCTTGCTTGCTAAGGTACCATCCATGGAAATTTCAGCTGTCAGCACAGGCCAACTAGTTCACTTCAGGAACATGTGTGTTTCCACTTGGCAAAGCACAGCAAAAACGGAGGGCTAAGGCTTAGGCTTGCTTTTGGACTGCTTCTACCTCTCTCCAGCAACTGGGGCACACATCTCTACTTTTTAAAACGTTGTCAGTTCTGCTTATTTTCATATTTAGCTTTCTTCAAATACTTATTTCCTGCCTTGTTCCTCAAAAAAAAAAAAATTCGCAATGTCAGTGACATGTTCACATGTACTAGAACACAAAATATCACATTTCTGAAAATACATTCAGAAATACATCTACATGTAATAGAATTTTGCATAAAAACTCATGATTAGAGAAGGACTAGTATATTTAAAGAGAATTTGTAAGTCAGTGCACAAGTAGACATACAGTAAAATCTCTTAAACTACAATGCAGTATTTCATATTTATTTAGCCTCTTATTAATAAATACACACAAAGAGAAAAGAACATTGGTAGAATTGGAAAAAAAAAAAAAAAAAAACCTAAGACTAAACTAAGAAAGGGACTTCTGTCCTCTGTCAAGTGTTCATAGAAATTATTAAGATAAGATCATTAAGCAATTCATATAAAAATTCTAATAAAGAGTCCTTAAAAAAAAGCATTGCTGCTGAGTCAATTTCACCTCAGAGCAAGCCTGTAGGAGAATATAAAGCTGCCCCCATAGAGTTTTCAAGGAGCGGCTGGTGGATTCAAACTGCTGACCCTTTGGTTAGCAGTCAAGTTCTTAACCAATATACCACCAGGGCTCCAATAGAATACTTCTGGTTAGGAAATGTATTTTTATTAAAATGAACAGAAATAAAAATTTCATCTACATTGTTAGCTCAATCATTTTCAACTAGTCTTGTTTGTTGGCTGTTTAAAGTTTCAACTTAAAACAAATAGTTCTGCCCACTTTCTTCCTTCCTTACAGATACATTTATGTACAGTGAAGTGTACATACCCAGGATGAATGAACCAGGCAAACTACACCCCATGAACAATGATGCATCAACAAATTCCACATAAGCCTAGCATGTGCTAACTTAGATAAGTGTTTACAGAGTACAAACTGATGCTTAAAAAGTATTCACTTATTGAAAATTTCCTATCCTAGTATCTGGTGAGCTATATAAAGCAAGAACTTATCTGAGTTGGTATTTTGTGTTCTTGCAAGATAGCACCTGGCATATGATGGTGCTCCATACATTTCTGATGAAGAAGTGAATAAGTGAATTAATATGTATGGTTTCTCAGTTGTCAAGCAGTTCTAAAATGAAGAGTGTCAACACTAAATAAGCCAAATGTTGATGTTCAGGTAAAATAAGATTCTTTTGATTTCCTTGGGAAGCACATAAATTGATTTCCATTTAAAGGGAAAACAACAGCTTCAGGTATCAGTCTCTAGAGAAAGTGACTAGATAGGTCAAGTTCTGAAATTCTAAACTAATGAACTGAAATACTTCAATGGTGAAAATATAATTAACATAAGACATTGACTTCTGTGTTTAACATACCATAAGGAACTCTAAACAATAAGCATATCGGAGATAAATAGAGCCTACCATCAGGTGAGATTCATAACTAGGAAAAACAATTTTCTAAGAAGAAAAAATAAAAAAGGATGTTTAATGTCTGATAATTTATGCAAATGAGAAAAATAAATGCAGAAGTCTAGTGAAGTATTGATCAATAAGAAATAATAGATAATTTATCTTATTGTAAATAGTTTCCAGTGTTTGCATACTCATCTTTTATGTTTCATGAATTAGCTCAGAGTCTGCACAGCAAAAATTCTATAATAAAATCCTAGAACACTAATAATTGGCAAAAGATTTTAAGGGACGCCATTTATATTTCTAAGGATTTGTTTATTTGTTTGATTTAATAGCTGATTCAGAATGAAACAGAATCAATGGCATTGATTCAGGATCAGAAATGTCTGGCGCACACGAAGATCAGAAGAACCAGAGGTCATCCTGATCTTAATTCTGCACAGAATATATTGAGTTAAGGTGTGTTCAGAATAATACTACCTTAATATTAATTGTTTTTGTTAGATTAAACCTAGATATATATTTGATATCGAGTCGTTCAGAGGCCTATGCTTGAAGAGGAAACTATATTTTAATTGTAGATGATTTTTTATTGTGATCAAGTATACAATACAGATTAATTTTGCATGCCTATCTGCAGCTCCTTCTGCTCTCCTTGTGCAGTGAGAGCACACTCCTCCTTTTCACTCTATACTTCCTAACAAGCTCCTGTCACCTCCTCTACACCCTCTTCTCTCTCATATAGAAGAGATCAGTACGCACATAAGTTTTTTAGCAATGTGTTCTCACATTTCAATAATATTTGCATAAAAAACAGCCCAATCAAAACAGACAAAATATTTGAAAATCACCTCATGAAAGAAGACCTACAAATAAATAATAAGCACATTAAAAAAAGGTTCAATATCATGCACTATAGTAGGTATTGAAAGTTAAAACTACAGTCTCATTAGAATGACTAACACAGTCCCTGCGAAAGCCAGAACTCATTCAAGGCAGAAACTTCACCCTGCCAAAGACAAAAAACTTAGGAGACTCACAAGTTTTACTGTACTAAAAGGACTAACACTACTAAGCGTTGGCAAGGATGTAAGGCAATTGCAACTCTCATAAATAGCTGCTCAAAAATGTAAAATAGTACAACTACTTTGAGAAATAGTGTGGCAGTTTCTTTTAAAATTGAAGATACATTTAAAACCCTGTGATAGTCGTCTTCAATATTTTCCTGAGAGAATGAAAATATGTTCACACAAAGAAGAGTACACAAATATTTATGCTAGCTTTATTTCCAATAGCCTAAACTGGTGTTGAGGTGCAATCCATACTGTAGGCTGTGGTCCTTGATCTTCATCAGTAAGTGTTTCAAATCTTCTTCAATTTCAGCAAGTAAGGTGGTAGTGCCTATATAATGCAGATTGTTAATGAGTCATCTTCTAATCCTGATGCCTCGTTCTTCATAGATTATTCGTTCTTCTCAGATTATTTGCTTGGCACACAGATTGAAACAGTATGGTGAAAGAACACAACCCTGATGCACACCTTTCCTGACTTTAAACCAGACAGTGTTTCCTTGTTCTGTTGCATGACTGCTTCTTGATCCATATATAAATTCCTTAAGAACACAATTAAGTGTTCTGAAATTCTCATTCTCTGCAATGTTAGCTGAAATACCCTGGTGGCATACAGGTTAAATGCCATGGCTGCTAACCAAAAGGTCACAGTTCAAATCCACCACATGCTCCTTGGAAACTCTACAGGGGCAGTTCTATTCTGTCCTATAGGGTCACCATGAGTCGAAATCGACTCCATGGCACTGGTCTGGGCAATGTTAGCCATACTTTATGATGATCCACATGGTCAAATGCCTTTGCATAGTCAAAGAAACACAAGTAAACATCTTTCTGGTCTTCTCTGCTTTCAGCCAAGATCCATCTGACATCAGCAATGATATCCCTGGTTCCATGACCTATTCTGAATCCATCTTGAATTTCTGACAGTTCGTTTTCAATATATTGTTGCAGTCACTTTTGAGTGATCTTGAGCAAAATTTTAGTTGTGTGTGTTATCATGATATTGTTCAGTAAATTTCACATTTAGTTGAACAACCTTTCTTTGTAATGGGAATAAATACGGATCTCTTACAGTCAGTTGGCCAGGTAGTTGTCCTCTAAATTTTGGCATAGACAAGTGAGCACTTCCAGCACTACACCTGTTTGTTGAAATAGCTCAGCTGATATTCCATCAATTCCTGGAGCCTTATTTTTTGCCAATGCCTTCAATGCACTTTCAACTTCTTTCTTCAGTACTGTCAGTTCCTGATCATATACTACCTATTCAAACGGTTGAACATTGACCAGTTCTTTCTGGTATAATAACTCTGTGTATTCCTTCCATCCTCTTTTGATGCTCCCTGAGTCATTTAGTGTTTTCCCTGTAGAATCCTTCACCATTGCAACTCAGGGCTTGAAATTCTTCTTCACATCTTTGAGTTTGAGAAACGCAGAATGTGTTCTTCCCTCCTGGGTTTTCATTTTCAGCTCTTTGCACATGTCATTATAATATTTTGTTTTGTCTTCTCAAGCTGCTCCTTGAAGTCTTCTGTTTAGACCTTTTGTTTTGCCATTCCTTCCTTTTGCTTTAGCTTCTCGACTTTCAAGAACAAGTTTCAGAGCCTCTTCTGAAACTCAATTTGTTCTTTTCTTTCTTTCCTGTCTTTTTGATGACCTCTTGCTGTCTTCATGAATCATGTTTTAGATGTCATTCCACAGTTCATCTGATCTTAGGTATTAGTCGTCAACACATCAAATCTGTTCTTGAGATGTTCTTTAAACTCAGGAGGCATATACACAAGGTAATACTTTGGCTCTTGTGGACTTGTTTTAATTTTCTTCAATTTCTGTTTGAATTTGCATATGAGCAAATGATGAACTGTGTCACAGTCAGCACCTGGTCTTGTTCCGACTGCAGATGTGGAGCTCTTCCAGCATACTTTTCCACAGATATAGTCAATTTGGTTCCTGTGTATTCCATCTGATAAGGTCAATGTGTATAGTTGCTATTTGTGTTGGTTAAAAAATGTATTCACAATGAAGAAGTTGTTATTTTTGCAAAATTCTATCATGCAATCTCTGGCATTGTCTCTATCAGCAAGGCTGTATTTTTCAACTACTGATCCTTCTTCTTTGTTTCCAACTTTTGAATTCTATTCATCCATAACTATCAGTACATCCTAATTTTATGTTTGATCAATTTCAGACTGCAGAAGCTGGTGAAAACCTTCAGTCTCTTCATCTTTGGCCTTAGTGGTTGGTGAGTAAATTTGAATAATAGTTGTACTAACTGGCCTTCCTTGTAGACATATGGATATCATCCTAACATTGACAACATTGTACTTTAGGACAGATCTTGAAACATTCTTGCGTTGATAATCAACGCAAGAAGTTTTTGTTCCCAGCATAGTAGACTATAAAATTGTAGGATTCAAAAATGGCCAGAACCAATCCATTTAGCTGACTAATGCCTAGGATATTGATATTTATGCATTCCATTTCATTTCGCATGACTTCTAATTTTCCTAGATTCATACTTCGTACATTCCATGTCCAGATTACTAATGGTTGTTTGCAGCTGTTTCTTCTCATTTTGAGTCATGGCATATCGGCAAACAAAGATCCCACAGGTTTTACTCCATCCACATTATTAAAGTTGACTCTACTTTGAGAAGGCTGCTCTTTCCCAGCAGTCTTCTGAGTACCTTCCAGTTTGGAGTGCCCACTTTATGGCACCATATCTGACAATGTTTGGCTGCTATTTATAAGGTTTTCTCCTGATAATTCTTTTCAGAAGTAGACTGCTAGGTCCTTCTTCCTAGTGTTAGTCTGGAAGCTCAGCTGAAACTTGTCTACCATGAGTGATCTGTTTGGTACCTAAATACCAGAAGCATAGCTTCTAGCATCACAGCAACAAACAAGCCTTCACTGAAAGACAAGCAGGAGCTGCTCACTCTATCTTTACCCTCTTTACCTGATGATGGCTTCTCCATTGCAAATACATTTTTCACCAATATAAACAGCAACTATACACATGGACCGTGCCAGATAGAATACACAAGAATCAGATAAACTACATCTGTGGAAAGAGATGATGAATAGGTATAGAAAAAAGAAACAATATCCAACATCAGCAATGATCTTCCTGGTTCCATGTCCTCTTCTGAATCCAGTCTGAGTTTCAAACAGTTCCGTCAATACACTGCTTTTGCAGCTCCTTTTAAATGATCCATAGAAAATATCACTTGTGTGATATTAGTGATATTGTTTACTAATTTCCACATTCAGTAGTATCACCTTTCTTGGGAGTAGGCATAAATATGGATTGCTTCCAGTTGATTGGCCAGGTAACTAGCTGTCTTCCAAATTTCTTGGCATGGATGAGTTGGCACTTCAGGAACTGCATCAATTTGTTGAAATATCTCAATTGACCTTCTGTCAGTTCCCAGAGACTTGGTTGAATGTTGAACAATTCTTTTGGTAGAATGACTCTGTATTCCCTGCGTCTTCTTCTGATGCTTCCTGTGTCATTTAATATCTTCTTGGTAGAATCATCTACTGGTGCAACTAGAGGCTTGAATTTTTTCTTCATTTCTTCCAGCTTGAGAAATTCAGAACATGTTCTTCCCTTTTGGTTTTATATTTGCAGCTCTTTGCACGTGTCATTATAACACGTCACTTTGTCTCTTCTGTCCACCCTTTGAAATTTTATTATCAGTTCTTTTACTTCATCACCTCTTCCTTTGCTTTAGCTACTCTGTTTTCAGAAGCTTAGTGATCTGAGATATTTATTGATGAAGATCAAGGACCACAGCCTGCGGTAAGGATTGCACCTCAACATCAGGAAAACAAAAGTCCTCACAACTGGACCAGTAAGCAACATTGTCATAAATGGAGAAAAGATTGAAGTTGTCAAGTATTTCATTTTACTTAGGTCCACAAACAATGCTCACGGAAGCAGCAGTCAAGAAATCAAAAGATGCATTGCATTGGGAAAATCTGCTGCAAAGAACCTCTTTGAAGTATTCAAAAGTAAGGATGTCACCTTGAAGACTCAAATGTGCCTGACCCAAGTCATGGTATTTTCACATTACAATGCACGAGAAAGCTGGACAATGAACACAGAAGACAGAAGAAGAATTGAATTGTGGTATTGGAGAAGAATGTTGAATGTACCATGGACCGTGAAAAGAACAAACAGATCTTTTCTGGAAGAAAACTAACCAGAGTGCTCCTTGGAAGCAAAGATAGCAAGACTGAGTCTTACATACTTTGTACATGTTGTTAGGAAGGATCAGTTCCTGGAGAAGCACATCATGCTTGGTAGAATGGAGGGTCAGAGAAAAAGAGGAAGACCCTCCATGAGATGATTGACACACTGGCTGCAACGATGGCCTTAAGCATAAAAACTATTGTGGAGTGGTGAAAGACCGGGAAGTGTTTTGTTCTGTTGCTCATAGAGTCACTATGAGTCGAAACTGACTTGACTGCACCTGACAACAACTCAATTTTCAAGAGTAACTTTCAGTCCTCTGATGTCCAATTTGTTCTTTTCTTTTGTTCCTGTCTTTTTAATGATGTCTTGCTTTCTTCAAGAATGACACGTTTAATGCCATTCCACAATTCATCTGGTCTTTGGTCCCTAATGTTCCACTCACCAATCTGTTCTTGAGATGGTTTCTAAACTCAGATGGGATATACTCAACTTTGTGCCTTGGTTCTAGTGCATTTGTTCTAATTTTCTTCAGTTTCAATTTGAACTTGCATGTGAGCAGTTGACAGCCTGTGGCTCAATTGTCACCTGGTCTTGTTCTGTCTAACATAGAGCTTTTTCATCATGTCTTTTGGCAGATGCAGTCAATCTGATTCCTGTGTGTTACATGTGGCAAGGTCCATGTGTACAGTAGCTGTTTGTTTGTGAAAATGTAATTGCAATGAAGAAGTCATCATTGGTCTTACAAAATCCTGTCTTGTTATCTCCAGCTTCATTTCTATCACCAAGGCCATATTTTCCAACTACTGTTCCTTCTTTGTCTTCAGCTCTTGCTTTCCAATCTCCAGTAGTTATCAATGCATCATAACTGTGTGTTTAATCCATTTTGGACTGCAGAAGCTGATATAAATCTTCAGTTTCTTTATCTTTGGCCTTAGTGATTGGTAAACAAATTTGTATAACTGGTAAATTTGTATTAACCGGTCTTCCTTGTAGGCATATTTATATTATCCTATCACTAACAGCATTACGCTTTAGGATAAACCTTGAAATGTTGTTTTTGACGCTAAATGCAATATCATCTTTCTTCAAGTTGTCATTCCTGGTATAGTAGACCATATCAGTGTCCGATTAAAAATGCCTGATATCAGTCCATTTTGGCTTGCTAATGCCTAGGATATCAGCATTTATCCACTTTCATATTCAACAATTTCCAGTGTTCCTGAATTCATACTTTATACATTCCATGTTCCAATTATGAATGGATATTTGCAGCTATTTCTTCTCCTTTTGAGTCAGGCCATGTCAGCAACTGAACATCCTGAAAGCTTGTCTCAGTTCCTGTCATTCAGAGCAACTCGACTTTAAGAAGGCAGCTCTTCTCCAGTCACCTTTTGAGTGTCTTCCAAATTGGAGGGGCTCATCTTCTGAGGCACTGTCTCAGACAGTGTCCTACTGCTGTTCATAAGGTTTCTGCGGGCTAATTCTTCTATGAGGTTGACTGCTGGGATCTTCTTCCTACTCTGTCTTAATTTGGAAGCTCAACTGAAATCTGTCCACTATGGGTGAACTTGATGGTATCTGAATGCTGGTGGCAGAGCTCCCAGCATCACCACGACACATAAGCCCCCACAGCACAACCAACTGACAGACATGTTCTAGCCTTCTAGAATATGAGAAAATAAATTTTTGTTTGTTAATGTCATCTGCTTGTGGTACTTCTTTCATAGCCACAGTGAAAAACTAAGAAAGGATAATACCCTGAAATACATCTTTCCTCACTTTAAATCACACAATATCCACTTTTTATGTTCAAACAACTGCCTATTGTGCTATTTACAAGTTCCTCATGAGCACAGTTAAATGTTGCTGAATTCTCATTCCTCACAATGTTACCTGTAATTTGTTATGATCCACACCACTAAATGCCTTTGTGTACTCAATAAAAGACGAGTGAACATTTTTCTGATGTTCTCTGCTTTTAGCCAGGATATATCCAACATCAGCAACAATATCCTTGGTTCTATATCCTCTTCTGAATCTGACTTGGATTTTTGGCAATTCCTTCTCAATATACTGCTGCAGCCACTTTTGAATGACCGTCCACAAAAATGTATTTATATGTGATATTAGTATCATTTCATAATTTCTGCATTCTGTTGGATAACCCTTCTTGAAAATAGACATAAATATGAATCTCTTGCAGCTGGTTGTCCAGGTAGCTGTCTTTCAGTTTTCTTGGCATAGATGAGTGAGCCTTTCCATCCCCGCATCCGTTTGTCAAAACATCACAACTGGCGTTCCTTCAGTTTCTGGAGCCTTGTTTTTCTCCATTGTTTTCAGTGCAATTCGGACTTCTTCCTTCATTATGACAGGTTCCTGATTGTATGCTATCTCCTGGACTATTTGAACATTGATGATTTCTTTTTGATGTGCAAATCATAGCCTAATAAAGCTGGTTATGTGTATGCCAGTTTGGGGGAAATTATTATGTGTGATAGTAACAAAATTCTTTGAAAAAGAATACAGTTGAGTACATACTTTTATATAAAAATGATAATTTAAAGTCAAAATAATGAGATCATTTTTGAAAACTTATGATGAGAAGAATAGTGACCATGTGTTTAAATATCCTCTGCTAAATAAGGAATCCTTGCAGTATAGTCATTAAGTGCTTAGCTGCTAACCCAGAGGTCAGCAGTTTGAACCCACCAGCTGTTCACGAGATGAAAGATGTGGCAATCTGCTTTCATAGCTTTGAAAATCTCACAGAACAGTTTTACTGAGTTCTATATGTTCAGTTATTATTGTGGTTAGGCACCATCAAGTTGGTTCCAACTGGCAGTGACCCTATAGGTGAGAGTAGAATTGTCCCACAAAGTTTCCAAGGAGCACTTGGTGGATCTGAACTCCTGATCTCTTGATTAGCAGCTGTAGTACTTCACCCCAGGCCATCAAGATTTCCTATAGGTTCACTATGAGTAGAAGTTGACTGGTTGTTGCAGGGTAACACTATCCTAAGGTTTTCATATTTTGATACTTTTAACATTGGTTACATAATGTACCTAATGAATGAGAATTTTTTTTAACCTGCTGACATTCACAGAGCTATTCAGTGATATGCCAGGACATAAACTCCACACCTCCCTAAATTCAAAGCACAGTGTCTTATTCAACACCTTACATGCTCCATTTTTGAAGACTCATCTTTGGTCTGATGTCAAATTATCACCCACCTCTATAAATGTCCCTGAGTTTATACTCATGACCTTCCTTGTAAGAAAACTCTGACCTTTACTGAAACAAAATACTACACTTAAATTTAAGTAGAGAAATGTTACATAAAATTTCTTCTGTTAGATGGGAAAATTCCACAAGAGGAAAGATTTTTCTCCAGCCTCCTCCTTGTAACTCTTTAGTATTGATTCCCAGTGCCCCCAAACTCTCCAGTTCCTGGGAGATTCTATTAGTCTTCAAAATATCTAGCCTGGCTGAAATTTCTAGCATGGCAGAAGGATGAATCAAAACCTGAATCTGTTTTGTTTTTATTCTGCACAGCAAAAAAAAAAAAAAGTAAAATTTTCAAAAGAAGTATGTCTTCAAAAATCAAGGCAGACTAAGGAGACGAAGATTTTAAAAAATGCAATTAAGTTTATAATAAACATGATCAAACCACATAATTGGGAGAATTCTACAAAAATGTCACTCCCTGTTGGACAGTACTACCCATGGAGCACAATCACTGCTATTTTTTTTCTTCTATTTTATTGTATTAATTGTGCATATAGCAAAAGATTTACTCTTTCTACATTCTTCACATTTAATTTTTAGGTGCTTCTCTTGTTGTTTTTATTCCTTACAACTTGGTAAGCACCAGTCATTTTTTTTTTTTTTTGTCATAAATAAAGTGAAACACTTTCAACTGATAAGGAATTTAACGGGCAAGATGTTGTTGCTACTTAGCTGCCCTGAAGGCATCTCTTACTCACAGCTATGTCATCCTAACAGAACTAAGTGCTACCTTCTCCGTAATCAGATGTGGACTGGATTGCTGTGATCCATAGGGTTTTCACTGGCTGGTTTTCAGAGGTAAGCATCGTTATGCTAAATTTTGTTAAACATACTGCAGTAAAACATAGCATAGTGTGTTAACAAAAATACTTCATGGGGCAAAAAAAATTAGAAGGCACATGTCACTTGCATAAAAATGGTGTAGGTAATTCTTCCTAGTCCATCTCAATGTGGATGATCTTTCGAAACCTGTTCAGTAGCATAGAAACCTTCAAGGGTCTACCAGCAGTTAGTGGCTGCTCCTGAAGTATACTGGCCTGGAATACAACCCAAGTCCACAGCATGGAAGCTGAGTATTTTGCCAGTGAGCTATAATTGCCCTATACTTGCAAGGCCCCAAATTGAGACCACCACCAAGTGAGACCTAAAGCTTTTTTTGTCACTCACACTCAGCTGTATACAATGTATAGCAACACTGACATAATGCTCTTGGTGGAAAAAAAAAATTAAAGCTCTTTGATAAGACAGGCTGAGTGTCCTTAGTTTGTTCCTAGAAACCAAAAGAAAAACTATCAGATAGTGTTTTACAATTTAATCAGACAAACACATACATTTAAAAGTGATAGGAAGTACACACACACACACTTATTTAGAATAATGACAGCTACAGCCTAGGGTGTTATCTAAACTTCTAGGCAGAACATACAATGTTTACAACTTACTAGGCTCTAATAAGTAATTTTAGCATAAAAGTTTATGTTTGAATTTTAACTTCTACATTTTTCTCATGCATACATAACTTTCAGAGAACAGTTACTTGCCCTGTTCCTAAAAGTCATTCAACAATCATTTATTCAAAAAAATTAAAGAAAAATGTGTGCAGAATACAATGTCTCAGATCGCTTGAAGAATTTGAAAATTAATTGGAAAAGCATGACCACTCATAAATGTGACTCCGAGAAACATATCAAGGGTTGCCAGTCTCAGAATCCTGTTTCACAAATGAAGAATATTAAGTATTTCTGGGAAAATTAAATAAGAGAGTTTAAAGTAACTGTCATAGAGAAAGCACTCAGTAAATGTTATTTTTCCTCCTTCTTCATCTTATTCATTCCAGAAAAACCTCCCCAAATGCGAATAACAGAGAATCAAATTAACTTTGTTTACAATACTCTAAAGTGAATTTAATAGGTTTTAGGAAATTTTTAGTGTTAGAAAGTCAATAACTATGAATTAAATTAGTTAATTTATACTGAGACCATTATTCAGTTTATAGTTCTTAATTCAACTGTCAGTCCCCTTGAAGGTTACTGAGACAGAGGTAAACCAACCAGTTAACAAAGCCCATGGAACAATTATCTATACTATATTTATTGTTTATAACAAAGAACATACTGGACTAGTGAATCACAACCATCTTCATAAGTAGATTAATTTCTCATTTTGAATCAGTTTTCAAGCATTTGAAGATCATGAAAGTAGAAACAAGGATATAAGCTAGAATCTGGGAGGGTCTTCCACTGATTTTGTGATGAAAATTCTGAATACTCTAAACCTCAAGTCAGCAGGCTTCATTTCTGGTTCTGTCTGTCATATATTCACCACCACTTAACATTAGTGCATCTAAGTTTCTTCACATTAAAAACAGCAACAGAATACTGGACTGCTGTACTGGACTGCTGAGAGAAATAATTGATGAATGAAGTTATCTGTAAGGTCTAAAAACATACCTGCATATTTATCTTTCTTAGACTATATTTTATAATAAGTACCTGTTTAAAATCCTTAGCCTCTATTCATTTTTCTTACTGTTGTTGAGACTACATGAAGCAAAAGACACATCAGTTCAGCCAGTTTTCTATGTACCATATAGAGACATGAATTACATTCTCCCAACTGTCCAATCATTCTCACTCTTCTTTTCCATGTTATTCCTCCCCCATTACCATAAGTTCATTGGCTCCTAAGTTTCTAATCTAATATTTCCAGTTACTGTTGTCATTTTGATGTAGCATAGATGGTTCTTGAAAGAATATAATGCTCAAGGCAAACTTTTTTTTTTTTTTACTAGATAAATTATTGTTTGGTTTTTAAAAGACTTCAGGGGGTATTTGGGGTTTAAGTTTTAAAGTTTAGACCAGTTACCATTACTGAATATTTTAATTGCAGATTCTACAGCAAAATCCTGATTGAAAGGTGGAAAACACAAAACAGATTTTGAAATTTTCTTGGATTCCAGACTTAACCTGAATTTCTGAACTCTTACATCAATTGTAGGATATTTAAGGATGCAACAAACCTTGCCCCAAATCTCATAACCTTGACAAATTGTCCTGTTTTATTTGAGGAGAGAGGGTCATCAGGGGAGGGATTCGGATGTGTATAAGTGTGTGTGCATGCATGCATGAGCAGAAGCACTTGGATTTTCTGTTAGTATTAAATCAAGCATCAAGGCTGTCTTCCTCAGTATACAGTAGAATACCATAGGATCATAAATAAAATCATGACAGACTAAAAAGAACTCGCACCAAATCCTTCTCAAAATGTTGCTACATTCCCATTATCATACCTTTAAATTAAACATAACATGCAAAGGCTCTGACTGCTGAAATGAAGCACAAGTTGGAGGACCAAGGACAACATCTCTTTTGGAATCCATGGTCTAAGTGCTTTTTTTCCTCCTTTCAGAACTGATGATTAAATGATGTGTATTTCTTTTTACCGGAGATAGAAGCCAGGTGTTTTAAGACTTGTTCTATTTACCATACATTAAAACACACACATAATGAAAGGAGAAAGACTCATTTGCTGTACTAAGAGGCTCCAGAGAAACAGAACCAACAGTATATATGTAATACATTATATGTGTGTGTGTGTGTGTATGCATGCGCACGTACGTAAGTGCATTCATTTATATACAGATACATAATTATAGCACGTATTATGAGAGACAAGAGATTTATTGTAAGGAAATAGCTGTCAGGGTCACAGCAGTTGGCAAAGTTCAAATTCTGTAAGTCCGTTAGGCTACAGGCACCATGTTGCAGTCATGAGACAGAATCATTCTCCACTCAGAAATCTCTGTTTGCTCTTAAGGCGTTCAAATGATTGACATTTTTTTAGAATGATCTCCTTTACTTATTGCCAACTGATAAATATTAATCACTTCAACAAAGTGCCTTCAAGGCAATACCTGCACTAGTATTTAACCCAATGATTGGGCACCGAAGCCTGGTTTGCAGCCGAGCTTCTAGACTAAGAATAGGAAGAAAGGCCCAGTGGCCTACTTCAGGAAAAAGTAGCCAGTGAAAACCTTATGAGTGACAGCTTGACATTGTCTGATATACTGCCAGAAGACAAGCCCCTCAGCTTGGAAGGTCCTCAGTGTACGACTGGGTAAGAGTCGCTCTGTGGCAGTGAAGGGCTAACTGAATGTCATGAGTGGAGTCAGTCTGTCAGTCTTCATTTGCTGATGTGGCATGACTGAAAATTAGAAGAAACAGCTATAAACATCTATGAATAATTGGAATGTGGAATGTATAAACTCTGAATTTAAAAAAATTGGAAATCAACAGAAACAAAACAGAATGCAAAAACTTCACTATCTTAGGCACTAGTGAATGGAAATAGACTGGTACTGGCCATTTTAAATCAGACAAACATATCAGTATAGTCTATTATGCCAAAAATGTCAATTTGAAGATTAATGACATTGCATTCATCATCAAAAAGAACATTCCAAAATCTATTCTGAAATACAACATTGTGTGATAGGATAATATCCAAATGCTACAAAGCAGACAAGTTAATACCATTGTTATTCAAATTTATACACCAAACACTAAGATCAAAGATGAAGTAACAGAAGATTTTGACCCAAATTTGCAGTCTGAAATTGACCGAACATGCAGTTAGGAAGTATGGATAATTATTTGTGATTCAAATGTGGAAGTTAGAAACAAAGATCAGTAGTTGGAAAACATGGACTTGGTAATAAAAATGATGCCAAAGGATCATGTGATAGACTTTTGCAAGACCGGTGACTTAAATATTGTAATTACTTTTTTTCACCCACATAAATGGTAGCTACGCATGTGGATCTAGCCATACAGAATACTCAGGAATCAAGTTGACTACATCTGTGAAAAGAGATGATGAAAAAGATCAATCTCCTCATTCAGAACAAGGTCAGAGGCCAAAGTGGAACAGACCACCAATTGCTCATATGTAAGTTCAAACAAACTACAGAAAATTTGAACAAATCCACAAGAATTAAAGTATAATCTTGAGTTTATTCCATCTTAAACCATATTAAAAGTAGACTTGACACACTGCACCCTAACGACTGAGGGCCAGAGAGGTAATGCAAGGACGTCATACATGAGGAAAGTAAGAGGTCACTAAAAAAATACAAAAGAAAGAAAGATCAAAACAGATGTCAGAAGAGGCTCGGAAACATACTCTTGTACACTGAGTAACTAAAGTGAGAGAAAGAAAGAAGGAAGTAAAGAGCTAAACAGGAGACTTTAAAGGACAATTTTGAGAAGACAAAGAAAAGTATTATAATGACATAAGCAAAGATCAGGAGGTAGAAAACCAAAAGGAAGAACATAGCTCAGTATAAAAGAAGAAAGAATTTACACCTCAGGTTGCAACGCGGAAGGATTCTGTGGGGAAAATAATAAAAAGACGCAAGGAGCATCAAAATAAGATGAAAGGAATACAGAGTGACTATACCAAAAAGAATCGTTCAATGTTCAGTCATTTCTTGAGGCAGCATGTGATACGGAGTGGGCGGTACTTAACAAAATGGTCCAAGATGCACTGAAGGCACTGGGGAAAAGCAAGTTTCCAGGAATTTTAGAGTACCAACTGAGATGTTTCAATACATGGATTCAGCACTGAAACTAGTCATTCATTTATGCCAACTAATTTGGAAGTCAGCTACTTGCACAACTGACAAGGAGAGATTCATATTTATGCCTGCTCCCAAGAAAGGTAATCCAACAGAATGTGTAAATTATCAAACAATGTTGTTAATGTCCCACTCAAGTAAATTTTTGTTGAAGGCAATTCAAAAGCAGTTGCATCAGTACATTAACAAGGAACTGCCAGAAATTCAAACCAGATTCAGAAAAATCAAACCAAACCCACTGCCACTGAGTCAGTTCTGACTCATAGCGACCCTATAGGTCAGAGTAGAACTGTACCATACAATTGCCAAGGAGCAGCTGGCGGATTTGAACTGCCAATCTTTTGGTTAGCAGACAGCACCTAGCTCACTACGCCCACCAGGGTTTCCCAGATTCAAAAAAGAATGTGAAAACAGGGATATCATAGCTGATACAAGGTGAATTCTGGCATAGAATACTAGGTTTTTTCCTGTGTTTTATTGACTATGCAAAGGTATTCAACAATATGGATTATAGCAAACTATGGGTAACATTTCAATGAAAGGGAATTCTAGAATATTTTATTGTGCTCCTGAGGAAATTGTATACAGATTAGGAGGCAGATACTCAAGCAGAACAAGGGGATTCTGTGTGGCTTGAATTCAGGAATACCGTGTATCCACACTGTGCACCTTCACTGTGCCTATTCAATCTCTATGCTGAGTAAAGAATCCAAGAAGCTGGACTATGTGAAGGAGAATATGTCATCAGGACTGGATGCAGACTCATTAACCACCTGCATTATGCACAAGACAAAATTTTGCTTGTCAAAAGGGAACAGGACTTGAAGAACTTAATGATGAAGATCAAAGACCACAGCCATCAGTATAGATTACAACCTCAACATAAAGAAAACAAAAATCCTCACAACTAGACAAATAAACAAAATTATGATCTATGGAGAAAAGACAAAGTTGTCAAGGGTTTCACTTTATATGAATCCATAATCAACATGTATAGGAGTAGCGGTCACAAATTCAAAAGATGTGTGGGCAAATCTGAAAAAGACCTTTTTATAGTGTTAAACAGTAATACTATCACCTTGGAAATTAAGATGCACCTGACCAAAGTTGTTGGGTTTATAATCGCTTTATATGTATGTAAAAGTTGGACTGTGAATATGGAAGACTGGAGAAGAAACGATGCCTCCGAACAGTGGTGTTGGCAAAGAACACAGAATATGCCATGAGTGCTGAAAGACCAAATCTGACATAGCAGAAGTACAAATAGAATGAATGTACCTTAGAAGTAAAGATGGATAAACCATGTTTCATACACTTTGGACATATTATCAGGAGGGATGAGTCTTTGAAGAAGGATATCACGCCTTGGGGAAGTAGAAGGTCAGTGAGAAAGAGGAAGAGCCTCAATGAGATGGACTGACACAGCTCCAACAGTGGGTTCAAGCATAACAAAAATTGTGAGACAGTCAATGACAGGGCAGTAATTCATTCTTTTTTTACATAGGTTTTCTGTAAGTCAGAACCTACTCTTTGGCACCTAACAACAATAATGAGAAGGAACAGAGTCAATGACAGTTAACAGCCATAACAACCACACCTAACTTAATGTAATCCCATGTTGAGCTGGGTACAGATCTTCAATTATTGCATTTGTTCTAGGATACAGATGGATTGACAGACAGACAGATAAATAGATATCATTAATGTTAGCAATTAATATCATTTAGTGTTGATTATGTGTCAGGTAACGGGGTAAGGTCTTCATATTTATGAATTAGGTTTACCTACTAAAATCATATACAGTATGTACTTCATAGCTTAAATATATACATAAGGCTGTCTGAGCAGTTCCTGTCCAGAGATGAGATGAGAGGGTAGAGGTGGAAAGGAGTAGAATGGATACAGGAAGTACAGCGTGGAGAGGAAGCATATGCTGTCACGTGGTGGGGAGGAGGAGAGAATACTTGAAGTTGCATAGTGATGTTGGATATGAGGTTTCATACGGCATACTGATTTGGATTGTAAACTTTCATTTAAAGCACAATATTTCTTTTTTTAAAAGAGGTCATTAAACACAGGAAAGAAAGAAAAGCAAAAATGGATGCCAGAATAGACTATGAACCTTGCTATTCAACATCAAATAGCTAAAGAAAAGCAGGAAAAAAAAAAAAAGATGAATTAAAAGAACTGAACAGAGGACTTGTAAGGAAAATTTGAGAAGGTAAAGTATTATAATGACTTATGCAAAGACCTGAAGTTAGAAAACCAAAAAGGAAGAACACAATTAGCATTTCTTGAGCTGAAAACATTGAGGATGAAATTCAAGCCTCAAGTAGCAATTCTGAAGGATCCTAAGGGATTCCATGATTGTGAGACTAATTATTAACCTGCATTATGTAGAGGACACAACCTTGCTTGCTAAAAGTGAAGAGGACTTGTAGCACGTACTGAGGAAGATCAAAGACCATGACCTTTAGTATGGAATACACCTCGATGTAAAGAAAACAAAAATCCTCACAACTTGACCAATAAGCAGTATCTTGATAAAAGCAAAAGACTGAAGTTGTCCTGGATTTCATTTCACTTGCATCTACAATCAGCAATCATGGAAGCAGCAGTCAAGACATCAAGAGACTGTGCATTGGGAAAATCTGCAAAAACAAAAACTTTTAAAAATGTTAAAAAGCAAAGACATCACCTTGAAGACTACAATGTGTCTGACCCAAGACATTGTTTTTGGTCACCTCTTACACATATGAAAGCTGGACAATGAATAAGACTGGAGAAAAACGAATGCCTTTGAGTTGTGACATTGACAAAGAATATTCCATGGACTGCCAAAGAATGAACAAATTCATCAAAGGAACAGCCAGAAGGATCCTTAGAAGCAAAGATGGTAGGACTTTGCCATACATACTTCGGATATGTTATCAGGAGGATCAGTCCATGAAGAAGGACATATGATTGGTAAATTAGAGGGTCAGTGACAAAAGAGGAAGACCTTTAATAAGATAGATTGACACATTGCCTGCCCAATGGGCTTAAGCAGGACAGTGCAGTATTTCATTCTGTTGTACATAGGGTTGCTAGGAATCCCAACTCAACACATCTCACAACAACATGAGTAATACATTGAACAATGCAGAAAGCATCAGAAAAAAAAAAGATGGAAAATTGTCACAACCAAAAAGAATTTGTCAAAGTTGAACTATTTCAAGAGTTAACACATGATTGAGAACCAATGGTACTGAGGAAGAAATCCAAACTGCACTGAAGGCAATGGCCAAAAAACAAGATTCCAGGAAGTGACAGAATACTATCTGAGATATTTCAAGAAACAGAAGCAGCACTAAAGGTAGCACTCTTCTTTGACAAGAAATTTGGAAGACAGACACCTGGCCCAGCAACAGGAAGAGATCCCTATTTGTGTCCACCCAAAGGAAAGTGATTCAACCAAAGAAATTACCAAACAATATTATTAATATCACATTCAAGTAATATTTTGCTGACAATAATTTAAAAACAATTATAGCAGTACAATGAAGAGAAGTGCCAGAAAATCAAGCTGGATTCAGAAGAGGATATAGAATGAGGGATATCACTGCTTATGTCAGGTGGATCTTCACTGAAAGCAGAGAATAACAGAAAGATGTCTACCTGTATTTTATTAACTATGTAAAAGCAATTGACTGTGTGAATCATAACAAGGTGTGGATAACATTGCTAAGAATGTGAATTCCAGAACATCTAATTGTTTTTGAGGAACCTGTACATATACCAGAAATAGCCATTCAAAGAGAACAAGTGGATACTGCACAGGTAAAATAAAAGTTGTGTGTCAGGGCTGAATCCCTTCATGATACTTATTTAATATCTATGCTAAGCAAATAATGTGAGAATGTGGTCTGTGTGAAAAAGAACTCGGCATCAGGATTGGTGGTATATTCTTTAAGAACCTATGGTACGGTGGTGAGACAACCTTGGTTGATGAAAGCAAAGAGAACTTGAAGCACTTATTGATGATGAAAGCAAAGAGAACTTGAAGCACTTATTGATGAAGACCAAAGATCATGGCTGTCAGTATGGATCACACCTCAACATGAAGAAAACAAAAATCCTCACAACTGGACCACCAGGCCACATCATGACAAATGGCGAAAAGTTTGATGTTGCCAATGAGTTCATTTTACTTGGGTTTGCAATCAACACTCATGTCAGCAGCAGTCAAGAAATCAAACTATATATTGCATTGGGTAAATCTGGTACAAAAACACCTCTTTAAAGTGTTAAAAAGAAAAGAAGTCCCTTTGAGGACGAGGGTGCACTTGACCCAAGATATAATGCTTCACATGCATGTGAAAGGCAGACAATGACTAAAGGAGACCAAAGAAGAATTGATGTTTTTGATTATCTTGATGATGAACGCTACTGAATAAGAACAAACAAGCCTGTCTTCAAAAAGTATGGCCAGAGTGCTCCTTGGAAGTCAGAATTGTAAGACTTTGTCGCATGCCCCTTTGACATGTTACCATTAGGCTCCAGTCCCTGGAGAAAGACATCATTCTTCATAAGCAAGAGGTCAGAGAATAAAAGGAAGACCCTCGATGAGATGGGCTGACACAGTGGCTGCAACAAGGATCTCAAACACAGCAATGATTGCGAGGATAGAACACAACTGCAGTGTTCTTTTATTAACACAGGTTGCTATGAGTTGAAACTGAGTCAAAGGCACCTAACAACAACTCAGGTAAGAAAGTAGTTTGTTAAAACTTTTTGTCGAGAGAAATTGCTAAACAACTCAACAAATCATAAAAGAAAATAATAAAATACGTACTACACACCAACATTTCCAATTTCACCCTAAACTTTTCCTTTAATGCGCCTCCGTTTTCATTTCTTGACCTCACAAACCAAGTTGCCACTCTTCCTGAGCACTCACACATCCTCGTGTCCCATTACTGATCTAATTTATTCGATTTCATTTTATTTTCTTACCAAAGAATTAAGACAACATCCCAGAATATAACAGTGTATTCTTGGAGTACACAACTGCTGTTTCTCCATGTACAATATTGGATGTTTTCTAATGTCTTAACATCTTGCTATCAAGTGCCTAGTACTATGTTACCACAGGTCTCATGAAAGTATTCATCTAAATAGTTCTCCAGAGCCATCTGCCACAGAATGGAGCATTATAGCCAATGGCTGTTTATTTGTAGCAATTGAAGGTATTACTGAAATTATACTTGTTGATAGAGACAATAACCTGCAGTGTTAGCAAGGAGTTTACTCAGTGACTGCAGTACATGCGTACACAGAAAAGACAAAATGAGCAATAAAGCGAGTGAGTGCTGTGGGCTAAACAATAGTGTTAACTCAAACAACACAGCAAAAATAGGCTTATGTCAACAAATATTCATTTTTATGGATTACAGTCTTTCTCTCATAAAAAGCAAAAAACAGGCAATGTTAAAAGTGTGGATAAAATGTTTTGTGTGTATTTTTTACCATAATAAGAAAGGTATAAAGATTTAAATTTAAATATGTATATATATACATCCTTTAAAAAATATGCATATATATTAAATTATAATCGTAAAGCAATTATAGTTATAAAATGTATAAGAAGTCTTGTATAATAAATGGTCATTGTGGAGGAATTTTTGTTGTTTCACAAATTGGAAACAACTTAAAAGGAACTAGTAAAATAAAATCAACCATATCTTAAAGTAGCATATAGATATTAATTATCATTTTATGAAAGGAAATTGACACTAATTGTTGATCATATGTTATATAATTTAGGGATTTAAAACAGCATTTTTAACACAGTACTAATTTGTTGAAACAAAAAAAAAGGTTAACCTAGAAAGCTTTATGACAATATATTGCAAATAACTATCTCTGACTGGAAATCCTGGTGATGTAGTGGTCAAGTGCTATAGATGCTAACTAAAAGATCAGCAGTTCAAATCCACCAGGTGTTCCCTGGGAACTCTATAGGCAGCTCTGCTCTTTCCTATAGGATCACTATGAATTGGAATTGGCTTGAAGGCAACGGACTCGGATTTTTTTTGTCATCTCTGATTCATAGAAATATGATGAACTTAATTCAAAGGGGACAGGTCATTATTATCCATCTCTCAACTGTGTGCAGTTAGCCATATAACTTAAATAATAGACATAATTCCAACAAATATTACACAATAAGATTTTGCTGATTAGAAATAAAACTTGAGTTTTTCATTTCAATAAACATTTTTTTCAAGATTATTATTTAGATAAAGGTAAAATCTTTAAATTACTGAAGCACAGGAAATTACTGGTGAGTATACAATATGCATTTTATATTCTGTGTAAAATCAGATTTCACAAATGTCTTTTTCCTATTTCTGAATTAATCTTTGAAAAATTACTCTTGTATTGTACTGAAGAACTTCGTAAATCACATAATCTAGACTGTGTTTGTTGGCTGATTGTTGCTAACAAGATGTGAACATTGTTCTGTGTACTATCCAATATTCATGACAAAGACTTTATAATAAGTCAATATGATCAACTGAGCCACTTACCTTTTCAGAAAGTGATGCTGTTATTTCAAACTGAGACAGTACATTAACCAAAAAGGGTAAACCTTGCAACTATAAAAAGAAACTGACTCCTCAGGGTCTCCCATTGTGGACCACAGCCTAACTTCAACCAGGTTTAAAATGATGGTCAAATTTGTGTATCTTGCCAGGGACATGACCAGTATATCAAATCCCATTGGTGTTAGCAAGATGAACTCTTTAATTCAAACAAAATAAAACTCACAGCAGTGATTGTCCTCAAACAGTCTTTCAAGTTGTTCCAGAATAAACCATAGCCACTGCCTTTGAATCAATTCTAGCTCACAGTGACCTTATGGAAGGGGTAGAACTACCCATAAGGTTTCCAAGGAGCGGCTGGTGGAGCTGCTGACTTTTTGGTTAGCAGCCTGAGCTCTTAACTACTGTGCCAACAGAGCTCCAGAAAAGATCATAGTTATGTGTAAATGAAAAAGAGTTGTAACTGGTTTTGTCCTTCCTATGTATTTTCCATAAACTGCGTGTTCTCCTGAGACAAAAAACAGAAAACCAAAGAATTTGACTTCTGCTCCTCACTCTTTTTATCATGCAGATCTAACGCTGCCAAGGTATCTGGTGGGAATTCAATGGTTTTTAACTGTACACTTTAAGAAAGCCAGCATAAGATTGGAAAAATACTTTATTATTCACCTGAACTTCCAATGTTAGTCTGCGTACTCATTCTGTGGACTGAGGTATTCAGTCTCCGAGTGTTAAATATGGTGACATAAAAGATCCATTAGTAATCTTTCAGCTTTGTTCTAAGAATAAAGGTGCAATCATAATTTTACTAGTGCTTGCACGGCTCTTAAACAAAAATTGTAGTATGGTATCAGGCATGGAGAAGTTGTCTAACATACATAAAGAATATGTAGATGTTTATTGAGAATTCTGTACATTTACAATCATAAATATTTGGAATGATGAAGAACATTCACCTATAAACAAACTGGGCAACAAGACAGAAAACTAGGGCCCTATGATCATCACTTTAGTGATGCAAAAATAATAGCTAATACTGATACTTATGCACATAAACCAAAGAATGCTGGTAAAAAGAAGTAGCAATCTGGTAATTTTCTATTCAGTAATCACATTCTGCTTTAGCCTTTCATGGACAAAGTCTTTTACTTAAATGGAGCTCTTGAGCTTTCCGAAGAAGTCAAGAAACTGCAATTTTTAACTCAGTTTTTATTAAAAACCCACTGCCGTCAAGTCAGGTCTGACTCAGTATCCCTAGAGGTCAGAATAAAACTGCCCCATAGAGTTCCAAGGAACGCCTGGTGGATTTGAACTGCTGACCTTTCGGTTAACAGATATAGCACTTGACCCATTACACCACCAGGGTTTCCTCAGGTTTTATCAGAAAACCAAAAAAAAACAAACCCATGCCCACTGAGTTGATTCCAACTCATAGAGATCCTATAGGCCAGAGTAGAACTGCTTCACAGTTTCCAAGGATCACCTAGCAGACGTGAACTGCTGACCTTTTAGTTAGCAGACATAGTACTCAACCACTATACCACCAAAGTTTCTTTCGTTAGACAAGAAAGATGAAAACAAGCATGTTGGCACTGGGATTATTTTGAAAGAAAAATCTCAGAGCCAACACAGTTATAAATGCCCAAGCAGTAATACATCTCTTAGCATGTAGGTCTGCACCAGGTTACAGCACTTGACAATCACAGCTTTATCCTGTGTAATAAAGAAAAGTTTAATATACCATTTAGAATAGAAATGGAAATCTGACAGCTTGGAATGTAAAGTGTTAGATGTCAAGTAACAGTTACTTCAAATTGTTCCTAATTTGGCTTTCAAGAGCACATAAGTAAAATTATAATTGCATCTTTATTGGTAGAACCAAGCTGAATGTTCAGTAACTGATATTTTATGTCATGATATTTCATATCCTGGATATTTTGATTTATAGGTTAAATGTATGAATTAATAATGAAAGGTCAGACAAATGATAAAGCATTTTTTTACATTATGCTTCCTTCCTTTAATTTTCTTGATATTTCATATATAACAGAATGTAGAAGGAAAAAAGCAATGAGATTTGGAATTCTTAACAAAATATTTAGCTGTAATAAATCATAGATTTTACTATTGGCAATTAGAAATTCTAATAATAATTATGTGTTCTTCAGAAATCTTAGGTTTATAAGGTTTAATATCTGTAAGTAAAATTAAAATAAATCTGCACTATTTAAGACATCCTATACAGCCAAATAATCCTGTACAGTGAAAACTTGCAGCTGTATTGTTTTTCTGATCAAAAAGTCCATTTTTGTAATTGGTGTTCAGTGTCAACATCTGAGTTGAAATTATGATATCAGACACACATTTTCATTACATCATAAGCTATTCACCAAGTCCTAAAGGACACAGGATCGACTTGAAGAAAGCTTAATAGATGCTTTTTCAAAGGGGGGGGGGTGGAAACTGTTTCATACATTTGAGACGGCCAATTATATCATCAATCATTCTTTTCTGTACTACTAAGAAAGATAAATATGCTACCAGTTAAATGTGAGAAAATATATTTAGAATTGGTAAGCTACAGTAGTCCAACATATCATATAGTTTAAAAATGGGCTTCAGAAGTGGAGGAGCTTCTCAGGAAACCTCCAAGCCCCCATATGCGTCTGGTGAACACAGTTTCACACTGTGTCTGCCATGTAAAACATTCCCACTGAAGCAAGCTGTTGAATCACAAAGGGAGTGAACACGGAACTATAAATACTTCTGCCACAAAGTGCACTAGAGAAATGTATGTCTTGCCACCTCCTCTTTCTCTTTTTCTTTCATTTTGGAACATAGGTCTGAGGGCACTGCATCTGATCCTCGTGCCTAAATCACATCTGAAAAATTGGCTGTAAAGGATCTTGATGAATGTTGATCTAGGAGGCAGGGCCAATATGGCAGAATAGTCACATGCTTCTTGTGGTCCCTCTTACCACAAAGAAGCCCCTTCCCCCCCACCAAAATACCCCAAAATCAATTACACATGACAACCTAGGAGCCCTGAACATCAAAGACAAAGTTGAAGAGTCAAACTGAGTGGCAGGGGGAGGGAAAGACAGTTCAGAAGCAGCAAAGAAATGCCAGACTTCAGCTACCCAACACCACACAGGCTGAATCAGGAAGAACACATGAGCTGAGGGAAACAGTAGCATTCAGGACACATTTAACATATGAGGAGAGTCCAGGCAGTGGAGAGTCTGCACAAGCCTCTGGATCTATGAGAAGATGTTGTTGGATCTACTAAAGTTAAATATAAGCTTCTAACCCACAGCTTGGGGTCAAAATAAAGCTCTCTCTCTCTGGGACATTCACAGTAGAGAAAGCCCCTTTTCTTGCTCACTCATTCCCTTCTTGCTCTGTTCTCAGACCAGTCCCATAGTACTCAGCAATTGCCATGCCCCCTGAGCAAGCAGGTACCACACTCAAATCAGTTTCCCAGCTTTAAAAAAAAATGCCATACCCAAGTTGAGAACTCAGAACAGATGCTACAGCAAACACCTTTTACCCTTGCCTAGACCTGTGTGGGCCAACTCAACACGGTAAGCCTTCATCAGCATAGAATAACAAGGTGTATACTCAAAATCTGTTTTCAATTGCAGCAGCAAAAAAAGAGTGGTTCATTTGTGATATTTCACACCACCCTGCTCATCAAGCAGGGTCCTCATGCATCCACATAAGGGCCTGAGAACTAGTATTTTCCCCCATTCTACCTAGCCAACCATAACAGGGGTCTAAGAATAAGTGGTGCCTTTGAGTCCTCATAGCCAACAGTACTGAGTGCTTAAAGTCTGGCTGCAAAATTCATTCACCTATGTGCTGTAGGAGACAGGGACATGCCTTCTGCCTAGCCACTCAGCAGCAACTACACTGCTCAGTTCCTAGCCCCTACTGCAGCCAGACACCTGTGACTGTTCCAATCAGCCCTACACAACCCTGCCCATCTAGGGCTGTAGGTGGGAGCCTGAATCACACACTTAGCAACTGATGATGTGGACACCTGGGCTGAATCCACATGAGAAGAATAAATGGACTCCTGGGCTCAGACACCTAGTGGCAACTCTAACCACTCAGTAATGGGACACAAGAGCTTCAAAGACAACAATAATCAAGGTAACTCAACATGCCAAGCCTATTTGGTCACATCAAAATTAATCCAAAAAAATCATAGGACACAATTTAAAAATGTATCTATATAATAAATTACTGATGGCTCTAAGAAAACAGTCAATATCAAATGACATAGAGAAGGACATCAAGATGGCTCCAGGAAGCAACCAAAACAAAGAAACAGGAAACCTTTCAGAGGAAGAGAGCAAAGCCAAGTGCCGTCGAGTAGAACTTTTGTAATTATTGGAGTTAGAATTTAAAAGAGCAATACACAGAACATTTCAAGAGATCAGGCAAAACTCCGACCAAGCCAAGGAACACCTGGACAAAGCAATAGATGAACTCAGGACAGCCATACAAGATCAGAATGAAAAATTTAACAGGTAGATAGAATCCATACAGAGACAGTAAATAGAGATCCAAAAGATTAACAATACAATTTTGGAATTATACAACTCAATAGAAAAT
This sequence comes from Heterohyrax brucei, assembly GCA_028571685.1. Classification (NCBI taxonomy): domain Eukaryota; kingdom Metazoa; phylum Chordata; class Mammalia; order Hyracoidea; family Procaviidae; genus Heterohyrax; species Heterohyrax brucei. The sequence goes on from CM053143.1 coordinate 146,598,265, forward strand.
CATAAGAGCAGAATTGCACAAATAAAGTCAGAATTACTGAGATTGAAGATAAATCACTTGATACCAATTTATATGAGGCAAATCAGATTAAAAAATTTTCTAAATGAAGATGTAAGAAGTACATGGGATACTATCAATAATCTATAAAGGACTGGAGTACCAGAAAAGAGGGGAATAGCAGAAAATACTGAGAGAATTGTTGACAATTTCCTGGTAGAAAACTTGCCTAATGTCATGAAAGATAAGAAGATATCTATCCAAGAAGCTGATTGAACCTCATATAGGGTAGATCCCAAAAGAAAGTCAAAGACATTATAATCAAACTTGCCAAACCAAAGATAAAGAGACAATTTTAAAGGTGGCTAGGAATAAACGAAAATTCACCTACAAAGGATAGCCAGTGAGTCTAAATTTGGACTACTCAGCAGAAACTATGCGGGCAAGAAGGCACAGGGATGACGCATAATATATAAAGCCCTGAAGGAAAAAAATAAAATTGTCGTCCAGGAATTATGTTGTTGTTAAGTGTCATCAAGTTGGCTGTAGCTTATAGTGACCCTATATACAACAGAACAAAACACTTCCCTGTTCTGTGCCATGCACACAATCATTTTTATGCTCAAGACCATTGTTGCAGCCACTGTGTCAATCCATCTTTTTGAGGGTCTTCCTCTTTGACGCAGACCCTCTACTTCACCAAGCATGATGTCCTCTGCAGACATTGATCTCTTCTAACAACATATCCTAAGTATATAAGACTCAGTCTCACCATTTTTGTTTCCAAGGATCCCTCTGACCGCACTTCTTCCAGGACAGATTTGTTTGTTCTTTTGGCAGTCCATGGTATGTTCAGTATTCTTCTCTAACACCACAAGAATTATATTTGCAGCAAAACTTTCTCTCAAATACGAAGGTGAAATTTGGACATTTTCAGATAAAAAGAAGTTAAGAAAAATTATAAAAACCAAACCAAAATTACAAGAAATATTAAAGGAGTTCCTTAAGCTAGAAAACCAACAACCCAAGACCAGAACACAGGACAGAACAACCAGACACCAATCCAGATAAGGAAATCACAAAAATAAGCCAAAGCTAAAACATTTAAAATAGAGAAACAGTTGCCAATAAGTAAAAGCTGAGAATACTTCATTTTTTTTTTTAAAAAAAGAACTAAATAGTGTCATCATAGAACTTTCATAATGGAGACAAAATTAAGGAAATATGGAACATGGGCCAAAGATTTCCAACATCGTTGGCTTGATGACAGAAGAAGGGACCATGATTCAAGAAATATGAACAGCCTCTGGAAGCTAGAAAACATGAAATAAATTCTACCATGAAGCCTTGAAAACTGAAGCAATGTTGTTCATACCTTGATTTTACCCCTTAATAATAATTTGTGGTAAGTCACTAAATTCATGGTGATTTTTTACAACAGCAATAGAAAACTAATACAGAAAGTAGACAGCACAAACCTGTGTTTAGTCAATCTTTCAATGTGTGATTGCTGATCAGTGAATGTGTATCAGGTGGTATTATAGGTACATCGGGAGAACTTGGCACAGTCTTTGTTCTCTAGCAATTTACAACCTAGTGAAAAATAAATTCAAGCAGAGAACATAACAACACAATTATGATTAATGTTATCACAAGAATATAGAAATAAGTAGTCAGAAAAGATACAGAGGGATGTCACTTCTTAATGTAGAGAAGCATATTCTACTGACACTTAGTTCTTGTAAAGCATAAGAGAGATTACTGATTTTTAGTACCAAAAGCAGAAAATGTGTTAGTTTTGTAGTCAAGTTAAGTTTTTATATGTTGAGCTAAAAGATCTGAGTGAACATTTTTTATATGTATGACCAAACCTGTTGCCATCAAGTTGATTACAACTTGCAGAGTGCCTGTGAAACAGAGCAGAACTACCTTGCAGGGTTTCTAAGGTGTAACTGTGAGATTCGAGTTAACAGGCTGAGCTCTTTAACCACTAGCACCAGGGCTCCTTAATGTGTAACAGGCATTATAATTTCTACAGCATCCACACTCTAGCAAATAGGGGAACTTTTTCTCAGCTGTTTTCAAAGTGTTAAATCACTTGCCACACTGTTTTAAAATTAGTGATGGGCATTGTTGTACAGTTAGAAGCACCTGTGATATGTTTAAATGTTTTCTTCTGGGCTAATGCTTTGAATGGGAAAGTATTTCAAGTAAAGTTAATACTTTAGAAATTTTCCCTAGTAGAATCTGTTTCAAAAACTTTAGCATCTATAATTGCTACTTTTCTGTACTGTCATTATGGTTCTTGACAAGGAGTCTTCCCACTTCAGTTTTCATGGGCAGGTGAATCTGAATAAGAAGGGTGGAGTGAAAACAAATTGATAGAAGAAACAGAAAATAAAGATAAAGCAACTGACAAAGAAGTTCTCCAAATGAACCATTCTTAACATCTTTTGTTCTTCCTTTTTGAAAACTCAGATCTCTGAATTTTGTCAGTAATTACTACTATTGTGTCTGCACATGGATTCTTATTCTTACCATAAATTCATATAACCCACCCCCCTTGCCATCAAGTTAAATTCATAAACCATACCTTAAATCATAATTATGTGTCACAAATTCATAACATGTAAAATAAGGGTACATATTTATGTCTACCTACCTTACCATAGGACTCCCAAGGCTTCTAATCAGAGTGTTACAGGCCACAAGGCTTCTGTAGTACTCACCGGGAACCTGACCTGGAGAGCCAGATTGAATGAGTCTGAATCTTATTCAGACCCTTCCTCCCTCAATGATTCCTGTTAAAGGTTGTCTTACCTCAGTTACCTTACATATATAAGTATATGAAAAAGAAAAGATGTTGTCCAGTTTATCCTGGCTTATGGTGACTCCATGTATACAGAACAGAATTGGGCCTTTCACTGGGTTTTCACTTCTATGATCTTTTGGAAGTAGAGTAGATCACTAAGCTTTTCTTTTGAGATGCCTGGCTGCCAACCTTGCATTTAGTAGATGCTTAACTATTTTCAACACCAGGGGTTCTCCATTCCTTACATATAGAAAAGAGTTGATAATTTAGGGTTGTTTGGGGAGTAAATAAGTAAATATTGAATTTTGCTGAAAATTGTATCTGGCACAAAATAAGTGCTAGATATTTCTTCCTTAAATAAATAGATAGAAGATGAATTTAAATTGCCTAAATTTCATATAAAGTATTAAATTTTCACTGCATTCCACCACTCTTTCTTTAAACACGTTTGCAATAGAAAATTAAGTTATATGCCAAAAAGATTTAACCAAGACTTGTCAAATTAGGATTATTCATGCATTTTCCCTTTTAACTTCGAGGTACTATATGAAAATCAGTAAGTTAAGATAGTATTAAAGAAACCAAAGTGTGTATTAATTTAATATACCTTTGCCAGTGTCATGTTTTAATAAGCTGTTTTTAATCTGGATAGGTACTTGAAATATATTTATATAAAAGCCTTGCAGCTACAAATTTCGATCACGAAATTTACAGAGAATGCATTATATATAACCTAATTGGCAAATCCAGTTCTCATCTTTCAGTAAATTAACCACATCACAACTATTCTCCGTGAAAAAGAAAAAAAAGAGGAGGAAGAAAACGTAAAAGCCCAAGATCACGTCTCAGCTCAAGTACAGATACAAAATGTGATTCTTGGTGCTTATCTTATGAATCTCAACTCTTTGATAAATATATACTTAGCTAAGGCACAGAGTCTTTCTATGAGTTTGTTTCACGAATACCACAGGTTTCTTCATTTCTTTCTGATGGTCTTTCAGCTTTCTACTAATGGACCTTTCCTCAGGAGCACTTAAATCTTTCAACAGTAGTCAGAGGATGGAAGAGACCATGTCATTAAATAAAAATTACGGCTACTGGCATTGCCCAGCTCTACAGCATACCTGATTTCAGGACATCCTAACATAGTTTCAAATACTATATCTTCTAATGTCGCTATCTACCCTTCACATAATTATATATGTAAGACAAAAAAAGATAAAAGCCTCAATTTTAAAATGTTTACTCTGAAATCAATACATGATACTGTTTATTTGATTGGTGGCCCCATAGCTTTTTGCATTTATGGAAAATTGTATCACAATAAGTTCTAGAGGGGTGAGAGCCACGTCTTTCTCTTATAAAAGGAGACAACAGTGTTGAAAGTACGCCTATAGGCCATTCTCAGATTAATTTTATATATGAGACTTATTAAATTTGTAGATATGGACAAATAAGGATACCAAAGTCAGAAAGAATGAAGTACTACATGCAAATATGTGTTTAATATATATATTATATAACATTAATAATTCTATAACTTATAAATTCTAGCTCAATGTTTTCTGAAAATAAAGTATATATTGTAGCCAATAATCTTTGTGTCAATTTTCCTTCTGTATAACTAACATTTTATAGTAATACCCTGGTGAACTGCCAATGAGTTATTTTACCTTATACAATTACGTTTCAGTAAATGCGTCAACGATTACTGACCAAGACGTTTGGGGATATAAATCTGAAATCTACTTCCTCTTTCCATCAGTCTTATCTTCCTCTAATCTGAAAATAACATTTGACCAACAATAATTTGGCATAATCTCAGCTCAATTTATATAAAGGTGTACAAAACACTCCCATTTTATCTAGCCACAGTAAAGAAAACCACCCAAATCCATACATCCTCACATACGTATAGTATTATGCACTCATAGAAAAAAAAAGGCTACTATATGCTTTCACAAAATATTATCTTTCCACATTTTCATAAAGTTGAGGAGAGTATAGTTCTATGAATAATGAGAAGATAAAATCCTTGGCTCTCTTGGTTTCTTTCATTTTGCCTTTTGTTCATTATAACAAATCTCATAATTTTCAGTTAACCTTCCCTGTCTATTCAGTTTTTACTTCATAGATTTCGGTATAAAGCAGTGAACACTCCTGTTTCTTTTCAGGTAATAGATTTTAATAGTAAAGAAACATTTTACTAGTTTCAGGTTGCAAAATTAAGTGTACTTCAACTGCATATGTTTAAAATAATTTACGGTGCTATTTGTCTTTTTAACATTAAAGAGCTTTGTAATGAGTCAGGAAACCTGGGCTTAGTGTCAAATCTTAGTCAGTTTAGGCCTATATGTAAACCTGGGCAAGAGTCACCCTATCTAGGTTTCCCTTTCTTCATTGGTAGACTAAAATAATGCAATGATCTCAACAGTCCTTTGGTGCTCTGATATTTCAAACTTTGTAACAAATGATTTTCTCTATCAATTTCTAATACTCTCTCTGATCTCTTTATTTTTAGTACTATATTTAGAGTTTATTGTATAGATATTCAGATTTTCATTTACATTATGCACGAATATCAAGTTCTAGGTTTAAATGCAGAGAAGCATCGCACAGCCATGAAGCTTGAATGATATTCATGCTTGTTTCTCTTTATCTGAAATTTCCCCATAACAAACTTCCTTACCCTGGTCCCTAGGGTCGCCTTGAGTCGGATCTGACTCGACGGTAATTGACCTGGCTAGTTTAAAGCTTATAATGCTGAGACCTGAAAATCAATTTCATTGCAGAGTCAGAATATCTGCAACCTGCGATGTTTGTTTACCCTTACATAACCCAATCTTCCCTCTGCAGTAGATAAGAACTTCCCATGGAGAAAAACCCAGTGCTCCAGGAGAGAACTCAAATGATTGCAGATTTAAAACTTCCAGCATACAGCATGTAAATGCTGTTTCTGTCTTGCTCTCTCCCCAAAGCCGCAGCTTGTTTGGAGTGTTTTGCTGACTCAGTTTGCATGAATAAACCATAAAGGAAGTCTTGTTCATTCTACCAATAATTTTTGTGTTTTACAAAGAATACCGAGAAATTTCCAACCCAATTTCAGACAAAGCAGCACGGTACAAGATCAATTTTGTATATATACATACATGGATATATATACAGATGCAGAGAGAGAGAGAGAGAGAACTAGAATGAAGGCAAAGGAGTAAAGAAAAAGATTGGCACAAAATTTTTAAAAAATTATTTGAGGAAATACTTCAAAGAGAAGAGTCAGATATCTTCAGGGTTGGCTCCTTCTGCTTCTCCCATACCAGGAACCAATTTTTCCCACTGGGCTGCGTAAAGGAAGGTTTGCTGCCTATTCCATGCTTAATAATCTCAGAGCAGGGAGCTCAGCAGTGCTGAAGCTAGAGTAGTTACTATACTATAATGAGGAATGCTTTCCTTTGGAAAAGCAGCCCAGTGACAGAATATATACTCAGGCTATATCTTTAAATAATAGAAAAATTTTTGATATAGAACAGTTATGCCCAGTCAAGGACGTGATAAAAGTATTTGGCTTACTGCATTAAAAATCAACATTAACACATTTGCCAAAAAAAATGTAATTTTATGTTCCAAGCTGTTTCTGGACTTCCAGCATTACTAAAGGAGACATGATCCTTTTATCTTTACCCCATGCCGGGAGTTAAATTGTAATCGTAATGCTGAAAGGGAAAACTTTATAAAGCTCCACATACCAGCCTTCATATTAAAATATAGTTTTACAAGGTCATTTAAGAACTCTTAAATTATATTAGAAATGTATTCAAAACAGGGCAGTGGTACACGACTATGAATGGTAACATGAACCAAGAGAAACTTGTTTAAGTTTCAGATTCACTTAAGATTCAGATACCTTGTCTGTCTCTATCTTACAGAGCTAGAGGAAACCCAAAGAGATAGTGACTTTCCCGTAGTAACACAGCAATAAAAAGGAAGCCAGATATTTCCAAATGTCTTTCTTATAGCACAGCTGTTTCTCAACTCCAGGTATGATTGAGTTGTAGGGTCTGAAATGTTCCTTAATATGCATGGCATACTTTGTGACCACAAATTTATCAAGCTGCAAAGGCCTCACAATATGTTCCCTATATAACCCCTACTGTCTGGTTTCAAACACTACATCTCTAACTGACCTCATATGCTAAATATGGTCCCAGGTGACCTGATCACCAGTTATAAAGTGGAGAGCTGAGAGTCTTTCAAGATGGGAGAAAGCAGTAGGATTTCGATGATAACGAGGGTGTTAACCAAAAGCCATAGCATAAATTAGGGTACAGAGTACAATACATTATTTGTGAAAACCTAGGAATTCTGTGTATAAGTTTGCAGGACAAATAACTTATCTTTTCTTTCTTTAATCCTAACCACTATCTAATTTGTAAAAATCCCAGCTTCTTGTTAAGGAAGTCATGAGTTTGAGCTCTAGTAGGTTCTAGGGGAAATGATATATATTACTTCCAGATCTGGCAGATAAAATGCTCCTCCCTGAGATTTTTGGTGGTTTTCAGTTTTTTGCTGGCTTAATACAAATGAGTACAATGGTTTTGTGACAGAAACATGGATAGACAGAGGCTGGGTCTCTGAAACATCACTTAGAGGAAAGTCACTTGCTGTAAAGAACACATGTTTTGGACCTTAAGTGAGTAAGAAATGTGCTTCTTCTTTTTTATTATTGGTTTTGTGTGTGTGTGTTTGTGTGTGAAACATTACAAATCTGGGAATTCATTCATTACAGTAATTACAGTGATTAGCATTACCTTACCTACTATAGACTCCCCGGTGACCTAGTGGTTAAGTGCTACCACTGCTAACCAAAAGGTCAGCAGTTTGACTCCACCATTGGAGTCATTGGAAACCCTATAGACAGTTTTACTCTGTCCTATAGGGTTCCTCTGAGTCAGAATTGACTTGATGGCAATGGGTTTGGTTTGGTTTAACTACTCTACTGCCTAACTGGGAGACCCTGGTGGTGTAGTGGTTAAATGCTACATCAGCTAAGCAAGAGGTCAGCAGTTTGAATCTACCAGGTGCTCCTTGGAAACTTTATGGGGCAGTTCTACTCTGACCTATAGGGTAACTACGAGTTGGAATCAACTCGAAGCCTCTGGAGTACTACCTAACTGGTGAGAATCTTTTTTTTCCTGCCCACCCACCTTCCCTTGCATGGAAAAGTGCAGAAACTACAATAATTACTTCAATGTTAATCTTCATTTGCATGACCCATCTAAGTTAAATGCAGTGATTTGCATTTGAAACATCTCAAATGCCTCTCCCGTTGGGGACTGCTCTCCTACACCTCACCCTATAATTGAGAATTACCATTTAAACCACAGATGATGTGGTCATGGAGTGTGCGAGGTCATGAAAAATGTCCCGAAATGTTCGTAAATATCAATTAATAGCCCCAATTTTATAAGATGTCATTTGCATTTATCTGATTCTTTCAATATCTTTATCCATTGTAATGGAGAAAAAAAAAAGTAGGTCCCAGTCACTTTATTGGACAGAGGTGACAGGACGTAAAGCAGGGGGCCATAGATTTTTAGCAGGGAGACTGGGAGGAAAAGAGGGTCGAGTCTCTTAAACCATTCTCAGAGAGCGGACCCAGACGGCAATCCTACATCTGTGCTTATTGAAGATCTTTTCTCCTCCTGTTCAAAAATGCTCCCTAATAATGCCAAACTGGACCCTGTATTGAACCTCAGAATTCTGTTTCCTTTAATAGAGGTCTTCACACTATGAATCATTTAACTGTTAACTTAATATTTACCCTTTCAAGTCCTTGACATTTGTAACCTACCAAAGCGATGTTTTCAATCATGCACCAAAACTTATTTAAAGATTTAACAATTGGATAATCAGTCAACCAGTCATTAAGGTACATTGGCTTAGTCTCAAAAGTCGCTTGAATTTAATCATGTCTCTACCCACATTACAGGCTCCCAACTGCGGCTGTGAGCAGAACTGGCAAGGATTGCCATTCTCTCCCTGGGAAAATAATTCTTACTACCTACACTGATCCTGTTCAGTGAGCCTCTAAATCAATTAAACACTACCCAAAGACTAAGTAAACCAAAAGTAGCTTTACCTTAGACAACAGAATATTCTGTAAACAAGACTGGTGTTTTTAAAGAAACTGTTATTGAATTAATAGATTTTCTTCAGTTTTCTGTTGATACTTTGATATTAAAAGCTCTGTATTTAAGAGTGTTCTTTGTTTTCTTTTCTTCTGAAATGTCTATATGTAAATAACCACTTACTTTGGTTTACATACATTGTGAGAAGTAAATAAAAATTCCCATTGACCTTTGTGTTTTAGTAACTAGAAAGAACAGAAATTTTCATTCTAATTGAGAAGTGTTCCAGCCCTATCTAAACATGGGCAAATAAGAATTTGGGAAACCTATAAGGATGTAATTAAGTGGACAGTATGTTTTAAAAAACATTAAGTGCATATTGTAATCTTGACACTTTCTTTTGTGAAGATGAGGTTGTAAATCAACTTGTCAGTGTGAGTACTAACGGAAATAAAATGTAGTTAAGAGATCCCCTTTACAATCAGCTACTCAGAGCAGCTATGCAATCAATTTTTGAGTTTAAATGAATGCCTCTGTGGAATAGCTCAGCTGAATCATTAAACTCCTACATTCCCCAACCATGAGGAAAACAGACTGTATGGTCAGGTTAAAATGGAAAGTAGCATAATTTGAAATCTGATGTAGGCACTTCAAACTGGTTTGTTTCTGTTAGAACTCCTGCTGACAATTTGCATTTCCACCCCAGATATACTGACTGATTATCTATGGTTTAATAAGATCCTCAAGTGATTCTTATTTATAATAAATTTTGAGAACCACTGCTCTACCAGTTGGAAACTCTGGTGTTGTCATGATTAAGACTTATGGCTGTTAACCAAAAAGTCAGTGGTTTGGAATCACCAGGGGCTTCTTGGGAACCCTAGGAGGTATTTCTATGCTGTTCCATGGTGTTGCTATCAGCCAGAATTGACTCTGTGGCAATACGTTTGGTTTGGCTCTGCCAGTAGATCTCAGAATTGGTTCCTAACCAAGCATCTCTAGGGAACGAACGTGTAGGCAATGCAGATTCTCAGCAAGGGTCTGCACCTGAGCAAACCAGTCCAAAGCCCTGCATGTAGGAAAATCATTATACGACATCTATTCTTTCTCACATGAGAAACTGTACACTTACAAAGCATGACAATGGAATTTGATCATGCAGATTTTGTTATTTTCAGGTTGACCTAGATCTTTACAACAATAACTTTGCTATGTAGCTGAGGTGTTCTATAAATAGGAAGAAAAAAAATAGATCACTGTTAACAAAACAGCTAATGTGACAAGTTAATTTAGTGGATCTTGGACAAAATATTGTTGTTTTATAGTTTCAGAGTAAAGATTTCATCACTTTTTCCCATCATTTTTCTGACAAAACATCTGTATTCTGGCACACACCATGATCACAGTCTTCAGAGCAGCAGAGTCAGAACAAACCAAGTTACCACACTGTCCTTAGTTACAGTGTTCTTCAAGCATTTAAAAAAGGTTTTCCCTAAGTCTTACTGTGAATAATTCCGTGTGGATTCCTAAACATTTCTAGAGGCAATTCGCAACATATGTCTGAAGATACCTTGAAGAAACTCTTCCGTATCTCTTAAGTGAAGCTAATTATACTGGCAGGAAATGACAATTACCAACACAGACTGACAATTTATAAAGTTTCAAGGGATCTTGAACAATCAACAAGTCCACATTACTTCCAATTTATAAATCTCTTCAGGCGCAGAGAAAGCAGCACTTTTCAAGAACGTCTACAGACAGGTGTGAAAGTAAGCCAGTTATAACATGTGTTGACCTCATAGTCATTTCTCTTTATTCTCTGAGCATTAATCTCCTGGTACAGTATTTCTAACAACATGATCCCCAAATTAAACTCAAAAAACTAGTTCTTTACGATTTATGGGCAAGGGCAGCATCAGGGCCAGGGGCCGTGCTCCCAGGGGAACCCCCAAAACGCTGGACTGTCAATTGAAGTCTTTTAGTGGAGATCTCAGGGTACACCCCTTTTTATTCTTGTGTTGCCAGTGACACTCAACTCTGTGAGCTCCATCGCAGCTATCACTGGTGGTGGCCAGGCACCATCTGGTTCTTCAGGTCCCAAGTCGACATAAGCACCCACTCATGTGGGTCTCTCTATCTTCTGGGTTGTCTTTACCCCATGTCATTTTGGTCCTCGGTGAGCATCCGTTCCGGCTGAGTTGGGACCATTTGCTGTGCCCTCGGATGGCAGGTTGGCAGCTTTTAAGACCCCAGACGCCACTCACCAACATGGGGTGCAGAGAGCTCTCTTACAAAGCGCTAGTTGTGCCAGTTGGCCTCGATTTCACCTAAGAGCATGGTCCCCTGCCCCCCGCCCCAGATGCTGCCCTTGCCCTTAAATCATAACGAAGATCCACTCTTTGGACACGAATGGATTGGACTTGGCGATGCAGAGTGACCATATATTGTATGCACTTTATGGTTCTATGCATCTATAGGATATCATCCTGCTGACCTCTGGCTGGAGGAAGGAGAGTGGGTGGAGAGGAGGGGGAAAGGAGACTGCTGGGAGGATGAGACATGTGTGGAGCAGAGAGGAACAGTGTGCTGTTACCGGGCAGGGAGAGCAGTGGAAGCTGCATATAGGTGGGCATGTAAATTTATATGGGAATGTACATTTTCACTCAGTCATATCAAATAAAAAAATAAAAATATAAAAAAACTAGTTCTTAATGGAAACAACAGTAATCTTAAGTGATTTTTTCTTAACTGAATTTTCCTTTCAAAAATCATATGCCATTCTCTTCATATAGACTTTAATACATAGAATATTGTCTGTTATCAATGGAAGGTAATTCCAATAGATAGTAAACACTTTACGTCATACACCTGTGTAAACTGCTTTCACCATTTGTTTCCAACTTAAGGAATTTTCAAGTATAACTTTTTATTTAATTGATTTTGAACTGGTAGACCTAATTCTTCACAAGACGTGAGAAAAACAAACCTAAGATATTTTTTGAATTTCCACACTATATCACAAGTTCAAATTAGCTCCTTGGAATCTACAATAATCTCTACCTATATATATCCCTGTGTTGAACAAATCCCATCATTTTTTAAAAGCATGCTGCTACACAGTAACATTTTCCTTTTTGCCTTTATTTTATTTTGCTTTAAGTAAGGTTTCCAGATCAAATGAGTTTCTCATTAAACACTGTGGATACATGTTGTTCTATGACTTTTGGTGCCAACCCCAAAGCATGTCAACACTCCCCACTTCTCTACCTCATATTTCCATTACCAGCTTTCCCACCTTCTAGTCCTTGCCCCTGGGCAGGTTCCCCTCTATTTTCATTTCGTTTTAGGGTCTGTCTAATCTTTGCTGATGTGTGAACCTCCAAAGTGACTTCATTAAGGAACTAAAAGGGTGTCTGGAAGCCTTACTCTAAGGGATTCTCCACTCTGTTTCAGGCTAGTTAGTTTGATTTTTTTGTGAGTTTGAATTCTGTTCAACATTTTTCTCCAGGGCAGTTGGGACCCTGTATTGTGATCTCTGTCAGAGCAGTGAGTGGAAATAGCTGGACACCATCTAGTTGTGCCAGAATCAGTCTGGTAGAGGCTGCAGTAGTTCTGTCCACTAGTCTTTCAGGTGAATCTTGCCCTTGTGTCTTTAGTTTTCTTCCTACTTGTTCACAATGGGGTTAGGTCAGCCAAGTAACTGAGATGGCCATTCACAGGTTTTTAAGACTTCAGATGCTTCTGACTGAAGTACAACCAAGAGCATTTTTTTTTAAAACTAAACTGTGTTATACCAATGAGCTAGATGTTACCCAAACCCAGAGCCCTGAGCCCCAGCCCACAAGTTTGGTCCTTTAGGGAGTCTGAATGTATCTATGGAGCTTCCATGATCTTGTCTTGGGTAAGCTGTGCTGGCTTCCCTGGGATTGTGTACTATCTTACTCTTTGCAAAATTTTGCGTTTCTCTGATAGCTGGTGTTCACGAGCATTTCCTCATAATGTCTGCAGCAATGTTTTCTGTATTTACATTTCATCAAAAAATGCAGGATTTTACATGTCTCTCATTTCTTTAGATTTTATCACACTAAAATAAATCCTTTTGTCAATATTTTTGAATTATAGTGATCTTACACTATAGTTCTATATACTGTTCTATACACTATATAGTTCTGTAGTTCTATATAGTTCTGTATACTATAACTGAGTTATAGTTCTCTCACTATATGATGAATATACTTGATATTATGTATTCTATAGAAGGTAAAGAAAGAATATCAAAGAAAGGACTGCATTTTAGACTTCAATAAACAAATCAAGCTGTCTTTAATTTACTAATATTAACACATTTAAGATATGATTATCAACTGGAGAGTATGTATCACATCACTCTTGCAAACAATCCATGTTTGTGTCTCTCTGCTATATGAAAATAATATAAAAGGATTTGTAAAAAAAAAACTCAGATGCACTGTAGGAAAGCAACATCCTCCTTTTATAAGATAATTAAAACAAAAAAGTAAACCAGACAGTGTAAAATATCATGTTATATATAAATAATTTCCCTTCAATGATCACTACTTTCTCATCAAAGTCCCAAAGCTTGTCTTGATAATTCTCCATAAAATAGCCCATACAGACATCAAAACTAATAATCTGTATTTAATAACACATTCCTTAGTTCATTTTTTTTAAAAACATAATCCTTTCATAAGTTTTGGTTGTGTTTCAATTATATATTACTGTGTCAAAATATACCACAAAACATAGGTTACTTAAAAACCACTCACAATATGGCAACTTGGTCTTTGTAGAGAAGGATGACGAGCCTCAGTTTTGCTCACAAGGTTGACTAGGACTTTATGGTGTGTTCAAATGTTTGGTGGTTTACAGGTGCTATTTGGTCAGGAAACCTTGGTTTTCCATCGTGTGCCTTCTGTAGCAGAAGAACCCAGATTTCTTTCCTGGCAGTGCCACCATTTCCATTGAGCAATGCCTAACTGCTGAGCCTTGGTGGGATAGTGCTTCAGAGCTTGACTGATAACCAAAGGGTCAGCAGTTTGAATATACCAGTCGCTCCTTGGAAACCATAAGGGGCAGTTCTACTCTGTCTTGTACAAAATCACTATGAGCCTGAATTGACTTGATGGCAGCAGGTGAAGCCCCAACTTGCTATCACCAGGTTCTGTGTACACAGTGTGTAAGAGGACTACATAAGTGTATGAACTTCAGGACGTTTAGATCTGTGATTGTTGTATAGCTGTCTACCTGTTACATTGTTTTATCTCTACATTACTTCAGAAATATCAGATGACCGTTTTGCAACTCCATTTGTAGGCTATCTTAGTTTCCTTTGAGATAATTAAGCTAAGTAAAAGTCTTTATCTCATCAGTCACCTTAGGTTTCAGGTTCATTTGAAACACACATCTGGGATGGGAATCCAAATTTCAGCACAAAGCCTAGCATGTCAGAGATAAGGCTCTGATCCAGAATAAAATTAGGCCATGGCTAACTCCTACAAAGGTCAGTGATCAGATACAGAAGACAGAAAAGAGTTGACCTCCAAATGACCACTTTTGATACCTGGGCATACATGTATGTTAGAGAGAGCCCTAGTCGCTACGTGCTGGGCTGCTAATCAAAAGGTCAGAAGTTTGAATCCAGGGAAACATTATGGGGAAGTTCTACTCTGTACTATAGGATCAGTGTGAGTCAGAACCAACTCATTGCCAATAGGTTGGGTTTTGTTTGTATGTACGTGTGTGTGTGTGTGTGTGTGTGTGCATACACATGTGTATACAGATATATGTGCATGCACAATACACAGAGACAGAGAGCATTATTGTAGAGGCATAGGAATAACTCAAATGAAATGTAACTAGAACAGGCAAATCAATTACAATAAATGAATGGACCTATGAGAGGCACACTCTAGGAAACGGAAGAAGTTACACTAAACTGGGAATTGGCATAGTCAAACAGAGAAGAAATACGGCAGTCAGAGAGAGATGCATTTTCTCCAAGGCCGGGCTGGATATTCTCTAACAAGGAAAAATCCTATGGTGATTAATTTAATTGAATTCACTCTCCCTGTAGGTTGCTCCACAGTTGCTTCCTAAAGAAATTTCATTTTCCCTTACCAGGGTTTTCTTTTTCATTTTAAGTCCAAATATTAGTCACCATGGCAGAGAAGGCAGAAATAATTAGCAATTAGGCAATTCTTCAAAGAACTGTGTAGAAAAGTCTTCAAATCATATGAAGTTTTAGTTATTTCACTAGATTTTAAACCACATCCTTCATTTATACAAAAAAAGACATTTACTTTGATATTTAACAAATCTCTCCATATAGATAACAAAAGAGCTACCAAAACTATACACATGCACACAGAGAGACAGAAGACAGAGAGATGAATGCTTAAGGTTCACCCTCATTTTCCAGACAGCCGTGGTTTACTTTTAATTAAAATATCATAGGTCACCATTTAAATTGTTTGTTATAACTAAGACAGAAGAAATACCTAGCACCCCTTCTTTCATTGTCACAGCAATGGAAAGGAGATAGAGACGACGGGGGATGTTAATGCTCAAAAGTGTTGACTCCCATTCATAAGGGATGCCTAATGGAACATTTGTGAAAAAAATCTTCAAGTCTAATAAGGCTAAAATACCAATTACCTAGTCAAGTGCTTCAAGCCAGGAAAACGATAAGCAGTAATGAGCCAAAGAAACAAAACAGGAGCTAGAGGAGCAGGTTAAATGAAGCCACCAGAGCAGAAAGTGGACAAAAACAGAGTTGAAGTCAAGAGCTGGAAGTCGTACGTGTGTGAGCTGAGATGACACTATACCTGATGAAATTAGCGGCTGATTCAGAAAAATCCAAACAAGAATTTTACCTTTGAGCTAGTTTACTCTTTTGCTAAATGACTGTATACTTTTTGTATTTATAAATGCTACCTGTTGCCCTCAAGTCAACTCAGACTTCTGGCGACCATGTAGGACAGAGTAGAACTGAGCCCACAGACTTTCCCAGGCTGTAATCTTTACAGGAGCAGACTGCCTGAAGAGTGACTGAGGGGGTTGAACCACGTGTCTTCTGGTTGGCAGCCAAGTGCTTCAACCACTGTGTCACCAGGGCTCTATGTAAAGGTCAGGTAACTAACACTTGGTGACACCATCTGTGTGTCAAATTTGTGCTAAGTGATTTTACATATGTCATTTCCTTTTCAAACAAATTCCATGTTATTTATTAATTTTGGAAAAACAAAACAAAACAAAACAAGAGCAGCTATGAGATCTTATTCCAGGGATTTCCAAGAAGCAGGTGGTGAATTCAGTCTACTGATTTTTGGCTAGCAGCCTGAGCTTTGAACCACTACACTACCAGCATTTTGAATGTCATCAAATATACAGATGTTATCTCTCATTCCAGCCAATTGCATAAACGATTACTAACACAATTTTTTTAAAACAATTGTAAGGCTTTACAGAGATCAAAAGTAATGAAGGATGATGACAAGATCTGAAACGCCCAATTCTTCTGAAGGATTATCATGGTATTTAATCCATCTTCAGGACAAATCTGGAGATATTTTCATCCCTTTTCATGAAAATGAAGAAACCTCATTGTGGCGGTCAGGATCATGTCAACTTGGCTACTCCATGTTTGGCTGCTGTGGTACGTGGCAGGGCGGGGTCTGTGGTGGCTCCCCGCCCCTCAGTTCCCATCTCTCCACCTTCCACTACTACTGCCAGTCTGCTCACTAGCCAGGAGCTCCTGCTCTCTTATTCCGGCATTGGTTCCTGGACTTGAACTAGCAGCTGTTGGACTTATCAATCCTTAAAATGAACACGTGGGGCTGCACCATCACAGACCTTCAGTTCTGCAAGTAAAAAAAAAATGGGGGTCTTCATAGATGACTGTCATGCTGAGGAGCTCATGGAAATGTGTAAGAGAGATACCTAACTTTAGCCACAGTACTTAAACACATAATTTTAAATAATGCTAAAACTGTAGAAGTTCTCCTCTCCTGTTTTCTGGGGAGAGGTATGTAGTTGCTTGCATACACCTTTATTGACCTTGGACTGCTGAGACACGAGGCACTTGGCTTGGTAGTGTGAATAATAATACCTTGATTGCTTAAGACTTCTGTCAGTGTACAGTGTCCCGAAAGTTTGTTCCCAGCCTTCTTAAAATTCTTTTTTAAATATAAGTAACTACATAAGTTCTATGATTAAACAAATATAGTGTTTTAGAGAAGACATTCTTTCAGTATTAGGGAAGAACAATATCCATCTTTATTAGACTTTAATAAACCCTGAAGAATTCTAGCCTGTTTGTACAATTTAATCCGAATACATTTGATTACTCAGAATATATTTAAAATTTTTAGAATGAAGTTCTACAAAGAGATGACCTCACTTAATGTAACATAGTACACACTGTAGAGGTAATGGTATTCCTTTAATGCACTGTTGCTGTGTGACAGAAAGATCCTAGGCTTTCTGTCCCCAAATTCATCAGTTATCATGTACTATTAAACTCAAACACTGAATTTCAAAAAGACCCAATATCAAAGGGAATTCTGAATATTTACAAGGACAGCAAATCTTTCTAATTCAGCAAAGAAGCAATTATTCATTGCAGAGCCCTTTTTCACACCTGTGTCTCTTCCCTGAACTTGATGAACCATCAATTCTGTGGGACCCTCTGTTCTTTCAAGCAGTGTTTACAAATATTTTTTTTTTAACTTATGAAAGTGATTATTTTTCTATTCTTTTTTAATCTGCAGCATCTGAAAAACAAAGTCATGAAGGGTCAAGAATTGCTCAATTTTATCAGAAAGAAAATATAATTTGTTTTTCTTTACAAAAGTACCACAGCAGCAAACAACCGCCCCAAACTCTGCTTCTTAAAGTGCCTAGTATATTTATATTCCTATCCACCCAAAATAGGAGGAGGTGAAAAGCTGTTTATGAATATCTAAATTCTTAAATGTCAGTGTAGCGTGGCGTTATAACTCAGGTCTTGTGGTTAGATTGCACCTAGCTCTAGAACTTATGAGAAAGTTACTGAGTCTTAAGTTTCTGTTCTGGTTTTTTTTTTTTTTTTTTTTTTTTTTAAGCTGGGAAAAGGAAATGAGTAGAATCCCTTTGATAAAGAGACACTCAAATTGCCAATGTTTTTTTTTCATGAGAAACTGAGTCACATACACAAGATGACGGTTGGTAAGCAAGTAAAATACCTCAACTGCACACTTCTTTAAATTGCTAACATTAGTCTAAGAGTTACTTACTCAGGATGAATTATAAAACAAAGCTGTACTGTAGTTTTACACAAACAAAGTGTACCTTCTGCATTCGTTGGCTGGCAGTATCCTCCCCCCAGGAGGCATTTTCTTACCAGCACTATGATAAATCTTTTAAAGGAATATGCAGAAGACAACTGGCACAGCAGTGCTTGGGAGGGTGCCTGCAGGAGGGTGGGGAGTGGTGCTGCCAGCCAGCAAACAGAAAATTACATTATCTGTGTAAAACTATAGTGTTTACACACCGAAACATCTATATAAACATACGGGGTAGAAAAAGAGGACACACACAGATTTATACGGCTTCTTATACACTGAAAAACAGAGGAAAGTTAAACAGAAGTGAGTATAGGTTTATGTGGAAAACCTGGTGGTGTAACGGTTAAGTGCTGTGGCTGCCGACCAAAAAGTTGGCGGTTCAAATCTGGCAGGTGCTCCTTGGAAATTCTATGAGGCAGGTCTACTCTGTCCTCTAGGGTCACTATGAGTCAGAATTGACTTGACAGCAGTGAGTTTGGCTTTGGGTTTTTTGATATATTTATTTAGGCTTTATGGAATTTAACTATAAATGCTTCCATGTTGGAAATACTTTATAAAAATAATTTCACATAATTGTCACTCTATTCATTTTGACCACCACTTCTCTGTCAGTCTGTCATCATACTGTGGTGGCTTGTGCGTTGCTGTGGTGCTAGGAGCTATGACACTGGTATTTCAAATATACCACCAGGGTCACCCATGATGGGCAACTTCCAGCAGGGCTTCTAAACTAAGACAGACCAGGAAGAAGGACATGGCAATCAACTTCTAAAACCGACCAGTGAAAATTCTGTGACTAGCAGAGAAACACTGTCTGATACAGTGCCCGAAGAAGAAACGTGCAGTTTGTGACTCTGTTATACGTGGCGCTGGTGTCAGCCGGACATGATTTGATGTCACCTGACACCTAACAACTGCCATATCTTATTGTCGTTATTACTACCGTTGTGCAGATGAGAAAATCAAAACTCATACGGTTTTATGACCGATCAGCCAAGGTGACAGTGATAAGCACAAAGGCTGTAATACGAACCCAGAACATTACATGTAATATGATCTATCCACTGCACCACACTGCCTCGATTCACTTATTCCCTGGGCAGTGCCAAAGGTTAACACACACAGCTGTGAAGTAAAAGTTTGGAAGTTGGATTCTACCCAGAGAAGCCTCAGAAGAAAGCCCTGGAGATACACTTCTGAAAAGTCACCCACTGAAAATCCTATCAACCATAGTCCTACTCTGACATATGGAGTTAACATGAGTTGGAAATGACTCCATGGCAATTGATTTTAGTATTCATCTAAGAGAAGTGGAACAAAGAGGCTTGTAAATTTAATACTTTAATATTTATATCCAGTTTCCTACTTGAAATGGTCTAAATATGTAGTAGAAATAAACTCAATACCACTAAAATAATTACTACTTCCATACACTCCCCTCCCTGGATAAGAAACAAAACAAAACAAAAATTATTACATTTTTTTTCTCATTTCAATATTACTGCCTTCTTAAATAAATCAGTAACAAACAAGAAATTATTATACTGTATGAGCTACAATATTTCTCAAACTTAAAATTGAAACATATCCCACCTGGGAATTAGAAGGGTCCCCAGGGGGCACAAACACTTTACACTCAACCACTAACCTAAAGTTTGGAGGTTGAACCCACCCACTGGTGTCCTGCATAAAGGTCTGGTGCTCTGCTTCTGTAGTGAATACAGTCAGGAAAATTCTATGGAGTAGTTCCACTCCATAACACATGGAATCATCACAAGTCAGAATTGACTCAGGAGCTTTGGACTTTTGGAAGTTAGGTCCAGGAAAAAATTCACGATAACGGGATAGCATCTTACACAAACAAATATAACTCATACTTTCAGCCTAACAACAGTGTTTAAAGAATGCGTTATAACCTCTGCTTCAAAAGAAAACAATCTTGAGTTTTTTCCATCCTAATAAAAATTCAAGTTAGAATTAGAAATGAAATTATTTTCTAGTTTTAGCCATGAATACAGAAATGAAATGACTTGATATTTTTAAGACTATTTTTTAGTGCTCATCTATGTATAATACTTTGGTTATTTTTTCTTATTTGTTTTTAAGTAGCATTTTCAGACCTTAAATAACACTCACTTTGTAGATGGCAAACACACCTTTTTTTCAGCTCCAGTTATGATTCCACACAAGGATGCTTCCATATCAAGGATTAACACAATATGCATCACAGCTTCAAATTTTTCAGTTTGCTGCTATCCTTAATAATGAAAACCATCTGGACTATTGATGTGGAGACTGAAAGTAATTGATCCTGTGACTGAGAAGCTTTCATGAAAAATAAAATTAAACAAGGTAATATTAAGCATCTTATGGTTCATCAGAACCATACATCAAATGTGCTGCTAACTGTTCATTTTACTTTATGATTCTGTAAAAAGCCTTGATTGGCAGAATGTAACAGAAATAGAAGCTCGAAGATGTAGGTATTGATGTCTTGATCAAAAATCCATAGCTGGATTACTGCCACACTAAACACTCTATGTGGTTGCAAAAACACTTTGACCCCTTGCTAAAGGTCATCTTCAGGTAGGCAATTATTAATAAAATAATAATTATTAATATACAAATGTCACCCTCAAAGACAGCAACCTATTATAGAAGAGAATTGACAAGTATTTTACTACTGAATAGAAATTTATGTTACTATACTTCAGATCACAAAGGAGTCTTCAGCAAACTCATGTAAATATTCCTGGAGTTTCACAGTAAACTACACAGTAACGAAAACCAAAATCCATTGCCACTGAGTACATTTTGACTCATAGTGACACTAAATGCCTCATAAGGTTTCCAAGGAGTGCCTGGTAGATCCAAACGGCCAATATTTTGATTAGCAGGTGAGCTCTTAACCACTGAACCACTAGGGCTCCAACCCTCACAGTAAGCAGGGTTTCTTTCTTTCCCATTTTGAGAACAAAGATTGAAGTTTCCAGAGGTTATGCCACATGCTCAATCTAGGTAAGTGGTAGACTGAGCTAAGACTCAATTTTTAATCTTTTTTAAAAACATTTCTAGCCCCAAATACAAGGGAACACTTTCACAGAAAACAGAGAAGCATAAACATTACTGTACTGGAAAGTCCCCCCCCCCCGCCCCAATATTCCATCTTACTTGTTGCAATGCTTTTCTCATTTCCAGGTATAAAAAGACATTGATTCAAGAGAATTTTCCACATCTGCCTTGCTATTTTGATACATCACTAACTCAGGCATTATTTACATGCCTCCCAGCATCAAAAGGAGAGCTGACAACAATGACTTACAGTGCCTTCCAAATCAAATCAGATTGCGGGCATTTTGTGCCTTGAGAAAAACATAGTAAGAATCTATAAATGTTCAGAAAACAGAATTAAAACACAAGACCTGAGTTTCAAAAAATAATGCTATTATTTTTTTGAGATGCTAAAGTCTACAAGAAGAGTGTTCCTCAAATCTGGGGATACTGCCAAGAAAGTCATTCATTCCCTCTGAAATTACTGTGGATGTGTTTTTCAGAAAGTAGCATTACAAAATATGACAAATTTTATTCCAGCTAAGAAAGAGGCTAATAATTCTGTTTTTTCAGTGCTGGGCATCAAATGATCCAGCCTGATGCAAATAAATATCACACATATACGTAGAAATACGCAAAAAATGAACAAATATTTAATAATTTTATATTATACTTAATATAAACCATTTACTATACAGCTATGGAAAAATGATGAAGACTGCATATTTATGTCTGAAAATAAATATTTTTGTCTAAATCTGCTGTAGAGTTTCTTGGAGAAATGATAGGTCATAAGTAGTCCTAAGGAAAAGGACATTTTGAGAGATTGTAAAGAAAAAGGCATCTTTCAGTATTAAAGCACAGCTTGAGAAAAGCTCATGGGCAAGAAGGAATGTATCTCTGGCTGGTATAAATGAACCATTTAGGCAGTAAGACGTGTCCACTCAAGCAGCGAATGCACAATATTCCATTTTACATATCTAGACAAGTGATACCAAATAACCCATGTGGGGCCATAGAATGTTGGCTGTGTGCCTAATGTGAGCACAACCACAGGAGATGAGGTCAAGCAACTTAACAGAAGATGCACATCACCAAGAAACAAATTAGAATGAACTGCTGTACGTTCTTACTTGCATCCCTTTGCTTCATTAACTGAGCAAATGTACTTCTCACATAAAGTAGGGGAAAGTTTTAGTACTCAAATACAAATTAGTGACTTGCTAGAGACTGTGTGAGAAGAGGAACCTGAGTAACAGCCTTCTTCAAAGATACATACATTGCGTTATTCCTAATAGCGTAGATTTAGATTTGTGCGTAATTGTTAAAAACAAACTGAACAACAAACACAAAAAATCCTAACCCTGCTGCATACCACAAAAAAAAAAAAAAAAGTTTTCTTGGCTTATTAGCCCTCTTTGAAGAATACTTCTAATTTTTATAAAAATTAAATATTGTAATTGCTACAAACTAGCAGTATCATATACACTCCATATTCTAAATAAAATTGTATCTTTTACATCTGACATAATTAACATTCATGTTGTTTCAAAACTGTCAAGACATGACAGTTAAATATCACTTCTGCAGGTGGGGGTCCATTTTATTCCCCTATTACACATGAAGAAATTGAGAAACAAGAAAGTTGAGAAACTATCCAAGGTTTCCCAGCTGTTAGATGATAGAACCAGGCTAAAGTGAACACATGGACCAATCCATTAAGCTTTGTTATATTTTTGTTAACCTTCAGTTCTTTTATATAGCAGAAAAAAACTTAGGAGAAGTATTAAGTAATGTTACAGCTTCTAGATAAATTGTTATAATTAATAAGTAACAAAATGTGTAACAATTCTCATAAAATACAAATGGCTTGTATGACAGATCAAGGTAAATACTCCTGATCAGCAGGTTTATATTTTTTAAGAAACGTTTCGGTGCCTCAGGATCATTTCAGTGCATAGTTCTGCCACCCTCAACTAGGGTCTCATTTTCCTCTTCATACAGTGAATAAAACAAGGAGAAGTATCAGAAGGAGATAGACCTGCTTCCCAAAAATCTTAGTGGAGAAACATTACACAGAATTTCCACACACATTCCATTAGCAAGAAGCTGCCACATCTAATTCGGAAATGTACTCTAGCTGTGTACAGAAGAAGAAAAGATAAGTGATTTGGGGGAATATATAAAAGCTTCTGCTGTAAACTGGCCATAAAAGATCTAGTGATTGGTTCAATCTGTTTAACAGTTAAGTGAATGCCCATGACCTTAGAGTCTATTTCTACTCATGGTGGCCCTTCAGAACAGAGTAGACCTTACCCATATAGTTTCTAAGGTTGTAGTCTTTAAAGACGCAGACTGCTGCAGCTTTCCCTCACAGAGTGGCTGATGGGTCCCAATCACTGACCTTTCAGTCAGCAGTTGAGTGGTTAACCGCCGAGCCATCATGTCTCACTTGGTAATACCCAGTATCAAGATAATCAAATTGTAAAATCTATTATTGTTGTTTTTGTTGCTAGACACCATTAAGTCGATTCCAACTCAACAGAAGGAAACACTGTCCAGTCCTACACCATCCTTACAGTTGTTGCTATGCTTGAGTTCATTGGCGCAGACACTATGTCAATCCATCTCATTGAGGGTCTTCCTCTTTTTTACCAATGCTCTACTCTGCTGAATGTGATGTCTTTCTCCAGAGACTGATTCCTCCTGATAATAGTGGCAAAGTATGGAAGATGTGGTCTTGCCCTCTTTGCTTCTAAGGAGCTTTCTGATTGTACTTCTTCCAAGACAGATTTGTTTATTCTTTTGGTAATTGATAGTTTATACAATATTCTTTGCCAAACCACAATTCAAAGGTGTTCATTCTTTTTCAGTCTTTCGGTTCGATGGCACTTGGCTTTTGGCAATTCACTGTATAGTTTTGCATGCATGTGAGGGAATTGAAAACACCATAGCTTGGATCAGGCACATCTTAGTCCTCAAAATGATATCTTTGCTTTTTAGCACTATTAAAAGGTCTTTTGCAGTTGATTTGTCCAATGCAATGCATCCTTTGGTTTCTTGATTGCTGCTTCCATGGGTGTTGATTGTAGATCCAAGTAAAATGAAATTTTTGATAACTTCAATCTTTTCTGCATTTATCACAATGTTGCTTACTGGTCCAGTTGTGAGGATTTTTGTTTTCTTGGTTTTGAAGAGTAATCCATACAGAAGACTGTGATCTTTGATCTTCATCAGTAGTGCTTCAAATTCTTTTCGTTTTCAACAAGCAAGCTTGTGTCATCTCTATAACACAAGTTGTTAATGAGTCCTCTTCAATTCAGTATACAGATTGAATAAGTACACTTACAGGATACAACCAAGCACATTTCTTTCCCGCCTTTACAACATGAATTGTCCTCTTGTTCTCTTGTAACTGGTGCCTATTGACCCATATATAGATTCTCCAAGAGCATAATCAAGTGTTCCAGAATTCCCATTCTTTGCAGCACTATCCACAATTTGTTATAATCCATACAGTCAAATACCTTAGCATACAACAAAAACCTTTCTGGTATTCTCTGATTTCATTCAGTATCCACTTGACATGAGAAATGATATTCCTGGTTCCATATACTCATCTGAACCCAGCTGACAGTTCCCTGTTGATATACTATTCCAGCTACTTTTGAATCACCTTTGTAAAATTTTGTTTGCATAGTACATTAATTTTATTGTTCAATAATTTCTGCATTCATTTGGATTGCTTTTGGGGGGAGTAGGTATAATACTGATCTTTTCCAATCAGTTGACTAGGTAGCTGTCTTTCAAATTTCTTGGCATAAATTACTGACCATTTCAAGCTTCATTCATAAAATCTATAGTAAGTTTTTAATATTAACAATTCTTGTAGATCACCATACATAATGTCCACATTAAAATTGTGAATTATGAACCTATGTCTTGGGTGAATGCTGTGTACACTTAATATTGCAGAACTTTCCTGAGAATCAGTTGAGCTTTACTGTTGACACACCTAGATGGGCTCTGACTTTCTCTGGACTTGATTAGGTGAGTATGATTTTGTTTGAAACTCTGAGTTGAATGTGATATTGAGCATATATTCTTCCATCAGGTTGACTGAATTAAACAGAAGTTATGAGTAAAAGTTCATATTTTGTGAAGTAAAGCAAATTTTTTTTAAGTTATAGGCACTGAGATGTAAAAACAAGTAAAATAAGCCTAATCAGAATACATGTTTAAGAAGAGCATAATTTCATATGTGTCTGTCAATCAATCAATCAATAAATAACAAAATTGTGTGTTCCTCTCTGAGAAGCACTACAATGGATCAGAACTCAGAAAAACAAGAAAACCACTGGTGTTGCCAACATGACTTTGAAACATTATCCTTGTAGCTAGCCAAAAGCCAAGTGCCGTTGAGTCGGATATAGGACAGAGTAATAAGCACAGAGGAGTCTTCAAACCTCAGCCCTCTGGGTCCCAAATCATATGACCTTAAGCAAATTTTTAAACTTGATTTTTATCTTTGGTAAAAATGAAACAACGCACTTGCTTTTCAAGTTGTTAGTAGGGATTAAGTGAACATCTAACAATGTTCTGAAACATAGTGTTCCAGCAATAATACTAGTTTTCTCGTCATGCCACCTAATCCCATGCTCTCCACATTTTGCCCATCATTCTTCCCACACTGCTCTCCTTCAGTTTACCTACAGAACAGCTGTATCCAATCTGCTTACTCAGAAGGAATAGCACATTGTCACTTCAGTCTTACTAGCACAGCAAACCTGTGTTGTAAAAACATAACTAGAGAGTTGTTGAGGGAAGATTTGTTCTTGCTTTTTAATTGTATCAACACATTTATCTGATGTTGAACAGCTTGCACAGGCAGTAGGACTGTTGATCCTTATTTATTTATTTAATGTACACAGCAAGCTTATAAACTAGTCTTGTTATCCAAGTATTAGTTATCACTAGTGCTCGTATTAATTAGTGTTCTATATGCTGAGCTTGTATTTGAGGGCACAAAGCATGATATATTCCATTTGACTTATGACTTACTTGTAACAAAATCTTGTCTTCTATCCCAAGTCCAGAGCTCTTTCCCCTCTACCCCAGGTGCTTCCTCTTTATAAAATATCAGAAAAACCATTTACCTGAATAATACTTGGTTTATGGCAATTATCACAATTCAATGTAAATTATTAGTTGAGTAACCATTTCATGAGGGAACTTTGTTTCTCTAATAGCACAGAAATACAGAGGCTGAGCTCATTTATAAGATTGGCTTTGCAATACACTATAGTTATTGATACAAATCTGGGTTTTTTGAATTCTATTTACTTGTATATAAATACTTAGAATCTAATTAATAATTTAGTACCAAATCAAAGAAGCAAATTTTTAAAAATAATTTACATGTACTCATGGACCTCATGTGCTATTCTGTTCTATTTCCAACCTGACATAACTGCTGTTCTCTATTTTAATCATGGTTTTATGTGTGCATATGTGTGTGTGCAATTTAGCTTGTGTTTGAACCTTCTTAAAAACCATCAAGCTGTATGTAGTTCTTTGAAAAATGAACGAAAACCATTCATCATTGTAGCACCAAGACTTAGCCATGCAATTACTTGTAGCAGAGGTTCATTCATTTTTACCATTATATGAATTTCCATTATGAGCTATATCACAATGCACTTACCCTATCTCCTGTAGATAGACATTGAGAGTTTTGCTATTACAAAGAAGGCAGTTATAAAAATCCCTATATATGTCTTTTGGAGCATATATACACAGTTTTCTGGTTGTTCATTTTAATCAAGTGCACATATTTAGCCGTGGAATCACAGGGGCCTAAAGCGTGTAAATATTTAAGTTTCCTAGACAGCATCACTTCCCAGCTCTATTGCAGCAATTTTCCCTCTTCACATCAAGGCATAAAATTGGGAGAAAGACTATACACTAAGTAGAGATAGAAACATTGGCAATTTATGTGGAAATAACAGAAAATGAATCCATATGTCTTAAAAATAAGTATCAGTAGTGAGTATCTAAAGTATTTTATGTAAAACAAACCAAAACATGGACAAAGATTCCACAGTGGGCTGAGCTGGAGTAGCAAGGACCCTATTTACCATCCCTTCTCTTCCCTGGTCTGAATAACTCTAATGGTCTTGAATCTTCAGCATCTTGGTTAGCAACTGATCTCATTAATCATTTACATGACCCAAGGAATTTTTATCTTGATACCAAAACAAAAGCAAAATATTAAAGGACCATGCAATTTTCAAGTAACTTGACTGTATTTCAGAACAAAACTCAAGAAGATTTACAAAGATACAAAAAGATAACATTCCACAAGGTAAAATTCACAGTGTTTGGCATTCAATTAAAATTACCAGTCATGCAAGAAGCAAGAAAATACAACCCTTAATAAGAAGAACCATGTCCTACCTTTCAGTTTGGAGTAATGCATTAGCTTGCATGTTGTTCTGATACTGGAAGCTATGCCACTGGTATTTCAAATACCAGAAGGGCCACCTATGGTGGACAGAAGTTACAAGAGCTTCCAGAGTAAGACGGTCTATAAAGAAGGATTTTTCAGTCTTCTTCTGGAGAAAAAAAACTAGCCCGTGGCAACTTTTGGATAACAGTGGAACATTTTCTGACACAATTGCTGCAAGATGAGCTCCTCACGTAAAAGACACTCAAAATGAAAGAGGGGAGGAGTAGCCTCCTCAAAGCAAAGTGACTTTAACGATGTAGACACAGTAAATTCTTTGGAAACTTCATTTGCCAATGTGGCATGACTCAAAATGAGAACATTACAAGAGAATGATTTGTGGTTTACAACTGGAAAAGCTGTGTGTCAGTTTGTGTCGTTTACCTATTCTTATTTAATCTGTATACTGAGCAAATTTTCTGAGTATCTGCACTATATGAAGAACAATTCAGCATCAGGATTAGAGGAAGACTGGTTTACAATCAGCAATATACAAATGACACCACCTTGTTCGCTGAAGGACAAAAGGAATTTACATACTTATTGATGAAGATCAAAGACTACAGCCTTCAGTATGGATTACAGGTTAACACAAAGAGAACATAACTAGACGAAAAACAGCATCATGATAAATGGAGAAAATATGGAAGTTGTCAAGGTTTTCTTTTCACATAAATCAAAACAATGTTCATGGAGGCAACAGTCAAGCAATCAAGGCATTATATTGTGCAAATCTGCTTCAAAAGATCTTTTTAAGTATTAAGGAAAGATGTCATTTAGATGACTAAGGAATGCCTGATTCAAGCTAGGACATTTTCAATTACCTCATACACATGTGAAAACTGGACAATGAATAAGAAAGGCTGGAGAAGAATTGATGCCTTTGAATTACGATGTTGGCAAAGAATATTGACTATAACATGAATTTCCAGAAGAACAAACAAATCTCTTTTGGAAGAAGCACAGTCTGGATGCTTCTTAGAAGTGAAGATAGGAAGACTTCACACTCACTTAGGACATGTTATCAGAAGGGACCAATCCCTGGAGAAGGACATTATACTTGCTAGAGGGTCAGTGAAAAAGAGGGAGCCCTTCAATTACAAGGATTGACACAATGGCTGTAACAATGGGCACAAACATAGCAATAACTGTCAGGATAGGGCAAGATCAGGCAACACCCCATTCTGTAACACAAAGGGGCATCCAAATGGCCAACAAACATACAGTGATATGCTCAAACTTATGCTCAACACATGAGCATTTGCTCTTCCAAAGCAGATAATCCAAAGAAAGGGGGAAGCTAAGTTAAAAAGTGGAGACATTGCAAATCATATAATGGGCAAAGGAGTGGTATCAAGTGTGTGTATGTGTGTGCGTGCACGCGCGCACACATACACAGCCTACAACATCAGTAAGAAAAGCACAAACAAATCAATAGAAAAATGGAGAAGAAGATTAAATAGATACTTCTGGAAAGAGGGCATCCAGATGGCCAATAAACACATGGTAATACACTCAACTTTATCCTCAACGTATAGGGCTGCTATCAGTTGGAAATGATTGGAAAATACCTAACATCAATAGCAATGAGGAAAAAAATAAAAATTTACACAAATAGTAAAATTTGCAGAAAAAAAGTATTAAAACACTTCTAACTATGAGGTTTGACAATTAAGTTCACTAACTTGCCACCACACATTTACATTCACATCACTGTACAAACAATTTGGCAAGGCTTTGTAACCCTGGTATATCAATGTCTCCTAGCTGTGTTCATGTTGGTATGTGGCAGTGTCTTGATGAATGGTGTTCATTATTGTTATTGTGTGTTTTTGTGTGACATCAGGAGAATGTTAGAGCTTGAATTAGAGCAATGAATAAACATTACATTTCTTGTTAAACTTGGCAAGAGTGGAAGTGACATCAGGGACACGTTAGTAGTCTATCAGGACATGCCATGAAGAAAACCACAGTGTACAAACGGATTCAATGCTTTGGCTGAGGGGAGAGAAAGTATCACTGATGAAGAGAGTTTATGGTGGCCAGTAATGAGCAGAACTGACAAAAACATTTAAAAAAATTAGTTGAATTGTGAGTTAAAATCATCAGTTGACTGTGTGAAGCACAGCAGACCAAGTAAACACCAACAGAGAAATGGAGAGGAAAATCTTAACTAACAATCTTTGAATGAGAAAGCTATGTGCAAAAACAGTCCTGAAGGAGCTCACTGATGAACAAAAGCAAAACAGAGCTGAAGTCTGCCCTCTGGAGAGGGTTTGGGGCCAGGTTCTCACTAGTGATGAAACAAGAGGGTACCAATGCACCCCAGAGACAAAGCCTCAAAATGCACAGTGGAAATCTGTCAATTCTCCGTGACCAAAAATGTTCTGTCAGTCTTAAACAAGAGTCACAACAATTTTGCTAACCTTTTTTGATATCAGAGAGATTATTCACTATGAATTTGTACCAACTGGACAAACAGTTAATCAAGTTTACTACTTGGATATGCTGAAAAGCTGCATGAAAAAGTTAGATGAAAACTCTTGCATCACAACACTGTACCAGTTTACACAGCACTGTCTATGAGGGAGCTTTTAGCCAGTAAACAAAAAATTGTATTGGAACATCCTACCTACTCACTTGATCTGGCCCCAGTGACTATTTTCCCTACCAAAAGATAAAAGAAACATTGAACAAGACATTATGACTACATTCAGAACATCAAAGGTTATATGGCAACAGCTCTGATGGCCATTCCAGAAAAACAGCTCCAAAATTGCTTAGAAGGGTAGACAAGGCACTGGAGTCAGTGCATAGCTTCCCAAAGGGAGAAATTCGAAGGAGGTCATAGTGATATTCAACAACAAGGTATGTAGCACTTTTTCTAGGATGAGTTGGTAAACTTCATTGTCAAACCCCGTATATTTCATATGCTCAAAAAGCTATGTAGAGATGTGAACACAAGAAAGAGAACTAAATAACCATTTTAGAAATGAAAGTGATGGCTTAATATATTGGATGAGATTAACAGCAGAGTATACAATCCAGGTTAATAGATTAGTGAATGTGAAGACAGAGCAATAGAAATTAATCACAGTGAAATACAGAGCTACAGCAACAAAAAGAACTCAGAACAATGTATACGACTTTAGTGAGCTGTGAGATAACTTCAAGTAGCCAAATACACATATAATTAGAGTTTCTGAAAATGAGGAGTTGAAGGAAAGGTCAAAGAAAATATTTGAAGAAATAATGCCCAGAATGTTTCAAAATTTGATTGAAAGTAGAAGCTTAAACTTACAAAAATCTCAACTAATTCCATATACAAGTACAATGAAAACTACATCACAGCACATCATAATTATATCATGTAAAACCAATCACAAAGGCAGGCAGGGAAAAAAGTTGTGTATACAGGAATACAGATAAGAATGACAAAATATTTTTCATCAGAAACTATACAAGCCAGTTAGGAATAATATCTTTAAGTCTTGATGTTTAGATGCTAAAAAAATAGTGACTTATCTTTCCGACATGGAGGTACAGAAAGATTTTGTTCAACAAAACACAAGATACATAATCATACAAGAAAAAAACTGATAGAGTACATTAGAACTAATACCTTAAGAGTATGAATTTATGAGGGGGCGGATTCAAGATGGCGGACTAAGCATACGTCTCCTTATATTCCTCTGGAAACCAAGACCTGAATTGACAATCAAACAGAGCCTTCTGATCACCTAATCAGTTTGAGGACACGGCACAGGTCTGTTAATTGGGACTTGATACCACTCAACGAAAAACCTCCTCTCTTTCACTGACTCCCGCTCCCTGCTAGCCCTGGCTCTCACAGATTGAAGGTAAACGCACCAGTTTGACTTTTTTTTCCCTCTGTCTCGGCTGGCGGGCGGAGCTGGGTCTTGGCTGGTGGCTGGACTCAGACGCTGCTGGGGGGATAGGCTGGCAAAATTTCCATATTCTGAGAGCCAGGATCGGGACTCTGTTACTCTAGACACTTTGAGCCATTTGTATTGTAGCTGCCTCAGTGGGGTTTGTGCAAACTCTGCGGTCAGGGTGCGGGACGCCATGTTGGTACTGAGATTTTAGCGGGACCTTGTTCTTAGCCTGGGAGCCAGCGCCTGCAAACGGGACAGCGCTTCTCCCCGTCGGAAAACTAGTGATTCTGCACAGTGGGGCCTGCATTGGGGGCCCTGCAACAGAAGCAGAGGACTCACTACCTCTCGGCACCTTTAGTCCCTCTGTCTGCTGCCTGTGTGGAGGACACCATCTGGGGTACAGTGGCCTCAGCTGGACCTAATTCTTAGCTTGGGAGCCAGAGCCTGCCCACAGGAGAGTGCTTTTCTATCACAAAATCAGTACTCGACGCAGTGTTGGCTAAGGCTACACCCTGTCAGCAGAGGCCAACAGGGCAGTAGCATTGCTGTATTCTGAACTACTTTGTTATCATCTGGGGTTGGATATAGTGGCGCTTATTTTGTCAGATGAAAAGAGGGACCTCTACACCTGAAAACCTAACTGACTTGTGAACTGGTCAGATACCCCTTGCTTTACATTTGAAGACAGCCTAGAGAAACATTTGCAGTCCATCCTCATAGTACCTCTTCCAGCCTCTATATACTCACATGGGACCCAAAAACCAACAGACAATTGCGGCGTACAAGCAATCACTCATGGCTTCAGAAGGCTCCCAAACAAAGCAACCAAGGAGTTTTCCAGATGAAGAAACTTTCATGAAAACATCAGGAAGTGAATACAAATTGATTATATACAGAGCCCTTCTACACCTTATACAAAATGCAGCAGAACAAAATGAAAAATTAAGCAAGTTGTTCGATCTGATGGAACACCAGTACTCTGAAATCCAACAGATCAAGAAGAAAATCAAAGACATAGAAACTTCCATGCAAAGCCAAGAAAACAGAATGGAACAAATGGAAAAAAGAATTTCTGACTTGGAAGACAGAGCTACTGATGCCAGCGTCTATGAGCAGAAATCAGAAAAAAGAAACAAGAAAAATGAAGAAACATTAAGAAGCATGTGGGACTCTATTAAGAGGAACAACCTTTGATTAATTGGAGTCCCTGAACAGGGTGAGACAGCTGAGAACACAGAGAGTATTGTTGCTGACCTGCTGAAAGAAAACTTCCGAGAAATCAGAAGGAAGAGAATATAGACATCTCAGATGCATATCGTACGCCACCCAATAGAGATCTCAAAAGAAAGACTCCAAGACATATTATAATCCAGCTTAACAAAATGAAACATAAGCAGCAACTCTTAAAGGCAGCAAGACTCAAGGCAAAGCTAACATTCAGAGGGAAACCCTGTAGGCTCTAGTCAGATTTCTCAGCAGAAACCATGCTGGCACGGAGACAGTGGCACGACACATTCAAAGTCTTGAAGGAGAAGAATTTCCAATCAAGAATCATATATCCTGCAAAACTATCTTTCAAATACGAAAATGAAATTAAGACATTCCCAGATAAACAGAAACTCAGAGACTTTGTAAAAACCAAACCCAAACTACAAGAAATACTGAAAGAAGTCCTTGCTTTGGCTTAGAAGAACGAAACCACTAACTTTATATTTTAGAACGACACACTACTCAATACTCATTTAGGGAAGGCTCCAAAGTAAATCACAGCTTTGATTTGGAAAGAAGCAATCCAGTGATCATCATGAAAATTTTGGTGTCATCATAATAAAAGGAGGGATGTACTACAGTCGTTATAGTCCTTCCAGATGGAGAGGAAGATGACAAGACTGGTAGTAATTAAAATTGGGTTTATAAATAGTTTATTAAGGGGGTTCATAGGGGCAGCTGTAAAGCACAAAAAGATGTATCATACCATTTCAAGAAATCTAATACACGTGTCTCAACAACTATAAAACCAGCTCTGAAAAAGGTGAAAAATCAACTCACAAAAAAGAGTGTCCCAGAACAGACTAATAAGAACAACAGAGAAAACATCAACATAAAAATAAACCTATCACAATGGCAGCAGTTAACACATACCTATCAATAATTACATTGAATGTGAATGGACTGAATGCTCCAGTAAAGAGACACCGAGTGTCATCTTGGATCAAAAGACACGACCCATCCATATGTTGTCTACAAGAAACTCACTTGAGACCTAAAGATAGGAACAAACTGAAAATTAAAGGTTGGAAGAATATATATCAGGCTAACAATGAACAAAGAAGAGCAGGGGTGGCTATTCTAATCTCACACAAAATCAATTTTAATGTCAAATCCACCATCGTGGACAAAGATGGACACTATTTATTGCTGAAAGGTTCAGTACACAAGCAAGACTTAACTATATCAAATATTTATGCACCTAATGTCAGAGCACCTAAATATGTCAAAGAAACATTGACTACACTCAAAAGAGAGTTAGATGACTCCACATTAATAGTGGGAGACTTTAACACTCCACTCTCATTACTAGACAGATCATCTAGAAAAAAGCTCAATAAGGATACAGAAGACCTCATTGACACAATTAACCAACTAAACCTCATTGATATACACAGAACTTTCCACCCATCAGCAGACAACTACACTTTCTTCTCCAGTGCACATGGAACATTCTCCAGAAGTGACCATGTGATAGGCCATAATGCAATGCTCAACAAAATCCATACCATTGAATTACTGCAAAGCATCTTCTCAGATCATAAAGCCATCAAAGTTGAAATAGCAGAAAAACATAGATAGAAAGTGGAACTCTTGGAAACTGAACAACATCTTGTTCAAAAAAAAAGGTGTTATAGAGGAAATCAAGGATGAATTAAAGAAATTCATGGATTCCAATGAGAACGAAAACACTTCCTACCAGAACCTATGGGATACAGCCAAAGCAGTGCTCAGAGGTCTGTTTATCTCCATAAATGCACACATCTGGAAGGAAGAAAGAAACCAAATCAAGGAACTAACTCTACAAGTAGAAAGAGAACAACAGAGGAACCCTTCGGGCATCAGAAGAAAAGAGATCATAAAGATTAGAGCAGAGCTAAATGAATTAGAGAATAGAAAAACAATTGAAAAAACTGAAAAGACCAAAAGCTGGTTTTTTTAAAAGATCAACAAAATTGATAAACCACTGGCTAAACTTACTAAAGAAAAGCAGGAAAGGAAACAAATAACCCAAATTAGAAATGAGGGGGGAGCTGTCACCACAGATCCAACAGAAATCAAAAATATCATAACAGAATACTATGAAAGACTGCACTCTAACAAATTTGAAAACCTAGGGGAAATGGACCAATTCCTTTACTCATACCACCTATCCAAATTATCACAACGTGAAGCAGAACAACTTAATAAACCCATCACAAAGGAAGAGATTGAAAAGGTCATCAAAACACTGCCAACCAAATAAAAGTCTGGGCCCAGATGGCTTCATGGCAGAATTCTACCAAGCATTTAGAGAAGAGTTATCCCCAATACTATTGAGACTATTTCACAGTCTAGAACGGGATGGAGTACTCCCAAACTAATTCTATGAAGCCAGCATAACCCTGATACCTAAGCCAGGGAAAGATCCAACAAAGACAGAGTACTACAGACCGATATTACTCATGAACCTAGATGCAAAAATCTTCAACAAAATTCTTGCCAACAGAATACAACAACATATCAAGAAAATAATCCATCATGACCAAGTGGGATTCCTACCAGGGATGCAATGCTGGTTCAACATCAGGAAAACAATTAATGTGATTAACCACATAAATAACACAAAAGACAAAGATCACCTGATTTTGTCCATTGATGCCGAAAAGGCATTTGATAAAGTCCAACACCCATTCATGCTAAAAACTCTTAGCAAAATGGGCCTAGATGGCAAATTCCTCAACACAATAAGGGCCATTTATACAAAGCCAATTGCCCACATCATCCTGAATGGAGAGAGATGGAAAGACTTTCCCCTGAGATCAGGAACTAGACAAGGATGCCCACTGTCACCTCTCCTATTCAACATTGTGCTAGAAGTTCTAGCCAGAGCAATTCGACAAGACAAAGAAATAAAGGACATCTGCATCGGCAAAGAGGAAGTTAAAATCTCCCTGTTTCCAGATGATATGATTGTATATGCAGAGAACCCCAAGGAATCTACAAGTAAGCTACTCAAACTGATAGAAGAGTTCAGCAAAGTCTCAGGATACAAGATAAACTTAAGTAAGTCAGTAGGTTTCCTTTATACCATCAACGAGACTGTTAAGGAGGAAATTATTAAATCAATACCATTTACG
The DNA here is from genome assembly GCA_028571685.1 of Heterohyrax brucei. Classification (NCBI taxonomy): domain Eukaryota; kingdom Metazoa; phylum Chordata; class Mammalia; order Hyracoidea; family Procaviidae; genus Heterohyrax; species Heterohyrax brucei. The sequence continues at coordinate 146,634,383 of CM053143.1, forward strand.
ATAGCCCCTAAGAAGATAAAGTACCTAGGAATTAATCTAACCAGAGAAACAACAGACCTTTACAAAGAGAACTACAAGCCCTTACTACAAGAAAGTAAGAGAGACTTAGATAAATGGAAAAACCTACCCTGCTCATGGATAGGAAGACTTAACATTGTGAAAATGTCTATTTTACCCAAAGCAATTTATTTATATAATGCAATCCCAATACAAGTTCCAGCATCATTTTTTAATGAGATGGAGAAACAAATCACCAATTTTGTTTGGAAAGGGAAGAAGCCCCGGATACGTAAGGTACTACTAAAGAAGAAGAACACACTGGGAGGCCTCTCATTACCCGAAGTAAGAACATACTACACTGCCATACTGGTCAAAACAGCCTGGTACTGGTACAAGAACAGACAGACCGATCAATGGAACAGAATTGAGACCCCAGAGATGACACCATCTGCCTATGAACAGTTGATATTCGACAAAGGCCCTAAGACATTAAACTGGGGTAAAAACAGTATCTTCAACAAATGGTGCTGGCAAAATTGGTTATCCATCTGCAATCAACTGAATCAAGATCCGTATCTTACACCTTATACAAAAACCAACTCCAACTGGATAAAAGACCTAAATATCAAACCTAAAACGATAAAGCTCATCCAAGAAAAGGTAGGAACGACAATGGAAGTTTTAATACACAATGAGGACAGACTCCAAAATCTGTCAAAGAAACCTCAATCAACAGAAGAGAAAATAGATAAATGGGAACTATTAAGAATCAAACACTTTTGCTCATCCAAAGACTTTATTAATAGAATTAAAAGAACAATCACAGAATGGGAAAAAATATTTGGCAACTCTATGTCAGACCGACGCCTGATCTCCATAATCTATCAGATACTACAAAATATCAATAAGAAGAAGATAAACCATTCAATTAAGCGATGGGCAAAGGAAGATGGACAGACACTTCACTAAAGAGGAGATCCAGGCAGCCAAAAAACACATGCGGACATGTTCACGATCTTTAGTTATTAAAGAAATTCAAATCAAGACAACAATGAGATACCGTCTCACCCCAATAAGATTGGCCATGATCCAGAAAACAGAAAACAACAAATGCTGGAGAGGCTGTGGAGAAAGTGGAACCCTCCTACACTGTTGGTGGGTTTGCAAAACAGTCCAGCCTCTTTGGAAGGCAATCTGGCGCTTCCTTAAAAAAATGGATATTGATATTCCATTTGACCCAGTAATTCCACTACTTGGAATATATCCTACAGATTCAAGGCCTTTCACACCAACGGACACATGCACCAGAATGTTTACTGCAGCACAGTCCACGATAGCAAAAAGATGGAATCAACCCAGATGCCCAACAATAGAAGAATGGATAGATAAACTGTGGTACATATACTCAATGGAGCACTACGCAACGATAAAGAATAACAATGATTCCAGGAAACATCTCCTAACCTGCTTTCAACTGGAAGACATTATGTTGAGTGAAAGTAGTCAGCGACAAAAGGACAAATACTGTATGAGACCTCTACAATAAGATCTCAAAAACAGACTTGTGTATAGAAGAAAAGACTCTTTGACAGCTGCAAGGGAAGGGAGGACGGGAGGGTGAGGGGGGGAGGGTTTAGTTTAGATAGTTACTAGAAATCTAGTTGGGAGAAAGTGGTGACAGCACACATTAGGAACAAGAACAACATTAAGTGGACTTCAGCATAACTTGAGTACTCCTTCCATCTTAACTCAATACTGCAAGGATAGAGTAGCTGGAGCTGGGGGTGGGGGACCATGCTCTTAGGCGAATTCCAGGCCAATTGGCACAACTAGCGTTTTGCTAAGAGAGCTCTCTGCACCCCACATTGGTGAGTGGCGTCTGGGGTCTTAAAAGCTGCCAAGCTGCCATCCAAGGACACAGCAAATGCTCCCAACTCAACAGGAACGGATGCTCACCGAAGACCAAAATGACATGCGGTAAAGGCAACTGAGAAGACGGAGAGACCCACAAGAGTGGGTGCCTACACCAACTTGGGACCGGAAGAACCAGATGGTGCCCGGCCACCACCAGTGATAGCCACGATGGAGCTCACAGAGAGGAGTCTCACTGGCAACACAAGAATAAAGAGGTGTATCATGAGATCTCCACTAAAAGACCTCAGTTGATGGTCCAGCGGTTTTAGGGTTCCTCTGAGAGCATGTCCCCCTGCCCTGATGCTGCCCTTTCCCATAAATTATAACAAAGGTCCACTCTTTGGACAGGAATGGATTGGACTTGGCAAGGCAGAGTGACCACATATTGGAAGCACTTTATGGTTCTATACATCTATAGGATATCATCTTGCTGACCTCTGGCTAGAGGAAGGGGAGTGGACAGACAGGAGGGGAAAGGAGACTGTTGGGAGGATGAGACATGTATGGAGCAGAGAGGAACAGTGTGCTGTCACCGGACAGGGAGAGCAATGGAAACTGCATATAGGGGGGCATGTAAACTTATATGTGAATGTACGTTTTCACTCAGTCATGTTAAATAAAAATTAAAAAAAAAGAGTATGAATTTATGATGTCAATAGGAAAACATATGCTCTTTTTCTATCTTCTGAAAAGGCCTAGAAACAGTGACAAACCAGTAGTGTGCTCCCTTAGTACTCAGCTTATGATCTCTACAGAATCACAATAAACTTGTTGAATTGTTCCTGATTCGTGGTGACCCTATGTAACAGAATAGAGCTGTCCCACGAGGTTTCCAAGGGTGTATGGAAACAGACTGTCTCATCCATCTCCTTCAGAGCAGCTAGTGGTTCAAATTGCTGACCTATGGGTTGGCATTTGAGTGCTTAACCACTTCTCCCACCTGGGTTGCTTATAGAACAACAATAGAAATCAGTAACTGAAATCAGATTTGTCAGTGAAAATGACTTAATAAAGATAAAGGGGCAGTAAGGTATAAGAAAGCCTGAAAGATCTTGCCATATGAGCGAAAATGGAATCTATCAAAGATCAAAAGGGTTATATCCAAAAGGAATCCAGGGGCCCACTTAAGTAAGCTTTAAAGGTCAAAAATTATATAATTTAAACATCAACAGGAATAATAACTGAAATTTGAACTAAAACACATGAAATACATTTAGATCTATGAATTTCTAATGTTAAAAAATATCTAATTGGACAGTCTTTGGAGGATGATAAGAAGTAAAACTTGTTATGAGAACAGTTACACAAAGGGGAAAACCCCAGCATGTTTTCTACATTTTTAATATTATTATTCCTTAAGGCAACAAAGAATTGATGAAAATAAGTTCTTCTTCATCACAGTATTTCACTATTAAACAATGGAGCATTGTTTATTTGCAGCAATAATAACATCAATGCTTGATAATAGCATGAAAAAGAACATCAGGTATTATGTACATCATGATGGAAGTACATAATAGTACCTTTGAAGTAATTTTGGAAAAAAATAAGGTGAAACTTTATCTGATCAAAAGCCTGGATCTAATAACCAATTTGCAGAAATACAAGAGAATGAGGAGCTTGTTAAATGACATCTCAATAATAGAAATCTCAATTTTAGAATTTTGGAAGACTACCGAAGAAATATCAACTCTTTAGCAAAAGTAAGGCACACACACTCCCAAAGAATGGTGAGAAAACATAGATTAAAGGGCACTTATTGAAATCTCAATCAATTACAATATGTGTTAATTATATGCAAAGGACTTCTTTAAGTACTGAAAGTAAAGATGTCACCTTGAAGACTAAAGTGCACCTGACCCCAAATCCAAAAAACCCACCGTTATCAAGTCATTTCCAATTCATAGCAACCCTACAGACAGAGTACAACTGTCCCAGATAATCTTCAAGGAGTGCCTGGTGGATATGAACTGCCGACCTTCTTAGCATCTGACCCAAACCTTGGTATCTTCAATCACATCATATGCAATGCAGAGCTGGGTCATGAATAAGGAAGACAGAAGAGGAATTGATACCTTTGAATTTTGGGTACCATGGGTTGTCAAAAGAACCAACAGATCTGTTCTGGAAAAAGTACAGCAAGAGTTCTCCTTGGAAACAAAGATAGAGACTATGTTTCACATACTTCAGACATGTCAGGAGGGATCAATCCCTGGAGAAGGGAGAATTGAGAGTCTGCAAAAAAGAGGAAGACCTTCAATGAGATGGATTGACACAGTGGCTACAATGACAGGCTTAAGTATAAAAACAATTGTAGGCATAGCACAGCACCAGGCAGTGTTTCATTCTGTTTTGCATGGAATCACTTTGTCATCTCAATGGCACCTAACAACAACAACATTTTGGGAAAAAAAAAAAAAAAACTATAAAAAATGAGATGAGCCATGATCCCAAAACACAAAACAACAAATGCTGGAGAGGCTGTGGAGAAATTGGAACTCTCCTACACTGCCAGTAGGATTGCAAAATTGTACAAACTCTTCAGAAAGCAATCTGGCACTTCCTTAAAAAAGCTGGAAATAGATACACCATTTGACCCAGTAATCCCACTGCCTGAAATATATCCTGCAGAATCAAGGGCAGTCACATGAACAGACACATGCACACGAATGTTTGTCGCAGCACAGTCCACAATAGCAAAAAGATGGAATCAACCCAGATGCCCAACAACAGATGAAAGAATAAACTATGGTGCATATACTCAATGGGGTGCTACACAATGATAAAGAACAATGATGACTTTAGGAAGCATCTCATAACCTGGTTTCAATTGGAGGGCATTATGTTCAGTGAAATCAGTCTGTGGCACAAGGACAAATATTGTCTGTGACCACTACTATAAGGACTTAAAAACAGACTCATGTTCAGAAGAAAAGACTCTTTGATGGCTGCAAGGGAGGGGGGAGAGGGAGGCATAGAGTGGGTTATAGATTAGATGATTGATAGAAATGTGGTTGGGTGAAAGCAGTGACAACACACACTACAAAGAAAATCAATTTAACTGGACTTCAACATAGCCTGAAAACTCTTCCAATCTTAACCCAGTATTGCAAGAACAGAATAGCAGGGGTGGGGGCCTGGGGACCATGCTCTCAGGGGACATCTAGGCCAATTGGCATAACCAGCCTACTGCTAAGAGAGTCTTCTGCACCCTATATCGGTGAGTGGTGTCTGGGGTCTTAAAAGCTAGCAAGCTGTCTTCTGAGGAACACCAAATGGTCCCAATTCAGCTAGAACTGACGATCACCAAGGACAACAATGACATGAGGGAAAAAGAGCCCAGAAGACAGAAAGACCCACTTGAATGGGTGACTATATCAGCATGTGACCAGAAAGAAGAACCAGATGGCACCCTGCCATCACCAATGACAGCCGTGATGGGGCTCACAATGTTGAGTCCCAATAACAACACAAGAAAAAAAAAAAAAAAGGAATGCATGCTAAGATCTTCACTAAAAGACCAAGACTGATGATCAAAGGCCTGGGAGCTCCCCTGGGAACATGGCCCCTAGACCTGATGCTGCCCCTCATCATAGATCATTACTGAGGTCAACTCTTTGGATAGGAATGGAATGGGCTCAGGGACACAGAGTGACCATATCATGTGTGCACTTTATAGTTCTATGCATCTATAGGATGTTGTCCTACTGGCCTCTTACTAGAGGGGAATGAATAGGGTGGAGAGGAGAGGACAGAACATGATTAAAAGGATCTGACATGTATGGAATGGAAAGGAGGAGTGTGCTGTCACTGGGCAAGGAGAGTGCAGGGAGCTGCAGATAAGTGGGCATGCAAATTTGAACTGTATTGTAAACTTTCACTCAATCACAATTAAAAAAGATGATTAGGAAAATGGGAATACAAAATATTTGAAGACATTAAGAATTATTAAATCAGTGTGTAAGGTAATGGCATTTTGGTCATGATTTTTTAAAGATCCCTTATTTTTTGGAAATACACTTGGAAATAAATACGGGTTAAATATGGCCTCTAGAGCTTGTTTCAAAATAAATCTTGGTGGATAAATTGTGGTTCTAGCAGTATGGCTGGAGAAAGTTGGTTATGTAATGACTATTACTTAAACCTGTATGATGGATATATCAGGTTAATCATCTTATTATTTTTACTTTTATATGACTTCATATTTCTTTTGTCTTTTTTTAAGTCTGGATTAAGAACAATCGTACAGTATATCATGTTGCGATACGACACCCAGAACTTGCACCTCTATTCTATTCTAGCTGCTCCCCTATCCCTAGGTGACAACATGCTTCCGCTATTGTTTGGAACTTCCTGTGATCTTTTGATAAAGGTCTGGCCCTCCTTACCTAATCAACTCACCTGCAGCAAAGTGTCCCTCAGACAACCCCACATAAACATTTTTAAAGCTTTGTTTGCCTCCAGGTCAGACTTTGTCTGAGAGCTGGCCCAGGGCTGGATGCAGTTTGATGTTAGAGTCCAGGGGCCATGCTCCCAAAGGGCCCTCTGTTCAGAAGGACCATCAAGTGTGGTCCTCTGCTAGAGTTTTAGCTCTGTGCTTTACTCCATCACTTGCTGTGTCCAGAGCTCTGTTCCGCATGTCCCATCTGGGCTGTCATAGGTAGGAGCCAGGCACAATCTAGTGCTTCTGGCCCCATGCTGAAGCAGGCTATGGCTAATAGTGGCCCCTCCCTTCTGGTGGGCTCATATTTTTCTCCTGTTTTCAATGTCTTCCATTTGCCCCAGGTCCAGGTGGATTGGGACCATTTGGTGCTATTTGGATGGCAGCTTGCTATCTTCTAAGACCCTCAGTTGTCACTCACCCTGGTGGTATGTGGAGCAATATCTACACCTCCACCCCCCTTTTTTTACTGTGATTGAAAGTTTGCAATGCAATTCAAATTTGCATGTCTGCCTATCTTCAGCTCCCTCTGCTCTCCTTGCCTGGTGACAGCACTTTCCTCCTTTCCATTCCATACATGTCATGTCCTCTTAACAATATCCTGTCCCCTCCTATCCACTCCCCTCTAATAAGAGGCCAATAGGGAGCAATATCTTGAGAGAGGGAGAGAGAAAAACCTTGGATACCCCAATTAGTCTGGATATACCCTGAGAGCACAGTCCCCTGACCTCAGACCCTATTTCTCTGTTCTTCCAAAGAGGTGGTCCACAGAAAGTGCACAATTTGGTTTTGAAGTTGAGTAGCTGTGGGCACCCTACTTCTAGTGCATGCTGTCACATCCTATACCCATCCCTAATCCTAACCACTATCTAATTTGTAAAAAAATCCCTCTCCCTCCCTTCTCCCACCTTGTAACTGTCAAATATTGATTACTACTGTACTTAAATGATGATAATAATGGTCTCATACAAAATTTGTCCTTTGGTTTTTGGCTAATTTTGCTCAGCATAATTTTCTCTAGATGTAACTGTCAAATATTGATTACTACTGTGCTTAAATGACTAGTTGCATCCTTATAAGGGTCTCATACAAAATTTGTCCTTTGGTGTTTGGCTAATTTTGCTCACCATAATTTCCTCTAGATGGCCCCACATTGACAGACTAAGCCATCATTGTTTCTTATCATTGCCTAGTATTCCATTGTATGAATATACCACATTTTGTTTAACGACTCATCTGATGATGGGCATCTAGATTGTTTCCAACATTTGGCCATTGTCCAGAGAGCTCCAATAAACATTGGCATGCAAGTATCTGTCTGAGTGGTTTCATTATTTCTTTGGGATATAGTCCAACGAGTAGGATTGCTGGATCATATAGTATGTCAACTTCTAGTTTTCTAAGAAACTGTTAAGTCAATTTCCATGCTGAACCATTTTTCAGTGCCACCAATAGTGTAGAAGAGTTCCAATCTCTCCACAACCTCTCCAGTATTTATTTTTCTGTATTTTTGGATTGTTGTCATCTTTGTTGGCATGAGATGGTATCTCACTGTAGTTTGAAATTTCCGGAATAAATAAATGAACATGTTCATCAAAAGCAGATACTTCAACAAAAATGGCAAGCTAGGTTAAAAAGTGGAGATATTATAGATAACATAATGGGCAAAGGAGTAGTATTGTGTGTGTGTGTGCACATAGCCTACAAAAACAAGACAAGAACAAACAAATCAATAGAAAAATGGAGAAGAAAATTAAACAGGCAATTCTCAAAAGAGGGTACCAAAATGTCCAGTAAGCATACAATAATATGCTCATACTTACTATCATGTGAAAGTGTTATGAGTTAAATGGTATCCCCTAAAAGTATGTGTTGTAAATTCTAGCCCATCTACTTGTAAATGTAATCTCATTTGGAAATATGGTTTTCTTTCTTATCTTAAATCAGGTTTTATCAGCATAGGGTGCATTTTAAACCAATTACTTTTGAGAAATTAGGGGAAAAAAAGAAAACTTAGGCACAGAAGGAAACATGAACAGAGAAAGACTAAGTAACCAAGGAAGAAAAGCCAAAAGACACAAGGATTTTTCTTCAGAAAGGACAGATAGAACCTTCCCTTAGGGTCAGCACCCTGAATTTGAACTTCTATACTCCCCAAACTATGACAAAATGATTTTCTCTTCATTAAAACCACCCACTTGTGGTATTTCAGTTATAGCTGCATTAGGTAACTAAAAAATTGGTACTGGAGAGTCGGTTGCTGCTCTAACAAATATCTAAAATTTGGAACTGATTTTGGAATTGGTAATGGTTAGAGTCTGGAGCAGTTTTAAGGATCTAATAATGAAAGCGTAGATTGCCTTACAGAGATGGTTGGTAGAATCATGGAAGTCAAAGGCAAAGGAAGCAAAAAGATTTATAAAGAAAGGCTCCATTGTTCCAGTGAATGTTCATGGTGTCATTAACAGAATGTTGTCAGAAGTGTGGACATTAAATATGATTCTGCTGAGTCTTTTAAAGGGAATGATGAACATGTTATTGTACAATGAAGGAAGGGTAGTTCTTGTTATGCACTGGCAAATAGACTGTTTACTGGAGGATAGAAATTGTTAGGGATGAACTTGGGTATTCAGTACAGATTTCTGAAAAAGATCTTAAAGAGGTTACATAGTTTTGCCTTGCTTCTTATAGTAAAATGCAAGAGGAAAGAGATGAATTTAAAAATGCACTGTGTAAAATGAAACAGAATTTAAAGATCTGGAAAATTCTGTCTTACAATTAAGGACATGTATCCTAGAATATCCACTAAAAACATGACTATACCATATTTTGTTAAAAAGAGTAAGCCTGTTACTGATGGATCTCATCAATTACCATAGCAAAAAATCCACTAGCTTAGACTGAAGGGTACAGAACATGATAAAATGAAGGAAAACTTTCTGCTACTTGGAACTCTTCAGGTAGGAAACAAGCTGACGGATCTACTTGGCTAAAACATCTGTTACTCACCATTAAAACAGACCATCCTTCAAGCATTCTGAAATTCAGTAAAACTGTCAGGACTAATAAAGGATGCATGGTTGCTTGTCTTACAAAGAGCAGAGCTAAGTGCTCTTGGGTTGCAAAAAGTGGAGCTATGGACGCCTAGATTTTCAAGGCTAGAGCTACAGTCCTGTTAGTTTCAAAGAATTTAGTATCTACCACCTAATTTGCAGAGTGTTGAGGTGCCATTCATCTGGGCCAGGAGAAGGGAGCTGTCATCAATATTTGAAGGGGTGGGGATACCACAGCTAAGGACAAGGAGAACAGAGCCTCTGGAGGCTGAGAAATCAGTGTCACCATTAAGATGGACAAGAAGAATGGGCTGCCCAAAGCCAAGAAAGGAGAGTTGCCTTCCCAGTGGACCGACATGGCAAGGTTGGCTCCCAGGGCTGAGGAGCCTCCTCCACCCAGAATCTGGAAAGTGTGGCCAGTACCTAGAGTTTAGATTCATTTCCTGTGTGCTCTCAGGGAATGGAGAATTACTTTACAGCCCTGAGAGCCAATGTAATTTATTCTGCTGGGTTCTGGATTTGCTAGGTACCTGCGATTTCTTCCATTTGGAATTGGAATTTCTACCCTGTGAATGCTCTACTATTGAAGTGTGGAAACAGATAAATTGAATTCTAGATTCTACAGGTTCAAAGACGGTAAAGATGTTTTCCCCAGGATATAAGCCCAGATTCTCACTTATACTTAATTCAAGTGATTCAAAGGATGAGATTTTAGAGTTGTTCTAAGACATTTAGAATGATATATTACATCAGTACTTATCAATAGGCTTAAAATCATCAAAATCAATGAAAATCTCAAGAAGACTAAGGAGATATGACAACTGAGTCTTGTGTGGTATCCTGGATAGACTTCCGAAATGGAAAAAAGACATTAGTGGAAAAAAAAAAAAAAACTAAGAAAATCTAAATAATCTATGGACTTTAGTCAACAGTGTATCAATTTTGGTTCATTAATTGTAAGAAATACACCATAGTAATATAAAATATGTATAAGAAATACATATTTTAAGAAATACACCATAGTAATGTAAGTAATATATCCACCAAATAGTAGATACTTGGTGTCAGGTATATGAGAACTCCCTGTACAATCTTCTTAATTTTTCTGTAAATCTAAAACTATTCTAAAAATCAATTTTATTAAAAATAGATAACAATAATTTGGAGGATTTCTTTTAAAATCTTAGTCATTCCAGACAATTACAGGATGCACTAAAAAGTGCTTTAACATTAGAAAGATGGATTCAGTTCTGCCTCTGCCATAGGGTGAATGAGTTTTGTAGGTGAGAAGGACATGAATTTTGGAGGGCCAAAGAATGAAATGTTATGAATTAAATTATGTCCCCCCAAAGTTTGTCTTATAAATTCTAAATCTGATACTTGAGGGTGTCAATCTGTTTGGAAATATGGTTTTCTTTATTATATTAATGATAGCATACCAATGTTTGTTGTTGATGTTTGGTGCTGTTGAGTCCTTTCGCACTCACAGAAACACTACACACACAGCAGAGACCCTGTCCAGTCCTGCGCGCTCTTAACAATTGTTGTTAGGTCTGAGCCCATTGTTGTGGCCACTTTCAATTTATCTCATTGAGAATCTTCCACTTTTTTGTTGATCTTCAATGTTTTTTTTTTAACCAAGCATGATGTACTTCTCTAGGGTCTGGCTTCTCTTGATAATGTGTCCAAAGTCCGTATCAGTATATGCTGTAGTTTAAGCCAAACACTTTTGAGATAGACAAAAAAGCAGATTAGTCTTAGAAGCCAAAATGAAGAAATATTGATAACATGGGAAGATCACCAAGGAACCAAGAAAAGTTGAAAGAGGCATCAGGAAAGACTAATTATTAGAAAATGACATAGTATTTTATAAAGTAGAAGGTCATCAAAAATAAGAGAAACTCTCAATGAAACCAATACAGTAACTTCAACAATGAATTTGAGCATTCCAGAGATCATGAAGACAGCACAGGAATGGACACTTTTTCATTCTCTTCACGTGTCACCATCAGTACATGGCCACCTCGATAACAACAAACAAAAATAACAACTCCTGTCTAATCTCTTTGACCTTGTAAACTTAGTCATCGTTCTCACCAAATAAACAGATGTACATTACTATTGCCTTAAAATGATATTAGGTTCTCCCAAAATATTTGGTCACAAAAATGGCTCATCTCTGGCTGTCTTTCTGAGAACACTGCAGACACATAGGGAGCAAAGGAGGACTGGGAGCTCGAAAACTAGTCTGCGGAATAATTAGGGACACAAGCTCTGAAATTAGAGAAATAGTTTCTAGCAATCACCAACTGCCTGACCATAGCCAAGTTACAGCACAGCTCTAAGTTTATTTCTTTCTTTTTAGAATATAAATATTAAATAACTCAAAAGGAAATCTTAAGAGTAGGTGGGTGTGCTCAGTACTTCCAGTCAAGATGTGAGGCTAGAACGCAATAATTCTTATTAAGAACAAGACCTAAAACATAGTTAACCTTCAATAAATGTTCTCTCTATTATCAAGTAGAAAAAAATGTTTACAATGTATTATATTTCAAAATGAATTATAATTAGCAAGTGGGAAATCTAGAATGATTCTTGTGGTAATGGATTAGAGTTGAAGACATCAATAAGAACTTGTGTTTAGCTTAATATATTAAAAATGGTTCCAAATAAAAATATTTACAAATATATGCCACACTGGACTGCTAGAGATACCTGTATTTCTTTGTTTTGTCAACTAAGAGGGCCTAAAACTCAATTCTCAGTGACAACAAGTATACCTAGCATGCAGATCTTGGTTTCTAATGTTATTTTCAATAAAAGAACCTGAAGAATCCTTGGAGAATTCCCTGATTCAAGGGCTGGGACAGGATATATAGAAGATGAGCCTGGAGTGTCTTGCAGTGCCAGAAGTAAAAACCAAAACGTGTAAAAACCAAAACAGAACAAAAAAGCAAAGGAGTCTGTCAAAGTGGCACAGATGCAAACGGAGTTCCCAAAGGCCGAAACTAGGAGAACTCAGACAAACTCTAAGTAAAGCAAAAGTGAACTACAAGCCAAATATAACAAAATAAATATCCGTGAGTCCATAGTGACATAAACAGCTGAATGAATTCATGAACGAAGAGGAAAAATATCCCATGCAGAATAATTCCAAACACTTTATGTAGATGATTCTTCCTCAAATAAAGGGAGCATAAGTCCCTACTCTTAAAATGTGAGCTACTTCTTCCCAAAGACTAAAGTATGAACATGAAGGAAAAAAAGAGAAACCTGACAAACTCTACCCCAATCAGGTGACCAAATGTAACCTCAGTCATCATGAATAATACTGACAGTATGTACCTACCATATGACGTAATGAGAAAGACACTTTATCTTTTTGGTTTTCACTGCAAAACCTATAACCACAATCTAATTATGAGACAATCTCTGAAAAATCCAGACAGAGAGCTATCCTACAAGATACCTGACCAGTACTCTTTAAAACTCTCCAGAACCTAAAAAGTCAATGAAAGACTGAGGAAGTGTCACTGCCTCAAGGGAAGCAGCCAGCCAAGTGCCAAGTGTCATCGAGTCGGGAAGTAAGACCTGACAATTAAGTGTCATGTGGTATTCTAGATGGAATACTGGAACAGAAAAAAAAGGACTTTGTAGCAAAAAAAGAAAAAAGGGAAGGAAACAAATCATCTATGGACTTTAGTGTATAATGAAGTATCAATATCAGTTCATTATTTTAAGAAATGTAACATAATAATGCAAGATGTTACTAAAAATGGACTGTAGGTGTTGGGTATATGAGAACTTTCTGTACCATCTACTTAATCTTTCTGTAAATCTAAAACTGCCTTAAAAATAAAATCTGTTAAAAATGTATTATAATAATTTGGAAGATTTCTTCTAAGATCACAGTTAGTCATTCTAGACAATAACAGGTTGTGCTGAAAAGTGCTTTGATGTTAAAGAAATTGATTCAGCTCCGCCTCTGCCACTTTGTAGATGCATAGCTTAGCACAACTGCTTACCACTTAAACACATGCCCTTTTGTATATACAATGAAGATGATAGTTACAACTTTAGAAACTTGCAGGGAATATTAAATGAAATCAGAAATTTACATCACTCAAAAGAATGACAGTCACAGAAAGTTTAATAAAAGATTTACCTAAGAGCTTACAGCTTGGATGTAGGAAGCCAGGATTTTGACCTGGCTCTGTCAGATGCCAACAACCCATGATCTTGTGATTATGCCACAGTGTTTGTAATTAAAAAATCAGAATTCAGTCATCAGAACTGAAGGCCCACTGGGCATAGTTATTTGCTTCTCCAGGCTCTCAGCTGTATTGTGTGGCAGCACAAAAATGTGTAGGCTTGGGACCCAGAGAAAGGAGTGATTTTAACTCCCTTCCCTAAATTTTGGTATAGATGCTGACAGGAAGCAATGGCATAAAGCATGTTGAAGTAATGAAGACCTTCAAGTGAGGGAAAGAGAACAAAAAGAGTAGAAATACTAGAAGGGAAGCAGGGATGAACAAGTATAGCTACCTTGCCTCCAAGTGAAGTCTCCAGCCAATTTTCTAAAGGCTGTTTTGATTAAATACAGCTAAATTCAACACATTCTGATTAGGTATCCATCATTGCATACTTTAGGGTAAATATGACCCATATTCCAGCCATATAAACTGTGTTCACTACCACATAATTTAAAAAAAAAACTGTCATTCAAGTAGCCAGCATTGCAAGTTATGGTATGAAATCCATTGAGAAAATAAATTTCGAAAAACAAGGATTTTGCAGGAGTGCTGGGGTAGCAGCAGGCCTCTACGAACTATACCCTCAGCTCTCCTGGGTCATTCATTCAGTCTTCTCTGCCAAGAGAGGTAAGATTACATAGCAAGCATTACAGAAGTCAGGAAAGGAAACACAAGGCTGAATATGGCATAACTGCTCTTCTGTAAGTGCTGAAACATAACTATGCATGGCAGACACAAAACTTCGAAATTACAGAACAACACATTTTGTGTTATGGTAAAGGTCTTATACAGAATTTCAGATAGTTTAGATATGAGACTCATAGATTGAATCTTTCCTCTCCCAGACAGGTGATTAATCCGGACTCACCATGCAGCCAATCTGGGACTCCAAGTTCACGGGCTCATGGCTATTGTTCTACATTAGCAACTACGGATGCAGTAAGCAGAACGTAACCATGACTTCTGGAAAACAAAGACAAAATTAGAATTTTACTTTTCCTTTTCTGTTTTTTTTTAACTTAAATGGTGTCACCTTAGTTAAGAAACAAACTAAGTTATATGAGAAAATTCAGATATTTTAAAAGATGAATCCCCAAAAATATTAGGAATGGGATGTATGAATATATATGTATATTCAAGATCCATATTTTTATACCTGCATATTGTTTTAGTCACCTGGAACTGCTCTAACAGAAAATACCATGAGTGGAAGGCTTTATGAGGAGAAATTTTATTGACACAGTCTGGTGAGCCACAAACCCATTTATAAACTGTTAATCCATTCAGCAAGAGAATTTATCCCAGTCTGGCAGGCTGAGTCCAAATGCAGTGAGAGCATCTTGGCACAGGATCCTCAGGTCCAAAGACATGCTCTGCTCTCGGTGCTGCTTCTTGGTGGTACGAGGTTCCCAAGTCTCTCTGCTCATTTCTCTCCCTTAGGTCCCACAGCTGGTAACTTGATTCCTGCCTCACCAGCACAACTGCTGCCCATTCTCCATCATCAATATCACAGAGGCAGGATTCACAACACATGGGAGGAATGGCACCATACTGGGACACATAGCCAAGTCAAATCAACACATGTATTTTTAGGGTAACACAATGCAATCCATTACACATACATGGATAGAGACATATATATATGGAATCTGAATCATGACCTACAAACACCCATACCATGGTCATATATATGAATTTATATAACATAAACATTGTCCAACTTCAGCTAATACTGACATGAATCTGAGATCCGCTGCAGCTACAATGCTTGGGAATTTTCTCTACTTGGTAAACAAGGTCAATATGTAGCATTCACATTATCTGGATTTGTAAAATTCATCAAATATTTGCGAACAGCCACCTGGCCAACTGACTGGAAGTGTTCCATATTAATGCCTATTGGATCCGACTCACTGGCACTTGGCTGGCCAAGAAAGTTGATCCAACTAAATGCAGAAATTATAGAACAATATCATTAATATCACACTCAAGTGAAATTTTGCTGAAGGTCTTTCAAAAGCAGCTGCAACAGTATATTGAGAGGGAACTAACAGAAATTCAGGCCAGATTCAGAAGAGGATGTGGAACCAGGGATATCATTGCTGGTATCAGATGAATCTTGACTGAAAGCAGAGAATATCAAAACGATGTTTACTTGTGTTTTATTGACTATGGATCATAACAAACTACAGATAACACTGTAGAAAATGAGAATTCCAGAACACTTAATTATGTTCATGAGGAACCTGTACATGAATCAAGAGGCAATATCTTCAACAGAACAAGTCAGGAAAGTCAGGGTAGTGTCTTTCAACACATTGTTCAATCTGTGCAGAACAAATAATCTAAGAAGCTGTACTATATGAAGAAGAACGGGACATCAGGGTTGGAAGAAGACTCATTAAAAACCTACATTATGCAGATGACACAACCCTGCTTGCTGAAAGAGAACTTGAAACATTGATAAAGATCAAAGAACACAGCCTTCAATATTAACATCTCAACACCAAGAAAACAAAAATCCTCACCACTAGACTAATAAGCAACATCATGACAAACAGAAAAGATTAAGACTGGCAAGGATTTCACTTTACTTGGATTTACAATCAACACCCATGGAAGCAGCAGTCAAGAAATCCAAGGACACATTGCACTGGGTAAATCCACTGCAAAGACCTCTTTAAAGGGTTGAAAAGCAAAGATGTCACCCTGAAAACTAAGGTGCACCTGATCTAAGACACTGTATTTTCAATCACTTCATATGTATGCAAAGCTGGGCAATGATTAAGGACGACAGAAAAAAAAGTTGGTGCCATTGAACTATGGTGTTGGAGAAGAATATTGTCTATACCATGGAATGCCAAAAGAACAAACACATTTGACTTGGAAGAAGCACTACCATAATTCTTCTTAGAAGCAAGAATGCCAAGACTACATCTTGAATACTTTGGATGTATTATCAGGAGGGATCAGTCCCTGGAGAAAGACATCATGCTTGATAAAATAGAGGGTCAGTGAAAAAGTAGAAGACCTTCAACAAGATGGACTGACACAGTGGCTGCACAGTGGGTTCAAGTATAATAATTGAGGTCATGGTGCTGGATCAGGCAGTGTTTTGTTTTGCTGTGTATAGGATTGCCATGAGTCGGAAGTGACTCTATGGTATCTAATAACAACAACAAGATTTGAGGCAGGTTTTCATGAGGATTGAAAGAAGCTTTGAAAATTTCACAAGTTGCCAGACCACGGTTATAATCAACAAAGGAAAAGCACGATGGAAAATTAAGTGTGTTAAAGAAAGAAAGAAAAAGAGCAAAAAGAAGAGGAGGAGGGAAGGGAAAAGCTGTATGCTGTATGCAATGCTTATACTATGTATTTTCATATGTATTTTAATAGTTAGTGTTACTTATGTTTCTGTCACTTAAACTTCCTGTAAGTCTCAGTCCCCTCTTGTTTATACCTTTTAAAAGTCAGCAAAAACTAACAACAATAAATACCTAATACAATGCCCAAGCCAAAATCAAACCCACTCTGTCCAGTCAGTTCTGACTCATAACAGCTCTACACGACAAAGTAGAAGTGCCCCATCAGGTTTACAAGGAACATCTGGATTCAAACAGTCAAACCTTTTGGTTAGAAGCCATAGCACTTAACAACTATACAACCAGAGTTTCCATTATAATGCCTAGTACTTAATAAATAACTCCATAAATTGTAGCTAATATTATTATCAACTGCTACCGCATGAAATATTATTTTCTAGAAGAGCCTTCTGGAAACACACACAAAAGCATTGTTTTTATTCTCCTTCAGAAAAGGGGGGCTGAATGTCAGTTGCACATGTTATCTGTCTCCTTGAGTGAACTATTTCCAAAAAGTAAAAGCGACTCTTTTTATAAGAGATGAGTCCTTTCAAACCACTTCCAGAACTGCCGCTTACAGTATGTGTGTCCAGCAAGAAGTAATGCATCTCAAAGAGCCGGAAACATTTGAAAATTGAAGAGTACCGTCAAGTCTTTAACAAATCAAGGCCAAACTAAATTTTATCCTAAGGGTTCATCTCTGTGCTGGTATTTCCTTGTTGTCATTCCAAATTCACAGAAAGAAACTTACAATTCACACATGGTAAATTCAGTAAACATAGTAGGACTAAATAATGTACCTTCTAATCCTTAAAACTGCTTTAGAACTAGCCACCAGAATTCCTTCTTTAGCTTTTACTGTTTAGACTAACCTTCATAATTCTTCCACTCAACACATTTCATGCATTCACTTCCCTTTTAGTAGCTGAAATCATGTTTGTTAGATACGCTGTAATTTATTTAAATGGTTGCATATTGTGCTGCTTGAGAAATACAGTCAAGTTTAGCGAAGAGGATATCCTTTCCTAGGTGTTGCTTCCACGGATTTTTAGTGTATTTATTGTACTTTCACATATATAGAGCCAGATACAAAACAAAAAAATTTCAGATTCTACCTCCAGAAGCAAGTCTTCTTTTGTCTCTCTCAGTTCTGCCATATTCCCTAATGGTTTTATTGGTAGTTAAGATCTCTATTTTCATAGCAGTAATAGTACTCCCTTGCCCCAGGTAAGATTTTCTGCCTGGGTTACACGATTTGCAAGGTTTAGGATTACATAAGAACCTTCTCTTCCTCAGTGTTTATATCAATCCTCAGAAAGGAAACTGACTTTGCTTCAGTTACGAGCACACATATGGATTAATCATTTGTTTATAGGCTACACAAATCTTCTGACTGCTTCTTCTTGAGGTTAAGAGGGCAGGGTGTTTGCAATTCCATGTGGTATAGGAGGGAGCAAGATGCAACTTGCCAAAAACAAAGACATTAAGTAAATGAATACACTTAAATTAATACACTCCATTTCTGTCTTCTCATTTTTAAAATGCAAATAATAGTATCAGTCTCACCAACCACTGGGAAAAATGAATAAAAGAACACGCTTAAAACTCCTGGCACATAGAAGGTACCCAATAAATATTCTTTGCTTTCTTCTCATAGAAATAGCAAACATAGCAACTGGATCTAAGAAAACATACTCAAATCTAATCATCCTTGATGTAGGACAGAGTAGACTGGCTCCACCAGGTTTTCACGGAGTAGCTGGTGGATTTGAACTGTCCACCCTTTGGTTAGCAGCCTGGACTCTTGACCGCTGTGCCACCAGGGCTACATGTGTACAAATAGCATTCCAATAATAGTAAAAATATGAAGATAAACAAAATTCCATCTGTTTCTAGTTAAAATGTTAAAGTAAATTAAAAGTAAATCACTGGAATTTCTAATTCTCATGCAACTCTTTTGTAACTTATTACAGCTGAAGTTCACTCACTGTTTCATAACATTCATTCTTAACGCAAATAACATTACAATGCAACAGTCTCATGAAGTTATTACATGATTTCCCAATTTTTACATTCATATATTACATAATCACAAAAGTTATATTCATTTTAAAAGGTCTCGAATGCCAGTCTTACTATTCACATCATAGTTCGCATTAACATGTGGCACTTTCGTTTAAAAACACACTACTAATAACACTCAAGGCTTGACAAAGTAGTGTTTTGATGTCCCATATAGACTGACAACTGTTAGGAGAACTGTTCAATCTTTCAGACTTGAAGTTCACAGAATAGCAAGATGAGAATAATCTGGCAAGAAAAATTTCTGCATTCTTTCCCCCTTGAAAGGCCAGATTCTTATTTTGTTGTATTGTAGTCTTTACCTAGTATAATTTCTCTTCCATTTCAGACTCTTTACATCCTTCTCATCGTTTAAAGCTCAAGTTTAATAATCTGACATCTGTCAAACCATCCTAAAATATGTGTTGCACTCAGCTGAATCACAGATGTGATGTTTTCCACCCAAAGAAATTAATACTGAAGGTAGTTAGCTAAAATATTATACCTTACTTTAAGGGCAGTTTAGTCCATTAGTAGAACTCTTGCCTTCCATGTGGAAGAATTGTGTTTAATCTTCAGCCAATGCACATTAGTGTAGACTCTATCCTTCCATCAGGTGAGGCTTGCATGTTGCTATGTTGCTGAACAGGTTTCAGTGGAACTTCTTAAGACAGACTGGGATGGAAGGCATGGCGATCTACGCGTCACAATGGTCCACCTGGCAACTAATCACAGGAATAGTGAAGGCCCTGATAGTGTTTTGCATCATTATGCAAGGGTCACCATGAGCTGAAAACCAACCAGATGGCAGTTAACAATGATAAAACATCCCTCACATGATAGACACGGTAGTCTAGGAGCTTGTTGTTAACACCATTGTACTGCAGAAGGTTTCTAGAGAAAAAAAAAAAGAGGATGTAGTACTCCGGAACACTTTATTTTCCTAGTTAAAGCAGTCATAGAATGCTTTCAGAAAACAATGTGCCATTAAACAGGACTATATTTTGATTCAGGAATATATGAATTTAAAAAGTAGTAGAAAGGTATCATATTTATTATATGTCTTTATGGAACTCAAGGAAAATAACTCTGCTTCAGGAAAGTCTCCAACCAACTCCAACTTTCTGGAGCAGAAAATGAGACCTTGTTTTCAAAGAGCACAAATCCTCTAAATTTTACAAAGAAAAATACAATTTACTTTAAGAGTCATAAAGGATTTTGGCAAGGCTTTCATGGGGCACTAGCAAGAATAGTGTAGAAGATGTCAAGTAGCCAAATAGAAAGACTGAAGAGGAGATAGCATGTGGAGATTGAGACTGGGCATTCTATCAATCTTTTCCTAAGGTAACTCTAAAAACATCCAATAGGGAATGATGAATGAAGCAAAATTCTGAAGTCTAGTTATCTTTAAACTGCAATCTCCCATATTATACAGCAAGAAAGAAGAGTTTAAACTGTATTTTTTTTATCTCCCATAGCAACTAACACCATTGCACAAAAAGAAAAAAATATATATATTATTGAAATAGATTGATTTGTGTATTTTATGTGTGAATTGAGAATTCATCACCTGTTTTGCTAAATATAAAAATATAATGTGATAATTTGAGATAAACTTGTTTAACACTATGTCATTAGAGCACATACTGTAATTTATTAAAAATGTAACGAACAAGGATTCAGATAAAAGATAAACAACAGCCTTATGTTTCATTATGCTTTGGGATGAAGATCTGATAAAATAAGAAGGGCAGAATTATGTGGAGATTGAGACTGGGCATTCTATCAATCTTTTCCTAAGGTAACTCTAAAAACATCCAATAGGGAATGATGAATGAATGAATGAATGATGAATGAAGTTCTTATTGATTAGAATTTTCATTTTTTCCCAAGGGGGTATAATGAATTGTCAGTATTGACTTAATGCCACATGTGGGCCAAGTGTGTGCCTTTGATTTCCAGAGGGATGCCTTTGTTATGAATATCAGCTGCTTGCTGGAGGTTGACACACAGCAAGCATATCTGATTTTGCAGTGCTGTGTAATCAGCCATCATCACACAGACTCATTTGCTTGGTAATGGATCATCTTTTGTTAGAAGGGACTGACCTGAAAATCTTGCAGTTACAGAACAATTGCTGAATATTTTCTATAATCACCAATGCCTAAATTACACATTTCTGAGAGAGTAATGAACATTAATTACATATGGAAAACAAGTTTGAATTCAATGGGCATTGTACTTGTTGTTGCTATTATGTTTTCCTTTCTTTTTTAATATATATAACCTGAGAACTGTAGAAGAATTTTAAAATCTGGGGTGCATCTGAACAAGAGCTCAGAACTTACTTTCTATAAGATATTGAAAATGGAATAGATGGCAAGAATGTTAGCAAACAGAAAACTGAGATAACAGCCTCCTGTGTATGGCATGCTTCAAGTATACATCATCACCCTTAGCAACTTGTAAGAACTGACAAAAGTGAAATCCCTTTTGTGTCTATAAAAATATCAGCTATATCCACATAGTGATACCGGACTTATTGCTTTGAAAGAAATACTTTTTCATTTAAATATTTGTTCAGATTTAGAGCCGCTATCAGTTTTTCTTACTTTTCTCTAAATTGAGATTTTTTTGACTAAAGTAATTGAACTAGTCAGTTGTTTCATGTCCTATAGTCCCAGCTATGAAGACGATGGCCAAAGAAATACATCCTCTGCCCTGAAATTGAATTTTTTTGAATAATGTGTAGTACAAAGTAGGAGTTGCAAAATTACATATTTACAGGGTCCAGGCAGCTATGATAAAAATCACAGAATTACACTATTGTAAGTAATTGGAGAGTTCATGAGCCATCTAGAAAGAACATTAGCCATCCATCTCCACCCAGTTTTTGTCATGCAGGAAAGTAAAAAATACTGTGATGTTTAAATTCAAGAACACTCCTGAGTCACAATTGTTTTAAATAATCAAAAATCTGGATTTTCAAGAGAAATCTTGCTGTTTCTTAATACTGTAAAAGAATTCAAACACTTTTTAAAAACCATGGTCAACAATGATTTCCTGTTTCCATGTGTGTAAACATGTATAAGTTATACATGTGTGTATATTATTCTAAACATGAATATGTATATTATATCTGTATAAATGCATACATATTTTATTTAACACAGTGAAGTTTCACAATTGTGCTAGGAGAAATCATGAACTTTACCATTTTTCTAATTAAAAGAGGAAATACATATCACATTACACTGAAGTTGCAAGGTAATAAGCTCCAATGTAGATGGGACCAAGAAATAAATCTTAAATATATATACTTTAGATGTGCATTATAAATGCTTTCAGTCAATAATATGATCACGTATTGAATTATGTCTCTAAAAAATGTATGTCCACTTGGCTAGGTCATGATTCCCAATATTGTGTGACTGGCCATGATTTTGTCATCTGATGTGATTATTCCTGCTGAGTTGTAAATCCTACTTCTCCAATGTTAATAAGGCAGGATTGAGGTGTTTATGTTAATGAGGCAGGGCTTAGTCTAAAATACTAGTTTATATCTTGAGTCTACCTCTTTTGAGATATAAAAAAGAGACAATGAGAGAGACAAGGGGACCTCCTATCATCCATAAAGCAGCAGTGTGAACACAGCACATCTTTGATACCAGGATCCCTACACTGAGAAGCTCTTAGACCCTCACGGTAAGATTGATGAAAAGGGATTTCTCCCAGAACTGACAGACAGAAGCCTCTGCCTGGAGCTGACACCATGAATTTAGACTTCTGACCTCCTAGACTACGAGAGGGTAAATTTTTGTTTGTTGAAGCCATTCACTTGTAATATTTCTGTTACAATATTACTAAGTAAAAGGAAAATACTAAATAGTCTAGTATTGGTATTTTAATTCTACCTATCTATCAGAAGAAAATACATTATTAAAAGTAGGCATGGAAATGACTGAATACATTTGCCAAAGTGGATTCTTTTAATTTACCACCACATTTCTTGCATTCACCTCTTTGGAGTGTTAAAAAGGAAGGATGTCAGTCGGAGGACTAGGGTACACCTGACCCAAGCCATGGTATTTTCAATTGCATGTGAAAGCTGGACAAACAAATAAGGAAGAGTGAAGAAGAACTGATGCCCCTAAATTGTGGTATCGGCAAAGAATTTTGAATACATGATGGATGGTCAAAAGAAAAAACAAATCTGTCTTGGAAGAAATACTACCAGGATGCTCCTTCAACGCAAAGATGACGAGACGATGTCTTACATACTTTTGACATGTTATTAGGGGGAAGCAGTACCTAGACAAGAACATTATGTTTGGTAAAGTAGAGGGTCATTTAAAAAGAGAAAGACCCTCAGTGATATGGATTGGCACAGTGGCTGCAACAATGGGCTCAAGAATAACAACAGTTGTGACCATGGCTCAGGACTGGGCACCGTTTCATTCTGTAGTACACAGGTTTGCTATGGGTTGGGACTGTATTCATGGTACCTAAATACAACAATGCATTGTTTGATTTCTTGGCTTCTGGTTCCCTGGTCATCGATTGTGGATGCACGTAAAACAAAGCTCTTGATGTCAATATTCATGCTATTTATTATGATATTGCTTATTGGTTCAGTTCAGAGGATTTTTGCTTTCTTTGTGTTGAAATCTAACCCTTATTGCTGCCTACATAGACTTAGATCTTCATCAGTGTTTCAAGTCTTTCTTGATGTCAAAGCAAGCAGCGCTGATTCATCTACATGTTGCAGAATGTTAAAGAGTCTTTCTCCAATTCTGATGCTACATTCTTCTTCACATAGTCCAGCTTCTCAGATTATTTGGTCAGCATACAGACTGAACAACTATGGTGAAAGGATACAATTCTAGTGCATATATTTCCTGATTTTAAATCATGCAACATCCCTTGTTTGAATGACTGCTTCTTGGTTGGTGTACAGGAGCCACATGAGCACAATTAATATGTTCTAGATTTCTCATTCTTCAAAATAATGTCCTAAACTTGATATGACCCATGGAGAAGCAAGCTTTTGCATGATTCAAAAAACAAACAAACAAAAAAACAACGGGAAAACATCTCTCTGGTATTCTCTACTTTCCACCAAGATCCATTTGACATCAGTAATGGTATCTCTTGTTCTATGCCCTATTGCAAATCTGGCTTCAATTTCTGGAAGGTCCCTGTTGATTTATTGCTGCTACTGCTCTGGAATGATCTTCAGCAAAGTTTTACTTGCACATAACATTAATATTGTTTGAAAATTTCTGCATTTTTAGATCATATTTCTGTGAAATGTGCACAATACGGTTTTCTTCCAACTGGTTGGCCAGGTAGCTGTCTTCCAAATTTCTTGGCATAGATGAGTGAGCAACTCCAGCACTGCATTCACTTGTTGAAACATTTCAGTTGGTATTCTGTTAATGCCAGGAACATTTTTTTCACCAATATCTTTAGTGAAGCTTAGACCTATTCATTCAGTGCCATGGGTTCTTGCTCATATGCGACCACCTAAAAGGTTGAACATTGGCCAATTATTCTTGGTACACTTGATGATATTTTTCCATCTTGTATTGTTACTTCCTGAGTTATTCAGTATTTGCTAATAGAATTCTTCAAAGTTGCATCTTAAGGTTTAAATTTTGTCTTCATTTCTTTCAACTTGAGAAATACTAAGTGTGTTCTTCAGTTTTGGTTTTCTAATGCCAGTTCTCTCCACAATTCACTATAATTCATTCTTCATCTTCTGGAGCAGCCCGTGTAGTCTTTTCAGATGTTTTGGTTCATCATTCCTTACACTCACTTTAGCTACTTTATGTTCAATAGCAAATTTCAGAGTCTCCTTCGACATCCACTTTTGTCTTTTCATTCCAGTCTTTTTAGTGACCTCTTGCTTTCTTCTTTCATGATGTCCTTGATGGTCCCCCATAACTTGTCTAGTCTTTGGTCATTAGTGTTCAATGCATGATTTACTTCTCTGGTGCTTATTCTTGAGACGGTCTCTAAACTCAGGTGAGATATGTTTATGATCATAATTTGGCTCTCAAGGACTTGTTCTAATGCAAGAACTGAAATGAGAAAAAGAATGCTCGAAAGAATTGCTTTGTTCTTGTTTTTCCAAGGATGAATGTTCAAAGACAACTAGAGCATCTGGATAAAATATAAACCATTCTATTTTAAATCATCCAAGAGCTAAGAATCTAGATGGGACAAACTAAGATCCAAGTTGTTGCTGTTAGGTATAAACAAGTCGGTTCTAACTCATGGTGACTCTGTGTACAACAGAATAAAGTGCTATCTAGTCCTGCATCATCTTCATAATCACTGCTGTCCTTGAGTCCACTGTTAAAAACTCTGTATCATTCCATCCAAGAGCAGCAATAAACTTACAGAGATCTCTGTTGTATTTCATGTCACTCAGAAGGCATTTTCCAATTCAGAAAGAAGTAGATAAAGGAAAGACCCCTACTCTGTCATTCCCACAGCTCTTGAAAGATAAAAATGCATCATAACCTACCAATGCTGGGGACTTGTTTCAGGCTGGGCCACAAACATTTCTCTTGATACGTGACTGTGTGAAGAAATGTTATTTAAAACAAAAAGAAAAAGAAACAGCTTTTAATGAAATGTACTAAGCTACAAAATGTTGTAATTTTTTTTTTCTTTTTTTTAAGTCTGACATCATTTGGGCCTGGGTCAAGCAAGACATTCAAGTCTTAAGAAACAACTATGTAAAGGCCATAGACTGTTTAGCAACAACCTTAAATTCTGAGTTGGGAAAGCTAGCTGGGGATCTAAAGTAGTGAATCTAAATTTTTTACATACTATGATAGTGAAGAAAAGTCATACTTGATGCATATGTCATACCCGTGACCATCCCAGTTTAATTGTCTACACCAAAGGCCAAGAAAAGAAAATAATAAACATCTGGCATTATCTTGTTTTTCAATATTCTTTTCCTCTGATCTCATGTTATCTATGTTTCCCACTGTTCTGCTGGATTTTACTTTACATAGCTTCTAAAACAGGTCTATCTTGTTACCTCAGTGACAATTATTATTTATATGTATACTGATTTATTATTTACTGAGGACCTTTAGACCTATATCTTTGTTCTACATACTAAACCATACAGATATCCTCCCACTTAAAGTGCCCAACTTAGAATGTGAACATTTGAAAATCTGTTTTTATAGTGTATCATTCAAAAAGTGACCTTTTTCCCATTTTCTTATTGGTGAACTCACATCTGTATTCAACGCTGTGTGACAGGAAAAAAGAGGAAGACACAAGATGGATTGACATAGTAGATATATAAATGGGCTCAAACATAACAAAGAGTGTGAAGATAAAGAGGTACAGGGTAATGTTTTATTCTGTTGTACATAGGGTCACTAAGTTGGAGCCAATTCAATGGCACCTAGCAACAAATGTAATCCTTAGGAACCCTGGTGGTACAGCGGTTAAGAGCTTAGATGCTAACAGAAGGGTTGGCAGTTCAAGACCACCTAGCTTCTACATTGGGACAAAGATGCAGCTATCTGTTCTATAAAAATTTGCAGCCTTGGATACCCCATGAGGAAGTTCTAGTCTGCAGTATAGGGTCTCTATGAATTGCAATCAACTTGTAGTCAAAGGGTTATGCAATCCTTGGGATAACTATGAGTTGCAATCAACTCAAGAGCAAATTACTTGGTTTAGGTTTTAGACAAAGGAAAGACCTGAAAGTTATCTTCCACTCCTTCGTATTTCTTGTCCCTCATGTTCAATTACTTACTGATTCCTATCAGGTATGTCTCATTTAAACTTCTCAAATACCCTCCTTTTTAATATACCTTCCTGTCATTGCTTTTATACCAGTCCTTCATTATTTCTCATCTGGATGACTGAAACTCATCATCTAATATTCTGTATCAGTTGCTGTTCCATCTAGGAATATTTCTGCATTCCTTGTTCCCATTCCAAGCATCTCCTGCTTATTACAACTAATTTTTGAGTTTTCACTGATGCAAAGAAAACTTCTCCCAAATTCCCAACACTGACCCCAACAGCAAGTCTGAGATTTTTCTCTTCCCTTTTATATTAACAGTTAATGCCTCAATAATAATACATATAGAAACACTTTTTCATATATCTTTTTTTGGCTTTGGACATGAAGACAAAATAGTATTATTTTATACCTCTGTTTCTCCATGCATGTAGCAAAATGTTTAATGTAGAAGAAACTGAATAAATGAGTGCTTAATAGCTGTATTATGTTAGAACAAAATGAGGAAATTAACAAACACTTTTTTCTCCAGCCCTGCTTTATGAAGATGAAAAAAAGTAAAGACAGTGAGAGTTAGCTCAAAACCATTACAAATAAGGAAACGAGGAGTAAAGTTCTTTGACCTTTATTCCCTTTACTGTGAACATCACACCAAGTCAGATTTTCAAACTAATTTGTTGAGGTTTTCCAAGTCTGCACCTGCACCTGAAGGAAAATACAAATTGCAGGATGGATAAGCCTTTTAGAAGGCTTATGATAATTTGGTGTGAGGTCTTAGTTTCTCTATAACTTGGAGAGAAAAAACATAGAGGTTGTTCAAAGAATTGTGTTAAAGAGAATAAAGACTGCCCAGTAGCTTAGATTCTTTCTTTCTGTCTGTCTTTATTTTGCTCCAAATTAAAATTCTAACTATCCATCCTCTTTAGTAAAAGGTTAGTTATATTTTTTATATAAATATCAAATTTATGAGTAAACCAGATTTATAGTAAAACATAAATATCATGTGATCACATACCAACTCGTGTTCATTTCTTTTTTTTCTTTTTTTTTTTTTATTATGACTGAGTGAAAATGTACATTCCCACATAAATTTATGTGCCCACCTATATTCAGCTTCCACTGCTCTCCCTGTCTGGTGACAGCACACTATTCCTCTCTGCTCCATACATGTCTCATCCTCCCAACAGTCTTTTTTCCCCTCCTTTCCACCCACTCTCCTTCCTCCAGCCAGAGGTCAGCAGGGTGATATCCTATAGATGCCTAGAACCATGAAGTGCATCCAATATATGGTCACTCTGCATCATCAAGTCCAATGCATTCGTGTCCAAAGAGTGGACCTTCGTTATGATTTATGGGCAAGAGCAGCGTCAGGACCAGGGGCCATGCTCTCAGGGGAACCCTGAAGCCACTAGACCATCAATTGCAGTCTTTTAATGGAGATCTCAGGGTGCACCCCTTTTTATTCTTGGGTTGCCAGTGAGACTCAACTTAGTGAGCTCCATTGCGGCTATCACTGGTGGTGGGCGGGCACCATCCAGTTCTTCTGGTCCCAAATCAACGTAGGCACCCACTGATGTGGGTCTGTCTTTTGGGTTGTCTTTACTCCATGTCATTTCGGTCTTCGGTGAGCATCCACTCCTGCTGAGTTGGGACCATTTGCTGAGCCCTCAGATGGCAGCTTGACAGTTTTTAAGATCGCAGATATCACTCATGAATATGGGGTGCAGAGGGCTCTCTTAGCAAAGTACTAGTTATGCCAATTGACCTTGATTTGACCTAATAGCATGATCTCATGCCCCCTGTCCCAACTACTCTGTCCTTGCAATATTGGGTTAAGATGGAAGGAGTATTCAAGTTATGCTGAAGTCCACTTAATATTGTTCTTGTTTCTAATGTGTGCTATCACCAATTTCACCTAACCAAATTTCTACCAACTATCTAATCCAAACTCTCCCTCCTCCCCCTCCCTCCATCCCCTCCCTTTAAAGAGTCTTTTCTTCTATACATAAGTCTGTTTTTGAGATCTTACTGTAGTGGTCTCATACAATATTTGTTCTTTTGTCGCTGACTACTTTCATTCAACATAATGTCTTCCAGTTGAAACCAGGTTATGAGATGTTTCCTGGAACCATCATTATTCTTCATCATTTCATAGTGCTCCATTGAGTATATATACCATAGTTTACCTATGCATTCCTCTGTTGTTGGGCATTTGGGTTGATTCCATCTTTTTGCTATCATCGACTGTGCTGCAATAAATATTCTTGTGCATGTGTCTGTTGTTGTGAAAGGCCTTGATTCTGTAGGATATATTCCAAGTAGTGGAATTACTTGGTCAAATGGTATATCTATATCCATTTTTTTAAGGAAGCTCCACATTGCTTTCCAAAGAGGCTGGACCATTTTGCAACCCCATCAACAGTGCAGGAGAGCTCCACTTTCTCCACAGCCTCTCCAGCATTTGTTTTGTGTTTTTTGGATCATGGCCAACCTTGTTGGGGTAAGATGGTATCTCATTGTCGTCTTGATTTGAATTTCTTTAATAACTAAAGATCGTGAACATGTCCGCATGTGTTTTTTGGCTGCCTGGATCTCCTCTTTAGAGAAATGTCTGTCCGCCTCCTTTGCCTATCATTTAATTGGATGATTTATCTTCTTCTTATTGATATTTTTGTAGTATCTTATAGATTATGGAGATCAGGTGCCGGTGGATAAAGTACCTAGCAATTAATCTAACCACAGAAATAACAGATCTTTACAAAGATAACTACAAGAAACTAAGAGAGACTTAGATAAAGAGAAAAACCTACCCTGCTAACGGATAGGAAGACTTAACATTGTGAAAATGTCTATTTTACCCAAAGCAATCTACTTATATAATGCAATCCCAATACAAGATCCAACGTCATTTTTTAATGAGATGGAGAAACGAATCACAAATTTTGTTTGGAAAGGGAAGAAGCCCCGGATAAGTAAGGTACTACTAAAGAAGAAGAACACACTGGGAGGCCTCTCATTACCCAACCTTAGACCATACTACACTGCCACAGTGGTCAAAAGAGCGTGGTACTGGTACAAGAACAGACAGATAGACCAATGGAACAGAATTGAGACCCCAGAGACGATATGATCTGCCTATGAACAGCTGATATTTGACAAAGGCCCTAAGACATTAAACTGGGGTAAAAACAGTATCTTCAACAAATGGTGCTGGCAAAATGGGATATCCATCTGCAATAAATTGAAACAAGATCCACATCTTACACCTTATACAAAAACCAACTCCAACTGGATAAAAAACATGAATATCAAACCTAAAACAATAAAGCTCATCCAAGAAAAGGTAGGAACAACAACGGAAGGTTTAATACACAATAAAGACAGACTTCAAAATCTATCAAACAAACCACAGTCAACAGAAGAGAAAATAGATAAATGGGAACTATTTAAGAATCAAACACTTTTGCTCATCCAAAGACTTTATTAATAGAATTAAAAGGCCACCTCCAGAATGGGAAAAAAATACTTGGCAACTGTATGTCAGACCGACACCTGATCTCCATAACCTTTAAGATACGACAAAATATCATGTTCATTTCTAACAAATCAACTGGTACCTGATTCCTAGGAAGTCTGTACAAAGTACCAGAGAAGTAATTGTTGATGCCCCTTTAAATGTTGTTCCAATTACCTGTAAGTGCCTGTAAAAAATATTTTAAAAATTATTTGTATCATGGGCCATAAGCAAATTTTAGTATAAGGGTTTAAAAAATAATTGCTGCTGAGTCAGTTCTTACTAATAGTGAACCTTCTGGAAGAGTGTAATTGCCCCATAGGATTTCCAAGGAGCAGCTGGTGAACTTGAACTGCCAGTCATTTGGTTAGCGGCAGAGCTCTTAAGTAGTGTGATACCAGGGCTTCTAGCATAGAAATAAATATACATAAATTATAAAGTACTTAAATACTGTGCCATCAAGGCTCCTAGGGAGGTACTTAATAAGAAAATTTTTAAAATGGGCTGTCCAGTAGAGAGAATTATCAGAAACCAGTTAGAAAACAAGTAATTTTATAAACTAATTATGCATTCTGAGACATAGCCAGTTTTAAGTAAAAGGAAAACTATGGTTAAATGTTCTTAACATCATGTTGTTTTTTTGTATGTTTGTTTTATCATTTTTTGAATACTTTAGTAACTTATGGAAAGTAGATAAAATAAAATCTTATGAACAATTCATTTCTATACAGCCATCAATCCCCAGTAATTATAAATGCACACTGTTGCATGTTCAGTTAATTTCAGTCTGCAGAAGTTGGTAAAAATATTCAATTTCTTCATCTTTGGCCTTTGTGTTTGGTGCATAAATTTGAATAATAGTCATATTAACTGGCTTCCCTTGTAAGTATATGGATATTATCCTCTCATTGATGGCATTGTACTTCAGGACAGATCTTGAAGTGTTGTTTTTGATGACTGCAACACCATTTCTCTTCAAGTTTTCATTCCAAGTATAGTAGACCTTATTATTGTCTGATTCAAAACGGCCAATACCAGTCTATTTCAGGTCACCAATGCCTATGATATCAACGTTTATGTGTTCCATTTCATTTTTTATAATCTCCAATTTTCCTAGATTCATACCTCATACATTCCATATTCCAATTATTAAAGGATGTTTGCAACTGTTTCTTCTCGTTTTGAATTGTGCCACAATAGCAAATGCAGGTGCTGAAAGTGTGACTCCATTCACATCATTAAGTTTGCCTCCACCTTGAGGAGGCAGTTCTTCCCCAGTCATCTTTGGAGTGCCTTCAAAAGTTGGGGGCTCATTTTCTGGCATGCTATCTGGCAATGTCCCACTGCTATTCACTGTTTTTACTGGCCAGCTCTTTTTAGAATCAGACTTCTGAATTCCTCCTAGTCTGTCTCAGTCTGGAAGTTCAGCTGATACCTGTTTCCTATGGGTGACCCTGTTGGTATCTGAACACCTATGACGTGGCTTCCAGTATCATAGCAACACAGAAGCACCAAAGTACAAAAGACTGAAAGATGATTGATCAAATATGCAATCAGGATGCATTCATGATTACTGGCGATTGGAATGCAAAAGCTGAAAACAAAGAAGAATGATCAGTAGTTGGAAAATATAGTCTTGGTGATACAAATTGATGTCAAAGATTGCCTGATGGACTTTTGCAGGACCAATGACTTCTTCATTCCAAATACCTTTTTCCAACAAGGTAAGTGGTGACTACACACATGAACCTTGCCAGATGGCATACACAGAACTCAAATTGACTACACCTGTGGAAAGAAACAGTGGAAAAGCTCAGTGTCAGCAGTCAGAACAAGACCAGGTACTGACTGTGGCCCAGACCATCAACTGATGTAAGTTCAAAATGACCTGAAGAAAATTATAAGAAGTCAACAAAAGCCAGAGTATGACCTTCTGTATATCTCACGTGAGTTAAAGATCATCTTGTGTATAAATCTGATGCACTGAACACTAGTGACTGAAGACCAGCCAAGTTGTAGAATGACATCATTCATGAAGAAAGTAAGAGGTGTTTAAAAAGACAGGAAAGAAGGAAAATACCAACTTGGATGTCAGAAGAGACTATGAAACTTTTCCCTGAATGTTGAATAGCTAAAGCAAGAGGAAGAATGACAAAGTGAAAGAACTGAAGATTTCAAAATGTGGCATGAGAAGACAAAGCAAAGTATTACAATGACATGTGCAAAGAGCTGCAGATAGAAAACCAAAAGGTAAGGACGTGCTCTGCATTTCCCAAGCTGAAAAAACTGAATGAAAAATTCAAGTCTTCAGTTGCAGTAGTGAAGGATTCCACAGGGAAAATATTAAATGACGCAGGAAACATGAAAAGAAGATGAAATGAATACACAGAGTCATTATACCAGGAAGAACTGGTCAATGTTCAGCCATCTGAAGAGGTAACATGTGCTTGGGAACCGATGGTACTAAAGGAAGTCAAAGCAGAACTGGAGGCACAGGTGAAGAACAAGGTTCCAGGAATGCATGGAACATTAATTGAGATGTTTTAACAAATGGATACAGCACCAGAAGTGGTCACTCATCTATGCCAAGAAAGTTGCCCAACTAACTGGAATAGATGGATTTTTATGCCTATTCCCAAGAAAGGTGATCCAACTTAATGTGGAAATTATTGAACAGTATCATTAATATCACATGCAAGAAAATTTTTGCTAAAGCTCTTTCAAAAGTAACTGCAATGGTATATTGACAGGGAGCTACCAGAAATTCAAGATGGACTTGTAAAAAGACGTGGAACCAGGGATATCACTGCTGATGTCAGGTAGATCTTGGCTGAAAGCAGGGAGTACCAGAAAGATGTTTATCTATGTTTCATTGACTATGCAAAGGCATTTGACCCTGTAGATCATAAGAAATTATGAATAACATTGTAGAGAATGGAAATTTCAGAGCACTTGTGCTCATGAGGAATCTGTACAAAGATCAAGAGGCAGTCATGCAAACAGAATAAGGAAACATTGCACTGTGTAAAATCAGGAAAGGTGTGTGCCATGGTTGTATCATTTCATTATAACATTTCAGTCTCTACTGTTAGCCAATAATTTGAGAAGCTGGATTACATGAAGAACAGCAAGATATCAGGATTGGAGGAAGAGTCATTAACAACCTGTATTATGCATATGACACAACTTAGGTTGCTGAAAGTGATGATGACTTGAAATACTAATGAAGATAAAAGACCACAGCCTTCAATGTAGATTGCACTTCAACATCAGGCAACCAAAAATCTTCACAAATGGTCCAGTAAACAACATCACGATTAATGGAGAAAGGACCGAAGTTGTAAGAGATTTCATTTCACCTGGTTCCACAATCAATGCCCATGTAAGCAGCAGTCAATAAGCCAAAAGATGCACTGTGTTGGGAAAAATCTGCTGAAAAAGACCTCTCTAAAATATTGAAAATTAAAGATGTCACCTTGAATACTAAGGTGCACCTGACCCAGGCCATGGTATTTTCAATTTCATCATATGCTTGTGAAAGCTGGACACTGAATAAGGAAGATGGAAGAATTGATCCCTTGAATTACGGGGTTGGAGAAGAATATTAAATATAAACTTCCTATGCAGTGCCTATGCGATGGCACTTGGCTTTGGCTATGCAGTGCCTACAGAACAAACATGCAACCTTGGAAGCAAGGATGGCAAGATTGTCTCTTGTATACTTTGGACATGTTGTCAAGAAGGATCAATCCCTGAAGAAAGACATCATGCTTGGTAAATTAGAGGGTTGACAAAAAAGAGAAAGACCCTCAACAAGGTGTATTGACACAGCGGCTACAGCAATGGACTTAAGCATAAAAACAATTGTGAGCATGATGCAGGACTGGGCAGTGTTTCATTTTTTTGTACACAGGGTCACTGTGAGTTGGAACTGACTCAATGACACCTAAAAATAACAACATACAGTCACCATTAATAACACGTACTTCGAGTTTCTTTCTTCTCATATCTCTCTAGCATTTCATAAAAAACAAAACATATTCCTTTAGGAGAGGTCTGTATGGATAATATTTAGATGCAGTGAACTGGAGGTAGAGGTGGATACTCAGGAGGAAGGCAGCCTATGAGCCAGCAGTCTGCCATCTGACTGTGAGATGTACGTTCCATAAATGACCAAATTCTGTAGGAATGAAAATACTGGTGAGTCAGTGCAACCACCAAAGAGTACATAATGGGAAAGCCTGCCAATTGAGGTAATGGAGTAATCTCATAGCTTTGTTACTCTCTGACTTCCAACTATATGTTTCATAGTAAAGTGTGAGATGGTTATAGGGATGGATTGCCAGCTGTTCTTAAAGACATTCAGCCAGCTCATCAAAGTTAGAATCATAGGGATATATATACACAGGGTAATAGATATTTTTTTCAGTTAATACTATAAGTATTTTCAAAGTTATAATCTTTATAAACCATTTACCTTATCTTTCAACAAAAATTCAAAAGAGCCCATATTCAACCCATAAATATTATCTACCGCTCTTAGCTTATGGAGGAAAATATTTGAAAAATAATTTGACTCCTGTCTTGATCAATCTAATTAAGCTTTCCTAAACGGTAGTAAACATTACATAAACAGAAATAACATAAATTCTTATTTTTATTATTATTTTATAAATAAAAATGCAGTAGCACAGTGGTTAAGAATTCAGCTGCTAATAACTTTCGAATTCACCAGGCACTCCTTTGAAACCCTATGAGTCAATTCTGCTGTGTTCTATAAGGTCCGTATGAGTCAGAACTGACTCAATCGTCGTGAGTTTTTACAAGTTTAAATGACAATAAACAACATGAAAATAACTGTTACAGAGTATAAAACTGTCTTTTTTTTAAATTACAAAAACAGAGACATAATGTTTCTAAAATATGGATAATTCCAAAGAGAAGCATAGGAAAGTGTTACCATTAGAAGAAATACTCATCTTAGGTAAATCCTTCAATCTCCACCTCCCTAAATTCAAAATGAGACAAAGAGGGGCTGTGCTGTTGGGAGTAATGAATGGTCCCCTATAACTCTAAAGGAAATGAAGGCAGAATGGTGGTTGTGTGCCACTGAGTCAGTTCTGACTTACAGCAATCCTACAGGACGCCTCAAGAGGCGTCAAAAGCTCTAAACTGTAAAAAAAAAAAAAAGCACATTAACACACTTGTCTCTTAAGGAGCAGTTAGTGAGTTCTAACTACTGACCTTTTGGTTCACAACCAGTCTTTTAACCACTGCATCCCTATGTCTCTTCAGGTAAATTAGAACAGTAAATTTTAAAAAGCTTCTCTTTTGCCCAATCATCACTGGAAACAACCATGTAGATTCACTGAATTTGACAAAGATGGTAAGTTTGGAGGCACTCACATTGACCCCCCTGGCCCTCCTCACTTATATTTCATTATGTTATCATTCTTGGTGCTAGATTTCTTTCCTAGAATATGCAATACCTCCTAATCTTTAACTTTCTACTTTCCTAATTCAGTATTGAATATTTATTACAATATAACAGTTATCTTCAAGAACCTCAGGTGAAGAATCTAAAGCTATTCAGGTCTCGAAAGCAGAAGAAAATGCTAGATCACACACAAAAGATCAGGATAACAGATTGAGACAGGGGCATGGTTTTGAGCATTTAGGCACGTTGTTATGAGGTTCCACTGTTTCCAACCCATAAAACAGAGGGAAATACCGTGTGGTCCCGAACCATCCTCATAGTCATGTTTGAGCTCGTGGTTGCAGCCACTGTTTCAAACTATCTCATTGAGGATAATCTTTTCACTGACTATTTACCAAGCATGATAACTTTCTCCAAAGACTTGTCCCTCCTGATAACACTTAAAATTATATGAGATAAAGTCTCACCACCCTCCCAAGGAGTGCTCTGGCTTTACTTTTTCCAACCAGACTCGTTCATTCTTCTCCCAGCGTACGGTGTATTCAGTATTCTTCGTCAACACCAAAGTTCAAAGGCATCAGTTCTTCAGTCTTCTTTACTCACTATCTAGCTTTCGCATGCCTAAGAGGTAACTGAAAATACCATGGCTTGGGCCTTAGTCCTCATAGTGAAATCACTGTTTTTTTAACACTTGGAAGATGTCTTTTGCAGCAGATTTGCATAGTGCAATTCACTGTTTGGTTTCTTGACTATTGCTTCCATGGGCATTGACTGTGGATTCAAGTAAAATGAAATTCTTGACCACTTCAATCTTGTCTCTATTTATCCTGATGTCGCCTATTGGTCTGGTTGTGAATATTTTTGTCTTCTTTTTGTTGAAGTTTACTTTGAACTAAAGGCTGGAGTCTTTGATCTTCATCAGTAAGTGCTTCAAGTCCTCTTTATCTTCAGCAAACAAGATTGTGTTACATGCACGTCACATATTGTTAAAGAGTCTGCCTCTGATCCTGAGGCCATGTTCTTCTTCATCTGGTCCAACATCTCAAATTATTTG
This sequence comes from Heterohyrax brucei, assembly GCA_028571685.1. Classification (NCBI taxonomy): domain Eukaryota; kingdom Metazoa; phylum Chordata; class Mammalia; order Hyracoidea; family Procaviidae; genus Heterohyrax; species Heterohyrax brucei. Next base: position 146,671,255 of record CM053143.1, read on the forward strand.
CTCAGCACAGACTGAACAGGTATGATGAAAGGAGACAACCCTGACACACACTTATGCTGATTTAAAACCCTGCATTATCTCCTTGCTCTGTTTTTTAGTGTGTATACAGGTTCTCAGTGAGCTCAATTTAGTATTCTTCAATTCTCATTTTTCACAAAGTTGAATAATTTACATAGTCAATAAAACACTGGTAAACATCCTGACAACTGCACTGACTAATAAACAACTTCATGATAAATGGAGAAAATACTGAAGTTGTCAAGGATTTGATTATATTTGCATTCATAATCAGTGTCCATGGAAGCAGCACAAGAACTCAAACAACATATTTCATTGAGCAAATCAGCTGCCAACATACTCTCTGAAGTGTTAAAAAGCAAAGATCTCACTTTGAGGACTAAAGTGTGACTGATCCAAAGCCAAGGTATTTTCAGTTGCCTCATAGGCATACAAACTGGACAGTGATGATGTTGGCTAAGAATACTGAAAACACCATAGACTAGCAGAAGCACAAACAAGCCTGTGTTGAAAAAAGTATGGACAGAACTTTCCTTGGAAGAGAAGATGTAGAGACTCTGTCTTTAGTACTTTTAGTATAGATTAGTGCCTGGAAAAGGACATCATGCCTGGTAAAGTAGAAGTAATGAAAGAGAAGGACCCCTTAGCCCCCCTCCCCCCAGTTAGCAGACTGATGGAGTGCCTGCAATGGAAGGCGTGCAGATAGCAATGATTCTAAGGACGATGTAGGAGCCAGAAGTGGCTCAACAGCATCTAATGAACATCTTTCTGGTATTCTTCACTTTCAGCCAAGATTCACCTGACATCAACAATGCTTCATCTCATGTCCTTTTCTGAATCTACCTTGAATTTCTGGAAGTTCCCTGTCTAAGTACTTCTGCAATCATTTTTAATTATCTGCAGCAAAATTTTACTTACCTGTTATGTTAATGACACTTTTCAATAATTTCAGCATTCAGCAACATCACTTTTCTTTGGAATGGGCACACATATGTATCTTTTCCTGACAGTTGGCCAGGTAGTTGCTGTGATAGTTAAGGTTGCCTATCAATTCGGCTGTTCAAAGATTCTCATGGGGTTTTCAATTATGTTAGGATGCAATTTGGCATTTATTTAGTGATGCAGTTATCCACATTTTGAGATATAATAATGTAATCCCGTACATGATGTCATCTACATGTGTTCAGCCAGCCAGTTATAAGAGCAGTTTTCTCAGGGCTCTGACTTGCATCCAATATGTACGGATGTCCTGGCAAAGCTTCTGACTCTTGCTCATTCTGGATCTTACTGCATCTAACTCATCATATTCTGACCTTGGATTCTTGGAATATGAACCATCTGCCTGTCATATTGCCTGCAGATCTTGGGATTTGTCTATGCTTCACAGTCTATGAGCCAGTAGTCTGACTTAATGCTCCTAAGTTCTCAGTCCCTGCTGCTGTGTAAGTCAGGAAAAGCCTCCATCTGGATAACAGATCCAGGGACTTGGCCTTGCCAGTCTCTACAATGGCACACGCCATTTCCTTGTGATAAATCTCTCTCTCTCTGAATACAGACACACACACACACACACACACTTACATATATACTTCACTGGTTTTGCTTTCTAGAAAATCAAGCCTAAGGCAATTGTCTTCCAAATTTCTTGACAGAGATGAGGGAGCACTTCTAGAATTGTATCTATTTGTTGAAACACCTCAACTGGCATTTCTTCAATTATTGGAGCCTTGTTTATAAGCGAAGATGGCCACATTTAGTAAGACAGCAATAAATGGTTATGCTCATGGCTTTTAAATGATGGTGGTTATCTATATATAAATGAACTTCAGGCATGCCCAACTGCATTAAATGCCCTTCCTTTTCTTTCTTTCTTCTTTTTTTTTTAAAAAAATACTCTTTTCTTGATGGGATTGATATACACAATTGTGTATATTACTCATGCCCTTGTCCAAAACTTGTCAGCACAGAGAGCAAGTCTACATACAAATACTACAAAGTTTTGATCTAGAAACTTAGAAATCGATTTGTAATGGGATTTTTTAAATAACACTAAGCCACATGAAGTTTCTAAAAATCTCAACAAATTAAGATTGCTGTGTAAGCCAGTGTTAGGTTGGGATGAAAATGACAAAATTAAAAAAAAGTTAAAAGGATAATATGTTAGGCATTTCTGGGATACTATTGACCGAGCCATTTAAAACTATCTGTATGCTCTGAAACCACTGACCATTATATAAAGGTCTTTTGCTAATAGTAAAAAAAAAATCACATGTCTGGAAATTATAGGTCTAAAATGGATTGGCTCCTTTGCTATTATCCTTAATATCAACTAGAGACATGACAAGAATTTCTTTGAACTGGAAGCTGAAATTTTTACCAGACCAGTTTGAATAATTTAAGCCACTGAAATTACAGGCAAGGAAAGGAGTTAGTCTCATGAGTAAGGTGAATGATTCTGGTTATAAAGAAGACGCAGAGTTGTTACCAGTTATTAGGAAGGGTATATCAGGAACCCCATTATCTAGATGATTCCTTATCACATTTTGTTCAGTAGTAAAAAATAATGAGAAGGCATGACAGTGCAATGTATGTGGGACCACAAGTGTCACAGACTCTTCAATGATATGACTTGGATCTTGTTGGGTGAAGAACCACGACCAGCTGTGGTAATAGCCGCTGACAAGGAAATAGTAATCTAAGAACAACAACAACAAAACCCACTGCCATCCAGTGGACTTTGACGTGTAGCACCACTACAGGACAGGTTAGAACTGCCCCACAGGGTTTCCAAGGAGTACCTGGTAGATTTGAATTGTCAATATTTTGTTTAATAGCCATAGCGTTTAACCACTATACCACCAGGGTTTCCTTGACTATATTAGCTATACATATTTTTTCTTGGTTATGATATGTATACATTTGCATATAATGATCTTTTTTTTTCTTTTCACATTCTCCTACTACATAATACAACATTTCATTACTAATGGTTAACTAGTAATTCAATACCTAAATTAAAGGATAACCAAGGGGAAAGTGAGTGAACTGGAAAATCAATAAGAATAATTCCAAGGTAGATAAGCAGTGTATGGGACTTTTCACTGGCATTTTAGGTAAGGAGAATTATGTTAAGTAGAAGTGTATTGTTATTATTGTCTTTATTTGGAAGTTAAATATGCATCAAAGGTTTTTCATGTCTGCTGAGGTGACAAAGAGATGGACTGTTGTGTATCGCCTGTTGACAAATCAGTATGACCACAATGTCATCCTTGTTCTTTTTGACGGCAAAGTCAAAGCCAGGAACTGTATTTCCCAAAATCCCTTTCCAAATGACTTTAGATTAGAATGTACCGATGAAAAACATTCACTTGGGGTTCAGAGCCTAAAAATAGAAAAGGCCAGCCTCTCTGGAGATGGCTATAGCTAGATACACTGTCAGGTGCGAGTCTTCCAATGGTTTCCCAGTGAGCTCTGTATTCTACTCTCTTTGTGCTGCTGAGAAGCAGGTGGGAGCTTTCCAGGTAGCTTCGCAAGTTTGAAACATTTTCAGGAAGCTCTGAAGAATTACCCAATTTGGTATCTCAGGTTAATCCCTGGTGGCTCCCCTGACGTTTGCTTCCCTTTACTCCTCCAGTTACAGGGTAAGCTCTCAGTTCTCCATATTCATATATTCAATATATGGAATAAAGTGGCTTCTGTTAGCTGACCAATATATTCCCAGTAAACACTTTCCAGAAGTTCACACTACTTTTGCCAGGGCGCAGTCAAGGAAAGATAAGAAATATTGTCCTTTTCAGGCTGCCCATAGTCCAGCTAAAAATCCACGATTCTGTTACTAAGGAACAAAATAACTATGTTAACTCATAGTATCTGTCTCAGTTTATATAATTCTATGGTTTTTGCTCACTCTTCTTTATTCTAGTGATTTTCTCTAAGCCATTCCTGTCAGAACAATACTGGGAAGGCAGGCTCCTCAAACTTAAGAAAATAAACAGAGATCTATATATGAGAATGTTTTTAAGCTATTTTCCAAGTGCTTGGTTGCTAAACAAAAGATTTAACGTTTGAGTCCTCCTAGAGGTGCCTTGGAAATCCTGGTGGTTCAGTGGTTAAATGCTACAGCTGGTAATCAAGAGATCAGCAGTTCAAACCCATTAGATGTTCCTTGGAAACTCCATGGGGCAGATCTACTCTGTTCTACAGGGTCACCTATGAGTCAGAATCAACTTGACAGCAACATTTTTTTTTTTTTCCCAGAGGGCCCTCAGTAGAAAAGCCTGGCGATTTACTTCTGAAGAAATCAGCCATTGAAAATCATGTGGAGCACAGTTCTACTTTGACATATATGAAGCTGCCATAAGTTAGAATTAGAATCGACTCAGTGATGACTGGTACGTTCTTGCACTGAAATGGATTTTGTTGTTTTAATTTGGTTGCTCCTATTATCTTATTCAATATCCTTTTGGGACTTCATCAAATATGCATATACATAAGCATTACCTTAGATTTTTCTGAGCCTCACTTTCTACAACTATTGAATCCACATTTTTGCTCTGTTAATGGGATGTTTTACCAAAAAATATGATAACAGATACAAAAATATTTTGCAATGGACAAAGCCCTACACAAGTGTAAAGACTAAAATCACATTTCTATTAGAGGTTGTACCAAACTGTTCTACTGAGTCATTCTATAGAAATTACTGTCTCAGAAGGAGAACAGATCTCCACATTGCCCTTGCAGTAATATGAAATGGATAAATCTGCCTTCTTTTTGCAACTTCTTCAGGTATTTTTCAAAAACTGAGGGAAAAGAGGTTAACTGAGTCATATGTCCCACAACAAAACCATAGCAAGTATGCTTCTGCCACTGGCAATGCTGCTTGTAAATCTTAGCATTCAGGATCAATGCTTACAGCCTGACAGCTGGGATTTAGAACACTTGTAGCTAAATCATAAGAGCAGCTGAAAAGAGCAGGCCATCTGCTTCAGGTGTGCACCAAAATACCCTCAAATACATCAAATACACATTGACACCTATTAACAGAACATTAGGCAGTGTAAGTTCTTATCAGTTGTCCCATCTGGGGCTAGCTCTAAAAATGTATCTTTAGGTAATAGATTTATTCACAGGATATGGTCAGTGTCCTCAACCAGCATTTTCCGACACTGTTACTCACATGGCAACATCTCTCAGGCCCCGTGGAAGCTGATAACTTGGCACATCTTGGTTTTGCACCTTATCTCTCTGGACTCAACATTTACTGAATAGATACTTACACTGCAGGCAGGAATTTATCTATCTCATTATAATCTAGTACATTTGACTTCATCAGCTACAAAAACAGCCAGAGTGCACAATAAGCCTTGGGCTCAAATTTCTAAGAAGCTGAAGATAACATTTGCAATTAGTTTTTGCTTTACTTAAATGCACGTATCTACTTTGTGCAGTCACACTATTCTGGCTGACTGCCATATATTTCACGTACTCAAGATGTCCAGGGTAGGCCTGACCCAAAGCATGGTATTTTAAATTGCCTCATATGCATGCAAAAGCTGAACAACGAATTAGAAAGACTGAAGAAGAATTGATATGTGTGAATTATGGTGTTGGGTGAGGAAACATTGAATATATGCCAAAAGAATGAACAAATCTGTCTTGGAAGAAGTGCAGCCAGAATGTTCCTCATAAGCAAGCATAGAGAGACTTGATCGTCTGTGCTTTGGATATGTTTTCAGGAGGGACCTGTCCTTGGCAAAGGACATTATGCTTGGTAAAGCAGATGTTCAGGGAAAAAGAGGAAGAACCCAATGAGAAGGAATGACACAGCCATTGCAACAATGGGCTCAGGCACACCAACAATTGTGAGAACGGCACAGAACTGAGTAGTGCTTCATTCTGTTGTACATAGGGTTGCTGTGAGTTGGAACTCATTCCACAGGCACCTAATAACAACAACTGCTCTGTTGTAATATTCCTCTTCTTTGTAAATATAAATAATAGAGTACAAGTGTGTACACTTGTAGCTTGGCAAGCCCTGAAAACTCTCTGCAAAATAGGGATTTTCTTGTAAAAGTTGTACAGAAAATATAAATAAACACAGAACGCTTTAGCCTAGAAGAAGAATATTGGTATTGGAGGAAAAGTCATTGACAATCTGTGTTATGGAGATGATACAATCCTGCTTACTGAAAATGTAGAGGACTTGAAGCACTTATTGATGAAGACCAATGATCATAGCTTTCAGTAGTAATTACACCTAAACATAAGGAAAACACAACTGCACCAATAAGCAACATCTTGATAAACTAAGAAAAGACTGATGCTATCAAGGATTTCATTTTATTTGGACCCACAGTCAATACCCATGGAAGCAGTAATCAGTAAATCAAGCAATTTATTGCATTGGCCAAACCTTTAGCCAAAGACTTTGTTGAAGTGTTTAAAACCAAAAATGTCACCTTGAGGACTAAGGTGTGCCTAATGAAAGTCATGATATTTTCAATAGCGTCATCTTCATGGGAAGCACTTTGACGGAGATCAAAGCCTTCAATATGGCTTTCACCTCAACATAAAGAAAACAAAAATTGTCACAACTGGATCAGTATACAACATCACGACAAATAGAGAAAAGACTTAAGTTGTCAATGATTTCATTTTACTTGGATCCATAATCAATACCCATGAAAGGAGCAGTCAAGAAATCAAAAGACACATTGCATTGAGTAAATCAGCTACAAAAGACAAAATGTTGAAAAGTGAAGATAACACCCAAAGAACTAAACTACACCTCATTCGAGCCATGATGTTTGCATTTGTTTCAAAGGCATACAAAGGCTGGACAATGAATAAGGGTGATCAAAGAAGAATTGACAGCTTTGAATTGTGGTACTGGCAAGGAATATTGAATATACCACAGACTGTGGAAAGAATGAACAAATCTGTCTTATAAGAGGTACAACCAGAATGTCCCTTGAAGCATGAGGGTTAGACTACATATCACATACTTTGGGCATGCTGCCAGCAAGGACCAGTCCTAGAAGACGCATACCATGCTTGGTAAAGTAGAGGGTCAGCGAAAAAAGGACAGTCCTTGATGAGATTGATCGACAGTGGCTGGAACATTGGGCTCAAGTACAGCAACAACTTAGAGGACGTCTCAGGACAAGGCATTCATTCTCTTGTACATAGGGTCACTATGAGTTGGAACCGACTCGACAGCATATATCAACAACAGTGACTCCATGCAAAGCTGGATGATGAATAAGGAAGACCCAAGAACAAGAACACCTCTGAATTAGGGTGTTGATGAAGAATATTGAATACAGGTTAGACAATTAAGTCCACTAACTTAATTGTTTTACAGTGCTACACCTCATTGCTGAATATCACTGTGGTCAACTTCAAATTACTCCCCTTGAGAAGCTATGCACTGACATCCGCACCTAGTCCACCCTTCCAAGCAATTTTGGAACTCTTTCTGGAATGGCCATTGTGCACAGTGGCACGGTGGCAAGTTTGGGAACTCAATTGTATAGTTGTCCGTGAGGGAGTTTTCAGACAGTAAACAAATAACTATATTGTAACACTCTACCTACTCACCTGTTCTGGCTCCAGTGACTTTTTTCTTTACCAGAAGACAAAGGAAATCTTGAAGAGATTTTGATGACATTCAGGACATCAAGAGTAATACAACAACAGCTCTGATGGCCATTCCAGAGAGGCCATTCCAAAACTACTTTGAAGGGTACTCGTGTCGTTGCGTAGTTCCCAAGGGGAGTACTTCGAAGGTGAGCATAGCGATATTCAGCACTGAGTTATGTAGCACTTTTTCCAGGATGAGTCTGCGTACTTAATTGGCAGTCCTCATATACCATAGACTGCCAGAAAGTGAACAAATCTTGTCTTTCACAAAGTATGATCAGAACGTGCTTTATAAACAACAAGTCTAAAACTCTGTTGTAGTTCATCTCCATTGTTTTATTTTCAAATTTTGTGCTTTACTTTTACTTATGTGAAACCTATCTAAGCCTAGGAACCCCTGGTGGCAAAGTTGTTACATTCTACAGCTGCTATCCACAAGACACTATCCTCAAGCTAAATCCACAAGGCACTCCTTGGATACTCTATGGGGGTAGTTCCATTCTGTCTACAGGGTCACTACAAGTCAGAATCAACTTGAAAACAGTCAGGCTGTTTTGTTCTGTTTTTAGTTTTAGATTCGGCTTTCTCATAAGATTCAGTTTGATTCTAAGAGTTTTAAGATGAACTGTTTTAAACCCTTGAATTGGGATCCTACTAATTTTTGTTTTAGATACTATGCTTAATTTAAAAACAAAAACCTGCATACAGAGATGAAATAGTAAAATTGGGTGAGTATGATCAGATTGATCAGACTAGAGGTCTTGTAAGTAGCAGTATTTGTTTACATTGTTTGTTTACATTTAGTGTGAAACCACAATCTTTGTCATGGATTGAACTGTATCCCCCTTTACCCCCTAAACTATATGTCATCTCAGGTAGGCCATGATTCCTGGTATAATGCAGTTGTCACCCATTTCGCGATTGTAATTTTCCTGTGTGTTGTAAATCTTAATCTCTGTCTATAGTTTACGAGGAAAGATTAGATTGTGTTAAAGAGGATTAGGGTAGGACTATAACACTCTGACTAAGGTCACACCCCTGATCCAGTGTTAAGAGTGTCTCCCTGGACTATGGCCTGCTCCATCTGTGATCTTACAAGAGATGAAATGAAAGGAAAATGAACAGAGAGTAGAGGGGACCTCATATCACCAAGAAAGCAATACTGGGAGCAGAGCACATCCTTTAGACCCAAGGTTGTTGCACAGAGAATCTCCTAGACTGGGAAAGATTGATAAGAAGGACTTTCTCCCATACCCCACAGAAAGAGAAGTCCTTCCCCTGGAGCTAGCACCTTGAATTCAGACTCATATCCTACTAGACTGTGACTGAAAAAATTTCTCTTGGTTAGAGCCATCCACTTGTGATATTTCTGTTACAGTGGCACTAGATAACTAAGATACCCTTTGTCCAATGACACTAGCCAAACTATGAGCTGAATATTCAGAATGTGGTCATTTCAGGGAAAACTCACCGTTAGGGTCTCAAAACAGATACCAGAAAAAAAAATCATAAATAACAGCAGGACAAAATTTGAACTCAAATTTCTGCCAGTTTTCCTTTCTGTACTTTTCTTCTCAACATTCATGCAAAGATCCTCTGAGAGTCCTGAAGGCTAACTGAGAATCCAGAAGTTTTCTTCCATTTACCATCTTTCTGCCAGAAATAGTTTCATTGTATTCCCAGACACTCACACCATCACTTATCATTATCCTTGCCCCAGGACTCAGGAATGCTATGATTTTCACCTAGATTGCCCTTTTAAATTACCTCCAATCATGAAAACCTCTTTCTTCAATACACCTAAAGGTGCATGTACTTTGTAAAATTTTTTTGATGGCTATAACTTACCCTGTATCTACAAATCCTAGAAATTGATCTCATAATACTGTAAATTCAGTCTTCATTTTCTCTTGCCTTGTGTATTCAGTTTGCCTTCCAACTGTATTGCAATTTCCTTAAAGGTATGGTTATGAGTAGATGCTAGAGATGGAATAAATGCTTGTCAATTGATTTCTCATCAAAGACTTCAAGCCAACCATTAATCTAAGGAGCTAAATTGGCAACAGTGAAAGGCTCTTGTATTAATAAGCTATAGATATTAAACCAGTTTTCTATGCTGCAAGGCCTGTTTCAAACTCTTATAACACCCAGAGATGAACACAACAGAAAGTTCATTTTTTGCTGTGGCAATTTCCTAGTATCCAAAATTTTATCATAGTTACTTGGACTTAACCCAAAGATATATTATATAAGTATCTCATCATAAAAACCACCAAGCCAAAGCCACTGCCATCAAGTTGATTCTGATTCATAGTGACCCTATAGGTCAGAGTACAACTGTCTTACAGAGTTTCCAAGGAGTACCTGTTGGATTTGAACTGCTGATATTTTGGTTAGCAGACATAGCAATCATCTACTATACCACCAGGAATAAAAAAACAGGGGGACAGAAACCCAGGAATATATTTTCCCCAAAAGCTTTCTGTTATCGATACTTTTACCAGTTCTAGATGCCAACCAAATAGATGACAGCTGACTTTGCCACTCTCAATCTTATTTCTTGTCAATTGGTAAAATAATAGTATCACTAGTTTACTCAGATTTATTTCACTGGCAAGGGATCACTTGAGCTCTACTTGGCAAAAAGAAAAATAAATAAATAAAACTGACCTATAGCTTCCCTCCAAAATATTTTTACAAGTCTCCAGAGTTAGGGGGTGAAGTTCTCTTTGTCACCTGGCCATCATGGCACAATGCTGCTTTCAGCTAAATGTCACAGTTGGATACAAAATCAGTTGTGTATCAATGGCCAAGGAGTGGAGAACTCCATGGATCCTTGGTTTTATGTTAAATTACAGAAGCAATCCCATTATTTTTAGTGATGTATGTGATATTTCTGTTGTTAATAATGGACTCCTTTAGTACAAATACAGGAATGTCTTCATGTTTAAGTTACAGTCATTAAGGATGGATTCTTTAGTTTTAAATAAATCCAGAAGGACAAAAAACTTACTCTACATGGTCTAGAAGGGACAGGATAGGCAAAATTATAAGACTTAGATCTAAGGTAAATAGAAAAGAACAAAGGAGATCTTTGTTAGTTCTTAGGGTTTCCCCTAGGAATGAGAGTTCATGGCTGGTGCAAACAGTTCAACACTCCTGAAAGGCTAGTGTTTCCAACATTCACAGAGGTGTCTCAAAAGACAGGTTTGGTGATTTGCTTCTAAAAGATCACAGCCTTGAAAACCCTACATAATGTAATTCTCTCTGTACACATAAGGTTGCATGAGTTGAAACATAATGATAACTAACAATATGTATGGTAAAATCCACAAGTAAGTGTGGAATGTGGGAAAAGATTCCGCTACACCCTTACTCTTACTCTGTTTTACATACAGTTCATTGTATATTCTTTCTAGTTATTAATTAAACTACAAATTTCTTGAACAAAGAATATTTTTCATCATATTTCCTCACTTCTTATGTGCCAGAAGTATTCTATCTGAATTGTCTTTTCTATATTACTTCACTCATTTTAGATTTTAATATTAGTTTACACTTTAAATATTTCAGCCTACGCCCAACAGAGGTGACCCAAACAATATCACAAATATCACATGCAAGTAAAATTTTGCTCAAGATCATTCAAAACCAACTGCAACAGTATATTGACAAGAAACCGCCGTAAATTCAGACCAGATTCAGAAGAGGATGTGGAACCAGGGATATCATTCCTGATGTCAGATGGATCTCAGCTGAAAGCAGAGAAGACTAGAAAGATGTTTATCTGTGTTTCATTGACAATGCAAAGGCATTTGACTGTGGGGATCATAACAAATTACGGCTAATATTGCACAGAATGAGAATCCAGAAAATTTAATTGTGCTGTTAAGGAATATGTACATGGACCAAGAGGCAGTCGTTTGGACAGAACAAGGGGACACTGTGGTTTAAAGGCAGGGAAGGTGTACGTAAGGGCTGTATCTTTTCAACATACTTTTTCTGTCCGTATGCTGAGCAAATAATCCAAGAAGCTGGACTACATAGAGGACAATGAGGCATCAGTATCGGAAGAAGACTCATTAACAACCTGTGTTATTCAGATGGCACAACCCTACTTGTTGGAAGTGAAGAAGATTTCAAATACTTACTGATAAAGGTCAGTAATGACAGCCTTCTGTATGGACTGCACCTCAACATCAAGAAAACAAAAGTCCTCACAACTGGACCGGTAAGCAACACCATGGTAAATGGAGAAAGCACTGAGGTTGTCAAGGATTTCATTTTACTTGTTTCCACAGTCAATGCCCATGGAAGCCACAGTCAAAAAAAATCAATTAGCATTACATTCATAAAATTTGCTGCAAAGGACATCTTTAAAGCATTGAAAACTAAAGATGTCACCTTGAAGACTAAAACGTGCCTATATCAAAAGCCAAGGTATTTTCAATCATATCACACACACACAGAAGCTGGACAGTGAATAAGGAAGACAGAAAAAGAATTGATGTATTTGAATTGTGATGCTGAAGATTATCAAATGCAACATAGACTACCAAAAATACAAAGGGATCTGTTCTGGAAGAAGTACAATCAGCATGCTTCTTGGACGCAAAGATGGCATACTTTGGACATATTGTCAGGAGGCATCAGTCCCTTGAGAAGGACACCACACTTGGTAGAGGGGAGGGTCAGCAAAAAAGAGGAAGACCCTCAACAAGATGGCCTGACACAGTGGCTGCAATGATGGGCTTAAGCATAGAAACGCTTGCGGGCGTGGCACAAGACAAGGCAGGATTGAATTCTATTGCACACAGGGTCATTATGAGTTGGGATTCACTCGATGGCAACTAACAACAAATATTTTAGCATTATACCATTATTCTTTTAATATACTTTCTATTTACAGTATCATAAATTTAGATGATGTGAGAGTTAGCCTAGTGTATGGGAATAAGAAAATAGATTACTTGAATTATTTGATACTAACATTTTTTACTATCCTCTAATTTTTCTACATAAAAATACAGTATAAAACTTGCTCATATATTTGCCATTTGATTTTTTCTTTGGCTTCTGGGTGAGAAAACAGCAATCTTCGTGTATATAACATACCTTTATTTCCAAAAATATTTCTGCTTTCAATGCCATGTATGCCTTTCATCGGTGCATTACTTATAAAAAAAAGTTCTTCACTTACATTACTATTATTCTTGGCTATCCACAGAGTTTATGCATTTATATGCAGAACGATTCTCATCTGAAAAGAGAAGATAAAGAGTGTCTTGCTTAAACTGAAGATGAATAACAAACAGCTTGTCTGAAGTAGTGAGTGTTCGGAGATACTACTTAATGGGCATGTTATAATGAAATGTGAGGGGCTGAGAGGTTTTCCAGGAACTGCTGTGCATATTTTGCCAGTGAGCATGATTTATTCTGTACTTCCTGGGACATCTCAAGCATAGACAGGAAAATGTCAAACACTGCAACTAAGCTAAGACTCCACATAAGATGTGTTCCTGATTATCTGGAGTTCTGATGGTATTTTGAAGGACAAGGAACAAATTTGAAATGGAATATTTATCCATCTTTCTGGCTTGGAACATCAAATGTTACGTGCAGTATCTTTCACTGCATTTTGCTAACTTGATTCTGCTATGTGGATTTTCACCATAAATTCAGTTTAACTGAATTGCCTGATGTTATCCTTATAAAAAAAGATTTATCCTGGACTTTTCTGTTAAACATTATCTTGAGACTACAGGGGGAAATGTGTTTATGTATGTGTTCATACATATTGATAGAGTCATATATATTATATGCATATATTATTTGCCTGTTTTAAAATGTGTTTATTAACTGTCTTTTATATATCCCTTCTCAGTTTTCTGTGTGAAGGAGAGTTGTAACAATTCTAGTGATTCCTAACATGGTGTGAATTTGTTCAATTATCTTAATTTTCTCCTACAGTGAGTATAGGTATATATTTTATACAAGTAGGAAAAAATTTAGAGTGCTACACAAAGTTATTGGAAACCATGGTGGCATAGTGGTTAAGTGCTATGGCAGCTAACCAACAGGTCCACAGTTCAAATCTGCCAGGTGCTCTTTGGAAACTTTATGGGGCAATTCTACCCTGACCCATATTGATAGATAGAGTCACATATTTGTACATAATTTGGAGGCTAAGATCCAAATTCAGGGTCACTGTGTGTCCGAATTGACTCAGTGGCAGTGGATTTGGTTTGCTGGTATAGTTCTGACTGAGTGAAACTGAGTTAAATTTTTATAGGTGAAATGAAAGTCAGGTAACATTAAAAGCAGAAGTAGTTGGGGATATACCAAACATTCCTAAAACAAAGGTTTAAATCTGAGATTCAGGATGGCATATCAGTCATGGAAGAGTTATAAAACAAGGTATGGGGAAATAAAAAAAAAAAAAGGAAGATAACTAAAAAACAATAGGAGCTAGGTAGAGTAAGGCTATGATTGCATGAGTTGGCATTAAGGTAAAGGAAAAAGATAAACATCTGCATCATACCATAGCAACTCCAGTTTGTAGAATTCCAAAGGAGATGTCTGCCAAGGAAAACATAGCAGCATTTTACCATAATCTAAATGTGTGTTTGAAAACCTAATGCAGACTTTCCTAGCAGTCTGGACTGAGTCATAAGATGCAATTCTTTCCTAAATAGCTTCTGAAAGAGGTTCAGACAAAGGACATTTTCCACTCTCCATCAGGCCATGCGTAAGCAGAGAGTCACGGATGGCAAAGGGGAGGTCCTCTGCCTGCCCCTTCTCCCAGTAGTGCAGAGAAGAGCAACACTATCTACCGTGCGACCTGTGCTGGAGCTGCACTTCTAGCTACACCGAGAAGAGTAAGCAGAGAGAGGAGAGCCAAGCCAGCCTCAGGTCCACTTACAGTTCTGCAACATGGAAGAAAAAAGCTAAGGAACAAACACTGAATAAGTTATTCCATATTCGTGACATTTATTAAAGATATAGTCAATTCACTGGTACAAAGGAACCTATTAATTTATATAGTTGAAGGATGAATTGGCAAGTCCTACATACTAGTTTCCTAGGGCTCCAGTGGTTAAGAGCTATACCTGCTAATCAAAGGCTGGCAGTTCAAACCCACCAGCTGCTCCATAGAAACCCTATAGGATGGTTCTACTCTGTCCTGTGAGGTCACTATGAGTTGCAATTGACTCAAAAAAAAAAAAAAAAAAAAAAAAAAGAGGGGGGGTTTGTTTGCTTGCTTGCTTGCTTGTTTGGGCTGGTGCAATAAACTACTGCAAGCTGAATGGCTTATAATAACAAAAATTTATTGTCTCACAGTTCTGGAGATTAGTAGTCCGAATTCAGGTTAGCAGCAGAATCACCCTCTCTTTAAAGGTTCAAAGCCCTTTCCTGTCTCCTTTATCTTCTGGTAATTCTAGGTTTTCCTTGCCCTGCAGCTTACAGCAGAACTTCATCTGTGCCTCCATCTTTGTGTAGCCACCTTTCCTCTGTGTCTGCCTCTGTGGCTTTTCCCTCTCATATAAGGACACTACTCACAGTGGGTTAGGGTCCACCCTTCTGCAGTACAGCCTCACGCTAATCTAACGGATGGCATTTTCAAAGACCCTGTTTCCAAAACAGATTGTGTTCGCAAGTACAGGGAGTTAGGATTTCAATATATTGGTGATGGAGGGTGGGGAAGAGGGACACAATTCAATCTATAAGGCTCTATTTCATTTATTTTGTTTGAATAAATAATCCCTGTATGTACTCTGGAGCCCTGGTGTCATAGCTGTGTTTACAGCTGTGGCTGTAAACCAAATAATTGTTACCTCAAATCTACCAGCTACTCCTTGGAAACCATATGGGCAGTTCTACTCTGTCCTACAGGGTTGCTATGAGGTGAAATCAAGTCGATGGCAACAGGTTTTATTTATTTATGTTGTTTGTTTGCTTTTTAATATTCTCATCAAACCATCAGCAGTTCAAATCTACCAGGTGCTCCTTGGAAACTCTATGGGGCAGTTCTACTCTGTCCTGTGAGGTCACTGTGAGTCACAATTAACTCAAAGGCAATGGGTTGTTTATTGGTTTACTTGCTTGCTTGTTTGTTTTTTGGTTGGAATCACTCATAATGAAGGCAGAAATAAGTTATATAAATCATGATTTCTCCATACTTTAATACTTCTGTCTTTTGAAATTAATGAGCTAGTTGTACATTATAAATATACATACATTGTTCTACTACAAGTAGAACTCCTGCATACATTTCCCTCACATCATGGACATCGCCTTTAGCTAGGTAGTTTTAAACTTTTCCTGCTCTACCTCAAAGAATTAACTTGACCTTGTCAATATCAGTGGAACTGCATTGCATTAAGAACCAGTGTTCCATTTTATAAACTACAAAACAGAGGTTCTTAATCACAAAATAGCTTTTGAAGGTCAAGGAGACAGTAAGTAGTGACATTGAAACTCAAAACACATTATTTGAACATATTATACCTGTCCCACAGTTCCAAAACTCACTCTTAAAAAACTTATTCCTAGAAGAGACAGAGCTCAAAAAAAATATAGGTAAAGAATGAAAATCCAGGGGTAAGTCATTATACATTAAAATCATGGGCTATACTAATTTAAGTACATTTTCTCTGACTTTGACTCTCTGTTCTCCCTATTTTTTATTTCTCAAGCTTGTCAACCTCTGTGTGAGTGTCTCTTTGCAGAGAAGATGGTGAGAAATCTGTCTGGTCTCTGCAGAGTAATCAATCATTTTTATTAAAGACAGTATGATATATTTTCATTTTTCTATATCATATGCCAGGGCAATCTTCAATTAATTTGCCAATTGTTTTAGTCAGCTGGTACTGCTCTAACAGAAATACCACAGAGTGGATGGCTTTAACAAAGGAAAGCTTATTCTTATACAGTCCAGGAGGCTACAAATTCAAATCCAGGATGCCCACTCCAAGGGAAAGCTTTTCCCCCATGTAGACTCTGAAGGAAAGGCCTTGTGTTACATCAGTCTTTGCCAGGTAATTGTCTTCCAAATTTCCCAGCATTGATGAATAAGCACTTCCACTGTTTGTTGAAACAACTCAGTGGTATTCAATCAATTCCCAGAGCCTTGTTTCTCGTCATTGCCTTCAGTGCGTCATGAACCTCTTCCTATCACTTGAAGTCAATGAACTTTAAATCAAATTTTTTTTTTATGCAATGAATACATATATTCGTTCCATCTTCATTTTATGTTTCCTACATTGCTTGGTATTTTCCCATAGAATTCTACAATATTGTAAGTTGAGGCTTGAATTTTTTCAGATCTTTCAGTGTGAAAAATGCCAAGCATGTACTTCCCTTTTGGCTTTCTATCTTAAAGTCTTTGTACACGTCATTATAATATTTTACTTTGTCTCCTCAAGCCGGCCTTTGAAATCTTCTCCTCAGCTCTTCACCATTTCATCATTTTGCTTTAGCTACTCTACATTGAAGAGCAAGTTTTAGAGTCTCTTCTGACACTCATTTTGGTCTTTCATTTCCTTCCTGTCTTTTTAATGACTTATTGCTTTCTTCATGTATAATGTTGTTGATATTATATTCCACAACTCATCTGGTCTTCAGTTATTACTGTTTGACATGACAATATTCTTGATATCATTTAGAGACACACTCCAAATCATAATTTCAATTTGAATTTGCATATGAGCAATTGATGGTCTGTTCCACAGTCAGGCCCTGGCCTTATTCTGACTGATGGTATTGAACTTTTCCGATACTTCTTTCCACAGACGTAGTCCATTATTTTTTCCTGCGTATTCTATCTGGTGCAGTCCATGTGCTGCGTTGCTGTTTACGTTGGTGAAATTGGAATTGCAATGAAGAAGTCACTGGTCTTGTAAAATTCTCTCATGCAATCTTCAGTGTAGTTTCTATCACCAAAGCCAACTTCTGTCCCTTCTTCATTTCCAACTTTAATATTCCAATCACCAGTAATTATCAATGCATCTTGATTGCACGTGCAATCAATTTCACACTACAGAATTTCGTAAAAAATCTTCAATTTGTTCATATTTGACCTTAGTGGTTGGTGCATAAATATGAATAATAGTCATTAACTGGTCTTTGTTGTAGGTGCATGGATATTATACTATAGCTGACATTGCTGTACTTCAAGATAGATCTTGAAATGTTGTTTTTGGTGATAAATTCAATGCCTTTTCCTTTGAACTTGTCATTCCAGGCACAGTAGCCCAAATGACTGTCCAACTCGATGTGCCAGAACGAATCCATTTCAGCTTACTAATGCCTAGGATATTGATGTTTGTGCATTTCATTTTTGACAATTACTAATTTTCCTAGCTTTATACTTCATACATTCCGTGTTCCTGTTACTAATGGATGTTTACAGCTGTTTCTTCTCAATCTGAGTTGGGCCACATCAGCAAATGAAAGTTCCAAAAACTTGGCTCTACCCACATCTTTAAAGTCTGCTCTACTTTGAGGAAGTCCCCAGTTGTCTTTTAATTATTTTCCAACCTGAAGCACTCATCTCTGGCACTGTATCAGACAACATTCTGCTGCTACTCACAAAGTTTTCACTGGTTATTTCTTTGTTTACTTTCTTCTGAAGTATACCACCAGGTCCCTCTCCCTAGTCTGGCTTAGTCTGGAAGCTCCAGCAAAACCTGTCTACCATGGGTGACCTTGCCAGTATTTGAAATATCAGTGGCATAGCTTTCAGCATCACACCAACAAACGAGATCCTACAGTATGAAAAACTGACAGATGCCCGGGGGGTAAAAATGCATTATTCTATACATCTCTTTATACTAATCAAAGTCTGTCCAATTTAGACAACTCTGCATTTTTGATAAAATTTTAAAATGAAAAGTGACATAACTTGAACTTTGTAGATCTAAAAACTAAGAGTTGTGGTTCTCTCTTTTCTTAATGGCGTATAAGTGATTGGGCAGATTCAAAAGTCATTTTTCTTCCCCACTGATGGCCTGCTATGACTGTTGAAAGATGGCCAGCAAGAATTAGAAGCTTCCTATAGAAGAGTATTATCACTTCATACTAGATAAGTCATTAAAGTCATATACCCCCCACACTTTCATTTCCCATGGCTCCTGCTTCATATTTCATTATAATTTTCCATACAAAATAATAACTTCAAAGTATGTTTAGCAAATGGACAGAAAAAACACTCCTTCTTACATCTAAACACTTGTCTTCTATTTTCTCATCCAACCTTGGTTCATTTACATATTTTGCATATTTTCAAAAATAGTGCTATTATGAGGTCAGATAAATAGGTGCTCAAACTCATCCTAGAAAAAGTGCTACATATCTCATTGCTGAATATCACTGCAGTCACCTTTGAAGTACTTCCCTTGAGAAGCTAGGCACCAATGCCTAGTTCACCCTTCAAAGCAATTTTGGAATTCTTTTACTGGAATGGTCATCAGAGCTGTTGTCCTGTGACCCTTGATGTCCGGAATACCATCAAAATGTCTTCCTTTCAAGATTTCCTTTATCTTCGGGTAAACAAAAAGGTCATTACAGGTCAGATCAGGTGAGTAGGGAGGGTGTTCCAATATACTTATTTATTTACCGGCTAAAAACTCCAAAACAGAAAATTTTCAATTTAGTTTGCAAACTTGCCACTGTGCTCCAGTGTTCAATGGCCATTCCAGAAAGAGTTCCAAAATTGCTTTGAAGGGGGGACTAAGCACTGGCATCTGCGCCTAGCTTCCCAAGGGGAGTGCTTTGAAGGTGACTGTAGTGATATTTGGCAATGAGGTATGTAACACTAAGAACAATTAAGTTCGTTGACTTGTCACACCTCATATATAAGTTACAATCTGTATTTCTGTTGTTGATAATTGCAAATAATAGTGGATATGGGATGTTCCAGAGGCCATATTTGAAAACTTCAGTTTCCCCAGTTAATTGCCTGGCTTCTTGTGAATGTATAATCATTTTGCGTATCCAGGAGAAGAAACAATCTATCCCCCTTCCATAGAAAGGAAACCAGTTGTAATTATTTTCCTCCCAGTCGCATTGCCACTAAAAAGAAAATTAATTTCTTTTGCAAGCTTAAATAAAATAAAGTTAGTCTTTAGGACTGAGACCCAGAATCAGGATGTGAATGTGATAATAGTTTATTGACTAGAAATACATTTGAACACAAACAGACTGGCCTTCCTGAAAGCTGTAACATTTTGTACAGATTGTTCTGCTTGCTTACCCAGGAACACAATGTTGACCCTTCTAAATAGAAAATTACCATGGAAATGTCAAACAACTTCATAGTTTTCTTTTCTTTATTCAAACATTTTTGTTGTTTTACTGACATCAATAGATCTGTACAGAAACACTAAAGTTCTAAAAGGCCAAGAGAAAATTACACAGAACATAACAATTGTGCACTTAGGCAACAGAGATACTCTGATATTTATTACACTTAATGGAGAAAAAAATACTTGCTCTGTATTAATTTCTTATATGAGAACACTTCTCACAACTAAGTCTGTAGTTTAAACAGAATATAATTTTTAGCTTTTATTACTATCCTTAATTTCCTACACTCTATCATCTCTCTGTTGCATATAAGATTTTGGGGGTCCTTATTTCAGTTTTCGTCATTGCATCCAAACATCCTATTAGTCATCCAGTGACCAAACACGTATTAAGTACCTTCTAGGTCTCAGGTACTGCTTTCTGTAATAGGTATACAATGGTGACCAAAGATCTCTTCATCCTTAAAACTTTCTTTCAAGTGAGAAAAGACAGATAATAAACAGTAAGCCCAATAATTACAGAAGTCAGTATGTGAAAATAAGTGGAATACGGTAAAGAGAATAAGGAATACCAGGGAAGGGATAGTTTGTCATATTAACTAGGGTGGATGAAGTAGCTTCTAGGTGGAAAGAACCATAAAAGAAAACACTTTAGAACAAGAGCATATCCTCTACCACAAGACAGTAAGCCGAGAGATGAAGGAGAGAGTACCAGGAGATAAGATCAGACAGATGCTAGAGGTTAGACCATACAGGACTTTGCAGATCATTGTAAGGACTTAGATTTTACTCTAAAAGAATGGGAACCCATGTAGTTACCAGATTTAAAAAGTAAAATTACAGGATATCCAGTTAAAAAATTTAGGTTTTAAATAAAGAATGAATATTTTTGTAATGTATGGAATACTCATGCAGTGATATTATATGACCTAATTGACTACTGCAAAGTACAACCCAGACTCCTGCACTGTGGAGCAAGGACAGGAACAGGGACACCAGCCAGTTAGTTCTTGCAGAGTCCATGTGAGAAATCATGTTGCTTGGAACTAGGTGCATAGAAGTGAACGTGGCGAGAAGTGATCAGGTTAGAACAGACAAAAAGCATAACAAGTGGTGAGGCAGGACTCAATGTGTAAGACTATATTGTGCCTTGAGGTAATCTCTTAGGACATACCGAAAAGTGAAGCAAAAGAGAGAATTTGGCACCTCATACACCAAAAAAGCAGTGCTGGGAGCAGAGTACATCCTTTGCACTCAAGGTACCTGTGCCTCAGAAACTCACAGTCCAGGGAAAGGTTGACCACAAAGGATGTTCCTTCAGAACCAACAGAGAGCAGCTTTCCTTGGAGCTGATTCCCTGAATTTTGACTTTCAGCCTACTTTTCTGTGAGAAAATAAATTTCTCTTTGCTAAGTCCATCCACTTGCGATATTTCTGTTATAGCAGCTCTAGAAGACCAAGACACTCTGATATGTCATGTAATTACACATTACTATAAGTAGGGAGGTGAAAGATATATGCTACAAGACTATGCAATAAGGGATGCAAAGGATTCAACAGACAGAGAAACATCACCTCTTAATTCAAGGAAAAGAAACTAAAAAGTATTTTTCTTCTGGTAACAAAATCAAAGATACCAAGAACCTATAATATTCTTTGGGAAATCATGTACTTGTCTCCTTTTCTCCTTCCTTCCAGTTCACCTTTTTTTCTTTCAACAGCAGAACGTGGCAGACATTCCTGTTATTGTAATAAGTTTTACCACTGTGAGAAAAGTAAATCATGAACAGTCAATTACTCTTTATCTCAGAATAGTATTCACAGTGGAATACAGTCAAGGTGATTAATCAGAAAAAGATATTCCACTGTGACCACCCCCCACCCCCGAGAAGTATAGATCTGCTAGTGTTGGTATTAATATGAGAAATTAAATGAAAATCTGGGAAAGAAACATGACCAGAATTTATCTGTTGATTCATCAATCCATTTACATAATAATTACTTCCTCAGTACTCATTCCATACATGGGATAATAAACAGTTCTGATAAACAAAGTAGAATTGCTAATCTCCAAATGCACGTATACAAACCCCAAAAACCAAACCCACTGTTGTCGAGTAGGGTCCAATTCATAGGAACCCTGTATGATGGAGTAGAACTGCCCATAAAGTCTCCAAGGAGTGCCTGGTAGATATGAACTGTCAAGCTTTTGGTTAGCAAATGTAGCACTTAACACACTATGCCACTAGGGTTTCTACATGTACACAGTAACTAAAGTATTAAGTAGAGTGTGATAAGTACTACAGGAGAAATACAGATAACATGCAATACAGAGCAGAAAGAAGAATGGGCAAGACATCAATAGTCAAGTTAGACTATACACATGTCAGTAATTGGCAGGTAATGGCTTTGCAGGCATAATAAAGGCGTAGGTCACTACACACAATGTAGGGTGAATGAAAAGAATGGAAAAAGTTAATGTGTGCAAGATGGATTGATCCATTATGGAAAATAACGAATGTTAAATAAAGACAGAAAGTTTTATTATGTTGGCAAAAGTGAGCCGTTGAAGACTTTTGAGCTGACCGTAGTACCAGAGCCAAGAGTAAGAAAAATCAATCTGGCAACTTGTGTTGAAAGAAGCTGATACAGGAAGGCACTCTAGGAAACTATTACAATTGTCCAATGGAAAGATGGCAGTGAAACAAAGAGGATTTATAATTAAATAAGTATAAGGAACAGTGTAAAATAAAGATAACTTTAAACATGATCTATGTTCACCCATTCATCATTTAAAACAAGATGCTTAATAGCACTCAGAGATTAAGATAGTTAGAAGTTCCCCAGAGTCTTCAAAGACTGAGGCTTCTGACTTTCTGTACTATTCTCCTTGCAGATGGCTTCCATCCCCAAGATGGTGAAGTTATCTCCACCTTCTTGTCCTCACAGCCGGCTGGAAAAAACATGCAAACAGAGGATTACTTCTCTGAGGAAAGGATCTTTAAACAGCTTACCTGTAAGACACTAAAATCACTCCAGTCTCATCACTCAGATCTGAACTTAGACATAGAACCAACCTTAACTTCAGGGAAAGCTGGAACATATAGTATTTTTATTGCAGGTAGCAAGTACAATTAGAATTTTTACTATCACCACTCTAGTTATCATTCTCTGGTACAAATTGGTGCATGAAAACTTTGATGGCCAATTTAATGGGAAAGAGATTATATAAAGAGGAGAAAATCAGAGATGTCATCAAATTTTAAAATTGGATGAACTGATGTTTATGACTATAAAAGGACTGCTAAACATGTATGGAATCTTAGTTTGATGAAGAGAAGAGGTGAAATGGACCAAGTTGAGACAGCACATACACGAGCATAAAACGTTTTCTGATGCTCATATTTTTAAAACATTTTTTATTGTTGAGAATATGCACAGCAAAAACATACACCAATTCGAGTTTCTACGTGTACAGTTCAGTGACATCGATTACATTCTTGGAGTTTTGCAACCACTCTCACCATCCTTTTTTGAATTGCCTCCCTCATTAACATAAATTCATTCCTCCCAAGGCTTCTACCTAATCTTTCAAGGTGCTGCTTTCAATACGTTCCTGTACACATGTAGCTATATCTTCAAAGAGTGTAAAGTTCAAGGCAAACATTCTTGACTAGTTAAGCTAAACTGTTTGGTTTTAAGAAGGCATTAAAGAATATTTTTGGTTTAAGATTTAAATATTATCTTAAAGCAATAGTTTCAGGATTTCTTATCTGATATAAACATTTTGACACATTGATACTGACCATAATTTTATTATTGCTTAAAAGAATGATGAAATAATGTCAAGTATACTTATTTATGACTTCTGGAAGGTAGTCATTTGTCTAGCTGATTGTGTTTGAGGTGGGTACTGACTTGGGTACTGACTTTTCTAGCCCAAATGCATGATTCAGAAATGGTATTGTGCTATCATTTTGACCATCATTTTCCCTACCAATTATTATCCTCTCTAGGCAGTCTTAAAAAAACTCATGGATTTTACTTTAACCTAATTACACAATATTTCAATTTCAATCAAATGAGAATAGCATTGTGTGTAATATATAGCCAACATTCATTCAGTCTTTATTTCAACAAATGGGTATGAACACTTACCACATGCCAGACACTGTCCTAAGTGCTGAAGATATGATAGCAGGTAAAGAAGACAAAGTATTTGCCCTTGAGAAGTTTATATTCTAGTGAAAGTTAAGTATGGATGGGTAATGTCAGACAATGAACAAATACCCAGAAACCAGAGAACAGGAAGTGAAATGGAAAAGAGAATGATGGTTGCTATAGGAGCACAAGCAACAGCAGTGTCATGGATTGAATTGTGTCCCCACAAAAATACGTGCATTAATTTGGCTCAGCCACGATTCCCTGTGTTCTGTGACTGCCCTCCATTTTGTGGTTTTCTGATGCTGTAAATCCTAATCTCTGCCTATGACATCCTGAATTTGGACTTGTAGCCTACTGGGCTGTGTAAGCATAAGCCTTTCTTTCTTAAATCCATCTACTTTGTGGTATTTCTGTTAGAGCAGCACCAGATGACTGAAACAAGCAGTTACAAAGCTTAAAGGTAGAGGAAAAGATGGTAACTAGGGTGTAATCATGTACGGATTTGTATACAATGAAAAATAACTTAGTTAAAAATATTTTTCATAAATCAAGTGAACAGACAGATAAATATGGAAGGAGGTCAGATGGACTGCAGTATGGGATGAAATATTTCAAAGGGCTTTGAACAGATTGTGGATTTCTAGATAACATCTTTGACTTAATGTAACCAAAGGAACAAAAACAACCATATTTTTTAAATTTACTTACTTGAGATAATTCTAAACTGTTCGATTTTCTTCATTTTCGTTTCGTACTGATTTTGAATAGAGCTGACCCCAATCACCAGGTATCAGCAGTGAATGCAAAGTGTGTGAATCTGTGATATACTAAACATACATCTAACACTTAACTTGCTACAAGATGAATTGTGGCTTCTTGGATCTTCCAAGGCCTATTTTCTTCTGATCTCAAGCACATGAGATAAAGTTCTATACCCATGGTAGGTTGCCATGCTTACTGTGGGACTGGCTATACCTCTGCACCCAAAACAGCTGGAATTGTTTTCACCTCAAATTGATTAACACCCAGGCTGTATCTGCAGAATGACAAACTCAATTGTGAGTGATGCATTTTTATGTCAATATAAAAAAATATCATTTAAATCCTTTTAAGGAAGAGATGGAGAACATTAACATAAGCACTTTTTATACCAACCCATACCGACACAGTGTTCAAGAACATTATATCAAGAGATCACGTATGCAATTATGAATTCATCAAACACCACACTCTGAGGTGAAATCTATTCTTAGCACTAGAGAAAAAAGTAAGATGAAGTAAATCAATAATTGTTGGGATGTAGTGCCTACTTTCCTGGCATAATACCTGTATTAAAGTGAATTTGTGGGTTCCTCCTAGTGTTTGGAATCAATTTCTTAAACGTGTTCATGAATTGTCAAGATCAAGTAAAAGTTTTACATGTATCTTCTTAAAAGAAATCTTTTTTTATTTTATTCTTGGTATTCTCATGATGAAATGAGACTGCTTTAACTCAGAAGTTTCTTTCTGATTACCTGAAAAATTACATTAAGATAGCATTAATGGTTTTCAGTTTTCAGTATGGCTGAGATATTTGAAACCTTTGTATTACATAAAGTTTGATGTAGACATGTTTCATCAGTGCTTAACCTACTGATGAGCATCTGTGTCTTTATGGAGACCAACAACCAGCTGGAGCAAGACAGGGCCCAGTGTACTGGATTTGACAAGCTTAGGTACCCTTGTGTAAGATTAAGGAAACTGAATAAGACAGGGAAATCAGCAGATAAATAGCAGATGAATGAGGATATATAGGAAGATCAAAATGAAATTTGGAAAAAAAAGAGTAAGATTTGGTTTCAATTTGATAGCTTTAAAAAATGTACATTGAAAATAGGGGTTAAGCTGGCAGAGTACTCAGACAATTTATGTGATCCCTCTTACAACAAAGCCCCCCCAAAATAAATGTATTGATTACATATGACATTCTAGGAGCCCTGAAAATTAAAGACAAAGTTGAGAAATTGGACTGAGTGACACAAGTGACACAAGAGAAGTTCCAGAAGTACCAAGGTGACACGGATTGAACTGTGTCCTCCCAAAAATGTGTGTAGCCATTCCCCTGGGCCATCAGTCCCAGTATTTTGTGATTTCCTATGCTATAGATTCTAATCTCTGCTTGTGGCTAAGAGGTAGGATGACTCTGTTAAAAGAGGATTAGGGTGGGACTGCAATATCCTTGCTAAGGAACTTTCCATGGAATATGATGTATACCACCTTTTATTCTTTCATCCTAAGGGAGATAAAAAGAGGGAGAAGCAAGCAGACAATTGGGAATCTCACACCATCAAGAAAGCAGCACTGGCAGTAGAGCTTATCCTTCAGATCTGAAGTTCCTGTGCCTAAATGCTCCCTGACTAACGCCGCACAAAGACTTTTCCTGTGAAGCTGACAGAGGAAAATCATCGTCCTGGGGTGGATACTCTGAATGCAGACTTGTAAGCTACTGGACTGTGTAAGAATAAATTTTTCTTTGCTAAAGCCATCCACTCTGTGGTATTTTGTTAGAGCAGCACTAGATAACTAAAACACAAGGAGTGGTCAGAGCTGACCCAGCAGGAACCAACAGCCCACAGACAGATGACTGAAGTGAGAATGGTGAGAAGACAAGTGGTGTTCAGAGTGAGTTTTCCACATCGACAGAGATGAGCAGCAGAATTCAGTCACATCGCCAGAATCAATTAAAAATAGCAATCAGTCATTATAAGTCAAGTAGCTTGCATCTGATCTACTATGAGAGGATATCAAAGTTTTCCTTTGGGATACACAACTCTACCTTTTACCTGTCCTCCCCACTCCACTGCTTCGTACTGCACCCAAACTGGCTACAGAGACTGACATCCCCTGGGCCGGAAGTAGAGCCCCTTACATGCCTTGAGACATTCTATAAACTAAGACAGGGAACAAATTAACAACAGAAGGGGGAGAAAAAAAATCTGCCTGCTCCTCTAGGCTGGCAACTGAAGACAGAAACAGCTCCTTTCCTTAGGTGCAAGGATAAGGAGTCCAAGGACTCTGAATATCTTTCATCTCTGAATAGACATATGTGGTCCACTACAACAGCATAGACCTTCATTACACAGTACAACAGGGCATATACCTGAACACTAATTTTACTGCATCAGCTATAGGGTGGAAAAGCAAGTTCCTGACATTTGGTGCCACTCCGCCTTTTGAGCAGGGTCCTCACCTATGCACTGTAGGGGCAAGAGAACTGGTGGCTTCACACACACCACTTAGCCACAGTGACAGGGGTACAAGACTGTTAGATTGCAATTCTTACATCAAACAGAACTGGGCAACAAACTCCAGCAAAGCCTATCCACCTATGTGCTTTAAGGAATAGGGACACCTTTCCTTAGACACTCAGGAATAGCTATCAGCACCCTGCCTTGCTCAGCGGGTGCAGCCAGATACATGTATGTAATATCAGTCATCCCTGTGCATCTAGGACCATAGGGGAAAGCCTACACCACACACTTGGTGATCAACTACCTGGATAACTAAGCTGAACCCTTACAAGAAAAGTAAACAGACCCCTGAGATCACATACCTTGTGATAGCTGCAATCACCTTGTGACAGAACATTAGAGCCTCAAAGACAGCAGTAATCAAACTAGCTCATACAACCAACCAATTTGGGCATTTCAAAACAAAATGAAACAGGACAAGAAACTAGAGTACAATCAGCAAACATAAATAAATACAACAATTTACTGATGGTCCAGAGAAAATGGTTAGTGTCTAATCACATGAAGAAGCTGACCAAGATGTTTTTAGAAAGTCTCCAAAACAAAGAATCAAGAAATTTTTAAGAAGAGAACTTCCTCGAATTATTGCATGCAGAATATCCACAGTTATCAAGTTGATTGTGACTTACAGTGACTCTACAGGACAGAGTAGAACTTTCCCATGGAGTTTCCAAGGCATGCTTGGCAGGTTTGAACTTCCAACCATTTGGTTAGCAGACGCAGCACATAGCCACTATACCACCAGGGTTTCGGGACATAGAATACAGAAGGTTAATATACAGAACTCTTCAAAAGATGAGCAGAGAGATCACACAAAATGCCCAGAGAAATAATGACAAATTGAATAGGCTGTAAGAATCCATATAAACAATCAGAAATTCATAACATTAACAATAAAATTTCAGAATTAGAAAACTTAATAGAAAGTAAAAGAAGCAGAATTGAGGTACAGCAAGTCAGAATTAGTGAGGCTGCAGGTAAAGCACTTGACACCAACATATTTGATGAAAACTCAGATAAAAGAATTTTAAAAAATGAAGAAACCCTAAGAATTATGTGGGATTCTATCAACAGAAATAATCTACAAGTGAAAGTGACTGGAGTACCAGAATGGGGAAAAGGGGTGATAACAGAAAACAGAGAGAAATGTTGAAGATTTGTTGGCAGAAAACTTCACTGATATCATTAAAAAAAAAGAGCATCGAGACACATTATAAGCAAACTTGCCAAGACCAAAGATAAAACGGAACTTAAAGATTGATCGGGGATAAACAAGAAATAATGTACAAAAGAGAGTCAGTACATCTAAGCTTGGACTATTCAGCACAAACCATGGAGGCGAGAAGGCAGTGAGATGACATATACAAAGCCTTGAAGAAAAAAATTTACCAGCCAAGAGGTACACATCCAGCAAAGCTGTCTCTCAGATCTGAAGTAGTAATTAGGACATTTCTAGATAAACAGAAGTTTAGGGAACTTGTAAAACCAAACCAAACAATATGAAACAGCAAAATGAATCCTTTGGTTAGAAAAAAAGTAACATCAGATAATAACCTAAGACTAGAACACAAGACAGAAGAACATGACATCAAGCCATATAGAGAAGTCACAAAAATAAGTCAGTTAAAACACTTACAATACAGAAACAGAGATATCATTATGTATAAGATGAGAACGTTATACCAAAAGAGAGGGATTAAAAATATAGTTGTAGATCTTTTATATGGAGAGGAATCAAGTCAATACAAAGAAATAAAAGACTCATTTAAATTTAGGGAAAAAAGGGTAAATATTAGGTAAACGTAAAGAAAATTAACAACATTACACATCAAAATCAAATGAAGAAAAACAGTCTCAGCATATACAAAACTAACAACAATAAAAAAAGACAAAA
This sequence comes from Heterohyrax brucei, assembly GCA_028571685.1. Lineage (NCBI taxonomy): Eukaryota > Metazoa > Chordata > Mammalia > Hyracoidea > Procaviidae > Heterohyrax > Heterohyrax brucei. The sequence goes on from CM053143.1 coordinate 146,700,570, forward strand.
AGTAAACACATAAAAAAAATAACTCATCACACAAAATTAAGTGGAACAAAGAAACTTTCAACAATGCACTAAAGAAGGCATCAGAATTGCAACACTAAACTAAATGCTGAAGTATTAAGGGCAACCATAAGTAGACAGAGTGGTGGAATGGATGAAAAAGTAAGATCTGTTGATATGATTTAAGTGCTACAGCTGCTAAACAAAAACGTCAGCAGCTCAAAACCACCAGATACTCTTGGGAAACTCTACAGGTTAGTTCTACTCTGTTGTATAGGGCTGCTATGACTCAGCAGCAGCAGGATTTTTTTGAGTCTATCTGCTGCTTACAAGAGACACACCTTGACTTAAAGACATAAACTAAAACTCAAAAGATAGAAATAATATATCAAACAAATAATATTCAACAAAAACAGGAGTAGCAATATTAATGCCTGATAAAATAGACTTTAAAGTAAAATCCACCACAACAGATAAGGAAAGGCACTGTTTAATGATTAAAGGGTCAATATAACAGGAAGACATAACCATATAAGTATTCATGTACCCAACGAAAGGGCTAAATGCATAAATTATAACAGCATTGAAGAGAGAAACCGACACTTATAAAAAATAGGAGATTTCATTTCCCTATTTGCAGATGATACGATTGTATATGCAGAGAATCCCAAAGAATCCATAAATTAACTACTCAAACTAATAGAAGAGTTTGGCAAAGTCTCAGGATACAAGATAAACATAAGTAAATCAGTAGGATTCCTTTATACCAACAACGAGATTATTAACAAAGAAATCACCAAGTCAATACCATTTACTACAGCCCCTAAGAAGACAAAGTACCTAGGAATAAATTTAACCAGACAAATAACAGACCTTTACAAGGAGAACTACAAACCCTTACTACAAGAAACTAAGATAGAGTTACATAAATGGAGAAATCTATCCTGCTCATGGATAGCAAGATTTAACATTGTGAAAATGTCTATTTTGCCCAAAGCAATCTACTTATGTAATGCAATCCCAATACAAGTTCCAGCGACATTTTTTAATGAGATGGAGAAACAAATTACCAACTTTGGAAATGGAAGAAGCCCCACATAAGTAAAGCATTACTAAAGAAGAAGAACACACTGGGAGGCCTCTCATTACCCAACCTTAGAACACATTACACTGCCACAGTAGTTAAAACAGCCTGGTACTGTTTAGTGGAAAAGAATCGAGACCCCAGAGATGACACATCTGCCTATGAAGAGCTGATATTCGACAAAAGCCCTAAGACATTAAATTGGGGTAAAAACAATCTGTTCAATAAATGGTGCTGGCAAAAATGGATATCCATCTGCAATGAATTAAAACAAGACCCATATCTTAAACCTTACACAAAACCAACTCAAACTAAATAAAAGACCTAAATATCAAATCTAAAACAATAAAGCTCATCCAAGAAAAAGTACGAACAACAATAGAACATTTAATACACAATGTAGACAGACTTCAAAATCTGTCAAACAAACCACAGTCATCAGAAGGGAAAATAGATAAATGGGAACTACTAAGAATTAATTACTTTTGCTCATCCAAAGACTTTATTCATAGAATTAAAAGGCCACCTACAGAATGGGAAAAAATATTTGGCAACTCTATCTCAGACCGATGCCTGATCTCCATAATCTATAAGGTACTACAAAATATCAATAAGAAAAGGATAAATCATCCAATTAAGTGATGGGCAAAGGAGATGGACAGACACTTCTCTGAAGAGGAGATCTAGGCAGCCAAAAAACACATGCAGACATGCTCATGATCATTAGCTATTAAAGAAATTCAAACCAAAACGACAATGAGATACCATCTTACCCCAACAAGGTTGGCCATGATCCAAAAAATGCAAAACAACAAATGCTAGAGAGGCTGTGCAAAAATTGTAACTCTCCTACACTGTTGGTAGGATTGCAAAATAGTGCAACCTCTTTGGAAAGCAATCTGGCACTACTTTAAAATAATGGATCTAGATATACTATTTGAACCAGTAATTTCACTGCTTGGAATATATCCTACAGAATCAAGGCCATTCACACCAATGGACACATGCACACGAATGTTCACTGCAGCACAGTCCACAATAGCAAAAAGATGGAATCAATCCAGATGCCCAACAACAGAGGAATGGATAAACTATGGTATATATACTCAATGGAACACTATGCAATGATAAAGAACAACAATGACAGCAGGAAACATTTCTTAACCTGGTTTCAACTGGAGGACATTATGTTGAGTGAAAGTAGTCAGTGACAGAAGGACAAATATTGTATGAGACTCCTACGATAAGAACTTAAAAGCAGACTCATGCATAACAGAAAAGACTCTTTGAGACTGCTAGGGTTGGGAGTGTGGAGGGCAAGAGGGGGAGAGTTTAAATTAGATAGTTGTTAGAAATTTGGTTCGGTGACAGCACACATTAGCAAGAAGATCAATATTAACTGGACTTCGAAACAACTTGTGTACTCCTCCCATCTTAACCCAATATTTCACGGACAGAGTAGCTGGGGTGGGGGGCCAGGGACCGTGCTCTCAGGATAAATTGAGGCCAATTGGCACAACTAGCATTTTGTTAATGAGGACTCTCCAAACCCCACATTGGTGAGGGGCATCTGTGCATCTGTGGTCTTAAAAGCTGCCAAGCTGCCATGTGAGGGTACAGCAAACGGTCCCAACTCAGCAGGAATGGATGACCACCAAGGTTCGTAACAACATGGGGGAAAGAGATCCCAGAAGACAGAGAGACCCATGTAAGAGGATAACTAGATCAGCTTGTGACCAGAAAAACTAGTGTCCGGCCACCACCGGCAACAGCTGTGAGGGAGCTCATAAAGTTGAGTCTCACTGGCAACACAAGAATAAACAGGGGTGCACCCTGAGGTCTCTACTAAATGACCACAGTTGACAGTCCTGTGGCCTCAAGGTTTCCCTGGGAGCATGGTCCCCAGCCCTGATGCTGCCCCTGTCCATAAATCAGAATGAAGGTCAACTTTTCAGACAGCAATGGATTGGACTTGGCAACGCAGAGTGACCATATTTTGTGGGCACTTTATGGTTCTATGCATCTATAGGATGTCGTCCTGCTGATCTCATACTGGAGGAAGAGGAGTGGGTGGAGAGGAGGGGATAGGAGACTATTGGGAGAATAGGACATGTAGGGAGCAGAGAAGAAGAGTGTGCTGTCACCATGCAGGGAGAGCAGTTGAAGCTGCATATAGGTGAGCATGCAAATTTATATGGGAATGTACATTTCCATTCAATCATAATAAAAAAAATTTTTTAAAAAAATGGAAGGAGATTTCAAAACACCACTTTCGTTGAAGGCCAGAAATTTTGGAAAGAAGCTCAATAGAGACACAAATATGCCATAACCAATCAACATCACCTTACAGATATATACAGGAAATTCTATTCAAAAGCAGCCAAGGATACTTTCTTTTCAATGTATATGGAATATCCTCCAGAAAAAAGGCATTACATTAGGCCATAAAGCAAATTTTAACAAAATCGAAACACTTAAATACTACAAAGCATCTTTTCAGATCACAAAGCCATAAAAGTGGAAATCGATAACAGAAAAAGCAAGGGAAAAAAATCAATCACATGGAAACTGAAAGATACCTTGCTTAAAAAGTACTGAGTTATACAAGAAATTAAAGATGGAATAAGCACAAAATCAAATGAGAATGAAAGCAAATCACACCAGAATCTTTGGGAAACAGCAAAAACAGCATTCAGAGATCAATTTATACACACAGTGAGAAAGAAAGGGCCCAAATCAAAGCATTAACCCAGTAAGTCCAATAAATATAGAGCACCAAAATAAGCACTTGGACATCAGAAGAAAGGAAATAATAAATATTACAGCAGAACTACATGAATTAGAGAAAATAAAAATGATTAAAAGAGTTAAAACCAAAAACTAGTTCTTTGAAAAGATGTTTTAAAAAAATCAATAAATCCTTGGCTCTAAATTACAAGAGAAAACCAGAAGAGGAAGCAAATTTATCAAGGAAAACATGGATGGGTAACATAATAGCAGACAAAACCAAAATTGAAAAATGTCGTAAAAGAATATTATGAAAAATTATACTCTAACAAATTTGAAAACCTAGAGGAAATGCACAAATTCCTAAAAAGACATTACCTACCTAAACTAACAGAAACACGAGTAGATTAACTAAATAAACCCATAATAAAAGAAGAGACTGAGAAAGTAATTTAAAATCTCCCAACACAAAAGCCCTGGCCCTGATGGCTTCATTGGAGAATTCTACTAAACTTTTAGAGAACAGTTAGTAAGACTATTACTAAAGGTATTTCACAATATAAGAAAGAATGGAATACTCCCAAATTCATTCTATGAAGTCAGCATAACCCTAATAACAAAATGAGGTACAGAAAGCACACAAGAAAAGGAAAATTACAGACCAATATCTCTCATGAACTTAATGCAAAAATTATCAACAAAATTCTACCCAATGGAATTCAATGACATATCAAAAAATAATTCACCATGACCAAGTGGTATTCATACCATTTATTCAGGGATGGTTCAACACTAGAAAAACAATCAATGTAATCAATCACATAAGTAAAACAAAACACAAAACTCCAAGATTTTATCAATTGATGTGGAAAAAGCATTTGAGAAAGTCCAACACCTGTTCATGTTAAAAACTCTCAGCAAAAGAGAAACATAAGGAAAATTCTTCAACATAATAAAAGGCATTTACAGAAAGCCGACAACCAACACCATACTGATAGAGTCTGAAAGCATTTCCTTTGAGAATGGGAACAAGACAAGGATTCCCTTTATCATGATTTTCATTCAACATTGTGCTGGAAGTTCTAGCCAGAGCAACTAGGCTAGAAAAAAAAATAACAAAGTGCATCCAAATTGGTAAAGAGGAAGTAAAAGTATCCTTACTTACAAATAATATGGACTTATACAAAGGAAACCCTACAGAATCTAGGGGAAAAAAAAAATACCAGAAGTAATAGAAGACTTCAGCAAAGCATCAGGATATACGAGTAAACATACAAAAGTCAGCTGGATTCCTCTACTACACCAACAATGAGAAAGTCAAAGATGAAATCACCAAATCAATACTATTTACAATAGCCCCCTGGAAGATAAAATATTTAGGAGTAAATCTAACCAGAGACATAAATGACCTACACAAAGCAAACTACAAGAGACTACTGCAAGAAACTAAAAGAGATTTACATAAGTAAAGGAACACATATTGTTCATGGACAGGAAGTTTCTACATTGTGAATATGTGTATTCTCCCCAAGAAATACATGGAAACAATGTAATCCCAGCACAGTTTCCAATATCATTTTGTAATGAGATAAAGAAACAAATCACTAACTTCATATGGAAAAGGAAGAGCCCACATAAGTAAAGCATTACCTGACTTTAGAATCTGTTATAACACTACAGTATTCAAAATAGCCTGGTACTAGTATAACAACAAATACATAGACCAGTGGAACAGAATTGAGAATCCAGACCTAAAATCATGCACTTATGAGCAGCTACGTTTGACAAAGCTCAAAAGGGCATTAATTTGGGAAAAAAAAATAGTCTCTTTAACACATGATACTGGTATCACTGAATATCCATATGCAAAAAAAATAAAATAAAATAAAATAAGATCTAAATCTCAGACGATGCACAAAAATTAAAATGGATCAACGATCTAACTATAAAATCCGAAATGGTAAATATCATGGAAGATAAAATACAGACAATGCTTAGAGCTTTAATATATAGCTCAAACAGGAAAAAAAAAAAAACAAACACTACTAACAATGCACAAACACAGAAGAAAAACTAGATTACCTTGGAACTCATAAAAATCAAACACTTAGGCTCATCCAAAGACTTCACCAAAAAGACAACCTAGAGAGGGGCAAAAATTTTTTGGATATCACATATCTCATTAGCATCTAATCTCTAAAATCTACAAAATTCTACAAATTATCAGCAGAAAGACAAACAACCCAATTAACAACTGGACAAAGAGGATGGGGAGGCACTTCAACAAAGAAGACGTTCAGGTGGCTAACAAGTACATGAGGAAATGCTCATAATCATTAGCCACTAGAGAAATGCAAATTAAAATGACAAGGAAAAAGCATCTCATCCCAACAGTGTTGGCATAATCCATGAAACACAAAATAATACATTTTGGAGAGGCTGTGGAAAGAATTGAATACTTATGTACTCCCTGTGGGAATGTAAAATGGCATAACCACTTTGAAAATCTATTTGGTGCTTCCACAAAAAAAAGCTAGAAATAGAAATACCATAGGGCCCAGTAATCTCACTCCTTAAAATAATCCTAGGGAAACAAGAGCTGTCACATGAATAGATGCATGTACACCAGGGTTCATCGCAGAGCTATCCACATAGCAAAAAGACATAAACAACTCAGGTACCCATCAAAAGATGAACGATGAATAATGGAATACTATGCAATGATACAGAACAACAATAAATTTGTAGAACATCTCATAACATGGAGGAGTCTGCAAGGCACCATGCTGAGTGATATTAGTCAGTTGAAAAGGAAAAAATATTGTGTAAGACTACTATTATAAGAACTCAAGAAAAGGATTCAATGCCAGAGATGACAATCTGACTGTTAGGAGGGTAGCCAGGGAGGGAGAGGCATATTCACTAATTAGATAGTAGATAAGAACTATTTTAGGTGAACGGATGGACAACATGCAATACAGAAGTCAACACAACTGGTCCAACCCAAAAGATAAGAAGTTTCCTAAATAAAACCTAACACTTTGAGAGACACACTAGCAGGACAGGGATCTGCAGACAATGATTTCAGGGGACATCAATGTAGGTCAATTTGCATAACAAAGTTTATTAAGAAAGTGGTCTGCATGCACTTCAGTGAGTGCTACTGGGGGTCTTAAGAGTTAGCATCTTAAATGCTAGTCAACTAAGAAGCATTAATTGCTCCCAACCCACTTGGAGCAAGGAAAAATGAAGACGATCAAATATATAAGGAAAACACGAGCCCAAGAGGCAGAAAGGTCCATATAAATGAGAGACTCCAACAGTATGAGACCAAAAGAACTCGACGGTGTCCTGTCACCGCCAATGACTGCCCTGACAGTGAACTCAACACACAGTCCCTGATGGAGTGGGAAAAATGTGTGGTACAGAACTCAAGCTCTATAAAAAAGACCAGATACAATGTACTGACAGAGTGGAGGGTCCCCGAAAGACATGGCCTTCAGACTCTGTTAGCCTCAAATTGAACATATTCCAGAAGCCAGCTCCTGAGACAAAGACTGAACGGGTATGCAAGACCTAAAATTATACTGCTGAAAATTGTGTTTCTTGGCTTAAGTAGATACAACAAATGAACCAGGCAGGTCCTATCTGGGGAAGAGGTTAGAAGGGGGAAGAAGCTGAGTGAATGGACACAGAAAATACAGGGTGGAGAGGAGGAGCGTCACGTAACAATGAATTGCATAAGTTTTTGCATGAGAACTTGACTTAAATTGTAAACTTTCACTTAAAACACAACTGAAAAAATAAAAGCACCTCAGCCAGGGAAGGAGATGAAGGGGGCCAGGTCATGTATGATATTAAGCTTCTTTAAAATAATTGTTTTTTTATAGAGAGTTAAATAAAGCTATAGATAAAATTGGTGGCATGATCCAACATGTTGCATAAAGCATTGCTCTGACTCTCTTGTTAAGAATAGACTGTGAGGTAAATTATGGTATATATACTCAATGGAGCACTATGCTCTGATAAAGAACAACGATGACTTCAGGAAACATCTCATGACCTGGTTTCAACTGAAAGACATTATGTTGAGTGAAAGTAGTCAGCGACAAAAGGACAAATATTGTATGAGATCTCTACGATAAGATCTCAAAAACAGACTTGTGTATAGAAGAAAAGACTCTTTGACAGCTGCAAGGAAGGGAAGGGGGAAGGGTTTAGATTAGATAGTTGCTAGGTATCTGGTTGGGTGAAATCGGTGATAGCACACATTAGAAAGAAGAACAATATTAAGTGGACTTAAACATAATATGAGTACTCCTTCCATCTTAACCCAATATTGCAAGGATAGAGTAGCTGGGGCAGGGGGCGGGGGACCATGCTCTTAGGAGAAAGTGAGGCCAATTGGCACAATTAGCATTTTGCTAAGAGGGCTCTCTGCACCCCACATTGGTGAGTGGCATCTGGGGTCTTAAAAGCTGTCAAGCTGCCATCCGAGGGCACAGCAAATGGTCCCAACTCAGTAGGAACGGATGTTCACTGAGGACCAAAATGACATGGGGTAAAGACAACCCAGAAGACAAAGAGACCCACATCAGTGGGTGCCTACATCGACTTGGGACTGGAAGAACCGGATGGTGCCCGGACACCACCAGTGATAGCCACGATGGAGCTCACTAAGTTGAGTCTCACTGGCAACACAAGAATAAAAAGGGGTGCACCCTGAGATCCCCACTAAAAGACCTCAATTGATGGTCCAGTGGTTTCAGGGTTCCCCTGGGAGCATGGTCCCTTGCCCTGATGCTGTCCTTGACCATAAATCATAACGAAGGTCCACGTTTTGGACAGGAATGGACTGGACTTGGCAATGCAGTGACCATGTACTGGATGCACTTTATGGTTCTATACATCTATAGGATGTCATCCTGCTGACCTCTGGCTGGAGGAAGGAGAGTGGGTGGAGAGGAGGAAAAAAGAGACTGTTGGGAGAACGAGACACGTATGGAGCAGAGAGGAATAGCGTGCTGTCACTGGGTAGGGAGAGCAGTGGAAGCTGTATATAGGTGGGTATGTAAATTAATACGGGAATGAACATTTTCACTCAGCTATATTAAATAAAAAATTAAAAAAATAAGAATAGACTGTGAGGATACAAACCAAAAAATCAAAACCACCGCCACTGAGTCAATTCCAACTCATAGTGACCCTGTAGGACAGAGTAGAACTGCCCCCATAGAATTTCCAAAGAGCGCCTAACAGATTCAAACTGCCAACCTTATGGTTAGCAGATGTAGCACTTAACTACTACACCACCAGGGCTACCGTGGTGACAGAAGCATGGAAAAAATCATTTTGCAATATTACAATAATCTAATAGATAAGTTATCCTGGTTCCAACCAAGATGTTTCCAGTCAGGTGATAAGAAGTGATTGCTGTATTTAGCTGCCATGAAGCTGATTCTGTGAATCATGTGTGTGCAGAGTACAACTGCTTTTGAAAGAAGATTGTCATGCCTGTATACCAAGGTACTTCTTGGGAGGTTTCAACAATCAATATTTCAGCCAGTAGTTGAAAACTAAATTGCCTGCACCACTCACAAGCTCCAATTTTTACGGGAGACATTTTGAAAACAGAGTCAACAGGTATTCTGTTCACTTGCAAGTAGGTTTCAAAAAATAAAGATGGGCAAAAGAATGAATCCAGTGTTTGAGACTTACAATTGTGGAAGGCATAGTGTCACTGCTAAACGAAACTTAACGGTTTTATAACTATGACCTATGGTAAATCAGTCTTCTAAGCTTTAGTATCTTCATTGGAAAGTTGGAAATCAATCTATGTTCATGAGAAACCTACACCAGGATTTAAATCTTGTGTTGATTAAATGAAATGACCCATATGAAGATGAATATAAGACTCTAAACAAGTCTAATCTGTTATTGTTGTTGTTAGGTGCCGTTGAATCTGTTCCAACTCATAGTGACCATCTGCGCAACAGAACAAAACACAGCCTGGTCTTGTGCCATGCCCACAGTAATTTCTATTCTTAACACTATTGTTGTAGCCAATGTCAATCCATCTTGTTGAGGGTCTTCTTCTTTTTCACTAACCCTCCACTTTACCAAGCATGATGTTCTTCTCCAGGGACTGATCCTTCCTGACAACATGTCCAAAGTATGTAAGATGCAGTCTTGTTATCTTTGCTTCCAAGAAGCATTCTGGTTGTACTTCTTCCAGAACAGATCTGTTTGTTCTTTTGGCAGTCCATGCTGCATTCAATATTCTTCATCAACACTACAATTCAAAGAGGTCAATTCTTCTGTCTTCCTTATTCATTATCTAGCTTTTGCATACATATAATGTAACTGAAAACACCACGACTTGGGTCAAACACACCCTAGTCTTCAAGGTGATATCTTTACTTTTCAACACTTTAAAGAGGCCCTTTGCAACAGATTTTCACAGTGCAATAGATCTTTTGATTTCTTGGCTGCTGCGTCCACGGATGCTGACTGTGGTGCCAAGTAAAATGAAATCCTTGACAACCTTAATCTTTTCTCCAGTTACCATAACACTGCTTACCCGTCCAGTTGTGAGGACCTTTGTTTTGAGGTGCAATCCACACTGAAGGCTGTGGTTTTTGAGCATCACCAGTAAGTATTTCAAATCCTCTTCACTTCCAGCAGGCAGGGTTGTGCAATCTGCATGACACAGGTTGTCAATGAGTTTTCCTCCATTCCTTGTTCTTCTACATATAGCCCAGCTTCTTGGATTTTTTGTTTGGCATACAGACTGAAAAGATATGATAAAGAATACAACCCTGACACCTTTCCTGACTTTAAATCATGCAGTGTTCTCTTGTTTTGTTCATACAAGTATCTCTTGATCCATATACAGATTCCTCATGAGCTCAATTAAGTGTTCTAGAATTTCCCTTCTCTGAAACGTTACCTATAACTTGTTATGATCCACACATTAGAATGTGTTTGCATAGTAAATAAGACATAGATAAACATCTTTCTGGAATTCTATGCTTTCAGCCGAGATCCACCTGACATCAGCAGTGGTATCCCTGGTTCCATGTCCTCTTCTGAATCTGGCTTGAATTTCTGGCAGTTCCCTGTCAATATACTGTTGCGGTAACTTTTGAATGACCTTGAGTAAACTTTCACTTGCAGTAGATATTAATGATATTGTTTGGTAATTTATCAATTTGGATCACCTTTCTTGGTAATAGGCATTAATATGGATTTTCTCTTCCCATTTGTTAGCCAGGTACCTCTGCTACTTCTTGGCATAGACGAGTGAGCACTTTCAGTGCTGCACCCATTTGTTGCTAACAAATCTGAGATATTATTGAGATACTATTCTTCCTCAGTAGAACCATCCAACTTCTTCCTATGAAACTTTCTAAGAGTCATATTCTTAGATGTCTTATAACTATTTGCAATCTAATTATTTACTCTCCTTTTACATCCTCTATTATGACATCCCAAAAGAAAGGTAAAATTTTGTTCATTTTATAATGTAATGTGGTCTTCCCAAGTTTTGCTTATTTCTGGATTAGCAAGTATCTTTCATACGAGTAGATGCACTCTCTGGTATTCCTGACATATGTCTATCATTCTTCCCCAGTGGAGACAGGGTGCAGTCATGGCAATTTTTAAAACAAATCCTTCTAGACACTCACTGGTCTTACTTGGTTCCACAGGCATCAGCTTATCACTAATAATTACCAGTACATTAAAGTGCTTACAAAAAAATCTATCCTTCAAGTTGATTCCAACTCATAGCAACCTAGCAGACATGTACTGATCAACAAAAGAGACAAGCTGAGACTGACCTGTGAAGCTTGTCTATAAATAAAGAATACAGTTTCATGGCAAGCATCTAAAATATGTTTTACTTATTCTGAGAGTTTGCTTATTTCATAGCTCTCAACTGTCTCTAATACGGGTACATTAGATTATCATCCAAATACTGTATTGATATATAGTATCTGTATATCAGATGCTGTAACGATGGAACAGGTAATTTCCTTTATCATTTTATTAAAAACATCTAAGACTTATTTGCTTCAAAAATCTCAAGTAATTGGTTATCTTAAAGCTTCACTTACCATGCAAGTCAATTCAAAATATCAGGAAAATGAAAAATATAATTGAATTGCAGTTATATCCAAGGCATGTTTTCTTGAATAGCTTTTGTTTTATGATGCTATAATTTTATAATAACATCCAAAGAGGTTAGAGATGCAATTATTATAGTAATTCTTGGCTAATGCATTCCAGAAACAAAATCTAAGTTATCATATATAATTAATTTTCTTTTAGCCAATTATTACAGTATGAAGTCAAGCTTCTTATCTATCCTCCAGGACTTTCTCTGGAGAATACCTCCAGATGATGGCTAGAAGTATTCTCTAAATTCACTGTCTCCAAGGGTATCTGAACCCAAATATAAAAGTCAAACTCTATCTATTCATACACAATGAATCTAAAATTCGTATTTATTTATACAAGCAATTTCAATGTTTTCCATGGGAAAAAAGGTCCATTAGTATATTTAAGAGGTTAAATAAGATTTCAAGGAAGACATTTCAATCTAGTCACATAAACAATATGATAACAACGTAGTTTACAAATATCTCTTAAGTTCTGTTACAATTCTAGCGTAAATTAGCTTTGTAATCTTGTAAAAAAGCTATTAACAATTAAGAACAGGTTCAATTCAATGTCACCAACTTTCAACTGAGTATAGTAACAGTAACAAACTGTCATAATGCCTTCTACACTAACCAAAGCAACTTAAGGAAAACATCACAATTCATGTATTTTAAATGAGTTGAACTTTGTTCAGTAAGCACTTGAAATCAAAATAATGCAAAAACTATCTTATGGATAGTCCTCAGTTTACGATATTTCTAGTTATGATGCATTCTGGTTATGAAAAACTGCACTTTTGACAGTCAGCTTTATTATTTTTTCATGTTATGATTAGTAATATATACTGCACTGAATGTTGCAGCGCATCATTTGCTGACATTAAAATTCTCAGTTTTAATTTCTCCAAACCCCAAATACAATTAAGGATTGGATTTTTAAAGATGCTAATAATAAAGGACAATAATAACAAAATGTATCCCACCTCCAAAGCAAATTGAGATACTCAACTTACTTTAGAATTGACTTATGGTAGTAGCAGTCATTGAAATAGAACTCCATAGAAAGCCAGAGACAACCTTCACCTAGAAGAAAATCTACAAGACTTTGGCTATGGTGATGCGTTTTACAAGCAAAACTGAAAGCATAACCAATGGAAGAAACACTGACTTTATTAAAGTTACAAGCATTTGCTTACTAAAAGATATTGTTAAACACATGAAAAGACAAGCCACAGACTGGGAGAAATTTTCAAAAATAAAACATATCTGACATATAAAATATCTTTATTAACAACCAAAAAATGCAAACCTCAACAGTAAGAAGGACAAGAAAGACCATACAAAAATGAGAAAAAGACTGAACAGACACCTCATGAAACAACGTGGTGGCACAGCAATTAAGTGCTGCATCTGCTAGGCAAAAGTCAGCAGTTCAAATCTGCTAGATACTCCTTGGAAACTCTATGGGGCAGTTCTACTCTGTCCTATAGACTCCCTATGAGTTGGAATTGACTTGATGGCCCTGAGTTTTATACAGAGAAATGGGGTTTTATCCATTGCTGTTCTGGATGCAAAATGATACAGTAACTTGGGAAATCATTTAGCAATTTCTTACAAAGTTAAGCCTAAGTTTACCATATGACCCAGCAATCACACTCCTCCTACGTATTTGCTCAAATGAGACATAAACATATATCCACACAAAAACCTGCATAGGAATGTTTATAGATGCTTTATTTATAATTGTCAAAAAACTGGAATCAATCAAAATGCCATTCTTATTTAAATAGGTAAACTGGTACATCTATACAATGGAAAACTGGTCAGCAGAAGAAAAAGACAGTTATCAAGTGATGCAAAGTCATGGATGAGTCTCAATGCATATTGCTAAGTTTAAAAAAAGCAGTCTATAAGTTACATACTGTATGATTACAATAAAGAGCATTAATAGATAAGAGGTTACCAGGGTCTTGGAGAGGTGAAGGGTTGAATAGGTAAAAAATAAGGGATCTTTTAGGGCAGTGAGACTCTTCTGTCTAATATTATAATGGTAGATACATGACACTGTGTTTGTCAAAACCAGAAAATGAAAGCACAAGTAGTGAGCCTTGATATAGAAATTAAAAATACATATATTTAATTGTCAGGAGATACCAAAATAGAATGCAGAGTTTGACAAGCGATCTAACTACATTACATGTATGAAACAACTTTACTGAAAGGGAGGAGAAGTAAAGGTGCTGACCTAAGGAACTTTGGAAATGAGGCGAGTCTGGAAAACAAAAGGCAACAGCAACTGCACATAGCACAGAACTCTAGTTAGTAAAGCTGTTTCCCATGGTGGGATGATTTCACAGTTCTGACTCTACTCAATATATACATTTCAACTGAAAAGTAAACTCAATGGATATTGGATGGTGGAAGCCAAGTTTATCACTGCTAGAGTAATGAGACTGTGGTAATGAATCAGAGGTGAGGACAAGATTATAAACTCCTATTTAGATTAATACAGAGAAATACAGGTAGGTAGGTAGATGATAAACAGTTAGATGTACATAGACATATACACATTATTTATCCAAAATATCCATAGTATAGAAGAAACAAAAGCAAAACACTGTCGTAGACTCAATTCTGATTCATAGTGACCCTACGGGACAGAGCAGAATTTCCCCATAGAGTTTCCAAGAAACACCTGATAGATTTGAACTACTGAGCTTTTGGTTAGTAGCTGTAACACTTAACCACTATTGTCACCAGGGTTTCCTAAGAGTTCCTAGAAGCAATGATACTGCATTAGTAAAGAGTGCTCCCAGCACCTATGTCTTGGTTTCTCATACCACTTTCCAAAAGAAAGCCAGGGTTCCTTGTAGAAATGACTGAGTCTAGGACTGCAGGAGGAGGTGGGCATGCAGGATAAGACTACAGTATCTTGTATTACAAAATACAGAGGTAGTCGAACACACATATGCACAATGACGTTATAGGTTTTGCAGGGACACAGTAGCTATAGTTCCCTATGGCCAAAGCTGAAATAACTTCAACAACTATATAAATAAAGTAGCCTTGGATTGTAACTCAAACTATAGAATAGAAATCCATGGATCAATATTGATGTAAATAAATGCATTAGATTAAATAAATAAATGGGACAGACTACACAAATCTACATAAAACAATTCCAATAACTTGTATAAGTATACCTGAAGGAAGGGAAACATATTTCCTTGTCCTTAAGTGTGGGTTGAGCATAGTGATTTCCTCCCATAGAGTAGAATACAGAAGGACAGAACAAGAGTAACTTTTCAGGAGACACCTGACAGACACCACCTTATCCAGGTGATGGATATTAAAATCAACAGCAATAAATCATGTGGATGCTATATAACATTGTTATTGTGCTTTCCCTCTGTAGTTTTTCCTTCAAATAGCCCTAATGATGAGAAAAAAATAGAAGACAAATGATCTGTAAATTATCTGACCAGCACTCTTCAAACCTGTGAAGATTATGCAAAACAAAGAAAATCTGAGCAACTCAATGTAAAGTGCCATCCTGGGTGGGATTCCGGAAGAGAAAAAGTCTATTAGGTAAAAACTCAGGATACCTAAATAAGTTATGGATTTTAGTTAATAATAGTGTATCCATGGATGCTGATTCATTAACAGTAAGGGATGTACCATAACAATGCAGTCCGTTAACACTGGAGGATACTGGGTATCTGGCAAAAACCCTGGTGGCATAGTGGGTTAAGTGCTGTGTCTGCTAAACAAAAGGTCGCCAGTTCAAATCCTCCAGGTGCTACTTGGAAACTCTATGGGGTAGTTCTACACGGACATCTAGAGTTGCTATCAGTTGGACATGACTTGATGGCAGTGGGTGGGTGGGTATTAGGTATATGGGAAACTCTGTACTATTTTCTCAGTTTCTGTATGTATCTAAAACTATTCTAAAATGAAAAGTTTATTTTTTTAAAAGTAGGAGTCTATGCAGTTTGGTATAAAAAGTCAAGAAGATAACAATGAATGACTTTAACATTTTCTCCCACCACATAGGGAAGTAAATGGCATCTTTTATGTCACCTGGAAATAGATGTGGCATTTTGTTAAATAGCTTAGAGAGAGAAAAAAAGAACACTTACTGAAACCAAGTGTCACATGACAAAAGTTGTCTAACTGAAATGAAGACAATGGAAAGAAAAATACAAGTCAGAATTTTTATGTTTCTTTAAGTGTTCCAAAATGTAAAACACTGAAATCAAATGTGGTACACTGCAATACAGTTTTACATATATTATAATACACAGTATTACACTCCAGACTGTGTACCCTCTACTTCAAGGGATTTTTGAGAGATTTTACAAAGATAATTTTGATTATTTGAAATTTTCTCCACATCTACTGACTTTTAGCTCTCTTTTTTTTTTCCTTTTTCCCCTGTACTGAATCTTTCAGGTTCAGGGTAATGATTCTCAAAACTTAACATGCATGTAATTTCCTAAAACTGGAATTAAATCAATTAAAATGGTTGTTTTTTTAAAAAATAAAGATAGCAGCCACTCCCACTTCTGATTCTGATCAGACTGATTTCTGATAGGGAAATACTAGAAAATAATCAACCTGGCAGCCTTTGGAATTCACCTTAAGAAGTGCGATTTTTTTTTTAACTCCACGTAAACCCCATTGGTCTTTCGCATACGAAAATTTACTTTCATGCACTTTTACTTCTACTTTCCTTATAATAGAGCAATGGGTACTAATGGACTTCTATGAATTACTTATGAAATAATATTTTTATTTTTAGTTGCATCTTCTAGAAGTTTTACATTTTTAATTAACTTTGATGAAACATTAAAAACAGAGACATTTGAGAGAGATTATCAGCTTTCAAATTATGATCTTTTTTCATTTTTAAATTGTCAAAGATAAACACAAAACATAATTCAGTAATTTATGTAAGAATAATTCAATGACATTACTACATTCTTCAAGTTGTGCAATCACAGGTTGTGCAGTAAATTTCCAATTTACTCCATCACTGTTAACATAAACACTGTAGCCACTAAGCAAAATGACTCTGTTCACCCTCCTTCACACCCTAGTAACCATTATTGATTTTTTATTTCTATATATTTGTTTATACAAGTCCATTTCATTCACTACAGCCTAGGATACTGATCTTAATGCATTCCATTTCATTTTTGATGACTTCCAATTTTCCTAGATTCATATTTTTTACATCCCATGTTCCAATTATTAAGGCATGTTTACACTTGTATCTTTTCATTTTGAATTGTGCAAACCAGTAAAAGACAGCCCTAAAAGCTTGACCACATCAGCATCACTAAGATCATTTCTACTTTGAGGAGGTAGCTCTTCCTGAGGGGTCTTTTGAGTGCCTTCCAATCTGGGGTACTCATCTTCTGGCACTATATTAGACAATGCCTCACTTCTATGCAGAACATTTTCATTGGCCAGTTTTTAGAAGTTAATTTACATTACCTGGTCCTTCTTTCTAGTCTGTCTTAATCTGGAAGCTCCACTGAAACGCATCCACCCTATTGGTATCTGGAATACTGGTGGCATGGATTTCAGCATCACAGCAGCACACAAGCCACCACAGCACCACAAATTAACTAATGTGACAAGCTGAGTAATGTTCCACTGTTTGCATATATCGCATTTTGTTTATCCATTCATCTGTTGATGGACATTTCAGTTGTTTCCACATGTTGATTATTGCAGTTTTGATTTGCATCTCCCAAATTGATAATGAAGCAGCCTCAGTGTGGTGTACACAGTTACGCAGGACGGATGTTAGGTGCCATAGAGTTGGGTCTGACTCATAGCGACCTTATGTACAGGATAAAATACTGCCTGGTCCTGCACCAATCTCACAATTGCTGATATGCTTAAATTCACCTTTGCAGCCATTGTGTCAATCCATCTCATGGAATGTCTTTCCCTTTTCTGCTGACTCTCTACTTTACTAGGCATGATGTGCTTTTCCAGGGCTTGATCCCTCCTGATAACATTGCCAAAGCATGTGAGATGTATTTTAGCTATCCTTGTTTCTAAGGAGCATTCTGGTTGTATACCTTCCAAGACAGAGTTTTTCATTCTCTTGGCACTCCACAATATACGCGGTATTCTTTACCAACACCGCAATTCAAAGGCTTCTGTTCCTCTTCAGTCTTCCTTACTCATCGGCTAGTTTTTGCATGCTCATGAGACAATTGAAAACACCATGACTTAGGGCAGGCACACCATAGTCTTCAAGGTGACATCTTTGTTTTTCAACCCTTTAAAGAGGTCCTTTGCAGCAGATTGACCAAACACAGGATATCTTTTGACTTCTTGACTGTTGCTCCCGTGAGTATTATTTGTTAATCCATGTAAAATGAAATCCTTAACAACTTCAGTATTCTCTCTGTTTACCATGATGTTTATTATTGGTCGGTCCCGTTGTGAGGATTTTTGTTTTCTTTATGTTTCAGTATAATCTATACTGAAGGCTGTGGTCGTTGATCTTCATCAGTTAGCGCCTTAAGTCTATTAACTGTTAGCAAGCAAGGTTGTGTTATCTGCATATTACAGGTTGTTAATGAGTATTCCTCCAATCTTGATGCAGCAATCTTCTTCAGATAGTCTAGAGTCTAAGATTATTTCTCTGTATACAGACTGAATAATTATGGTACAAAGTTACAGCTCTGACACACACATTTTCTGATTTTAAACAAAGCAGTATTCCCTTGTTCTGTTTGAAAGACTCATTCAGGCTCTTCGTACAGATTCCTCATGAGCATAATTATGTGTTTGGAATTGCCACACTTCCCTTTTGACTTTGTAACTCCTTATCTTTGTACACGTCATTATACTACTTTCCTTTGTCTTCTCAAGTTACCCTTTGACATCTTCTGTTCAGCTCTTTTACTTCAATATTTTTCTCCATTCATTTTAGCTATTCCAAGTTCATGAACAACTTTCAGATTTTGTGCTGACATCCATTTGTCTTTCTTTACTTCCTTTTTTTTGTAAAGCAAAAAGAACAGTTTTATTCAGCATATGTTCGAAAGTTCAAAATAGAAAATGAAGAAGCTTGCTGATAGAGCCATGTCCATTAAAACTCAAAGAATGTTATAAAGTAGATAAAAGTGGGAAAATGGACAGCCATGTTGCTAGAGGTATGTCAGTCCAAGTCTAAGAAACATTACAGAATCATCGGTCTATGTTAACATTGTAAATGGATAAAACTGAAAGCTTCACCTTTTCATAAATTGGCTAATAACTGCCAAATCATCACGACTCTACATTTTGAATTGCTTTTCTTAAAAATCATTGGTATAAGTTTCATTAAGGACAGTTAGAGAGGTCATCACTGGTTCAACAAATCTTACTACTCACTTAATGTTAAAAGAAAAAGTAGACAACAGTCCTCTGTACTGTTTACAATTTTTTTTTTTTTTACATGAGAAATTCCCTAAAGGATGTTTTCCAAAATTGTCCTGGCTATTGACTTTTTATCTCAAGGCCCAGTTGACATCCTTGTGGGTCCTTCTGAGTCTAGCTCTAGCTGGTCACAGTCTTTGTACTCAAGGAAAGAAATAATAGCTCCAATATTAAATTCTAAATCATTTCCTCCTTTTGATTGGAGATTGGAGATAACACATTAATGATTGTCACGGATTAAATTGTGTCCCCCAAACATATGTGCAGCCATGTGGCTGGGCCATGATTCCCGGTATCTTGTGATTGTCCTCCATTGTGTGATTTTGCTGTGCTGTACGTTAAGGGATTAGGGTGGGGCTGTAAACCCCTTCATAGGATTACCTCCCTGCTGTGCTGCAAAGGGAGTTTCCCTGGAGTGTGGCTTGTACTATCCTTAATCCCTTAATCCTTTCATCCTGCAAGAGATAAAAGGAAAGGGAAGCAGGTAGAGACTTGGGAAACTCACACCATCAAGAAAGCAGCACCAGGAAATGAGCACATCCTTCACACCTGAAGTTCCTGCACCAAGAGCTTCCTGGACAAAGACTGACACAATACCGGAATTTCTTCCAGAGCCGACAAGGGGGAAAGCCTTCCCCTGGAGCAGACATTCTGAATTTGGACTTGTAGCCTACTGGACTGTGTAAAACTAAACCTTCCTTTGTTAAGGCTGTCTACTCTGTGGTATTTCTGTTAGAGCAGCACTAACTGACTAAAACAATGATTAACACCCAGATTTAAATGACTTCCCAGATGATAGCCACTTCAGTCTTTTTAAATTCATTATGTTGGTTTCCATCAGATACCATCCAGTTCTTCACCAAGATCTTAAGTAAGAGCAACGTACTCATCACTGCATTGAGAAAAAGAGCAGAGTTAATGTACATCAACATTTTAGCTTAAGGCCTTCTTTTCACTTTTAAATATATAAGAAAGTCCATGATAAGCTTTATTATAAATAACACTATCAGGATGAAAACTATTCCTTGCGATAGTGATTTAGCCCACGTAGTAAGTCTTCCTGTTAACTGACCACATAAATCTGGTGTTTGTGAGGGAGTTATAGCATGTAATCAATCAGGTTGCTATCTATTTCTGTGTATATCCTGTTTTAGATCACCTGTGTTATTTTTCCAAAAGCAGCAAGAGATATTTGCTATAGTAGGGACTATAGTGCCTTGGGCTAACAAAAATAATCTAAGGCTATTGTGTTATCTCATGTCATCTTGACTTACTGAGGTCAGAGATTGCCTGTATACCATAAAACATAACTGCATTTGAAACAAAGTTTGTTTAGGCATTTCAAGATTTCATTAAACTTTTATTAATTTCCATATTTTCCTAACTTAATTTTAGTCCTTAAAGATTTTATCAACTAGCTTTGGAAATCACAAAGTCTCTGCTCTACTGACCAATTCATTGACACGGGTATTACCTTAAGTATCTGGCTAGTGTGGGAAACATTTTTTCAGGCCATTTCATGTGTTTCATTGTAATTTCTATTTTTTGACTTTTTGTGCATCATGGCAAGGGGTTTTTAGAGTCTCTGTAATAGAGACAACTTTTATTTTTACCGTCTTTTATGACTGGGATCCACCTAATTCCTGATAATTATAGAATAGTTTTCTTATTTTCTTTTGTCTAGAAAGGACTCAGCTTAGATGGAAGGAGTGTTTCAGAAGTTTCCCTGGAGCTATGACCTCTAAGGCTGGTATTTCTGGAGGCCTGATCCGGCCACATGTTACCTCTTTTTTGATTCATGGTAGAAGACAAGAATAAACCACTGCCACTGAGTCAGTTTGACTCATAGTGATCCTATAGGACAGAGCAGAACTTCGCCTATCAGGTTTCCAAGGAGTACCTGGTGAATTCTAACTGCCAACCATTTGGTTAGCAGCTATAGCTCTTAACTAATATGCCACTAGGTTTATTTCAATTCATTTACATACATTGAAATTGACCTAGGTATTTCAAAGATCAAAAGGTAACTAACTAATTTTTCCCCCTTTTACTTTTCTTAGAGCCCTGGTGGCACAGTGTTTAAGAGTTACACTACTAACCAAAAAGTGAGCAGGTCAAATCCAGTAGGCCATTCCTTGGAAACCCTATGTGGCAGTTCTACTCTGTCTTATAAAGTTACCATGAGCTGGAATAGACTCAGTGACAACAGGCTTTATTTTTATTTGTTTTGCTTGTTTGAAAACTATTCTCTTGGTAAGCAGTTTTGCTTTCTCTTTGTCTACCAATTAACAATTTTGTAAATGAACTCTTCATTTCTTGGATAGCCTTTTTCATTTTTAACTTAGGCTTGTCGTATGCCACATTTTTTCCCACTCTGTCATTTCTAGTTTTATTTTTAGACAAAATTAACTCTTTTCCTCAAATAAAATACATTTCATATAATATCAAGCTTATGTTACAGAGGAAGTTTTTGTTTTAAGATTGACATCCACAAGAAAGCTTCTCAAAGTAGCTACTAGAAGTCGTAATCATAAGACAAACACAGTTTTTCTTGGATGAAGAAAGAAGTGAGGTTCTAAGACAGCCTTATGAAAAACATCAACTCTCAATCATAGCCTCCAATCTGATGCAAGACAGAAACCAAGACACAAACTAGAACAGAAACAAGCTCTCATGATGAAACAAGACAGAAAGACCATATAAGCTCACTATACAACACCACAATAACAAAGATATGGGGATCCTAGTTTCTTAAAGTGTATATTGCAATGTTTGGTAACATGAGCTCAATTCAAATAAAAAACATGTTCTAGATAAAACTTATTAACTTACTAGAGCCTCAGATGGAGCTTTCAATAAAAACTAAGCTCCAAGAAAAAGTTCCCTCCAAAGGAAAAGGTAATACAAATGGAAGCTCATTTTCCCAAGGCAGTCACTGAAATTCCAAATTACTTTTAGTGTATTAACAGTTTATTGTGTTCTTAAACACGAACCCCAAGCCAGGGTCTTGGCCGTAGGGGGTAAATCCAAGGTCGTTTATCAAAGATGTTAAACATTAAGGTTCAAGTTTTTGGTTTTTTTCTTATTGAACGTAATACGTTTTGCTGACTAGAGACCTAGTTTCTTATTTTAGACCTTCTATTTTAGATCCATCAACTGAAAAGTACTTTAGAGTGACTATCAATGATTTTAATTTTGACAGACTCTTTATTGAGAAATTGTATCAAATATATTTGGAGCCACAACTTCCCCCTTTCAATTTCAAAGAATAAATTAGAAGTTAGCACTTTTCCCTGCAAATTTCATAAAACAGGTCAGGAGCTGCCACCTCCCCTTAAAAATTTGGCAAAACAAAGCACTATTTTCCAGATTTCCTCTGAGTCATTAAAAGAACCCTAACAAAGAACACAGCTGGTTTTGGACAGTGTCCAGCTTGGACCAATTTGTACCTTCACTGTGGGAAGGTTTGTTTGTAGGTTGCAGGCAGTCTGCTGCGCTAGCCTGTCTTGCAACCACCATATCTCGTCACAGCAGTCTTGAACACTCATGATGAACACTGGCAACTACCCTAATAGCTTTCACTGATGGATCCATATCCAAATTTTGCAGCTTAAAGTGACCCAGAGCTCTTTGAAAATAGCATTACATCCTTAATGATTCAAATGCCCAAATCCAGACACTAAACTACAATTCACCAAAAGTCACTAAAGGTCACTGTTAACTGGAAGATTCAATTCTCCATAATCAAACTAAAACAGAGGTCCCCAGGCTCAAGCAGTTTGCTGGCATGTTCCATAACTTTACTCCTTGTTCCTTTGTATAACATGCCTCATAGTTTTACATTAAAACCTTGGTTTCCCTCTCCTTCACTTCAGCCCGAGACTAGAGGAAGATCGGTGGAAACCAGGTTAGATGCCATGTTGACGCTCAGGGTAACCTTTTAGCTCATTAAACACCTCACAGGTAGCAACTTCCCCAATTCAGGGTGGAGTTTATCTGCCATTTTCTGAACATACAATCCATGAAAATATCTAAACCCCACTGCACAGACATATTATGGTTTAAAATGTTGCTGATGTAACTCCTATGAACTTTCTACTTCTAAAACCCTTAAAAATAACCTTCCCTCTCACTGTCACTTAGTGGACTTGGTAACAGAATCCTTGACTGTTAATTTCTTTGCCTAGTAAAATAAAGGTGCCTGTCATAGATTGAATTGTGTTCTTCAAACTGTCTGGCCACTTGACTAAGCCATAATTTCCAGTATTGTGCAATTATCTACCATTTTGTTATCTGATGTGAATTTCCTGTGTGTTGTAAATCCTGTCACTATGATACTAATGAGGTGGAATTATTGGCAGCTACATTAATGAGGCCAGAATCAATGTGTATGATTGCAAAATTACATTGTATTTTAAGCTGATCTCTTTTCAAGACATAAAAGAGTGAAGTGAGTAGAAAGGCAGGAGACTCTCACACCAACAAGAAAGCAGTGCCAGGGGCAGAGTGTGTCCTCTGGACCCAAGGTTCCTATTCAGAGAAGCTCCTAGAATAAGGGTTGATGACAAGGACCTTCTTGGAAAACTGACAGAGAAAGAAAGCCTTTCCCTGGAGCTAACAGCCTGAATTCAGACTTTTAGACTTCTAGACTGTGAGAGAAGAAACTTCTCTTCGTTAATGCCAACCATTTGTGATATTTCTGTTATAGCGGCACTAGATAACTAAGTCACTCTCCCACTTTGGTCTCTCATTTACTGACTGAGTCATACTAAGCAGAATCTAGAGTTTTCACCTGGCAACAAAATCCCCAGTTTTCCAACAAACATGCAGAACAAAACTTAAGAAAATAGGAGAAAAAGAACAGAAGAGAATAAACAAAGGCTTATTTTTTGAGAGGACTCATCCTATTGGTGTCAAAGGTGTACACATGGTGTACAAATATGTGGGTCCAGAAGACAGAACCTTTCTCTCCCAGCTTCTGGTCTATAGTCCAGATCTCCTCAACTTCAAAGATATTTGTTGTGTTATGTTGTGTTGTGTTGTTAGATACTGTTAAATCAATTCCAATTCATAGTGACCCTATGCACAACAGAACAAAACAATGCCCAGTCTTGCACCATGCTGACAAGCATTTTTAGGCTTAAGCCCATTGTTGCAGCTACTGTGTCAATCCATCTTGTTGAGGGTCTCCTTTTTTTCCCACTGACCCTCCACTCTACCAAGCATGATGTCCTTCCCCAGGTACTGTTCCTTCTTGACAAGTCCAAAGTACATAAGACACAGTCTTGCCATCTTTGTTTCCATGGAGCACTCTAGTTGTACTTCTGCTAGAACAGATCTATTTGTTCTTTTGCCAGTTCATGATACCTTCCGTATTCTTCTCCAATGCCACAATACAAAGGCATCAATTCTTCTGTCTTCCTTGTCTATTGTCCAGCTTTTGCATGCATGTGATGTGATTGAAAATAATATGGTTTGTGTCAGGCACACTTTAGTCTTCAAGATGACATTCTTACTTTTTGATATTTGAAAGAGGTCCCTTGCAGCAGATTTTCACAATGCAATACATCTTTTGATTTCTCGACTGCTTCTTCCATGGGCATTGACTGTGGACCCAAGTAAAATGAAATTCTTTACAACCTCATTCCTTCCTCTGTTTATGACAATATTGCTTACTGGTCCAGATGTGAGGAGTTTTGTTTTCTTGATGTTGAGGTGCAATCCATCCTAAAGTCTGTGGTCTTTGACCTTTGTCAGTAAGTGTTTCAAATCTTCTTCCCTTCTAGCAAGTAAGGTTGCATCATCTGCATAAGGCAAGTTGTTAATGAGTCATATTCTAATCCTGATGCCTTGTTCTTCTTCATACAATCCAGCTTCTTAGGTGATTAGCTCAGCATAGAGAGTGAAAGATTATGATAAAAGGATACTACCCTGACATAAACCTTTCCTGTTTAAACTATGTGGTATCCCCTTGTTCTGTTTGCACAACAGTCTCTTCATCCATACACAGATTCCTTAAGACCACAATTAAGAGTTCCAGAGTCCCCATTTTACACAATATTCACCATTATTTGTTATGATCCACACAGTCGAATGCCTTTGCCTAAGTCAATGAAACATAAGTAAACATCTATATGGTACTCTCTGCTTTCAGCCAGGATCCATCTGACATCTGGAATGATATCCCTGGTTCTACGTCCTCTTCTGAATCCAGCTTGAATCTCTGGCAGTTGCTTGTCAATGTACTATTGCAGTCACTTTTTAATGAGCAAAAGTTTACTTGCATGTGATATTAATGATATTGTTCAGTAATTTCCACATTTGGTTGGATCATCATTCTTCAGAATGGGTATCAATATGGATCCCCTCCAGTCAGTTAGCCAGGTAGCTGTGCTCTTAATTTCTTGGCATAGATTAGTGAGCACTTCCAGCACTGCATCTATTTGTTGAAATATCTCAATTGATATTCCATCAATTCCTGGAGCCTTGTTTTTTTTGCTAGTGCCTTCAATGTGAATTCAACTTCTTCCTTCAGAACCATTGGTTCCTAATCATATGCTACCTCTTCAAGTGACTGAACATTGATGAGTTTTTTCTGGTATAATGACTCTGTGTATTCTTTCCATCTTCTTTTGATACTACATGAGTCACTTAATATTTTCCCCGTGGAATCCTTTGCTATTGTAACCTGAGGTTCGAATTTTTTCTTTAGTTCCTTCAGTTTGACATCAGCAATGCAGAACACTGTTCTTCCCTTTTGGTATTCTATTTCCAGCTCTTTTACATGTCATTATAATACTCTATTTTGTCTTCTCAAGCAGCCCTTTGAGATCTTCATTTAGTTGTTTTACATCAACATTTCTTTCTCTTGCTTTAGCTGCTCAATGCTTGAGAGCAAGTTTCAGAGTCTCTTCTGACATCCAATTTGGTCTTTTCTTTCTTTCCTGTCTTTTTTATGACCTCTTGCTATGAATGATGTCTTTGATGTCATTCCACAACTCATCTGGTCTTCAGTCATTAGTAGTCAACACATCAAATCTATTCTTGAGACTGTCTCTAAATTCAGGTGGGATATACTCAAGATCATACTTTGGCTCTCGTGGACTTGTTCTAAAAGAGATTCATAGTAAAATCCTTGCAATGTGATGAGTATACTATTAACTCTACTGAAATCACCACAAAGTTATAGTAAAGTATATATAGTATCATATATGCTAGAATACAGTATAGGAAAGCAAAACTAAAGATTTTATCCAGCACATGTTCAAAAAGGCAAAAGCAGAAAATGGAAAAGCATACTGCCAAGGTTATGGCTGCCTAAATCCAAGGAATATTACAGAATAGACATCAGACCCACTGCCATCAAAGTGATAGAAATGGAAAAGCATGCTCCCAGAGCCATATGTCCAAGTCCAAATAATATTACAAAATCAACAAAAATGGGAAAAAAAAGGTAAGCACTGCTACAGCCATTTCTGTCCAAATCTCTTTCCTGTCTTTTTAATGACATTTTGCTCTCTTCATGGATAATCTTGTCTGGTCATTTCTGTTTTAAGTATCAAGTCTATTCTTGAGATGGTCTCTAAATTCAGGCAGTATATAGTTAAGGGTTCCAGCGGACTTGTTTAATTTTCTTCAGTTTCAAGTTGAACTTTTTAGTTTTGTTCTAATGCACTATACTGCATTGTTCCATTGTCTCTTTCAACGGATGTAGTCAATTTGATTCCTGTATTTTCCATCCAGTGAGTTTCACAGGTATAAAACCAAAACAAACAAGCAAAACCCAATGCCACTGAGTCAGTTCTGATTCATAGAGACACTGTTATAGAGAGGAGAACTGCTCCACAGAGTTTCCAAGTATGACCTGGTAGATTTGAACTGCAGCTTTAGCACTTAAGCATTACATCACCAGGGTTTCTGCCATGGGTATAGTGATCATTTATGTTGCTGAAAGAAGGTATTTGCAATCAAGAAGTCTTTGGTCTTGCAAAATTTTATCACATGATCTCTGGTATTGTTTCTATCACCACGGCTGTATTTTCCAACTATCAGTTCTTCTTCATTTTCAGCTTTCACATTCTAATTTCCAGTAATTATCAAAGTATCTTGATTACATGTGTCTGTCATACTGTGGAAGTTTTCTTGTCACTGTGATAGTGGAAGCTATACCACTGCTATTTCAAAAACCTGCAACATCATCCATGTTTCTAATTTTCAGCAGAGTTTCAAGACTATGACAGGCACTAGGATGGTAGTTTAAATTTGAAAAAAAATGGCCAGTGAAAACCTTATGAATAGCTGCAGAACATTTTCTGACATAGTGCTGAAAGATGAGACCTTCAGGTTGGAAGCCCCTGAAAAGACAATCAGGGAAGAGCTGCCTTTTCAAAACAGAGTAGACCTTAATCATGTGGATGGGTTCAAACTTTCGGGACAGTCAGCTGCTGATACAGCATGACTCAAAACGAGAAGAAACAGATGTAAAACATCTGTTAGTAATCAGAATGTGTAATGTATGATGTATGAATCTAGGAAAATCAGAAGTCATAAAAATGAATGTAACATATAACCATCAATACTCTAAACATTAGTGAGCTACAATTGAGTAGTGTTGGCCATTCTGAGTCAGACAACCATACAGTCTACTACGATGATATGATAAATTGAAGTGAGATGGCAATGCATTCATTATCAAAAAGAACATTTCAAAATTTATCTTTTGAAACAGTGCTGTCAGACAGGATAATATCCATATACCTATCAAAACAACAACAACAAAAAACTAAACTCAGTGCCATTGAGTCAATAACAACTCATAGCAACGATGAAGACCAGTTAATAGGCTATTATTCAAATCTATGCACTAAACAACTAATGCCAAAGATGAGGAAACTGAAGATTTTATCAACTTCTTTAGTCTGAAATTAATCAGAGATGCAAACAAAATGCGTTGATAATTACCTTTCTTACCAGATAACTGTTATGTTATAAATTTTCTCTATTTTAGGAACTCTTAGGAATGTAAATTGCCATTTGAATTACAGATTAAATTTTACCTAAAACAGGATAAGATAAGACTAATCCTTATGAAAGCTAGTATATAATCATTTTCCCTGTCTGGGATATCATAGTGGATTCAACTTGCTGAAATCTTCTAAAGGATATGGCCATGATTATATAATTTGAATGATTCATTAAGCAGGAACAAGACAGCTAAGCTCTCCAGGGAACTGGCTGTAAAAATTATCCCCAGTGGCACTACCAATTATGCGCTTTGAAATTTCATCATTTATGGAACAGAATTCTTTTTTTTTTTTATCACTGAATGAAAATGTACATTCCCTTATAAATTTGCATGCCCACCTAAATGCAGCTCCCACTGCTCTCCCTGCCTCATGACAGCACACTCTTTCTATCCACTCTATACATCTCTTATCCTCTCAACAATCTCCTATCCCCTCCTCTCTACGCACTCACCCACCTCCAGTAAGAGGTCAGCAGGACAACATCCTATAAATGCATAGAACCGTAAAGTACACACATGATATGGTCACTCTGTGTCACCAAGTCCAATCCATTCCTGTCTGAAGAGTTGACTTCCATTATGATTTATGGATAGGGGCAGCATCAGGGCCAGGCCATGCTCCCAGGGGAAGTCTGAGGCCCTTGGACCATCAACTGTGGTCTTTTAGTGGAGATCTCAGGGTGCACCCCTTTTTATTCTTGTGTTGCCAGTGAGACTCAACTTTGTGAGCTTCATCATGGCTATCACTGGTGGTGGCCGGGCACCATCCAGTTCTTCTGGTCACAAGTCGATGTACTCACCCACTCACCTGAGTCTCTCTGTCTTCAGGGTACTCTTTCCATTCCTGCTGAGTTGGGACCACTTGCTGTACCCTCAGATGGCAGCTTGGTAGCTTGGGAGCTTTTAAGACCCGAGACGCCACTCACCAATATGGGGTGCAGAAGGCTCTCTTAGCAAAATGCTAGTTGTGCCAATTGGCCTCAATTTCCCCTGAGAGAATGTTCCCCAGCCCCCTGTCCGAGCTACTCTGTCCTTGCAATATTGGATTAAGATGGGAAGAGTAAGCACGTTATGTTGACGTACAGTTAACATTGATCTTCTTTCTAATGTGAGCTGTCACAGATTTCACCCAACCAAATTTCTATCAACTATCTACTCTAAATCCTCCCCTCCTTGCCCTACCTCCCTCCCCACCTTTGCAGCCATCAAGAATATTTCCTAGGAACAGAATCTATTTTAGTAAAATTAATATTTAAAAAAAACTGAAGATTTGAATGTCATCTACAAAGAGTTAAATATGATTTCACAATTGGGAGAAAGAGCATTCTAAAATTACTTGAATCATAATACATCCAAATATGTCAGTAGAAACTTTCAAATTTTCTAATAGAAGTATTTTTCATTTTGTTTTGCCTGTATTACTGAACAAAGATAATAACAATATTCTGATAGTAAACTAATAGATGGTGGAACAAAGAGTTTTAGATAAATAGGTTAATCCAATCTAGAGTAGGGCATATGGCTAGATGTAAAAGTGTGTTCTAGGCTTCTGACCTATCCTTTTTGTCTTGGATACTTAAATCCTTGGGTTTTAGGATCTCATCCAGTCACATGTCTTTGAATGTAATCACTATAATGGTGGCTTTCCAATTTGTATCTCTTACTTTAAATCACATGATGTAAAAGCTGAATGGAGAAAAAGGAAGACAGAAGATGAACTGATGCATTTGAGCCATAGTGTTGGCAAAAATTATTAACTATAATCTGGGTTGCCAGAAGAATGAAAAAATCAATCTTAGAAAAACAAAATCAGACCAATCACTAGAAAAATACACCAGGTTTGGTAAACTAGAGGGTCAATGAAAATAGAGAAACTCTAGGGTCACCATGAGCCAGATCCGACTCGAAGGCACTTGGCTGGCTGGCTTGTCTCCCTAGGTTGGATTGACACAATCACCACCAGAATAGAGTCAAACATACATCAGATCTGGAGATGACACAGAAACTGGCAACATTTCCTACTGTTATGTAGATAGACATCATTAGTCAGGCGTGACCAATGGCAATTAACAATTTTAACCTCTTCCCTGAGTCCCAGAGTCACATCAAATTTTTAGCTTAATATCCATTTTAATACTTATTTCAATCTGAACCTGAAAAGATAGAGAAAATTCTGAGTTAAAAAAATACAAATAATAATAATGTACTTTCCTAAGTCTTTCGCATCTCAGTGAAAAGCTTCACTTACCCAAACTAAGGTACATCATTGAGTTCTCTCTTCTCCTTATCCTTTGCATCCAGTCCATTTTCAAGTCTGCTCTACTTTTGAAATGTATCCACCATTTATCTTCTCTACTGATCCCACCCTAGTTGAAGTTGTTTCTGTTGCTTGCCTAGACTCATACAACAATCCCTGTGTTTTTGTTCCCAGTACATTCCCTCAGTCCACTTGCCACACAGCAAATGGAGCCTTAGGTCTGACGTTTTCCTTCAGATGAGCTCCCTCTGGCTTTCCACTGGAAGTAGAATAAAATTTAATCCTTATCACAGCTTACAAGGACTACGAGATGGCCCCTATTCACCCACTCTGAGCTTCTGCTCTGTATCTTACTCTCTTAAAGGATAATCACACTGACCCTTTCACTGCTTCAGATTCCCATTTAAGGCACCTTAGAAGTTTCTATTTCGTTTTCACAGACAGCTGTCCTCCGGACCTTCACAACCCCGGGTACTTTGCATCAGTTTCTTCTCAGCTTAAACAGCACTTCTACATGAGATTTGCAGTACAAATATCTAACTTGACATGGGAACTGAAACTTAATTTTAAAAAGGACTAGTTTCTAGAATAAAAAAAAGAGATACATTCAATGGAAATAAATTCTATTAAGGAGGAGGAGTATTTCTGCTCCCTCTTCATAGTTTCTGAATAGAAACTCTTCTAACCCATCTGACCTCATTCTCAGTCCTTTCACCAAACTGTCGTAATCTGAGAAACTGCACATGTGTAATCCTACTCCATTCTCTTTCTACAGAAAAAACTATTACATGGGATCCTCCTTGTTATTCATTTTATAGAAATGCATTCTACCCTCCAGCTGGATGAGTAAATCTGCCTACATCTCACTTAGCTATGGGTATAAACCATACTCCAAATATCAACTTCAACCACAAAGGTAACACCTGATTCCTATCTGCCTTACATTGCTTTATGTATCTTTTGACTGTTTTAGAACTCAAGTGGAGAAGATAATGCCAATTATTAGAACACTTTAAATCCTTAAAGAAGCATTTGCTAGTACAACGTGGACAAGAGAAAGGAACTGCAGCTGGCTCTGAACTACAGTCTGAAATGGAGCCTTCATCTGGGCTGGAATTAAGCAGTTGTGCTCCCAGTAAGCATCTCCAGCTTCAAGGCAGAATAAAAAGAATAGTCACATAATTTAAAGAGCTTTATATATAAGACACTAACAGCATGTACTAGGCTCAATAATTATTTTTGAAAGTACCAAATGCAAGAACAGCCAGAGGATGAATGACCGTAACAGCTGCTACAGTAGACAAAGTTTCCAGGCAATCATGGGAGATGGATTTTTTTTTCAGAAACAGAACAATTATATATACCTAGGTAATCTGAGAAGGACTAAGAATTTACACAGCAAGCTAGCAGTGAAGAGGTATGTGGGAACTTGAAAAAATGATAGTTGGAAAGAAATCTACAGGAAATAAAAGATTTTTTTTTTTAATCAGTGTATCCTCCAAACTTGGAAAAATGCTTTTTTCAATAGCTTCCTTTTAAGCCACTGCATCTGCTGAATTATATTTTACTAACTCCTTTTTTTTTCTGGTCACCTTGAGGTTGCAAGGTAGAAAAGTAAAAACTGCCTGGTAGTATAAGGAATATTTTCTGGAAATTTTATTTAACTCGACAAAATAACAAGTTTAACAAAGACAAGAGTTAAAAATATGAGAAAAGAAATGGATTGTTTACATTTTTATTCAATTCTTTTAGCTAGCTTATTACATTATTATTCCACAAAGCTGGCAAACACTTTGTCGATTTTCATGAGACATTTAAGAATTCCCTTGGCTGTTTCCTGAGCAAAACTTCTAGCCTCATGGGAAAAGCTCATAATTCACAGCTGTTCTGCATCACATTATCATGGCCGATTATTACATTTGCCTGAACTGACTCTTTCAAGAGCAATTTTCAAGTGAGCAATCAGATCAAGGGTATTAAATCTAATTCAGCCATTTTAATGACCCAGCTAACTGAAATAGTGCTGGTCATTTTGATGATTAAAGTAACAAATAGAATTCAATTGTGCAAAATTGAAATTTCTCATTGATGGCTGTGTTGTCAACACATATATGAAGACAAAACTCTGAGCCTAACTAAAGCACACAGTGGATCAGATGATGCCTGAGGTATATTGTTTTTTATGCCCCCATCATAATACTGAATTGCACTATCCTGTATTCTTTATGTAGCCTTATCTTAGTGAAAAGTGAAAACAAATTCCTCCCTACCTTAATCACATGGAAG
Organism: Heterohyrax brucei; assembly: GCA_028571685.1. Classification (NCBI taxonomy): domain Eukaryota; kingdom Metazoa; phylum Chordata; class Mammalia; order Hyracoidea; family Procaviidae; genus Heterohyrax; species Heterohyrax brucei. The sequence continues at coordinate 146,733,554 of CM053143.1, forward strand.
TTAGAGATATAGTTCTGAAAATAAACAAAGTTATCACAACCCTTTAGTAGTTGATGATTCTGATGGGAAAAGATTCCTGTGTTTTCAAAACAAATATAACGCAGTATGATTTGCCATATGGAAAAAAATTCAGAGAAAGGAAATTCGGAACACCTATTGCTATCAAAATTTCAGAAATCTGCCAGTAGCATTTTAAATGGGGCTTTTACCTGTTTCACACAACAGCTGAGTCTCACCATCTGGATCAGAATGAAATTTATCTGAATTCAGCCAGAATGGTCAGATAACTTCCTTTTGCAGGTCCTTCAAACAACAGGATGATGGGGGAACACACTTGACATCAGAAAGCTGTCTCCAAATGTATGAAACCAAAGTGCCATGAAAATGATGAGAAGAATGTTAGACTTACACACTGCTTAATCATTTCTAGTACAGCATTGCATTCTAATTGGGGATTAAGCCAACAAGGCGTGTTTGTTTATAATCATGATAATTACTAGGTGCAGAGCAGTGTAAAATGATTCCTCAAATGGAACGCTACATTTTCCTAATGGACACCTAAATTAATAAACATTTGTGGGTGTTTCAACACATCAAGCAACACAAGACATTAGAGCAAAAACAGTACAATCTCAGATCATAAACTCTTGCAGTGAAGCACTTTAGACAATGACACCGAAATTAAAACTGTGCAAAGCATGAGCTTGTCCTTATACACTACAGGGTTTTAACATCAGAGTTGTTGATTAAAATGAACACCCAAAATAAGCAAATTGTTGACTGGTAGAACAGGAAATATTTTTAAAGAGTGTGATTTACAGAAAGATGTTTACTTGCGTTTTATTGTCTACGAAAAGTATTCCACTCTGGGTCATAACAAATTACAGATAACATTTGCAAAGAATAGCTACTCTGAAAACAATTATGCTCACATGAAACCTGTGCATAGACCAAGAGGCAGTCTTTGAACAGAACAAGTGGATGCTGCATTGTTTAAAGGTGTGTGTCAGGGGCGTATCCTTTGGAATACTTATTTAATCTGTATGTTAGCTAATAATCCTAGAAACTGGACAATATGAAGAAAAGGGCATCAGGATTGCTGGAAGACTCATTAATAGCTTGTGATACACAGATAACAAAACTTTATTTGCTTACTGAGAGTGAAGAGGACTTGAAGTACTTATTGACAAAGATCAAAGACTACAGTCTTCAGCATGGACTACACTTCTGCATAACGAAAACAGAAGTCCTTACAACTGGACCATTAAGCAACACCGTGATAAATGGAGAAAATAATGAAAATATCAAGGATTTCATTTTACTTGGATCCACAAGTAATGCCTATCAAAGCATTAAATGATGTATTTACTGCACTGGGCAAATGTGTTGCAAAAGACCTCGTTAAAGTGTTAAAAAGCAAAAAGCTTCATTGTAAGGACTAAGGTGTGCCTGAGGCAGGCCAAGCCACAGACTGCCAGAAGAATGAACAAATCTGTCTTGGAAGAAGTACAGCCAGAGTACGCTTTAGAAGTTTGGATGGTGAGACTTGGTCCCAAATACTTTGGACACATTCCGAGGAATCAGTCCCTGGAGAAGGACATCATGCTTGTGGAGGGTCAATAAAAAACAGAAAAACCCTCAATGAGATGGATGACACAATAGCTTCAACGTTGGACTCAAACACATCAAAATCACGGAGATGGCACAAGTCCATCAGTGTTTTGTTTATGTTATGAATAAGGTCACCTTGAGTCACAGCCAACTCAAGAGTGACTAACAACAATAGGTTCATTCAGCTTCTTCGACCTGGGGATTGGCTACTATTCATGAAATTTTAAAATTCCTGATCATTACTGAAAGACTTTTCTTGCCAAAACCTCTTTTTCTTTCCTTTCTGCGTCTCTAATTGCACACGTTCTAAGCTGTTTGATATTCCACATGTCTCTGATGCAATATTCAGTTTTTCAGTCTTTTCCCCCTGTGCTATAATTTTGATGTTTTTTCCCCATTATTGTAATTAGGTGAAAGTATACAGTCCAAGTTAATTTTGAATGCCTGCTTATCTGCAGCTTCTACTCTCCTCGCCCAGTAACAGCACACTCCTTTTCATATCGTCTTAACAATCTCCTGTCTCCTCCTCTCTACTCTCTTTTCTCCCATCTAGAAAGAGACCAGCATCTTATAAATGCATAGATCCATAAAGTACACATACCATATGGTTACACTGTGTCTCCGAGCCCAGGCCATTTCTGTCCACAGAGTTGACCTCTGTAATGTTTTCTGGACAGGGCTGCTGCAGGTCTAGGGGTAATTTTGATAGTTTTTATTTTCAACTTACCTTTTTTCTGCGACACTCATTTTTAATCCTATCCAGAGATTTTTTTTTTTTCAGACATCTTCTTTCTCTAGAATTTCATTTGGTTCTTTTCTACTGCTCCCATTTCTCCATTAATACTGTCCATCTTTCATTGAATACTTTTGTCTTTAAAAAATTCTTAAACATATTTTTAATAGTGATTTAATTTGCTAATTGTAACATTTCTATGTTCTTAAAATGAGCTTTATTGAAAATTTCCTGCTTCATCATTCTTAACTGGATGCTGAGCATTACGGATAACACATTTTTTGGTATAAATAATGTTACACTTTATTCTATCAAGCTAATTTTCTGGCAGATTGCCTTATCCTTGACTTTTTAGTGTAAATCTGAGGAATGCCTTATTCTAAGGCTAGAGAATTCCTGTTCTTAAGGAAGGGCTTTTCTGCTCCCTGATTTTAATGCTCTGATTGTTCAGTGAAGTCTCATCACTCAATTTTTTAGAACTCCTGTATCTCCCCACATAATTTGTGGCCAGTGAAATTTCTATTTTGTTCACATCTTCCTGATTTTCTGTTTTTCTCTGATAGGCTTCAAAGATCATCACCTTGTTCATGTATAGCTTGAAAACTTGGCCCATTTCTTTGATTTCATGTCATTATACTGCCATTTTTAGTAGAGCACTGCATTGCAAATTACAGCCATACAGAAACCCTAACCTTTAATTAGGTTAATTTGCTCATTGAGAGCAAACCCTAATAGCATAATGGTTAAGTGTTATATCTGCTTACCAAAGGATCAGGAGTTCTAATCTGCCAGGTGTTCCTTGGAAACTGTACAAAGCGGTTCTACTCTGCCACATAGCATCACGACGAGTTGGAATTGACTCAGTTGTACTGGGTTTGGGCTCTTTTGAGCTCACCGAGACTCCCATGCTCTCTTGGACTCCACTTTCCTGTTCTATTGTCCAGAAACTGCTTCTATGCAGAAAGCTGCAGTATTCATGGAGTTCTCCTGGCACGTGTTTTGCATTTTTCAGGATTGTAATAGTTCAGTGCCTTCTATTGAGTAGCGAAGAATTAGTTTAAAAGCCTTCTTCGAAACAGAAAATAACCTTCTAATTTTATTAATTATATGCCTGTCTTCAAATAATGTTTTTTACCCTAAATTCTGGGCTGCATGCTTTTTTCTTATTATCTCTTTATATATATGTGTAATTTTATTTTATAATTTGCTCTGAAGACAATATTGTTGATTGAACTTACTATTAAGAGTCCATCAGTTTGTTTTTAATTGGTATTTTTATTAATATTTTTTAGCTTATAGCCAAATGGAAGAAAACTCATACATTCATAACTAATTTTTAGCACATAAGATATAAATTCCAGGCATTTCAGATTTTCTTACAAAGCGTCTCATGCAATAAAAATAGTAAGAAATTTATTTTATATGTACATGACTCACTTCTTATGTTTAATTTTTTAAGATATTTTATTGTGGGTTAAGTGAGTTTATAACCCATCTGTTTGTCATACAAAAACTTACATACACATTGTTATATAACCCTATTTGCTCTCCCCACACTGTGACAACACACTCCTCCTCTCCACCTTGTGTCCTCTGTGTCCATTCAGCCAGCACCTGCCTTCTGCCCTCTCATCTAGCTTCTAGACAAGAGCTGCCAAATTAGTCTCACGTATCTACCTACGAAATGCATTCTTCACCAGTATCATTTTATATCTTATAGTTCACTTCAATCTTTGAAAATTTGGTTTCAGGAATGGTTTCAGCTCTAGGCAAACAGACGGTCTGGGGACCATGTCTTTTGGCAACCCTCCAGTCTGTCAGACCATCAAGTCTGTTCTTTTTTAAGAGTTTGAGTTCCTACCCAATTTTTTTCCTGCTATGTCAAGGACTCTGTTGGGTTCCCTCTCAGGGCAGTCATTGGCAGTAAAGGGGCACCATCTAGTTCTCCTGGTCTCATGCTGATGTAGTCTGTGGTTTACCAAGCCCTTTCTGTCTCTTGGGCTCATAGTTTCCTTATATCTTTATTGTTCTTCATTCTACTTTACTCCAAGTAGACTGGGATCAATTAATGCTTCTTAGATAGCCACTTGTTAACTTTAAAGACTCCAGATGGCACTCACCAATGTGGGATGCAGAAGAGTTTCTTAATAAAATCTGTTATGCCAATTCACCTAGATGTCCCTTAAAACTATTGTCACCAGACCCCTGCCCTTGTAACTCTGTCCCTCAAAATGTTTGCTTGTTTGGCTTAGTCCACTTATGTTGACTTCTCCTGTACTGTGTTTTGTCCTTCCCTTCATCTAAAATAATTCTTGTCAGCTATCTAGTTAATGAATATCCCTCTCCTTTCCCACTGCACCATCAAAGACTATCAAAGAACATTTTCTTCTGTGTTTAACCCTTTTCTTGAATTCTTATAATAGTGGTCTCATACAATATTTTGTCCTTTCAAAACTAATTTCACTCTGCATATTGCCTTCCAGATTCTTCTGTATTGTATTTCACAAATTCTTACGTTTAATTATTGTTCTGTATCATTGCTTAGTATTTTGTTGTGTGCATACACCATAATTTATTTATCCATTCATCCATTGATGGACACTGTCTTGGACTGAATTTTGTCCTCAGAAAAGTCAACAGAAGTATCCTCCAAAAAATACCTCTCAGTTTGTCTGAGCTGTGATAACCATGATTATGTGATTGTCCACAATTTGATGTCATTTCATATGAGTTGTAAATTCTATCACTATGGTTCAATAAGATGGATTAGTGGCAATTACATAAGAGAGAAACAGTAGAGAGACACAGGGACTTCATACCACTGAAGGAGCAGCATTAGCATCAGAGCATACCCTTTGGACCTGAGGTTCCAGTGCTGAGATGCTTGCAGGCAAAGGAAGACTGACGACAAGAGCTTACCTCCAGAACTGACAAAGACAGAAAGCCTTCCCCTGAAGCCAAGGCCCTGAATTCGGACTTGTAGCCTACTGGACTGTGACAAAACATACTTCGTTTGTTAAAGGTATCCGCTTCTGGTATTTCTATTACAGCAGCATTCAGCAGTTAAGACAAGGACCCACCTCAATTCCATTTTTTGGCTCTTATGGGCAGTGCTATAATGAACATTGGTGTACAAATATCTATTCCTGTGACAGCTTTTATTTTTCTTCAATATATTTCAAAAAGTGTGATTGCTACATCTGTTCTTTCTTACTTGTTCTTTTTTTAATCAAGTTTACCGCTCTGTCTTTTTATTGATGCATTTCATCTATTTACATTCAGAATAATTACTGATGGGTATGAATTTAGTGATATCATTTTGATGTATTTTTGTCGGCATTTTCTTTACTCCACTTAATTTTCTATGCTAGGTCATTTTTAATTACAGGTTTTCTTTTCGTCTTTTTCATTGTTGTTGGTTTTGTATTTGCTGAGACTTCATGGCTTTTTCTCTTATTTAACATGTAGGACTGTTAACTTCCTTTGTGGTTATCTTAATATTTATCTCTATTGTTCTAAATTTAAACCAGTCTAAATTCTTCATACTGCCTTCACTTCATCTCCATATGAAAGTGCTATGACTACATTATCTAGTCCCTCTTTTGATACAATATTGTTATCTTTTACATAATGACATCTCAGTTTCCCTATTTTCAGTATTTCAGCTTTGATTTATTTTTGTGATTTCCCTATCTGGGTTGATTCTTGTAGTTCTGTCTTATGACGTGGTGTTTAGTTTTTGTCTGATGTTATTGATTTTCTGATGAAGAACTTCCTGTAGAGTCTCTTGTAATTTCAGTTTAGATTAGCAAATTCTCTAAACTTCTCTTTGTCTGGAAATATCCTAATTTTGCCATCATATTTGAGAAACAATTTTCATGGGATATATAATTCTTGGCTGGCAGATTTTTTTCCTTCAAGGGTTTATATATGTCATCCCATTGCCTTTTTGCCTGCAGGGTTTCTGCTAAGTAGTCAAAGCTTAGTCTTATGGACTACCTTTGTACATTATTTTAAGTTTAACCCTAGATGCCTTTAAAAGCATCTCTGTATCCTTAGTTTTGATAAGTTTGATTATAATACGTGTTGGTCTCTCTCTTTTAGGATCTGCCTTGTGTGGAGTTCAGTTAGTATCTTGGATAGATATCTTCTCATCTATTGTGACATCAGGGAAGTTTTCTGTCAACAAATATTCAAAACTTCTCTCTGTATTTGCTGTTGCCCCTATTTCAGCCCTGAGTTCCTGGGTTAGGGGATCCAGCACATTTCCTTTTACTTTCTTTTTCTTTATGCTCTTTTTGTGTCCCTTCCCCCCACTCTGGTACTCCAATCACTTATAGGTTATTCCTCTTGATAGAGTCCCACAAAATTCTTAGGGTATCTTCAGTTTTTTTAATTGTTTTATCTTATTTTTTTCTCAACTATGTGTCATTTGCTATTATCTTCAGTCTCATTAATTCTGCATTCCATTGCCTCCCTTCTACAACTTTGACTTTATACCAAGTTGTCTAATTCTGTTATTTTATCCTTAATCTGCAGAATTCCAGGTTTTCTTGCTCAAGAGTTTCTTGAAACCCATTCAGTTTGTCATCATAAACTGCTACACTTTGCCTGATCTTCTTCCTGTCCTCTTTAAGATTCTAAAAGTTACTCTTTGGTATTCTACCTCTGATAATTCCAGGAAGTTCTCTTTGTTTTGTTGCTTTCTGCAGCCAACGTAGTCTGCCTTATTAAGTGATTTGATATCAACTGTTGTCTCCAAGCCATCAGAAATTGTAATTTCTTCATATTCACTTAGTATATTCTAACATATTTTTTAATTTTGTTTGGAAATGCATAAATAGGCTGGCCTCATAAGCTAGATTATTGGTGCCTTAAGGATTCTAATGTCCTGTTACCAGGTTGTTAGAGCTTATTAGGCACTTGGGCCCAGGTGTCCATTTACTTTTCTTGAACATATTCAGTTTAGGTTGTCAGTGGCCAAGTGAGTGGTGTTGGCTCTTCCCTGCAGCCCTAACTGGACATCATATATCGATTTGTGTTCTCAAAAAAATATGTGTAGAAATTCAGCTGGGCCAGGATTCCTTGTTTGGTGTGATGTTCCTCCATATTGGAAATCCATCCTCTATAATGTTAATGAGGGTGGATAGGTGGCAGCTGTGTTGTAAGTTAGGACTCTGTAAGATTATTTTGTGCCTTGAGGCAGTCTCTTGAGACATAAAGAAGCCGGCAGAGAGACTTGGGGATGTCATACCACCAAGAAGCTGTGCTAGAAGTTGATCATATTCTATGGAAAGGACTGGGGTCCCTGTACCTCAGAATCTTCCAGTCCAAGGGGATACTGATGACAAAGACCTTCCCCCAGATCCAGGAAAAAAAACCTTCCTCTGGAACTCACACCCTAAATATGAACTTTTAGCCTATGGGACTGTGACAAAATAAAATTTCTCTTTTTAAAGCCATGCACTTGTATTTGTTAAAGCAGCACTAGATGACTACAACACTGGGCAAGGGTGATTGGTGCAGGCGCACATAGTCGCTACACACACTGAGAAGGGTAGGGAGCTGACAACTACCTCTGCCTAAGCAAAGGACCTGTTTCTGCCCTGAGTTCCTGGGTTAGGGGAGCCAGCAAACTTCCCTCCCACCCTCCATCTATCCCTCCCTCCCTTCCTTCCTTTTGGTTATTTCATCCTGTGTGTCCTCTACAAGTCTGAGAGAATAGACTTGGGGTATGTATAAGTGGTCTTAGTTCCAGCTCATTTGTAGAGTGTCAGAATTTGGAGTTCAGTGCAGTGCAAAGAAGACAGGGGTAAGTGCTGGGGAAAGGGAGAGAGGAGAACATGAATTGGCATATGGCAGGTTAGTTGCAAGTCACTTAGCTTTTGACAATCAAACAGTCCTCTTCTCTGACTCTAGAGGTGTGACTACAGCTGAACTTCTCCACTGAGCAGGATACTCCCCAAATGCTGCTGCTTTGCTCGCTATGCTAGCAGTGGCAGATCCTCCTGCAGGGTAAGGATTCCTACCCAGTCAGGTATGGCCAGTTCTAGGAAATTCTGGACCTACCATCTCTTCCCTGTTACTCAATCTGATTTCACAGCTTTCTGTTTGATATTCAGGGATCCTAGAGTGTCATATATAATCCATTCATTTGTTTTTCTGAATCTTTGTTGTTAGAGAAACCAAGGAAGCATCTGAATACTCTGCCATTTAGCTTCACCTCAAAACTAAATTTTTGGCCCTCAATTAATGCTAACGGTTGATGCTGGGTGATTTCCTTTGTGTTTGAAATTGTTTCAACTCATGGTGACCTTGCATGAAACAGAACAAAATACTGCCCAGGACCATGCTAGCCTCATAATCATTCTTATGGTTGAGACCATTGAGACCATTGTTGCAGCAATTACATATTGTTGTGATCTTCCTCTTTTCTCTGATCCTCACCTTTACCAAATGTAATGTCCTTTTCTAGAGATGGTCCCTCCTGCTTTTATATTGACCCTTTCAGCATGAGTCGGATCCGACTTGACGGCACTTGGCTTGGCTTTCAGCAGTAGTGTCCATCCTTGTCCATGACAGTGGATTTTACATTAAAATTTATTTTATCCGAGATTAGAATTGCCACACCTGCTCTTCTTTGCTATTGTTAGCTTGATATAGATTCTTCCATCCTTTAACTTTCAGTTTGTTTCTATCTTTAAGTCTAAGGTGAATTTCTTGTAGGCAACATATAGATGGGTGATGTCTTTTGCTCCAAAATGTCACCGAATGTCTCTCTACTGGAGCAATCAATCCATTTACATTCAACATAATTATTGATAGGTATGTGTTTAGTGCTGTCATTGTGATATGTTTATTTTTGTGTTGATGTTTTCTCTGTTGTTCTTATTAATCTGTTCTGCCACCTTCTTTGTGAGTCGATTTTTCACCTTTTTCAGGGTTGGTTTTTGGGGTGGTTGAACTCTTGTATTATGTTTCTTGATTTGATATATTGCATCTTTATTGTGCTTTACAGCTGCCCCTGTGATCCCCCTTAATAAACTATGTATAAGCCTAGCTATAATTACTACCAGTCCTACTAACTTCCTCTCCATCTGGAAGGACTATAATGACTGCAGTACATCCCTCTTTTTAATCTGATGACACCATAGTTTTCGTAATATAATCACTGGATCATTTCTTTCTCTATTATTTGTTTGACTAAATTTGGAGCCTTCTCTAACTGAGTAGGTTTCTGGGTGATGTGTCCTGTATTTGCTTCTAAGATACAAAGTTAGTGGTTTTGTTCTTCTAAGCCAAGAGATTTTTTTCTGCATTTCTTGTAGCTTTGGTTTAGTTATTACAAAGTCTCTGAGTTTCTGTTTATCTGCAAATGTCTTAATTTCCTTTGCATATTTGAAAGATAGTTTTGCAGGATATATACTTCTTGGTTGGAAGTGCTTCTCTTTCAAGGCTTTGAATGTGTCATGCCATGATCTCTGTGCCAGCATGTTTTATTCTGAGAAATCTGATGAAAGTCTACAGGGTTTCCCTCTGAATGTAAGCTTTGGTTTGAGTCTTGCTGCCTTTAATAGTTTCTGCTTATCTTTCATTTTTTTAAGGCTAATGATAATATGTCTTGGAGTCTTTCTTTTGAGATCTATATTGAGTGGTGTTCAATATACATCTTGGATATCTATATTCTCTTCTTTCATAATTTCTGGGAAGTTTTCTGTCAGTAGCTCAGCCACAATGCTCTGTGTTCTCAGGTGTCTCACTTTGTTCAGGAACTCCAATTAATCCTAAATTGTTCTTCTTAAGTCTCACATGCTTCCCAAGGCTTCTTAATATTTTTTTTCTTTTTTCTGATTTCTCCTCATAGATGCTGGAGTCAGTAGCTCTGTCTTCCAAGTCAGAAAGTCTCTTTTCCATTTGTTCCATTCTGTTTTCTTGGCTTTGAACTGAAGTTTCTATCTCTTTGGTCTTGTTCTTGATCTGTTGGATTTCAGAGTACTGGTGTCCATCAGATCAAATAGCTTGCTTAATTTTTCATTTTGCTCTGTTGCATTTTGCAGAAGGTATAGGAGGGCTCTCTATATAATCCTTTTGTATTCACCTTCCCACAGTTTTAGAAAGGTTTCTTTGTCTAGCAAGTTCTTTGCTGCTTCCTTTGGGGGGCCCTCTGAAGCCACAGGTGATTTCTTAGTTATGCTTTTAGCCAGAGTTTGTTCCTTTTTGGGCAGCATGTGGGTCAATAAAGGCTGGGAGAGACGCTGTGAGGAAGGACCGCAATTGTTTCTCTAGGCCATCTTAAAATGAAAGGTAAAAGGTATCTGACAACTTCCAAAGTCAGTCAGGTATTCAGGTGTACAGGTTTCTCTTCCCAGTTGGCAAAGCAAGCACCTCTATAGTCAACGACAGATGTTATAAACTAGTTCAAAATACAGAAAGGCTACTACCCTGCTGGCCTCTGCTTTTGGGCCCCAGTAGGTGACACTGTGTAGAATGCTGCTTTTCTACTAGAAAAGCATCTTCTGTGGAGGCAATGCCTCCCAACCTAGGAATTAGGTCCTGCTGAGGCCTCCATCTCAGTATTCCACATTCCAGTGTAACAAGATAGTGTCCCACACAAGATCCCCACCACCTCAGTACAGGCTACTCAATGGCGGAGGCAGAAAGAGGCCAAAGGTGCCAAGATGCAGAGTGCAAAGCCAGGCTCTCAAAATATGGCAACTTCACCTGCTGATCCCACCAGCAGTGCATCTGAGATTACCTGCTAGTCATGTCCCCTCTCTGCCCGCCAACAAAGACAGAGAGAAAAAAGTTAAAATGGCGAGTTACGTTTGGCCCTTGAAAGCCAGCACTCACCAAGAGCAGGGATCAGGGAAAGAGAGAAAATTCTCTGTTGAGCTGTATAAAGTCCAAATTAATAGCCCTATGCTGCGTCCTACGGTTCATTAGGTGTCCAGAAGGATCCGTTTAATTATCAATTCAAGTCTTGGTTTCCAGAGGGATTTAGGAAGACATGTGTTTAGCTTGCCATCCTGACTCCACCCCCAAGACAGTCCCTCCTAATAACATTTCCAAGGTATGTGAAACATAGTCTTACCATCCTTGCTTCAAACAGCATTCTGGTTGTACTTCTTCCAAGACAAATTTTTAGTTTGGGGGCAGTCCATGGTACTATGGACCAACATTGTAACAGAAATACATTCATTCTTCTCCCGTCTTCCTTATTCATGGTCCAGCTTTGACATATAAAGGATCTTCCAATAAGGATGTCTTATTTTTGACAGCTCACAGTGACAGTATTTGTGAAGCCATATTTATCATGTATTTTCTTTTAAGTAGTCTTGATAAATAGGCATAAAAACTTACAATACATGAATTTATTAAAGTTTATTATCAAAATGGGTGTTTCATTCTCCAAACATTCTGTGTCAGGTGAAATTTACAATGCACATAATCATCCCACTGACAGAACACTTTGATATTTAATCAAAAAAATTGAGATAACCAGGTCTTTTGCCAAGCAGACAATGCCTGTGCAACTGCAAATGTTGCCATCATTCATTATTGTATGCAAGAATCCATCCCAATCAATTTCTTGACAAGCATGAGAACTGGGCCTTTCGTTGACCACAATTTGGTGAATTTTGCAATTAGACTTGAAGCTTTACCCTTGCAAAATCGTTGTAACTCAAGAACTGAAGTCCAACAACCATAGATTGTGCCATAGGTTTGCTAACTGGGCTCTTGAGCAATTGGAAGTCAATCTTGTTTTGGTTGAAAAATCATCTTTGGCAATGAGACCCATTTTTGGTCAATTCAATGGTTTTGTTAACAAATGAAATTGTCACATTTGGAGCAATGAGAATCCAATGGAGATTCAAGAACATCTACTTCATCTCCCAAAAGTTACCACTTGGTGTGGATTTTGGTCCAGTGGAATCCTTGGCCCTTATTTCTTCCAAGATGAACAAGGAGAGGCTGTGACTGTCAATGGTGAAAGACATCAAGCTATGGTAACCAATTATTTGGGGCTCCATTTGTAAGGTACTGTGGCAGCCATCTACCCTAAGTTCTTTTCCATACAGAATGCCATCAAATGTACTTCAAAGTAATAAAGCAATTAAAATTGTACTGTTTATACAACTTGTTTTATTCAAGTTCAAAGATAAGATAAACTTATTGGAAGACGATTTATATGATGCAATTGAAAACAGCATGGCTTCTCTCAAGCATACTTCAGTCCTTAAAGTGGCATCTTTTGCAGTAGGTTTGCTCAGTGCAGTAGCTCATTAGATTTATTGCCTGCTGCTTCTAAGGATGTTGATTGTGGATCCAAGTAAAATGAATTCTGAGACAATTTCAGGATTTTCTCCATTTATCATGATGTTGCTTATGTGTCCAGCTGTGAGGATTTTTGTTTTTTGTTGAGGTGTAGTTTATACATAAGGCCTCATCTTCGACATTCATTATTAAGTGCCTCAAGTCCTCTGCTTTCAAGCATAGATTGTGTCATCTGCCTATGAAAGGTTGTTAAGGGTCTTCCTCCTTCCTTAATACCATATCTTCTTCACACAGTCCAGTTTCTGTGCATCATACAGACTTAATAAATACGTTGAGAGAATATAACCATGAAGCATGCCTTTCTTTATTTTAAACCACATAGTATTTCCTTGTTCTGTTTGAACAGCTGCCTGTTGGTCTATGTACAGGTTATGTATGAATAGTTAAGTGTTCTGGAATTCCCATTCTTTGCAGTGTTATGTATAATTTGTTTTGATCTATACAGTGGATCACATCTGCATATACAATGAAATATATGAATATACCTTTGTTATTCTCAGCTTCAAATCAAGACTCATCCAACATCAGCAATGATATTCCTCATTATATGTCTTCTTATGAAACCAGTTTTAACTTCCAATGTTTCCCAACTGATGTAGTACTGCAGCCATCTTTGGATTACCTTTAGCAAAATTTCACTTTTTCAGGTATTAATGATATTGTTTGATTATTTCTGTATTCTGTTAGATCACTTTTCTTTGGAATAGGCACAGTCATGAATCCCTTCTAGTCTGTTGACCAGTTAGCTGTCTTCCAAATTTCTTGGCATAGAAGAAAGAGTGCTTTAGGCAAATGAATAAATACAAGAAATTATGAGAGTCATGCCACACTGAAAATGCAGGTGATGAAAACAATGGTAAAGCACAATTTGTATGGTTAAAAAAATAAAGAAGGTGAATGTTTCAGTCAGCTGGTACTGCTCCAACAAAAAATACCACAAGTGGATGGTTTCATGAAGAGAAACTTTCTTGCCACAGTTCAGTAAGTCACAAAGCCATTTATGAGTTACAAGTCTACTCAGTAAGAGAAATTATCACAGTCTGGTAGGTTGAGTCCAAATCCAGTGAGAACATCACAGCACAGGAACCTCAGGTCCAAAGGATGTGCTCTGCTTTTGGTGCTGCCTTCTTGGTTGTATGAGCTTCCCAACTTACTCTGTTTACTTCTCTCCCTTATGTCCCACAACCTAGTAGCCTGAGTCCAGCCTCACCAGCACAAGTACCGCCCACTCTCCCTCGTCAACATCACAGAGGCAGGATTCACAACACATAGGAGGGACTGCACCACACGGAAACTCATAGCCAAGTCAAATCAATGCATGTATTCTTGGGGGTGGGAACACAATGCAACCCATGACAGTGAGCATTAATATTGCTTTGATAAATTTGTTGATTTTAGTAAGCAGTGTAATGACCAATAATTTCATTCAACAATGTATAATGAATAAGTTTGTTGTATGAAACTCATGGAACAGATCTACAAATATCTGCAGATGTGTAATAGAAAAGCAGCTTTTCAAGCAGGTTAAAAAAGAGAAAGAAAAATTTAAAACTTTTTATGAGAGCCTTACTATGTTAATCCAGCTTTAAAGATGGCTTACATTATGATTTCTTGACCATTAATAAACAAGGAAGACAATATTTATGTTTTAGGGTTCTTCACACTGATGAGTGCATTGAGAATTCTAAAATGTCATGAAGACAGTGCTCAAAGAAAGCTGTTAACTTGGACTTTAACAATCAAATTAAAACTCACTAGATCAATATCATGAAAATATAAGGAAAACATTTAGTTTTATTTTAAAGTTCTAAAAGTGTTATTGTAATATTTATGCTTTTAAAAAGCCAAGGATTACTTTTCAGAAGTCATGATACAAAGGAAGATTCTTCAAGTCATGGGGATGTAATGATAACTATTGAAACTGACCAATAGTTTACACAAGCATTTTTTTTTTTCTGAAATGAAAAAATATATGTGATGAACCTTTCAGTTAATCAAAATAATTGGAAAATACTGACAAAAATAAAGTGGTAAACCTAACAATTAAAGTAGACACAAAACACTGCTCCAAGGTAGACATGAAACACTACTCCTTTAATGTCCTAGAGATGACAGAGACTAACTAATTCACTGCCAATTAATGTATATTGCTCTTATAATGCAAAACCCTCTGTGCAATTTTTAACATTTCAACAATTAAAAAGCAGTGATTTTTTTTTTTCAACAAAGGAAATATATTTGAGATGATTGCAAAATTCTTTTTACCAATATTGTGGTCATTCATATGATCAGTAAGGAGTACCAAAGTCTGTATATGTTCTTGATAAATAGGCAGCATATGCAAAATATGCTGTTTACTTCCTTATTCTCCTCAGAGCAAAACAGTTGATATCACACAGTAATTTTAGGTACAAAGTAATTTTAGAGACATAGTTCCTGCAATTATTGGCAATTTTTGGTATTTTACAACAGGTTTTCTCTAAAATTTGAGCTATTTTATGGACATCTCAACCTGGATGTATCTTTAAAGATAATATGTGTAATGAGATGATATCGCCATTGTGAAGCTCTTCAAGCCTTGGAACACTGCTACAATAACATTTTAAGGACTCTCAAATTTATTTTCAACCACTTTAAAAAAGGCTTTACAAAAATAAAGTACAGAAAAACATTTCAAGAGTTGTCAAAGTTCAAACACCTCATTTTAACTACAAGTTACAAAATTTTAGAATATTTTGAAAAAATTGAAAAAATAAGTCTTTTGATTTAGACGTATATGAAAACTCTTTATATGTTTATATTTACATAGTGAAGTAATTTAGAGAAAGATAAAAATTCATCAAAAATTCTGTACAAATTATTCTGACATCAGAAAAAATTACAACAAATTTCTTGTATAATACCAAAAGCAGCAATTTACTAAGAAGAGAGATCAACTTATAATAGCAGTAATAAATAAGCTCTTTTATCATTTGTTTGTGCAATTAGAATTTAAACATAAGAAATGAATCAGAAGCAAGGGCAAGATGTGAAAGTAGCCAGATTCTTCCTATGATCCCTCTTACAACAAATACCAGAAAAAACAGATGAATCAATTATGTATGACACTCTAGAATCCCTGAACATCAAAGGCAAAGTTGAGAAATCAGAATGAGCAGCAGCAGATGAAGAGACATTTCAGAAGCAAGGAGTAGTGGCTAGACTTGATGTAGTGTGAGTTGGCACCCCCTGAGGACAGATCCACTGACATGATGAGTCCAGCTGTGGCATTCCAAATGCTATTTTTCGCATCAGGAGAGATTTTGCAGCTGAGAGTCTGCTCATGGCTCCAGAATCGGTGAAATGTGGCACTAATTTGTCAAAAGGTAAGTAATTTACATCTCACCTACCACATGAGGACCAAAATCTTTCCTTTGCGATAAGCCTCTCTCTTTGCGATAAGCCTCTCTTCCTTCTTTTTGCCCCTGCCCTGCTATCACCCCTACCCCTCAACACACGCTGGACCTCAGGTAGCTCCTTACACTGACATATCCCCTGGGCCGTAAGTAGGACTTCTTACATGCCCTGAACCATTTCCCAGACTTGGAGATGGGACATGTTAGCAAACAGGGTAAAAATTATCTGCCAGCTCACCTGAACCAGGAGCTCAGGGAAGAAATAGCTCCTTTGCCATAAGGAGTCCACGGACTTTGAGTATCTTTCATCCCACATAGACCTGTGTAGGCCCACTGCAACAGCACAGACCTTCAATAGCACAGTACAATAGGGTAAATACCTGAACACTAATTTTACTGTATTAGCTATATGGTAATTGTAGTGTTAGAGAGCAATGTTGAATGTACCATGCACAGCCAAAGGAACAAACAGATCCATTCCGGAAGAAGTACAGCCAGAATGTTCCTTGGAAGCAAAGACGGTTAGACTGCGTCTTACATACTTTGGACATGTTGTCAGGAAGGATCAGTCCCTGGAGAAGGATATCATGCTTGGTGGAGTGGAGGGTCAGCGAAAAAGAGACCCTCAAGGAGATGGACTGACACAGTGGCCACAACAAGGAGCTTAAGCATAAAAGCAACTGTGGACACAGTGCAAGACGAGGCAATTTTTTGCTCTGTCGTTCATAGCATCGCTATGAATCAGAATTGAGAATACCTGATAACAACAACAGCTATACAGTGGAAAGGACGACTTCTGACACTTGACATGGAGCTGCCTGTTAAACAGGGTCTTCACTTACTCACAGCAGGACCTGCAGACTGGTGGCTCCACTCATGCCACTTAACTATCCATGACAGGGATCCAAGAACAATAGTGCCTCCTGGTCCCTATAGTCAAAAGCACGTGGGCACCCATAATCCAGTTGTAATATCTGCCCATCCATGTGCTGTAAGGAACAGTGACACACTTTCCTCACAGACAATCTGGGCTGGCTGTCAGCTCCCTGCTTTGCTGAGGACATGCATCCAGGCACCTGTGCTTAGATCAATCACTCCTGCTCCTCTAGGACTGTACATAAGAGCCTACCCCACACACCTGGTGCTCAGTCTCCTAGATACCTGAGCTGAATCCATACAAAAAAACTAAAGGACTCCTGGAATCACATGCCTAGTAAAAGCTCTAACTACGTGGTGACAGGATGACAGAGCTTCAAAGGCAACAATAATCAAACTAGCTCACATGATAAGCCGATTTGGGCACTTCAAAATAAGAAGCTAGCACACAGTAAGCAAACATAAGATAAATAAATACAATAATCTGTTGAGGCCTTTTCTAGCCAAAATAATGTATATAAAACAATCCTGATCCAAATTCCAATGATATTTTTTAATGAGATAGAGAAATAAGTCACCAACTTTATGTGGAAAGGAGAGAAGCCCAGAATAAGGAAAGCACTACTGAAGAACAACAAAGTGGGAGGCCTCAAACCACCTGACTTTGGAACTTACTGCACCACTATGGTATTCAAAATGCCTCAGAAGGGCACAACAACAAACACAAGGCCAATGGAACAGAACTGAGAACCCAGATATAAAGTCATCTATCTACGCACAGCTGAGTCCATAAACTGGGAAAACGACAGTCTGTTTAACAAACGGATAACTGGATATTTATCTGCAAAAAGTCAAACAAGACCCAAACCTTATGCCATGGATAAAAATCAACTCAAAATGGATCAAAAACCTCATTATAAAATCTACAATGATAAATAACATGACAAAAAAATAAGGACAATGCTGGGAACCCTAATACAAGGCATAAGCACATTACAAAACATTAACAACAATGCATAAACACCAGCAGAGAAAATAGATAACTGAGAACTCCCCAAAATCAAATATTTATGAACATACAGAGACTTCACCAAATGAATAAAATGGCAACTTACAGATTAGGGGAAAAAAATTAGCTACCACAAATCCAATCAGCATCTAACCTCTATAGTCTATAAAATACTGCAAAACTTCAGCAACAAAAGGGCATATAATCTGACTAAAATTTGGGCAAAACATATGAACAGACACTGCACCAAGAAAGACATTCAAGCAACTAACAGATTCATAAGAAAAAGGTCAAGATCATTAGCCATGAGAGAAATGCAAATTAAAACTACAATGAGATACCACCTCACTCCAACAGTGCTGGCATATAATACAAAAAACACAGAATCACAAATACTGGAGAGGCATGTTGGAGTGGCTATGGAAATACTGGAACATTTACACACTGCTAACGGGGGTGTAAAATCATACAAGCACTTTAGAAATCCATTTGGCATCAAAAACATGACAAAAGTGTGAGCCCAAGACACAGAAGGGACTACATGCAACAGAATGTACATCAGCATGAGACCTGAAGAACTAAACGGTGCCCAGCCACCAAAGACGACCTTTATAGGGAACTCAGCAAAGAGTCCCTGACGCAGGAGGAGAAATACCAGGTTAAGAACTCAAACTCTAGTAAAAAGACCCGACTTGATGGTCTGATGGTTTTCAGGGTGCCTGGAAAACACAGCGCCCCTGGATTCTCTGTTAACCCAGAACCACAACCATTACGGAAGGCAACTCCTCAGACAAAGACTGAACTGGTGGAAAAGACACAAAAGGATACTGATCAACAGTGCGCTTCCTGGCATGGACAGATGCAAGAGACTCACTTGGCAGCTCCTGCTTGCAGACAAGAGAAAAAAAACAGGAGCTGGCTGAATGGACTTGGGAAATAGGGGTTGGAGGGGATGAGTGTGCTGTCACAGAGTTGGGATAACAGCTAGGGTTACATGCAAAGTGTGTGCAAGTTTTTGGACAAGAAACTGACTGTAATTGTAAACTGTCACTTCAAATACAATAAAAAATTATAGCAAAAAATCGTTTTAAGGAATTGACAAACAGAGGCCTCTGGTCACCTAATCAGCCTCACGACATGGCACAGAGCTGTTAATTGGGACTTCATACCACTCAGCGAAAAACCCCCTCTCTTTCGCTGACTCCCGCTCCTGGCTAGCCCCGGCTCTCACGGACGGAAGGTAAACGCACCATTTTGACGTTTTTTTCTCTGTCTTGGCCACAGACAGAGCTTGGCCTTGCCTGGGGGCTGGACTCGGACATGCTGCTGGGGGGATAGGCAGGCGAAATTCCCATATTCTGAGAGACAGGCTTGGGACTCTGTTAATCTAGCCACTTTGAGCCTTTCGTTTTGTAGCTGCCTCAGCGGGGTTTCTGCAGAGCTTCGCAGTCAGTGTGCGGGACGCCATGCTGGTACGGAGATTTTAGTGGGACCTCGTTCTTAGCCTGGGAGCCAGCGCCTGCAAATGGGACAGCGCTTCTCCGTCAGAAAAGTAGTGATTTTGCACAGTGCTGCCTACATTGGGGGTACTGCAACAGAAGCAGAGGAATCGCTGCCTCTGGGCACCTTTAGCCCCCCTGTCTGCTGCCTGTGTGGAGGACGCCATCTCGGATACAGTGGCCGCAGCTGGACCTAATTCTTAGCTTGGGAGCCAGAGCCTGCCCACAGGAGAGCGCTTTTCTATCACAAAACCAGTACTCGACACAGTGTTGGCTAAGGCTAGGCACTGTCAGCAGAGGCCACCAGGGCACTAGCTGTGCTGTATTCTGAACTAGTTTGTTATCATCTGGGGTTGGATATAGTGGCTCTTACTTTGTCAGATGAGAAGAGGGACTTCTACACCTGAAAACCTAACTGACTTGTGAACTGGTCAGATACCTTTTGCTTTACATTTGAAGACAGCCTAGAGAAACATTTGCAATCCATCCTCACAGTACTTTTTCGAGCCTCTATATACTCACATGGGACCCAAAAAGCAACAGACAATTGTGGCATACAAGCAATCACTCATGGCTTCAGAAGGCTCCCAAACAAAGCAACCAAGGAGTTTTCCAGATGAAGAAACTTTTATGAAAGCATCAGGAAGTGAATACAAATTGGTTATATACAGAGCCCTTCTAGACCTTATACAAAATGCAGCAGAACAAAATGAAAAATTAAGCAAGTTGTTCCATCTGATGGAACACCAGTACTCTGAAATCCAACAGATCAAGAAGAAAATCAAAGACATAGAAACTTCCATGCAAACCCAAGAAAACAGAATGGAACAAATAGAAAAAAGAATTTCTGACTTGGAAGACAGAGCTATTGAGGTCAGCGTCTATGAGCAGAAATCAGAAAAAAGAAACCAGAAAAATGAAGAAACATTAAGAAGCATGTGGGACTCTATTAAGAGGAACAACCTTCGATTAATTGGAGTCCCTCAACAGAGTGAGACATCTGAGAACACAGAGAGTATTGTTGCTGAGCTGCTGAAAGAAAACTTCCCAGAAATCATGAAGGAAGAGAATATAGACATCTCAGATGCATATCGTACGCCACCCAATAGAGATCTCAAAAGAAAGACTCCAAGACATATTACAATCCAGCTTAACAAAATAAAACACAAGTAGAAACTCTTAAAGGCAGCAAGACTCAAGGCAAAGCTAACATTCAGAGGAAAACCCTGTAGGCTCTTGTCAGATTTCTCAGCAGAAACCATCCTGGCATGGAGACAGTGGCATGACACATTCAAAGTCTTGAAGGAGAAGAACTTCCAACCAAGAATTATATATCCTGCAAAACTATCTTTCAAATATGAAAATGAAATTAAGACATTCCCAGATAAACAGAAACTCACAGACTTTGTAAAAACCAAACACAAACTACAAGAAATACTGAAAGAAGTTCTTGGCTTTGGCTTAGAAGAATGAAACCACTAACTTTATATTTTAGAACAACACACTACTCAATACTCTACTCATTTAGGGAAGGCTCCACAGTAAATCACAGCGTTGATATGGAAAGAAGCAATCCAGTGATCATCATGAAAACTATGGTGTCATCATAATAAAAAGAGGGATGTACTACAGTCATTATAGTCCTTCCAGATGGAGAGGAATATGACAAGACTGGTATTAATTAAAATTGGGTTTATATGTAGTTTATTAAGGGGGATCGTAGGGGCAGCTGTAAAGCAAAACAAAGATGTGTCATTTCAAGAAATCCAACATAGGAGTCTCAACAACCACAAAACCAGCTCTGAAAAAGGTGAAAAATCAACTCACAAAAAAGAATGGCCCAGAACAGACTAATAAGAACAACAGAGAAAACAACAATATAAAAATAAACATATGACAATGGCAGCACTGAACACATACCTATCAATAATTACATTGAATGGGAATGGACTCAATGCTCCAGCAAAGAGACACTAAGTGTCATCTTGGTTCAAAAGACACGACCCATCCATATGTTGTCTACAAGAAACTCACTTGAGACCTAAAGACAGGAACAAACTGAAAATTAAAGAATGGAAGAATATATATCAAGCTAACAATGAACCAAGAAGAACAGGGGTGGCAATTCTAATCTCAGACAAAATCAATTTTAATGTCAAATCCACCATCGTGGACAAAGATGGACACTATTTATTGCTGAAAGGTTCAGTACACAAGCAAGACTGAACTATATTAATATTTATGCACATAATGTCAGAGTACCTAAATATGTTGAAGAAACACTGACTACGCTCAAAAGAGAGTTAGATGACTCCACAGTAATAGTGGGAGACTTTAACACTCCACTCTCATTACTAGACAGATCATCCAGAAAAAAGCTCAGTAAAGATACAGAAGACCTCATTGAAACAATTAACCAACTAAACCTCACTGATATATACAGAACTTTCCACCCATCAGCAGACAACTACACCTTCTTCTCCAGTGTACATGGAACATTCTCCAGAATTGACCACGTGATAGGCCATAATGCAATGCTCAACAAAATCCATACCATTGAATTACTGCAAAGCATCTTCCCAGATCATAAAGCCATCAAAGTTGAAATCAACAGCAGAAAAAACAGAGATAGAAAGGAACTCTTGGAAACTGAACAACATCTTGCTCAAAAAAACATGGGTTATAGAGGAAATCAAGGATGAATTGAAGAAATTCATGGATTCCAATGAGAACGAAAACACTTTCTACCAGAACCTATGGGATACAGCCAAAGCAGGGCTCAGAGGTCTGTTTATCTCCATAAATGCACACATCTGGAAGGAAGAAAGAAACCAAATCAAGGAACTAACTCTACAGCTTGAACAAGTAGAAAGAGAACAACAGAGGAACCCCTCGGGCACCAGAAGAAAGGAGATCATAAAGATTAGAGCAGAGCTAAATGAATTAGAGAATAGAAAAA
Organism: Heterohyrax brucei; assembly: GCA_028571685.1. Lineage (NCBI taxonomy): Eukaryota > Metazoa > Chordata > Mammalia > Hyracoidea > Procaviidae > Heterohyrax > Heterohyrax brucei. The sequence goes on from CM053143.1 coordinate 146,755,971, forward strand.
CAATTGAAATGACCAAAAGCTGGTTTTTTGAAAAGATCAACAAAATTGACAAACCACTGGCTAAACTTACTAAAGAAAAGCAGGAAAGGAAACAAATAAGCCAAATTAGAAATGAGAGGGGAGTTGTCACCACAGATGCAACAGAAATCAGAAATATCATAACAGAATACTATGAAAGACTGTACTCTAATAAATTTGAAAACCTAGGGGAAATGGACCAATTCCTTGACTCATACCACCTACCCAAATTATCACAACGTGAAGCAGAACAACTTAATAAACCCATCACAAAGGAAGAGATTGAAAAGGTCATCAAAACAATGCCAACCAAAAAATGTCAGGGCCCAGATGGCTTCACGGCAGAATTCTACCAAGCATTTAGAGAAGAGTTATCTCCAATACTACTGAGACTATTTCACAGTATAGAAAGGGATGGAGTACTCCCAAACTCATTCTATGAAGCCAGCATAACCCTGATACCTAAGCCAGGGAAAGATCCAACAAACACAGAGAACTACAGACTGATATCACTCATGAACCTAGATGCAAAAATCTTCATCAAAATTCTTGCCAAAAGAATACAACAACATATCAAGAAAATAATCCATCATGACCAAGTGGGATTCATACCAGGGATGCAAGGCTGGTTCATCATCAGGAAAACAATTAATGTGATTAACCACATAAATAACACAAAAGACAAGGATCACCTGATTTCGTCCATTGATGCCAAAAAGGCATTTGACAAAGTCCAACACCCATTCATGCTCAAAACTCTCAGCAAAATGGGCATAGACGGCAAATTCCTCAACACAATAAGGGCCATTTAACAAAGCCAATTACCCACATCATCCTGAATGGAGAGAGACTGAAAGACTTTCCCTTGAGATCAGGAACTAGACAAGGATGCCCACTCTCACCTCTCCTATTCAACATTGTGCTAGAAGTTCTAGCCAGAGCAATTCGACAAGACGAAGAAAGGGAAGAAGCCCCGGATAAGTAAAGTACTACTAAAGAAGAAGAACACACTGGGAGGCCTCTCATTACCTGACCTTAGAATATACTACACTGCCACAGTGGTCAAAACAGCCTGGTACTGGTACAAGAACAGACAGATAGATCAATGGAACAGAATTAAGACCCCAGAGACGACACCATCTGCCTATGAATAGTTGATATTTGACAAAGGCCCTAAGACATTAAACTGGGCTAAAAACAGTATCTTCAACAAATGATGCTGGCAAAATTGGTTATCCATCTGCAATCAACTGAATCAAGATCCATATCTTACACCTTATACAAAAACCAACTCCAACTGGATAAAAGACCTAAATATCAAACCTAAAACGATAAAGCTCATCCAAGAAAAGGTAGGAACAACAATGGAAGTTTTAATACACAATGAGGACAGACTCCAAAATCTGTCAAAGAAACCTCAATCAACAGAAGAGAAAATAGATAAATGGGAACTATTAAGAATCAAACACTTTTGCTCATCCAAAGACTTTATTAATAGAATTAAAAGAACACCCACAGAATGGGAAAAGTATTTGGCAACTCTATGTCAGACCGACGCCTGATCTCCATAATCTGTAAGATACCACAAAATATCAGTAAGAAGAAGATAAACCATCCAATTAAGCGATGGGCAAAGAATTTGGATAGACACTTCACTAAAGAGGAGATCCAGGCAGCTAAAAAACACATGTGGACATGTTCACAATCTTTAGTTATTAAAGAAACTCAAATCCAGACAACAATGAGATACCATCTAACCCCAACAAAATTGGCCATGATCCAGAAAACACAAAACAACAAACGCTGGAGAGGCTGTGGAGAAAGTGGAACCCTCCTACACTTTTGGCGGGGTTGCAAAATGGTCTAGCCTCTTTGGAAGGCCATCTGGTGCTTTCTTAAAAAAATGGATATCGATATATCATTAGACCCAGTAATTCCACTACTTGGAATATATCCTACAGAATCAAGGCCTTTCACACCAATGGACACATGCACCAGAATGTTTACCGCAGCACAGTCCACAATAGCAAAAAGATGGAATCAACCCAGATGCCCAACAACAGAAGAATGGATAGGTAAACTGTAGTACATATACTCAATGGAGCACTACGCAATGATAAAGAATAACGATGATTCCAGGAAACATCTCCTAACCTGGTTTCAACTGGAAGACATTATGTTGAGTGAAAGTAGTCAGCGACAAAAGGACAAATACTGTATGAGACCTCTACGATAATAAACATACTTGTGTACAGAAGAAAAGACTCTTTGACAGCTGCAAGGGAGGGGAGGGAGGGAGGGTGAGGGGTGGAGGGCTTAGTTTAGATAGTTACTAGAAATCTAGTTGAGAGAAAGCGGTGATAGCACACATTAGAAACAAGAATAACATTAAGTGGACTTCAGCATAACTTGAGTACTCCTTCCATCTTAATTCAATACTGCAAGGAGAGAGTAGCTGGGGCGGGGGGCAGGGGACCATGCTCTTAGGCGAAATCCAGGCCAATTGGCACAACTAGCGTTTTGCTAAGAGAGCTCTCTGCACCCCACATTAGTGAGTGGCGTCTGGGGTCTTAAAAGCTGCCAAGCTGCCATCTGAGGACACAGCAAAGGGTCTCAACTCAGCAGGAACAGATGCTCACCGAGGACCAAAATGACGTGCGGTAAAGACAAACAAGAAGACAGATAGACCCACAAGAGTGGGTGCCTACATTGACTTGGGACCGGAAGAACCGGACAGTGCCCCGCCACCACTAGTGATAGCCACAATGGAGCTCACAGAGAGGAGTCTCACTGGCAACACAAGAATAAAAAGGGGTGCATCACGAGATCTCCACTAAAAGACCAGTGGTTTTGGGGTTCCTCTGTCAGCATGGCCCCAGGCCCTGATGCTGCCCTTTCCCATAAATTATAACAAAGGTCCACTCTTTGGACAGGAATGGATTGGAGTTGGCAATGCAGAGTGACCATATATTGGAAGCACTTTATGGTTCTATACATCTATAGAATATCATCTTGCTGACCTCTCGCTGGAGGAAGGGGAGTGAGTGGATACGAGGGCAAAGGAGGCTGTTGGGAGGATGAGACATGTATGGAGCAGAGAGGAATAGTGTGCAGTCAGCGGACAGGGAAAGCAGTGGAAGCTGCACATAGGTGGGCATGTAAATTTATATGTGAATGTACATTTTCACTCAGTCATGTTAAATAAAAGTAAAAAAATAAAAAATCGCTTCAATTAGACTTCATCTGTACTGGCACCATTTTCAAATACCCCAGATTACTTCACAGCAAATCCCAGATATGATTTCATCAGTAAATCAGCATATATTTGTGAGACATATAACATAAGCACAACATCACGAAATCAAAACTAATGTTTTGACAAGTTACTTTTAGGTAGATTTTGATACAGGGTAACCCCATGTGCATCAGAGCAGAATGGCATGATGCAGAGTTTTCAATGACTGGTCACTACGAGTCAAGGCCGACTCAAGAGCAGCTAACAACAAGGTTTCAGAAGCAGATTGGCAGGCCTTTCTTCTGAAGCACCTCTGGATAAATTTAACCAACCTTTTGTTTAATAGCCGAGGGTTTAACCAAATGTGCCAACCAGAGAGTCCCACATTAAATACCATTGCAGTTGTTGTTACACGTCTTTGAGTTAATTTTTACTCACAGCGATCCCATATGATGATGTAGAACTGTCCTATGGGGATTCCAAGAAGTAGCTGGTGGATTGGAACTGCTCATCTTTTTAGTTAGCTGCCAAACTTTCGGCTACTGAGCCACCAGGGATATAAAACCCTTCTCACTCTTCAAATCATTAAACATTATTCTTTAATATCTTCAAGCACACATTAACACACAGTCCCCAAAGGTCTTTTAAAATTGTTTAATTGATGTCCAAAACATGTCCACTCATTATACACTGGAAGAACCAAAATGTCTCTTAATTTTCTTTAATCTATAAATTTATGTTATCTTAATTTCCCCTATATTTTTGGTTTGTGGTTAGAGTTTTCACAACATTTGTCCCAGTATTTTTCCACTTGGTGGATTGTTGTAATTGTATTTTTGAGCTCTGTTGCTCTTTTATCTGATTCTGTAGTAATTTGGTGGTTAGAACTAGAAGCTAGATGAGACTATAGTGCATTCAAGATCTTTGTTGATTTTCATTACTCTATAAGTTAACAGGAAAAAGAAACTGGATACAACTTAAATATCCATCATAAAAAAACAAGCCCACTTCCATCAGGTTGACTGCGACTCACAGAGACCCTACAGGACAGAGTAGAATTGCCCCATAGAGTTTGCAAGAAGTGCCTGGCAGATTCAAACTGCTAATCTTTTGGTTGGCAGACGTATCACTTATAACCACTATGCCACCAAGGTTTCCTCATCACAGGGGACTACTTAAATAAACTATTGTACATTCACATGCTGCAGTAATGTGTAGCAAAAAAATGAAATGAGGAATTCCTGTTAATAAAATCATGTGGTAGCCCCAGGGTATACTGTTAAATGTAGATGTGGTGCAAATGCTTAACACCGTAGGCTGCTAGCTGAAAGGTTGGTGGTTGAAATTCACCTGGGGGAGCCTCAAAAGAAAGGCCTGACAATCTACTTATGAAAAATTAGTCTTTAAAAATTTTATGGTGACAATTCTACTCTGACACATAAGAGACTCCTGTGAATTGAAATCAAGTCAATGGCAACTAAATAGTGGTATTATTTTCCTAAGAAAATGAAGATTACATATGTCCAACTGATAGTATTAAACTTAAATTAAGAAGCCATAAAATTTTAAAAAATAATAGTTACTTCTAATCAAAGAAAAGGACTAGGGTGCAGGGCAGACTATACAGAAATTTAATTATCTTTTTTCTTTTTCTTTTTTTTATTATGATTGAATGAAAATGTATATTCTTGGCTTTTTGGCTATATAAATTTACATGCTAACCTACTTGCAGCTTCCACTGCTCTCCCTGCACAGTAACTGCACACTCTTCCTCTCTGCTCCATACATGTCTTATCTTCCCAACAGTCTCCTATCTTCTCCTCTCCACCCATTCCCCTTCCTCCAGTATGAGGTCAAAAGATAACCTCCTATAGATGCTTAGAACCATAAAGTGCCCACACAATATGGTCACTCAGTGTCACCAAGTCCAATCCATTGCTGTCTGAAAAGTTGACCTTCATTATGATTACGGACAGGGGCAGCATCAGGGCCAGGGGCCCCGCAACCAGGAGAACTCTGAGGCCCCTGGACCATCAACTGTTGTCTTTTAGTGGATACCTCAGGGTGCACCCCTATTTATACTTGTGCTGCCAGTGAGACTCAACTTTGTGAGCTCCATCACGGCTATCACCGGTGGTAGCCGGACACCATCTGGTTCTTCCGGTCACAAGTCAATGTAGACATCCACTCACATGGGTCTCTCTGTCTTCTGGATTCTCTTTCCCCCATGTTGTTATGGACCTTCGTGATCATCCATTCCTGCTGAGTTGAGACCATTTGCTGTACCCTCAGATGGGAGCTTGGCAGCTTTTAAGCCCATCTGCACTAAATTAAAACAAGACCCATATCTTACACCTTATACAAAAACCAACTCAAACTGGATAAAAGACCTAAATATCAAATCTAAAATGATAAAGCTCATCCAAGAAAAAGTAGGAACAACAATGGAAGGTTTAATACACAATGTAGACAAAATTCAAAATCTGTCAAACAAACCACAAACAACAGAAGAGAAAATAGATAAATGGGAACTACTAAGAATCAATCACTTTCGCTCATCCAAAGACTTTATTAATAGAATTAAAAGGCTACCTACAGAATGGAAAAAAATATTTGGCAACTCTATGTAAGACAGACGCCTGATCTCCATAATCTATAAGGTACTACAAAATATCAATAAGAAAAAGACAAATCATCCAATTAAGCGATCGGCAAAGGAGATGGACAGACACTTCTCTACGGAAGAGATCCAGGCAGCCACAAAACACATGCGGACATGCTCACAATCATTAGCTATTAAAGAAATTCAAATCCAAATGACAATGAGATACCATCTCACCCCAACAAGGTTGGCCATGATCCAAAACACACGAAACACTAAATGCTGGAGAGGTTGTGGAGAGATTGGAACTCTCCTACATGGTTGGCAGAATTGCAAAATGGTGCAACCTCTTTGGAAAGCAATCTGGCACTACCTTAAAATAATGGATATAGATATACCATTTGACCCAATAATTCCACTGCTTGGAATATATCTTACAGAATCAGTGCCATTCACACCAACTGATACATGCACATGAATATTCTTTGCAGCACAGTCCACAATAGCAAAAAGATAGAATCAACCCAGATGCCCAACAAGAGAAGAACGGATAGGTAAACTGTGGTATATATACTCAATTATCTAAATATGTGTGTGTGTGTGTGTTGGTTTAGTATGGGTTAAAACAAATGAGAAAATGTGTTAATAACCCTGAGAAAAGTGTTTTTGTCAGAAAAAAAGATACAGTTGTAAGATAAATGTGGCTAAATACAAACCCTGTTGTCTCAAGTTTGGATAGCAAGTAACAACTCACTTGTATGTATGTGTGTTTAGGGACTGTGTTTATATTACTGAAAATGCCTAGAAACAATGACCATATAGTAGCAATGAGAATGCTTAGTGCCCCAAATTTCATTTCTACAACTTCTCTTTAAAAGAAATCAGATTCCTTCATATAAACAGCAGGGTTGGGTCTAGATTAAAATATATACAAAATGAGCCTGGGATAGCTTTTTACATCAGAAAGTAAAGAAGACTCCTCAACCCCCAGGTGTGTTTGAGTAGAACTGTACTCTACAGGGTTTTTATGGCTGTGACCTTTCAGAAGCAGATCATCAGGTAGGGCCACGCCAATGACTGGCTTTGAACCGCCAAACTTGAACAGCTGATCACAAACTACTTAGGCCACCCACGGTCCTATCAAAGAGTACTGCCTAGGCCCTTTGCCACTGGGGTTGATTCTGACTCATAGCAACCCTATAGGATGGCGTAGAACAGCCCTATATAGAGTTTCTGGAAACCCTCGTTGTGTAGTAGCTAAGTGCTACCGTGGCTAACCAAAAGGTCAGGAGTTCATATCTACCAGGTGCTCCTTGGAAACACTATGGGGCAGTTCTACTCTGTCCCACAGGGTCCTTGTGAATCTGAATTGACTTGCCGGCAATAAAATTTTCAAAGAGGGCCTGATGCATTCAAACTGCTGAACTTTCACTTAGCAGCCATAGCACTTAACCCTATACCACCAGGCTTTCCTCAAAGACTACTAGGAGCTATTAAAAAATTCAGTTAAATAGGCTCACACTGGGCAGAAGGAACCACACAAGCATCAATAAGATGTTATGTGCAGTGAATTCCAAAACATTAAATATATTTACATCCATGAGTTCATGATAATATGATTTCTTTTTTTAAACCCATGGGTCAAATTTATAAAAGAAGCTAGGGAACCAAATCATTATTGTGAAAAAAAGGGTAAAAATGAAGCATTGATTCTGCCTTTCCTGTAGAAAATATACCTAAGGGTAATCAAAAATTGATGAGGAAAAATATCTATTTATAAAAGTAATCCAGCTAATAAATGAAGAAGAAACAATATAATTATAACACCATGATTCTGCAGTATCTGATGATTTAATGAATCATAGCAACGATCATCTGTGGCTGCTAACATCACACAAAAAAACAGCAATCTGGCATTATGTGCCCCCTGACAGAAGTTTACAACACTATCAATAGTGTTGTAAAGCATAAAAGAGGGGAAAAAAATGAAAACTTTTAAGGGTAACATTCCTAGCATGTCAAACTCTATTTATAGATAAAATATCTACAAGGCCTCACACATATATCAAGGAAGGAACCATGTGATGTCTCACTGGACCTCCAAGAGTGATGAGTGAATGACTGTATTTAAGATACTTCAACTTGGGATTTGAAAAGTCACTGAAAATGTGCTTTGAAAATTCTCAGTAGGAAACACATTAAATGTAAAATGTGATTCCCAATAAATATTGCACATATGTGATTACTGATTCAGAGGAAAAATGCAAAGACATAACAAATATGATACAAGCACACTGCCTTTCTCTCAGACAAAATGCACATCTTTTATAAAAGGAACAGTAGGCTGTTAAACAGTGGTTATGACTCACCATTATGTTCCACCTGGAAGCATCCCTCACAGATAATCATAATAAAAGGAGTTTGTAGAGGGAATTTTTTGCAGCTAAGGTTTGAAGGTTAGCATAAGCTGCACAACCCCATGCAGAGGAGAATGAATGTGCCAAGGAGGTGACAAGCTCTTTGTCCACGGGGAAGGAAAAAATCTGTGTTACAGCCACCCTTACAAAAGCCATCCTACTGGGCAGTGGTTTTGTAATGATAAGCCCTTTTGTTCACCTTCTTAGACTCACAGGGCTCTGATACACATTAACACTATCTCCTACAGTCCATAGCATTGATTATTATGTGATAACACTATAAAATATGCCTGGGGCATTTTCTGAGAGATTATTCAGAGCACACACACACACAAACACTCACACTCCCAATTTTTATGTAAGAACGCTTTGTTTAAACCAGTCTGGTGAAATTTAAAGCTAAAGTAAAGATACAGTTCTACTTGTATGAAACAAGCATACTTATTTAGCACATACAATTGTGCTGAATGAAACATTTAAACAGCTTTAAGTAAAATTTATTAGTAAATGTATAATTACCTAAAACAAAAAACCAAACCCACTGCTGTCAAGTCAACTGTGCCTCACAGTGACCCTCCAGAATAGAGCAGGATTGCCCGATAGTGTTTCCAAGGGGCACCTGATGGATTCGAAACACTGAGCTATTGATTAGCAGACCAACTGTTAAACACAGTGCCACCAGGGTTTCCTACTACCTAATAATTTTTAATTGGCTAATGACATTATCTAATCATTTGCGTTTTACAATTATAGTATTTTCATTGATTCCAAAGTTTCAACACACTGAACATAAAAGTCAAAAGACATAAATTTCAGTTTCAGCTATGCTACTAGCTAACTTTGCATCAGAGTAAAAGCCATTAAACCTCTGTGAACCTCTCCTTTTTTATGGAAGCAATGAGAAAGAACTGAAATAAATGATCTCCAAGATACTGCCTTTTCTATAAAGTTATGAATGTACGATAACTTGTTAACATACCGCACCCAACATCACATGCAAAGTTACCTGTGTACTTTTGGTAATTGGCTGTATATGTGCGTCCATTTAAGATCATGTTTGTTGTTGTTGTTAGCTGCTGTACAGTCAGCTCTGACTCACAGCAACACCACGTACAACAGAAGGAAACGACTTTGACTAGTCCTGTGCCATCTTCACAAATATTGTTTGCAGCCTCTATTGTTTCCACCCTAAAAGGCTCATCTTCCAGGACTACGTCAGACAATATTCTGATGTAATCCATGAAATTTTCACTGGGTAATTTTCAGAAATAGGTCTTCAGGCCTTTCTTCCTATTCTATCATAGGCTTGAATGTCAGGAAACCTAGGCATCATGAGTGACCCTGCTGGATTCCAAATACTGGTGGCATAACCTCCAGAATCACAGCAACACACCTCGGCTAGTACGAGTGATAAAATGACAGGTGGGGGAAAATCATGATTATAGGCATGTATTTAACATCACACATTTTTCTGGTGAGTGACATTGTTAGACCGTCACTACTACTTCTTGTAGTGTAAAAAAGAGAACTAACAGCTTGCCCCTGAAGGTGTAGAGTGATAGCAGATAAAATTAGATAATTTCCAATGTTCAAATGTAACAGTACAACATGAAAGGACAAAATAGTTTCCCAGAGTCAGGGAAACAATTATGTGAGTGGTGACATTGGAATTGTGTCTTTGAAAATGACTAGGAATTCATGAGTCAAAGATGGGGAAAGTCTGTTATAGTTTCTCCCATATACCTTCAAAAGGGGCTCTGCAGGCACAAACAGCCAAGTGCTCAGCTGATACCAGGAACATTACTGGTTCCAGCCCACCCAGTGGGCTTGCAGGATCGAGATCAGTCAAAGTTACAGAAGAGAAAATCTGGAGGAGCAGTTCTAGTCTGTAACATGAGGTCTCTATACATTGAAATCAACACAATGACATCTAGTAACAATAACAAAATTTCCAAATCCCTTTCACAGTCTCATAAGAAAGAGCATTGTGGCTTGTTAGTCTTTATTTTCCAGTGTTGACATCTATTACAAGCTGAAAACAAAAATCTATACTGAATCCAACTGAGAATGAAGAAATAAAAAAAATAACAATACTGTGTCCAGAAATGAAGAATACATAAAACCCTCTAAGAAATGTGTTATTCTTTGTAAAGTGAATAAATTTCACTCGAAATTTCAAGAAATCTTTACATTTAAGCTTACTAAATCCTAGGTAGTCAGTACTGTTAATAAATTAACTTGATAATCAGTGCAATTTTGGATATAAATTATGACCCCATTAATTTATTTCAACAATTATTAAGTCCATTTCTTCTTATCTGATTCTTCTGTTAGATAGAAAAAAAAATGCCCTATTGATAATAGTACTTCATACAATTAGAGTAACACTCAATTTTAAAATAAATGCACTGGTCATAGATTTTATAAGACATATTCTCAAGTATACAGGACATATGTGAAATTTGTTTTTCCTATACCATTTTATTTATTAGATAGAATCTGAAATTGGCGTTTTTTGCAATTTAAAGAAACTAAATTTAAACTAATAAAAATTTAATCTTGTTTAGTATAAAGTTTTCTCAGTCATTTTGATCTTTTCTGTACCATTCCCTGTTCCAGAGTTACCTTAACAAGAAAAGGGTTAAAAAATAGAAAACTCATCACACATCAATAGCCAGAGAGAACAGTTGCTTAAAAATACACTTCTAAAACACTTAAAAGGCAGGGGTCCTTAAACTGACAGTGAAAACTTTGTAAATTTTGCAAGCATTTGAGTCATTTTTTTCCAATTACTACCACTATATGATACTCAGTTATTCACAGTGTGAGATAAGATTGGAAATTTTTGATTATTCCAGGGGACCTGGAGAGATCAAATGGCACTGGAAGCCCTAACTGAGCAGAAGCAATTGAACCTAGAATCCCTCATGGTGCTTTTTACCAGGCAAAGCAAGTACAACTGCAAGCTGTAAGCTCAGGAGACAGGCAGAGGGTGCTGCGCTAGCAGACCCACCCTAACTACGCTCTTCTCCTGCTGCAAGTTTTCTAAATGTATTTAAAATTAACAGTTTATTTTCCATTCTTCTCTTACTTCAGTATAAGAAACAGGTGTAAAATATCCTCTTTAAAACCCTAAGTTTCAATGCACTGGTCTTCTGAAAGAGTTAATGCAACTTTCAAATATCACATATGCAAACGAAGGGCAACAAACCCCAGGAGGATTTGAAGTCACTAATACCTACCAATTTCACAGAGCCTGTTGGACAGTTAGTGATTAGATTAAACGACTTTGAAAGGGTGAAATGCAATGGAAGGGCTCATTATTAGAGCTGGTGAGGCTCATGTTCACCACGTAGTTACAAAAAAGGAAAATATCCACTTAGAGACTTTAGTTCATTGTTATAACTTTGGCCATGCCCTCTGATTTAATATCAAAACTAACTGGGTAGTTTAGAGCATTGGTTCTCTGTTAGTCACATTTTTTAAACCTATATTTTAGCAAAAATAAAATAAACATTTCCCAATACTTGTCATAGTACTTATTTCTTTATAGATTGAATCATTACTTAGTATATTTGAGACTTGTTCAAGTTATGCTCTCAGTACCTACATCAAGGAATAGTCTAACAATAATAACTTCTAATAGTGAAATTGTTTTTAATACTTCAATACCAAACTCTATTTAATTGGCTTAAGATGGATTTGTTTTCACTGAACTCTCTCTAGAAGACCAGGCAATAACGAATTTCCAAACTGTAGCCTCATGGGGAGCTGAAGTTACTAACTTTAAAAATTAGTAAGTATTGAACAGATATAGGAGGTTTAGAAAATAAAGCACATGTGTCATGATTAATAAGGCAATGTGGCATCAATTTTGTATTGAAAGAAACAAAATATAACCAGAACAGTCACCACCATTATTTGGTTTTGTTCTTGTTAAGCGCCATCAAGTTGGTTTCAACTCATAGCAAACTACATGTACCAGAATGAAACACTACCGAGTCCTGTGCCATCCTCACAATCTTTCCCATCTATGCTTGAGTCGATTGTTGTAATTGCTGTGTCAATCCATCTCATCCAGGATTTCCTCCTTTTCGCTGACCATCTATTTTATCAAGTGTGACGTCCTTTTCCAGGGGCTGATCCCACCTGATAACAAGGCCAAAGTACATGAGGCAAAGACTTACCGTCTATGCTTCTAAGGAACATTCTTCTTGGTTTTTTTATTCCCCCCCCCCCCCCAGGACAGATCAATTCATTCTTTTGGCAGTCCAAAGCCTATTCAGTATTTTTCACCAACACCATAATTCAAAGGCAACAATTCTTCTCTGATCTTCCTTATTTACTTTCTTGTTTTGCCACAAAAATGAGGCAATTGAAAATACCATGGCTTGGGTCAGGTGCACGTTAGTCATCAAAGTAACATATTTGCTTCCATCTCTTTGAAGGAGCCTTTTGCAGCCGATTTCCCAAATGAAATATGCTGTTTGCTATCTTGACTGCTCCTTCCATGGATGTCAATTGTGGATCCAAGTAAAATGAAATCCTAGACATCTTCAATATTTTCTCTATTCATCATGATGTGGCCTATTGGTCCAGTTGTGAGGATTTTTGTTTTCTGTATGATAAAATGTAATCCATACTAAAGGCTATCATCTTTGATCTTCATCAGTAAGTGCTTCAAGTCCTCTTCACTTTCAGCAAGGAATATTGTTTCATCTATATATTGCTGGTTGTTAATGAGTTTTCTAACAATCCTGATGCTTTGATTCTTCATATATTCCCGCATCTCAGATTACTGGCTTTGGTTACAACCTGAATAAGTATGGTGAAATGATATACGCCTAACACACACCTTTCCTGATTGGAAATTATGCAATATCCTCTTGTTCTGTTGGAATCACTGCCTCTTGATCTGTAGACAGTATTCACAGGAGTCCAACAAAGTGTTCAAAAATTCACACTGTTCTCAGTGTTACCCATAATTTGGTATGATCCACACAGCCAAATGCCTTTGCATGGTCAGTATAAGACAGGGAAATGTCTTTCTAGTATTCTTGCTTTCAGCCAAGATCCTTCTGACATTAAGAATGATATCCCTCATCCCATATACTGTCCTAAATCAGGCTTTAATTTCTGGCATTTCCATGTTGATGTACTACTGTAACCATTTTTTAATTACCTTCAAAAATTCTCCTTGTGTGTTATAGGAAAGATACTGTTTCATAATTTCTACATTGTGTCAGTGGGAACAACAGTACACTGTACCAAACCAAACCCATTCAAAGATTTGTTGTTACTGTTAACTCCTGTTTAATCATTCCCAACTCACAATGGCTCCATGTAAATAGAAAGAAACTTGGCCCAGTTCCACACTGCCTTCTTGATCACTGGGGAGCTCATGTTGTAGCCGCCATGTGATTTTTGATCCTCTTTTCAACCAAGTAGACAATTCTTCCAGCACTACATTGGAAAATATTCTACTATGACAGAGTTTTCACTAGCTAATTTTCAGAAGCAGATCTCCTAATCTTTCTTTCTAGTCTGGAGACTCTGTTGACACTGATCCTGTATAAATCTTAACGATACTCCAGAAACAGAAATAGCATGGCTTCAAATAGATCAACAAAAAGTACTAAGTCAACAAATACCTAGTCATCTGCATGCCAAGTTCATGCCTCATAAAAAGCAAATTAGAAACCAACTATCTGGAAACAAGCCCTCTCCACACCCAGAAAAAGTATTTCCACAAATAGGCTTTCTGCAGTTCAACGTAGCTTAATTAAATGGGGAAGGCTGCACCGGCTTTGCTTGGCAAAGAACAATAAAACCAAGATTGTAGTTAGCTTTGCCAATGGGAATTGGTCTAAAATCCAACTATAGACAGGTTTGCTCTCTCCTGTGCTTTTGGGGTGAAGGGGTTAAGATCTTAATAAATATGCTTCTTTCTTCTTGCGAAGATGTGATCTAACTGAGAAACAGGCAAAATAAACAACAACAAAACAGGCGGATAAAGACAAAACAACAAACACGCTTTTAGGAGTTACGGAGAATTTTTTCTGTAGTAATAGGTACCTTATTACTAGGGACATAATTATTCCCCCAGCCACTGAAATTACTAGACAAACATAGATCTCCTCCATCCCATCTCTTGCCTCCATGGAGATACCGGACTTACCTTCAAATATTGATGAAAATAATTTATTTGTTACCACACCTTTAAATAATTTTTGATAGCAAAATGTTTTCTGAAACCAAAGTATCTTTCAAAGACATAAAAAACAAAAGAGGTAATAAAATTTCATACTAGTTCACAAACTCATTCTAGAAAAAGTGCTACATACTTCATTGCTGAATATGAAGATGGTCATCTTCAAAGTACTCCCCTTGTGAAGTTATCTACTGACACCATACCTAGTCTACCCTTCAAAGCAATTTTGGAGGTCTTTTTCCGAAATGGCCATCAGAGCTGTTGTGGTATTATCCTTGATGTTCTGAATGTCATCAAAATGTCTTCCTTTCAAGTTTTCGTTTATCTTCAGGTCAAGAAAAAAGTCACTGGGAACCAGATCAGGTACGTACGGAGGGTGTTCCCATACAGTTATTTGTTTACTGACTAAAAACTTCCTTGCAGACAACTATACAATTAAGTTCACGAACTTGCTACCATGCCAGTTTGCACAATGGCAATTGCAGAAAGAGTTCCAAAATTGCTTTGAAGGGTAGACCAGATGCTGGCATCAGTGCATAGTTTCCCAAAGGCAGTACTTTTAAGGTGACCATAGTGATATTCAGCAATGAGGTGTGTAGCGCTTAGAGCAGTTAAGTTCTTGGACTTCCTTGCTGGACCTCATATGCAACAAGACTTGTACTTTTTTTGTAAGAAGATTGATGATCAAAGAGTCCACATTCAAGTGATTAACTTCCTTCAGAAGTACATGAAAGTATCCATGTTCTAGGATCAGCATTAACTTTTAAAACATTGTCCACATAAATTCAATTGAGGTTTTTTTTGTTTGTTTGTTTGTTTTGTTTTCCCTCCCCCGCATAAGGAATCAAACTCAAAATTAGGAAACAATAAAGAATATGCCTGACAGGTATATTGACTATCTTAGATACTCTTTACATGGCAAGTTAGAATTTAGAAGAGTCCCAAGAAGAAAAAAAAAAAAAAAATTCCTGCTTTCACCTTTCTGGCAGCTATCATAATCAACAGCAGAATTGTCACAGATGAAATGTATATAGCCAAGTATAATTTCTGAAGGGTCCCTGGTAGTAAACCAAAGGTCTAGGGTTTGAACCCACCAGGGATTCCATGGAAGAAAAGAACTGACATTCTGCTCTACCTAAGGAAACCCTTTGGGACTACCATGCTGCTGAGTCAAAACCAGCTCAACGGCACACAGCTACAATAATAACAATTTCTGCGAGGTGTTACTAAAGATCATTTTTTAGAAATACATGATTTCCTTTCTGATATGGATCCCTAAACTTAGGAAATCTTGACATGCTTCAAAGTCTCTCTCAATAATTCATATTAAATGTACCTCTAGGTAAGATCTCTTCTCTCAATTCCAGACAAGTACCTAGTCAAAGTAGCTATCTCTAACTGGAGGCATAATTAACAGACATATTAAACATATCCAAAATGAACATCTTAATCTCCTTCTACTATTCCCATCACCTTACCTGCCCCCTCTCTACTATCCTGCCTATCTTAGTTATTGGCACAATCTATTCTTCCAGTTATTAAACCAAAAAAACTTTGATTCCACATTCTATTCTCTCTTTTTTTTTTAATAGTTAGAGTATGCTAAGTCTTATAAACACTGGCTTCAAAATACATTTGGGATACATCAGTTTCACATCATCATGACTGCCATCCTGATCTAAATCACTGTATCTCTCCACATCCACTTAGGTTTTTTGCTGTGGCCTCCTAACAGGTTTCTTCACTGTCTCCTCCCATTCAGTCTACTCTGGTCACTGAAGCCAGGGTGAACTTTTTAAAACGTAAGTTACATCACACCTCTGCTCAAATCTCTCCAGTGACTGGACTGTGTAGCACATTCAGAGTAAATACAATTCTTACAATGGCACACAGCACCAAACTGGCTCAGATTCCTTCAGTGGCTTGATTTTCCACCTCTCTCAGAGTAACTCGAAAATCCTTACAATGGTATACAAGCCCCAGCCCTTTGCTACTTATAGTGTGGTCAGCACACCAGCAACATCATCATCACCTGGAAACTTAGAAGAAATGTAAACTCCTGAATCAGCATTGCCCCTCAAAACAAATCCCCTATCCTTCTATCTTTTCATCTTCTATTTCCCAATCCATATCATTCCATCTTTCTGTGTCATATTAGACTTCTTATTGTTCCTGGAATGCTGAGAATATTCTTCCCTCAGATGTCTGCATAGATTATTTCTTCACTTGTTTTACACCTTTATACAAATGTCACATGACTGTGCCCTTTCTTATATACTCACTTTAAGTGAGCACCCCATTTCCCCCATTCTTCTTCCTTGCTTATCTCTCACCAGAGCATTTGCCATCTTCTAATATGCTAAATATGTACTCATTTTGCTTATTGTCTCTTCCATTAACTAGAGTATAAGCTCTTTATGTATAGTGATTTGGGTCTGTTATGTTCACAGCTGATGTGGAGCCTGGGAATTCTGGTGTCATAGTGAGTAAATGCTATAGCTGCTAAGCAAAAGGTCAGCAGTTTGAATCTGTCAGGCACTCTTTACAAACTCTATTGGGCAGTTCTATTCTGTCTGCAGGGTCACTATTAGTTGGATTTGAATGGATGGCTGTGGGTTTGGTTGTTTTTTGGGGGGAACAGTGCCTGATGGAGGCCATTCAATAAAAATGTGTCAATTAAATAAGTCAGACAGACTGTTCATTATTTGTCCATAATCGTGTCTTAACTGTTCTTACTGGAAATCACATGTGTTGTATGCTACAATTAATTCTTAAAAAGACTATAAATGTGGTATAACTTTATGCTTTAGAAACTTAAAAGCTAGAATTCTACAAAATGTGAGTTACTTTGCTTTTATGCTTCACCCACGTTTGTAGTAAAGTACTTCTTAGTCTTGGTACATGCTGTGAGAATGGATACATGCTTTTATATGTCCTGAATTTATCTCTCTCAAGCTTCACAGAATGTTCCCTTGTTCTGTTATACAGAAATATGGACACAAAGTACATGTCCATCATATCATGTCTTTCATGCATTTTGTCTCTTTTCATTATATATATATTTTTTCCATTTTCATCATTGTGGAATGAAGAGTCTGAATTTCCTCAGTTGGTCCTAATAAAATAGACCTTGCAGGATCTTACCTCTTAAGATAATCACACTCCTTTAACTACAATCTCAAAACTAAAGTTTATCAGAGTACATGGTGAAGAGGAAAGAATACTGATCCCTCTGATTGAATCTAACATGGTCTTACCATGTGCTTTTCTTTTATTTCTTGAAAAAGAAATACAACCTCTGCTCTAAAGAACGGAATAATCTAGTTGGGAGATGTGATTAAGAGTAAGGGATTTCTTAAAGTTTTGATTTTAATTATCTTACCTCCACACAATTAGAGAGAATTAAAATGCTATGCACTTATGTAGTACAAGCAGTACAACTGAAAATAAAAAAAAAATAATGTACACTAGTTAATAACTGCTTGCAAAAAAGTGTTTAAAATGATTATAATTAAGATTGTAAGTAAGCAAAAACAATTGAGTCAAAGAAGTTCTGGCCCAACAACTACTAATTTGGTATGACTAAAAATTTCAATGAGCAGGGGGCAGAGTCAAGATGGCAGACTAAACACACATCTCCCTAAATCTCTCTGGAAACCAAGACCTGAAATGATGATTAAATGGAGCCTTTCAGACACCTAGTGAGCCCTAGGACACAGCATAGGGCTGTTAATTTGAACTTCATGCCACTGAATGGAAAACTTCTTCTCTTTCGCTGACCCCCACATTTGGTGAGTGCTGGCTTTCACAGACTGAAGGTAACTCACCATTTTAACTTTCTTTTCTCTGTCTTAGCTGGTGGGCAGAGCTGGGATGTGACTAGAAGTTAATCTCAGATGCACTGCTAGTGGGATCAGCAGGAGAAATTGCCATATTTTGAGAGCCCAGCTTTGGACTCTGTGCTTCTTTGGCACCTTTGGCCTCTCTTTCTTCCTCTGCCATTGAGTAGCCTGTATCAAGGCAGGTAGGGAGCTTGTGCAGGATGCCATCTTGTTTTACTGGGAGGAGGATGTGCTCATATAGAGCCCTCAGCTGGACCTACTTCCTAGGCAGGGAGCAGTACGTTCCTAGAGAAGAACAGTTTTCTGGCAGAAAAGCAGTAGTCTGTTCAGTGTCCCCAGTGGCTGGGGCCCAATAGGAGAGGCCAGCAAGACAGCAGCCTTTCTGTACTGTGAACTGCTTTATAACATCAGGGGGTGGATATAGAGGTGCTTACTTTGCCAGTTGGGAAGAAGGAACTGTATACCTAAAAACCTGACTGACTTTGGAAGTTCTCAGATAGCATTTACCTTTAATTTTAAGATGGCCTAGAGAAATAACTACAGTCCATCTTCACAGCATCTCTCCCAGCCTCTATTGACTCACATGATGCCCCAAAAGCAACAAACTCTGGATAAAAGCTTAGAAAAGAAATCACCCATAGATTTAGAGGGCCCCAAAAGAAAGCACTAAAGAACTTCCCAGATAAAGAAACCTTTCTGAAACTATCAGAAGGTGAATACAAAATGATTATATAGACAGTCCTTCCAGAATTTATACAAAATGCAGCAGACGAAAATGAAAAATTAAGCAAGCTGTTCAAGCTGATGGAACACCAGTACTCTGAAATCCAACAGATCAAGAACAAAATCAAAGACATACAAACTTCAATTCAAAACCAAGAAAGCAGAATAAAACAAACAGAAAAGAGGCTTTCTGACTTGGAAGACAGAGCTACTGACTCCAGCATCTATGAGGAGAAATCAGAAAAAAGAAACAAGAAAAATGAAGAAGCATTGCAAAGCATGTGGGACTCTATTAAGAGGAACAATCTACAATTAACTGGAGTTCCTGAACAGGGCAAGACACCTGTGAACACAGAGAGTATTGTGGCTGAGCTGCTGACAGAAAACTTCCCAGAAATCATGAAAGAAGGTACTATACATATTCAAGATACGTATCAAACACCACTCAATACAGATCTCTAAAGACTCCAAGACATATTAATATCAAGCTTAAAATGCAACATAAGGAGAAACTCTTAAAGGCAGCGAGACTCAAAGCAGAGCTAACATTCAGAGGGAAACACTGTAGGCTTTCATCGGATTTCTCAGCAGAAACGATGCTGGCATGGAGATAGCAGCATGACACATTCAAAGCCCTGAAAAATAACTTCCAACCAAGAATTATATGTCCTGCAAAACTATCTTTCAAATATGAAAATGAAATGAAGACATTCACAGATAAACAAAAACTCAGAGACTGTAAAAACCAAACCAAAGCTGCAAGAAAAACAGATACAATCTCTTGGCTTAGAAGAACAAAACCATATCTTAGAAGCAAATATAGAACACATCACCGAGAAACCTACTCAGTTAGGGAAGGCTCCAAACTCAATTAAACTGATAATAGGGAAAGAAATGATCCAGTGATCATATCACAAAAAACTATGATGTCATCAGATTAGAAAGAGAAATGTATTACAGTTGTTATAGTCCTTCCAGATGGAGAGGAAGTTAGTAAGACTGGTAGTAATTAAAGTTGTGATTATACGTAGTTTACTAAGGGGATCATAGGCACAGTCGTGAAGTACAATAAAGATGCAACATATCAAATTAAGAAACTTAACGCAGGAGTCTCAACCACCCCAAAACCAACACTGAAAAAGGTGAAAACTGAACTCACAAAGAAGAAGGTCCCAGAACAGATTAAGAACAACAGAGAAAACATCAACACAAAATAAACATATCACAATGACAGCACTGAACACATACATATCAATAACTACACTGAATGCGAATGGACTGAATGCCCCAGTAAAGAGTCACATCTTGGAACAAATGACATGACCCATCCATATGTTCCCTACAAGACACTCACTCTAGACTTAAAGACAGGAACAAACTGAAAATTAAAGGATGGAAGAATCTATATCATGCTTCCAATGCTCAAAGAGAGCAGGTGTGTCAATTCTAATCTCAGATGAAACCAATTTTAATGTAAAATCCACTATCATGGACAAGGATAGACACTACTTATTGCTGAAAGGTTCAATACACAAGCAGGGCTTAACAATATTAAATATTTATGCACCTAATATTCGAGCACCTAAACACATTGAAGAAACACTGACTACACTCAAAAAGGAGACAACTCATTCCACAATAATAGTGGAAGACTTCACCATTCCACCCTCAATATGGGAGAGATCATCTAGAAAAAAGCTCAATAAAGACACAGAAGACCTTATTGGCACAATTAACCAACCAGACCTCATCAACATATACAGAACTTTCTATCCATCAGCAGAAATCTACACCTTCCTCCAGGGCACATGGGACATTCTCCACAATAGACCATGTGTTAGGACATATAGCAATTCTCAACAAAATCCATACCATTCAATTAATGCAAAGCATCTTCTCAGATCATAAAGCCATAAAAGTCAAAATCCATAGCAGAAAAAAAATAGAAAGTGGAACTCACAGAAAGTGAATAACATCTTGCTCAAAAAACCATGAGTTATACAAGAAATCAAGGATGAAATCAAGAAATGTATGGATTTCAATGAGAATGAAAACACTTCCTACCAGAGCCTAAAGGATAGAGCCAAAGCAGTGCTCAGAAGTCAGTTTATCTCCATAAATGTACACATCTGGAAGGAAGAAAGAAATCAAACCAAAGAACTAGCACTATAGCTTGAACAAGTAGAAAACATCAGAGGAATCCCTCAGGCACCAGAAGAAAACAGATCATAAAGATTAGAGCAGAACTAAATGAATCAGAGAACAGATGAACAACTGAAAAAAACTGCAAAGACCAAAAGCTGTTTTTTTCAAAAGATCAACAAAATTGAGAATTCATTGGCTAAACTTACTAAAGAAAAACAGGAAAGGAAACAAGTAATCCAAGTAAGAAATGAGAGGGGAGTTATCATAACAGATCCAACAGAAACCAAAAGTATCATAACAGACTACTATGAAAGGCTGTACTCTAACAAATTTGAAAACCTAGAGGAAAAGGACAAATTCCTGATTCATATTACCTACCAAAATTATCACAAGGTGAAGCAGAACAACTGAATAAACCCATCACAAAGGAAGAGATTGAAAAGGCCATTCAAGAAGTACCAACCAAAAAACCCTGGGCCCTGATGGCTTCACCTCAGAATTCTACCAAGCTTTTAGAGAAGAATTATCTCCAATACTACTGAGACTACTTCACTGCATAGAAAGGGATGGAATACTCCCAAATTCATTCTATGAAGCCAGCATAAACCTGGTACCAAAGCCAGGGAAAGACCCAACAAAAAAGGAGACCTACAGACCAGTATCACTCAAGAAACTAGATGCAAAAATCTTCAACAAAATTTTTGCCAATAGAATACAACATATCCAAAAAATTATTCATCATGACCAAGTTGGAGTCATACCAGGGATGCAAGGGTGGTTCAACATCAGAAAAACAATTAATGTGATCAACCACATGAATATCACAAAAGACAAGAATCACCTGATCCTGTCTACTGATGCAGAAAAGGCATTTGATGAAGTCCAATACCCATTCATGCTAAAAACTCTCAGCAAAAGAGGCACAGAAGGCAAATTCCTCAATGCAGGAAGGGCTATTTATGTCATGCTGAATGGAGAGACTGAAAGAATTTCCCTTGAGAACAGGAACTAGACAAGGATGCACACTATCACCTATACTATTCAACATTGTACTAGAGGTTCTAGCCAGAGCAATTAGACAAGACCATGAAGAAGTAAAAATCTCCCAATTTGCAGATGACATGATTGCATGTGCAGAGAATCCTAAATAATACATACGTAAACTACTCAAACTGATAGAAGAGTTCAGCAAAGTCTCAGGATGCAAGATAAACATAAGTAAATCACTACGATTCCTTTACACCAACAATGAGATTATTAATGAAGAAATCACCAAGTCAATACTATTTACTACAGCCCCTAAGAAGATAAAGTACCTAGGAACAAACCTAACCAGAGAAATAACAGGCCTTTACAAAGACAATTACAAGTCCTTAATACAAGAAACTAAGAGAGACTTACATAAATGGAGAAACCTACCCCACTCATGGATAGGAAGACTTAGCATTGTGAAAATGTTTATTTTGCCCAAGGCAATCTACTTATATAATGCAATCCCATTACAAATTCCAGTGACATTTGTTAATGAGATAGAGAAACAAATCACTGACTTTGGAAAGTGAAGAAGCCCTTGATAAGTAAAGCACTACTGAAGAAGAACACAACGGGAGGCCTCTCACTACCCAACTTTAGAACCTGTCACATTGCCACAGTAGTCAAAACAGCCTGGTACTGGTACAAAAAGAGACATAGATCACTGGAACGGAATTGAGACCCCAGAGATGGCACTATTTGCCTATGAACAGCTGATATTTGACAAAGGCCCTACGACATTAAACTGGGGTAAAAAAAATCTTTTCAACAAATGGTGCTGGCAAAATTGGATATCCATCTGTGATAAATTGAAACAAGACCCATATCTTACACCTTATACAAAAACCAACTCAAACTGGATAAAAGACCTAAATATCAAATCTAAAACGATAAAGCTCATCCAAGAAAAAGAAGGAATAACAATGGAAATTTTAATACACAACTTAGAGTTCAAAATCTGTCAAACACACCACAAACAACAAAAGAGAAAATAGATAAATGGGTACTACTAAGAATCAAACACTTTGGCTCATCCAAAGACTTTATTAATAGAATTAAAAGGCCACCTAGAGAATGGGAAAAAATATTTGGCAACTCTATGTCAGACCAACGCCTGATCTCCATAATCTATAAGGTACTACAAAGTGTCAGTTAGAAAAAGATAAATCATCCAATTAAGTGTTGGGCAAAGGAGATGGACAGACACTTCTCTAAAGAGACCCAGCAGCCAAAAAGCACATGAGGACATGTTCATGATAATTAGCTATTAAAGAAATTGAAATCCAAATGACAATGAGATACCATCTCACCCCAACAAGGTTGCTCATGATCCAAAAAATAGAAAACAACAAATGCTGGAGAGACCGCGGAGAAACTGGAACTCTCCTACCTTGTTGGTGGAATTGCAAAATGGTGCAACTGCTTTGGAAAGCAATCTGGTGCTTCATTAAAAAGCTGGGTCTAGACAGACGATTTGTCCCAGTAATTCCACTGTTCAGAAGATATCCTACAGAATCAAGGTCATTCACACGAACAGATACATGCATATGAATGTTTACTGCAGCACAGTCCACAATAGCAAAAAGAGGGAATTAACCCAGAGGCCCTACAACAGAAGAATGGATAGGTAAACTGTGGTATGTATACTCAATGGAACACTATGCAATGAGAAAGAACAACAATGATAGCAGGAAACATCTCTTAACCTGGTTTCAATTGCAGGATATTATGTTGAGTGAAAGTAGTCAGCGACAGAAGGACAAATATTGTATGAGACCCCTATGATAAGAACCTAAAAACAGAGTCATGCACAGAAGAAAGGACTCTTTGATGGCTGCAAGGGTGGGGAGGATGGGAGTGTGAGGTCGGGAGGGTTTAGATAGTTGATAGAAATTTGGTTGGGTGAAATCTGTGACAGCACACATTAAAAAGAAGATCAATATTAACTAGATTTCAACATAACGTGATTACTCTTCCCATCTTAACACATATTGCAAGGACAGAGTAGCTGGAGTGGGGGGCCAGGGACCATGCTCTTGGGGGAAATCAAGGCCAATTGGTACAACTAGTGTTTTCCAAAGTGAGCCTTCTGCACCCCACATTGGTGAGTGGCATCTGGGGTCTTAAAAGCTGCCAAGCTGCCATCTGAGGGTATAGCAAATGGTCCCAACTCAACAGGAATGGAAAGAGAACCCAGAAGACAGAGATACCCATGTGAGTGGGTGACTACATAGACTTGTGACTGGAAGAACCGGATGGTGCCTGGCCGTCAATAGTGATAGCCATGCTGGAGCTCACAAAGTTGAGTCTCATTGGCAACACAAGAATAAAAAGGGGTGCACCCTGAGGTCTCCACTAAATGACCACAATTGATGGTCCTAGAGCCTTGGAGTTCTCCTAGGAGCATGGCCCTGGCCCTCATGCTGCCCCTATCCATAAATCATAATGGAGGTCAACTCTGGACAGGAATGGACTGGACTTGGTGACAGAGTGATCATATCATGTGTGCACTTTATGGTTCTATGCATCTATAGAACATCATCCTGCTGACCAAGAGGCAGGGGAGTGGGTAGAGAGGATGGGATAGGAAATTGTGGGAGGATAAGACATGTATGGAACAGAGTGTGCTGTCATCAGGCAGGGAGAGCAGTGGGAGCTGCATATAGTTGGGAACACAAATTTATATAGGAATGTACATTTTCATTCAATCATAATATAAATGCCAAGCCAAGTTCCGTCGAGTCGGATTCGACTCATAAATATATATATACATTTTTTTTAAATGAGAACTCCCTATTAAGGATATAGCAATTCTTTAAGCTCTTAATTTGTCAGAACCCAAAAGGAAATTAAATAATGTAAGAGGACTAAGGCTTGATTAGGAGGTTTAATGGCGCATTGGAAACCCTGGTGGTGTAGCAGGTACTACAGCTACTAACCAAGAAATCAGCAGTTCAAATACACTAAGCACTCCTTGGAAACTCTTTGGAGCAGTTCTACTCTGTCCAACAGGGTCACTGTGAGTTAGAATCGACTCAATGGCAGTGAGTTCAGTTTTCAGTTCATCTATTAACCACAGACAGACGTTAGGATTCACAGCATAGGAAAATCACAAAATGGACAGCAACCACACAGTAGTTGGAATCATGGCTGAGTCACACCGGGGGATATAATTAAATCTGTGACAACCAGTGAGTTATTGGCATAAAAAATGCTGTGTGTGTGTGTGAGTGTAGTTCTATACAGTTCAATGACATACAGAGATTTCTGTAAGTATCACCATGATCACCATGCAGAAGCGTTATTTACTATAAAGGAACTCCTTTATATTACTTTTAATAATCACACCTTCCTTCGGCTCCAACCTTTGACACCCATTCATCTGTTCTTATCAATACCAAGGCTTATGAGACTGCTAAATTAATGATGAACTCTATTCTCCTAAACATAATTTCATTCTTTATGACTTGATGACACCTAACAACAACAAAAACAATAAAAATTAAATACTGCGGCTAAATTCAAGTACCATACTCGTGTATAAGAAAACTGTAAATCAAATCCAGATTTAAATGTTCAAAAAAGTGTATTTTAATAACTATATATATAATTCTATTCTAAAAGCTATCAGTAGTAGAAGCTTTTTCTTATTGAAAACACCTATCTGAATTTTTGTCATTACGATATACAAGTCTGTTTAAAAACATAAGTATGATTGACTTTCACATTTTGGTTCACAACTTAAAATTGTTTTAGAAATGAATTTTTATATTTAAATACATCTAACTCAAGGTAAAATGAGCTCTGGTGAGATAGTGATTAAGCATGGGACTGCTAACTGAAAGGCTTGATTTGAACCTACCAGATGCTCCATGGGAGAAAGATGTGGCAGTCTGATGGTGTAGATATTACAGACTTGGAAACCCTATAGTTTTAGTTCCATGGGCAATTCTACATTATAAGTTGGAATGAGCTTGACACCAATAGGGTAGTGGTGGTTCTTGTTTTTAAAGATCAAGAAAGTGATCTTTCATGAATCTAATGTAAACTTAAGTACTATTTTTCTGCTGTGAACACCAATTCTTCAATGCTGTTAGTTAGCTCTGACTCAAGGCAAAATAAGGTATAGCACCGCAAAATGTTGCCCAGCTCTAGGACATCTTCATGATCACTGGTATGTCTGAGTCTATCATTACAACTATGGTGCAGTACCTTCCAACCTAGCAGGGCTCATCTTTCAGCAACATATCTGACAATATTCTGTTGTGAACCACAAGGTTTTTTATTGGCTAGTATTTGGAAGTACATCACCAGGTCTTTCTTCTTAGTCTGTGTAAGTCCTGAAGCTCCTCCGGCATTTGAAATACAAGTGGCATAGCTTCTGGCATCAGTGCAACACGCAAGCCACTACAGTATGACAAACTGACAGAGGTGCTGGCACTGTCACTAAACAAGAACAACAACAGAAAAAGCACTGCTGTTGAGTCCATTTCCACACATAGCAACATTATAGGACAGAGTAGAGCTGCTCCATAGAATTTCCAAAGAGTGCCTCATGGATTTGAACTGCTGACCCTTTGGTTAGCAGATGTACATCACCAGGATTTCCTGCATTTTTCACTAGTATTTAATAATTATGTAGATTTCATGTAAAATAATTACTTCCCAAGAGGCAATATAAAATAGTGATTAGTGCCATTCTTAAGAAAATTTTAGATAAAGCCAAGTACATTTTTGTTTTTCTCTTTCTTTTTCCAACTGCAATGTACTTTTTGTCACTCTGAGCTCTAGTTCTCTGTGACACAGCATCCCACATGTTGCAAAGTCAGGGTATACTCTCACTGCTCCTCCCTACAGAAGTCAGTAGATCACACCAAAGTTATACTTTCTCAGCACTTGACTTCATATCAAACCTACAGAACATATGGGCTATTTGATTAGGTCCTCAGGGAGAAATGTATAATGCATTCAATGCCACTTATTCAATGGGGAGAATCAATAGATTAATATTTTATAATATCAGTGAAACATTTTTAGATTTAATAGTGCAAAATTTTCTATTACATCTCTCCTTCAGATTAAAATCTAGGGTTAGTTTGATGAGGGTGTCACAGTTACAAAAATGACAGGGCCAGGAAATCGTATTTATTCCAATTTGTACTGGATTTACCCTAAGATGACAGTGCCACACACAATTAAAGAGTACTTTTCAGGTAACAAAATCAGTGGCATTGTTTAAATGGAACCTTGAAATAACCCTGTGTGCAGGCACAACTTTTATTATTAGTCATAGTTTACAGATGAAGTACTTAGGTTTGGGTTTTAAAAGATTTGTCCCAGGTCACTGGCTTATTAAATGACAAACTAAGGTCACAATCAAGTTTTATACTCCCATAAAGACCATAAGAAGGCTGAATGATAAAATGTTTTCACTCCTCAATAACTATAATTGACCATTCAATGATTTTTTTCCAATGATGATCTGACAAGATGGATATGCCAAAACCAACACAATCCCTTGCTTAGATTTGAGAAACTTTTTTTTCCTGCTATCTGCAATAGAAGACATGATGATTCATGTCCTTTTATATTCTGACAACATGACATATTTGAAGGAACTATTCTGTTAATAATTAAAGAAACACTATTTAATAGTATATTTATTGTCCCATATGTATGTCTTGCATTTTCACTCTTTTCAAGATGACAACATTGGGGGTTACAAGAGTGAGCAAAACAAAATCCCTGCTCTCATGAAGTTTACAGTACAGCAGGAGAAAATGTAAGAATTTATAAAAAATGTTAAGAGAGTATCTCTATATTATATATGTCAGTGATAAGTGCTAGAAAGAAACACAGGCAATATAAGGAGACAGAGTAACCACTTTAGGTGGGATAGTCAGCAAGGTTTCTCTGTAGTATGACGTTTGAGGAAAGACCAGAATAACAAGAGAGAGTGGACATGTAAATATCAAAAAGTAAGATCTTCCAGGCTGAAGAACAGTACATAATGTACCTCTGAGGCAACCAATTTAGTTTATTTGAGAAAGCACAAGAAGTCCTGTAAGCCTCATTAGTTAGAGATGTGAGTTGTTGTGGGTCTTAGAATTTTACGCTAAGGATAAATAAATTCATGAGAATAAAAAGGACAGGGGGTGTTGTGATTTAGACATATCGAAAGGTCTCTGCGATAGTTAAGTAGGAGATAAATGGAGTAAGGGTGCAAACAAGAAGGTAAGTTAGACGGCTGTTGCCTTATCAAAAGGAAAAACGATACTTCTTAGATTAGAGGTGAGGTCTCAACAATCAGCTGTCGTATAAATTATACACGAAAGGAATTGTGGTGTCCACTGAGACTATGTCATGCAATCCTCCCAACATCCGTATAGTTTTGCTACTATTTTCCCCATGTTGGTTAGAATCCATACGTAAAATCAAACAGCTAGACATTTAAGAGATCAAGTTTAAGGGTGTCTCATTTGAAAGATCACATTCTTTCCTCTGTAGCATGCTTTCTGAAGGTTGATTTTAAACTATTTCCAAAAAAAAAAAAGAGAGAGAGAGAGAGAGAAGTTGTTGCCATCGATACCAGCTCATAGCAACCCTACAGGAAAGAATAGAACTGCCCCTCATTGTTCCCACGGAGCAGCTATGAATTCAAGCTGGCAGTCTCCTGGTTAGCAGCCACTTTCTTGAACCACTATACCACCAGGATTCCTTATCCTTTTAGATTTCATTGTATGCTGAGAAAATAATCAGAGGAGATAGAGTATACGAAGAACGTGGCATCAAGATTGGTGGAAGACTAACAATCTGTGATGTGCAGATGACACCACCTTGCCTGCTGAAAATGAAGAAGACTTGAAGCATTTACTCAGGAAGGTCAAAGTCTACAGCCTTCACTATGGATTACACCTCAACATAAAGAAAACAGAAATCTTCACAACCAGTCCAATAAGCAGCATTGTGATAAACAGAGAACAGACTGAAGTTGACAAGGATTTTATTTTATTTGGATCCACAGTCAAAGACCATAGAGACAGCAGTTGGAAAACCAAATGAAGCATAGCGTTTGGCAAATCTGCAGCCAAAGACCTCTTTACAGTGTTCAAAAGCAAAGATGTCACTTTGCAGACTAAAGCGTACCCAACACGACCCAAGTCACAGGACTTTTTTCAATTACCTCATGTGCGTGTGAAAGCTGAACAGTGAATAAAGGAAAATGAAAAAGAAACGATGCCTTTGAATTATGGTGTTGGTAAAGAATATTTATTAGATCATGGACTGTCAGAATTAGGAGTTAAATCTTTCTAGGAGGAAGTACAGCCAGAATGCGCCTTAGGAGCGATGATGGCACGATCTTATCACTAATGTTTTGGACACGTTTTCAGGAGGCACAAGTTCCTGTACAAAGAAATCGTGCTTGCTAAAGTGTAGCCAAGCCAAGCCAAGTGCCGTCAGGTCAGTGGAAAAGAGGAGGGTCCTCTCGATAAGATGGACTGACACAGTGGCTGCAACAATGGGCTCAAAACAACGATTGTTTCAGGGTGGCACAGGACTGGGTGCTATTTCGTTCTTTCATACACAGGGTTACTACGAGCTGGAACTGATTCAATAGAAACAATGATAACAACATATAATTAGGATTCTTTTGATAATCAAAAGACGTCCTTGTGGTGCAGCAGTTACAGTGCTCTGTTGCTATCTGAAAGGTCAGCCATTAGAACTCTCTGGCTACTCTGTAGGAAAAACATAAAACAATCAAGTTCTGTAAAGCTATACAGCTTTGGATAACCTTTGTGGCAATTCTATCCTATAGGGTCATTATGCGTAGGAATTGGTACAACAGCAATGAGAGTTGATGATACATTAAAAATACTAGAGACTGTGTATGTTTTCTGAAACAGATGAAGCATATTTAGCTTGCTTTTGTATAAAAACCTGAATTTCAGTACTAACTTGAAGTGAGTCATTTTGTTCAACATTCATATATTCTCTATTACATATTGAGTTCCATAATAAAGTCTGTGAGGAGTCAGGAAAAAATATTCAATCTTTTCTCAAAAGAAATTTCCTATCATGTTGATAAAAAAGTGGTATGCCCTTCAACATGTGTAGTTTTCAGGATACCAAAAGAATTAGATGGCATATTGTGTGCTTGATAAGTGATAAGTAGATAGACAGATGAGAGATGACAGACAGTTAGCCAGATAGAAACAGAGAGACAGACAAATACATACATAAGATACTAGATAGATAAACATGCAGATACCTAGATACCCAGATGCATGCATAGTTACACATATAGATACATACAATAGTAGGCAGAAAGAGACAGACAGATAGACAATTAGGTCGATAGATATTGTCAAACCAAAAACCCAACCCATTGCTGTTGAGTCAGGTCCAACTCATAGCAACCCTAGAGGTCAGAGTAGAACTGCCCCACAGTTTCCAACAAGCACCTGACAGATATGAACTGCCAACCTTTTCGTTAGCAGACATAGTACTTAACTACCAAGATTTCCAGAAGTTGTCTGGAACTAAATGTTGCCCAATCCTACATCATCCCCACAATTCTGGATGTTTGAGACTATTGGTTATTATGTCAATCCATCTCACAAAGGATCTCTCTCACCCTCACTAGCTCTCTACTTCACCACATATGGTACCTTTCTACAGTGATTGATCCCTCTTGATGATGTGCTAAAACAAGCATTTAGGACAATGTTCCGTGATTCATAAGGTTTTATACTGATTTTCAGAAGTATATCACTGGGAATTTATTCCTAATCTGTCATAATCTAGAAGTTCTGCTCATACCTGTTTGATTTTTTAAATACTGATGGCAAAACTTCCAGCATCACAGCAAAACACAAAACACAAGCTCCTCCACAGCATGATATCCTGAAAGACAGATGGTGGGATAAACTGCGCTAGAGGAGTTCAAAAGAAAGAAAATGATCTTAGGTTTTGGAAAACTAAAGTGAGTGACATTTACCTCCAAGAAACTGTGCAAACCCAACTCAGTAAACAAGGCAATTCCTTATTAGTTCAAGTTTCTTTATATTCTTTCTCTGTAAGTAGGCAAAAATATGCTTTTTGAAATCTTGTCCAGTACCTAATTCTAGAGATTTAAGCTTCCAACACTTTCTGTCATACAAGGTCCAAGAATTAAGTCAGAAAAATTAATTGTTCTAAGTGCTACATACCTCATTGCTGAATATCACTACCATCACCTTTGAAATACTCCCCTTGGAAAGCTATGCACCGATACCAGCACTTAGTCCACTCTTCAAAGCAATTTTGGAACTCTTCCTGGAATGGCCACTGCGCATGGTGGCACGGTGGAAAGTTAGTGAACTTAGTTGTATAGTTGTGTGTGAGGGAGTTTTTAGTCAGTAAACAAATAACTGTATTGGAACACCCTACTCTACTCACCTGAACTGGTCTGCAATGACTTTTTTTCTTACTCAGAGATAAGGGGAATAATTGCAAGGAAGACAGCGGCAACTCTGACGGCCATTCCAGAACAAGAGTTCCAAATTGCTTTGAAGGGTGGACTAGGCATTGACAGCCAGCTCATAGCTTCCCATGGGAAATTCTTCTAAGGCGATTGTAATGATACTCATCAATGAGGTATGTAATACTTTAGTACGACTTTGCAAACTCAGTCAGCAGTCCTCATATGCTGCTGACTGTGTTTTGCCATTTTAGATCTACTTCCATTTCCAATTTGGGGTTTAAGGCAATACAAGTTTCAGTAATTGGTAAGTGTCATTACAGCAGGAAGACTTCATATCTGTTCTAGTTTCTATTTTACTCTCTAGTACTTAGAAAATGTTATGGGGAGGAAGTCAGAGAATTTAGTTCAGAGATATGAAAAAATCATGAAAGTAATTGTATACCTGTGCAACAAGACATCATTTTTCTTATGAAAACAGGGGATGATGCTGTATATGCTATTTCATAGACATTTTGTTTTGTGACTTAACAAATTATGAATGAATTTTCTTATTAATAAATAAATATTAAAACATTTTAGTGACTCTACTGAGTGTGCTTATCACAGTTCATTTAATAAATGCTACCAATAGGCTCACTCTGCGTGTTTTTTTTATAAACAATACTACAGTATAAACTTCTATGTGTATTCTTGAGATACGGATCAAACAATCTGAACAAATTTGGGGCCCCTGGAGAATACTGTTAAAGTTCTTTCCAAAGAGAATATAAAGCGCTTTTACATATCAGGAAACCAGAGCAACTGCCATACACTTTTGAGACTTCCTACAATTTGTTCTTTTTCTTATTTTTTTTTTAATGTGAAGAAATATTGTTATTTTTGGTTTGTTTTTATTTCAAGTAATTTGCATATTATTTAGTATTCAGTGGCCATGGATATTTAAAGAATAATCTTCTTCTCTGGGAGCATTTCTCCCACATTTACAAAGAAATACCTCTGTTTTCTTCCTCTAGGGGAAAATGTGAAGCAGAGAAAAATTAAATGCTGTTCAGATTCTGAAACTATATAAATGCAACAATGGAGAAAAGAAGTAGAAGGATTTTAGCTACCCAGAAACTAGCAGCTGGTGAATCCCACCATGCCTCTTTTTGCACAGAATTAGAAATACACAGCAGGCTTCTTCGGAACATCATACTGGGAAAATTGAGTTTAACTTTAACAGACCTTAAAAGATTTTTTGGCAATATGGATAAGTATGCAGAATTGAGAAAAAACACTCCAACTTGGAAGGGAGGAAACAAACATACACACATACGTATATATTTTAAAAGGCCAAATATGAATACTACTGCCCCTTCTTCACACAAATATCTGCCATCTGTCCTCCCTGGAGTTCTTAAGAAACCAAAGTTGAGAGTAAAAGGAGAAGCATCTCTGGGAAGTTTAGAATTGAGATAGTGTAATAATAATAATAATTAAAAAAATCATCAAATTTGTTGCCATCTTACGGATCACTCCGCAGAAGCTGACTGATACATCTTTCTCCAGAGGAGTGCCCACTAGGTTTGATCTGCTGACCTTTCATTTAGCAGCTGAGTGCTTAATCACTGTACCACCACAGCTGCAGACACAGTGTAGAGTTGTATAGATAGCAGAGGACTTACAGCAGATGAGTGACACGCAACTGTGGGTAGGCTACTAAAGCAGGATCCTGGCATCAATTCCAGTGCCAATACTTACTAATCCTGTAACTCTAAGCAAATAATATGGCACTCTCTGCCTCAGTTCCATAGTTTTTAATGAAGAAATACATATGACCCAGCTTTTTCAGTACCTGACTAACAGTATCTATTAAGTGTTAGCCATTGTATAACTAGATCGTGAACTTGGGCAAATCACTTTACTCTGTGCCATACAATTCCTTCAACTGTAAATGAATTAATGTAATCCTGTGATACCAAATCTAGATTTGAAGGCCTATAGTTCTATAGCAACAGAAGAAAAACATACACTAAATGCTATAATCAGAGTAGGCATGAGGATGGCTTTGAATCAGCAAAGGCAATATGAAAATTAAGAATGGAAGGAAGGGGGGGAAGCTAAGAGAAGGAATAACAAAAGGTCAGCTAAATAGATAGAGGTTTTCTTTATAACTGCACTTAACATCTGATACCATAATTGCATCAAAATCATGACTTGTATTCAATAAAGCTAACAGAAAATAGTAATTGCTATGTTTCAAAAATCGGTTTATTTTTCAGCTTCCTCTTTCCGGTATAAACCACTCTCATAGATGCTTTCTCTTGCCAGACATTTAATTGTCTTCATGGTTGTTCTCTTAAACACAGAATATCATAATTTTGTCCATTCTACATACAAAACTGATGAATAACTTGAAATTGAGAAATGTCTCAATACATGTTGCTAGCTCTTAGCCAGGGTATAACTTAAACTCCAAATCGGGGCTTTGTTACCATGAGTTTGAACTTCAAGGAACTCCTAAAATGGACAACTTTGTGTAAATGGGCACATAGGCTTTCCTTGGGATACTTTTTTAGCATTCAAAAGATCCTCAAAGGCGATTTCAGTGCCACAAATATTAAGAATGTCCACCTGCATTATCTCTTGCATTCCTATTTCCCATAACCATCAGACTGTCCAGTTTCTGTTATTATAGTCTCATCTGCTGAATAATACCTAATACACTGAATGAATGCTTGAATAACATTATTTGCATAGAGTGTCCCTATGTGGAAAACCTGGTAGCATAGTGATTAAGTGCTATGACTGCCCACAAGACGATTGGCAGTTCAAATCCTCCAGAAGCTCCTTGGAAACTCTACAGAGGAGTTCTACTCTGTCTATAGGGTCGCTATGAGTTAGAATTGACTCAACAGCAATGGGTTTGTTTGTTTTTTATGGTTATGTAAAATAACCTTACTGCCCTCCCTATCACCCTTATTCTCCTTTGTTTTTCCTCACAGCATTCATAAACATTAATTATATCATATTGAAATAGCTAGATATCTCACGCCTTTCTCTTACTTCTAGAACATAAGCTCCATACAGTGACACTGTGTTCTTCTTCTTCTTCTTTTTTTTTTTTAACTACTGAGATTTCAGTACCTAGACTAGTGCCTGGAATATGTGGCTGTTAGGTGCTGCCCAGTCCCTTCGGACTCACTGCAACCCTACGCACAACAGAATAAAACACTGCCTCACCCTGTCACCACTCTTCCTACTGCAGTTATGCCTGAGCCAGTTGTTAGTCTGTCTGTACTTCTTCCAAGACAGATTTGTTCATTCTTTTGACGGCCCACAATATGTTCAATATTCTTCAAAGACAGAAAAATGTAAAAGTGTCAGTTCTTCAGTCTGCCTTATATAGTTTGCATGCTTATGAGGAAAATGAAAACATCATGTTAAAGTCACACCTTTGCACTTTAATACTTTCAAGAAGTGTTTTGCAACAGATCTGCCCAGTGCAATGTGTCATTTAATTTCTTGACTGTCACTTTCACAGGCACTGATTGTGGATCCAAGTAAAATGAAATCTTTGAAAACTTCAATTTTTTCTCCATTTGTCATGATCTTCCTTATTGGTCCAACTGGGAGGATTTCTGTTTGGTTCATGTTGAGGTGTGGTCCACACTGAAGGCTATGATCTTTGATCTTTATCAGTAAGTGCCTCTACTTCTCTTTACTTTCCAGTAAGCAAAGCTGTGCTATTTGCATACTGCAGGATGTTAGTCTTCCTTCAATCCTGATGCCTTGTTCTTGTTTATACAGTCCAGCTTTGATGATCTGCTCAGCATACAGACTGAATAATTATGGTGGTATACACCCCTAAATTTCCTGATTTTAAATCATGTGTTATCTCCTTGTACTGTTCAATTGACTGCCTCTTTTTTAGCGATAATTCATTTACACAACTAAAAACAACTGATGTTCAGAAGCAATGTTCAATGAAAAAGAAGTCAAACCAATTACTTTATCATTTATTCATTCTTCTTTATGATTAAAGATAAAATATATTTCAGCATCAAGGGAAATGTCAGAAAAATAGACTATTATATTTTTTTCTCCATAATAACATTAACAGCTCCAAGAAATCTAATTATAATAAGAGGAGTTGGATATTGGCTTGCACGCTTTCATTCTAAAGGACAGGAGGCTGTCATTGATAGCAGCAAAATCCCACTTGCTTTTTCTGATACTCCCAAGTTTTCACTTACAGGTAACACTGAGTTAGTTTCAGTGCAAGAGCTAATTCATATTCTCCCTTATTTACTGTCCATGTGTACTTTAAGGACAGAGAAACCCTCAGAGGGTTCCTTTTTTTCTGCTTGCTTGTTTTATTCTGTACATTGTACACTATCTGTGGATTCAGGCCTTAATTTCAAGAACTGAGCAATAAATGGAATCTGAATTCGCTGAAGTAGTTTATTCCAACCCCTCTGCTGTCACTGAAATCTGAGCTTCACCTTTGGCAGTTTATCGCTGTCTTAGACACAAAACACACATTTCCAAAGGCCACCTCTTCTTCCTACAAAAATTTGCTATTGTCCCAGTATTCAATATTCAGAACCACTGGCATAGAGTTCTCCATCAGGACTAAATTTTACACAGAGAATGCGAACCAAGTGTCCTCTGTAGGATTCTAATTCCTCTCAACTACCATAATTATAAAGTTTAAAACCTTTACTACCTGAGACATAATAAAACAAACCAAATCCTTTGCTGTTGAGTCAGTTCTGACTCATAGGTACATATAAGACAGAGTAAAACTGTCCCAAAAGGTTTCCAAGACTGTAATATTATACTGAAGCATACTTCTTCCTCTCTCTCCTAAGGAGAAACAAGTGACAGTGCAAAACATACACAAATTGAAACACTGTGCATCAGAACACAAGCCATAATGAATACTGTCCCTTCAACAGCTGATTCTCCAAATTCATTCATCTGGTACCCTTCATAAGTAGCAAACACTTTTTTTTATAGTGCTTATTTGTGGCGAGTGTCGTGTTATTCCTAGAGTAACAGAAAGAGACGTGTGCTGAAAGGGATCACTGCCATGCAGAGGAAGAATACATGTCATAGTAAGACCTCTACAGAGAATCTTCTATGGCCAAACTGTTAGAGAATCTCAGATTGTTTTTCAGTACCATTGGTTCCTGATCATATAAGTTCCAGCAAAACTGAAAAAAAGTCCATGAGAGCTAAAGTATGACCTTGAGTATATCCCACCGGAATTGAGCCCATCGCAAGAACAGATTTGAAGCACTGAACACTGATCACTAATCATACACTATCTCCTAAGATGCTGAAAACTGACCAATTCTGTTTGGCGTAGTGACTGTGTATTCCTTCCATCTTCATTTGATGCTTCCTGGATCTCTGTATTTTGTCCCTAAAATCTTTCTCTACCGCAACTGACGGCTTGATTTTTTTTTTTTTATTCTATGCTTTCAGCTTGAAAAATGCTGAATCTACTCTTCCCTTTTGGTTCTTTAACTCCAGGTCTTTGCACATATGATTATAAAACTTTGTCTTCTGGAGCCACCCTTTGAAATCTTCCAGTTAGTTCTTTGCTTCATCATTTCTTCCATTAGCCTGAGCTAGTTTCAGATTCTCTTCCGACACTTATTTTTGTCTTTTTCTCTTTCTTTTTAATGACCTCTTGTTTTCTTCATGTATGCTGTCCTTGGTGTCAGTGTTCAGTGTGTGAATCTATTCTTGAGATGGTCTGTAAATTCAGGTGGGACATACATAAGCTCTACGTTTGTTCTCTTTAACTTGTTCTAATTTTCTTCACTTTCAACTTCAACTTGCATAGTAGCAATTGATGGTCTGTTCTACAGTTGGCCTTAGAATATTCTGCCTGATGATACTGCCCTTTTCCATTGTCTCTTCCCACAGCTGTAGCCAGTTTGGTTCCACCAAGGCCCATGGATAGTCACTGTTTATGTTGTTGAGAAAAGTATTTGCAATAAACGCATTGGTCTTGCAAGATTCTATCATGTGGTTTCCAATATCACTTCTATCATCAAGCCCATGTTTTTCAATTACTGATCCTTTGTTTCCAAATTTCACATTCCAATCACCAGTAACTGTCAGTGCATCCTGATTGCATGTTCTACTGGTGTCAGACTATTTCTTCATCTTTGGCCTGAATAATTGGTAGGTAAACTTAAATAACAGTTGTATTAAGTAGTCTTCCTTATAAAAGAAAAAAAAGCATTGCTGTCAAATAGATTCCAACTCATAGTGACTCTGCAGGTAGAAAAGAACTACCCCATAGGGCTTTCAAGGAATGACTGGTATATTCAAACTGCTAACCTTTTAGTTAGCAGCCATAACTCTTGCCCACTGTATCAGCAGGGCTCTGCTCGTCCTTCCAAGCTTATGGATATTATCCTATCACTGACAGGATATAGCCTGAAATGTTCTTTTTGATGATGAGTGCAATACCATTGCTCATCAAGTTGTCATTCCTGACATAGTAGACCATATGACTGCCCAAAACGAAATGGCCAATACCAGCCTATTGTAGCTCACTAAGGTCTAGGATAGAATGTTTATGCGTCTCAATTCATTTCTGATGATATCCAGTTTTACTATGTTCATACTTTGTACATTCCATATTCTGGTTATTAACAGATATTTGCAGTTATTTCTTTTTATTGAGGCATGGTGCATCAGCAAACGCAGGTCTTGATGGCTTTCATCTATGTCATTAAGGATGAATCTGCTTTGAGGAGGCACATCTTCCTCTATTCCTTCTTTTGAGTATCTTCTAACCTGACAGACTCTTCTTCAAGCACCATATCAGATCATGTTCTGCTACTACTCATAAGGTTTTCATTCTTTGCAGAGTAGGTTACTCTTTCCTTCTCTCTAGTCCGTCTTAGTCTGAAAGGTTAGCTGAAAGCTGTCCACTTGCTGGTGTTTGAATAATGGTGGCCTAGGTTCTAGCATCAGGGCAACATGCAAGCACCAACATGTGGCAGACTAAAAGATGTGCGGGAGTAAACTATACCATGAAGGCCAAGAGGAGCGCGTGCGATGCAATGATTAAGAAGCTCTGCTGCTAATTGAAAATTTCATGGTTTGAAACCACCCAGAGCTCTGCCAGGGAAAAGTCCTGGCAGTCTGTTCCTATAGATTACAGCCCAGGAAACTTTATAGGACAGCTCTACTGTGTCCTATATGCTCACCATGGGTCAGAATTCAATGGACTGCACACAAGCATAACAGCATGCATGTTAAATGCCTGATAGAGTATATTACAGAGGAAGCCTCAAGACCAATTCATGCTGTGGCTAATAAATGGGTTTAGGAATTAAAGATGTAAATCACATGTCATAGATTTTTCTGAATTTTTCCAAACCAGTTGCTGTTGAGTCACCACTGACTTATAGCGACCTCATGTTTGTCAGACTATAACTGTGCTTTCTAAGGTTTTCAATAGCTGATTTGTCAGAGCTGATTGCCCGACCTTTCTCCTGAGGTCTCAGTGGTCAGGAACATCAAGCCTTGTAGTTAGCAACTGAGCACATTACCTGTTTACATCACCCAGGATGCCCTAAATTCTTCACAAGTTCTTATTACTCATGATGAACTATTTTGAATAATCACAGTACCTAATTTTTATACCTATTTTTTTTAAGCAGAAGGCAAAGAATATGTTCTCACATTGCCCAATTAAAGATTGTGAAATTGTAAGTATTAAGGTTTTCGTCATGGTTACATTCAGCAATGAAATGTTGATTTGCTGATGGAAAATAATAACTAGTATCTGGAGCTCATAATTATGTTTACACAAATTATCTCATTAAATTTTTATCACTACCCTTTAAATAGGCAATGGGTATCAGGTTACCTATTTTATTAAAGAAGAAACAGGAGCTTAGGGTGGTTAAGTCTCTTGTCAATGATTGTAAGCTATCACTGACAAAATAAGAATTTAAACTCAAGACTTCTGATTCATCTGCAAGACATGGATAATAATATTTGTTTTATAAGACTGTTGTTGGTATTTGAAAAGAAAAGAATAAAGTTACAGTATAGGGAAACACTAAGCAGACTCTTACCACACATTATATAATAAAATATACCATCTCTCCCATCTGTTTTTTTGTCCCCACATACTAAGTATGGTATATTATACCATGATTTTTAAGCCTGTGTTCAAGAATTTGAACTATTAAGAAAGTTAGAAAAAGTCTATATTAAATGTATTCTAAAACAATAGATCATAGAGTTTGGATTAAATAACCAACTGGATGACTCAGGATCAAACTAGACATAGTATTATAGATCTTGATTAGGTTTTCTTAGAGAATTTCATTACTGACCTAGACGGAGAGCCTACTCATCAAGTTTGTAGCTGAAAATGTGAAAAGCAGAGGTTGAAGGGAAAACTTTGTGAAAAATAGATTTGAAGTTCAGTGACATTGATAATTTATAGAAGAAATCAGGGCAAAGTGAATAATTCATCTAAATATTCAGACAACAATTACTGATTATCCACTGTGTTCCTAAGGAGCCCTGATGGTGCAGTGGATAAGTGCTTGACTGCTAACTGAAACATTAGTAGTTCAAATCCATCAGCTGCTCCTTAGGAGAAAGATGAAAAAGTGTGCTTCAGTACAGATTACAGTCTTGGAAACCTTTTGGGACAGTTCTACTCTGTCTTATACATTACCTATGAGTCAGAACTGACCAGACAACAAAGGATTTGATTTTATTATGTCTCAGGTAGTAAAGGTTTTAAACTTTATAATTATGGTAGCTGAGAGGAATTAGAATCCTACAAAGGACACTTGGTTCCCATTCTCTGTGTGAGGTTTAGTCCTGATGGAGAACTCTATGCCAGTGGTTCTGAATATTGAATACTGGGACAATAGCAAATTTCTGTAGGAAAAATAGATGGCCTTTGGATATGTGTGTTTTGTATCTAAGACAGTGATGAACTGCCAAAGGTGAAGCTCTGATTTCAATGACAGCAGAAGGGTTGAAAGAAATAGCTTCTGAGAATTCAGATTCCATTTGTTGTTCAGTTCTTGAAATTAAGGCCTGAGCACTAGGCATGTTTCACAGATAGTGTACAACATACAGAATAAAACAAGCAAGCAGAAAAAAGGCATCAACCTTTGAGGGTCCCTCTGTGTTTAAGGTAAACATGGACAGTAATTTTCACAAATGATGCATGAGTGACATCAAAAAATCAATGTTTCCCACTTTTGCTCATCCAAAGACTTTGTTAAAAGAATTAAAAGACAACCTACAGAATGGGAAAAAATATTTGGCAACTATATGTCAGACTGACATCTGATCTCCACAATCTACAAGGTACTACAAAATATCCACAAGGATGAATAATCCAATTAAGCGATAGGTGAAGGAGATGGACAGACACTTCTCTAAAGAGGATGTCCAGGCAGCCAAAAGACATATGCAGAATTGTTCATGATCATTAGCTATTAAAGAAATTCAAATCAAAATTATGATAATATCTTATCTCATCCCCACAAGGTTGGCTACGATCCACAAAAACACAAAACAACAAATGCTGGAGAGGCTGTGGAGAAACTAGAACTCTCCTACACTGCCAGTGGGATTGCAACACAGTACAACCTCTATGGAAAGCAATCTGGTTCTTCCTTAAAAAGCTGAAAATAGGTATACCATTTGACCCAGTAATCCCACTGCTTAGAATATATCCTACAGAAGCAAGGGCAGTCACATGAACAAATACATGCATACAGATGTTTATTGCAGCATAGTCCACAATAGCAAAAATATGGAATCAACCCAGATGCCCTACAACAGAAAAATGGATAAACTATGGTATATATACTCAATAGAACACTATGCAATGATAAAGAACAGTAATGATTTTAGGAAACAACACATAACTTGACTTCAATTGGAAGATACTATGTTGAGTGAAATTAGTCAGTGGCAAAAGGACAAATATTGTATGAGACCCCTATGATAAGGATTTAAAAACAGACTCATGTACAGAAGACTCTTTGATGGCTGCAAGGGAAGGGAAGGAAGGAAGGATAGGGCTGGTTATAGATTAGATAGTTGATAGAAATTTGGCTGGGTGAAGACAGTGACAACACACATTAGAAAGATCAGTTTCACTGGATTTCAATGTAACATGAATACTCTTTCAATCTTAACACAATACTGCAAGGATAGAGTAGCAGGATTGGGCATCTGGGGACCATGCTCTCAGGGGACATCAAGGCCAACTGGTGTAACTGGTGTATTGCTAAGAGGGTCTTCTCCACTCCACACTGGTGAGTAGCATCTGGGATCTTACAAGCTAGCAAGCTTCCATGTGAGGTACACCAAATGATCCCATGTGAGGTACACCATGTGAGGTACACCAAATGATCCCAACTCAGCAGGAACAGATAATCACCAAGGAAAACAACATGGAGGAAAGAGAACCCAGAAGACAGAAAGACCCACTTGAATGGGTAACTACATCAACACGTAACCAGGAGAACCAAATGGTGCCCAGTCACCACCAGTGACAGCCGTGATGGGGCTCACCAGTGACAGCTGTGATGGGGCAACATGAAAATAAAAAGGGGTACACTCTGAAAACTCTCCTAAAAGACTGAAATTGACAGTCCAAAGCCCTCGGAGTTCCCCTGGGAGCATGGCCCCTTGATGTGATGCTGCTCCTGTCCATAAGTTGTTACTGAGGTCAACTCCTCGGACAGAAATAGACTGGACTCAGTGACATAGAGTGACCACATCATGTGTGCACTTTATGGTTTGCAACTATAGGATGTCATCCTACTGTCCTTTTACTAGAGCGGAGTGGAGAGCGTAGAGAAGAGGTGACAGGAGATTGTTAAGAGGATATGACATGTACAGAATAGAAAGGAGAAGTATGCCGTTACCAGGCAAGGAGAGCAGTAGGAGCTGCAAACAGGCAGGCATGTAAATTTAAACCGGATTGTACACTTTCACTCAATCACGAGAAAGAAAGAAAGAAAAACACATTAGTGTTTTCCATAGTAAAATTACCATTTCTTCCAACCACCTCAACATGCTGTCTGATTTCTTTAACCTGGGGTATGGAAGAAAGATTATCCTGACATCTCAATACAAAGCTGGCTTTCCATCTTGATTTTTTCATCTCCTACATGACACGAAAAGAAAAATCAAACATGACGCTTCTTTTCCCTTAACATTACATTATTTTCATTTTTTTAATTACTAATGTCAATATAGGAAACCCAACTTGACGGCAGTGGGGTTTTTTTGATGGTGTGGTGGTTAAGTGCTATAGCTGCTAACCAAGAGTTCAGCAGTTCAAATCCACCAGGTGCTCCTTGGAAACACTACGGGGCAGTTCTACTCTGACCTTTAGGTTAGCTGAGTCGGAATCAACTCTACGGCACTGGGTTTAATGCCAATATATTAGTTTCTACCTCAGCTTACTAATGGGCTTTGGACTAGTCCTCCTTTTCCTCTTCCTCTGTCCCCAGTAAGCAACTATCAGAGTGATCTTTAAATGAAACTGAGGTGGCTTTCCAATAAATGATATGAAACTTCAGTTAATTTTTTCCTTAAAACTCCACCAAAAACAACAAAATAGAGGAAACATTTAGTGACATGAGGATGTAAATAGAAATTTACATCACAAACTACAAGGATTCTGCAGAAGATAATAGAATTTGTAAAGCTTAAATTGACAGTCTAGGATCTATGCATTCATCTGGACAACATTTTCAGGGGAAATATTTTTCTAAAGTAAGTGAGGCTATGTAGTAAGGCCCTGACCAATATATTTTACTTAGGATATGGAATGAATTAAACAAAGCAAACAGGCTAATGAAGCACAATTTTAAAAGGGACTTAAATAAAATATTAGATATTCCACTTGGCTTGGCTTAGAGGAAAAGCTAGAGATGCCTCAATATGCCCCACATACTTTGCCATTAATAACACCAAGTGGACAGTCATTATTTTCTTCTTTTTTACAGAACAGAACTACATAAATGAAGAACACAGGGTTTCTCTAAAGTCTCCATAACTCTAGTTCAACACAATGGCATGGCAGAAAGACAGCGCTGATTTTGATAATGAGAAATCAGACCAACATCTGCCAGCAGGTTATCTGTGTGTCAGGAAGGAGAAAAAATTCTAAGTGACAAAAAGCCCTGCACCTGCCAATTTTTACCATCAGAATAGAAAGATATATTAGGAAAGAAAGCACAAGAGAGAGAATTCAGCAAGGCTTTGCTCTGAGTCAGTGGGCTTTCAATTTCTATAGAAAGCCAGATGAAGTCAAAAGGGCAAGAAGTTTTGATTAGAAAGTTTCTATAGACTGCAGAAGGAAGTTCAAGTTGCCTATGGTACCTCCTCACTCTTCAGACAGTCTCTATGTTATTTGAAAAGGAGTAACTTATCTAATCCCAGAAGAATTTCCTCTGTTTGCTAGATAATTAATCGTGGTTCAAAACTACCAATGTAAAATTATCATACAGAAAAGAAAGGGAAAATGGCAAATAAATGTGTGTGAGGAGCCTATGATACAATGTTGAGATACAACTGCTACATACTGTGTCTAACCCATGTCTTGAAACCAAGTATTATATGACAGAAAACAGCATCTATGAAAATGAAAACCTAAGACATAACTACAACATATCAACAAAGAAATAAGAATAGTAATAGAGGAAAATAAACTAGTCATTCAGCAAGAAAAAAGGGGAGGGCAAGAAAAAAGTCACAAAATTAGAAGCAGCAATGAGAGAGCATAAACTTAAATCAGGCAAGGAGAAAATAAGTTTGAAAAAAATTAGAAATAATGAGTTAAAAGAAAACTAAAAGGTAAGTTCAACCGAACACGTTTTTTGTTGTTGTTTTTGCTTTTTTTAGTCCATTCACCTTTTTCAGAGGACACAGACCAGTTGACTGACACTAAGAGTCACTAAGAAATGCTTGTTGAATGAGTGACCATGAGTAACAGAATTAGCTATAAAATCACAGAGAGACATCTGAAAAATATATGTAACATAAAAATTATCAAAAAATGGACCTGAACAAATAAAACAGGGCATGTATTCAAAGATACATTTGGAGTTAGGTTTCCAGAAATATAAACTCTTGTGTCTACTAACCAAAAGCCCACAATACCTTCTAGAGGTGAT
The DNA here is from genome assembly GCA_028571685.1 of Heterohyrax brucei. Lineage (NCBI taxonomy): Eukaryota > Metazoa > Chordata > Mammalia > Hyracoidea > Procaviidae > Heterohyrax > Heterohyrax brucei. Next base: position 146,800,849 of record CM053143.1, read on the forward strand.
ACACACTGACTGATCAACTCACTGAAATGCACTTTAACAAATCATAAGACTTTCAAAATAAAGGATTTATGGGTATTGTAGGTAGACAGGGAACTCTGGTGGTGCAGTGGTTGAGAGCTCGGCTGCTAACCAAAAGGTCAGTGGTTTGAATGCACCAGCCAGCTCTACTCTGTCCTATAGGGTCACCGTGCGTCAGAATCAACTTGTGGCAATGGGTCGTTTGTTTCTTTCTTTTTTTAAAATATACATGTAGCTTCTCCAGGTGATCTCATTTCTTACACAACAATTGACTGCCCCCAGTGAGAACACCCCCAGACAACAGACCGGAGCTACATCACATTTTCTCACCTAGACTTGAAAGTTACACAACATTTCTTCTATTGCATTTTGTTGGTTAAGAGCAACAAACTAAGCTTGTGCAGATTCAACTGTAGGGGCCAAAGATGGCAAGTTGGCAAGGTCACATTGTCACAGAACATGTGGGAGGGCATATATTTTTCCATTCATCTTTATAAAACACAATCTACCAGAGCAGGATATACAGGCACCTCCTAGAAATGAGGATTTCACACGTGGTAGGCATCTATCATCTGTTACATTTTACAGAGGCAAGGACAAAGCAGTGGACAAAGCAAGTTATTTAAGTGATGATCAATTAAGGAAGCTTCTATTACAAATTATTGTATTTTTCAGAACAGGAAATGAGAATTCAGTGGAAACTGTATCAACTTGATACAGTTTAAAGAGGCTTAAGCACTTCCTATGTCACCATCAGAAGAGCTAGAAATACTATAATCAGACGGTGAAGGATAGGGAAGTGGAAGACATGAAAGTACTGTGTGGTCCCTTAGCTACTGAGTGTGAGGTTAACAGATGACGTCTAAATGCCTACATTACAACCTGGTAGTCACCATACCTTGGAAAATGTTATGTTAGCTTTCTATGGCTTAGAAATAAATTCACAACCTCTGTTGTTAGCTGATTTTATCAGAAATACAAGGTAAAAATTTATTTTGCCACACATTTAATAAAAATATTGACAATTTTACCTGTAAAACATGTACAACAAAGGGTGTACATCACACTGTTTTTGTTTTGTTTTCAATATGATGAAAATAGGTTAAAAATCAGTGATAAACAATTTCAGAATAAGCATTCAAAGAGCTAGAGTGCAATGCTTCACATTACGAAAAGGAGACACATACACCTGAACACACAGATAAACCACAGAGTGAACTTCTATAAAGATATCATTAAAAATTAAAATATGAGAAAAATGAAATTATAGACATAAGTACTTCATTTCCTATAAAGAAAATCAATCAATAAAAAAAATAAAATAAAAAAATCCCTCAGAATGTATGAAAACAAAATACAAGGATAAACAAGGCATCCAAAAGCCTAAGATAGGATTCATGGCTTGAGTATCATGTAAGATTTAATTTGTATTAAAAAGAAGTAAATAAGATTTTTTAAAATCCAATTTACAATTTTAAGAAGTAGAAACCACCAAAAAAAAAGCCACAAACCTCTATATACCAAAAATATATAAATAAAATAATGTAAATTAAAAACTGCAAGAAATGCTCAGTGTATGCAAATATAATAATGAAAATATCAGTAAACCAGTTGAAAGTATTCTGGAATAACACTGCTCAAAATATTGCTGAAATTTTATAAAGTATCTGGAAAGTAAAATAATTTAAAAATTTATAACTATATTTATTGTATATAACTAAAGCTGTGCTCAGATGATAATATGTGAATTTAAATAGCTAACTTATAAACAAAGAATGACTATAAACAAGTTATCAATTCGGAGCACAAAAAATGGAATTAAGTAAGTAAAAGGAAAGCAGAATGAAGAAATTAATAAAGTAGGAAGCAGTTAATTCTTAAAGGACAGTGAGTAAATGCCTAGAGATAATTAAAGTTATAGACTAAAAGAAAAGCCAAACTAATCTCACAAAAGAGTATTATTAGTATAAGTAATAGAAGGAATGAGTATAGAGCTACATGTAGATAATGGATTAGATAGATGACTGATAGACACAGAGTTGAGCAAACATTTAGAAAATGAAATAAAATATAAGTGAATAGAAATTCATAATACATAAAAAAAGAAAGGCAAAGTACTTAAACATTTTAAAGCCATTAATAGAATTTTTAATATTAATTGGTCAAAGAGTGAAAACATGACAATTATTTCTGTAGATGCCAAGAAGTATATATGTACAATAATAACAGACCAATCAAATAACTTCAGTAGCGTCATATGGATAAAATAGCCATGGTTTTTAGAAAGACTAAGTGGGATGAGGAGGGTGAGCTTATTGCAGAAGAGCATGTATAATAGCCAAGTGCCATCGAGTCACATGTATAACATAGTTCCCATTAATATAAAGTACAAAATACTTAACCCTAATAGTAATTCCCACAACAGACAACTAATTTTTTAATATGGAACATTGGACTATATTATAAAAGTATTTCTGTGCAGAAGAAAACACAACACAGTCAACAGAGTAATTTGTAAGGAAAATTTCCAATACATACGATATAAAAAAAAAAAAGGTGTCTTAAATATATAAAAATTTCCTCCAAGGAATTAAGGCCAAAACAACAATTTGATTAAAAATGGCGACTTACTGAGAAAAATATATGTTTACATATGCATGGTTTATAGCTCTGTGTATCCTATCTAAGCCTCCACGCACAGTCTCATTCATAACTTAAGGCCTAGGAAGACAAGCACGTCATAATTTTACAACTGCATGATTAACAGCACACAATACTTGTCTTTGCTGTTGGCTGTCCTTGAGCTGGCTCCTACTTATGGTGACACCATGCACCTCAGGATTGGTTCGTTGTGATTCAACAAGTTTTCATTGATTACCTTTCAGAAATGGATCACCAGTCCTTTCTTTCTACTATGTCTTAGTCTGAAAAGCAGCTGAAACCTCGGCAGCATCACAGCACTACATAATCCTTTGCTGACAAAATGGTGGCAGCTGTGCCTCAGGGGCGTTGTGACTAGGATTCAAATCCTCTGCCATGGAAGGTGAGAATTCTGCCACTGCCCCTACACAATCTTAGTGAGGACAGAAGGCATTAGACACAGAATAAACCACAACAAACTTCTGAAAATGCAATTCAGAAAATCTTCAAAATTAAATACCCAAGTTACCTTTTTAAATTTAATTTCTAGTAACATTCTACAGATAAACCCACAAGTGCTTGTTTATTTATTTGAAATGTCTATTCAAGAAAGCCTTTTCTGATTGCTCAAGTTTGGGTTCCCAGTCCCTCATTAGGTTTATCGAGGCACTCCGCATTTCTCTGTATCACAATTATGCATCTCTCACTTATCACTATTTATATACAGTTTGTAATGACTTGAAGGCAGAGACTGTTTCTAAATAACAGCACATCCAATAATCCTTCATAACGTCTGCCGAGAGTAGGGTTTGAAGTACGCTTGTTGAATAAGTGCTGAATAATAAATGAGGTGGATGAAAAATGAATAAATTATGTCACCAGGTCAACTGGTTAAAAAACATTACATGAATCACTTTTAATACTAAAAACTTCCTTATACTCCTGTCTGTAGGCTCTATTTTGGAGGAAACAGCAGCCAAGTGCTGTGTTTCAGCTTCCACATTTCTTTGCTTTTATCACTTTCACATCTTGGGTGACAAAACAGCTCATGATGCTAGAAAGCGTTGTCTTTGTCATCCACAGAAATAACAACACTGGGAACGACACCCCCCTTGCTTCATACTCCTGGTTGTTTTGTAGTATTTTAACTAATAGACACGCTTTCTCAAAGCTGAAGGAGCCCTGGTGACACAGTGGTTAAAGTGCTCAGCTGTTAACCCAAGGGTCCGCTGTTGGAAAGCACCAGCAGCCCCGCAGGAGGAAGGTGGGGCAGGTAGCACAGCCTTGGAAACCGAGGGGGCAGTTCTACCCTCTACTAGGCAGTCACTGTGAGTTGGGATTGACTCTGCAGCAGCAGGTTTTTCTTTTCTCTCTCAAAGCTTCGGTTTCTCCTTTAAGGGAGGTGAATAAACAGAGAAACTAAGATGTTCATTGCAAAGGGCGGTCCTGCTCTTCGGGGAGGATTAAAAATATGAGCAGAGTGATTTTTAAAGGATGGAAGAGGCAGATGGCAGATGTCAGGTATGAGAGAGTATGACAGTATGAGGCACATGGGTGCACTCAATAACAGTAGCGAGCAATAGAGAGTTGGGGGAACAGACATAAATACGTAAATTTAGAGACAAACATAAATTGTAGAAAGTTAATGGGAAAGGTAAAACACCTGAATTAGTCCTAATGATTATTAGTAGGATGGAAAATCAGGCAGGCCTAGTACTGATAACAAATGATATTAATAGTCGCACATACCTCATATTACTTATGAAAAATATAGTTATCTTGGAATTAAGCATTGTCTTATTCCAAACCAAAGCACTTTAAGGTTAATCAGCTGTGAAAAGGAAACCTTGGTTGCGTCCGAGACTGAACATTCACCTACTGCCTTTGCTCCTTCTGTCCCCACAGCTGCCTCAGCTAACTGCTGCAGGATCTCACCGATGTTCTCAGAATCTCAGCGAGAAACTAGCCACTCTGAACCGAGAATTTGAGGTTACCTTTTTTTGTCAGTGCTCAGTTTAAAATCCGTTGCTGTTACAATATGCGCTGAAATAGAAAGCATAAGAAAAATACCCAAACAAGACAACATCTGAAATTCTTCTTTCCTGTTGTTTTTGCTCTGTTGTTGTTACTGTTGCCCTTGTTTTGTTGTTGTTGTTGTTGTGTAGTTTGCCAAAGCAATGTGAAGACTTGGAAAATTATTATAATATCTCAGCTTTATAATCTCTATGAGGTTGGGTCTCTCTGAATTAGACTCACTACTGGAATAAAGTCTGAATCCCTTATGTTGACAGTGTGTCGTACAAATGAATCCCCTCAAAAAAATTCCCAAAGTCTTCAGTCTTGTATTTAAATTTCCCAGGACTGATAAAGGGTCATGTTAACAGTACAAGGGGCAGAAGATTCCAGCATCACTAGAAGATGTGTGTAACGTAAGTTTTAGTGAAGTGTTCTGAAGTCAAGGTGAAGGTCATGTTGGCGGAGGAACACATTTATTTAAACACGGCTTTGAGAATGATTTAATTTTCATTAAGTGTTGGTCATATATAAAAGCTGTTTCATGTATCCCAGAAATATAAGTTTTCCAGGCAACCAAATTATAAAAAGTTTGTAATAATGAGAAATAACTAATGGCATTACTTGGTAGACAGCATGAAATGTCCAGAATAACTGTTATATGGACGAGATGTAGCCACAGACTGTGGAAACATGGTTAACAATGATTTTATATATTCCATAGAATTCCAAAAGATAAAAATAGAAATAACAGTGGAACCCAGAAAGTTGCTTTAATCTTGACTTACGAAAGTACTGTTTTGACTGCATAACAGCTAAATATATACTGTATTTTAGAGAATAACAATGCTCCTACCTAGTGAAAAGCATAAGATTAACAAAAATAATAGTAATTTGCACTATAATACCATAACTAGTAATTTAAAGAGTAATATAGGAGAGTCGGATCTGACTCTACAGCACTTGGTTTGGCATAGGAGAGTTTTTCATTTAAAAGGTAATTCTCCCATCTATGTACTTTTGCTTTCTTAAAGACTACTTAAAGTGAGATTTAAATGTAAATATATTTGTTTTGTAGCATTGTATTTTGAAAATATAAGTGAATGTGACATTCTTAAGCTTCTGAGCACACCCAAGGCAGCAGCAACAGGACAAAGAATAGTATGGAACAATCGGTCTCTTTAGTGTCTGTCCTAAGTCTCAATCTTCTCGATAGCAGAGGGAAAGAATGGCCATCATTAGAGTAAAACATTTTTCAGGTGCTAAAATATTTATGCTGTGTTTTAAAACTTCAAGAAGTAGAAAAAAATATTTTTTCCCACAAAAATATTATACGTGCCAGATGTTTTTGCTTTTGTAGTTTTGTGAGGAAAACAACGGAAGTTTTTTAAAGTAGGAAAACGAAAATCATGAACAAAAGTATAAAGATAATATTTCTGGTTTTGAAGAATGTATTCTTTTATTTTATGTGAAATAACTTTTGTGATAAAATACTTTACCAGCTGGTTACTAAATGACACTATATTTGGACTTTCTTTAGTATGATAGTCCAAGAAAATGTCAAAGTATTTCTAGAACTTGATGGACTTTTTGGGTTTTCTGTTCCAGTAAATTCTTCTTCACATAATGTAAGACACAGCGGAAACTATTTTGAATTTGGGTGTGCCTCTTTCAAACAGGATTCACCTGCTGTTCAAGCACGTCCTGACTATTTGGAGATAAGTATATTCACAGGTGAGTGGGTACCTCTCTCCAAACAGGCTGTCACATTTCCTTAATTAACACCTTTTCCATTTTCATTCAAGTCACACTGTAAGAGTGTGTTACCGAGGCTGCAAGTTTTTAGTAGCACCATTCTGCTAATGCCTTTTGAAAAGTATCACTGTGTAAATTCATCACTACTCTGAATTGTTAAGGTTTCCTTTGTCTAAAAGGATATGTCTCCTGTTTATTATTGTATTCTGATGAAGACATATTTTAATATCAACCTGACAAGACCTAAATATAACGTATTATATCATCTTAAAAGAACTTATTTAGATAGAAGTGAAGCAATTTCACCAAGTTTACGTATACATGTATCTGCTTGTTCTTTTCTCCCAGTTATTTACCAAACTAAGAATCCGCCCAAACACCTTCAACCTCTGATAATTATTTTACATTATATTTCATCTCAGAAATTCCACTACCTGATAACTTGATATGTTAGATTTTAATTGCCTTGTGTCTGTCAAATATATTCATCAAAAAGCACTAATGAAACTGTCTAAAGTATCTATTATATTTATTCATATCAGTTGTTATAATGCATGGCCTTGGAGTGAGGCACAGTCCAATTTCATTCACTGCAGAAAACAGAAGTGTTACAGTGTTATTACAATAGGATAATGAAATGTCCAAATGGACAAATGCAAGCTTATTTGGACAGGTGTCAATAACTGAAAATGTATGATTAGAGAAGGCGAGAGTGCATGACAGACAGTAGTATGTACGAATCCATTCTCGAAAACGGGAAGAAAAGAATCAATATCTTACGCAAGTGAGCTTTTTATAGAAAGACAGAAGAGCAGCTGAAGGTTGGAAGCACAGGCTGAGCTCTAAAAAGACTATTAAAATTTAGAAACATCAAGTTTCCCGAAAACTGCACTGTAATTCACCACAGGACTCGGGCTTTCAAGCCAAACTTGAATAATTTAAAGAGGCGGAACAGAACCTTTGTCATTTTGATTTGATTAAAGTAGTATAAAAAATGATGAGATGCTGTCACATTAAACGCACATAGGTTTACTCTGTAAATGCCAAGTCAATGACAACTGAACGCAATCCAGGCTTGAGTGACAAAAATTGGTGATATGTTAGAGCTGCTTTGAAGAGGGTTTGCAGAGCCAATAACTATGTGTATCTCTTCTCAACTGTGTGTTCAGTGAATTTATGACTGTAGCATGCAACTGACCACAGTGGGAGTATTGACACCATGGGAATTGGCAAAAAACTCACAAAGCAGAGCCTTTTTATTATTCAAGAAGCAAATAATACTTTCCCCACAAAATATAAAAAATATGTTTGTGAGACGCGTTTATCTCCTCCATCAGAGTTAGCTGAGAATCTAGCCTCCCAGGAAAATGTTCGTTTGTGATACACCTTGAAAGACATCAAAATGAGATATATGATCTTACATTATTGCTTTTATCACAACAAAACCAACACAGAAATCCACAAAATAACCACTTGAGTATCATATATGTTAAAAATTATTAAATAAAAGTTACAAAACATCAGGAAGAAATTTTAAACTCTGTTTATTGTGGAATAATGATAGACTGTATTTTGTTAAACTACTAGAGAGCTTTAGATAAAATCAAGGTGGTTACATTTATTACATCTTAAAGTTCAATCTTGCACAGACTAAATTTTCTTTTTCTTAAAAAAATATATTTGAGAGAAAACTATGTTACTCATTAAGGCAGTATATCCCAGTACTTTTTGATGACACTTGCTTCACTAGATTGTCTGAGATTAAATAATAATAAAATTCCTATGGTCAAATATGTCTGTGAAATGGATTATGTATATGTAAGTGTTTCAGTCAGCTAGTGCTGCTCTAACAGAAATACAACAGAGTGGATGGCTTTAAAAAAGAAGAGTTTATTCTTACACAGTCTAGTAGGCTACAAGTCCAAATTCAGGATGTCCATTCCAGGGGAAGGCTTTTCCCCTTACCAGCTCCAGTATTGCATCAGTCTTTGTCCAGGGAATGTCTTGGCACAGGAACCTCAGGTCTGAAGGATGCACTGTTTTCCTGGTGCTGCTTGCTTGATGGTGTGAGGTTCCCAATTCTCTGCTTGCTTCCCTTTCCTTTTATCTCTTGTAGGATGAAAGGATTAAGGGAGGGGCGAGCCATACTCCCACTCATGAGTCGGAGCCAACTCGACAGCACTTGGCTTGGCTAAGCCACACTCCAGGGAAACTCCCTTTACAGTGGAGCAGGGAGGTGATCCTATAAAGGGATTTACACTCCCACCCTAATCCTTTAACATACAGCTTAGGAAAACCACAAAATGGAGGACAGTCACAAAATATTTGGAATCATGCCCAGCCACATGGCTACACATATTTTCGGGGGGAGGGGAGCTTGGACACAATTCAACCCATGACAGTGAGCTTAAGTTTTGTGACAGCTACAAAAGCCCCCAAAATCTTAGTATCTACAAAAACAAAGTGTATTTTCTTCTCTTGTCAAAGAGCCCTGTTGGTCAGTTGAAGCTGTTTCTCACATCATCGTCATTCAGGTAAAAATCTAAGGTGCCTGGTACCTGCTGGGCTTGTGGCGGAAGAAAAAGAAGGAAAGTAAAAATTCCGTGATGCATCTTAAGGTTTTGTTCAGAAGTAGCAAGTGTCCCATCTTCTTTTGGTAGGGGGCAGAATCAGTAGTGCAACAGACATCACAATCCTTCTTAGGTAATCAAAATTGGAGGAGTAACACCATCTTTTTTCATGTACCATACTATGTGCTCCTCCCTGATATTCACATCTTCCTAAGCCCCTGGTGGAGCAGTGGTTAGGGGCTTGGCTGTTAAGCAAAACAGCAGCAGTTCCAATCTACCAGCTACCCCCTGGAAACCCTGTTGGGCAGTTCAACTGTCCTCCTGTAGGGTTACTATGACTCGGAATCAACTTGAAGGCAATGCATTTGGTTGGGTTTTTTGGTTTATTAATTGTTTTGATAAATTTTGAAGTTAAAAAATAAATTAAAAGACTGTTGAAATCAACTTCCATTTTCCCTTGCAGTATAGTCCCTTTCCCACAGATTGCTCCTATTTCGAACATCTAGTTACCAGGAAAGTAGTTATCAAGGAATTTATTCAAACCCAGAATGACACATGTGAGTCAGAGTAGAACTGTACTCCTTAAGGTTTTCCTGGGGCTGTTTTTCCAGAAGCAGATTGACAGAACTTTCTTTGAGGCACCTCTGAGAGGACTCGAACTTCTGGTCTTTTGGTTAGCAGTAGAGTATGTTAAACATCTGTGCCACCTGTTGACTATTAACACACAATCAAGATCTTCCTGGAAGACTACCACATCCATCTCCCACAGAGTGGCCTATGACTTAGGCCCACTAACTTTTTGGTTAGCAGCAAAACTCATAAACACTGCACCTCCAGGGCTCTTTTAGATTTTACACAGAACGATAAACAATGAAGACCTGAATTTTTCTATTCACCAGAAATAAAGTGAAACATTTTCTTTTTAAAGGAAATGAAGTTAGGCAGTCTTATCACGCTTCCTTTCCCGGAGACATTTAAGCAATGCTCAATTTACGTTCCTCTAGCGACTTCTACCTGAAACTCTGGTGGCTTAGTGGTTAAGTACCATGTCTGCTAACCAAAACGCTGGCAGTTCACATCCGCAAGGCCCTCCTTGGAAACTCCACGGGGCAGTGCTGCTCGGACCACTAGGTCACTCTGAGTTGGAATTCACTTGACAGCAGTGGTGGGTTTGTATTTTTTTTTTTTTTTTTTTTTTTGGTTTTTCCTGCTTCCTTGGTTTTGATGCCACCTCCCACTGCTCCAATCTCTCTCAAAACTAGCATCTATGTTCTCAGTAATCCTTGTTGTTGCTGTTACATGCCATCCACCCTATTCCAATTCACAGTGACCCTATATACAACAGAACAAAACACTGCCTGGTCTTGTACTATCTGCACAACGGATGCTACTGTTGCCTTGAGGATCTTTTTCTTCCTCTTGTTTGATCCTCTACTTTACCAATCCTGATGTTCTTCTCCAGCGACTGATCTCTACTGGTAACAGGCCCAAAATATGTGAGACAGTCTCACCATTCTTGCTCTAAGAAGCATTGCGGCTGTACTTCTTCCAAGAGAGATTTGTTCAGTCTTCAGGCAATCCATGGTATAATGAATATTCTTAGCCACTACCAATATTCAAAGGTGTCAATTATTTGGTCTTCTTTATTCACAGTCCAGCTGTTGCATACATATGAGGTGACTGTAAACACCATGACTTGGGTCCAGCACAGCTTAGTCCTTAAATGATAGGTATCATTTGATCCATGAAAAAAACAAATCTACATATTTAGCCTTTTAGCAAATTTTTCTACTTCTCCATCTTACTTCATTTTACTTGAAAACACTTAATATTTTCGGTTCACACTCAGTACCATTCCCACCTACTAAGCAACCCCCTTTCTTGTAGCATAAAGCATTGGGGTCAGATAACTAGTTTTTTTACCAGTAGGATTCTACTTTAGACCTCGGTCATTTGTATATGATTTGCAAAGTAGAAAATCACAGCATATTGACCTTGAGCCGGCTTGGATATTAGACAAACCCAGGGAATTATTGCTTTGTCTTCTGAATTTTCTGTTTCAAAGCTACAATCTTTTATATTTTCATCCTTTCTTGAGTTTATTTGAGTATTATTTACTGTTTACCAAAACTACTGTAGTCTTTAATAGTAGTGTTATAGTAATTAATGAATATTTTTCATTTTGCACTCAGCAGCAGAAAAACATGAATCAACTATATATGCCAGAGTTGTTCATAAACTAAAAAAAAAAAAAAAAAAATCTATTCTGCTGTTCATTAAACTCAAAAAGTACAGCGTTTTTTGTTTTTTGTTTTTTACTGAATTTTCATGTTATAGGAAAAGTACAAGGCATCCTTTCACCAGGTATCTTTTCCAAAATGACCTGTCAGTTGTTTAAGCATGTTTTTCCTGCAGTATAAAATTATAAGGTATTTCCTTCTGGTCATTGGGCTTATCTTTTCTAGAATCACTATAAATGCCTTCCATATAACACAAACCCTAAGGTCTCCCATCTATTTATCTTATATTTCTTTCTGGTATATAACCCAGTCCTCCTGAATTTTGTGACTTTCATCAGACAATGCAAGTCCTTAACTCTGCTAGTCTATTAATTATTCCAGTGGGGTTTCTGGTTGGTTGATTAGGTGAGTTGGCGGTTTTATCAATTTATTTTTAAGGCTACCAGACCTTTCCAACTTCATATTTTGTTCCCCTCCGCTCATTGGTTTGTAGTATTCTCGACAGCTTAAAGCAGTTGCTGTGTTATAGTCTTCAGTTAATATGACGCTTACATCTGATAAATTTAAACACAGCAGGATAATAACCATCTGTTGAGAAAATGACAGAACTACAGAAAACATTCTTGCTAAGATCTCTGTGGTGGCTTCCAACTAAGAGCAGCACTACCTACTTCTCTTAATCTACTCCATACCCATATAAGGTACATTTGGAAATGTATGAGTTTGTATTTGACTGTCACTATTGAAATCCCTTGTGACATAGTGTTTAAGTTCTAAGCTAATGAAAAGGTTGGCCATGCAAATCCACTAGGTGCTTCTTGGAAACTCTATGGGGTAGTTCTACTCCACCCTATAGGGCTGCTATGAGTCAGAAGCAACTAGACAGTAGTGAGTTTGGTTTTTGGATTGTGACTGGGGCGGGAGTCCTTGGGTGGCATAAGAGGTTAACTAACAGCAGAATCTTATCAAAAGAGTGGCATTTTGAACCTATCTAAAGGCAACTAAGAAAAAAAACCAGATGATCTACTTCTGAATCACAGCCATTATAAACACTACAGGACATAATTTTATTCTGCAACTCATGAGGTATCCATAACTAGGAATCAACTCTGTTGCAAATGATGGTGGTGGACAACTGCAGAAGGAAGTTACTAGCTGTATCTGTTGTTTGGAAGACAGGAATGTTAAATGTCCTACAACGGCAAAAGGCAATCCTGAAAAATTAAGAATGATTTGGTTCAAAATGCCAACATGAGAAATGATGCTATCAATTCCTAGCAGTGGCTAGAACAGTCAGGAAATCTGAGCACAGCAATAATGAGGAAATTGAGTATGTTTACTAGTTCTCTGTGATTATGTCTCTCAAATATAAATTTATTATTTGTTGGAACTGTGGTAAACATTTTTTAACAGTAACTCCTTTAGGCTATTGCCATGGGTTGAATTATACCCCCCCAAAATAGGTGTAGAAATTCAACTAGGCCTTGATTCCTAGTATTATGTGATGTTGCTATATACAATAAATTCCACTTCTGTGATGTTAATGAGGGAGGATGTACAGCAGTCATGTTGGTGGGACAGGACTCAATGTGTAAAATTGTACTGTGCCTTGGGCAATTTCTTCTGATACAAAAGAAAGGGAAACAAGCAGAGTTGGGGACTTTATAGCATGAAGAAAGCAGTGCTGGGAAGAGAATAGAACATGCCCTTTGGACCCAGGGTCCCTGTGGCTCAAAGCTCCCAATCCAGGGGAAGATTGATGACAAGGACTTTCCCCCAGAGCCAGCAGAGAAAGCCTTCTCCTGGAACTGATACCCTGAATCTGAACTTGTAACCTAATGGACTGTGACAATAAAATTTCTCTTTTTAAAGCCATCTACTTGTTGTATTTGTATTATAGCAGCACTGGATGACTAAGACAGCTATCTTCATACATATCTGTAAAACTTCACATTAAAGAACTTTGAGAATTTTTCTACTTCAGAAAAAAATCAAACTAGTGATGTTTCTTAAAATTCTAGGGTTTTACAACATTAGTACAAATAGTTTATGATGTCGTTAGGTGCCATGGACTCAGTTCTGACTCACAGCAACCCTCTATACAGCAGAATGGAACACTGCCCTGTCCTCTGCCATCTGTGCAATTGTTGTTATGTCTGAGTCTGTTATTGCAGCCACGGTGTTGATCCATCTCATTGAGGATCTTCCTCTTTTTTGCCGACCCTCTGCTTCACCACTTTCTTCAAGGATTGAGCCCTTATGATAATTTGTCCAAAGTATGTGGGACAAAGTGTTGCCATCTGTGGTGGTTAAGACTGTGTGTGAACTGTACCATTATTCACAGTATTGATGTGTGATCACCCCTATAATAGGATCTGCTGAAAGTAGCTGATCAGTTGAAAGGGAGTTTCTTTGGGCATACAGCCTGCATCTTAACCCAAGTGGATGTTCTGGCTTTTACATGCTCTGGATCCTAAAGCTGCCTCCTGTTCTTCTGACCTCCATTCTTGGGGCTTGAGCTAGCAGCTGACCTGCCAGTCTTGGGATTCATTCTTCACATGTTGTGAGCAAGAGCCTTGTTTTCCAATCTGCTGATCTTAACGTTTGCAAGACCCTACAACTATAAGAGTCAGGAGAAGCCTTGCAGTCTTGCCTGCTGATCTTGGGTCACATCTATCCTCACAGTCGGTGAACAAGAGCTCTCTCTCACATGCAGATCTTGGGTGTACCAGCAACTGCAGCTGTGGGAATCAGAAGAAACCTCTGCTCTGATCCACACACTTGGCACGTTCCAGTCTCTACAATCAAGTGTGCCATTTCCTTGATGTAAATCTCTCTCTGTCTATATTTATCTCCTTTTCTGGCTTTGCATCTCTAAAGAATCCAGCCTAAGACACCATCTTTTCGTTTAAAGCATATCCTGTCTGCACTTCTTCCAAGACATTTTTTCACTCTTCTGGCTGTCAATGATTTATTGAGTATTCTTTGGCAACACCATAAGGTGCCATGGTGGTGCAACAGTAAAGTGCTCAGCTGCTAAACGAAAGGTTGGCAGTTTGAAACCACCAGCTGCTCTGCAGAAGAAAGTATGGCAGTTTGGTACTTTGGAAACCCTATTGAACAGCACTATTCTATCCAGTAGGTTAGCTATGAGTCAGAATTGACTGGATAGAAAAGTAAATATTTCACAGGTAACTATAAAGCGAAAGCCAAGTGCCATCCAGTAGGTAACTATAAAGTTCAAATAATATTAAAAACACATTATTGCCACAGTTATATCTCAATGTTGCCATTTAGAATACATGAGCTACTAAGAAGCTATGCTATCAACAGTTGTCAACCAAAATTCTAAATGCTGATGGATCTGTGGTTAGTAATTTTTAATTGGTGTTGTATTATTTAGATGGAGTCAGAATACCCATGGATGATAACTGTGTCTAAGATAAGACATCTTATCTGACTAAATGAATGCACATGTCAATGAGTGTTTGAACCTGAAACAGATATCTGGATGGCACAGTAATGACAAGACAGGTAGTTTCCATGACAACCATGTCTATCTATGATCTCTGCAGCCCGGTCCACACTTCAAAGGTAATACTAATTTTGTTTATTCAGTTAATTCAGGATGTCAAAGATATTAACCATATTTTTTTGTCTCTCTTCAGCTAATTGCTTTGTGTCTTACATTAATCATAGGTCTGTCACTAAGCATAATTACTTTGCATTAAGACCATAACTTAATTAGAAATAGAGAAGGATTAAAATGCAACAATAAGTTTACAAATCTGTGATTGAGGTCTCCCAAATGAGAGCATTCAGGATCAGACCACAGAGGCGAGTATAGAGTAAGCTAATGTAACCCAGAGGGTCTATCTCTGAACCATAGTCAGTCAAGGGAGAGTCAATCATGACAACTCTTCACATTTTTCTCTGGGCTATGAGTATTAATATCAAAAATACTGCAACTTTTTGTTAGCAATTAAGACTGAATTTTCCATTTAACTGAACACATAAATCTGAATTAGTTTGCCACATTCAGTTTGGGAGCTGACTCTGTAAGAAAGAAGAAAGGGATCAGACATAAGCACCATTCATTCAGCCTGGTATTTGGCTTTTTCTTTTTCTTTTTTTCCCCCTTGTACATCCCTGTGAAAAGGTGACATTAAGATAAAGGCAAGAAATCAGCCTCCTAGCTGTACTTTATTTTACATTCCACCCCAGTACAAAGCAGTTAGCCTGATCCTTTCCTCAAAATGTAGTTGGATTCCACAGTACAGAATAAATAGATTTGGTATGCCTTGATTTGTAACATGTTTAATCTATTTCTTTCAGAAATTTGTAAAAATGAGGATGTCAGTTTCTCTAAGCTCTTACATGACATTTCACAAAGTTAGGTTTATGATTTGTACAGCTCCTTATTGGAAGGATAAAAAAAAAACAACAGAGTACTATCCTCGGCAGCCTCTAAGTTCTGTGTGTGTAAGTAAGATTCTTAGTGAGTGACTACATATTTATTTACTGTATGCTATGTATCTGGCACTGTAGTCATTTTGTGCCGTGCAATCAATGGTGACTCACAGCAAGTTCATATGACAGGGTAGAACTGCCCCACAGAGCCTCCTAGGCAATGATCTTTATAGGAGCAGATCATCAGTTCTTTTTTTCCACAGGGAGTCTGGTAGGTCCTGTCAAAATTAAACAATTCAGCAGAATCTTGGACAATGCTTCAAGACTTTTGAGTGTCTTATGAAATATACTACTGCAAAGTCTACCTCATTAATCTCTCAAGAATGCCCCTGCTTGTTTTCTCAAGGGCTTTCCTCAATTAGAATTAATAGACAGATGTTTAACCCAAAGCTTTTTCCCTAAGACCTGTATTTGTCTCTACTGTTAAGTACCATGCAGTTGGTTTTGCGTCATAGCAAGCCTATTCACAACAGAAAAGAAAACATCCCCCGGTCCTGCATCATCTTCACAGTTGTTGCTATGCTTGAGCCCATATTGCAGCCACCACGTCAGTCCATCCTCCTACTTGTCGCTGATCCTCTGCTATACAAAGCATAACATCCTTCTCCAAGAACTGATCCCTCCCAACATGTCCAAAGTGTACGAGACATAATCTCACCATCTTTTCTTCTAAGAGGCATTCTGGTTGCACTTTTTTCAAGACAGCTGATCATTCTTTTGGCAGTCCAGAGTATATTCAATATTCTTTGACAGCATCACAATTCAAAGGTTTCAGTTCTTCTGCAGTCTTTCTTATTCATTGTCCAGCTTTCCCATCCACATTAAGTGATTGAAAACACCATGGCTTGCGTCAGACTTTGAAGAGTTCTTTTGTGGCAGATTTACCCAATACAATGCATCTTTTGATTTCTTGACTGCAGTTTCCATGAATGTGGATTGTGAATCCAAGTACAGCCTTAAAAGTGTCCATCTTTTCTCCATTTATCAGAATGTTCTTTATTAGTCTGGTCCAGCTGTGAAGATTTTTATTTTCTTTATGTTGAGGTATAATCTACACTGAAGGTTGTAGTCTTAGATCATTATGAGTAAGTGCTTCACTTTGAGCATGCAGGAGTGTGCTATCGGCATAACTCAGGTTTTTAAATGAGTCTTCCCTCAATCCTAATGCTCCATTCTTCTTCATATAGTCCAGCTTCTACAATTATTTGCTCAGAGTACCGGTTGAATAGGTACAGTGAAAGGATATAACCTTTCCCTACACCTTTCCTGATTTTAAACTGCACAGTATCCTCTTATTCTGTTCAAATTGCTGCCTCTTAATCCATGTTCCAGTTCCTCATGAGCACAATTAAGTGCTGGAATTCTTATTCTTTGAATGTTGCCCATAATTTATTATGACCCACACAGTAGAGTGCCTTCCACAGTCAATAAAACACAGGTAAACATCTTTCTAGTATTCTCTATTTTTAGTCAAAATCCATCTGGTATCAGCAATGGTACCCCTGGTTCGAGCTCCTCTTTTGAAGCTGGTTTGAAGTTTTGGCAGTTTCCCATGTACTGCTGCAGCCACTTTTGAATGATCGTCAGCAAAATTTTACTTGTGTGTGATATTACATTGTTCAGTAATTTCTGCATTCCATTGGTTCACCTTTCATTGGAATGAGTATAAATTTGGATCTAGTCAGTTGGCCAGGTAGCTGTCGTCCAAATTTCTTGACATTGATGAGTGAACACTGTCAATGCTGTGTCCATTTGTTGAATCACCTCAGTTGGTATTCTATCGATTCACGGAGCCTTGTTTTTTGTCAGTGCCTTCAGTGGAGCTTGGACCTCTTCCTTCCTTCAGGACTAATAATTCATATTCAACCTTCTGAAATTGTTGAATGTCTACCAATTCTTTTTAGTATTGTGTGACTCCATATTTCTTCCATCTTCAGTTGCTGCTTCCCATATCATTGCACATTTTCTCTACAGAATCCTTCAGTATTACAACTCAAAGCTTGATTTTTTTTGTTCAGTTCTTTCAGTTGAGAAATGCTGAGCATACTTTCCTTTTGGTTTTCTAGCTCCGGATCTCTGCATATATCCTCACAGAACTTTCCTTTATCTTCTTTAGCTACCCTTTAAAGTCTTCAGTTCAGCTCTTTTACTTCATCATTTTTTCCTTTTGCTTTAGCTACTCAACATGCAAGAGCAAGTTTCAATCTCATCTGACATCCATTTTGGTCTTGTCTTTCTTGTCTTTTTAATGACCTCTTGCTTTCTTCATTGTGATGCCATTGTCATTACACAACTCATCTAGTCTTTGGTCATTAGGGTTCAACACAGAACACCTGTTTTTGTCATAGCCTCTAAATTCAGGTAGGATATATACAAGGTTGTACTTTGGCTCTGGTGGACTTGTTCTAGTTTGCTTCAGTTTCAGCTTAAACTTACAAGTGAACAATTGATGGTCTGATCTGAAGTTGGCTCCTGGCTGATGATATTGAGCTTTTCCACTATCCCCTACCACAAATACAGTTTATTTGATTCCCGTGTATTCCAGCTGGTTTGGTCCACATATATAGTGGCCATTTATGTTGGTGAAAAGAGGCAATGAAAAAGTTATTCATCTTGCAAAATTCTATCATGGGATCTTTGGCATTGTTTCTATCACTGAGACCATATTTTCCAATTACTGACCCTTCATGGTTTTCAGTTTTCACACTCCAACCACCAGTAATTATCAATGCATCCTGACTTTCAATTTCAGACTGCAGAAGTTGATAACAGTCTTCAATTTCTTCATCTTTCACCTTAGTGATTAATTGTATACTAGTTGTATTAACTGTTCTACCTGGTAGACATATAAATTTTATCTTATTACTGAAAGCATCGTACCTCAGTATAGATCTTGAAATGTTTAAGGATGAATTCAAGGATGATCCAATTTTCCTAGATTCATATTTCATACATTCCACACTCTTATTATTAAAGGCTATTTGCAACTTTTTTTTCTCCTTTTGAGCAGGGCCACATTAGCAAAAGAAGGTCCTGAAAGCTTGACTCCATCCATATCACTAAGATTTACCATAGTTTGAGAAGCAAGCTCTTCCCCAGTGGTCCTTCCAATCTGAGGATTCATCTTTCAGCACTATGTCAGATAATGTTCCTCTGCTATTCATAAGTTTTTCACTGACCAATTCTTTTCAGAAGAAGACCACTAGATCCTTCTTTCTAGCCTACTTTAGTCTGGAACTTCATCTGAAACAGTCCACTGTGGGTGACCCTGATGATATTCAAATATCAGTGGCATAGCCTCCAGCATCACACAAGCCCCAAAGTAAGACATACTGACAGACATGTGGGGGTTTATGTCTGTAAGATCTTTTGTATTCCTTGAGACTTGTTCTGTCTATTGTATAATGTTCAAAGAACCAACTGTATATTCTTTCATCATAAGATTGTGAACAACAAAGATTAAGTGCTCAGCTGCTACCTGGAAGTTTGGCAGTTTCAAACCCATCTGGCTAATCCATGAGTAAAACAACTAGCAGTCTGCTTCAGTAAAGACTGCAGCCAAGAAAACCCTATGGGGCAATTCTGCTCTGTCACATGGAGTCACTGTGAGTCACAATCAACTCAACAATCTCCCAAAACAGTGTAAGAAAATAAAGGAAGAAAAAAATCCAAAAAGCTACAGAGCTTAAGTAATGTTACTAATTTCTTACAGTAGTAACCCCAAGTAAATTACTCCTGATTTCTCTGCTATGATGTGAACAAAAAGTCTTTTCTGATTTCTGTGGTCCAATATTCTTTTAATTTCCAGGAGTATTTACCTCTTTTTGCCACATCCCAGTCTTTCTGATGTTTTCCCAAATTTAACAAAAAAAAAAAATGAAGATGCAAACAAAACATTAAAATATCTTCATTACCCCATTTGGTCAATTTGTTTTATGAGGAATTCATGATCAAACTTTACCCCTTCCTCTGTGTATGTAACTTACAGACCAGTGTAGATTTAATTTTGTAACATTATAATAAAATTCAGATAGATTCAAAAGGGTGCAATAAAAAGGATGCCTGCTGGCATTATTACTGCCATCCAAATTGTTTTTTCCATAATATTTTGCATATTTCTTGAGTTACCAAATATTGAAAAACCAAGGGCTTACATATATCTCTCTATTATAAGAAAGGATGAGTGACTATTCACTAGACTAGAACAGCAGAACATCCTAAGATCTCTAAAACTAAAACATAATAATAATAAACCAACTACAATATTTGATGGTGGATCCAGCTACAAATGAGAGAAAGACATCTACTAAACTAGAGCCAATTTTCTGAGGCATAACATCACAGGCAGCAGACAGTATTATAGATGCTTTTCGATGAAATGTTAAATGGCAGATGCTTCCAATGATAGAAGACGGTGACAAGGAGTTTAAGATTAAGCCTAGCAATAGCCATTTCCAAGTTTTCATATTGTACATCGAGAATCTAGTTAAAGAACAAGTATTAGGAAACAGGACATGTCTCATGTGTATGTGTGGGTAGAGTCAGGGAGTGAAATTTAAGAGAAAGTAGATTACTCACAGAGAAAATTGTTACAAGTAAATAAGGCACATAACTTTAAAGGATCTGGGAATATTAAAGTGAGTAGGTGGAAAAGTAAAAGGATTTAAAATTATAACTTCAAAATACCTATCCATAACGTACTTACTGATTTTTAAAAATCACAATTGTTTTTATGGAAGAACTGACTGAGACTACTTAACCAAGTGATCAAAGTTGACATCAATCATATTGAGACAAGTCAGCATCATATTCCTCCAGTTACAGCTCACTGAGAACACAGAATCACTTTCATGGTAGTCTTACTAGAAGTGTACAACCTATATCTAATCAGGAGGAATTATCAGAAAATATCCTTAAGAGACATTGTACAAAATAACTGGCCTATATCTTAAAACATGAAAACCCTGGTGGCATAGTGGTTAAGTGCTACATCTGCTAACCAAAATGTTGGCAGATCAAATCCACCAGGCACTCCTTGGAAACTCTATAGGGCAGTTCCACTCTGCCCTAAGGGGGTGTTATGAATAAAAATTGATTCAGTGGCATTGGGTTTGGTTTCATATCTTAGAAAATGCAAATGTTACAAAAGAGAAAAAGACTGAGAAAATGCACCAGGTTAAAAGAGATGGAAGAGACATGGTTGATGAGTGTAAGGTAAACATCTAGGATTTTCTTTTTCTATATAGCACATAATTGGAAAAATTGGAATAAGAACTGTATATCAGATAATATTTTGGCTATGGCAGTTTTCCATTTTTTTAATTAAATATACACTGAGCTAAGTAAAGCAAGTACTAAAAGGATGCATTTTTTTAAGTGCTAAAAGACATCATATATGCCACCTAGTCTCAATTTGTACAAAAAAAAGTATGCATACAGAAAAGCTGAAGAAAGCATAGTAAAATGTTAACATTTGGGTGATCTGAGTGTTAAGAAATCTTTTCACTATCAAAGAAATGGTTTTGTCAGTCTGTGTGTGTGTGTGTAGTGTAGTTACTAGTTTTACAAAGCAGGGAATTCGGCACAGGAGAAGCATGACACAAGTTCCCTTAATAAAACTAGGAAGAAACTAAAGTCTGAAGATGAGAGTGTTTACCAGTGACTCACTGATAGCAGCAGAAATGTTACTACAGCTCTTTTAAACAAAACAGAGGATTTTTAGGATAGATACTCAGGTAAGTTATAGAATCACTGGAAAGACTAGGGGCAGGGGGCACAGCTAGAAACAAGGAAGTTCCAGTAATCTTGGTGCCTGAAACCAGCAAAATTCTTTATGAATACATTTCACAAGACCTTACTTTGGTATTCAATATTCTTGGCCAACACCATAATAAAAAGGTGCCAATTCCTATGCAGTCTTCCCCAGTCAGTTATTGTCCAGCATTTTGCATGCATATGAGGCAGTTGAAAGGCGCACACCTTGGGTCAGGTGCATCTTAGCCCTTAAGATGACATCTTTTCTTTCTAACCCTTTAAAAAGAACTTTTGTTGCGTATTTTCCCAACACAATACATGGTTTGATTTCATGACTGTTGCTTCCATGGGTGTTGATTGTGGAACTTCAGTTCACCATGATGTTGCTGACTCGTCTAGTTGTAAGGATTTTTGTTTTCTTTATGCTAGGCAGCAATCTACCATGAAGGCTGAGATCTTTGCTATTTGTCACTAAGTGCTTTAAGTCCTCTTCATTTTCAGCAAGGAAAGTTATGCCGTCTGCATAACGCAGGTCCTCTGACTCTAACCCTGACACTACATTCTTCTTCAGATAGTCACTCTTCTCAGATTAGTTGCTCAGCACACAAACTGAATAAGTATGGTGAAAGGATAAAACCTTGACGGACACTTTTTATCATAAACCACACAGTTTCGTTTTGCTCTACTTGAGCAACTACCTCTTGTTCTATTTAGTGGTTTCCCATAAGCAAAACTAAGTTTTCTAGAATTCCCATTTTATACATTGTTATCTGTAATATAATTTTTTATGACCCACACAATCAAATGCCTTTGCATAGTCAATAAGATACAGGTAAACATCCTAATTTATTAGCACCTTCCAATTTATACAAGAATTAAATCTCAAGGGACATACTGATTGAGAAAACTCACACTTTGTCTTTTGTCATCTCACTACCATCCCAAAAAGACAAACTCATAGTCTGGTGATATTAGTCATTTTTAGTTTCAAGTCCTGATGATCAGATTTGAGGACTGACAATTTTAAAATAATAAATGACTAAATGCATCTCTCTGGGCTGGTTGCTTAATATTTCTCTATTTCCATTTTTATCTGTAAGTGATATTAATTACACTTTCCTACTTCCCATAAGAGCTATGATAATTACTGTTTGCAAAGCACTTAGGGTTCCACGGATAAGAGAGAGAGTGTAAGGGCAACATATTATCATCATCGTTATCACTGCCCTGGGCAGATGCTCATTAATGACTGCATTTGAGTAAAAGCTTATGAAAGGTTTAATTGATACAAGACAGAAGCTGGTCAACATTAGCCATAATCACTGCCAAGTTTAAGTCCAGAGAGAAAAGGCTCTCTTTAATTAGATCATCTCAAATGTCATCACATAAAGGAATACAGTAATTTGAAATGTTTTTAACTATTCAGCATTCATTCACTTAGCAAACATTTCTTGAGTGGCTGGTATGTGCCAGGCATTCACCTGGGTTCTAAGCATACAGTGCAGAAGAAAAAAATATGCCTCTGTGGAGCTCACATTGTAGGTCTTTAAAGGTACATCCCAGCTATAATTTCTTCTCTTCTGATCCAAATATTACCTCTCTTTTAAGTTTTTTATTAAGCACTCTATTCCAACACTACCTTCAGAAATATTCAAAACCACTTATTTTTTTCCTTCTCTGGAAGAATATGACCTAAATATTTTTCTAAACAATGTATTACTGCCAAGTCTATAAAATTGTTTCATTCTTGCATTCCCTTTCTCTTTTAAAAACACTAGATTTTTTCCAATTGTACTTTCTTTTTCCACACACTGTTGGTGCTACCTCTTTTAGACAGTGTCGTAGCGACATCATTCCGGAGCACTGGAAATAACAAAGGAACGGACAACCGTATCGAATGTAAGGGTCTCAAGCTCAGTCTGAATATTCAGTTGAAAAAGGAAGAAATCCTGTATGTCCTTGCTTTTGTTTCCAATTGTCCCAAGAACACCAAGGTAATATTAATTGCAGTCTCTAAATCTTAAATGTTCTTTATTGAAAAGACCTCTATGAATTCCTGCATCTCTTGGTTGATTACTCCCTTCTTTCTTCTTTCTCACTGTCCCTCACTCCTCTCCCTGATCTCTGGATGATATAAATGAAACTCTACAGACTGGACAAAGAACCCCACCGCGATAGTGGTTAAGCATTCAGCTGCTAATCAAAAGGTCAGTGGTTCAAACTCACCAGACCAGTCCCAGAGACAGAACTGGCCATCTGCTTCCATAAACATTATATACCAAAGGGTAGTTCTAGTCTGTCCTACAGGGTCGCTGTGATATGCAATCAACTCAAAAGTATACCACAAAAACAATAGTGACTGGACAGTGAATGCCTGAGACATCCAAATGCTTAAATGCTGGACCACTAACCAAAAGTGTGCAGATTCAAACCCACCCAGAGTCTCCTTGGAAGTAACGCCTGGGATTTGCTTCCAAAAATTCACAGCCTTGAAAACCCTATGGAGTAATTCTGCTCTGTGAAGATGGGGCTTCAGTGAGTCAGAATCAATGCAACATGAGCAAACAGTAACAGTGGGTGGACAAGGAACAAAACTGAGAAATAAACACCATAGTGTGAACCAATCTAACTCTAAAAATGTATTTTTTAGGCCCCCTGTTTCTCCAATTTTTTAAAGTAGAATTGTGTTCTCAACAGCTCCTCCACACCAATATTTTCTTACAGCACCTTCATTATCTGCCTGGAAATAACTTAGTTTTAAGCTGAATGAGATAAGATCTCAATACAAAGACTTTTTTGGTCCCATTTACTGTGTTGTATGATAAATGGCGTGGAGAAGAACCTTAAGTGAGTCTGATTTGGTCACTACATCACAGTGGTTTACCCAATATTCAAAGGCTGTAGAAAAGAAAACTTTGTAGAAAACTGTCTGTGTTACTTTCAGTAAATGAAAATTATAGAAAGAATGATTTAAATGTTTCACACTGTAATCTGCAATACATATTAGATAAATTAGAAATAATTGTGGATTTTGAGTAAAGTTGGATGACACTAAAGAAAGTAATAAGTAATTGTAGTTTATGTCAGTCAACCTACAATACATGGAAATTCTGCTCATAAACTCTCTGACATCTTTATCTTCAAGGACAACAGCAACATGAGAAATTAATATCATCTTTACTGTACTACTCTGTTAAAAGCTAAGTTCAAATACTTGTCTTAGTCTAGGGATATAAATAGAGACTTGTACTCTTTCCATAGCTTTCATATTTCCTTCTTTCTGAAATTCAGCTCTTGATGGTTGGATTCAATCTCAGCAGTATCAATTAGTTCAACAAGTCACTTCCCTTTGCCTCATTTCTTTTCACCTTTGAAATAATAATTGTATTCACCCTATCATATAGTAAACTGACACATCTTTTAGTTTGTCTTATTTTGGGGGCTTCTGTGCTGTTGTGAAGCTGGAAGCTATGTCACCGGTATTCAAACAGCAACAGGGTCAGCTATGGCAAAAGGTTTCAGCTCAGCTTACAGACTAAGACAGACTAGGAAGAAGGACTCAGCGGTCTACTTCTGAAAAGAACGATCCAGTGAAAACTTACGAATAGCAGAGGAACTTTATCCAAGACAGTGCCAGAAGATGAGATCAGAGTTCCTCAGACCACTGGGGACTGCCTCCTCAAAGTGGAGGTGACCTTACTGAGGTGGATGGAGTTAAGCTTTCTGGACCTTCATTTACTGACGTGGCAAGACTTGAAATGTGAAGAAACAGCTACAAACATCCACTAATAATTGGTAAGTGAAATGCACGAAGTATGAATCTAGGAAAATTAGAAATCATTAAAAATGAAACAGAACACACAACCAATATCCTAGTCATTAATGGGAAACCTTGCAGCACTTTGGGAACTCTATGAAGCCCTTTTCCTCTGTCCTATATGGTCACTATGAGTTGGAATCAACTCAGCAACAGTGGAGTTTTAGCATTAATGAGCTGAAATATGCAGGCATTACTCATTTTGAATCAATCATAAGGTCTACTGGGAATTAAAAACTAAAGAGGAATGTCATTGCTTTCACAGTTAAAACTAAACCCCGACCATACCCATTGCCACTGAGTTGACTGTGACTCACAGCAACCCCATAGGACAGAGTATAATTGTTCTGCAGAATTTCCAAGGAGTACCTAGTGGATTCCTACTACTGACCTTTGGGTTAGCAGCTGTAGCACTTAATCACCATGCCACTAGTGTAAAAGAACATTTAAAGATCTATTCAGAAGTACAATGCTATGAGCAGCAGGCTAATTTCCATATGCCTACAAAGAAGACCATTAAATACAAGTAATTTTCCAAATTTATGCATCAATGACTAAAGCTAAAGGTGAAGAGAATGAAGATTTTTACCAGCCTTCAGCAGTCTTAAATTGATTGAACAGTCAGTGAGGATGCATTGAGAATTATTGGTGACTGGAATGTGAAAGCTCGAAAAAAAGGATTGGTAGCTGAAAAATATAGCCTTGGTAATAGAAACAATGCCAGAGATGGCATAATATAATTGTCCATGACCAAGTGGGATTCATACCAGGAATGCAGGGATGGTTCAACATTAGAAAAACAATTAATGTAATCAGCCACAAATTAAAATAAAGACAAGAACCACTTGATGTTATCAATTGTTGTAGAAAAAGCATTTGACAAAGTCTAACACCCATACGCAAAATAGGAATAGGAGGGTAACTTGTCAACATAATAAAGGGCAGCTATGCAAAACCAACAGCCTACATCATCCAAATGGACAGAGTCCAAAAGCACTCAGATACAGGAACCAGATAAGGATGCCCATTGTTGCCACTTTCATTCAGCACTGTCCTGAAGGTTCTAGCCAGAGCAATCAGTCAAGATAAAGAAATAAAGGGCATCCAAATAGTTAAGGAAGCTGTAAAAGTATCCCTGTTCAGAGATGACATGATCATTGTCATGGATTGAATTGTGTCCCCCCAAAAATAGGTGTAGTCATGTGGCTGGGCCATGATTCCCAATATCTGATGATTGCCCTTCATTTTTTGATTTCTCTGTGCTATATGTTAAAGGATTAGAGTGGGACTGCAAATCCCTTTATAAGTTCACCTTCTTGCTCCACTGTAAAGGGAGTTTCCCTGGAGTATGGCTTGCAACACTGTTAATCTTCATCCTACAAGAGATAAAAGGAAAGGGAAGCAAGCAGAGAATTGGGAACCTTGTATCATCAAGAAAGCAGCACCAGGAGAACAGCACATACTTCAGACCTCAGGTTCCTGCACCAAGACATTCCCTGGACAAAGACTGATGTAATATCGGACTTTCCTCCAGAGCTAACAAGGAAGAATGTCTTCCCCTGGAGCAGATATCCTGAATTTGGAATTGTAGCCTACTGGACTGCGTAAGAATAAACCTTCCTTTGTTAAAGCCGCCCACTTTGTGGTATTTCTGTTTGAGAAACACTAGCTGACTAAAACAATTATATAACACAGAAAGCCCTGAGGATTACACACACACACACACCCACACACACCGAAAAAACAAACAAACAAACAAAAACTACTGGACCTAGTAGAACAGATCAGTATCAGGATACAAGACAAAGGTACATAGATCAGTTGGACTCCTTTACACCAAAAAAGAGGCCATCAAAAAGGAAATTATCAAATCAATACCATTTACAGTCAGCTATAAGAAGATAAAATACTTAGTAATAAATCTAACCAGATGAATAAAAGACCTATACAAAGACAGTTGTATGACTTTATTGCAAGAAACCAAAAAGAGATCTACACAAGTGGAGAAACTTATGTTGCTAATGGATGGGAAGACTGAACACTGTAATATCTATTACAATACTACAAAATATCTATTCGACCAAAGTGATCTACAGTTACGATGCATTCCCAATATAAATTCCAATGTTATTTTTTAATGAGTTGGAGAACAACTCAACTACATGAGGAAAGAGAAGAAGCCTTGGATAAGTAAAGCATTACTGAAGAAGAACAAAGTGGGAGGCCTCACACTACATGACTTTAGAACCTATTACAGTGTCAAAACAGCCTGGTGCTGGTACAACAATACATACATAGACTAATGGAATAGAATAGAAAATCCAGTTGTAACATCATCCATCTACAAGCAGCTGATATTTGATGAAGGCCCAATGTTTGTACACTGGGGAAAAGATAGTCTCTTTAAAAAATAGTGTTGGCATAACTGGATATCCATCCGCCAAAAAAAAAAAAAAAAAAAAAAAAAGAATGAATGAAAGAAAAAGAAGCAAGATCTGTATCTCACACCATGTACAAAAACTAATGCAAAATGGATCAAAGACCAAAATACAAAATCTAAAACAATAAAGATCATTGAAGAAAAAATAGGAACAATGCTGAAAGCCCTAATATACAGCATAAACAGGCTACAAAATATTACTATTAATGCACAAACACCAAAGGGGAAAATAGATAACCAGGAACTGCTAAAAATCAAGCACTTCTGCTTATCTGAAGACTTCATCTAAAGAGGAAAAAGACTACCTAAAAACTGAGAAATAATTTTGGGCTACCATGAAGCCAATCAACATCTAATCTCTACAATCTACAAGGTACTGCAAAATTTCAACAAGAAAAAGACAAATAACCCAATTAAACAATGGGCAAAGGATAAGAATAGGTACTTCACCAAAGACCACATTCAGGTGGCTAACAGATACATGAGGAAATGTTCACAATCATTAGCTATCAGAGAAATCCAGATCAAAACTACAATGAGATACCATCTCAAATTGACAAGGCTGTTCAAACCAAAAAAATCAAACTCAATGCTGTCGAGTCAATTCCAACTCGTAGTGAACCTACAGACAGAGTAGCATTGACCCCATAGAGTTTCCAAGGCGTACCTGGTGGGTTTGAACTGCTAATCTTTTGGTTAGCAGCTGTAGCACTTAACCACTCTGCCATCAGGCTGCCATTAACCCAGGAAATGAAAACTAATAAATGTTGAAGAGGCTGTGTAGAACCTGGAACTCTCCTATACTGCTGTTGGGAATGTAAAATGGTACAACCATTTTGGAAATCAATTTGGCACCTTCTTCCAAAGCTATAAATAGAAATACCACATGACTCAGCAATCCCACCTCTTAGAATACATCCTAGAGAAATAAGAGCTGTCACATGAATGATACACGCATGCCACTGTTTATTGCAGAACTGAAGAGACAGAATCAACCTAGGTGCCCATCAGTAGATGAATGGATTAAAAAACTACAGAATAGTCACACAATAGAATACTATGCAATCATAAAGAATAATGACCATCCTAGGAAACATAACATAGAGTCAATTTACAAGAAAAGTTTAAGCATAGAAGAAAATAATCTTTGACGTTTACAAGAAGGAAAGAGAGGGAGAAGGATATTCATAGATTAGACAACCCCACTGCCATCAAGTCAATTTAAACTCACAGTGACAGCAGACAGGAATTGGATTAGGTGAAGGAAGTGACAGCACACAGTAGAAGGCAGGTTAGCACAGCTGCACTACACTAAAAGCTAAAAGGTCTTCTAAATATAACCGAATATTTTAAAGGACAGAGTAGCAGAGACAGGAGTCTGGAGATCACGGTTTCAAAGGGCCGTCTAGGCTAACTGACATATCTTTTTTTTTTTCTTAAGAAAATGTTCTGCATACCACTTTGATGACTGGCGTCTGGGGTCTTAAAGCTACCGAGCAGACATCTAAGGAGCATCACCTGGTCCCAATCCACCTGGAACAAAGGAGAATGATGGACATTAAAAACTCGAGACAAACTTTAGTCCAGGAGACAGAAGGTGCTATATGGTCCAAGATCACATCAATACGGGCCCAGAAGAACTAGACGGTGCCCAAGCACCACCAATGAGTGCCCTGACAGGGAATACTGTGTAAATCCCGATGTAGAGGGAGAAAAATGGGTATGCAGCAGACCACACCTGATGGTGTGCCAGTCAGGAGGGTCCCCTGAAAGCACAGTCTCTGGACTCTCTGTTATCCCAGAGCTTAAAACAATACTGAAGCCAGCTCTTCAGACAAAGGTTGGACTGGACTATAAGACATAGAGTGATGCTGGCAAAGAATGTGCTTGGTGGCTTAAATATATACGTGGGGCTATCTAATCAGCTCTTGTCATGAGGTGAGGTGAGAGGGTGAAGTGGCACAGGAATCAGCTGAATGGTTGTGGGAAGTACAGGGTGGAAAGTAGGAGTGTGCTGTCACAGGGTGGGGAACTAGAGTAGCAGCAGTGTGGGGGATGACATGGCAATTTGTCTTGGATTGTAAACTATTACTCAAAGAACAATGAAATATGTACTAAAAAAAAAAAAACAAACCTGCAGCTATATACTGAAAGGGAACTCACAGAAAATAAAGCCAGATTCAGAAGATGTGGAACAAGGGATATCACTGCTAATATCAGATAGGCCGTTGCTATAAGCAGACGATACCAGAAAGATGTTTCTCTGTGTGTCACTGACTCTGCAAAGGCATTTGATTGTGTTGATCATAATAAATTATGGGAACACTGCAAAGAATGAGATATTCAGAACAGTTAACTGTGCTCCTGAGAAACCTGTACATAGATCAAGAGGTAGTCTTTCAAACAGAACAAGGAGATACTACATGGTTTAATGTTAGGAAAGGTGTGTGTCAGGGCTGTATACTTTTTCCATACTTATTCCATCTGTATGCTGAACAAATAATCTGAGAAGCTTAACTACATGAAGAACATGGCATCATGATGGGAGGAAGACTCATTAACAACCTGTGTTATGCAGATAACACAATCCTGCTTGCCGAAAGTGAAGGGGGCTTGAAACATGGACTGATCAAGACAAAAGACCACACCCTTCTGTGTGAATTACATCTCAAAACAAAGAAAACAAAAATCACCACAACTCGACCAATAAGCAACATTATGATAAATGGAGAAAACACTGAAATTGTCAAGGATTTATTTTACTTGCATTTACTATCAATGTTCATGGAAACAGCAGCTAAGAAATCAAACTTCAAATGTCACTTGGCAAATCTGCTGCAAAAGATCTCTTTAAAGTGTTAAAAAGCAAAGATGTCACTTTGAAGATTAAGGGGCACCTCCCAAGCCATGGTGTTTTCAATTGCCTCATATGCATACAAAACCTGGACAATGTATAAGGAAGACGGAAGAACTGACACTTCTGAATTATGATGCTGCTGAAGAATACTGAATCTACCATGGACTGAACAAATCCGCTTTGGAAGAAATACAGCCACAGTGCTCCTTAGAAGCAAGAGTGGACATACTTCAGACACGTTGTCAGGAGGAATCAGGCCTTGAAGAAGAAGCATCACGATTGGCAACGTAGAGGATCAACCAAAAAGAGGAAGAATCTCAAGAAAATGGATTGACAGAGTGGCTGTAAATATGGGATCAAGCATAGCCTCATTTGTAAGAATGATGCAGTACTGGGAAGTGTCAGACACAACTTGATGGCTCTTAACAACAACCACAACAGTGTACCCTTGTGACTAATGGATGAATTATTACATGTACAAGTGATAAACAGTAGACAACCAATACACACTAGTTAGGTTGACACTACCGTTGTGTCTTCACTGTGGTTTGGCCTAGTAAGTTATTTTCTAGCTCAACCTAATACCTTACTAACATGCACATAGGAAGGGGGGAAAAAAGAAAAGCAAGCCCATTCTGAGTTTCCTGACCCATTCAGCTAGCCGTGTCAAGTAGAAGCGGTCAATTAAAAGATAGATTCTGTCACTTAGTCATATATCTGTACTGAATGTGGCCCAATTATTTAAAGAAAAGAATAAAAGTTTAGTATGCAAGGAGTAATGCGGAGATAATCTGAGGAATATCTCTCAACAAATCAGAGCTGTCAAGTAATGACATAGGATGCCTCAAAAATGTTGAATCTGAAATTGAAAAGTGAGCTCTGTAATGCTGAAGGAGAGATGTTTCCTGAACAGAGGTGAATTTAACGTCTTTAAGGAGACGAGTAGTAGAGATGAGGGCACAACCAATGGAAGACTAAGACTGATATAAGTGAGGAGAGGACAATGGTGTACTCACAAGCTAAAGACTCACTGTGTGAAGCATGATTTTGTGGATGGGCAAAGGCTTTGTGGATATGTTTATGGGGAGGCATGCCCCATCTCCTCTAAGTATGTACATATGTGGATTTGTGTGTTTGTGTCTCTGTGCTATAAAGAATGGGAATGTGAGCAGAGTGTTCTGATACGTTGAATGATCAATATTCAACACACACTGAACAAATACATGCTGGCCAATCTAAATTGCTGCTTTTAATTAATAAACACTCAGGCCTTAAAAAGACCCCATATTTCATAATCATGGTTACAGATTCCATTGTAAAGTATATAGGACAATGCTCCAGACACTAAGTTTATCACATCTGTATTACTGAACAAAACAAAAAAAGCCACCAAGTTGTTTCTGACTCATAGTGATTACATAGAACAGAGTAGAACTGCCCCATAGAGTTTTCTAGGAGCATCTGGTGGATTAGAACTGTCAACCTTTTGCTTTGCAGTCACAGCACTCAAACACTACACCCCCAGGGTTTCTTCATTGCTTTTAGTCACCCTTAAAATGATACAGCTTTTTCAATAATCAAACACCAAAAGTTCCAATTCCTGTCTCTTTTACAGAGCATCACCTCTCAGACAATAATGTCTGCTTTGCAGACTCTTGTAACATTAAACAATTCACATTACCGCTGGTGTGAGCAACAATGATACAAAGAAACTAACACAAAATTACACTGGGCCAGCCAGGCTAATGAGTCCTCCCAGTGAAGCCAAGGCAGATTAATCATCCTACTTCTTTTTGAAGAACTCTCAAGGAAACTAACTTTCTGTAAGGATGCCAGCAAGATCATGCTGGAATATTCTTCTTTTATGTCCTCCAAAAGACAAAGCATAATAACAAAATCCATCACCCAAACACCAGACTTACCTGAGACAATGTGAAAATACAAAAAAAAAAAAAAAAAAAGAGCTATTTTATTTTCTTTGCATCAAGCTAGTCTTATTTTCTCAAATTGATTTCTTCTTGGAAAAAACTGATAGCTTAAGTGGTGTGCATGTATCCTTGTGTGTATATTCCTAGGGCAATCGTAATCCATTCACTTTAGTGACTCATGTTTTGAAAGATGTCAATTTCCTTTTTCTCTTTAACAGGAGGGTGCCTCTTTTCTATGGTTTCAGACCTATGCCTGTACCAAGTAAAATGTGATTTCTGACCACACTGAGGTAGAACTACTTGTTATTGTTAGATTGTTGGAGAGCGGCAATACAGCAGTAGGTCATCATTAGTCATAATGTGCTTTTCTTAACACCTATAAATTCTAGAAATGTAGCTGTTTGGAAATAAGGCATAAGAAAAACTATTCGGCAGTATTTACCCCAGGATATGAATGTTTTTCTTTTTTTTCCCAAGTCACTAAAGTATCATCAAGAATCAAATAACTAGTTGAAGAACAGAAGCAAATGTATTATGCTGGCAATCCTAAGCTACAGAATATTTTCCCTTAGTATATAATGTCAGAAAATTTGAGTGATCAATCTCTTGGGTGATGAGACTAACACCCTAAATTTGATCTTGTGAGGTCTTTTCTTCTTCCCAAAGATTTATGTGACACTTTTTAAAACTAAACTTAAAGTTTCATTGTTTAAAACATCCTTTGAAAATTCTGAACATATATCCAAAGAAAGAGACAACCTAGAGGACAGTTGACTCTCAGTTCCAATTACTTTTTCTTTTCTTTTTTTTAAAAAAGGGGGGGGAGGGGAGGTGGCGGTAGCATGCTATCCCACTTTCAGACCTGCTACTTACTTTTACAACATTTATCCACACTATTCCCTTACTTCCTGAGCCTGAACCACCTTCTGTCCTCTTTTTGTTAATCATTGCTACTGTGTGATATATTAAAGCAACTAATACGGGAAATTGACAGGGCTATCTGAATTGCTATTATTTGGAAGAATTTTACTGATGTAAAATTATATGCTTTGATGAAGGGTTATAAAGATCATTTCAGGCTAAAGTATGTTTAGAAAATTGTGTGTACTTGATCATTCTCTACGCATATCTTTTAGATAATTGCTAAGACCAAGTTATGGTATATATTCTATGTGGACACTGAGAGCATCTTCTTAATGTTGTACAAGAAGATGGAGGAAATAAATGATAACAAAATTTTCTTGTAATTGAGTCTTATTACCTCACTACATAAAGTTCAGGTAACATGGAACATTTCAGGTATATAATACTAAAGACTAGTAGTAATGTGGTAATAAAGGCAAGGGAGATGATATCAAGAAGATCATATATAAAGAAAGCAAAATACCATTAAAATTAGAAGAAAGATCAAAATGGATGTCAAAAGAACCTCTGAAACTTGCTCTTGAACAAAGAGTAGCTAAAGCAAAAGGAAGAGATGATGAAATAAAAAGCTGAACAAAAGCATTCAAAAGGTAACGAGTAGACAATGTAAATATTAAAATGAGATGTTCAAAGATTTGAAGTTAAGAAACCAAAAGAGAAGAACATGATTGACATTTCTCAAGCTGAAAGAACTGAATACTGAAGCCCTGAGTTGCACTATTCAAGGGTTTTATGGGAAAGAACGGAGCTCCCTTGGTTCAGAGGCTAAACACTGGGTTACCGACCAAAAAAGGTCTGCTGTTTGATTCCACCAGCTGCTCCTTGGAAACCCTATGGGATGGTTCTATTCTGTCCTTCAGAATCGACTTGGTGGCAACAGATTCGTTTGGTTTGGTTGTTGTTTATTGGTTTGTTGTTTGTTTTCATGGGCAAAAATTTGAACATTGGAGGAAGCATCAAAAGAAGATGGAAGGAATACAAAAAGTCCCTGTACCATGAAGAGTCAATCAGTGTTGTATGATTTCAAGCGGAAATATACGATCAAAAACTGACGGTGCTGAAGGCAGAAGTCCAAGCTACACTGAAGACATAGGTAAACAACTAGGCTTCAGGAACTGCTGGAATACCAACTGAGATATTTTGACAAATGGATGCAACAAAGGAAGTTGTCATTCATCTAGGCAAAGATATTTGGAAGATAGGTACAAGTCCATTCAGTTAGAAGGGATCCATATACATGCCTATTGCAAATAAAGGTGACCCAGCGGAAGGCAGAATTACTGAACAATATCATTTCTACCATATGCAAGGAAAATTAAGCTGGTAATTAAAATATGACTGCAGCAACAGGCAATTGCTAGAAATTCAAGCCAGGTTCAGAAGAGGATATGAAACATGGGATATCGTTACTCACGTCAGACAGATCTTGGCTGAAAGCAGAAAATAGCATGAAGATGTTTAACTTTGTTTAATTGACTACGGAAAAACATGTGAGAGAGTGAATCATAATAAAGTATGTACAAATGGTTAACAATGGCAATTACAGAATACTTAATTATGCCAATGTAGAATGTGTAAACAGATAAAGAAGCAGTCATTCCAGCAGAACAAAGGGATACCGCGTGGCTGAAAATCAGGGAAGGTGTGCATCAGAGTTGTGTGTTTTCACCATACTTATTCAAACTGTATGCTAAGCAAATACTCCCAAGAAGCTGGACTTTATGGAAACTAACATGGCATCAAGATTGGAGAAGACTATTTATCAACCTGCAATACGCAGATGACACAACCTTGCTTGCTGAAAGTAAAGAGGACTTTAAGAATTTACTGTTAAAAATCAAAGACTGTAGCTTTCAGTTAGAATTTCACCTCAATACAAAGAAAAACCTCACACCTATACCAAAAGGCAGCATCACGATAAATGAAGTAAAAATTGAAGCTGTCAAGAATTTCATTTTACTTGCAGTCACAACTAATGCTCATGGAAACAGCAGTCGGTAAACGAAAGTTTGTATTGCTTTAGGCAGATCTGCTGCAAAAGATTCTTTAAAGTACAAAAAAAGCAAAAATGTCATGCTAAGGACTAAGGTACACCTGATCCATCCCAAGTTTTCAATCACCTCATGTGACATCTGAACAATGAATAATGAAGACCAAAGCATAGATGCCTCTGAATTACAGGTTGGCAGAGAACGTTGACTACACCACGCACTACCAGAAGAATGAACAAATCTGTCTTGAAGGAAGTATGAAATAATACTCTTTAGGAACTGAGGATGGTGCGACTTAGTCTCGCGCATGTTGGCTGCATTATCAGTAGGGACCAGTTCCTGGGGATGGATATCATGCTTGGTAAAGTAAAGGATGCATGAGTAAGAGAAAGACTGATTGACACAGTGGCTGCAACAATGGATTAAAATATAACAGTGAATGTGAAGATGGCACAGAACCAAGTGATGTTTTGTTGTGTTGTATGTAGGGTTGCTTTGAGTTGAAATTGACACAGTGGCACCAATATCAACAACAAACACCAGCAGATTAAGAGTTACCAAAGTTGAAGAGTATGTTTATATCAATCAGATAACAAATGCTGACTGGACAGTTCTCACACTATCTCAAAAAAGACACACAAGAATATTTCAGTATTAGCAGTATAAATAAACACATAAAAAGTATTTTTAAAAATCTGAATAAAGACTGTAGACAATATTCACATGCTCTATGATGACAGAACAGCAGTTTATCTATAATATAAATTTTTATTACCCATCTTTGGTGCTGTCGATAGCTACTGCTGCGTGAACTCTGACTTGCGGTGACCGGCTTCATCCTCAAATCATCAGCACCTTGAAGTCTATTGTCCTAGCTGTTGTGCCAATCCATCTCACCATGGGTCTCCGACATTCTCATTGGCTCCCTGCTTGCCCAATCATAATGTCTTCCTGTCACAATTCATCTTTCCTCATGATGTGCCCAAAGCAAGCAAATCAGATAATGTTCTATTTATATACATAAGGTCTTCCTTGGCTAACTTTTGAAATGGATCACCAGGCCTTTCTTCTTAGTCTATTTTAGTCTGGAAGTTCCACTGAAACTCTTCCACTAACGCTGCTGGTATCTGAACTATCAGTGACACAGCTTTTAGCATTGTAGCAATGCACAAGCCACCACAGCACAGCAAACTCACAGACAGATGGTGGTTATCAACAACAGCCCTATCATCACTGATTTTTTTTCCCCTCTGTATTTGTGCATGTCTCCCAACTTAAAGTTACAAAGATCTAGCAGTTATCAGCAAGTCACTGAAAAGTGTACCTCTATCTGATTCTCTTCCTTCTCCTTCTCATGGAAACCTAATACTGAATATGATTTAAGAATGTGTAATCTATAACTGCATTTTTTCATAAAAAGCTATTATTTTTGATGGTGTTGGTCATTTCTAAATCTTCTATAAATTCTTGTAGAAAGTGGAAGGTGAAGTTAGTTGAAAACGTAACAAATGGAATCTTGAATCGGTAAAATAAGAGTTATTGTCCCTTAGATCTGTGGAACGTTGCAAAAAGTCACCAAAAGAGTGGGTGGAAGTGTTTATAAAAGTAACAGTCAAAGCCCAGGGTAGTACAGTTCTCCTGTGCTTTGTTTTCCAGTTGACCACCTTCGGTGTTGCCGTCACTCCTCCATAAAGGGATACCACCGGATCCCACGCAGAATCAAAGAAATCTCCAATCAAGTAAATCTGTAGGACTATTTCCAAGACTAAATTTAGAAAATAAATCAGTCATGTGAATTGTTCAAAGATACATAATCAAAGAACCCCCTTCTGAATGACAAAAACTTTTTAAAGTCAAATCTTCAAAAGATAGATAGGAGGCTCTAGCTTTAAGATTAAGGTCTGGGTCAAATATTTATTTACTTCAAACAAAAAAGGTCAATTTTTAACTAACTAAAGGAGTTACAATACTAGTTCCAACCACATGAAAGCTGCTATGTGAAAATTTTTTGCATTCTTCTATGTCAGTGGAATCTTTTAAAATACATTATATTCAGAAATACCAAGCATAGGTCTTCACATGAAGACAAATTCCGATGACATAATTTGTCTTTTTATTAGATCTGAGTAGGAAAAATGTGAGTAATAAATCTGAATTAATGTTATATATTAAATTGTTCAAAGTTACACATTAAATGTGTCAAGAACTGTGCTGTAAGTCTCTGTTATACTATTGGTTCAAAAGTTAAAACAGATGCAGTATTGTACAACACATAGTGTGACTGGGATCCTATTTCTATTTGAGGAAGATATCTCATTTTTAATTCTTCTAAAGTGCCTGTTTGTTATTCCTTTTTTGTCGAATGCGTCATGTCAAAAACTTTCAGTATTGCTAAAAGCAAAAAGAAGAAACAAAAATAAACAGAGCATTAAGTGAAGCAGAATCTTTGGAAAATGCAGTCAACAAAAAGGTTTCATGGTAAGTAATTTATTCCTGACTCCTTCTGGATTTAGTTAGAAGCAGTTTTCTATCCTCTTATTTGTGGTAGTCATCCCCTCAAATGTCTCAGATCATGTCCCTAAACAGGAGGCATTACTGCTCAACCACAAAGTTATTCCTCCCAAACAACACTCTGTGCACCAAGAGGCCCTGAAACAGGCAGACAGATGTGTCTGAGGCCAGCTGAATACAGAAATTGCTTTTCTACTGCTGGCATTCGCTTGGCCCTCAGGAATCATCACAATAAACCAAAGGCATATGTCCTTTATTTTATGTGTTTGTTTGTTTGTTTGTTTGTTTGTATAGAATACATGGGAGAAGAAAAGCCAGAACCAATTATCTGATTTTTGCAAATCAAGAAAAAGGCTCTACAAGATTCAATGAGAGACTTTTATTTACATTTTGTGTGCTTACTGTATATTACTGTAATGTTTTAAAATAATATATACTCTAATGACCTTTGAAGTGCTTTGGACATATCATGCTATTCTTGATATATAAATAAAATCATTTATTTGTATAACATCTGTGAAGTGCTTGCAGACATGCAACCCTTGCAGCTATCCTTTGAAGAAGGATTTGATGCCTCAGTTTTAAATGAGGAAATAATGTCTCTGTCATATTCTTAGTTGGTAGCTTACTAGTTGCTCTCATCTCTGATTCCTGGTAACCCACAGCTGTTCAAACAGAACTGGACTCCATAGAGTTTTCAATAGCTGATTTTTCAGAAATAGGCCTTTCTTCCAACGTATGTCTGGGCGGACTCAACCTCTGACCCTTTGGTTAGCAGCCAAGTACACTAACGGTCTGCCCTACTCAGACATTCCCTAGTTAGTACACAGTGGGCCAGAGTTAAATCCAAATTACCTAAACTCCAGTCTAAGTTCCTTTCTGTTTCATTATTGTCATCACTCGTCTCGGACTCTTGCGACATGATTCAGCATTGAACAGGAACTGGTAGGTCAAGTAACTAAAAAGTCTGTCATTAAGTGACCTTCAGTTATGTCAACTGTGTCCATTCTGCAAATAAGCTAAGAGCTAGCAGCCTCATTAAGGCAGGACATGGGAATCTCAGCTATAAAGTAGTAGGAGGCTATCTAGAACAGTGATAGAATTTCTAATTAAAGGGGAAAATATCAGTGAGAATTCATGATGCCTGGAGACAGTGTGCCCTAGATCATATCATTCAGTGAGTGCTGTGAGTAAAAAAAAACAAAAGTCAACTCAACCAAAATGCAGATATACTTAGAATTAGTTACCAAGCATAACTAGCAAAAATTAATAATTCAAGGCAGGGAAAATGTAAGTGTGCATAGGACATACATGATATGAAAACAAAGAAATATAAAAGAGATGCACAGGGGTTGTTTTGTGCAGTATTCAGGACCTGATGAAACCAAGAGAATAATCTACATGTAGTTAGTTGAAAATAATCTCCCTCCCTGAAAACCCAGAAATAGAAAATGGACTTGTGGAGACAAATGTATTATACAAAAAATTTACCTGAAAGAATAGATACAGTCTTGGAGACTAATACTAAGAATTAGATTTGAAAATAGGAACTGTGCAAACTGACACTGCCAACAAATTTTATACACACACACATATATACATACATTTAACATAAATATATATTTAACAAGCTTCTCATCCTTCTGGAAAACCTAGCTGCATGGTGGTTAAGTGCTATGGCTGCTAACCAAAAGTCAGCAGTTTGAATCCACCAGGAGCTCCATGAAAACTCTGTGGGGCAGTTCTACTCTGTCTTATACGAGTCACTGTGAGGTGAAATTTGCTGAATGGCAGTGGGTTTTGTTTTTGTGTTTATTTCATATATATACATATATTTAACATCCACCAAGTGTCTCTCAGTTTGTCACACTATGGTTACCTGCTTATTGGTGTGACACTGGGATATCTGCCACTGTTTATTTCAAATACCAACAGGGTCACCCTTGATGGATAGGTTTCAGCAGAGCTTCCACACTAAGACAGATATTATATTATGGAGTTACGTTTTTGGAAAACTTAGCTAGTGAAAATTTTATGAATAGCAGTGGAATATTGTCTGATACAGCGCCAGAAAATGAGTCCTTCAGACTAGAAGACACTCAAAAGACAAATGGAGAAAAGGTATTATCTCAAAGTAGAGTTCACCTTAGTGACATGGATGGAATCAAGCCTTCAGAGCCTTCATCTTCTGATGTACCAAGACTCCAAATGAGACGAAACAGCTGAAAACATTCAATAACTATCAGAAAGTGGAATGTTGAAAATACGAATCTAAGGCAATGCAGAGGTTGTCAAAAATGAAAAGGAATACAGAGGATGATGTCCTGGGCATTAGTGATCCAAAACAGCCCGATATTGGCAATTCTGAATGAGATAATCCTATGGTCTATTATGCCAGGAATTACAAACTGAAACAAAATTGTTTCACATTAATAATCAACAAGAATATTTCAAAACTCATTCTGAAGTACAACGCTACCCATGATAGCATCTATATACCTACAAGGAAGACGAGTTAATTAGACTATTATTCAACTTTGTGCTCCAACCACTAACAGCAAAGATGAAGAAACTGAAGATTTTTTATCAATTTCTGCAATCAATATGCATTGATCAAACATATAATCAAGATGCATTGATAATTATTGGTGATTGGAATGCAAAAGTTGGAAACAAAGAAGATCAATAGTTGAAAAACATGCCCTTGTTGACAGAATAAATGCCAGAGATCACATGATTGAATTTTACGAGACCAGCAGCTTTCTCACTGCAAATACATTTTCTCAACAACATTGACTATACACATGGAACTCACCACATGGAATACACAGGAATCAAATCCACTACATCTGTAGAAAGAGATGATGGAAAAGCTCAGTATCGTCATCAGAACAAGTTCAGGGCCCCACTGTAGGACAGACCTTCTTTTGCTCATATACCAATTCAAGTCAAAGCTGAAGAAAACTAGAGCAAGTCCAAAAGAGTGTAAATATAACCCTGAATATATTTTACCTGAATTAGAGACCATCTCAAAGATACATTTGCTGCATTGAACACTAATGACTGGACACAAGAGAGTTGTGGAATGATATCAGAGACCTCATGTACTGAAAAAAAAAAAGAAGTCATGAAAACGAAAATAAAGAAAAAATCAAAACGGATGTCAGAAGAGACTCTGAAAGTTGCTCTCAAACACTGTGTAGCTAAGCTGAAAGGAGAAAAAGAAGTAAAAGAGTTGAACAAATGTTTACAAAGGGCTGCCAGAGAAGCAAAAGTTTTATAATGGCATGCAAAAAGACCTGGAAACAGAAAACCAAAAGGAATAATACTCTCAGAAATTCTTAAGATGAAGGAATTGAATAAAAATTTGAAGCCTCGAGTTGCAGTATTGAAAGATTCTACAGACAAAATATTAAAGGACATGAGAAGCATCAATAGAAGATGGAAGGGGGAATGAAGAGCCAATGTGTCATGACAGAAGTTCCACATTGCCTCCCATAGCAAGGATCTGAAAAGCAAAGTAAAAGAGAGAAAAACACCAATCCTAGAACCTTACGTATCAAATTAAGAGACAGACACTCAGCTGAGTACCAAATGGAGTAAGAAACTGAGAACAAGGAGAGATAAAGAGTGGAGGTCTCCCACCAATTATCATGGCAGAGATTCACCCAGACAGGTGGACAAGGGAGTACGGGAAGACAGTTTCACAGAGCTCCCAACAGGAGGCAGAGTATCTAGCAACTTTCCCACCTTCCACCTTTCTTCTTCCTGCTCAGCCTTCATCATTTCTCAGCTGACTATAGTCACACAGCCAGATGAGGTGCTGGTTCCACGCCACTTGGCTTTGCCGCGTTTACACCAGTCAGTTCCTCGAGCGCCATTTTCATACAGCTATTTTACTTTTACTCAGCTTCTTTGGGTTTCTCCTCTCTCTCTCACCTCCTTCCCTTCGACTCCAACACCTGGCTTAGTGTGCCACGTCTACTTCTTAGTGAGAGGCTGTGAGGCACCTCTCCAGTGAAGAAATGTTTCCACAGTCCACATTGCCATGCTGGTGGGATAGCTGGGGGCATTCATTTTCCCTTTTCTTTTTTACAAGTTTTGTTTTTCTGTGTTTCTTGGTTTCTCATCTCTCTCTACTTTCCTCTTTTCTGTTTCCTGAATATCTGGCCACCCTGACCTCTCTTTATCAGTGACACTTTGTCTCCCCTCAGAAAAACATTTAATCCATTTGTACACTGCCATTTTCTTCATGACACAGTCCCCATAAACCTGGACTAACATGTCCCTGATTTCACTTCCACCCTTGTCAAGTT
Organism: Heterohyrax brucei; assembly: GCA_028571685.1. Lineage (NCBI taxonomy): Eukaryota > Metazoa > Chordata > Mammalia > Hyracoidea > Procaviidae > Heterohyrax > Heterohyrax brucei. The sequence goes on from CM053143.1 coordinate 146,843,093, forward strand.
GCTCTAATTCAATCTCCAACATTCTAACTACGGCACACAAAAACAGACAACAACAATAATGAATGTACCCAGCAAGATATTGCCACACATTGACACAACACAGCTATGAGACACTGATACACCAAAGTTATGAAACCTTACCAAAGTTGTTTGTACAATGTTGTCAACATAAGGGTATGGTGGCAAGTTCACAAACTTAACAATCAGACCTGATATGCCACCTCTGCCCTTTCTGTGCATTCCTGTCTTAGGTTGGGCTCTCTAGAGATGTAAAACCAGTTAACAGTGTAAGTATACATACAGAAGGAAAGAGGCATTTTTATCAAGGAAACATCTCATGCAATAGAGAGGCTGGAATATCCAAAGCCAATGATTCATATAGCTATAGGAGCTGATGAACCCAGGATGAGCAGATGTGAGAGTGGTGTTATTACTCACAGGTTGTAGATTGACAAAGCCCAAGATCAGCAGGTAAGCTTCTAGTTCAAGTCCCAAAAATTGGGGGTCAGACAAACAGGAGGCAGCTGCAGGATCCAGAGGAGGCAAAAGCCAGAATGTCCATCTATATTCAGACACAGGTCACACACCCATGAAAATTCCTTTTCAACTGATTGGCTACATAGAACAGGTTCCATCATGGGGGTCATCACACATAAGCACTAAGAATCATGGCCCAGCCAAGTAGACACACAATATTAACCATCACAAGTGACTAGCTTGGGAGCCACTTCCTCGGTCCACACTGCCAAGTCAGTGAACTTCCTTGGTGGTTTTTCTTTCTTTCTTTTCACAATTTCTTACCTGTCTCTACTGTCTTTCCTTTCCTTCCTCCTGAATACCTGGCACTGTGTGTCATGTCTGCTCCCCGCAGACGTGCTGTGCAGTGTTACACTGCTTGGGAGCAAATTTTCTGGTCCTGAAGACAACAGCAGTGTGCTTCCTCTAAGCATCTTTACTTTCTTCTTTTTCTCTTCTCAATTTCTTGTCTCCCTCTACCTTCCTTCCTTCACTTTCTCCTGAACACCTGGTGCTGTGAGCCGTCTGCTCCGTCTTGATGGGCTGTGAAGTGTCACTCAGGTGGGCTACCTTGAGCCAAGCCAAGTGCCGTCGAGGACATGTTTTTTCCCCTTTACTTTTGTCACTTTTTTCTTGGTTTTGTGTCTGTCTCTACAACCCTTCCTTACTCTTCTCCTGAACACCTGGGGTCATGTGCCATCTTCTAGATAGGCTGTGCAGAATTGCTTGGCTTGGGACCCATTTCTGGTGGGCTCCACTGGGGTATTTTCTTTCTTTTCTTCTTCTTCTTCTCAGTTTCTTTTGTCTCTCTATCTTCTTTCTTCTTCCCAATGACCTGGCATCACTTTCTCCCCTCCCCCCCACTCTCTCTGTTTCTGTCTCTATAGTCCCTCCAGGTAACTGCTTGTTCTTTCCTCTTTCTTTGTTTTTAATCTAGTTTTTCATCTCTCTCTTCCTACTTTCCTTTCCTTTCTCCACCTATCTAGATACATGTGCCTTATCTGTCCCTTCTTGATGAGCTTGGCTAGAGAACTACCAGCACATGACTTCCAAGGGTCTACACCATGTAAATATCAGGATCTCTCAACATTTATTTTTTGGGAGAAACTCCTGTTTCTCTTTCCTCTTCCTCTTCTTTCCCACATTCACTTAGCTCCATAAATCACAATCTAACCCCTCCATCCTGCATATTTAAACTGTGTGCCAAACATTGCACCTCCAAGCAGCAAAGTCATGTCAACTAGAACCTGACCCGTTCTTACCCTTGGCCTTATCCTATGAACTTCCTTGGTCAGAACACGTCACAAAAATAAATAAATAGATAACTAATCCCAGATTCTTTCCACACACTGGAACTGCTCTGCTGTACCACAGCCGAGACACTGGCCCCGCCCATTGGACAATGTGGTTAGAAGTAGCAAGTATCATGCCCACAGAGAGAAAACAACAAAGAACTCCAGGCCTACCTTCTTAGACATAACCAAGTAAAACAGAAAATCAGGATGAACCAAACAAATGTATAATCAATAGGTGAAGAAAATAATCTGTTAAGGAAAAAAAAGTCAGAATGGCTCCAGTAGGCGTTCAAAACAAAACACCAGATGACATTTTAGCAGAAGAAGAAGCACTAGAAGTACCTTACAGGGAATTCAAAACTCCAATATTCAGAGCTACTTATGAGTTAAGCAAAAACAGACAAAAAGTGAGGCAAAAACTACACAAAATAAAGCAAAAGGCAGACAAAACAATGGAAGCATTCAGGAAAATAACACAGGAAGAGACTATCATCATACAAAAGCAGCGTTTAGAAATCTAAAAGTTAAAGAACTAGATTTCAAAAATGGACTGTGTCATAGATGGTCTGAGCAGATTTAAAACAATGGAAGACAGGATTGTTGAAACTAGACACAAATGTCTGGATACCATTTTCTCTGGGAAAAAAAAAGAATGAAGAAAATAAAGAATCCCTGAAAATGATGAGGGATACAATCAAAAGTAAAAATTTATGAGTGATTGGTGTTTCAGAACAGGGGAAGAAAACAGAAAACACAGAGAGGATCACTAAGACTCGCTGACAGAGAGCTTCTCTAATATCATGAAAGATAAAAAGCTGACCATTCAGGAAACTCTATAAACTTTATACAGGATACACCTTATTTTAGTCAGCTAGGGCTGCTCCAACAGAAATATTACAGAGTGGATGGCTTTAACAAAAGAAGGTTTATTTTTACACAGTCCGGTAGGCTACAAGTCCAAATTCAGGATGTCCACTCCAGGAGAGGACTTTCCCCTTGTTGGCTCTGGAGGAAAGTCCGGTATTGCATCAGACTTCATCGAGGAGCATTCTGGCGCAGAAACCTCAGGTCTGAAGGATGCAGTCTTCTCCCGGTGCTGCTTGCTTGATGGTGTGAGGTTCCCAATTCTCTGCTTGCTTCCCTTCCCTTTTATCTCTTGTAGGATGAAAGGATTAAGGGTAGGGTAAGCCACACTTGGCTGGCTTGGCAAGCCACACTCCAGGGAAACTCCTTTTACAGTGGAGCAGGGAGGTGATCTTATGAATGGATTTACAGTCCCACCCCAATCCTTTAACATACACCACAGGACAATCACAAAATGGAGAACAATCTTAGAATACAGGGAATCATTGCCTAGCTACACACCTACACATATTTTTGAGGGGACATAATTCAATCCATGACACACCTCAAAAGAAAATCACCAAGGTATATTATTAGCACACTTGCTAAAGCTGAAAACAGAAAAGAATCCTGAGAGAAGCTTGAGAAAAATAAAAAATTACATACAAAGAAGAAATGATACTACGAATATCTGATTACATGGCAGAAATCACACATGCAAGAAGGCAATGGAATGACATATATAAAACTTTGAAAGAACAAAATTGCCAGTCAAGAATACTATATCCTGTGAAAATTGGGCTCAGATGTGACAGTTAATTTAGGACATTCCCAAATAATCAGAAATAAAAGGAATATGTAAAAAAAGAAAAGAAAACATGCAAAAATTATTAAAGGGGGTCCTTTATTTTGAGAACAAACAATATCGGAAGGCAGACTGAATCTAAGATGCAAGACAACATCAGTCAGATATGAAACCACGCAATGAACTATGAAGGACTAAGCAAAATGAAAAGGCATACAAGGAACAAAAGAGGTGACTCTGTAAATGACAATGAAATCAAAGCTACAGAACAGGGAATAAATGGTGTAGGTACAGAAATTTCAAATGGAAAGGAAGTCAAGTTGATATCAAGTAATAAAAGACTGGTTCAAACTTAGAAAGTTAAAGGTAAATTTCAAGGTGAACATAAAGTTAACAAGCCTTCTCATCAAAATAAAGAAGAAAAACAAATTCTCAATCAGCATAAAGATCTACAAAAACAAAAGAAAAAAATTCACAAACAAAAGGAATCTAGCACAGGAAACTAAGAGGAACAAAAAAATGTCAGTATCACACACACAAAAGAAAAAACATTCAAAATGACAGCAATAAACTCACATACATCAATAATTATACTGAATGAAATGGCCAAAATGCACCCATAAAGAGAGAGTGAGTGACAGAATGCGTTAAAAAAAAAAGTATCCACTGATTCACTGTCTACAATATACACGTCTTAGAAACGAGCGCATAAATTTATTAAAAAGCAAAGGATAGAAAAAATGTAATAAGTAAACAGCTACTAGAAAAAAAGAGTAGAATTGGCAACACTTACCTCAGATAAAACAGACTTTAAACCAAATCTGCCATGAAAGACAAAAAAGGGCATTATATAATGATTAAAGTGATGATCCAACATGAAGACAACAATAATAGCCAGCTATGCATCCAATGACAGGACAGGGTTTCAAAATACATAAAACAAACTCTAGCAGCATTTAAAAAAGAAACTGATAGTTCAACAATAATAGTAGAAGACTTCAGTGTACCACTTTCAGTAAAGGGCAGAACATCTAGACAGAAACTTGACAAATATAAAGAGCTAAGAGGCCGTAATCAGCTAACTTAATCTCATAGATGTATATAAAACAATTCACCTGACAGCTGCAAACTATACATTCTTTTCAATGTACATGGAATATTCTCCAGAATAGACTAAATCATAGGCTTTAAAGCAAGCTTCAACGAAATCCAAAACATTCAGATAATACAAAGTAGCTTCTCTGACTACAACCTCCATCAGAGTAGAAATTACCAAGCAAGGAGAAAAAAAATCAACTGCATGGAAATTAAGTAATACCCTGCTTAAACACCTCTGGATAAGTGAAGAAATAAAAAATGGCATCCAAAATTTCCTAGAGTTAGACAAGAATGAAAACACATCATACCTAAACCTTTGGGACAAAATAAAGGTGGTGTGCAGAGGTCAATTTATAGTAGTAGATGCACACATCAAAAAAGAAAGGACAAAATCTAAACATTAACTATACACCTCAAACAAACAGAGATCACCAAAACAAGCCCACGGTCACCAGAGGAAAGAAAATAATCAGGGTCAGACCATAAATAAATGAAATAGAAAAACTATAGAAGACTAAAGAAAACTCTAAGTTGATTCCTTGAAAAGATGTACAAAATTGACAGATCACTGGCCACATCAACAAAAGAAAAACAGGAGAGGACATAAGAAATCCAAATAAGAAATGAAACAGGGGATTTTACAACAGACCCAACTGAAACAAAAAGGATCATAAGACTACTGTGAAAAACTATACTCCAACAAATTTGAAAACCTAGACAAAATGGACAAATTCCTAGAAACACGCTATCTACCAAAACTAACACAAAATGATGTTGAAGATCTGAACAGACTCATAACAACAGGAGACTGAAAAACTAAAAGAAAAAAATGCCCAACCAAAAGAGTGCTGGCTCAGATGGCTTCACTGGAGAATTCTACCAGTCAGAGAAGAGCTTACACCAGTACTACCCAAACTATTTCAGAACATAGAAAAGGAAGGGATACTTTCAAATTCATTCTATGAAGCCAGAATAACCCTGCAACCAAGATCAGGCAAAAACATCACACACACACAAAATTACACAACAATATCTCTCATACATACAGAAACAAAAATTCTCAACAACATCGTAGCCAATAGAATTCAGCATCATATCAAATAAATAATACACCATGACCATGTGGTATTCATAACAGGTATGCAAAGATAGTACAGCAACAGAAAATCAATCAACAAAATCCTATGAATTATATAAAAGAATCACATGGTCATCTCAGTCAAAACCAAAAAGGTATTTGACAAAATCCAACATCCATTCTGATAAAAACGCTCAATAAAATAGATATAGAATGAAGATTCCTCAACAAAATAAACGTCATGTAGTGGTTAAGTGGTCTGCTACTAATCAAAAAAAAAAAGGTTGGCAGTTCAAATCCATCTGCTGTTCTTTGGAAACCCCATGGAGCAGTTCTACTCTATTCTATAGGGTTGTAATAGTCAGAATCAAACCAATAGCAATGTGTTTCTTTTTTATATGTATAGTTGTTTCTTTGATACAAATCCATCAGCCACCATCACTTTTAATGAAGAGAGTCTTAAAACAAAATCACGCACAATGGGCACAAGACAAGGATGTCCTCCTTTAACACCACTCCTATTGAACACTGTGTTGGAAGTACTAGTTAAAGCAATAACAAAACTAATACTAAACCCACTGCCATAGTCAATTCTGACTCGTAGCAACCCTACAAGATAGAGTATAACTGCTATATGGAGTTTCCAACGAGTGCCTGGTAGATTTGAACTGCCAACTTTTCAATTATCAGTTGTAGCACTTAACCACTACACTACCAAGATTTCCAGCTAGAGCAAGAAGGCAAGAAAAAGAAATGATGATCATCCAAATTGGTAGTGAAGGAGTTAAACTGGTACTATTTGGGAATAATATGAAACTATACACTAAAAACTCAAAAGACTCCACAAAGAAACTAATGGAACCATTAGAAATATTCAGCAGAGTTGTAGGACATAAGATAAACACACAAATACTCATCAAAAAAGAAAATGACAAAAGGAAAACAATACCATTTTTAATAGCCCTTTGAAAAAACAAAACACTTAGAAATAAATCTAATCAGGTATGTAAAAGACTTATACAGAGAAAACCACAATACACTACCAAAAGAAACCAAAAGAGATCTATGTAACTGAAAAAAACATACCATGCTGATGGATGGGTAGACTCTATATCGTGAAAATATCAATTCTGCTACCCACAGCAATATATAAATACAAAGTAATCTCAGTCCAAATACTGACAGGATTCTTGAAACCGATGGGAAAACTAATCACTAACTTTATATAGAAAGGGAAACAGCCCCAAATAAGTAAAATAGTATTGAAGACAGACCCATAAATACATCCAGAATGTTCCTTACAAACAAGGATGAGGAGACTATGTCTCACATTTTGACACATTATCAGGAAGATTCCGTACCTAGAGAATACTATGCTTAGTAGAGGGTCATTGAGAAAGAAGACTCTCAGTGTGATGGATTGACACAATAGCTGTAACAATGGACTCTAACATAATGATTTTGAGGAGGGCTCAGGACTGGGCATTGTTTCATTCTGCTGTACACAGGGTCCCTGTGAGTTAGCACTGGCTTGATAACACCTCACAAAATCCACAACATGAGTCAGAATCAACTCAAGGGCAATGAGCTTATGTATGTAATATATGTATACTCAGTACCTTGCACCAGAAATTTAAAATTATTTGTCTGGGATTTAACAAAAATTGTTAAATTATTTGTTCTCTATGATAAATCTCAGTTAAGTGCTACGTCTGCTAACCACAAGGTTGGCAACTCAAACCCACCAGGTGCTCCTTGGAAACCCTATGGGGCGGTTCTTCTCTGACCTCTAGGGTCGCCATGAGTTGGACCCGACTCCATGGCAGTCCGACTCCTCAGCAGTGGGTATAACAAATCTCAGGCTCTGTTTTTTTGGTAACATTAACTAGTTTAAATTCTCAACTTTTTACTCACTTATTTGGTATTGACAAAAATGTCAAAGTCACAAAATTTTCAGAGTTGATGCTTGTATACTAGTGGAAGCTTACTGCTGCAACAACTCGACTCCAAAATATGAAGTGACTTAGTCAAGACAGAAATTTAACTTTTGTTCACAATAACAATCAGCAAGTTATTTTTTCTGATCGACATTCAGTTATTTTTTACTCAGTGGTTCAGTGATCTAGGCTTCTTTTCTTTAGGAGTTCTACCATCACTTTGGGCCCCAGCATCATCTGAATTTAGAGAATGAAGGAAAAATTTTGCACAGAGGAGGCACTTAGTTGCCTCACCAACGAATGCATATTTCTTTTCCATTCATAATGCTTTACCTAGAAGCTAATCATGCAACCGCATCTAATACTAAAGGAAATTGGAAAATATTCACTACTTGTGTGCCCAAAGAATGTGTATTTTGCTGAGTGTGTGGTCAAGTTTGTCAAAGCATTTTTTTCCAGTTAAATATATGAATTGTCAGTGTGCTTTAAGGTGATATAAATGATCAAAGGCTAGTTGTTGTTGGTAGGAGCCACTGAGCCAGTACTGATTCAGCAACCCTGCGCACAACAGAACGAAACACTGCCCCATCCTGCACCGTGCCCACAATCATATTTATGCTAAAGCCCACTGAAGCACCCACTATGTCAGTCCATCCTGTTAAGGGTCTTCCTCTTTTTCTCCGACCTTCTACTCTATTCAAGCATGATGTCCTTCTCTTGGGATTGATTCCTTCCTGACAACATATCTAAAGTATGTGAGACACAAACTTGCCATCTTTACTTCTAAGGGGCATTCGGGCTGTACTTCCTTCCAGAACAGATCTGTCTGTTCTTTTGGAAGTCCATGGTATATTCAATACCCTTCTCTTGAACTACAATTCAAAAGCATCAATTCTTCTTCCATCTTCTGTCTTCTTTATTCATTGTCCAGCTTTCACATGCACACAATGCAACTGAATATACCAGGGCTTGGGGTCAGGCACATCTTAGTCTTCAAGGTGACATCTTTACTTTTCAGTACTTTAAAGAGATCCTTTGCAGCAGATTTTCCCAATGCAATGTGTCTTTTGATTTCTTGACTGCTGCTTCCATGGGCGTTGACTATGGAACCAAGTAAAATGAAATCCTTGAAGACTTCAATCCTTTCTCCATCAAAAGCTAGAGCACATCTAAAAGGAAAAACACTCAAGCAGGACTGAAGAGCAATAAAGAGCCGTGATGACACAATGGTTAAAAGCCATAACTGCTAGCCAAAAGGTCAGCAGTTCACATCTACCAGGGGCTGCTTGGAAATTCTATGGTGCAGTTCTACTCTGTCATGTAGAGTCTCTATGGGTCAGAATTGACTTAACAACAATGGATATTGTTATAGTCATCTGTTACTACTCTAACAGAAATGCCACAAGTGCATGGTTTCAATAAAGAAAAGTTTATTCTTACACAGTCCAATTGGGTACAAGTTTGAATTCAGGGTGTCCACTGCAGGGGAAGGTTTTCCCTCTTTGTTGGGTCTGGAGGAGGGTCCTTGTGTCACATCAGTCTTTGTTCAGGGAGTATCTTGGCAGAGGAACCTAAGGTCTGAAAAAAGTGCTCTTCTCCTGGTGCTGCGTTCTTGACAGTGGGAGGTTCCCAATACTCTGTTTACTCCATTCTCTTTTTATCTCCTGCAGGATGCAAGCATGTGGCCAGCCACACTCCAGGGAAACTCCCTCAGCAAGGGTGTTGCAGTCCCACCCTAATCCTCTTTTAACATAATTATCCTATCTATCAGCCAGAGAGATTAGGATGTGTAACACAGGAAAATCACAAAATACTGAGAATGCTGGCCCAGCCAAACGGCTACACACATTTTCTAGAGGACACATTTCAATCTGTGACATATATATATGGACAGATAGATAATAGACAGAGGATAAATAATGCAAGAAAGATAAGCAGTTAATGCTTAAAAATCAGCCATGATTTTCCTCCTCCTTTGTTCTATTATATAAATACTAGCCTTTATTTCTTCATATGCTGTATTTCAATATCTATGTATAAAGACATTAATAAGCTTTATTTCTCTGGGTCATACATGTGACTCCTTTTCCAAATTTGACATGAAGAACAAAGATGTAGTCTATACACTGGGGAAGACATGTGAGTAGTATTAGCAAAAACTACCTGGTATTTTCAATCCTTTAGTAGACTGATACTCATATCATCACTGTTTCATCATTACATGAATCAAAAGGAAGGCAAGATTTAAATGAGACTCACTGGGGATACACATCTCCAAATGACATGCAAGATACTAGAATGGTAGCCAGAGGGCTGCAATTGCAAGCTGGCTGCTTTTGTCTCTCATGCCATTTTTATGCCTTTGGATGTTGTGATGGTATTTGGAGGGATCTAAATCAGAGGTTGTTGGCTAAAGTGCACAGAAATCCAAGCCATGTAAAATCTCTCCTTTGAAAGTAAGCTTGGGACATGTTTTGTTTATCCCCATGACAACAGCAGGCATCTAGAGGTCAATAATATTTCCTTAAAATTCTGCAAGCCAATTGATCTCGTTCGAAAATTTTCAAGGCCTTCCTAGGAAAGGCAGTAGTGCCAATAACACAGAAAATTTCCAGAACCCAAGAGAAATATTTGTGAGGATTAATTAGACAATGGAAAACAAGGAGTTAGGGAATTACAGCCATGCTGAAGATGTCAACCTCCCACTCCACTTGAATAGTCTACTTATACACATGGTTGTAAATTATTTGACCAATTGTCTAGGGCTTATGCTTTTCTGTCATCAGGAAGAACAGTCTAACTAACAGCCAAGGAGAGATAGAAACCAAATGCAAATTTAGAAACACATAAAAATCTTTTGAAGAGGTTAAGTCAGAAACTTTAACAAGTCCTTTATTCTCTAACTATTATTTCCTCTCCTGGTAGATACAGTTAGGACTGGGATCATCAACATTTAGAATCTTAGAATATGTTATTCTTGTTTTACTTTTTCTCTATACCATCTCAAAATTTATAAAGAATCTTTTTAAAAGCAAAATAAATTTCACGTGCATTGCAGGACAATCAAATAAGAGATACTCATATGTGGACAAAGGGGACTGAAGAATACTATGGCATTCCTGGAAATAAATGGAGACTCTTTGAAAGCTCCTGCTGCAATCACTTAGATCTGAGAGTAACGATAAACAAATCAAGCTACATTTAACAGATATTTTTCTTTCTCTGTCATATACAGATATGCATTATCCTGGAACACAAAGAAATCTCAGCAAACTGCCTCAAATGGGTAACATTTTATATACATTTCAGTTCGAAAGTCCTCAAGAGAATAGAATCAATCTAATGAAACCAGATCTACCACATAAATACTGATTTGGTCAAGAAGTTTAAAAGATATTAAGTAATCTGCTTTTTGCAAAATGTTTCTATTACTTTTATTTTATTCTCCTAGGAAATTCACTCAAATGGAACACATGTGAATGGGGGGCCCATGAGTTCACCCTCACAACGTGCAACATTCATTAATACTCAGTTTAAGGAAGAATCTGACCTTAGGGTTTTAAAATTTTGAGTTTTCATCCTTTGGTTTTGGTACATAATCACATATACAGCTTTGTTGTATAAGTTTAACTGCATAATGGACAATATCCTTCTTTTTTATATTACATTAAGGAAATACTATATTTTTTTCCTGTCTTCTCTATTTTCTCATAGTATCAACTCTGGATCAAAGCAATAAAAATGTTAATTGCTTCTCAATGTATGTGATCTTCTCTAAAAGACAGAGTATTTGAAATGAAAGTGATTCAAACTCAAGTGAAGAGAATTGCTGTTCAAACACAAATTCATGACAGCAAGAATCTATGCCTATATCATAAGTAGATATTGATTGATAAATAGGTGGAAAAATAAAAAAATGTTGAAATTTGTACAGGTAAGTTTTGAAACTTAAGGTAATTCCCACTTACAACAAAGCCATATGAAAGGTATTTTATTGTTGCATAACAATGTTTACCTCCTTAGGAATATTTGCCATGTAACAAAAACATTAGTGTTCTATATTAAGTTATTTAATTTTCATTTTGGAATAGTGTGTAGCCACCTCTGCTATTTATTGTGGTTATCTGTACATTTTAATACTGGTGATAAGAGAAGAGTTTTCCTAATATAGTAACATAATAGTGCTTGGACAGTTTGCATTAATAGTGTAGCATTTTTCTTTTTGACTTTCAACTCATTGAAGTATGAACATTCTTTTGGCTGTGTAATTGGATTTTTATATGAAAAACAAAGTTTTTGAATTGGCAGCAGAGAACAAACTTAATTAAAGATACAATTCCTGTAATGATCAGAACATCTGTGGTATGGCCAAATAATTCTCAGTGCTTATATTTTCAAGACCTTTATTTTAGAATCTATGTATGGTTCATCTGACTCCTCATTTGGACAGTTATTTGAAAATGTGAAAACTACTGAATCAATTTGGTGATGATACACAGTCCATGTAAAGTTAATTATAACAAGTAACTAAAAAATTTTAAAGACAAATTTAACACATGGCCAAGCCAAGCCAAGTACCGTCGAGGGTCGCCATGAGTAACACATGGCAGATAATTAAAAAACAAAAAGACAAGGAAATTTTATTTAAAATAATCAGACCTAGGGAAGCTATACATATTTAAAAGTCAATTTTCTATAAAATTATTACAGGAGAACCATAACATTTTTATACATTCCCTTCTCAGTTATTGACATAGCTAAGTTTCAAATACAAGGTTTTTATGTGGAAATGAAGGCTGACTGCATCAGATCACAAAACGGAGAATGACTACATCAATATATAACTGCCAAATTACACCATCATTTAACTGTAACATGCAAATCCCGTTGGAGTTTCCAGCTGGCTACCTGACCTGAAGATTGTGCAGATTTGCTACATGAGCTAAATCCTTAAAATAAATATCTATTTATCCTCCTGATTCTGTTTCTAGCAAACTCTTACTAATACCCTACTAGAAGCAATGGGTAAACAGACAAGAAGGTGTACGAATACACGAGCACATGTTTGAATGAATCCATCTAAATGCATAACATAACCAAATGGAGTCTGAAACCCTGGCCTTGCCAAAATACCTCCGATTGGACTCTACCCTGTTACAAGGACAACTGACTTCACAGAAACTCTAAAATGAGGGAGGCCACATAGAAAACACCTGAATATATTTATCAAGCCAGCATTGTCCAAGGCATAGAGACATCATAGAGAATCCAGTGAACAACAACCTGAAATACAAGGATTTGAAAATCTACAACCTGCTTTTAAAAATAGTGACACTCAAAGAAAATGAAACACACACCCCCGTATAAAAATAGTGACACTGTGTACCATTTTTCTCATTGTAAGCTTTGTGAGGGTAGAAGTATATACCCACTTTGTGTATTTCTGTATCTTTTAGCTCATGAAAGAATATTTGGTATTAAATCTACGATCAGTAAACATTTATCTAAAAATGAAGGAATAAATAAACTACATACTTGAGGCACTACTGATAATGTATATATCCTTACCAGGGCCTGAATGAAACAATCCTCTGGACCTGCCATGTGCCCTTCTTCTGATCCCATGGAAACTAAAAAAAACATTTCAGTTAATGAGCCATGCTTCTGCAAAAAGTGCAGTGTATGGTCACCATAAGGTTATATTTTTGATTGCAAGTTAATTTTCATTTCATTCAGTTGCTCAATAATTCAACAAATGCCTTCTGTGACCCTGAAGAAGTATCCCTAGTGCTTGTATTTGACTACCTCCTTCACATCTGCAGGTCAAGATTTCCAAGCCATGAGCAGAGAGAGCTATGATGAGTGAAGTATTTAAAGAACTAATTATTGAGGAAAATTGTGAGATTTCTTCTCTACTCATTTAACATTTGTGTCCAATTTAAACCGTTTTTTATGATAGAATTAAATGATGCATATCTACAAATGTGAAAAGGATATGTTCTGTTAAATCACAGTATACTCACAATGAATTTTGTTCAGTGTTTCTGAAAAACAAAAACCTGAGCCAATCAGGATTTCACTTCCTGCAGATCTGATTCATCAATTCTCAAAACCTTAAGGGCGTATCTAGAGGACTCAGGTCACACTCTTGACAGTATTTTCATTATAAATGATAAGCGAATTCTAACGTAGGTGACAATAAATGACCTCACTATTGGTGGGTCACTTAATGAGAAACTACTTTGAGTTCAAGCATCCCAGTCAGTACCCAAACACAAGGATATCTGACCAGCTGGTTGAAAACTGATTGCTCAACATTAATAGTACATCCACATGGAACACTGAAATATTCTGATAAACTAAATCGAAAAGTATTTCTTTCTCCACATTGTACTGTCTGGTCAAAAGGTCTTCAATAACAGTCAACATTTTTTAGAATACATAAATAGCAAGAAGTGATGTCCTTGCAGGTTCCCAAACACACCTGGCCCTTTCTGCTTCAAAGGGTTTGCATTTATATTTCCACTGCCTGGAATACTTTTCTTCTAAAGTTTCATAGATTGTGCTCTTGCTTCCTCCAAAGGATCACCCTCTCAAGTCTTGTTCCAGTTTCATACTGTCTTTGGCTGGGTTTTCTAGGGAAGCAAAACCAGTAACACGTGTAGGTAACAGGAAAGATAATACATAGAGATAGATAGATAGATAGATATAGATATAGGAAACAGCTCACGTAATCACAAAAGTTGAAAGTCCCAAGTTCTGACACAAGCCTCACGTGGCTACGGAAGCTGAGGAACCCAAAGTCAGCAGGTCAGAGACCAGAGTTCTGGATCACCGGTTGTGTAGGTCAGTGGATCCCAAGATCGTGGCGAGATGAAGTGACAGAGGCTGGCAAACCCAGGATCGGCAGGTCAGGGAGCAGGACTCTCAAGAGCCGACTGTAAGGACTTATGAGTCCAACAGCTGCTAGTTCAAGTCAAGGAACCAGACAGGGGAAGAAGAGAGCAGGAGCTCCTGGCTACATGAGCAGACCAGCAGTAGTAGTGGAAAATGGAGAGATGAGAGCCGAGGGGTGGGGAGCCACCACAAACCCCACCCTGCCACTTAATACAGCAACCAAATATGGAGTAGCCAAGTTGACATAATCCTGACCACCACACATACTGTCACGGACAATTAGTGTGGTCATTCTCATTAAAAAGGAACATCACTCACCCTCTCTTCCAATCTATTTGACACTGGTCTCATTGATCTACTCACCATATAACCAAACTAAAGCAAACACATTTCTACTGAGTCGATTCTATCTCATAGCAAACCTACAAGACAATCAGAACTGTCTCTTGGTTTTCCAAGGAATGAATGGTGGATTTGAACTGCTGATTTTTAGCAGCCAAGTTCGTTCAGTTACCATACATACTTTTTTATTATATATGCTGTTTATTGTCTATCTCACCCATTTAGAATGCGATTTGGTTTTCATGAGGGCAGGGATTTTTGCTTGCTTTGTACATTGTTGTATTTCTAGTTCCTAAGCCGGTATTTAGCACATAGTAAATACCCAACAATACTATTGAATAAATGAGCAATACACAAATGGATTCATAAATGTCCATTATCCCTTGAGAACACGGTTGTTTCTGAGTGTGGTTACAGCAATATCTGGATTTGTAAAGGCAAGAGCAAAACTATGGAAGCAACCTCAAATTACTGCTACTCTGTGAAGCATTTTTGAGGTGCTGTCTCTATGTGAAATATCTTTCTCAATATCTTAACTTTATCAAATTACATGGTATTTATCTTGTTTCTACACATTTGTTTTTGAAATGCTAGTTTGCTACTGGTTGGTCTTGACAAAATAATGAGAATATGGTCATATTGTTTAATACTTATACATATCTATTTGCAATTTTGTAAAGTCTGCTATAAAAACTGCTAGTGATGTGAAAACAGAATGCCAAAAAGTTTCAAAATTGTCAGGAACATATTAATACTTTTATTATAAAACATTTGTTGGAATACATATATAAATTCTACAAGAATAGTTTCTTCATATCCAATAATCCATTTATTCAATAAGTATTTAGTGCTCAAAGCATTTCAATATTCTAGGGAAGTAACACTGTAAAAGCGGACATCTCAATTTTAATGAGGTTTACATTCTAGTGTGTGTGTATCAGAAAGTTTAAAGAAAGACAAAAACAAAACTGTGTACCATATGTATTAGTTTTCTATTTCTGTGGTAACAGAGTAACACAAATGTAGTGGTTTAAAATAGCACAAATTTATTCTCTCTCAGTCTGCTAAGACCAACCTAGGGCTCACTAGGCTGAGACCAAGGTGTTGGCAGGGCTGCATTTCTCTCTGCAGGTCCTGGATAACAATTCATCTTCTTGCCTTTACCTGCTTTTAGAAGCTTCCACATTCCTTGATTCATGGCCCCTTGTCTCTATCACCAAACCAGCAATGTTGCATCACTCTGACCATTCTTTGGAAGTCATGCCTCCTTCTGATTACAACCAGGAAATTTTACCCGCTTTTCAGAATCTATGTGATTACATTGGGCCCACCTGGATAATCAGAGCTAATCTCACCATCTCAAGGTCCCTAACTTAATCACATACTTTTGACACAGAAGGATATTATATTACATTCAAAGGTATTAGGAACTAGGAAGGAAATCTTTGCAGACCATTATTCTACCTACCAGAGCCCCTAATTGATACAAACAGTTAAATGTTCAACTACTAACTTAAAATTTGGCAGTTTGAACACATTGTGAGGCAACTTAAAGGAAAGGCCGTGCATCTGCTTCTGTAAGGTCACAGACTTGAAAGCCCTGTGGAGGACAGTTCTTGTTTGCACACACAGGTCATTGTAAGTTGGAACTGACCCAACAGCAAACGGGAAAAAAATTCTCTCTACCACACCACATCAGGGAGTGATGTGACTCGCAGTGACCCTATACGACAGAGTAGAACTTCTCCATAGAGTTTCTGAGGAGCACCTGACAGATCTGAACTGGTGACCTTTCACTAGCAGACATACCACTTAACCACTATGCCACCAGGGTTTCCATGGGAATCAAAAGGAGTATGAAAATAAATATAGCAAAGTCAAAGCAGCCAGAGAGGAATGACTGGAGGTGCAGATCTCTTAACTTAGCTGTCACAGGAATATCTGAAATGCTAGGCTAGCCTTCTTGATACACATTTACTCTAAATTTTTAAGTAAAAACCAAACAAAGTATTACAGAACTCCTATCAAACACTGAAAGGGTAGACTGATGATTACAGCCTACAGCTTCATTAACCCACTTCCAGTGAAACCTGCATCTCATGCTGCTTTGTTCTGTAGACTGCCTGCAGGGACCACACCTCCAGAGAGCTCCAACAGAAGCTCTTTGTCCTCTTCAAGATATTAGCATATTTACCACACAAGACCCTGGAGCAATCTGCTGTGGTGGTCACCTTCCAGAAGAGCTAAAGTTCTTACTTACTTACTGTTTATTTGGATTTTCTTCAGATATTAACAAATTCTTCTAAACTATGTAGGACAGGTGGGCAAAATCACTTAATCGAAGTCCCGAGAGATGATCCTATTTGTTCCTTAATTGTCTTCTTAACAAAAATGTTTTTCTTTGTCCTTGCATTCTCATAATAATTCTTTAATCCAAGCAGTCCACTCTGTAATTTCTGTTACAGTAAGTCTTCTTACTCTTGTAATAGCACAAGTCATGTCACTGGCCACTATTAGGAAATTAAGAGGTACAACCAACATAATTACGCAGATAGCTAGAATTTATTTATGTTCCTAATTTTTTAATTAATAAATTTTTATATTGAAAAACACAAACACATTAAACATTTCTTTAGGGCATATTGAAAATAACTGTGCCTTCTTTAAACTGAGAACATTATTGCAACCATTAATTACTGCATGATGCTAAGAGTCCTCTTCCTCTCCATCTTTCCATCATACCAGTTGGTCTACCTACTATGTTCTTAACTTTCATCATCTCTCCTTCTAGTCTTCTATTATGAAATAATAATATTACCAAATGCATCAAAACCATTTAAAAACTTCAAGACAACAAACAAAAAATAATGGCCTTAAGAGACTTATAAATACAGTGTACAAACTTGAATATACACAGATCTCTTCTGTGAAAAGTAGAATTAATTATTTTATATTATTTCTATTGTTGAAATTGCAGCTTCTATACTTAGTCCTTTTGCAACATGAATTCCAACTGGCTATTTTCTTACTGTATTTTGAACTACCTGAATGGCAAAATCCTCTACATTATTCCTTTTCTAAAATTACAAAGGGTTACAAAAATATTCTCTGTCCAGAAGCAAATGGAATTCTTTCTTCTTAGAAGTCATTGGTCATGGAGTAAAGGAATTAAGGGATTTATAGAAGAACTGAAAAGAACAGAGTGTCTATTGATAAAGACAGGCCAATATGAAAAAGCTAAAATAAACATTTAAATACAAAATATATTGCCATCGACTAGAGTCTGACTCATAGCAACCTTATAGGACCAAGCAGAACTGGGTCCTGGGTCACAGGGTTTCCAATGACCTGCTAGCTAGTAGTTTCTAACTGTCAACCTTTGGGTTAGCAACCAAACTCTTAACCACTGTGTCAACTGGTCCTAAAATCTAAACTTTCCATCACTTGTTCCACCATTTCAAGATCAGTTTTATAAATCATGGTAAGACAGAAGTTAAAGAAAATTTTATATAAAGAAAAATTTCATTTGAAATTTTCTTCTAGCCTTTGCAATTCACATTATCCATGTGTCAAATCAGTAATATGACTTACCAAACATTAAGTAAATCCTGGAAGTTCCTGGGAGGTGCCAATAGTTTACACATTCAATTGCTAACTGAAGGTTATATCTGCATAACCTTTTTTTTTCCAAATAAGATCACACTCACAGGTGTCTGAGATAAGATACGTGCAGTTCAAGTTCACTCCAAGATGCCTTGGAAGGAAAACTTGGAGCTCTAGTTCCTCAAAAGACAGCCGTTGAAAATGGTATGGAGCATAGTTCCTGTCTGACACAGCTGGGTTCACCATGAGGTGGAATTAATGACAGTTGTTCCTGGTAAGTGAGCTTTTACATGCTGGATTTCTTTAAGCTTCTCCAGACCTTGATGCTGTCTTGTACTTCAGCCTAACCACCAAATACACCCTATTTCTGAAATACTCCCTATCTTCTTTGTCTTAGTAAATAACATGATTGCAACTCTTCCATTAGATTTCCACTTAAGCTTTATTTCCTCTAGGAAACTTTCCTGACCCATCATCCTGCTCTTAGCACATGAATATGGTTATCTGGCTACTCACTTACATTACGATCTAACTATTGGTCCAAGAAGGCAAGCAAGCACAATGTTATCTCTTCACTGGTATAACACCAATAAGCAATCACTTACCACCTGACACACTATAAATTCTTAATACATAGCTACTGATTAAGTTAACAGTATGATAGTTATTCTCCTACTCACAACTGGACTAGTCTCTCAGATGTATTATTTCCCTTTTAACAAAGGGCAAGAAATTTCTAAAGGTTTTGGTCCTGTTGTAAGGAGAAGAGGTCTCTGAATGTACAGTTCTGTTGTTTTTATTCCTTGCACGATTTTTTCTGAGTCATGAAAACTTGTGATAGACTCTGAAATAGATTTTTTAATGTATCTTTTATTATATGTGAGCTATTTGGAACTGTAAGTTTTAGAAAATTGTCAGTAATTGCATTAGTTTCCTAGGAGTGCTATAATAAAATGTCACAGATTAAATGGCTTAAAACAGTAGCAATTTATTTTCTCATAGTTCTGGAGGCTAGAAGTGTGAATTCAGGATACATCAGGGCCATGTTTTCTCTAAATGTTCTACAGGAAGAGCCTTCCTCATCTCATTCTCCTTCCTATAGCCTAAGGAGTTCCTTGGTTTGTGGCAGCGTAACTCCAGTTTCTACTTCTGTCATTAAATGGTGCGTTTCCCCATGTGTTTCTCCATGTCTCTTCCATAAGGGTGTCAGTCACAGAAAGGTTGATCTCACCCAAAATTTAACTAATTTTATCTGCATAACCTTTTTTTTCCAAATAAGATCACATTCATAGGTGTCTGAGATAAGATATGTGCATAACTTTTTGCAGGACCTAATTTAATACCAATAATAGTAATCTAAATGGTACTTCCACAAGTATTCTTTCATCATGTTTATCTTATTCTTCATAAGATTGATATGGTTACCTTCTTTCATGGGTAACAGAAGAGTAGGCACATGTTTTTATGACAAGACATTATTTAATCTTTCATTTTTAAAAGGGCAGGCATGTAATTCCCTCCTTCTCGAGGACCTTTCCCCCTTGTTGAGCAGTCTACTATGATAGGGATAGCGGGGTGGTCCTCATGGGAGGTACCTGGCAGGTGGTTGGACGAAAAGATCATTTTTCAAGGACGGCCACTTTCTCCTCTTCCAGACACAGCTGCTCCCAGAGGCTGTCCACATCAGCTTGCAGTGCTTGTGCTATGTCTTGTGCCTCCAGGTCTACTTCTGTAGCCAATTTCAAGGCTGTGAGGAAAACCTAGCCTGCTGCCCCAGAGCCAGCCCAGGTCACCTTTTTCTCCAAAGTTTCTCCCAAAACATGCAGGGCTCTCTCAGTACTAGCAAGCATCGCATCTACTTCTGGACAGCCCTGGAGTGGAGACCAACCCGCCAGGACCATTGCCACCAGGAACCACATACTAGAAAGCAGCCAGCCCTCCAGCCCTTCTTCCATTTTCATACTGATCTGTGCTGAATCTTGCCAGCTATGCCAGCTATCATGCCACAGGTACTTGTGGCCTGGAATACTGATGGGTGATTCAGGCAGACTCAAAAGCAGAGGCACAGGATGTGCAGTCACACCAGTTTCATCAGAGTAATGGTGGTGGGTAGGTAGAGCATTCAGCAGCTACACCATCTTGTAGCACTGTGGCCTTATATACAGATTCACAAAAAGGTAGCTAGCAGCCAGATACATGAGCTCTCAAGGCCAGGTATGTTATATAACAAGGTAAGTCACACTGCTGGATCATTCTCATCCAGAAGGCTGTACCTGGATGGAAGGCCTAGCAAGACAACCATCCATGCTATCTCCACAAATATATCACTTTAAAAAATATAAAAGCATTAAAAAACTCTTTCTAGCATTGTGTTTTCTAAAAATTAAGGAAGTTACAGCATATGTAGGCTTGAATATCTTATGAAATGCTTGATCACTGGAGGCAAGTGGTCAGGCAACCCTCTGCTGATATTAAAATCATAGATCCAGCTGTAGAAGAGGAGGTGGTTTGAGAGTACTGGTGAGAATAATTTACATTTTTAGATTCAATTCTTTCCTAGGTAATGCTCACCATAGCTGCTGTGATTTCTGGTAGTCAAAGTAGCAGAGCTGCTTTCTTCTCCAGAGATTGTCCTGCAAGCAGCCATGGTCTAGAGATGATGCCCCACTGTCACTTCTTGGGTGACTTAGAGCCAATTGCGGATTGATACAAATTGTAATAAGCCAGCTTTCTTGTCTTAAAATTCGTGGGTAGAGTTTATGCTTCAGAGACTCCCTGTGGATCAAGTCAGGGGTATATCAGAGACCACATTTTCACCTGGTCTTTTCTCCTTTCCTGTCTTGTTTCAATTCACTTCATTCCCTAGAGACTTTTCCTGAAGAACATACCCTCAGTGAATTCATGCACCAAATCCTGCCTCACAGGGAATTCGATCCATAACTCCTGTTTTAGTCAGCTAGTACTGGTCTAATGGAAATACCACAGAATGGATGGAGTTAGTAAAGGAAACTTTATTCTTATGCAGTCCAGTAGGCTACAGGTACAAATTCAGGATGTCCACTCCAGGGGAAGGCTTTCCCCTTTGTCAGCTCTAGAGGAAAGTGGGTATTGCATCAGTCTTTGTTCAGGGAGCCTCTTGGCACACGAACCTCAGGTCTGAAGGCTGTGCTCCTCTCCCGGTGCTGCCTGCTTGATGGTGTGAGGTTTCCAATTCTCTGCCTGTTTCCCTTTCCTTTTATCTCTTACAGGATGACAGGATTAAGGGTGGGGTCATCCACACTCCAGGGAAACTCCCTTTACAATGGAGCAGGGAGGTGATCTTCTGAATTTACAGTCCCACCCTAATCCTTTAACATACAGCACAGCAAAATCACAAAGTGGAGGACAATCGTAGAATACAAGGATTCATAGCCCAGCCACATGGCTACATCTATTTTTGGGAGGACACAATTTGATCCATGACAACTCCTTTATTATTTAGGGATATCCTCATTCCCAGACTTAAGATAACTAAAGAACATGTCCTTATGTAAGGGTGAGATCAGCTATATTAAGGAAGTGTGAGAATGTGTATGTGTGTGTGTGTGTGTTACCCCTGAATGTCTTAGTACACTGTTATTTAAACCCAATTCAATACTTATTTATGGAAATACAATAGTACAGAGAACACAGTATTGAGAAATAAAATCTTGAAGAATAATATACCCACTAGTGTTACTCTGTTATTAGAAATACTTCATCATTTTAATGGAGAGTGATAAACAATTACTTTAGCATTATATGGAATTACTAACCTAGAACAAGTTAAATTAAGTGGTCAAGGCCCCATAAGAAACTTCAACATCACAACAATGCAGGTAATCTCTCAAGATTAGCAGTATTTTTTTTATTATTATTATTTTGGCCAGCAGCTATGGTATTATGAATTCAAATTAAAACCATTCACTAAAATGACTTTGTTATCTCAAAGTCACATTAATGGATCCCCAAAACCAAAACCAAACCCACTGCCACTGAGTTGATTCCAACTCATAACAACCCTATAGAATGGAGCAGAACACCCCTACAGAGTTTCTGAGGTACTCCTGGTGGATTTGAACTGCTGACCTTTAGGTGAGCATCCATAGCTCTTAACCACTATGCAACTGGGGTTTCTCATGAATAGAATAGTCAGATTCAAAAGCCATTTTGTTATTATAAGTTCTTACAGTTACATTCAGTAACTTGCTGCCATGTGCTTACATTGGCTATGCTGTACAAACAACTCAGTAGGGTTTCATAACCTTGGTATATCAATGTCTCACAGCAGTGTTTGTGTCAATGCATGGTGGTGCCTTGCTGAGTGGTGTTAATTATTATTCTTGTGTGTTTTTGTGTGCTGTCACTATAATGTCTAGAGGAAAGAACAAACATTAACTTCCTTGTTAAACACGGCAAGAGTGGAAGTAAGATCAGGGACATGTTAGTCCAAATCTGTGGGGATACTGCCATAAACAAAATGGCAGTGTGCAGATTGATTAAACATTTTTTTAAGGGGAGAGAAAGTGTCACTGATGAAGAGCGGTCAGAGAAGCCTGTAGTAAGTAGAACTAATAAAAGCACTGCAAAAATTCTTCAAATTGTACATGAGAATTATTAGCTGGCTGTGAGAAGCATAGCAGACCAAGGAAACATCAACAGAGAAACAGTGAGGAAAATCATCACTGAAAATCTTGATATGAGAAGGGCGTATGCAAAAAATGGTCCTGAAGGTACCCACCAACGAACAAAAGCAAAGGAGAATTGAAGTTTGCCAACAACTTTTGGAGAGGCAAGACAATGTTTGGGCAATGTTATCACTGGTGATGAAACATGGGTGTACCGATACAACCCTGAAAGCACTGAAATATGCAATGGAAGTCAGCCAATTCTGTGTGACCAAAAAATCCTGTCAATGCAAATCAAGAGTGAAAAATGATGTTGTTAACCTTTTTTAATACCAGAGGGATTGTTCATTATGAATTTGTACCAACTAGACAAACGGTTAACCAAGTTTACTATTTGGACGTGCTGAAAAGGCTGCATGAAAAAGTTAGATAAAAATGTCCTGAACTTTTCATCAACAATTCATGGCTCTTGCATCATGACAATGCAGCAGCTCATAAGGCAGTGTCTGTGAGAGAGTTTTTAGCCACTAAACAAACAACTGTATCAGAACACCCTTCCTACTCAGCTGATTTGGCCCACATGACTCTTCTTTACCTGAAGATAAAGGAAATACTGAAAGAAAGACATTTTGATGACATTCAGGACATCAGGGGCAATACAATGTCAGCTCTGATGGATGTTCTAGAAAAAGTACTTTAAAATTGCTTTGAAGGATGGACTAGGCCCTGGCATCAGTCCATAGCTTTCCAGGAGGTGTATTTCAAAATTAACCAACATGCTATTCAGCAATGAGCTATGTAGCACTTTTTCAAGCATGAGCTTGTGAAACTAATTATCAGATCTCATATGTAAAAATTCTTGTTCTTCTCAGTCCTGGTTATTTATTAAGAGTTGATAAGGCATAATTTCCAAGCATTAAATCATAAATGCATTTTGCCTACTATTTTGAAGTTTAGTACAACACTCCAACTTCAAATCAACAAAACAACAGGTAGTTTGCTATACTATACTCTTCTGTCCACAATGGAAATGAAGGTACCTGTTAAATTAAAGAAAACAATCCAGCTTTTGTTTAGAGTTTACATAGAACTTACTATAATTATGGATAGTTAACACTTAGTATGTGTCAGATAATTTTAAGTCAGTGCATCTAATCCTCACAAATAGCATATGAAAAAATTACTATTAATATCACTGCATTATATATAACAGAGCCCAAGAGATGTTCAGTAACATAAAAGTAACACAGCTAGAATCCCAGTTGTATGAACCCAATGTCACCTCCTTACCATATACTCTGTACATGATTCATTTACCACAAAATAAATTTAGCTATGATACCAAATGTATTCTAGTAACATTGCTAGGGGCAGCATTTTTGTAACTAAATGTAAAAGGACAAAATTAAGAAAGACAGTCTATATTTACATCAGTAACTTGGGAATTTGGGCTTTGAGTCAGTAGTGGAATACTTTGGTTGTGGTTCTACATTTTAGTAGGATACAAAAATAAATTATTTTAAGTTTAGTTATTTTTATTGAATCTTCACTAAAAACAAATTTAAAAAGAAGCCAGAAACTTCAATTCTCAAAGAGAAAAATTAATGAAAATCTTTAAGATACTATCAACACAAGTAACTTTGAAAATGCAGAAAACATCTTTAAGTACTAGCTTTGATTTAAATTAATAATAAACAGTGAATACATACAAGCTACTGTAATATTTATTATTAAATTTCTTCTGTGTGATATCAATTTAAAGTCCAGTTTCTCACTAACTCTACTAACAAGGGCAAAATCCTATCTTAGTATCTAAATAATTTTGACTTAAATTCTAGAGACCACTAACTTTTTTTTTTCTATTTAACATGACTGAGTGAAAATGTACATTCCCATATAAATTTACATGCCCACCTATATGCAGCTTCCACTGCTCTCCCTGTCCGGTGACAGCACACTATTCCTCTCTGCTCCATACATGTATCATCCTCCCAACAGCCTCCTTTCCCCTCCTCTCCACCCACTCTCCTTCCTCCAGCCAGAGGTCAGCAGGATGGTATCCTATAGATGCATACAACCATAAAGTGTATCCAATATATGGTCACTCTGCATTGCCAAGTCCAATCCATTCCTGTCCAAAGAGTGGACCTTCATTATAATTTATGGGTAAGGGCAGCATTAGGGCCAGGGACCATGCTCTCAGGGGAACCCTGAAACCACTGGACCATCAATTGAGGTCTTTTTAGTGGAGATCTCAGGATGCACCCCTTTTTATTCTTGTGTTGCCAGTGAGACTCAACCTAGTGAGCTCCATCGTGGCTATCACTGGTGGTGGCTGGGCACCATCCAGTTCTTCCGGTCCCAAGTCGATGTAGGCACCCATTCTTGTTGGTCTCTCTGTCTTCTCGGTTGTCTTTACCGCATGTCATTTCGGTCCTTGGTGAGCATCCGTTCCTGCTGAGTTGGGACCATTTGCTATGTCCTCGGATGGCAGCTTGGCAACTTTTAAGACCCCAGATGCCACTCACCGATGTGGGGTACAGAGAGCTCTCTTAGCAAAACGTTAGTTGTGCCAATTGGCCTCAATTTTGCCTAAGAGCATGGTCCCTTGTCCCCCCACCCCAGCTACTCTATCCTTGCAATATTGGGTTAAGATGGAAGGAGTATTCAAGCTATGCTGAAGTCCACTTAATGTTGTTCTTGTTCCTAATGTGTGCTATCACCGCTTTCTCCCAACCAGATTTCTAGCAACTATCTAAACTAAACCCTCCCCCGTTCACCCTCCCTTCCTCCCCTCCCTTGCAGCTGTCAAAGAGTCTTTTCTTCTATACACAAGTTTGTTTTTGAGATCTTATCTTAGAGGTCTCACACAATATTTGTCCTTTTGTCGCTGACTACTTTCACTCAACATAATGTCTTCCAGTTGAAACCAGGTTAGGAGATGTTTCCTGGAATCATCATTATTCTTTATCATTGCGTAGTGCCCCATTAAGTATATGTACCACAGTTTACCTATCCATTCTTCTGTTGTTGGGCATCTGGGTTGCTTCCACCTTTTTGCTATTATAGACTGTGCTGCGATAAACATTCTGGTGCATGTGTCCATTGGTGTGAAGGGCTTTGATTCTGTAGGATATATTCCAAGTAGTGGAATTACTGGGTCTAATGGTATATCGATATCCATTTTTTTAAGGAAGCATCAGACTGCTTTCCAAAGAGGCTGGACCATTTTGCAACCCCACCAACAGTGTAGGAGGGTTCCACTTTCTCCACAGCCTCTCCCGCATTTGTTGTTTTGTGTTTTCTGGATCATGGCCAATCTTGTTGAGACCACTTATTCTTTAGAAATGAACTACATTTGTACAAATCTTTATTGAAGAAAATTATATTTGTTCTATTCAATGTGATTTTAGTCACTAACTTTGTCAATATTTATCCACTGACTTTCACCTTAATAAGCTTCTTATGATTCATTTATTAATTAAAGGAAAACTGGGCAGATCCCCTTAAAATTAAGGAAATATCTTAAGATTTTTCTCATTTTAAAGAAAAAGTTAACTTAGTAAGTTTAACTTAAAAAAAAAACCACTGCCATTGAGTCGTTTCCAACTCATAGCAACCCTAGAGATCAGAGTAGAACCACCCCGTAGAGTTTCCAAAAGTGGATCTAATATTTGGAACCAAATGCATAATCTTGATGTTTGCACCTCAGGGAGGAATTGACAATCAAGAGGTTGTTCTAAAGTCAGTGATACAAAAACTGAGAGTAATCACAAATCATGACGTCTGCTAAACAGTTGAGGTAAGTTAAATTATTTAATCTAGGAAGAAAAAAGAAAAACAAAACAAAAAACTCTCAGCATGACAAATAATTATACGTACATATCCTTAGGTGGTACAGTTAACACATTCTACTGTTAATGGAAAGGTTGGAAGTCTGAGGTCACCAGGAGGTATCTTGGAAGAAAGGCTTGGTGATCTACTTCTAAAAAATCAGCCATTGAAGAGCCCATGAAATATGTTCCACTGTGATATATATTGAGTTGCTATGAGTTGCACTCAACAGAAATAGGTTTTTAAATATCACTTATTGCTCTAAACGAAATCTAATTTTTATTGTGTTACAAATGCCATGCTTCTATACTCCTATTTAAGACGACTCTGTATATATATATATACAAGAATTGCCAACTAAGTTTGAAAACTCACCCTAGAAAAAGTCCCACATACCACGTGTCTGAATATCACTATGGCCACCTTTGAAGTACTCCCCTCAGGATGCTCTACATTGATGCCAGTGCCTAGTCCACTCTTGAAAGCAGTTTTGGAACTCTTTGTCTGGAATGGCCTTCAGAGCTGTTGCTGTATTACCTTTGATGTCCTGAATGTCATCAAATGTCTTCCTTTCAATATTTCCTTTACCTTCAGGTAAAGAAAAAAGTCATTGTAGGCCAGATCAGCTGAGAATGTAGGGTGTTCCGATACAATTCTTTGTTTATTGGATAAAAATTCCCTCACAAACAACTATACACTTAGGTTCACAAGCTCACCACTGGACTACCACTTGCAATGGCCATTCCAGAAAGAATTCCAAAATTTCTTTGAATGGTGTACTAGGTGCTGGCATTGGTGCATAGCTTTCTAAGGGGAGTACTTTGAAGGTGACTATAGTGATATTCAGCAATGAGGTACATAGCACTTAAAACAATTAATATAGCAGCCTTATCTGTCAGACCTCACATATATAGATAGATACACATACGTATATATATATATATTTACACATTTCATTCTTAAAACAAACCTATGAGATAAGGTTGTTATTGTTAGGTGTCATCAAGTCAATTCTAACTCACAGTGATCCTACATACTACAGAATGAAACAGTAATTTGTCCTGTGCCATCCTTATAATACTCGCCACGTTTGAGCCCATTGTTGCAGCCACTGTGTCAACTTGCCTTATCAAGGATCTTCTTTTTCACTGACCTTTTACTTTACCAAGTAGGATGTCCTTCTCCAGGAACTAGTTCCTGTAGATAATATGTCCAAAGTATGTAAAAGACAGGCAGATCCTACACAGTGCTATAGAGAGAGGTACTGTGCTATCCTTTTGCAGTAAAGACCCCAAAAACTAAGTAAAGCAGATACAAATGTCAGTACTGGTAACCAAAGCATCAAATGAAGGAATCAAGAAGTCAGTTTTGCACCAAATGGAATAAGAAACTGACAGAGAACAGATAACAAGGAGAGCTATAGGGTGGAGGTCCTCTATCAGCTAACACAGCATGAACTTCACTCACCAAGGGAGGGAGGAAGAGAGTAAGGACATACAACTTCATGGAGCTTCCAGAAGGAAACAGAGCACCTAGTAATCAGGGATACATGTTTTCCTGCCTTCCACTCCCACTTCATCGCTGTATAAGGCCTCTGTAGCACTCCGACAGGCCACTGTCTTGGCTGAAAAGATACCACCTCACTTCTGCCCATATTTGCCATCTTAAGTTTCAACTACCAAGGATTATGGACAAGGAGTATGGAAAGGAAACTTCAAGTAGCTCCCGGAGCACCCAGTAACCAGGCATACATGCATTTATGCCCTCAACTTCTGCCCTATATGAGGCCTCCACTGCTTTGCAACATGGCATATATAGTCAACTCAAGAGATAACAGCTCACTGCCACCTGAATTTGCTGTCTTGGACCTCAGCAACAAGACTGTGGACAGAGTTTATAGGAAGGCAACTTGTAGGAGCTCTCAACAGGAGAAAGAGCACCTACTCTGCACATCACATTTTTCTTTTCCCTATTGCCTATCTAACACTGTACTAACACCAGGACATTACCCTGCACTGCCCTAAGGCCCTGCTCCATTGCCCTGAGTTCATGCTACAAATTACCCATCCTTGTCCTACTACTACAGCTGGAACCATCCTGCTGCACCATAGCTGAGTAACCAGCCCTGCCCACCTGGACAATGTGATGAGAAGTATCATGCTCACAGGTGAGCAAGCAATGAAACACACCCATCCATCTGTCCAAACACGACCAAACAAGCCAAAAAAGTAGGATGAAACAAATCAATAATCAACAAACAAAGAAAATAATTCCTGAGTGTCCCAGAGACAGAAGAAAATATCAAATTGCATTTCAAAATCAGAAGAGGATGCTTCCAGAGAGTAACAAAAATAAAACACTAGATGAACTTCTGGCAAAGAAAAAGTACTGGAACTACCCAATAGGCTATTTGAAACTCTAATATTTGAGGTTCTTCAAGCCAGCCAAGCCAAGTGCCATTGAGTCGGATCCGACTCCTAAGATGAAGGAAAATGTAAACAAAAATGAGAAAGAAAATAGACTAGATCACAGAAATAGACAAAATCCAAGAAAACACAGAGTGATAGAAAAAAATCATAAAAATTATACAGGAACAAAATGTCCAAAAAATAGATAATTAGAAATGCTAGGCAACACAAGAATAAATAGGGGGCACCCTGAAATCTCCACTAAAAGACCGTAATTGGTGGTCCGGGGCTTCAGGGTTCCTCTGGGAGCATGGCCTGTAGCCCTGATGCTGCCCCTATCCATAAATAATAATGAAGGTCAACTTTTCAGACAGCAATGGATTGGACTTGGTGACACAGAGTGACCATATCTTGTAGGAAATTTATGGTCCTATGCATCTACAGGATGTCATCCTGCTGACCTCTTACTGGAAGAAGGGTAGTGTGTGGAGAGGAGGGGATAGGAGACTGTTGGGAGGATAGGCCATACATGAAGCAGAGAGGAAGTATGTGCTCTCCCTGGGCAGGGAGAGCAATGGGAGCTGCATATAGGTGAGCATGAGAATTTATAGGGGAATGTACATTTTTATTCAGTCATGATAAAAAAAAATTCTACAAAAATAGCAATTATAAATCCAAAGACAAACAAGATTTTAGAAATGAACAGAGTAATAGAAGGCTTTTGCAGCAAACTGAAACAACGGATGACAGGATTAGCGAAATAGAAGACAAAATCTTAGATACTACTTTAAGGGAAAATCAGAGAAAAGATTGATAAAAAATAAAGATACACTGAGAACATTAGGAGATACTATCAAAACCAAAAATTTGTATATGATCAGAGTTACACAACAGCAGGGAAAGAAAGGAAAACACAGACAGGATCTTGAAGATTTGCTGACAGAACACTCCCCTTGTATTGTGAAAGATGAAAAACCAACCATTCAAGAAGCTCAGCAAATTCCATATAGGATAGACTCCAAAAGAAAATCACCAAGATGCATCATAATCACAGTCACTAAAAATAAAGACAAGTAAAAAATTCTGAGAGCAGCTTGAGAAAAATGAAAAGCCACATACAAAGGGGAAACAAAATAATCTGTGATTACCTGCCAGAAACCACTCAGGCAAGAAGTCAATGGGAGGACATATACAAAATCTTGTCAGGAAAAAAAAAAAAACTGCCAACCAAGAATAATATATCCTCCAAAACTGTGGCTCAAATATGATGATGAAATTAGGACGTTTCCAAATCAACAGAAATTAGGGGAATATGTAAAAACCAAATTAAATTTACAAGAATTATTAAAGAAAGCATTTCAGTTAGAAAACCAACATTAGGCAACCTGAATCTAGGACATGTGATAGCATCAGTCACATACCCACCTAAATAATGAACTGTCAAGGATAAAACACAACTTAAAAAATTTACAACAGGGAACCAGAGAGGTCAATCTGTAAATGATAACAATACCAAAGTAATAAAAGAAGATAAAAACAATATAGTTACAGAACTTTCAGATGAAGAAGAAACCAGGGAAATACCAAGTAATAAAACACTAGTTTAAATTTAGCAAGATAGCAGTAAATTTCAGCATAACCACTAAGAAAGTCAACAGACCTACTCATCAATATGAAGAAGAAAAAATGTTTCAGTAAACACAAAATACACAAATATAAAAGAAAACCTTCTGGAAACAAAAGAGGAGAAAAACATGAAAATACAAAATATACAAATACAGCCCAATCTGCAGATCATAGTTTCTAAAGAAAACATTCTACATCTGACTTTGATGAGTAGAATCTGTATTCTTAAAAGATTATGAGAGACCATCTGAGATGCTCCACTGGTCCCACCACATCTGGAAAGAGAGTGAAGAAAACCAAAGACAAGGGAAAGATGAGTCTAAAGAAACAATGGACTATGAGTACCACAGCCTCTACCTGACTGAGTGCATCACAACTGGAAGTTGCACAGCTACCACCACTTACTATTCTGACAGGAATCACAGTAGAAGGTTCCAGACCGAGTGGAAGAAAAATGCAGGACAAAATTCTAACTCACAAACAAAGACCAGACTTAACGGTCTGATGTAGACTAGAGAAACCTTGAGAGTATGGCCCCCAAACACACTTTTAGCACAGTAGTGAAGGTACTCCTGTGATTTTACCATTTAGCCAAGGATTAGACAGGCCCATAAAGCAAAATGAGACTAAATGGGTACACCAGCAAAGAGTAAAGAATGGTAAGGCAGGACAGGATAGAAAAGCTGGTAATAGGGAACTCAAGGTCAAGAAAGGAAAGTGCTGAAATGCTGTGCGGTTGGCAACCATTGTCACAAAACAACATGTATAATGCTTGTGTAATGAGAAACTAATTTCCTCTATACATCTCCTAAAGTACTATAATAGAAAAAAAAATGAGATAAATCTTGGCATCCTCAGTTTTAAGGAGCCTTTTGGTTATACATCTTCCAAAACACATTTGGTCATTTTGCTGTTAGTCCACGGTACATTAATATTCTTCACCAACACCATAATTTAAAGGTATCAGGTCTTAGTCTATCTTCCTTATTCATTGCCTAGTTTTCACATGCAAGAGGCAATTGAAGATACCATTGTTATTACTATTATTATTATCACTATGATTATCATCTTCATTATTATTCTATAAAAATGGAAACTAAGGTGTATAACCGAGTGAAAAAAAAATGGATTTGAATGAACAGAGTCTGCTTCAGGGTCTCCCTTTTACACTACAATACCTCACATAAGGAAACCCTCGTGGTGGAATGGTAACAAGTGCAATGTCTGCTAACCAAACAGCCAGCAGTTCAAATCTCCAGGAGATCCTTGGAAACTCTATGGAGAAGTCATACTCCATCCTATAGGGTCTCTATGAGTTGGAATTGACTCAGTGGCAATGAGTTTGGTTTGATTTGATTTTGCCTCACACTAAAAAAGAAAAAAAGGTTCCATCAAGCTGATTTCAACTCACAGTGACCCTAAAGGACAGAGTACATCCACTCCTTAGAGTTTCCAAGGAGCAGCTGGTGGATTTCAGTAAGTTGAATGTCTGTTATATTAAAGTAGAAACAGATTTTAATAAGCAGTTAATTTATGCCAGGTGATCTTAATTTCTGAGTAGACAGGACCCAAAAGAAGAAGAGCAGTGATTTATAGGTGGCAGCCTGCTGAGAAAACAGAATCGGTACTCTAGGGCAAGTTGCTCACTTTGGCAGTACTGACATTTGGAGCTGGAAAATGTTTTATTGTCAGAACCTCTGTAAACTGTAAGATGTTTAGCAGCATCCTTGGCCCCCCCCAGGCACTAGATGCCAATAGGAAACCCTTATTGAGACAACCATAAATGTTCCCCAACACTGCCAGATATCCCATGGAGACAAATAGCATTCCAGATTCAGAACCACTGGTTTAGGGACAAGAATATGCAATTTTCCCTCTCACTTCAGGAGAGATATTACCAGAAAAGTAAGTTTGATATAAGAGCAAATGGTAGAGAAGTAAAGGCGTTTTACAAAAGGAGAGGTAACATATAGCTGTCAAGTTGATTTGAACTCACAGTGAACCACAGAATAGAAGTGCCCCACAGGGTTTCCATGGAGTGGCTGGTGGATTTGAACTGCCAGTCTTTTGTTCAGCAGTCAAATACTTAGCCACTGCACCACAGGGGTCCAAAATATGTACCCAGGAAGCCAGAGGAAAAAAAAGTGAAAAGTACTAATTGTAACTGATACAAACACAGAAACAAAAATAGGTATGTTTTGAATGAAAGATCTCAGTTCTTTCCCCTACCTTTATCTAAAAGTGACAAGGACCCAAACATGAAGGTGTCACTTTTAAAAAGGGGAGAACGGGTATAGTTATTACGTAATCACTATATGGTTAAATCTGTGAGAGGAGGAACTCCAAAGGAGTGTCTTGTATTTCCAGGTCTCACAGGTTTTCCGCTTTTAATAACGTGCAGTTCACCAATTTTCTGTCCTCTCTACTTCCGGGAAATGTTTACGTTTTCCTTCTCTGGTAGGCTTTCACTTTGCAGAAGTTATAGCTTTCACAGGTTTTATCGCATTACAAAATGAGGATTATTCTATCTCCCTGTTTCAGCACCAAGGAGAGCAAGCACAAGGCTCAAGGGCCACCTCTCCCCGCTGTGCTCATGGTCACCGTTGCTGGGTATCACTGAGATGCTTTCAACTGACAGCGACTCCATGGGACAGAGTATAGCT
The DNA here is from genome assembly GCA_028571685.1 of Heterohyrax brucei. Lineage (NCBI taxonomy): Eukaryota > Metazoa > Chordata > Mammalia > Hyracoidea > Procaviidae > Heterohyrax > Heterohyrax brucei. The sequence continues at coordinate 146,876,684 of CM053143.1, forward strand.
ACTCCACTGGATATTCTTGGCTACAATTTTTACAGAAACACATTAACAGATGCTTCTTCTGCAGAACTGCTAAATGGGTTTGAACCATCAACCTTTCAGATAGCAGCAAAAAGCTTAACTGCTTGTGCCACAGTGTCACTAACTGGTGATGATGCTTTTCTGCTGAGCTTGGAGGCAGCCTCAGAATCCTCCTCAACACTGCATTCTATTAGGGATAGAATCTATCACTAATGAGAGTTGACACGTGAGGTGAAATGTTTTTTTCATACCTGTTACAAATGCTATGTCTTGATGCAGTCTAATACTAACATCAACAATGACATTTTGGGAGTCAACTAAAACTATTAATTCATGCTCAGTTTATCTTTCTACCAGATTCTAAGCATTTTTACATTTTGGTTGATACAGTGAAGCCACACTGCCAAGTTAAGGACATTATGAATTTTGTCTTATTAGAGAACCTCTTGTTTTCACTTGTATTTTAAACCCACAGAGACATTTGAATCTGGCTTTCATACAATTGATGAAAGCCAGCCTCATGACATCCAAAATTTGGTAAGAATTATTTTCATTTCCTCATCCAATAAATAAATAAAAGTGTTCAAAATCCCACAGAATCTTGTTCCTTGAGGAACCTCACCATTTCATAACAGTCCACCTTCAGTTACCATTCATTCAATATTTAACTCTTTCAACAGTTGTTCAGGTAATCATTAAATATTCAAGAATGAATTCCAGCCTATATTATCATGAATGCTTGTCAAAGGCTCTTCTAAAGTCCAAATGCTCTGAATCTGCCACATTTCCTTTTTCACAAAGATAGAAAAGAAGTTAATCTAACATGATTTGTCTTCAATGAACTTTTTTAACTAATTCTGTTCATTAATACTTTCACTTGTAAGAGAGCTCAAAAAGGTGTTTATACTCATAATGCAAACACATGTCAAAGGATATGCTAGTTCTCTGAAATCTAGATAAGATTTCCTTGAATCTTCTTTTTAAATTCTGTAGTAGACAAAAGGCTTTGTCTACTGTCTTTGAACTTTTGGAGGGCTAACATCATCAGTAGGAGCCACTGGGTGGTGAGAATGATTAAACACTCAGCTCAACCAAAATCCTGGCAGTTAAAATCCACCCAGAAGTATCTCAGAAGAAAAGCTGGTGATCTACTTCCAAAAAACACTATGGATCTAAATTCTACTCTGAAACATATGGGGTCAGAATGAGTCAGAATCTCCTCTGCAGCAACTGGTTTGGGGTTCTTTCCTGTTGTTTTTCTTCTTTAACAACATCACCATTTACTCTTAATTTTTAGCTTTATGCTTCAAATGAATGTGCTAAATTTATGGATTATTCTTGTATGCTATATAGGCTAACATAAAATTGAAACTGATGATTAGGTGAACATCCTGCTGAAATGACTCAGGCAACTTTAGCAACCGACAAGTTTCTTTGGCCCCATCACTCTGTATTTTGTTCCTAGTGTTCCAAAGTCTCCTAGAAATATCTCTCTACTGTCTTCTGCCTTCTTCCTTTTCTTCCTCTCGCCTTCCTCCTTAGAAGCTGAGATCAAATTATTTTTGTTTTCACTCTCAAATGAGCTATCTCAGTTAGCATCTATCAAAATGTCTTTCTAAACTAAAGGAAGGATGCAAAGTCATATATTTACCCAAAGAGAGAGTCACATAAATGACCAAAGTAAACTGAATATCAGAAAAATACAAAGCAAGCCCAATGAAATATGGCAACTGACACTTGCTTCAGTGCCGGGAAGAGAACTGGAACTGAGTTAGATCATGGTAGTCAGATCATGTCCAGTCTAAGGGAGACAGCTGTTACTTGGCCACAAGTACCAAGATGAAATAAATGTCTGTGGGATGCCTGAGGCCTGAGGGTCACCAGTGGGCAACCAGTGCTCTAAACAAAAACATGTCTCCCTAAGTTAGTTGCTCTGCTAGTTGTGGAGCAAAAAATTTTCATGAGCACCCACATCACCTACAGTTTAGATGATAAGGAAGGCACTTGACAGAGAAGCAGCTAGTAATTTGTGTATTTCTGAGCAACTAGTAAGAACAAACAACCAGTATGAACAAGGCCATAAATAACATTGCTTCACTCCATTCAGCCTATTTTACAGCTTTAGGTTTTCCTTTGAGAGGCAGATCAAAATCCCCATTCTTCTCACAAAGGTATGCTAGCCTTCAGATGATGCAATGAGGCAAATAACCACAGCTTTTTGACTTTTTTGCTGTAATTTTTCTCAGCATTACGAGTTACTGATGTACATCTGTGATAATGTTATTTTTGGTCCCTGTCAGGATTGCTGTTTAGACAATCAGTAGCTTTCATTTGCAATATGTTGATTCAATAACCTTATATGCTATTGTTCCCCTCCCTACTATCTGGAAGTAACTGTTTTAAATACATCAAAGACTAAAAGATGGTATCTTTTTAAAGATACTGTTTTTCAGTCCTTCTATGCTTCTCCACCTCCCTCTTACCTTTGCAGCATGTGTCTTCTTCCTTATTTAGTCATCACAGTCTTTATGGCAGAAAGGAGTTAGCAATCACTTCATGATAGCTCTCTGAACAGTACTTTGATCTTCCTAGAAGAAAGAACTGTATGGCTTTAATAAATGGACACATTATGTTACTGGAATGAACATTCTCTGAAACCACTGTGTAATTTATAACAGGCTGCCATCATAGATCAAGCTAAAGCCAACACTAAAAGACACTAGACATCTATTTTTTTTTTTAACTTGCACTAAAGATGAATTTGTACAACCAGCATTACTTTTTACCTGAAAGTGAAAATGGGAGAAATTTCACAAATATATCTCTGTTTCCACAGGAGAAAAAAAAAAGACTTAGTATCCTCTAGTTTCACGGAGACATATTCTTTTTATTCCTTCTTCTTCCCCAAAATACCTTTTGCATTTCAAGTACCCTTATTATCTTTGCAGCTAATAATAATTATAATCATCATAATGACAATAGTCTGAGGCAGTAAATGAAAGATAAAATTAACTACTGAGCTTCTGGAAAGGAACTACTTTTTTCTTGCTAGAGTAAGAAAAGATTTGCTATTAATAACAACGTTTAATGCAGCTGTGACTATTCGCATGCCCACCTGCCCGGTGCCAAGAGAAAAAAAGGGGAGCCAGAGGGAAACCCAGCAATAGGACTAAGTTTCATTAAAGTCACTTTTATGAGTATTCACAATTTGCCAGGTTTTCATAGAGGTTTCTTTGTATGTAATAACATTGAATGTACTACAGACAAAAAAATACATATTTTTCTTTTAGCTGAGTAACATGGAGAATCATGTAAAGAAGTAGCGGCTGGGTTTGGCGACTCTAGGTCAGCTCAGCTCTAAACCTTTAGGAATTCTATTTTCTGAGCTCCTGATTCACTGAGAAAGTGAAGTACTCTAGCTGAACCCCTAGGATTCCATCTAATGTTTGAGCCATTTTTATGCATGGTACCTGACAAAAGGATGAATCCTGATTACTGTTGTGCCGCAAAGGGGAGTTTTGATGGTTTGGGAGGTCACTGTGCCAGAGCAAAGCCCACGGCTCTGTAGGCAGAAGTTATTAGCACTGTGGTGTAATGGTCTGTCAGTACTAGTCCGGCCCTAGGCTTCAACCAGTTGTTCAGAATCCGTATCCAACCCCATATAGGCCATACAGGGCCTTTCTTACAGACTACTAGAGGGGAGTGGTCAGTATTTCAATAATCCTCATCTCTGGGCATACTACTTAGACACATGGGATTAGAAATAGTTGTTTTTAACACAAAAACCAAATCCCTGTTCACATGATTAAGACCCTTCCCTACCACCAAGTTGCTTAGACACTGACTCATTTCCTGGAGTCTCACCTATTCCTTGCTGCCAAACACTATTGCACTGTGTCCCCCTGAATGGTTAGGAGGGCCACCTGTCTGCTTGGCTGTCCTGGACTTCCTTGACGGAGATGACAACTGGCTCGTCTGCACTTCCCATCAAGGGGTCCTTGGTGGCTCTGACTCCCAAGCTCGCTCATCTCACTACCAGTAACAGAGTCTAGACACTAGCAATTAAAGAAGGCCTGGCACTGCATTCCTAAGATGGAGCTAAAACACGTGGTGATTTAGAAGACTTGACTCTCCATGTGAGTTTGCTGTCTTAGGCTGACTCAGCAACAATCCCAAGAACTGAGTCAGCAGTTGGCCCACAACTGATTTTTAAATGTATGAACCTCAGTCGTAATCTTGTTATAAAGCCACAAGACTTTCTGCATAAGGAAGTATGAGTAGCATTTTGAGAAATGTTTTTCTGTTTTCAGTAAAAGCTTGTCAGGGTTTTTTTTTCTTTGACCTATAAATGCCACAAAATAAGCAGTACATGGATGTATTCCATAAGTAAAATTAACAAATAGCACGAACACACACACACACACACACACACACACACACACAAAGGCACACATCCGGAAAAATGTTGAATCAAGTCATTTTAGTGATGAAAATATGCTGTCTTGTCCTATTCTGCCACCTGGTGGCCAATTGAAATAAATTCGCCTACTGCAATTTAGAGACAGGTCATACATGCTTCAAAATTCATAGGACGATTCTTCCCTGTGTGCCAGATAGTCCGGGTTTACACACATTGCCATACCATAATCAGTATTAGAGGTCTTTTTTACTGTCAAAATACCTCTGGGTAAACAGAAGCCTATTCCTCAAAACTCACTGCAGCTAACCATTGTCTCCTCTCATCTCCCTTGCTTTTTTCAAGGGAAATAATTCAATCATGACACAAAGCAACCACGGGAGTATGCAGGATGGGGTAGCATTTTGTTACATTGTCCACGGGCTCACCGTAAGTCAGGGAGAACAACATGTCAATGGGTCCCAAATTTATATAATTAGTACTAACTTTTCCTTTAAATTCCAGACTCATATAACTGCCCAATATCCTCACTTAGATGTCTAATAGGTACCTAGCTAGTATTGCTCTAACAGAAATGCCACCAAGTGGATGGATTTAGCAAAGAAAAGCTTATTCTCACACAGTCTGGTAGGTTCCAAGCCCAAATTCAGGGTGTCTGCTCCAAGGGAAGGCTTTCCCCTTGTTGGCTCTGTAGGAAAGTCCTTGTGTTGGATCTGTCTGTTCAGGGAAAATCTTGGCACAGGACACCCTCTACTGCTGGTGCTGCTTTCTTGATGGTTTGAGGTTCCCACCTCTCTATTTGCTTCCCTTTCATCTCTGCTAAGATGAAAGGATAAAAGGTGGTACAAGTCACACTGCAAGGAAATTCCCTTTACAACGGAGCGGTGAGGAGATCTTAGGAAGGGATTTACAGATCCACCCCAATCCTCTCTAACATAACCCACTCTGTTAACCACAGGCAAAGATTAGGATTTACAACCTCAGAAAATCACAAAACGGAGGGCAATCAGAGAACAAAGGGAATCCTGGCCCAGCCAAATTACTAGACATATTTTGGGGGGGAGGGATTCAATCCATGACAACAACTCGAATTTATTAAGTCTAAATCTTAACCATAACATTTCCCTTAAACCTATCAACCCAAACCATACCTATCTCAACTGATGCCAGCTCCATTCTTCCAGTTGCTGACAACTTTCAGTTGATGTCATCCTTAATTCTTTTCTTTCCTTCATCCCCTACCTGCAGTTCCTCAGGAAATCCTGTTGGCTTGTTAGTCTAAATATATCTAAATTTAGATCTACTTTTCATCATCTCCACTGTTAACCACTTTGACATCAACATATTTTCTACTGCCTGGATTACTGCAACAGCCTTCAAAAGTTATTTCCATATTTCCACCTTTGTTCACATAGAATTTATTCTCAGTACCGCATCTGGAGTAACCTACATAAAACATACTTTAGATCTTGACCTCTGAACAAAACCATGCAACAACTCCCATGTCACCTAGAGAAAAGCCAACATCCTTAAAATGACTGGTGGAGCTCCTAATTTTCTAATCTTAACTTCATTCACTCCCCTCCAGGCATTTTGGCTTCCTTACCTGCATTTGAAAAGGCCTTGCACAATCCCAATTTATCTTTCAACTGATGTGCTTCTCAACTCTCTGCATGGCCAATTTACTTGTATTTTATGAATTTGCTTATATCTCCCATTCCAATATGCTCCTTATGACCTCTTAGTAACAAGTGCAACCATCACCATCTTCCGCTTATCATTAAATCTGTCCACTCTGTCTCTATTTCCACAAGACTTTGGGAAAATCATTCCTTTTGCCTATTTCTTAACCTCACTGGAATATAAACCCCACCAAGGCAGAGCTTTTCATTTAATTGGCCACCAATGCATCTCAAACACCTAAAACATACTCCAGCACTTGAGAATGCATTTTTGAATGAATTAATATTACTTATGCAAATTTACAATTATTCATCTCAGTGAACCATACACATCAGAATTCACAGAATTGTTAAAGGTCTTTCATCTTTTATATATCATAGTCAATACTACCAATTAGAGATTCAAAAAAAAAGTCATAGAGATTAAATTCCAAGGTGCTCAGCTGTAATTTGACACTGTTATTTTTTGTGTTTGTTTTTGTTTTTTCAGTATTGTCTTTCAATGTTCTTAAGTAATATACCTACTGACTTGTATGGGCTTACATCCAATTGGTATCTTAGTTACCCAATTCGACGGCACTTGGCTTGGCTTAGTTATCTAGCACTTTCATTAACAGAAATAACACAAGTAGATGGTTTTAGCAAACACATGTTTATTTTATCACAATCTAGGAGGCTAGAAGTCTCACTTCAGGACACCAGCTCTAGGGGAACACTTTCTCTCTCCATCAGCTCTAGAGGAATTGGCCCCTTGTCTCCTTGAGCTTCTGCTCCCAAGCAAGCTTCATGTGGCTTGGCGTCTATCTTATCCCATCTCTAGCTACTCACTTGCCTCTTTAGTATCTTTTTAAAAATTTTTATTGTGATTAAGTAAAAGTATACAATCCAAATCAGTTTTGCACTCCCAGCTGTCTGTGGCTCCCTCTGTTCTAGCCACCCAGTGACAGCACATTTCTCCTTTTTACTCTGTGTATCTAGTATTTTCTTAACAAGCATCTGTCCCCTGCCCCACCACCCTCTTCTCTCCCATCTAGAAAGGACAGCTTCCTATAAATGCAAGAACCATAAACTATGCATACCATGTGGTCACATTGTGTCCCTGAGTTCAGTCCATTCTTGTCAGAATTGTTGAATGCATTATTGGTTTCTGGTCAGGGACAGCACCAGGCCTAGGGGCCATGTTTCCCAGGGGATCCTCCAGGCTGTCAGACCATCAGTTAAGGTAATTTAGTAGAGTTCTTGGGCTGCACACCACTTGTTCGTGTGTTGCCTCAGGGACTCTACATTGTCGGCTCCATCACAGCTGTTTTTGGTGGTGGCCAGCACCGTCTGGTTTCTCTGGTCTCATGTTGATACAGTCTCCCTTTCATAGGGATCCTTCTGTCTCCTGGGCTCTTTGTGCCTCGTAGCTTTCTTGTTCTTAGTCATCATCTGTTCTGGATGAGCTGGGACCGTTTGCTGTATCTAAGATGGCAGCTTGCTAACTTTTAAGACTGCAAACACCACTCACCAACATGGGGTGCAGAAGATTCTCTTAGCAAATAAACTAGTTACGCCTATTGGCCTCAATGTTCCCTAAATACATGGTGCCAAGACCCCCATCCCTGCTACTCTATCCTTTGAAATATTGGATTGAAATTAGGAAACCTTCCAGTTTACGGTGAAGCCTAGTTAAATCAATCTACTCTAGTGAGTGCTGTCATTGCTTTCACCTAACCAAATTTCTATCGACCATCTAATCTATGACCAACCCTCTTACCCCTTCCTCACTCTGGTAGCTGGAAAAGAGTCTTTTCTTCTGTGCATAAATCTATTTTTAAGTCCCCATAAGAGGGCTCTCATACAATATGTAGATCTCAACAGAGTATTGTCAAATGTAGTGCTTGAAGATGAGCCTCTAGACTGGAAGGCACTCAAAATGCACACTGACCACAATAGTGGACTCTAGAAAATCAGTATTTAAAATAGCATAAGACTGCAGGACAGGTAAAATTCGTTCTGCTGTACTAGGATCATCATGAGTTGGAATCAACTTTATGATGACTATCAAGAACAATATCAGTTGATAAAAGGAAAAAAGTTCAAAATGTTTTATTTAATAACTTTGCTTCTGAGCCTGCAAAGTCCTTGAGCATGGTATTGTATTCATTTCTGTTTACCCTAGAACACACGGTACCATGTACCAGACCTTGATGGGGCAGGCATGAGCACCTTGGTATCTTATTCACCACTGTATTTCCAGAACCTAACAACTGCCCTGGCATAAGGAATGTACAGTATTTATTAAATGAGTGAAAGAGTATTTATTAATCGAACAAAGTAAAATTAAGTGTACTCAAAAGTATATACTCTTCACTTTTCACTCTGCCTGAAAACTGCTCTCCAAACAGCTTTCTTCAGTTCCCAGAAATATCTTGTTTAACATCATAAGAGTTCAGTGAGAATGCTATCTGTTATCTGGGAGAAATATCCTACATGGTATTACTTCTTGTTAACACAAAACAAAGGATTACTTTATCCAATTAGTTCATTGTCACAGTTAATGGCAGATAATAGTGTCCTAATGGAGTGCGGCACAGCACAGACATGCCTGACGAAGTTACTGTGACAAGGGCTGTTAAACATTGGAGTTACCTCTGTGAAACGGTAAGTGAAAAAGCAAGCAGCACACAGTACTACGAGCTCATGTGAAATGGGCACAATCCAGAGAGACAGTGGAAAAAAATCATGCATCAGTTGTATACAGACCTTCTTGTGTTCTTTGTCTATTCTAAAAGCAGATTTCCGTATTCAGCTAACTTTCTTTGTTTCTTTTTGAGATCATTTATTTTCATGGACCAGGGAGCTACAGCAAACTATTCTTCTAGCAGAGGTAGTCAATAACTGTTTTTAATGTAATTAAATAAACCATTTTATAACAGTTTAGATACTATAGCACGTGCCATATAGTCACTTTAATAATGCATTGTGGTAAGAATTATTTGACATGTACACAAAAACATTGGAAGGACTCTTGGTGGTGCAGTGATTAAGTGCTCAACTGTGAACTGAAGGGTTTGTGGTCTGAACCTACCAGCTGTTCTTTGGGGAAAACATGCAGCAGTCTGCTTCTATAAAGAATGTACAGAAACCCTACAGAGCAGTTCTACTCTGTCAGACAGGGTCATTATGAGTTGCAACAGAATCAACAGCAATGCGTGGGTATATAAATCATTTGGTACAGTGCTGGGGCAGTATATGGTTCTCAATAAGTAGTATTTATTCATGTGTTATAATCTGCCTTTCTCTATATAAAATACTTGCCAAATATACAAACATCTCTTAACACGCAATAATTAAAAAAAAAAAAAAACTAATTATAAAATGGACAAGGATCAGAATAGAAACCTTACCAAAGATATAAAAATGTCAAATAAGCACATTAAAAAATGCTTAATATTGTAAGCCATTAAAATCAAATCCATCACAATTAGGTCAATTCTGACTCATAACAACCCTACAAAATGGAGTAGAACTGTCCCATAGAGTTTCTAAGGAGTGCCTGGTGGATTTGAACACCCAGCTGTAGCACTTAACCATTAGGCCACCAGGGTTTCTCATAAGCCATTAGGGAACTGCAAATTAAAACAACATTGAGATACTACACACCTGGTAAAACCCAGTGCTACTGAGTCAGTTCCAACTCATAATGACCCAATAGGACAGAGCAGAGCTGCTCCATAGAGTTTCCAAGGAGCACCTGGTGGATTTGAACTGTGAACCTTTCAGGTAGCAGCTGCAGCTCTTAACCACTAGGCCACCAGGGTTTCCTATTACCCATTAAAACAAAACCCACTGCCATCAAGTCAATTCCAATTCATAGCAACCATATGTAACAGAGTAGAATGGTAAAACTGACAACATCAAACGCTGATGAGTATGTGGAGAAACAGAAACCACCATTCTTAGTGGTGGGAATACAAAAATGGTACAGCTATGTGGGAAAACAGTCTGGTGCTTTCTGACAAAGTAAAATATAAGCTTACGATATGATCCAGAAATTGTACTCCTGGGTATTTACACACAAATCAGATAAAAACTTATGTTCACAATACAATTTGAACATAAATATTTGTAGCACCTTTCTTTATAATAACCCAAAATTGGAAGCAATAATGATGGCAATCAATAGTATTATGAAAAACAAACTGTGGTATCTCTACACAATGGTGTAACGTATTTTCAGTGTGGACTGAAACGAGCTTTCAGTCCACAAACAAATAGTAGAAGAATTTAGATGCACATTGCTAAGTGAAAGAAGCCAGTCTGAAAAAAAAAAATTAGACTATATGATTCCAACTAGCCAACATTCTGTAAAAGGCAAAATTATAGAAACAATGAAAGGATCAACAGTTTCCACGGATTTAAGAGAAAGAAAAAAAGAATGAATAGGTGGTACATAGGGAATTTTTAGGGAAGTGAAACTATTCTTTATGATATCATAAAAGTGGATACATCACATTATGCAGTTGTTAAAACTCCTAAGACTGTGTAACAAAAAGAGTGAATCCTAATGTGAAGTATGACCTTTAACAAATAATATATCAGTGTTGATTCATCAATTATAACAAATATGTAATAGGAATGAAAAATATTAACAGACAAAAAAAAGTATGTGGGATGGAAGGATACATGAGAATTCTATTTTCTACATAATCTTTCTGTAAATCAACAACTGCTCTAAATAATGAAGTCTATTTAAAGATATTCTAATATATTGGGTCTTACATGAGGTTTCTGGATATGTCTCCAGAAATCTGTATGAATTGTCATGACCACTCATGACTTCACATCTCAATTTCATGGTGGTCACTAGTAAAGAGCAGAGTGATGCACGTGATGAATGTTTGAATGATGCTAGCTGCAGGGAGAAAGAAAAAAAGAGATAAAGTGGGAAATGAAATCTTGCTGTTCTATTTTGTACGATGTTTTGCTTCTGTTCAGAGTTTTGTAATTTTTTATAGCATTTAGAGGAAATTAAACTCTGTTACAATAGTGATAAGCATATGAGACACAAATAACAAAAGGTACAGCTTAGTCCTGTGGTTTCTATCCTCTGATTCTTCTAAGAATACACTGAAGGTCATTTTTAGAAAAGGACCAGGGGGGGTCTGTTTCAATTACACTATTTATAGGCAGCCTTCTGTCCCATAGTGCCCTACAGCTTAGTTAACACAAAGAATCATACTTCTGAAACAGGCTATAGAAACACATAATTTTAACATGGACTATGGCTTTTTCCATTTATTCTAAAGCAAATTTTCACTTTCCTCTTTTTCAATTAAACATTTGCATATGGAAGACCAATTTTCTCATGGAAAATTACACAGAAACTTTTCAAGATAATCCTTTATTATTACCAAAAGAAACTTTGATGAAACTGAATATTCCTTCTCTTTTCTAGACAGAAACATCAACTGCAGAATAATGAACAAGAATTATTGGTCATTTCATTTTAATTTATAGCTATATGACATTCTATTAAGTTAATTATTTAGCTTATAAATAATTTTATTTATTTTGAGATTAATTTTTTATAACTAAGAATATATTTAAAGACATATTTCCTCCTTGTTCTGCTGATAGTTTCACTTCAAAATTATAGTAGGTGGCATAAATAAATGATGAAAAACTGTTAAGTATTTGTTTCCCTGAAAAGGTAGTTGTTTGTATGCCCTGGAGTTGATTCCAACTTCTAGCTACTCTCTAGGACAAAGTAGGATTGTCTCACAGGGTTCGCTAGGCTGTAATCTATGCAGGACAAGATCACCAGGTCTGTTTTCCACTGAGTCACTTATGGCAAACCACTAATGTGTTAGCAGCTAAGGGTTTAGCCAGGTCTCCTCTTCAGGAGTGACCCTCACTTATTCTCATTAAGTAATACTAGATATTTGTCCAAACATTTGATTGCAATAATAAATCCAAAATTATACAAATATTAACATCAAAAACTATTTTTATCTTATTTTCCTAAAACTGGAGACCCTGGTGGTATAGTGGTTAAGTGCTACAACTACTAACCAGAAAGTCGGCAGTATCTACCAGGTGCTCCTTGCAAACTCTATGAGGCAGTTCTCCTCTGTCCATAAAGTTGCTATGAGCTAAAATCAACCTGAGAGCAGTGGGTTTTGGTTGTGTTTTTTTTTTTTTCCCCTAAAATTATCTTCCTTACCACAATTCCTTACTTTCAGGAGAAAACTAAAAAAGAAAGAAAGAAAAAAAACTAACCTGCTGCTGTTGAGTCAATGTCAATTCACAGCCACTCTATAGGACAGAGTAGAACCTTCCCATAGGGTTTCCAAGGAGCACCTGGTAGATCTGAACTGCTGACATTTGGGTTAGCTGCCAAATTCTTAACCAGTGTGCCACCAGGGTTTTCACTTCCAGGACAGTGAACCATATTTAAGGGAAACTATATGGCTGTATTTATACAGTGTTTAATTATGGCAAATACAAAGCTAGAAAGGGTCCGTGGGTGGCACAGATGATTTGCACTCAATCACTGTTCTAAATGTTTGTGCTCAGCTACTAACATACAGGTCGGCAGTTTGAGACTACTTAGTGGCACCATGGAAGAAAGGTCAGCAATCTACATCAGTACAGGCTACAGCCCCCCCAAAACTTATGCCAACAGTCATACTCTATAACACATGGAGTCACCAAGAGTCAGAATCAACTCTACAGCAATGAATTTAGTTTTAGTTGGAGAAAATAGAGAAAGACATGATTTATAATTAATAGTTCATCTCAGAGTTTGAGTTGGTTTGGCTAACTTTCAGCTTTTATATGTGTCTCCATTGTTCATGTACTAAACAAGAAGCAACCCTGAACACTGATCAAAAGAACTCAAAGACCTAGAAGAGGGAGGTGAGGAAAGAAAGCTGAGCAGGAAGAGGTGTAAGAGAGGAGTAAACGCTAATTATCTCTCCTTGCTGATTCTCCTCTCCTTCTCCTTCCCCCCACAATCACTGATGAACTCCCAGCTACTTCTTTATCTCCATATCCTACTTGGCAGCACAGCTTCTACTTAATGACCTACATGCACTTTCTAAGATTTTTTTTTAAAATATAGCTTTGAGAGTTATGAGGAAGGCTTTGTATAGGATGTATAAAGATAACACTTTCCTAAAGTTGTTTGAATAGTTATAAATGTGCCAGGAATGTTGAATGAGAATTTTTGGAACAGATATTTATTGAGCTTCTAATTAGGTTTTAGAGTGAGAAGAGGAAAGCAGATACAAAGACAAATTGGTAGGCTCTTGAAAGAGTGAGGCTATCAGTGAGAAAAGACAACCCTAGAGAAATACCATTAAGATGTGAGGAAAGGAAGCAAATTAAGTAGAATCAAGGAATGATTGTTGGGAAATAATTAGATCTCTGCAATGGCAGACAAGGGAGAGGACAGAATGCACCAGCAATAGGAATCTAGATGATCAATGATACCATTAACTAACAGAGGGACTACCCAAAGAGGAGCTGGTTGGAGAAGGATAATGATCCCTTTCATTTTAGACATATTGATTTACAGCCTGACAGCTAGGTGTGGCTGTCTAATAGGCAGTTAGATACACCAGCCTGGAGCCTAGGAAAAGAGATTGGTGCTGTGGTCATCAGTCATCAGGACACAGGTGATATTAGTGTGAGCTCCTTAATAGCTAGTTCCATCCAGACTTCAGCTCAAGAGACATTAAACAGAAGAGCTCTGGAAGTAAACTTATGCCACTTAGCACGGCATTATATTTCTTTACTAGAACAGCACCAATACAAATTTATTTTAAAAGGCATAACATTATTAAATATGAAATTCAGTTATACTTGAATCATATCTTATTGTAAAATGGTTCTGTGTTTTAGATTATCAGATTAGTTACCACAAATGTTAGATAGCATCTTTCAGTTTCAGTTTTGTCCATCAGCATTATGAAGATACATATAAAGTGAGTCACTGCCCCTTAACAATTTTCTTTAAAAGGATACGAGACCTATAGATTGTTTTTTAACTGTCTAAATTTGATTTTTTGTTAATAATTTTTTTCATTTTTATGTGCTTAAAGAGATTTTCACCTTTTTAGATGAGTGATACTACTGTCACACGGTTTCTTCTTGAAAATTTCAGTCAGCTTTTTCTTTTCTTATACTTCTGAAATTGACCTGAAGTGGCTTTAGTGAGTGATATAAAGCAAAGGTTTAATATCTACCCCAAATGTCTCTCCCAAACACTATTCTATAAAGATAATTTATCAACATCATTTATCAAACATTCCTTCCTTGTCCAAATGTTTAATGCTACAGAATAATAAATAGAGATATTATTTTTCAAAGGTACAGCAACAAAAAGATTAAAAGTTTCCATCCATATGGAATTCAGGTTAAGGTAGCAGACTGTCAGGAAGAACAGACAGAAACAGTAAAATAATATCAACCAAAAAAAATCACAAAAGAAAACATTTATGCACAATAAATACAGGAAAACTAGTCTTTTAATCCAACAAATTCAAATTCATGCAACATGGTACACTTTGAAAACTGACATAGGAGGCAGGGCTAAGATAGCAGAGTAGCTGGATGCTTCCTGTGATTCCTCTAATAACAAAGAAGAAAGAAAACCACAATAAATTATCTATGACATTTTAGGAGCCCTGAATATCAAAGGGAAAGTAAGAAATCAGACTGAGCAACATGAGAAGGAGAGTAGATCCTAAAGTACCTATGACTGGCCAGACAGGACTGCAATCAGAACTGGTACCCTGCAGGTGATCAGAGCATTGATTTTCAGAAAGCATCTTGCTCAGCAGGGGAGACTGAGCAGTGAAGAGCCTACTCAAGGCACCTGAACCAGTGAAAAATTTCACTTGTTGGTCAAAAGCTAAGCATATTACATTTCATTTCCCAGGGGAGAATTTAAATCTTTCTTCTGTGATAAATCTCTCAGCATTTTCCACATGCTTCCCCTTCATTTCTGTCACTACGCCTGGCTCCAGAGTCTGACACCATTGGGCCAGAAGTAGGACTCCTTACATTTGTCCTAAGCCATTCTCCTAGATTTATGGATGGAACAATTTAACAAACAAGGAGGGTGGGGGGTGGGAAAACTGGCCAGCTCCCCTAAGCACAGAATGTAGGGCAAAAACAGTTCCTTAGTGTTAATGCTTAGACTCAAGCATAAGGGGACTTACCTTCCACACAGACACTCACTGATGGCTGTCAGGCTCCAACCTTTTTCAGCTCATGCAGTCAGATATCTGTGTCTACACCAATCACCCCAGCCCATCTAGGACTGTAGGTGAGAGGCACCACCACATATTTGGTGATCAACTACCTGGGCACGTAATTTGAATACTACAAGAAATGTGAGTGGACACCTGTGCCCACTTGCCTAGTAACAAATCTAACCATCTAGTGACAGCATGTTAGAGTCTTAAAGGCACCAATACTCAAACTAGATCACATAACCAGCCTCTTCTGGTGTTTCAATACAAAACAAAACTATAAGCTAGACTGCAGTGAGCAAACATAAAATAAACAAATACAACTTACTGGCAGCTTGATGAAAACAGTAATATCAAATCTCTTTAAGGAGAAGATGACAATGGCTTCAGAAAGCTCCAAAAACTCAGAATCAAGAAAATTTCCAGAAGAAACGAACTTCCTGGAATGATTTGAAATAGAATAAAAAAGATTAGTGTTTAGAACTCTTCAAGAGATCTGAAGATGAGGCAAAATTCAGCCAAGCATAATGACAAACTGAACCAGCTGCAAAAAAGCATAGATAAACAGCATGCAGACATTCAGAAGATTAATAATAAAGTTACAGAACTAGACAATTTTATAGAAAGCCAAAGAAGGAGAAGGCAATGGAATGCAGAATTAGTCAGAATTAAAAAGAAACAACTGACACCAACATATTTGACAAAATGCCAGATAAAAGTTTTGTTTTTTTTTAAGATTTATGTGGGACACTATCAAGAGGAATAATTTACAAGTGATTGGAGTACCAGGACAGGGGAATAACAGAAAATACAGAAAGAATTGTTGAAGATTTGTTAACAGAAGACATCCCTGAAACCATGAAAAGTAGAGAAGATATCTATCCAAGATTCTCAGTAGACTATACATCAACGTAGATCTCAAAACAAAGACATGAAGATATATTGTAATTAAACTTACCAAACTAAAGATAAGGAGACAGTTTTAAAGATGGCTAAGGATAAGCAAAATTAAAAACCAGATGGAGAAATGATTAAGTGCTACATCTGCTAACCAAAAGACTGTGAGTTCAAATCCACCAGGCCCACCTTGGAAATTCTATGGGGAGTTCTACTCTGACCTATAGGGTTGCTATGAGATGGAAATGACTTGAAGGCAGTAGCTTTTGGCTTTAAGTATGAACAAAAACTACTCTACAAAGGAGCATCAATAAAAACAAGCTTGAACTACTCAGTGGAAATTGTGCAGGCAAGAAGGCAACAGGATGACATATATAAAGTCTTGAATGAAAAAACATTGAAACCAAGAATTACACATCCAGCAACAGTGTCTCTCAAATTTGATGGCAAAATTAGGACATTTCCAGATAAACACAAGTTTAGACAATTTTCAAAAACAAACCAAAAGTTACAAGAAATACAAAAAGGAATCCTTCAGTTAGAAAATCAGTAACACGAGAAAGCAACAGAATGCTAGAATGCACCACAAAGCAATCAATATCAACCCAGACAGGAAAATCACAAATTTAAATCAAAGCTAAAACACAGAAAATAGGGAAAGAGAGATGTCAATACGTAAAAGATGACAATATTATAATAGAAAGAGGGGTTAAAAAATATTTAGTAACAGACCTTCATATGGACAGGAAATCAAGATGATACAAAGAAATTAAAGACTAAAACTCTTAATAGCACTGAACAGAGAAAAATAAGAGTAAGTATTAAGGTAACCATAAAGGAAACTAAAAATCCTACACTTCAAAATAAAAAACAAGGAAAATATGAAGTCTTAGCAAATAAAAAAAAAACAGCAACAAATGAAAAAGTGGAAAGAAAACAAATAAATGACTTACACAGAAAATTAAGTGAAACAAAGAAATTAGCAACAATGCAGCACCAAAAAGGCAGCAAAATGACAATACTAATCCCTTATTTATCATAATCACACTGACTATAAATGCACCACTAAAGAGACACAGTGGCAGAACAGACAAGGAAAAAAAATTTTGTCTATATGCTGCCCATGAGAGACACACCTGAGGCTTAAGACTCAAACAAACTACAGTTCAAAGGATAGAAAAAAATATACCCAGGAAATGACATTGAAAAAACAGCAGGAATGGCATATATATTAAGTCCTGATAAAATAGACTTTAAAGTAAAATCGACCACAATGGATAAAGAAGAACATTATAAAATGATTAAAGAGTCAATACTCCAGAACATATTAAATTACTCATTCCACTTGCCTACTTTTGATATGCTGTTGAATTTGATCAGCCAGAATTTTGTTGAGGATTTTTGCATTAAGTTCATTGACTGTTACTGTTATATAGTTTTCTTTTTTTGTGCTGTCACTACCTGGTTTTGGTATCAGGCTTATGCTGGATTCATAGAATGAGTTTGAGAATATTTCATTCTTTTCTATACTCTGAAATACTTCTAGTAATAGTGTTGTTAACACTTCTCTGAAAGTTTCGCAGAATTCTCCAGTGAAGCCATCAGAGAGAAACTTGTTTTTTTTTGGCTGGGAATTTTTAAATTACGTTGTTATTTTGTTACGGGTTTATTTAATTGTTCTACTACTGTGTTAGTTTAAATCGGTAGTGTATTTCTAGAAATTTGTCCATTTTCTCTAGGTTTTCAAATTTGTTCGACTCCAATTTTTCAAAGTATTTTTTTTCCAGTTTCAGTTGGATTTGTTGTGATATCACCCATCTGATTTATTATCTAGTTAATTATCTTCCTTGCCTGTTTTTTCTTTTGTCAGTTTGGCCAGTGGCTTATTGATTTTGTTGATCTTTTCAAAGAACAAGCTTTTAGTCCTGTTAACTGTCATGAATTGAACTGTCTCCCCCCAAAATGTGTATAGGAATGTGATGAGGCCATGATTCCCAGCGTTGTGTGATTGCCCTCCATTTTATGATCTTTCCTATGCTGTAAATCCTAATCTCTGCCTGTGGTTTATAGATTGGATTATGTTAAAGAGGATTAGGGTGAGACTCTAACACTCTTCCTAAGGTCTCTTTACTGTTGCAGTGTAAAGGGAATTTCCCTGGAGTGTGGCTTGCACCACCTTTCATCATGCAAGAGATAAAAAGACAGGGAAGGAAGCAGATAGTTGGAAACCTCATACCATCAAGAAAGCAGCACTGGGAGCAGAATATGTTCTTGAGACTTGAGGTTCCTGTGCTGAGATGATCTCAGACCAAAGAAAGACTGGTACAACACAAAGATCTTCCTTCAGAGTTAACAGAAAGAGTGCATTCCCCTGGAGTAGGCACCCTGAATTCAGACTTTCAGCTACTGGACTATTTAAGAATAAATTTTCCTTTTGCTAAAGCCATCCATTAACCGTTAACCATTAAGCATTAACCATTTCAATCATTTGTGTATTCTCCAAGTCATGTAGTTTTGCTCTAATTTGTGTTATTTGTTTTCTTCTATTTCCCAAGGGGTTTCTTTTACTTGTTTCTACTTGTTCGAGTTATAGGGTTAATGTTTTTATACGGTTCTTTCATCTTTTTTGGATGTGTGCATTTATTGAAATACATTGAGCTCTGAACATTTGTTCTGCTGTTTCCCAGAGTTTTTTAGGATGTATATTTGTTTTCATTTGGTTCTGTGAATTTCTTTGTTCCATCATTCATTTTTTTGTATAATCCAGTAATTTCTAAGCGAGGTGTTCAGTTTTTATGTATTTGATTTCTGTCCCTTGCTTTCTCTGCTACTGATGTCTACTTTTATGGCTTTATCATCTGAAAAGATGCTTTGTGATATTTCGGTGCTTTGAATTTACTTGTCTTGCTTTATGGCCTAAGGTTTCTGTTCTGGAGAATGTTCCATGTGCTTTGTAGAAGAAAATATATTTAGCTGCTGTTGGGTGGATGTGTTCTGTATGTGTTTATGAGGTCAATTTGGTTCTTTGTGGCATTTAGATCTTCCATGTCTTTACTGAGCTTCTTTCTGGATGTTGTGCCTTTCGCTGAAAGTGTTGTGTTGAAATCTCCGACTATTATTGTGGAGCTGCTTGCTTCTCTTTTCAGTGCTGTTAGGATTTGTGTGGTGTACTTCGAGGCCCTATCTTTGGGAAAGAATCCCGCACTGTGACCAGGCGGGATTCATACTAGGTATACAAGGGTGGTTCAACATTAAAAAAACAATCAGTGAGGTCAGCCATAGAAATGAAAAAACAAGACGCACTTGATTTTATCAGTTGATGCAAAAAAATCATTTGATCATGTTTAACCTTCATGTGAAAAACTCTCAGAAAAACAGGAATACAAGGAAAATTCCTCATCATACTAAAGGACATTTATACAAACCCAACAGGCAACACCATCCTGAATGGAGAGAGTCTGTAAGAGTCTTGAGAATGGGAACTCGACAAGGATGCCCTTTATCATCCATTTTATTCAGTAATGCTCTGGAAGTTTTAGCTAGAGCAATTAGCCTAGAAAAAGAAATAAACATTACCCAGACAGGTAAGAAAGTAGTAAAAGTATCTTTTTTTGCAGATGATATATTCTCACACACCAAGAACTCTAAAGAATCTACAAACAAAACTACTAGAACTAGTAGAAGAGTTCAGCAAAGGATCAGGATGCAAAAATCAGTTGAATTCCTCTATACCAACCAAGACAATGTCAAAAAGGAAATCACTGAATCAACATCATTTACAACTGCCTACAAAAAGATAAAATACTTAGGAATAAATCTAGTCAGAGATGTAAAAGACATATACAGAGAAAACTACAGGAAACTACTGCAAGAAACCAAAAGACATCTACATAAATTAAGAAACCACCTTTCCTATCAACAGGAATATTCAACATTGTGAAAACAACTAGTCTGCTCAAAGTGATCCACAGATACAATGCAATCTGAATATAAATTTCAATGGCAGTTTTTAATGAGATGGAGGAAGAAGATACTAATTTTACATGGAAAGAGAAAAAGCCTCGGATAACCAAAGCATTACCAAACGAGAACACAGTGGGAAGCCTCATGCAACCCAAATTTAAAAGCTGCTATACTGCCACTGTAGTCAAAAAAGCCTGGTCCTAGAACAACAACAGATGTACAGACCAATGGAACAAAACATAACATCTAGACACAAAATCATCCACCTAAGACCAACCGATATTTGACAAGAGCCCAAAGTCCATAAATTGGGGAAACAGTAGTCATTTTAACAAAAGATATTGACATACCTGGATATCCATCTGCCAAAAAACTCAAACAAGACTGATATCTCACACCATGCATATAAACTAACCCAAAATGGATCAAAGACCTCAATGGAAAACCTAAAACTATAAAGATCATGGAAGAAAAATAGGGACAACACTGGAGCCTCTAACACATGGCATAAAAACTCACTGCTAAAGAGAACACAAAACATTACTAACTGTGCACAAACACCAGAAGAGAGAATAGGTAACTTGAAACTCCTAAAAATCAAACACTTATGCCCATCCAAAGACTTTACCAAACTGTAGAATGACAATGTATAGATCGGGGAAAGAAAAAATTGGCCACAACAAATCCTATCAGCATCTAATCTCTAAAATCTACAGGATTCTGCAAAACCTCAACCAAAAAAAAAGGAAACCCAATTTAAACAATGGGCAAAGGATATGAACAGGTGCTTCACCAAAGAAGACATTCAGGCAGCTAACAGATATAAGAGGAAATGCTCAGGATAATTTGCCATTAGAGAACTGCAAATAAAAACTACAATCAAATACCATCTTACTACAAGAAGGCTATCATCAATAATAAATAAATAAATAAATCTTGGAGAGGCTGTAGAAAGACTGGAACACTTACATATTGCTGGTGGGAATGTATAATGGTCCAATCATTTTGGAAATCAAAAAGCTAGAAATAGAAACATCATACAATCCATTGGTCTCCTTGGACTATATCCTAGAGAAATAAGAGCTGCTGCACAAAGAGATACATGCACACCAATATTCATCTCAACACTGTCCACAATAGCAAACACACAGATTCAAGTTGTGTGCCCAACAATTGATCAATGGATAAAAAAATTAAGGTATAGTCACACAACAGAATATTACACAATGATAAATAGCAACAGTGAATTTGGGCAACATTTCTCAAGAAGGAGGAATATGAAAGGCATTATGCTGAATGAAACTAGTGAGTCACAAAAGGACAAATATTGTAGGGGACCACTATAAGAACTCAAGAAAAAGTTAAAACATAGAAGAACACAGTCTTTGATGGCTGTAAGGGTGAGGGGTATTTATTAATTTGACACTAGACAAGAATTATTTTAGGGGAACGGAAGAACAACACACAGTATAGGATAAATCAGCACAACTTGACTAAACCAAAAACTGAGAAGTTTTCTAAATACAGCCAAATATTTTAGGGACAGAGAAGCAGGGGCAGAGGTCTGTGAACCACGGTTCAGGGAAAATTTAAGTGAACTGACATAACAAAGTTTATTAAGAAAATGTCCTGCCAGAGTTGAGACCTCAGAGAGGCCACCATCCTCCAATGAACAGGTGCTATTTGACTAAGGCCTTAAGATTGTCAACGGGGGTAAAAATGATCTCTCTAACAATGATATTGGCAAAATTGGATATCCATCTGAAAAAAAATTAAAATCAGACCCGTATCCCACACATTACACAAACATTAACTCAAAATGGATCAAAGACCTAAATATCAAACCTAAAACAATACAAATCACACAAGAAAAAACTGTGCTAATACACAGCTTAGAATGACTTGAAAATCTGACAAAGCACAATCAACAGATAACAATATAGATAAATGAGAACTACTAAGAATCAAACTCTTTTGCTCAGACAAAGACTTTATCAAAAGAGTTAAAAGACCACGCACAGAATGGGAAAAAATATTTTGCACCTACATGTCAGGCCAATGTTTGATCTCTATAAGGTACTGCAATATACCAACCAGAAAAAGGTAAATAACCAAATTAAGGAATGGGCAAAGGAGACAGACACTACACCAAAGAGGATATCCAGGCAGCCAAAAAACATGTGAGGGAATGCTCATGATTATTAGCTATTAGAAAAATCCAAATCAAAACTACAATGAGGTACCATCTCACCCCAACAAGGTTGGCCATGATCCAAAAAAAACACAAAACAACAAATGCTGGAGAGGCTGTGGAGAGATTAGAACTCTCCTACACTGTTGGTGGAATCACAAAATGGTACAACCTTTTTGGAAAGCAATTTTGCACTTTCTTAAAAAGCTATAAATATATATATCATTTGATCCAGTAATCTCACTGCTCGGAATACATCCTACAGAAACAAAGGCCATCACACAGATATATGCACACAAATATTTATTGTAGCACAATCCATAACAGCAAAAAGATGGAATCAACCTTAATGCCCATTAACACATGAATGGATAAACAAATTACAGTACATATACTCAGTAGAACACTATGCAATGATAAAGAACAATGATGATTTCAGGAAGCATCTCAAAACCTGGTGTCAATTTGAAGACATTACACTGAGTGAAATCAGTCAGCAGTAAAAGGACAAATATTGTACGTGACTCCTGCTATAAGGACTTAAAAATAGACTTACGCACAGATGACTCTTTGACAGCTACAATGGTGGGGAGGGAGGGCAAGAGTTGGTCATAGATTAGATAGTTGATAGAAAATTGGTTAGGTGAAACAGCGACAACACATAGTAGAAAGTAAATCAACTCAACTGGACTTCGCCATAAACTGAAAGCTCCTCTAGTCTCAACCCAATATTGCAAGGATAGAGCAGCAGGGGTGGGGGTCTGGGGACCATGCTCCTGGGAGACATCACAGCCAAGTGGCATAACTTGCCTATTGCTAAGAGAGTAGAGTCTTCAGTACCCCATATCAGTGACTGGCATCTGGGGTCTTAAAAGCTAGCAAGCTGTCATCTAAGGTATACTAAATGGTCTCAATTCAGAACAGATGATCACCAAGACCAACAAAGGCACAAGAAAAAAGAGCCTGGGAGACAGAAGGACCCATGTGAATGGGTGACTGTATCAACAGAAGAATCAGATGGAGCTTGTTAAAAGAATACCACAAGTATAGAAATGAAAAGGAGAAGTGTGCTGCCACTTGGCAAGGACAGCAGAAGAAGCTGCAGATAGATGGTCATGAAAATTTGGTTTGAATTGTATACATTCACTTAATCACAATTAAAAAAGAAAAGAAGGGAGTTAGTCAAGATGGAGGACTAAATACAGGTCTCCCTTATTCCTTCTGGAAACCAAAACCTGAATTGATAATTAAACGGAGCCTCCCGGACACCTAGTGAGCCCTAGAACAAGGCATATGGCTGTTAATTTGGACTTCATACTGCTGAACAGAAAACCTCCTCTCTTTCACTGACCGTGTTCTTCATTACAGCCGGCTTTCACAGACTGAAGGTAACTCACTATTGTAACTTTTGTTCTCTGTCTTAGCTGGTGGGCAGAGCTGGGATTTGACTGGCAGCTAACCTCAGATGCACTGCTAGAGGGATCAGCAGGTGAAATTTCAATCTTTAGAGAGCCTGGCTTTGGACTCAGTGCACCAAGGCACCTTTGGCCTCTCTTTCCATGTAGCTTGTATGGAGGTAGTTGCCAAGCTTGTGAAGGATGCCATTTTGTTCCATCACCAGGAGGCAATACCCATACAGAGACCCCAGCTGGACCTAGTTCCTAGGCTGGTAAGACAGTGACTACACACAGGAGAGCACTTTTCTGGTAGAAAAGCAGTATTTTACACAGTATTGCCTACAGCTGGGACCCAGCAACAGAGGCTGTGGGCCCTGTGTGTCTTGGCAACTTTGGCCCCTCTTTTGGTCCCTGCCAGGTGGCGAGCTCGTGTGGGACACCATCTTCTTCCACTGGGAGGCAGATATACCCTTACAGAGGCCTCAGCTGGACCTAATTCCTGGGCTGGGAGGCAGTGCCTGCCTGGAGGAGAGCGCATTTCTGGCAGAAAAGGAGGATACTATGTAGTGTCACCTACAGCTGGGGCCTGACAGCATGGGCCAGCGGGGCAGTAGCCTTTCCGTATTTTGAGCTAGTTTATAACATCTGGGGCTTAATATAGAGGTGCTTACTTTGCCAACTGCAAACAGGGACCTATACACCTGAAAACCTGGCTGACTTTGGAAGTTGTCAGATACCTTTTACCTTTCATTTTAAGACGACCTAGAGAAATAACTCTAGTCCATCCTTACAGCATTGCTCCCAGCCTCTACTGACTCACATGATGCCCCCAAAGCAACAAACTCTGGAGAAAACCGTAAACAAGAAATCAGCCACAGCTTCAGAAGGCCCCCAAAAGAAAGCAACACAAAACTTCCCAGATGAAGAAACCTTTCTGAAACTATCAGAAGGTGAATACAAAGGATTGTGTATACAGCCCTCCTAGACTTTATACAAAATTCAGCACAACGCAATGAAAAATTAAGCAAGCTGTTCGATCTGATGGCACTTGGCTTGGGGTTGGATCTGATGGAACACCAGTACTCAGAAATCGAACAGATCAACAACAAAATCAAAGACAAATACCAAAAAAAAAACCCAGAATGGAACAAATGGAAAAGAGAATTTCTGATTTGGAAGACACAGCTACTGACTCCAGCAGCTATGAAGAGAAATCAGAAAAAAAGAAACAAAAATTAATAAGCATTAATAAGCATGTGGGACTCTATTAAGAGGAACAATCTACAATTAATTGGAGTTCCTGAACAGGGCGAGACACCTGAGAACAGAGAGTATTGTGGCTGAGCTGCTGACAGAAAACCTCCCAGAAATTAGGAAAGAAGAGAGTATAGATATCCAACATACATATCGAATGCCACTCAATATAGATCTCAAAAGAAAGACTCCAAGACATATTACAATCAAGCTTAACAAAATGAAACATAAGCATAAACTCTTAAAGGCAGCAAGACTCAAAGCAGAGCTAACATTCCGAGAGAAACCCTGTAGGCTTTCATTGGATTTCTCAGTAGAAACAATGCAGATATGGAGACAGTGGTATGACACATTTAAAGCCTTGAAGGAGAAGAACTTCCAACCAAGAATTGTATATCCTGCAAAACTATCTTTCAAATAGAAAAATGAAATTAAGACCTTCACAGGTAAACAGAAACTAAGAGACTTTGTAAAAACCAAACCAAAGCTACAATAAATACTGAAAGAATCTCTTGGCTTAGAAGAACAAAACCACTAACTTTATATTTTAGAAGCAAATACAGGACACATCACCTAGAATCCTACTCAGTGAGAGAAGACTCCGAACTCAATCAAAGCTATAATAGTGAAAGTACTAATCCAGCGATCATATCATGTGAACTATGATGTCATCATATTAAAAAGAGATATGTACTATCATCGTTATAGTCCTTCCAGATGTGGAGGAAGTTGATAAGAATGGTAGTAATTAAAATTGGGTTTATACATAGTTTATTAAGGGGAATCATGGAGGTAGCTGCAAAGCACAATAAAGATGAAACATATCCAATCAAGAAACGTACTACAGGAATGTCAACAACCACAAAAACAACCTTGAAAAAGGAGACAAATCAACTCATAAAGAAGAATATCCTAAAACAGATTAATAAGAACAACAGAGAAAATGTCAACACAAAAACAAACATATCACAATGGCAACACTGAGCACATACCTATCAATAATTACACTGAATGTGAATGGACTGAACACTCCAGTAAAGAGACGTCGAGTGACTACCCGGATCAAAAAACACGACCTATCCATGCTGCCTATAAGAAACTCACCTTAGACTTAAAAATAGGAACAAACTGAAAATTAAAGTATGGGAGAATATATATCAAGCTAACAATATACAAAGAAGAGCAAGTGTGGCAATTCTAATCTCACAAAAAATAGATTTGAATGTCAAATCCACCATCACGGACAAGGATGGACACTATTTATTGCTGAAAGGTTCAATACACAAGCAGGACTTAACAATATTAAATATTTATGCATCTAATATTAGAGCACCTAAAGACATCAAAGAAACACTGACTACACCCAAAAGGAGATAGATCACTCCACAATAATAGTGGGAGACTTCAACAAACCACTCTCAATGTCGGACAGATCGTCTAGAAAAAAGCTCAGTAAGACACAGAAGACCTTATTGCCACAATTAAGCAACTAGAACTCATCGACATATACAGAACTTTCTATCCATCAGTGGAAAACTACATTTTCTTCTCCAGTGCACATGGAACATTCTCCAGAACAGACCATGTGTTAGGACATTAAACAATTCTCAACAAAATCAATACCACTGAATTAATGCAAAGCATCTTCTCAGATCAAAAAGCCATAAACATCGAAAATAACAGTAGTAAAAACATAGAAAGTGGAACTCATGGAAACTAAAACAACATCTTTCTCAAAAAGCCATGGGTTATAGAAGAAATCAGGGATGAAATAAAGAAATTTATGGATTCCAATGAGAATGAAAACACTTCCTATCAGAACCTACAGGATACAGCCAAAGCAGTGCTCAGAGGTCAGTTTAGAGGTCAGTTTATCTCCATAAATGCACATTATCTGGAAGGAAGAAAGACACCAAATCAAAGAACTAACCCTACAGCTTGAACAAGCAGAGAGAGAACTACAGAGGAACCTCTCAGGTGCCACAAGCAAACAGATGATAAAGATTAGAGCTGAACTAAACGAATTAGAGAACGGAAGAACAAGTGAAAAAACTGAAAAGACCAAAACTGGTTTTTTGAAAAGGCCAACAAAATTGACAAACCATTGGCTAAACTTACTAAAGAAGAACAGGAAAGGAAACAAATAACCCAAATTAGAAATGAGAGGGGAATTATCATAACAGATCCAACAGAAATCAAAAATATCATAACAGAATTCTATGAAAGACTGTACTCGTAACAAAATTTAAAACCTAGAGGAATTGGATCATTTCCTTGATCCATATCACCTACCAAAATTATCACAGTGTGAAGCAGAACTTAATAAACCCAACACAAAGGAAGAGATTGAAAAAGTCATCCAAAAACTTCCCAACCAAAACAAGCCCGGGCCCAGATGGCTTCACCTCAGAATTCTACCAAGCTTTTAGAGAACAGTTATCTTCAATACGACTGAGACTATTTCACAGTATAGAAAGGGATGAAATACTCCCAAATTCATTCTATGAAGTCAGGATAAGCCTGGTACCAAAGCCAGGGAAAGCCCCAACAAAAAAGGAGAACTACAGACCGAAATCACTCATGAATCTAGACACAATAATCTTCAACAAAATTCTTGCCAATAGAATGCAACAACATATCCAAAAAATGATCCATCATGACCAAGTTGGATTCCTATCAGGGATGCAAGGCTGGTTCAACATCAGGAAAACAATTAATGTGACTAACCACACAAATAACACAAAAGACAAGAACCACCTGATTTTGTGTATTGATGTAGAAAAGGCATTTGATAAAGTCCAACACCCATTCATGCTAGTAAGTCTCAGCAAAATAGGAATAGACAGTGAATTCCTCAATGTAAGAAGGACCACTTATACAAAGCCAACTGCCTACATCCCCCTGAATGGAGAGAGACTGAAATAGTTTCCCTTGGGAACAGGAATTAGACAAGGATGCCCACTCTCACCTCTCCTATTCAACATTGTACTAGAAGTTCTAGTTGGAGCAATTAGACAAGACCAAGAAATAAAGGGCATCTGCATCGGCAAAGAAGAAGTAAAAATCTCCCTATTTGTTGATGATACGATTGTATACAGACAGAATCCTAAAAACTCCATAAATAAACTACTCAAACTGTCCTAAGAGTTCAGTGAAGTCTCAGGATACAAGATAAATGTAAGTACATCAGCAGGATTCTTTAATACCAACAACAAGGTTATTAAACAAGAAATCACCAAATCAATACAATTTACTATAGCCCCTAAGAAGATAAAGTACCTGGGAATAAATCTAACCTGAGAAATAAGAGACCTTTACAAAGAGAACTACATCCTTTCTACAAGAAACTAAGATAGATTTACATAAATTGAGAAACCTACCATGCTCATGGATAGGAAGACTCAACATTGTGAAAATGTCTATTTTACCCAAAGCAATCTAACTATGTAATGCAATCCCAATGCAAATTCCAGTGACATTTTTTAATGAGACGGAGAAAGAAATTACCAACTTTGTCTGGAAAGGGAAGAAGCTCCGGCTAAGTAAAGCACTACTGAAGAAGAACAAAGGGAGGCCTCTCATTACCCAATTTTTGAACCTATTACACTGCCATGGTACTGGTACAAAAAGACACAGATACATCAATGCAACAGAACTGAGACCCCAGAGATGACATCATCTTCCTTTGAGCAGTTGATATTCAACAAAGGCCCTAAGACATTAAACTGGGGAAAAAACAATCTCTTCAACAAATTGTGCTGGTAAAATTGGATACCCATCTGCAAAAAATTTGAAACAAGACCCATATCTTACACCTTATACAAAACGCAATTCAAACTGGATAAAAGACCTAAATATCAAATCTAAAATGATAAAGCTCATCCTATAAAAAATAGGAACGACAATGGAAGGTTTAATACACAACACAGACAGATTTCAAAATTTGTCAAGCAAACCACAAACAACAGAAAACAGACAAAGGGGAACTATTAAGAATCAAACACTTCTGCTCATCCAAAGACTGCATTAATGGAATTAAAAGGCCACCTACAGAATAGGAAAAAATATTTGGCAACTATATGTCAGAGTGATGCCTGATCTCCATCATCCATAAAGTACTACCAAATATCAATAAGAAAAAGATAAATCATCCAATTAAGTGATGGGCAAAGGAGATGGACGGACACTTCTCTAAAGAGGAGATCCAGGTAGTCAAAAAACACACGCAGAACAAAACTACAAGGAGATACCATCTCACCCCAACAAGGCTGGCCATGATCCAAAAAAACACGAAACAACAAATGCTGGAGAGCTGTGGAGAAATTGGAAGTCTCCTACACTGTTGGTGGGATTGCAAAATGGTGCAACCTCTTTGGAAAGCAATTTGGCACCTCCTTTGGATCTAGAGGTACCATTTGACCCAGGAATTCCACTGCTAAAAATATGGCCTATAGAATCAAGGCCATTCACACCACCCGATACATGTTTATCGCAGCACAGTCCACAACAGCAAGAAGATGGAATCAATTCAGATGCCCAATAACACAGGAACGAGTAGGTAAACTATAGTATATATTCACTCAATGGAACACTATGCAATGATAAGGAACAATCATGATTTTAGGAAACATCTCATAACCTGGTTTCAATTGGAGGACATTATGTTGAGTGAAAGTAGTCAATGACAAAAGAACAAGTATTGTACGAGACTCCTATGAGAAGAACTTAAAAACAGACTCATACATGAAAAAAAAGACTCTGAGGGCTGCAAGGGTGGGGAGGGAGAGAAGGTGAGAGGAGAGGTTCTAGATTAGATATTTGACAGAAATTTGGTTGGGTGAATTCTGTGACAGCACACACTGAAGCAAGTCAAGTGCCATCGAGTCAGCGCACATTAGAAAGAAGATAAATATTAACTAGATTTCAATATAACATGATTACTCCCCCCATCTCGACCCAATACTGCAAGGACAGAGTAGCTGGGGTTGGAGGCCAGGGACTGTGCTCTCAGGGGAAATCAACGCCAATTGGCACAACTAGCATTTTGCTAAGAGAGCCCTCTGCACCCCACATCGTTGAGTTGCTTTTGGGGTCTTAAAAGCTGCCAAGCTGTCATCTGACGGTACAGCAAATGATCCCAACTCAGCAGGAACTGATGATCACCAAGGACCAAAATGACATGGGGGAAAGAGAACCCAGAAGACTGAGAGACCCATGTGAGTGGGTAACTACCTCAACTTGTGACCAAAAGTACTGGATGGTGCCTGGCCACCACCAGTGATAGTCATGATGAAGCTCACAAAGCTGAGTCTCACTGGCTGCACAAGAATAAAAGGGGGTGCACCCTGAGATCTCCACTAAAAGACCACAATTGATGGCCCAGGGGCTTCGAGGTTCCCCTGGGAGCATGGCCCCTGTCCCTGATGCTGCCGCTGTCCATAAATCCTACTGGAGGTCAACTCTTTGGACAGGAATTGATTGGACTTGGCGACACAGAGTCACCATATCATGTGTGCACTTTATGGTTTTATGCATCTATAGGATGTCATTCTGCTGACCTCTTACTGGAGAAAGGGCAGTGGGTGGAGAGGAGGGGATAGGAGATTGCTAGGAGGATAAGACATGTATGGAGCAGAGAGGAAGGGTGTGCTGTCACCAGGCAGGGATAGCAGTGGCAGCTGCACATAGGTGGGCATGCAAATTGTATGGGAATGTACATTTTCATTCAATCCTAATAAAAAAAGAAAAGAAAAGAAAATGTTCCACATCCTTCTCCACTAAGTGGCATCTGGAGTCTTAAAGGCTAGCAAGCAGCCATATAAGAAGCTGCAATTGATCTGAACTCACCTGGAACAGGAGAATGAAGAACATCAGAGACATACAGAAAATATGACCCCAAGAGACATAAACATCCACATAAACCAGAGTCTGTATCAACATGAGACTGGAAGAACTAATTGGTACCTGGCTATCACCAATGATTCCCCCTACAGGGAACTCAACACAGAGCCTCAGACAGAGCAGGAGAAACATCAGGTACAAAACTCAAACTCTATTCAAAAGGCTAGACTTGGTCGTGTGACAGAATGGAGTATTCCTGGCAGACGTGACCCGCAGACTCTGTTAGCCTGGAACGGAAACCACTGGAGAAACTAACTCTTCAGGTAAAGACTACTCAAAAAATAACTGAATTGGTCTGTAAGACAAAGTGATAGGGCAAAGATTATGCTTCTTGGCTTAAGTAAATAAGTAGACTAAGTGGGCAGCTCCAGTCTGGCAGCAAGATGAGAAGAAAGGAGACATGAGCTGGTTGAATGGATGTTCGAAATGCAGGTTGAAGGGGAGGAGCATGCTATCACAGTGTGGGGAGAACAGCTGGGTTCATATAACTGTGTGTAAGTATTTGTAGGACAAACTGACTTGAATTGTAAACTTAAAATATACACACACACAAAAGAAAGCTAATAGCAGAAAATTTTTTGAAGTGATTACCTACCATTGTAAAATACGTGAAGAAGCAAAAAAACCATTATCTATAGAAACAAAAACTACTACAGTACTTCTGGAAAGCAATTTCACAATATGTTATCAAGAATGTTTATTATTTTATCTAGCATTCAAATTCTAGCAGTTAACTATCAGGAAAAAATCAGATACACATGCAAATATTCATATCCCTGGGGCTTATTATAACATAAGTTAAAACAGTAAAAAGTTGAAACTACTTAAACACTCAGAATTGGTAAATATTTAAATACAATTTATGATCAAAATAAGCATTCATTACTAATGGGAAAAATTATTAATATATATCAATATATCCACACATATTCCAAGTAATTTTAGCTTTAAATACATATTTATGCTTATCCATGTTGTTGTTCTTAGGTTCCACTGAGTTGATTCCAACTCATAGCTATACAACAGAACAAAACACTGCTGAGTTCTACGACATCCTCACAATAGTTGTTATGCTTGAGCCATAGTTCCAGCCCAGTGTCAGTCCAGCTGCTTCAAGCTCTTCCTCCTTTTCACTGACCCTCTACGTTACCAAGCATGGTGGTTGAGTTTCTTTCAAAACAGATCTGTTCTTTCTTTCAGCAGTCCATGGTATACTCAGTATTCTTTGTCAACACAATTCTAAGGCATCAATTCTTTGATTGTCTTTATTTACCATCCAGCTTTTGCAAGGATATGAGAAGTGAAAACACCATGGCTTCTGTCAGGCCCACAACAGTCATGAGGATAACATCTTTCCTTCTCAAACTTTACAGCTGATTTGCCCAAGACAGCTCTTGCAGCTGATTTGCCCAATGCAACTCATCTTCTGATTTCTCAACTGCTGCTTTCATGGTGTTGATTTTAGATACAAAGAAAATTAAATCTTTGATGACTTAAATCTTCTGTCCATTTATTACAATATCATTTACTGGTCCAGTTGTGAGGATTTTTAAGATATTTATGTTGAGGTATAATTCATACTGAAGGTTATGGTCTTTGACTTTCATCAGTAAGTGCTTTAAGTCCTCTATCATCATTAAACAAGGTCACGTCATCCACACAACACAAGTTGTTAACGAGTTGTTAATGCAATCTTGATGCCTCATTCTTCTTCACATAGTCCGGGTTCTTGGATTATCTGCTGGACACAGACTGAGCAAATACGATAAAATTATAGAACCCTGACTCACACCTTTTCTGAATTTAAACCACACTGTATCATCTCAATTTGTTCTAATGACTCCCTAATTACTCTACGTACAGGTTCCTTAGTAGCACAATTAAGTGTTACGGAATTCTCATTCTTCACAATATTATCAATAATTTGTTATGATCCACACCATTGAATGCTTTTGCATAGTCAATAAAACACAGGTAACCATCTTTCTGGCATTGCCTGCTTTCAGCCAATGTCCCTTTGAAATCATCAATGACACCAGACATTCCATATCTTCTTCTGAATCCAGCTTGTATTTTTAGAAGTTCTCTATGTACTTTGAAATAATATAGACTTCCTAAACACTTGTTAAATAGATTAGTAAATGGGTGAATCCATGATGAAGTGAAAAGTTTCCAAATATTTACATTTATATGGCTCTTTCCTAACATTCCTAACAGCTCTATGAAGTTGTCAGTAAAATACCAGTAGTATCATTTTAGAAATGAGTAAACAAAAAATTACAAATATTAAATTCTCACACGAAGCCATACTCTCTAACAACAGCCAAAGCAACTCACTGCTATGGAGTCATTTTTGATTCATAGTGACCCTGTAAAACAGAGTAGAACTGCCCTGTTACATTTTTCAAGGTTATAAATCTTTACAGAAACAAACTGCCACATCTCTCTCCCTCAATCCTATGGCACATGATCTAAAAATGCCTATATACTAATTTGGTGCTAATTTCAGTAATTAACTCAGTTGTCTCTTTTATTCGTAGCTTAAATGCAAAAGGTTGGCAGTTCAAATCCTCCAGGCATTCCGTGGAAACTCCATGGGGCAGTTCTATGCTGACCTCTAGGGTCGCTATGAGGCAGATCCAGCTCAATGGCAGTGGGTTTAGTTTCGGTTTAAACTCAGCTGTCTCATTTGTTCATTCACTACAAAGCATTTCCCTTTATATATATTTTTTACTCTGTAAGAACTAAAACAAACAAATCCTTTGCTGTCAAGTCAATTCTGACTCATAGCAACCCTATAAGATAGAGTAGAACTGTCTCACAGGATTTCCAAAGAATGCCTGGTGGATTTCAACTGTCAAGCTTTTGATTAGCAGCCCAGCTCTTAATCATTGCACCACTAGGACTCTGAAATAAGCACAACTACATGCAAATAGAATCTTTATACTTTGAATACTATTTAGATTCCACTTCTCCGCACTGACACTGCTGCAGATAATGGAGAGTTCACATTTTTCTTTGATGCCCTGCATTCAGATAGGGGCTTCCCTTTTCATTCCTGCTCAAAAGCCTGAATCTCTAGGCTGCGGGGCCTCCTTATCACTATCACAGCACAGCAACACTAGCTAAAAATAACTCAATTTGATTGTTCCAGCTCTGGCCTTAGCTAGAAATGACAGGCCCTAAAGCTCACCTTTTATCCTGAGTGAAAGCTGATGGCTGTGTACAATACAAAGTGCTGTGAGAGCCTCAATACGTTCAAGACTCATCTCCATAATCCCACACCCGAGGAACTGACGGTAAGAAAAGGTTTTTTTAACAAGTTGATGATTATGTCTGCTTAGGTTTGTTTGTTTGTTTGCCTTTTAATAAGATGGACAACCTTCTAGTTTAAGGGACCTTATCAGCTGTTTCTTTTGGTGATGCACTGTGAAAAAGGAGTCAATTGTTGGTGCTTTTGCCATTGATCCAGTTTACATCAGTAATGAGGTTCAAAAACCAATTAACAGTCCTACCTGCATGATAAGACAGTTCCACTCAAAAGAGACTTAAAGCAGTCCCTGATGTCAATGCCATAGTAATAGAGAAAAATGTTGAATACATCCGTTTGACTTTTCTTTTGTTTAATGTGTCACATGAAGTTATTTAATACACATTTTTATTGTCATTATCTCACCTTGTAAAGATAACAGTTAATATGAAACTGTTTTCCTTCCATTAAACTGGAAAAAAAAATGACGCTTTACATTAAAAAAAAAAAAAAAAAAAAAACATTCTCACGGGAATGTTTTCTGAAACAGGCCACTTTGGGAGGAAATTTAACCATAGCTCAAGGGCACTTGGCTGACACCCTGGTGGTGTAGTAGTTAAGTGCTATGGCTGTGAACAAAGAGGTCATCAGTTCAAATCTACCAGGTGCTCTTCCGAAACTTGGTGGGGCAGTTCTACTCTGAATTACCATCAAGTCAAAACGGATTTGATGGCAGTGGGTATGGTTTTCAGTTTTATTAGAATTGAAACTTAAAGTGTTATATAATCTACCATGTTCTCCACATCCATTTTTGAGAAATATTGGTGCCTAATTTAAAAAGCCATGTTCAAAGGTGATTGCTGTGGTTTCATTTGCAATAGTAAACAAACAAAAAGTGTACACAGAAATAACCTAAGTGACCATTAATAGATGAGTGGACAGCACATTACAGAGTAATGTGAGGTCAGCTGCTAATAAAAAAGGCTGGCAATTCAAATCCACCAGCCACTCCTTGGAAGTCTGATGGTGCAGTTCCACTTGTCCTGTGGGATCATTATGAGTAAGAATCAACAGCAACAGGCTTTTTGGGTAAGATGGATTTAAAAAATGATGTAAATGTTTATGTTATAGCACAAAGGTAGCTTTATAATACATTACTGAGTGGGAGAGAAAATGGAAAAAAAGTTTTATGTTAAAAATTAAACAATATGTATTTTCTACAGTTACATATATTTCTAAGAAAACAGAAAAAATAAACACTAAAAGGATACACTTAGGGAGTTATTTTTATAGTTAATTCTAGATAACATGTAAGAGGACCTAAGAATGCAGTAATAATAACACTGAGTTGGTTTAGTTGTCATGTTTTAATTATCAGCAAGGGCAATGCAATTAATGTGTCACTTACACAGTTAAGGAAATCCTGGTGACATAGTGGTTAAGTGCTATGTCTGCTAGCCAAACGCTGGCAGTCCAAATCTGCCAAGTGCTCCTTGCACACCCTATGGGACAGCTCTACTCTGACTTGTAAGGTCACTAAGAATTGGAATAGACTTGACAGCAGTACCTTTTTATATACAGTTAAAATTAATTCCATACAACTATTCTAAATAATATTCGTGTTTAAATGTCTTATTTTCAATAAATGCCTAGAGAAAACTTTGACCTGGTCATTAATAGCCTGCCACCAAAAAAAAAAAAAAAATGCAGTACATATTTTCTATAAAAATTGTTTTCTGAAGCAATATAACACAGTAAATCTAGTCATGGTTAGATCTCTGCTTGTTTACGTACAGCCTGAGAGAAAATAGAAAGAGAAGACATTCTTCACTCCTGTAGTAGTAATGTTGGGGGATTGGTCTATGAAGACTAACTTTCTTTCTTTAGATCAGGAAGAAAGAACCTGGAGGTGCGAGGAAGAATACAGAGCCAAAAGAAACAAGTTAGTACCAGAAGGGCAAAATCCACATCCAACCACACCAGCCTAAAAGATATCCACCTAACACTTTTCTACTAAGGTACCAGAATGAAAAAGCCAAGAACTGCATGAACCTGTCATGGTTAAGTTGAGACAACCAGAATCTTACCTTGCTTCCTCTAGTTGCCACACAGAAGCAGTCTAGGACAAGAGTAATTATTAAGATTTATGTCTTTAATTCCTTCATGTACATTTTAAGTTTTAGATTAACAATCACCTCAATACGTTAAGCCATTTTCAGCACTGGAGGTAGGCAGTATGATGTAATGAACATATTTATATGTTGTTA
Organism: Heterohyrax brucei; assembly: GCA_028571685.1. Classification (NCBI taxonomy): domain Eukaryota; kingdom Metazoa; phylum Chordata; class Mammalia; order Hyracoidea; family Procaviidae; genus Heterohyrax; species Heterohyrax brucei. The sequence goes on from CM053143.1 coordinate 146,913,169, forward strand.
AGACTGAATTACTGCCTAATATTTACTAGAAGGCTTAACAGGGTCAAGTCACTAACTCATTTTCCTCATGTTTTAGGAAATAGGAGGGGGCGTATTCCTCAGCATAATTATCTCACGGGGGGCCTTGTAAGGGTTCAAGTGAAAAAGAGCTTTAAAAATTACAAACAATTCTATAGTTCATTATTAGCTGTAGATTAAGTACAGCCATGGATTAGAAATACACAAACTTGGACAGAAAAGAATAATAAAAAATAGAAAGCAGATAGTCTGAACTCAGTTTTCCCCTAAGAAGAAAGAGTAAGGGGAAAGATGGGAATTTTTTTTTTTTTTGTATAATTTTAAGTTCATAAAATAAAAACAGCAAGCATTCGAACACACTTATTCCACCTAAATATTTATGTAGTGGCCAGCCATTTTCCTTGCTGTTCTTTGAGAATTAAGTTAAATACAGTAGGAAAACCATTCTGATGAACAGGTAGAAACAAAAGCTAGTATATTATGGAGACTGTCGTCCCCTACTGCAGTAAGCGCATACCTGGGAATTCTGAGGTTTTTTCCTCAATTGCCTGAGAAAGAAATGAAGCGAGGGGGAGTTATAAAGAAAAACGAAGCTAGGGTGACTGAGCAAGAAAACCAATTTTAGATAGTATTTTCAAAAAGATTTTCAGTGTCACAGATGCACAGGTACAATTCTGAAACTTACAGGAACGAACAAAAGATTGCTGCCAGGAACAGAGCCTCTTTTTGAATGTGACCCCAGAGGAAAACCCTTCCACTGTCCAGACACAGAAAGTTTGAAAAGTGGTGGCGTTTTAACTGTAAGCACTGATGCATAGTATGTTTTAGCCTGGTCTGACATACATGCCACTTTCTATTGTCCTCCCAAAGAGCAGCTTCTCACTATAACCTCTCAGCTGTGATGACCAGAAGATAATACCTTATCTCTTATTTTCTAAAGGCATAAAAACAGAAGGACCATTGCCTGAACTCAAAAGTATTTTATAAATCAGGGATAATCACAATGTTATTAAAATTTATATATATTTTACTGATTCAGATACTGTGGAAAGTACATTTACTTCTCATAATGATCCTACGACCCACAGTCATGAAGTTCAACAATTAAGGAATGGCCATTGTGCAAGCACAGTGGCATTGTAGCAAGCTGGCAAAATTGATTGTGAGGGAGTTTTTAGCCAGTAAACAAATCACTGTATTGGAACACCCTTGTTAGTCACCTGATATGGCCCCCAATGACTTTTTTCTTTACTCAAAGACAAAGGAAATACTGAAAGGAAGACATTTTAACAAATTTTTTTCCAAAACTTAAATAATAGTGCAGAGTACTTTTTGAAAACAAAAATACACACAAAGTATAATACACAATTTGCAGGATACAAAAGACATAGGTTCTTTGTATTTTTTCCTTTTTAGTTTTTCCAATAAAATATTGTGTAAAGTTTTTTTTTTTTACAACTAACTTGTTATAAAAAATAACAATCAGTTTCAGTTATTACCAGGAGTAAGATTTGGAAAAATATATCAGGAACTGGTAGTTGATCAGTATCTTATTAAGTTTCTCACAACTTATCTCATACACTTTTTGCTACTAACCACTTTTGCCTTCCCTCAAAGAAGCCTGTATTCTCTTGAACAGAAAGAGTTTGTAAAATCTCTGATTATTGATCTACAGGTAATTTCTGATTTAAGATACTTTCAAGTTACAACAAACCACACTTACGACTACTCATTTGTTTTGTGCTTTACTGTTTGTAACATGTACCACATACAATATTGCAATACATAATTTGCTGTTATAATTCTCAGACCTTTACCTGCAGACGTTCAGTGTTATGATTCACTGCTAAAACCACCAGTTTTAAAACGAAAACTAAAAAAAAAAAAGGTGAGTTATTCAATTTATGTCAGAACTGAATTATGATGGCGTTACCAGAACAGAGAATGATTGTAAACCAGGGATTATATGTATTATTCAGTGTCCACAATATGTCAGGCTCTGTGCATTGGTGTAATAGTAAACATCACACAGTATTAAGTATGGTGGACTTAATGTTGGCCTTTACGGAGCTTTTAGAAGAGTGAGGATACCAATGTGTTCAGCAACTATTCAGTGTACCAAGGACTAAGATAACAGAAGTGCAAAATGTTACAGGATCATATAGCAGATACCCTGAAACGAGCTTAGGGATTTGAGCATGTGAATGTGTGCGTGTGTGTGCACGTGTGTGTTACTGATGATTTATCCTAGAGGATAAGATGGGGGAAAAAATCCTGAGAGAAGATATAACCTTGGCAGAGGGAATAGTTTAAGAAATACCAATTGATCCAACAGACAGAAACCATCCTGCCCATAAACAGGTTCAACTCTTACATTGCAAAAATTAAAGAAGTGATGAGGAAAGAAATGGTAGTTGGTTCAAAAATGATAGAATCTGCAAAACCCATGAGTTGCCACACTAAAAGTCATAAGAATCCTGTATGCCTCCGATGGCCAGGATCCTAGAAGTCCAGGATTTCATAATTGCATTTCCTTTCATTTTACTATTCTGAATAAAGTAACTATTCTTACTAGTCAAGTATATCCTACAATAGGATATGTGGTTCAAAGGTATACGGACCACTCTACTGTAGATATTGAAAATATGGGCAAAAGATACAGAGAAGTTGTGTCATCATTTTTCTGGTCTCAAAGACTTATTTTAACAAGAGTAAATGCAGAATCAAGTTTCTCTTCTCTCATATCCTGAGCTTCTGAAAATTTTTGATTCATGGATTTCAAAAAGTGACCACTTTTAAAATCCATATCAAAATTTGATGCATGAAAGAGTCCAGAAGAGTTACTAAGTACATGTATGTGAATTAATAGAAAATAAACAAAAACCTAGCCAGTAAAGTGATAACCAAATTCTAATTCAATGCAACAGTGAGTGCAAATGTCTAAACACTCTAAATACCACACAACGTTTAAATACTCTAAATACCACACAATGTCTAAATACTCTAACTTTCTGCCCTGGTCATACACATAAATTCAGAATAGCATGATTCCAAATAGTATGCCCATTAATAAACAGAGCAGATTAAGACATAAAAGGAGAAACCCACTTGCGTTTTCAAATATTTCCATTTAAGTTTTCAGCGCAAATCCCATTATTTTTAACCTAAATTCTGTATCCAACCTTTTATTCACTCAGAGCACAAATAAAGTCTGGAATTTAAAATTAACATATAAATGACTTTGTGTTGATTTAGAAAAACTAAGCTGACCTCAAAGTCCTTTTACCATCAGTGAAGACTAATGAAACAAAAAGCATTATAAGTTGCAGGAAAGTGCCATCAAATTTTCTTTGATTCCTTCAACAAGTATTTACAGAGCATAATTCTAGGAATATGAAATCCCTAACTTTAATGCACTTGTAACATACTTACACACATATGCCAGCCAAGTGTCATCTACATATATATATATATACATACACACAAAAATATACACACATACACACATACACACACACACACACACACATATGTAGGAAACCCTGGTGGTGTAGTGGGTTGTTTTATGTCTGCTAACCAAAATGTCAGCAGTTCAAATCCACCAGGTGCTCCTTAGAAACTCCATGGGGCAGTTCTACTCTGACCTATAGGGTCACTATGAGTAGGACCCAACTCAACAGCAGTGGGTGGATTGGGTTTTACATATATACATACATATATTTAAAAAGCACAATTATAAAATAACAGGTCAAGATCATAGTGTAGTCAGTGTTTCTTTGACATATTTAGGTGCTCTAATATTAGGCGCTCCGACTCGACAGCACTTGGCAACATTAGGTGCATAAATATTTAATATTGTTAAGTCCTGCTTGTGTATTGAACCTTTCAGCAGTAGTGTCCATCCTTGTCCACAACAGTGGATTTTACATTAAAATCAATTTTATCTGAGATTAGAATTGCCACATCTGCTCTTCTTTGTTCATTGTTAGCTTGATACATATTTTTCCATCCTTTAATTTTCAGTTTGTTCATATCTTTAAGTCTAAGGTGAATTTCTTATAGGCATCATATAGATGGGTCATGTCTTTTGATCCAAGATGTCACTTGATGTCTCTTTACTGGAGCATTCAGTCCACTCACATTCAATGTAATTATTGATAGGTATGTGTTCAGTGCTGCCACTGTGATATGTTTATTTTTGTGTTGATGTTTTCTCTGTTGTTCTTATTAATCTGTTCTGTGATCTTCTTTGTGAGTTGATTTTTCACCTTTTTCAGGGTTGGTTTTGTGGTTGTTGAGACTCTTGTATTACATTTCTTGATATGGTATGTTTCTTCTTTATTGTGCTTTACAGCTGCCCCTATGATCCAGCTTAATAAACCATATATAAACCCAGTTTTGACTGCTACCAGTCTCGTCAGCTTCCTCTCCATCTGGAAGGACTGTAATGACTGTAGTACACCCCTCTTTTTAATATGATGACATCACAGTTTACATGATATGATCATTAGATGGTTTCTTTCACTATCAGAGCTTTGTGTTTGGAACCTTACCTAACTGAGTAGGATTCTGGATAATGTGTCCTTCTAAAATACAAAGTTGGTGGTTTTGTTCTTCCAAGACAAGAGATTCTTTCAGTATTTCTTACAGCACTGGTTTGGTTTTTACAAAGTGTCTGAGTTTCTGTTTATCTGCGAAGGTCTTAATTTCATTTTCCTATTTGAAAGATAGTTTTACAGGATATACAACTCTTGGTTGGAAGTTCTTCTCGTTCACGGTTTTGAATGTGTCATGCCACTGTCTCTGTGCCAGCATCGTTTCTGCTGAGAAATCTGACAAAAGCCTACAGGGTTTCCCTCTGAATGTTAGCTTTGCTTTGAGTCTTGCTGCCTTTAAGAGTATCTGCTTATGTTGCATTTTGTTAAGTTTGATTACCATATGTCTTGGAGTCTTTCTATTGAGATCTATATTGAATGGTATTCAATACATATCTTGGATATCTATATTCTCTTCTTTCATAATTTCTGGGAAGTTTTCTGTCAGCAGCTCAGCCACAATACTCTCTGTTCTCAGGTGTCTTGCCCTGTTCAGGAACTCCAATTAATCCTAAATTGTTCTTCTTAATAGAGTCTCACATGCTTCTCAAGGCTTCTTACTTTTTCTTGTTTCTTTTTCCTGATTTCTCCTCATAGATGCTGGAGTCAGTAGCTCTGTCTTCCAAATCAGAAATTTTCTTTTCTATTTGTTCCATTCTGTTTTCCTGGCTTTGAATTGAAGCTTCCATGTCTTTGATTTTGTTCTTGATCTGTTGAATTTCAGAGTACTGATGTTCCATCAGATCGAACAGCTTGCTTAATTTTTCATTTTGCCCTGCTGCATTTTGTATAAGGTCTAAGCTAAAGCCAATAAGAGGGCTCTATATACAATCCTGTATTCACCTTACAATAGTTTCAGAAAAGCTTGTTCATCTGTGAAGTTCTGAGGTGGTTTATTTGGGGGGCCCTCTGATGCCATGGGTGATTTCCGTCATCTCCAAACTTCGTTGCTTTTGGGGCTTCATGTGCGTCAATAGAGGCTGAGAGAGATGCTGTGAAGATGGACCACAGTTGTTTCTTTGCCAAAGCCAAGGCCATCTTAAAACAAGAAGTAAAAAGTATTTGACAACTTCCAAAGTCAGTCAGGTTTTCAGGTGCATAGGTCCCTGTTTGCAGCTGGCAAAGTAAGCACCTCTATATTGGACCCCAGATGTTATAAACTAGCTCAAAATACAGAGAAGATACTGCCTGCTGGTTTCTGCTCTTGGGCCCCAGGTGTAGGTGATACTGTGTAGAATTCTGCTTTTCTGCGGAAAAGCAGTCTCTCCTGGGTGGGCACTGCCCCCCAGGTCCAGGAATTAGGTCCCACTGAGGCTTCCACATGGATGACTCCACCTCCTAGCAAAGCAAGATGGCATCCCACACAAGCTTACCAGCCAGCCGGGCCCAAGCTCCCAGCAGAAAGAGAGGGCAAGAGTGCCAAAATGCCACTGGCCCACAGCCTCCACTGCTAGCCCCGAGCCCCAGATGACACTGTGCAAAACACTCCCTCCCTGCTGGAAAAGCACTCTCCTCCCAGCAGGTGTCACCTCCCAGCCTAGGAACCAAGTCCAGCGGGGGCCTCTGCCTGGGCTTCTCTGTTTCCCAGTGGATCAAGTAGGCATCCCACACAAGCACATCTGTATAGCTACCACATGGTGGAGGCTGAAAGATAGGCCAGAGGAGCCAAGGTGTACAGAGTCCAAAGCCAGGCTCTCAGAACATGGCAACTACACTTGCCAGTCCCACTAGCAGTGCATCAGAGACCAGCAGCTAGTCAAGTCCCAGGTCAACCCACCGGCCAAGACAGAGGAAAAAAAATCAGAACAGTGAGTTACCTTCGGTCTGTGCAAGCCTGTGCTGACCAAGAGTGGGGTCAGTAAAAGAGAGGAGGTTTTGGGTTCAGTGGTATGAAGTCCTGGCTTGGCTGGTATGAAGTCCAAATTAACAGCCCTATGCTGCATCCCAGGGCTCACTAGGTGTCCAGAAGGCTCTGTTTAAATATCGTTCCAGGTCTTGGTTTCCAGAGGGATTCAGGGAGAAGTGCATTTAGTCTGCCATCTTGACTCCACCCCCTAGATCAAGTTATTTCAGAGATAAATGATTTGATTTTGCAGCTCTCCACACTGAATCAACCATCTATAAATCCAAATGGTTCATTATGAAAACTAAAGCACTAGATCAATACAAAGCATTGGATCAGTATACTATGTGCAGTTTTTTTCTCCCAAGTTAATTACAGGAAGAATATGAGGAGGTGCTTCCCATTTGTTGTACTACAAATATTCTGCAAAAGCTGAGAAGAATATTTTGAGATCCATAATAAATCTATTTTTCACTAAGCTATGGGTTGTTTTTGCTTTAATTATTTAGTGAGTTGACAATAGCCACATTAATGGACTCAAACCAAAGACTATGAAGATGGCACCAGACTGGACAACATTTCTCTGCATTATAAGGTTGCCATGGGTTAGAAACAATCAATAGAGACTAATAACAACAGTAACTTAAGTATTGTTATTTTAGAGCATGTCCACAAATTCCTTGGCACACTTCCCATCAAGAGATAGAATATAATTCTCCTTTCCTTAACTGTAGGCTGCACTTAATGATATGCTTTTAATACAAGATTAGGTTAGAAAATGATTACAGCTTCTTCTGGCTCTTACTCTTGGGAAACTTGCTTTTGGACTTCAGATATCCTACTGGGAGACTCTCAGGCCATGCTTAGAGGCCAAGTGTAAATATTCTGGCTAACAGCTCCTGCTGAGGTCTCAGCTATCAGCCAGAATCAACTGCCACATACAGAAGACCTAGGGGTGATTTTAGCTAACCCAGCCACCATGCAATGCAACAATCTGAGAAGCCTAAGCAAAAAATACCTAGACTAAATGCAGTTGGTCCCTAGAAGAGTGAGATAAAAATAATAAAAAATGGATCTTATTTCATACCACTAAATTTGGTACGATTTGTATTGATATAAAATATAACTGACATTACTAATAAAATAGAAATTTTAAAAAAGGTAAATAACAGCTAACATGTATTGAAGGCTTACTACAGGTAGGATACAGATTTAATCCTTGTAATGACTCAACAGACAGGATTGATGGTATTACCCAAATTTACAAATAAGGAAACAGAGACACAAAGAGATTAAATAACTCACCCAGTCACACAGCTAGGATTGGTGGTTGAGATTTGAATTCAGTCTGGCACTAGAGCTCACACTTTTTTCTACAATGTGGTATGTCTTCCAGTGATCCAAACAAGGATAACATAGGAAAATGTGTGTCATACATAGAAGATAGAAATACACAGCCACAGATACACTGTTAAACACTAAAGAAAGGAAAAGTCTGTCCCCAGTCTAGCTCAACAGTATGCAAGCATACATGTCTCCTTCTTATGTGGAATCAAAATGTCTTTGGAGACACAAAAAGACTACAAGAATAAATGGAAGTGTTTTCGATGTTACTGAGGCATAGTAACATAGTGTTTCTTGTGTGGAGTTAATCCCACCTCACAGTGACCTTACACGATGGAGTAGAACTATTCTGTAGGATTTCCAAGGCTGTACTCACCTTTCAGTTACTGGGCATGCTGCTTAGTCACTGCTTCACCTGAGCTCCCCTGAAAAATCATTAGGCCTAGGATTACTTCGTATTTAATTTGCAGATGCTTAGATGGTCTTTGGAAATTGGTGGCATAGTGGTTAAGTGCCATATCCGCTAACCGAAATGTTGGCTGTTTGAATCCACCAGGTGCTCCCTGAAAACTCTACGGAGCAGTCAGTTCTACTCTGTTCTATAGCATACCTATGAGTCAGAATTGACTTGACAGCAATGGCTTTGGTTTAGTTTGGGTTTACACGATTTTAGCAATTCCATGGTGTTCACTGTTCCAGAGGAGGACAGCTCTACTCTAGGATAGCCATTTTGAGCAAGGCAGGAATGCAAAAACAGGAGAGAGAGAGAGAAAAAAATTCCCTCATCTTCCCCAATCTTTCCAAGTGAACTTCATCCTTTACTCATCAGTAATGGGCCTGAAAGTTCCCCTCTTGCCTTGCTCTAATGAGCCTCCAAATCTTGTGACATTCATCTCTACATTTCAGTTTTATGGTCTTTAAACATATCCAGCCTTGCTTGATCAAATACTTTTTAAGTTACATAGACCTTACATATCAATTAAGGTTAAGGTGAAGGCAAATATTCTTTGCTGAAAGGACTTCAGATAATTCCATTACTTCTGTTTCATATACAAAGCTCGGTAAGATGACAAAAAGAGGCCTGGGTAAGTGATGAATCTTGTGTCACAATGAGAAAGAGATGTTAATTAGAAAAGTATTGAATGAAGGCCTCTGGCACTGAAGCATGAAACCCAAAATAATTTTATTGTTTCTATAAAAATCTTCCTCAGAACATGGTCAAGAATGATAACTGAGCAAAGGTGGACAAGAGAATCTGGACATTAGGCATCTTTATCTTTTAGAAATCTTAAGGGAGATCCAAAGAAAAAATATTCTTAACATCAGGAAGCTGGCCTGATATTATTAGCTGCACCTCGGTGTTGCTAGGAGCCTGGCTGGCACTCACAGCAAGGCCTTGGTATTCTTTTGCAGAACACAAACAATTTTGCAGAACATCATTATTAGACAAGGCCACTCTGTGTTCATGTTATATCAAGGTCACTCCATGCTAGTGTTTGAGCATACACAGAAATTGTAACACAGTATTTCCCATCATGGCTAATATAAGTGATTTGTTTCTTTACCAATTACAGTTACAGAGATGCTTTAAGTCCTCCAACCTTCTAAATAAGATCTATTAAAATACTGAAAAATAGAATTATCCCTGCTTCCTACAACATCCAATCCAGAGCACCTTCTTTAAGCTCTCCTAAAAAGCAGCTAACATGAACCTAATCCTACCATAAGTCTTATCTAATACACTGTTACTGAGATTTCCATTTTTCTGCCTGAGGTGGTCTCTTTCCTTAAAGCAAGCATAAGTCCTGCTCGTTCAACTACACATGTGTTTCTGGTAGTCTTTGGCTGGGTGGTGTAGACAAACGCAAGAAAGAAAGAAACAGCCAAAGTGTCATATGGGTCAGGAAAATATCCGCTGAGAGATGGAGAATGATCACAAAAAATATCTCCATCAAGTCAGATGTGAAGTTGAAGATACTGTAAAAGGAGGCAAAACAAGTTATCAGTTTGGCACAAAAGTTGGGAGAATGTTATTAGGTGCTGTTGAGAGTTCAACCTCTATAGCAACTAAGTGTATGACAGAATGAAACATTGCTCAGTCCTGTGCAGTCCTCTCAATTGTTGTCATGCTTGAGCCTATCCTTGAAGACACTGTGCCAATTCATCTCACTGAAGGTCTTTCTCTTTTTAAATGATTTTCTTCTTTACCAAGCATGACATCCGTCTCCAAGGACTGGTTCCTCCTGATAACATGTCCAAACTACAAGAGACAAGGTCACCCCATCTTCAATTCAAAAAGAGTACTCTGGTTGCATTTCTCCCAAGTCAGATTTGCTCATTCCTCTGGCAATTCATGGCATATTCTATGTTCTTAATCCACACCATAATTCAAATACATCATATCTTCTGCAGTCTTCCTTACACACTGTCAATCTTAGGCAGGCACATGAGTCTATTAAAACCACCACAGCTTGGGTCAAGCACAACTTATTCCTCAAAGTGGCATCTTTGTTTTTAATGACTTTTAAGAAGTCTTCTGCAAGCATATTTGCCCAATGTGATGCATTATTTGATTTCTTAACTGCTGCTTCCAGGAGAATTGACTGTTGCGGATCCAAGTAAAACTATAGCCTTGATAACATCAAGATTTTCTCTGTTTTATCATGATGTTGTTTACTGATCCAGTTGTGAGAACTTCTGTTTTCTTATGTTGAAGTGTAACCCACATGAAGACTGTGGTTTTCGATCTTCAATCAGTTAAGGGCTTTCTTTTATTCTTTTTTAAATTAGGATTGAATGAAAATGTACATTCCCATATAAATTCACATGCTCACCTATATGCGGCTCCCACAACTCTCCCTGTGCGGTGACAGCACATCCTTCCTCTCTGCTCCATATATTTCCTATCCTCCCAACAGTCTCCTATCTCCTCTTCTCCACCCACTCCCCTTCCTCCAGTAGGAGGTCAGCAGGATGACATCCTATAGATGCACAGAACCATAAAGTTCCCACAAGATACGGTCACTCTGCATCGCCAAGTCCAATCCACTGCTGTCCGAAAAGTTGACCTTCATTATAATTTAAGGACAGGGGCTACATCAGGGCCATGGGCCATGCTCCCATGGGAACCCCAAAGCCTCGGACCATCAGTTGTGGTCTATTAGTGGATATCTTACGGTGCACTCCTATTTATTCTTGTGTTGCCAGTGAGAATCAATTTTGTGAGCTCCATCGTGGCTATCACCGGTGGTGGCCAGACACCATCCTTTTCTGGCCATGAGTCTATGTGGGTCTCTCTATCTTCTGGGTTCTCTTTCCCCCATGTCGTTCTGGTCCTCAGAGATCATCTGTTCCTGTTGAGTTGGGACCATTTGCTGTACCCTCAGACGGTATCCTGGAAAATTTTTTTTTTTTTTTAATCCTTATTCACATCTTTATTCAATTGGCTTACTTTTGTAAAGGCTTCTCAAGCTATATTTTAATTTTGATAAATTTACAAATTCCTCCAAAAAGGTATTCAAATTTATATACTCGTCAGCAGTGTACTACCTGTTCTTACACCCTCACCAAATACTATTACACTTTTTCTTTTAACTTTGTTATGTGTGTTTTTATTTTGTTTTTTAATTTTTTTTTATTATTAAATAAAAAATGAAAGTATACATACTCTGTGCTTACAATACTAGGTTAAGAGGAGTACACAAGTTGTGTTAAAGTCCCACTAATATTGATCTTCTTACTAATGTGTATTGTCACCAATTTCACCCAACCAAATTTCTAACATCTATCTAATCTAAACCCTCGCCCCTTGCCCTCCCACCTTCCCCACCCTTCCCACCCTTGTAGCTGTCAAAGAGTCTTTTCTATTACGTATGAGTATGCTTTCAAGTTTTTATCGTAGGGATTTCATATCATAATTGTCCTCTGTCACTGACTAGTTTCACTCAACACAATGTCCTCCAGTTGAGACCAAACTGAGAGACGTTTCCTGCTACCATCGTTGTTCCTTATCAGTGTATAGTGCTCCATTGAGTATATATATATATATCAAAGTTTACCCATCCATTCTTCTGTTGGTGGGCATCTGAGTTGATTCCAACTTTTTGCTATCATGGACTGTGCTACAATGAACATTCGTGTTCGTGTAGCAGTTGGTGTGAATGGCCTTGATTTTGCAGGATATACTCTGAGCAGAGGAATTACTGGGTCAAATGGTATATCTATATCCATTATTTTAAGGTAACGCCAAATTGCTTTCCAAAGAGGTTGCACCATTCTGCAATCCCACCAACAGTGGAGAGTTCCAATCTCTTCGTAACCTCTCCAACATTTATTCTTTTGTGTTTTTTTGGATCATGGCCAATCTTGTTGGGGTGAGATGGTATCTCATTGTTGTTTTGATTTGAATTTCTTGAATAATTAATGATTGTGAACATGTCCACACATGTTTTTTGGCTGCCTGGATTTCCTCTTTAGAGAAGTGTCTAGCTCTTTTGCCCATCACTTAATTGGATGATTTATCTTCTTATTGATATTTTGTAGAACTTTATAGATTATGAAGATCAGGTGTTGGTCTGACATAGAGCTGCCAAATATTTTTTCCCATTCTGTAGGTGGTCTTTTAATTCTTTTGATGAAGTCTTTGGATGAATGTGTTTGTCAGATTTTGAAGTCTGTCTATATTGCGTATTAAAACATCCTTTGTTGACCCTATCTTATCTTGGATGAGCTTTATCGTTTTAGCTTTTATATTCAGGTCTTTTATCCAATTTGAGTTGATTTTTGTATAAGGTGTGAGATAAGGTCCTCAGCAATCATCTGTTCCTGTTGAGTTGGGACTATTTGCTGTACCCTCAGACAGCAGCCTGGCAACTTTTAAGACCCCAGACAAAGGGCTTTAATTCTACCTCCCTTTCAGCAAGCAAGAATGTGACATCTGCACCACTTATTGTTAACGAGTCTTCCTCCAATCCTGATGCTGCATTCTTCTTTATATAATACAGTATCTCAGATTACTTCATTGGCATACAGATTGAGTAAGTTAGTAAAGGGACACAACCTTAACTCACACCTTTCCTGACTTTCAACTATATAGTATCCCCTTGTTTTGTTTGCACAACTACTGCTTGGTTTATTTATGGTTTCCACATAAGCAAAATTAACTATTCTGAAATTCCTATTCTTACTAATATTATCCATAATTTGTTATGATCCACAGAATCATATTCCTTTCTACAGTAAAAAAAAACACAAGTAATTCTGGTATTCTTTGCTTTCAGCCAAGAACCACCTGATATCAGCAATAATATCTCTCATTCCACATCATCTTCCAGGATGAATTTCTAGCAGTTCTCTGTAGGTGTACTGCTGCAAAAGCTTTTGAAATAGCTCCAGCAAAATTTTACTTATGCATGACATTACTGATACTGTTTGACAAATTCTACATTCTGTTGTATCACTTTCTGTGGAATGGGCACAAATATGGATCTCTTCCAGATGGAGACAGCCAGGAAGATGTCTTCCAAATTTCTTGGCATAGACAAATGAGCATCTCCAGCACCACAACTATTTATGGAAACATCTCTATTGGTATTCCTCCAGTTGCTGGAGCATTCATTTTTGCCAATGCCTTCAGTGCAACTTGGACTGCATTGTACTCGATCATATGTTACCTCCTGAAATGGCTGGATGTTAATCTATTCTTTTTGGTAGTGTGATTCAGTGTATTCCTTCCATCTTCTTTTGGCACTTCCTGTATCATACAATTATTTTTCCATACAATACTTCAGTATTGCAATTCAAAGCTTGAATTTTTTGCTTCAGTTCTTTCAACTTGAGAAATGCTGAGCATCTTCCTTCCTTTTCGTTTTCTAACTTCTAGTATTTGCACCTTTTATTGTAATATTTTATTTCATCTTCTCGAATCACTCTTGGAAATCTTCTGTTCAGCTCTTTCACTTTGTCATATTTTCCGCATTAAGTTTCAGAGTCTTGTCTGATATCTTTTTTGGTCTTCTCTTTCTTTCCTGTCTACTTAATGAGTTTTTTCCTTCTTCATATATCATGTTCTTGCTATTAGTTCACAACTCATGTAGTCTTAGGTCATTAGTGTTTAATGCACTAAATCTATTCTTGAGATGGTTTCTAAACTCAGGTGAAATATACTCAAAGTCATATTTTGGCTTTTGTGGACTTACTGCAATTTCCTTCAGCTTCCATGTTAATTTCTGTGTAAGCATTTGATGGTCTCCACTGTCACTTTCCAGGATGTATTCTACTTGATTTCAGTGTATTCTACCTGGTAAAATCCACATGCATAATTGCTGTTTGTGTTATTTAGAAAAAGGCATTTGTGATTAAGAGGTCATTGATCTTCTGAAATTCTATCATGTTACCACCTGTCCCTTATTGTTTCTGTCACCGAGACCATATTTTCCAGGTATTTGCAACTTTTGCATTCATCAGTAATTACCAACGCATCCTGACGGCATATTCAATCCATGACAGACTACAGAAATCGGCAATATTCAGTTTCTTCATCTTTGGCCTCAGTAGTTGTCCCATAAATTTGAAAAACACTCATATTAACTTATCTTCCTTGTATAGGTATGGATAGTATCTTATCACTGATAGCATTGTACTTCAGGACATGTTTAAGTGTTCTTTTTGGTGATGAATACACCAATCCTCTTCAATTTGTCATTCCCATCATAGCATGCCACATGATTCTGTCAATCAAAATGGCCAATACCAATCTACTTCAGCTCACTAATGCCTAGGATAGTGATCTTTTGTGTTCCATTCCCTTTTTGACAACTTCCAATCTTTCTAGTTCCCTACATTGTACTCCCATGTTCTGATGATTAAAGGAAACTTATGATTGTTTCCGCTCATTTTGAACCATGCCACACTAGCCAATGTAGGTCCATAAATTTTGACTCAAGCCACATCATTACAGGTGACTCTACTTTGAGGAAGCTGCTCTTCCCCAGTCATGTTTTGAGTCCTTCCAACCTGAGGGGTTCATCTTTCAGCATTGCATCAGATAGCATTCCATGGCTATTCATGAGGTTTTCAATGGCTTGTATTTTTAGAAGTAGACCACCAGGTCCTTCTTCTTAGTCTATCTTATTTTGGAAACTCTGCTGAAACCTGTCTGCCACGGCTGACCCTGCTGGTATTTGAAATATGGGTGACCTAGATTCTAGCATCATAGCCACAGCAAGCTACCACAGCAGGATGAACTAACAGATGAGTGGTGGCAGACTGAGTGCTTGGTAATTTCATGACAAATGACTATTCTCAGTGTACTCTTTCTCAATATGCTCATTTGAAAGTGATATTTCCTTCAATGAAAAAAAGTCACTGTGCAAATTTTGATACTATAGGCATCTACCTGAATGTTTTCTCAGACTATCCTTTGTTGCTGATTATATCTAGATTGTAACTGCCTGCATGATGTCCACTGTGTCCAGAATGCATAGTGGGTGTTAAAACCCCTGACACTGTTCTATCAAAAGGAAAAGTTGAGCTCTATTAATCTCCGTTATAATTCTAGAAATATGTCTGTATTTTATGTTTGCTGTCTTGTATGAATGGAGGATAAAAATAGCAGAAACAGGTGCACAAGCTCAAACTGGAATGGGTGATATGACAAAACCTTGACCTCTCTGCAGCAGTTTGCTGCTTGAGGACACTCAGCTGCCATGAGTCTTCAGACCCTTGAAGAGACGCGAAAGTGAGGGATTAGGAGCCAAAGTTGGCAGGCAGTGCACAGAGTTCCCTCCCCACCAAAAAATGAATTTACCTCAAAGAAAGACAACTGTAACAACAATCCATCATATGGTTAGAAAATATAAAGGTGATGAGGGAAAAGC
Organism: Heterohyrax brucei; assembly: GCA_028571685.1. Lineage (NCBI taxonomy): Eukaryota > Metazoa > Chordata > Mammalia > Hyracoidea > Procaviidae > Heterohyrax > Heterohyrax brucei. The sequence goes on from CM053143.1 coordinate 146,928,846, forward strand.
CTTACTCATATTTCTCTGGATAAAGCACCAGAAAACCAAAAGAAACATCTGAAGAAAGTGGCATTTACACAGAGAACAACAAGAGAGACATGTGAAGAGGGGGCCTCACACAAAGGGGAGCTCTTACTCATGAGAATCAGTACAAAGGATGAGTCTGTGAAAACCATGACGAGAATTTCAGTCAGTTTTTGCCCCAGTGATACCACTAAAAAGCAGTCTTATAAATATGTCTCACATATTACAATTTTCCATAATAATTGTTCTAAAAAATTATGTAAGTAACAGTGAGAGTGACATACCACGTAAAAATAATGAATATGGAAAACTCCCTAGAAGATTTTTCCTGTTCAACTCTTAGGAGAATTCAACCAGAAAGTAAATCCTAAGAGTTTACAAGCAGCATTTAATATTACAGCCAGAGTATGACTCTAAATGTCCTGTGGAAATGCTTAGGAAAGAAAAAACTCAATGTAAAGAGAGTGGACAAATTTTAAACCACAGAATACTCTTAATGGACATGAGAGAGTTCCTACTGAAAAGACTCAGCACGCTTGTAGTGCAAACTCCTGGAAGACAAGTATTTCTCAAAATGTGAGAACTACTTCTAAGCAGACACTCTGTAGGTGTGATCAGTGTGGAAAGTCCTTTATTACACTGTCCATTCTTCTTCTCTCTCTCTTTCCTCCAGTTTATTTTCCAGATTCTTCTAGCTCAAGCTTTATCTCCCACTACCTCTTCTCTGAGTTTTCGTGTCCCTTTATGCCCTTGTGTATTAGCGTCACTGCACTGTACTCTGTATTCAGCGTCACTTGTCTTTTCTACTCAGGAGCTACATTGTTTTAATTCTGGTGAGTGTTACTTTTATTTGTGGTTTTTGTGGTTGTTGTTGCTTTGTTCCTTTTCATCTTAGCGTGTGTGCTTTGTTTTGTTTGTGAGGGTTGCATGAACACACACTTGTGTTATTTTAAAGTTCACCAACTTTTTATTTTATCAAGGAGGGGCATTACAATACAAGTACTATTATTTTGTAAAAGAAAGAAGACAATAGTATCAAAAGTAGGGATAGCATAAATAAAGGATAGTTTCGTCCCAAGGTAGGGCAGTTGGGAAACTTATGTCAACATTGTACACATACACAGGCATGTATGTGCATGTGCACACACACACTCATATGCAAGCACACCATTATCCTTATAGCTCTCATTCTACCAGAGAATAAGATTTTCACTTTGGATGACTGGATCCAGACAGTCACCAGAAGATTTGATCTCCTGGTATGTTTTGGATTCTGTGATTTTATTCATATTCTACTTAATTCTATTTTATATATCTTACTCTATGTAGCAGTTCACTTTTAACTTTCAATTCTCTATCTCTGCATAAATAATATTTTTTCCTGTGGATTATTGATGTTAATTTTGAAATTCTAATCAGGATTCCTCTTGTCAATTTTTTAAATTGAAAATCTTGTTTAGATAATTGTAGAGGTTACATGAAATTGTAATGCAGTTCATATGCAATTTTAAGAAAAAATACAGAGATCTCATTGACACTCTACCTAGTATCCCATTGTGTCAACATTTTGAAAACATAATAAGGATCTAACCAAAAACTGAGTCCATGGTCATAAGTGTAGATGTATAGGCATCTATGCGAATGGGTGTATACATGTGAGTACACAGGTGTACACAGACAGCAGTATCTATATGTATATTTACACACAGATATGTGTGTGTAGGCACACCTATTTGTAGAAAACATAATTTCAAATTACTTCTCCATATAACCAAACACCTTGTGAGACTGGTGTTTGGGATTTGATGGCATAGGATCTTCAGCTCATGGGCCACCTCAGCCAACTGGTACAATGCAGTTCATGAAGTTCATGTTCACCATCCTAGTGGGTGTGTACAGTCTGAGGTCTCAAATGTTTGTGAGCAGCCATCTAAGATGTAATCATTGGTGTCTACTTATAAGGAGCAAAATAAACTGAGTAAACCAAAATCTCAAAGAAGAAACTAGTCTACAGGGCTAATAGCCTACCTGAGACATAGCCTTATCTACTCTGAAACCAGAAGACCTATGTGCTGCCCAGCTGGCATTACCAACTGTTCTGATGAGAGCCACAACAGATGGACCCTGACAGAATAGGATAAAAATGCAGAACAGATCTCAAAGTATCAAGAAGTCTAGACTTACTGGGCCTATTAATATTAGAGGACACCCTGAAGCTATTTTCCTGAGACACTCTTTAAACCTTGAAGCAAAACTATTCCCTGAGGTCACTTTTTAGTAAAATAATAGATTGGCACACAATAAATATTACTCATGTATACAGCACTTCTCTAGGAAAAAAGAAAATCCAAGATCAAAAGCTCAGCAATTACTATAAAGCAAAGATGAGACAAGAAGGAACAGGGAAACTAGAATGGCCAGAACACAACAGAAAGAGAATGACCAGAACACAATGGAAAGAATGTTGATACACTGTGAAAAATGCAACTAAGGTCACTGAGCAGTATGTGTAGAAATTGTCAAATGGGAACCCAATTTGCTGTGCAAGTTTTCACTGAAAATATATTATTTTAAAAAATTATTTACACTAATTCTGATTACACTTACTAGCCAAGTGCCGTCAAGTTGGATCTGACTCATACTTAATGGACAGTTTAAAGAAGCAGGGCAAAAGTAATAATTTCTGTATCAAAGAACATTAGCCATTAATGAATGTCCTCAAAAGAGAAAGGCAGAGGAATATTTGAAACACAGAAGAAAAAAGAAACACACAGAAGAAATGAAGACAGAGGCAGAGACTGAAGTTATGCTGCAACAAACCAGGGACTGCCTGGCATCACCAGGAATTGAAAGAGACAAGCAAAAAAGATTCTCCCTCAGAGCCTTCAGAGGGAGCATGGCCTTGCTGACACCTTAATTTTGAACTTGTACCTTTCAGAATTGTGAGAGAATAATTTTCTGTTATTTATACACACACACAGACACAGACATACACACACACACACACACAGACATACACACACACACACACACACACACACACACACGGTCCGACAATTAAGTTCATGACCTTAATTGTTTCCAGTGCTACACACCTCACTGCTAAATATCACTATGGTTATCTTTGAAGTATTCCCTCTGGGAAGCTATGCATTGACGCCAGTGCCTAGTTCACCCTTCAGAGCAATTTGGAACTCTTTCTGGAATGACCACTGCGCAGGATGGCACGGCAGCAAATTTGCAAACTTAGTTATACAGTTGCCTGTGGGGAGTTTTTAGCCAGTAAGCAAATAATTGTATTGGAGCCCTCCTTAGTCACCTGATCTGGCCCCCAGTGACTTTTTTCTTTACCAGAAAATAAAGGATATCTTGAAAGGAAGACATTTTGCTGACATTCAGGACATCAAGGGTTATGGGAAGACAGCTCTGATGGCCATTCTGGGATGAGTTCACAACCCTGTCAGTCCTTGTACATATACATATGTATGTTGTTGTTGCTGTTTGGTGCTGTCAAGTTTGTTCCAACTCATAGCACAATGGAAGGACACACTCCCCAGTCTTGCACAACATCCACAATAGTTTTTAAGCTTTAGCCTATTGTTGCAGCTACTGTGTCAATCCATCTGATTGAGAATTTTCCTCTTTTTCACTTGTCTTCCACTCTACCAAGCACAATGTCCCTCTCCAGAGACTGATCCTTTCTGACAACATATCCAAAGTATGTAAGAGGCAGTCTTGCCATCTTTGCTTCCAAGGAGCAGTCTGGTTGTACTTTTTCCAGCACAGAGCTGTTTGTTCTTTTGGCAGTCCATGGTACCTTCAACATTGTTCTCCAAAACCACCATTCAAAGGAATCAATTCTGACACATATATTTATATATTTATATATGGATATATCTACAAGGGCTGACATACATACATCTTTATGCATGTGTGTATTTAATGTGTGTATTTAATTGCATACAGCTTTATCATGTGTGTAGGTTCATGTAGCTATCACCACAATCAAGACACTAAACAGTTCCAGCACCAAAACAATTTCTCTTATAACATTTTTCTGTGTCCTTTTATAACCACAATTTTCTCTTCTCTCCCATCTCCATCTCTATTCCCTGGAAATTTTATCCTTTCTAAAATGTTTGTTTATGCATGTTTATATGTGTATATTTATGTAGAGGTAGGAGAAGGGAAAGGGAGGGGGACAGGGAGGGGACGGAGAAGGGGATGGGGAGAGAGATAAACACAAAATGTCTGCAGTTCAAATCTACAAAGTGCTCCTTGAAAACTCTGTGGGCCAGTTCTACTCTGCCCTGTAGGGACACTATGAGGTAGAATCAACCTGACAGCAGTGGTTTTGCCATTGAGTCAATTCTGACACACAGCAACCCTATAGGATACAGCAGAATTGCCCCATAGGGTTTCCAAGGACTGGCTAGTGGATACAAATTTCTAACTTTTTGGTTAATAGCCAAGCTTTTAACCACTGCACCACCAAAGATGTGTGTGTGTATACATGTATACACACACACATACACACACATGCATATACACAGATCTTGAATGGATACAATCCACAGATCTTATTCAGATTTTCCTAGTTCTGCTTCTCCTCATTTGTGTGTGTGTATTTAATTGCATACAGCTTTATCATGTGTGTAGGTTCATGTAGCTATCACCACAATCAAGACACTAGACAGTTCCAGCACCAAAACAATTTCTTTTATAACATTTTCCTATGTCCTTTTATAACCACAATTTTCTCTTCTCTCCCATCTCCATCTCTATTTCCTGGAAATTTTATCCTTTCTAAAATGTTTGTGCAATGAGTCAGAATCAACTTTATGGCAATCGGTTTTGGTTTGAAATAAATTAGGATCTTGTCCTTAGCTTCTGAGAGAATAATCTTATATTTTGCTGGGTAATCAAAGTATGATTGTTTTTGAAACCACCAGGCAATACTTGACAGTCTGTGCAAACGAATGGGGGCTATACAGACCACATTTTGTTAGCAACGCTCAGGAAGGGAGGGGAGCGTGATTTAGTGCATCATGCATACTCAGTGTGTCCCCAGTTGTGACTATGCAATCAGGCTCCAACCTTGACTATGCAACACAGCCAATAAATACATGTGGGTATGCATGTAGCTTGAACCTTCTTGTTGGTGGAAGACATTCACACATGAGGGAGGGTTATATATCCCTGAAATAGTGAAATTCTCCTCTGGGACTCTTCTCAGACCTTGCCCTATGTATCTCTCCATTTATATCCTTTCTTATTATAATAAATTGAAATAGTATACTTGCCCTGAATTCTATAAGAATGGAGAAATGGGGGCATGGGGAGTGGACTCATTTTCAGGTGAGAAGTTAATTCACAGTAATCCATACTACACAGTTGGGAAACGAAGGTGGTGTAGTGGTTGAGTGCTATGTCTGGTAACCTAAAGGTTGGCAGTTCATATCCACCAGGAGCTCCTCAGAGACTTTATTGGGCAGTTCTGCTCTTGTCTTACAGAATCAGTATGAGCTAGCATTGACTTAACGGCAGTGGCTGTGGTTTAAGTTTTGCCCTTTATTTAGTACATACTATAGAAATGGAATAACTTGGCTTGGCTGGCTATACAAATGGAATAATAAGCAGTATTTCACATTTGTGATTGGCTTTTTTCACTCACAATAATTCTCTGGGGGGCCATCCAAGTTGTATGTATCAATACATCTTTTACTTTGTATTGTTGAGTAATATCTCATGATATGTATATGCCACAGATTGTCTGATCATTCATCCCCTGAAAGATATCTGGGTTGATTTTGCTTTTTGGCTAATTAAAATAGTTGTTTTGAGTATTTGTGTAAAGGGAAAAAAAAAAAAAAGCGGAAATGCAAAGAAAGCCAATTTGTCATCATATGTAAGGCACAGGACCATTATATTTACTGGACTTAGCCAACTTAATGTGTTCATTTCATACCAGGCACTGTTCAATGTAGTTTGGAAATCATTTAGTCTACATAACAAGTATTATTACATCCCCAAAGCACACATGAGGAAATCAGAGTGGTTAAATAACTTATGCAAGATCATATAATTTTTAAGTGGCCACACTGAAATTTAAACCTTCGCATTCTGACTTCTGAGCCCATTATTTCAACCATAATTCAATACAGAGCTAGAGAGTCAAAAAGACCAATCTATAAGTAAGTATGTTTAGCTATTTGCAACTGTTTCTTGGCTTTTGTTAACTTGATCATAGGTACGCCATTTGGCTTCACTACACCCAAACGTTTTTATGGATAAAAGAAGATGGATACATTTAATTATGGATACTTTTTTTTCCCCCCCAGAACAGACAATCTAATTTTTACCATGGTTAACTAAATCTATGCTTCAAAGGGAGAATTCTAACTGATGGAGCTGGCATGTCTCTACATTTTCAGAACACTAGGAGTTATATTTAAACACAAAGCAGCAGCATTCAATACAATACAAAGTACCAAGCATTCCATATTTCATATTTACTTTAAATCAGGTTATTTTAGAATGCTCTTATCTATGAGACAGAAATACATTCCCTCTGAGAAATATTTTAGTTCCTACTTTAAAGCAAGAATTTTACAAATACTTATGCCCATATACTCTATACAGGCAGTTCTTCTCTGATCTCTCAGGTCACCATGAGTTGGACCTGACTCGACGACAGTAGATTTTATACTCTGAAATAGCATCTCCAAAATATATACTATTCAGTATATAGCCAAAAAAGCATGAATCTGAATAAAATCTCTTTTCCAATCTACTTAAACTGAATTTAAATAAGGGAAAATAAGCATATTTTTCATACCTTCTGATTTATTCACATTATTCTTTCACTGACAGTGTCCTGCTGGGGCCATGTCTAAGAGTTCAATTGCTAATCAAAAAGTCAGCAGCTGGAATCCCCTAGCTGCTCACTGGAAACCCTATGGGGACACCCTACTTGTCCTACAGGATTTCTGTGAATTGGAATTGACTCTAGGACACTGAATTTGGTTTTGATGCTTCATGGACTAAAAAAATAAAAAACAAATTTCTTAAAAGTCTGTTGTCCTCGTGTCAATTTCAACTCACTGCAACCCTGTGGGATAGAGCTGAACATCCCCACAAGGTTTCCAGGGAGTGGATAGTGGATTCGTGCTGTCAACCTCCTGGTAGCCTGAACTCTTTACTGCTTGCAACCAAGCTTTCCACTAAGAAGACTCTACTGTTGTATTGTTTAAGTCTTTTTTCGGTCAGAATTTATTGTTCCTATAGGGTCTTTTTTAAAAAAATTCAGTTATTCCAGTTGCATTATAAACTGATATGCAATACTGTAATTCAAGAATTTAACAATTCAAGAATTTAAATTCCCATCCAACTTGTAGTAGACATCTTTATCTTTGTCACAGAAGATGAAAAACGTAACCCTTGGGCTAAATGTTACACTTTAAAATTTAAAGCACAAGGAAGGCACTATTCTGAAATGTAGCAGTAAATTGTATCACAATCTCTAACGGTATTTTACAACATAGTTTATTTTTAAATCATTTTTGCAGATATAAGAAAGAAATTATCCTTAAATCATAGGGGAAAAAACTCAAAATATATGTCTACATAGAAAAGTTCATTTAAAATACTTCAAAGAGGAAGGCTTTTTTCATGAAACTTCACTTTCATTCTATTCCCATGGATTTTGATAAATCTTCACGCAGGAGACGATGAAGTCTCATATAAAAGCATAGCAAGAGAAACTGATGTAATTTTTCAAAGAGTCAACCCTTGTGACAAACATCATGAAAGGTAATGCTCACTTTCAAATTCTTTTATAAAGTTATTGCTAAAATGTACACACATATATACAAATTATAGCAATTTTATGCTGTGCAGTTGCGGACACATGATAAAAGTCGTTGTTTTCTTGCCTCTCCCTGAAGGAGATTCTTCTTTATTAAATGTTACGCCCAATTAAGTTCAGTTAATAGTTTTGGTGTAAAATGAGTTGCTTTGGAGGTTTTTTGTGTTCCCTCACCACCTGAGGAAGTGAGCAGCTCTTTGATTTTAAATTATAAACAGTTGAAAGCAATCAAACACCATTCCAACTAAACAAGAAGTTTTTCTTAACACAGGATCATTTTGCCAAGATATCATTGGCTTTTAATAAGGCTACAATGTATCCTTAAACGACAGATGATAGTTTGTTTGGTTTAGTTTTTCTAAACATCTGAATGTCCTATAATAAGGCACCTACAAGGGAAGAGGTCTCCTAGACTTTACTGCACCAGCTTTTCTAAGGATCAGTACACAGTAAGGGGTAGTCTTTAGCAGCTTTATCTTGAGACTGTAAATGTATTTTAATAACAATGTAGACATTTCTTGTTTGTCACTTTTTCAAACTAGGTTAGGCATCAATTGCAACAAATAGCACCAATACGGCATTGTTTTATGTTTGCCAAATAAATTTAAATTCCAACCTCTTTTTAAATTATAGGTAGAATGTGACAGCTATAGATGACCCCTTTTCAAGGTTCTTAGTCAACTACAGAAATAAAAAGCGCAATATGTTGAATGAACAATGCTCTGTTAAAGAAATGAAGAGATAAAGACAAAACTGCATTTTCATACTAGCAGTGATAAAAGAATAAGTCCCCCATTATATCTATAAGATAATGTGAAGAATAACCCATTACCGCATTATGCAAAGTAACTTTGTTTTTCCCTGTAATCCTTACTTTATATAAATAAGAATTTATATTATTAAAGTGATACATTATTTCTGTATGTGATCTAAGGAATTAAAATTTAGTCATCTTTAAAACTTTCTTCCAGTTTCTTAGATGATATTCTGCTGTGTACAGTAGATGCTAGAATCCTCTAAGAATTCACTGGAATTTTCATTACACAAATGGCTATCACTGATTGAACTGTATCCCGCCCCCCAAATGTGTGTAGCCATCTTGCTGGGCCATAATTCCCAGCATTAGGGGTTGTTCTCCATTTTGTGCTTTTTCTACGCTGTAAATCCTAATCTATGTTTGTGGTTCACAGGGCAATACTGGATTATGTTAAAGAAGATTAGGGTAGTCCGAGGACACAGCAAATGGTCCCAACTCAGCAGGAACAGATGCTCACCGAGGGCCAAAATGGCATGCGGTGAAGACAACCGAGAAGACAGAGAGAGACCCACAAGAGTGGGTGTCTACATCGACCTGGGACCAGAAGAACCGGATGGTGCCCGGCCACCACCAGTGATAGCCGTGACGGAGCTCACAGAGAGGAGCCTCACTGGCAACACAAGAATAAAGAGAGGTGCATCATGAGATCTCCACTAAAAGACCTCAATTGATGGTCCAGCGGTTCTGGGGTTCCTCTGACAGCATGGCCCCCGGCCCTGATGCTGCCTGTTCCTATAAATTATAACAAAGGTCCACTCTTTGGACAGGAATGGAATGGACTTGGCAATGCAGAGTAACCATATACTGGAAGCACTTTATGGTTCTATACATCTATAGGATATCATCTTGCTGACCTCTGGCTGGAGGAAGGGGAGTGGATGGAGAGGAGGGGAAAGGAGGCTGTTGGGAGGATGAGACATGTACGGAGCAGAGAGGAACAGTGTGCAGTCACCGGACAGGGAGAGCAGTGGAAGCTGCATATAGGGGGGCATGTAAATTTACATGTGAATGTACATTTTCACTCAGTTATGTTACATAAAAAAATAAAAATAAAAATAAAAAAAAAGAATATTAGGGTAGGACTACAACACCCTTACTAAGGTAGTTTCCCTGGAGTGTGGCTTGTACCACCGTTTATTCTTTTATCCTATGACAGACAGAAGGGAAAGAAAGTCAGCGGAGAGTTGGGGACCTGATACCGTTAGGAAAGAAACAGTTCTAGGGACAGAGTGTGTCCTTCAGACCTGGGGTCCCTACACCTCTGAAGTTTCCAGCCCAAGGAAAGACTGACATGGACCTTCCTCCAGAGCTAACAGAGAAAGACTTGCCCTGGAGGTGATGCTCTGAATCTGAACTTGTAGCTTACTGTACTGTAAGAGAATCAACTTCTCTTTGTTAAAGCCATCTACTGGTGGTATTTTTGTTAGAGCAGTACCAGAGGACTAAGACAATAGCCTTTCAAATAACATTACCATAAAAAGATTAATTTCAAATCAGTATGCTTGAATAATCTAGTGTTATCAGAAATAAAAATAGAGCAGAATTATATACAGATGCAATAAAATAGTGGATGTTTACATTTAAGTTTGATTTTCTTAAAGCCACAATGGTCAAAACAATGGACTCAAGTATATCAATGAACATGAAGAAGATGCAGGGGCAGCCAACATTTTGTTCTGCTGTATACAAGGTCACAGGGCTTGGAGTCAACTCTAGCAAAAGTTAAGTACAAACTCCCAACTCACCACATGCTCGTCTCCCACCAGAGCTCTACAGTTGAGAGACATTCCCTTGCCCCCACCCAGTCCCCTCCCTGCTCTGACATCACTGCTATGGCAGAAAACAACACCATATCCCCTTAAGCCAGAAACACATGGCTGGGTCCAGAATCACCAGATCCTTCACTCAGCTACTGGCTTACAGGGTCCACAAACTTGCAGCACCCATCATCTCTACTCCAGTGCCATGTAGGCTGATTCAACACCATACATATTCACAAAGACATCACAGGCAAGACATCTCACTGAAATTCATTTTCACCTATAGCAGGAACTACATGTTTATGACATTCAAGATCTCTCTGCCCCCTAAGGAGGGGCTTCATCAACCCACAGTTGCAGTCTGAGGGCACATGGTAACACTCACTCCATCTAGCTGCCTATAATGGGGGCCTGAAAATCAGTAGTACCTCCCAGTCCCTCCAGCTAATGGTACTAACCACACACCAGCTGTACTAACCACCTACCTACCCACTATGCACTCTTAGCAGACAGGGGTGTACACTCCATTCATGAATCCTGGGACAGCCAAAAGCCCTCCACCTTAACTCCTGCTTTCCATACTGCAACCAAAGATACATGCCTGGTCCAAATTCCCCAGGTCAGCCCTGTCCACCCAAGACTCTAGGTAAGAAGCTATGTACCACACACCTGGTGACTGATGACCAGGGCACCTCACCCTCACAAAAACAATGAGAAGATTTGCCTGCTCAACACCCAGTAGTTGTTCTGACCATATGGGGGCAGGAGGTGAGATCTTCAACACTGTCAATCAGAACAGAACACACATCTAACTTACCTGGACATATCAAAACAAAACACAGAATGCAGTGAAAAAAAAAAAGATAATATAATTTATTGATGTCTCAGAAACAACAGTCAATATCAAATCACATAAAGAAACAGTAGAAGATGACTCCAGCATCTTCTTGATCAAAATCAAGAATCAGAAACTCTTCTGGAGAAAAATAAGCCAGTGGAACTACATGACAAAGAATTAAAAGGGACTAATATACAGAGCTCTCCAAGAGATCAAGAAGGAAGTTAGGCAAAACACAGACTAAGTCAAGGAACAAATAGACAAAGCAACAGAAGAATTCAGGAAAACAAGACAGGCACAAAACAGCAGAATCAACAGGTTGCTAGAATCCATACCGAAAAAATAACTAGAAATCCAACAGATTAACAATAAGACTTCAAAATTAGACAACTCAGCAGAAGACTATAAAAGCAGAATTGAGAAAATGGAAGTCAGAATAAGAGAGACTGAAGATAAATCCCTTGATACCAACTTGTTTGAGGAAAAAAAATCAGGAAAAGAAAAAAGTCTAAGAATTATGTGGGACACTATCAAGAAGAAAAACTATAAGTGATTAGAGTACGAGAACAGGGGAAATAACAGAAAACATAAAGAGTTATTGAAGACTTGCTGGCAGCAAACTTCCCTAATGTCCTACAAATAGGAAGATATCTACTTAAGAAACTCAAAAGAATTCCAAACAGTACAGAGCCCCCATGCTCCCCAAATAACAAGAAATATCATAAGCAAGCCTGCCCAAATCAAAGACAACTAGCACAGAGAGGAGCTAGGATAAATAAAAAGTCATCTACAAAAGAGAACCAGTAAGACTAAGCTCAGATTACTTAGCAAAAACTATGCAGACAAGAAGGCAATAGGATGATGTACATAAAGCCTTGAAGAGGAAAAAAAAGTCTACAAAGCATTATATATCTAGCAAATTGCCTCTCAAATATGATAGTGAAATTAGGTCATTTCCAGGTAAATGGACTTTAAGAGAATTTACAAAAGTAAGTCCGAAGTTACAGAAATATTAAAGGTGGCCTTCCAGTTAGAAGACCATGTGACAATAATCTAAGAGTAGGACGCTAGACAGATTAATCACATAACAACCTGGAAATGAAATTCATAAAAACAAATCAAAGCTAAAAGACTAAAAACAGGGATCCAGAAACATGTTCTATGTGAATTAGAACAATATCAAAGTAAAAAAAGAGGAAATAGTGTAGTCACAGAACATCCATATTGAGAGGAGTTAAAGCAATATTCATAAATAAAAGACTGGTTTAAACTTAGAAAAATAAACATAAATTTTGAAGTAAGTACAAAGAAAGCTAACAAACCCAGCCACCCCCCCAAAAAATTAAAAAGATTCAACAAACACAAAACTAACAATAATAAAAGAGATGAAAAACATAAACAAAAAGAACTCAACACCGAAAATTAAGCAGAACAAAGAAAACTTCAACACCACACACACAAAGAACAAATTTGGATGAAAGCAGTAAACCCATACCTACCAATAATGACACAGAACATAAGTGCCTAAATAAATCAATAAAGAGACAGAGTGGCAGCATATATTTAAAAAAAAAAGACCCACCTATATACTGTCTACAAGAGACACACCTTAGACACAAAGACATAAACAACTAAAACTCAAAGGATGGTGCCATGGACTGAACTGTGTCCCCTAGAAAATATGTATATAAATTTGGCTAGGCTGTGACTACAAGTATTGTGTGATGTCCTTCCATTTTGTGATTTTTCTCTGCTGTAAATCCTAATCTCTGCCTGTGGCTAAAAGACAGGATTAGGGTGGGAGTACAATACCCTTACTAAAGGAGTTTCCCTGAAGTGTGGCTTACACCACCTTTTATCCTTTCATTCTATAAGAGATTAAAGGAAAGGGAAGCAATCAGATTGCTGGGAAGCTCATACTGTCAAGAAAGCACAAGGAGAAGAGCACATCTCTCAGACCTGAGGTCCCTGTACCAAGGTGCTCTGTGACCAAAGACTGATGCAACACGAGATCTTTACTCCAGAGAGGACAAAGAGGAAAAGCCTTCCCCTATAGCAGACCCTCTGAATTCAGACTTCTAGTCTACTTCACTGTGTAAGAATAAACTTGTCTTTGGTAAAGCCATCCACTTGTAATTCTGTTAGAGTAGCACTAGATGATTAAAATAGACGGCACAAAAAAATATATATCAAGAGAGCAATAACCAACAAGAGTGAGAACAGCAATATTAATCTCTCATAAAGTAAACTAGAAACATTAAAAAAAAAATCTGACCCAGGCAGCTTCACTGAGAAATCCTACCAAGCTTTCAGAGTACTACTCAAGCTATTTCAGAGTACAGAAAAGGAAAGAATATACTTGAACTCATTCTATGAAGTCAGTCAATAAAAAAAACAACTATAGACCAATATTCCTCATGAACATAAGCACACAAATTCTCAACAAAATTCTAATAGAGTTCAACAGTGTATCAAAAAATAAAGCTTCATGGATAAGTGGGATTCATGCAAAGTATTCAAGGATAGTTCAACATTAGAAAAGCAATCAATATAATCCATCACATAAATAAAAGAACTACATGATCTTATCGATCAATGTAGGAAAGATATTTGACCAATTTCAACACCCATTCCTGATAAAAACCCTCAGCAAAATAGGAATAGATGGGAAAATCTTCTACGTAATAAAGGACATGTTTGTAAAACCAATAGATAATGTCATTCTAAACAGAGATAGACTGAAAGTATTTCTGAGAATGTAAACCAGACAAGAAAGCTCTCCATCACCACTCTTATTCAATATTGTGCTAGAACTCCCAGGTAGAGTAATAGGGCAAGAAAAAGAAATGAAGGGTATCCAACTTGATAAGGAAGAGGTACACTATGTCTATTCACAGATGATATAATTTAATACACAGAAAATCCCAGAGAATCCACAAGAAAGCTACTGGAACTAATAGATTTCAGCAAATTAGTATGATATACGATTAACATACAAAAATCAGTTGGATACCTCTATATCAACAAAGAGCTTTCAAAAAAATCAGCAAAACAATGTGATTTACAACACAGTCCTCGAGAAAGCAAAATCTAACCAGGGACTGCTGCAAAAAGTAAAGAAAGAAATGTACAATACAGTATTGCAAGAAACCAAAAAAGACCTACCTAAGTGGAAAAACATAGCATTTTCATGAATATGAAGGCTCAACATTGTGAAAATATTAATACTACCCAAAGCATTTAACAAACAGAATGCAATCCCAATCCAAATTTCCACATCATCCTTTAACAATACAGGAAAATTAATCATTAACTTTATTTGGAAAGGAAAGATCCTGGATAAGTAAAGCACCACTGAAGAACAAAATGGCAGGCCTTATAACTACCTGATTTTAGAACCTATTATACAGCCATGATAGTCAAAACAGTGTGGTGCTGACACAAAAACAGACACATGGATCAACAGAACAGAACTGAGAAGCCAGAGGTAAATTCATCCATCTATAAGCAGCTAGGAAAGCCTAGTGGCATACTGGTTAAGAGCTGCAGTTGCTAACCAAAAGGACAGCAGTTTGAATCCATTAGGCACTCCTTGGAAATCCTCTGATGCAATTCTACTCTGTCCTATCCACAAAGAACTGGATAAACAAACTAGAGTACAAACACACAAGGGAACATTATGCAATGTTAAAGGAGACTGATGAATCTCAAAATCATCTCATATCATGGATAAATCTGGAGGGCATTCACTATGATAGTGAAATATGTCAATCACAAAAGGATTACTATTATATGAAACCACTATTATAAAAACACACAGAAAGGTTTGCACACAAAAAGAAAACAATCTTTGATGGTTACTAGGGAGGGGACACACGTGGAGGGAAAAACATTAAGCAGACAATGGACAAGTGGTAACTTTGGTGAAGGGTAAGGCATTATACAATACTGGGAAAAGCAGCCCATCTTGATGAAGGCAAGGTGATGAAAGCTTTATAGACACATACAAACTCCCTGAGGGATGGGGCATCTGGCTTAATTGGCATAATACAGTTTATAAAGAAAATGTTTTACGTCATACTTTGATGAGTAGGTCAAGCATCTTCAAGACTGGTGAGTGGCTATCTAAGGTAACTTCACTGACCTCTCTCCATCCAGACTAATATAGAATGAAGAAAACCAAAGACACAAGTCTGAACGACTAATGGACCAGCACTAACACAGCTTCCGCCAGACTAAGTCCAGCACAACTAGAGGGTATCTGACTACCACCAACTGCTCTGACAGGGTTCACAACAGCGGGTGCCAGGCAGAGGTGGAGAAAAGTGTAGAAAATAATTCAAACTCACAAAAAAAGACCAGACTTACTGGTCTGACAGAGAATGGATAAACCCTGAGAGTGTGGCCCCCAGATACCTTTTTAACTCGGTACTGAAGTCACTCCTGAGGTTCATCCTGCAGCAAAAATTAGACAGGCTCATAAACAAAATGCAAAACCTGGTAGGTAGCAGTTAAGTGGTAACGTGGTATGGCTGCTAACCAAAAGGTTGGCAGTTTAAATCTATCAGGTGCTTCTTGGGGCAGTTCTACAGTGGCCTGTAGGGTCACTATGGGTAAGCATCAACTTGATGGTAGCAGGTTTACTTCAGATTTTATAAACAAAATAAAACTAAACAGGTTCACCAGCCCAGGAGCAAAGACTAGAAGGCAGGAGGGGACACAAAAGCTCCTGATGGGGATCTCAAGGTTAAGAAAAGGAGACACTTCTTAGAGTTGGCAACCAGTGTCACAAACAATACGCATATTGTTTAACAAGAAACTAATTTGCTTTGTAAACCTTCAATAAAAAGGAAATACAAGTAACAGTATCTAGTTAATTCTAACTATGCCAACACAGCCCAAACAGTGAAGAGAGAAAAAGACACTGCAGGAAGAGACAATAAATCTTTTGAAGTTAGCTATAAAAAGTCTTAACAAAATTAATTAAATTAACCTAAAAATATATAAAAAGTATAATATATTTTGACCACATGAGGTTGACTCTAGGAATTCAAATTTATTTTAATACTGAAAATCAGTCAATGTAATTCTAATTAACAGAATCAGGAAAAACATGTATGTACTTTAATAGACACAGGGAAACCATATGACCAGATGCAGTATCTAGTCACTATTTAAAAATAAAACAAAAAACTTGTACTCTAAGTAGAAAACTTCAACTTGATAAAGCCTCTTTCTGAAAAATCTATTTAACTAACATCATATGTAAGGGTAAATAACTCAAGACCTTCCCTATAGGATCAGGTACATGAGGAGGATGTCTGTTTTCATAAATTCCCTTCAACACTGTATAGCAGATTCTAGTTGGTGTAACAACAAAAAAAAATCTGGTGAAATCCAAACAAATGCAAATTGGCAGAATTCAAAATCAATATACAAAGGTCAATTTTATTTCTTTAGGGCTCCCAGGTGTTGCAAAGGGTTAATGTATCAGCTGTTAAGCAGAAGATTACAGGTTCAACTCTACCTAGAGCAGCCTGGGAAGAAAGGCCTGGTGACGTCCTTCGGAAAAACCAGCCATTGAAGACCCTGTAGAGCGCAGTTCTACTCTGACACACAGTGAGTCACCGTGAATCAGAATTAACTTGACAGCCACTGATATTCTAATATTTCAATAAATTCATTAGAAACATTCAGAAATTTAAAAAATACATATATCATTTACAACACAATGAAAATTTATGAAACATTTAGGGATAAATTTTACAAAATTACTAAATATTATAAAACTTTACTGATACAATATAAAGAAGACTTAAATAGATATAACATAAACATGTATCAGAAGACTTAATGTTAAAATGTCATTTTTCCTCAACTTATCCATAAAGTCAATGTAATCCATATTAAAATTCAAACAAGACTTTTTTGTAGAAATTCTAAAATTCATATGACAATTAAAGGAACCCAAAATACCCAAAACAAATTTGTAAAAGAAGAACAAAGTCAAAGATTATTATAAACTGCAAAGATCAAATCAGTTTAGCACTGGTGTATGGATACATAAATAGTCCAATGGAAAAGTGTAGAGAGTACGATGTTTTTAAATAGGTGCAAAGGTAATTCTGTGGAGAAAAAAATATTTCTTTCAACAAAAGTACATATCCATACGTACATACAAAAATAAAACAGAGTAACTTTAATTTATAGCTCACATCATAATATTAAAAAAAACTCAAGGGAATCATAAGCCTAAATATAAAAACATTTAATGACAAAACTTCCAGAAAAAAAATTCAGAGAAAATCATTTTGACACTGGGTTAGGCAAAGTGCTGTCATAAATGAAAAAAATAAAGAATATACTGGGCACCATTGGAATTAAAAATGTCTGCTCTTCTCAAGTTACTAAAGAATGAACAGAAAAGTAAAATACTGACAGAAATTATCTGGCATCACATACTTAAAAAAAAATTTGTATTCTAATTATATAAAGAATCTTCATATTTCCATAATAAGAAAAAAAAAATGAGGAAAAGATTTGAACACTTAATCAAAGAAGATACAACGTCTGACAACTAAGTCCATGAACTTAATTGTTCTAAGTGCTACATACCTCACTGCTAAATATCACTGTAGTCACCTTTGAAGTACTCCTCTTGGGAATCTAGGAACCACACCAGTGCCTAGTCCAGCCTTCAAAACAATTTGGAACTCCTTTTGGAATGGCCATTGTGCATGGTGGCACGGTAGCAAGTTTACAAACTTAATTGTATAGCTGTCTGTGAGGGAGCTTTTGCCAGTAAACAGTAGCTGTATTGGAACAGCCTACCTGCTCACCTGATCTGGTCGCCAATGACCTTTTTCTTTACCCCAACATAAAGGAAATATTGATGACATTTGGATGACATTCAGGACATCAAGTGTAATAAGATGACAGTTTTGATGGTAGACTAGGTGCTGGGATCAATACATAGCTTCTCAAGGGGAGTACTTCGAAGGTGGCTGTAGTGGTATTCAGCAATGAGTTATGCAGCATTTTTTCTATGAGTTCACAAACTTAATTGTCAGACCTCATATACGATACCTATGATGGCAAACGAGAGCATGGAAAAAACATTTAACATCAGTCATTATAGAAATGCAAATTAAAAACAGTTAGACGCCACTCCAACTTCTTCAGGTGTTTTAAAAGGCTGACCACACCGAGTGTTTGTGAGGATGCAGAACAATCAAAATTCTCAATTCCTGCTGATGGAAATGGGGCACAGCCAGTAACTTTGGAAAACAGACATTTATCAAAAATTGACAAATAAGCAAAAGCACATAGCAGCATGGTGTTGTCCCTCTGCTGTAAAGATCCCAAAAAGCTAACTAAAACACAAACATCAGTCCTCGAACCCAAGCATCAAATGAAGGATAAAGAAACAAGTGGAAGAAGAAACTAACAGAAAACAGAGAATGAAGAGAGATACTAAGGGGAGATTCCCTGTCAACTAACACAGTACAGCCTTGCTATCTTGAGTACAGCCATCAATGGTCCAGACAGGGAGTACAAGAAGGCAACTTCACAGAGCTCCCAATGTCACTGGGTAGAAATCCCAGGCTCTATTTGGTGTAACTCTGACCAATACTAAGAGACTGAAGGGGAAAACAGGATATGTACCTTTATTTCCTTGTGCAAGGAAAAGGACTTAAGTCAGAGCTGCTGCCACAAAGACTGCCCCCCTAAATGCAAGAGAAAAGGTTATTTTTAAGGGGTTTACAGGTAGAAAGTTCATCCAACTTACATCAACAACGTTCTTAATCATGCTACTCAGGTGAAATGGATTTTAATACAAAGCATTTTAATACAAAGCTGTGGAAAATGAAACCCAGCAAAAGGAAATAGGGTTTTAATGCAACACTGTCAGGGGGAAGAGAGGGAAGCCAAGCAAAGAAAAATAGAACTTGGATGCAAAGCTGTTTGAGGATCTCTCTTACTAACAGAAGACAAAGCACACGGTAACCACAGAAACACTTTCCCACATCGCACGCTGTACACCTCTTCCATCCCTCCTGACAAGCCACGCTAAGCTGCCTTAGCTAGACTACTCCTTGCCTACTGCCAGCCCAGATCTGCCCTGCCCCCACCTGCCAGCTTCTCCCAGGCCTCCCCCATCTTCCTCTTTCTCCTTCTCCCTCCCACCTAACCCGTGCCTCACCTCTACCCCTTCCCACTGGGTTTGGCTGTGCTGCCTTGGCTAACAAGGCTAGAGAGACACTGGCCACCAGCCCAATCAGTCAGCTGTCAGCTCCTGTCACCGTTTTTTCTTTTTCTTTTTTCCTCCTCCTTTATCCCTTCCACCTAGCCCCATACCCCACCTCTACCCCTTGCCACTAAGCTATTCTGTGACCACCTTGGCTGGAGAGACAAGAGGCCACCTCCGGCCCTGGTGTACCCCTCCCCCACCAGGCAGCTCCTGTCCTACTATGTTTTTTCTCTTTCTTCGTTTTATTTCTCCCTCACATCTAGCTTGTACCTCACCTCTACTCCTTCTCAACAAGCCACGTCTCACCTCTCAGCTACGCAAGGCCAGGGAGACACAGGCCCACCAACGGCCTGGATCCACAGTGCCCCCACCTACCAGCCACTGTCATACCATTTCCTCCTTTCTTCCTTTTCTTTCTCCCTCCTACCTAACCTGCACCACACTGTGCCATGTTAACTAGAGAGGCAACAGCCTACCACCAACCTAGGTCTACCCCACCTATACTACTGGCTCTGAAGGGGGCATTTTTTCTTTATTTTTTCCCTGTCCTCTTTTACTTTCGGCCTCCCACCTAGCTCCATAGCCCACCACTACCCTTCCCACCAGAGCACAGAGCACTGCCTTTGCTAGAGAGTCACCAATCCAGAGCGTCACCAATCTAGAGCAAGCCTGGGTTTGCCACACAGCTGCCTGCCAGCTCCTGCTATGCTGTTTTTTTCTCTTCTTCCTTTTATTTTCCCTCCAACCTAGCCCGATATGCCACCTCTATCCCTTCCCGCTCACGACAGTGTACCAGCACGGGTAGAGGGCAACCAGTACACTGCATGCCTGGGTCCCCCATCGGCCTGCACTATCCCATTTTTTCCCTTTCCTCCTTTTTCTCTCCCTTCTGCCGTACCTTTTTCCCCGCCACTACCCTTTCCCACCATACTCACAATAGCAAAAAGATGGAAACAATCTAAGTGGCCATCAACAGATGAATGGATTAACAAATCATGGTGGATGTACACAATGGGATAACAAGCAATGATGAGAACAACGATGAATCTGCAAAACATCTACAACACGGATGAATCTGGAGGGTATTATTCTGAGTGAAATCAGTCAGTCACAAAAGGACAAATATTGCATGAGACCACTTTTACAAAAACTCAAGGTTTATATGCAGAGAAAAAAAAATCTTTGATGGTTACAAGGGAAGGAAAAGATGTAGTGGGCAAATCACTAACTAGACAGTAGACAAGTCTTGACCTTGGTATAGGGAAAGGCAACAGGCAGTATAGGGGAAGTCAACACAACTTGACCAAGGCTGTCATAAAAGCTTCCTAGACATACGCAAACATCTTGAGGGACTAAATTACATAGGCTGAGATAGACCATGGCCTCTAGAGACATCTGCTATGTCACACATTAGTGGGCAATGTCTAGGGTCCTAAACATTTGCTAGCAGCCATATAATTCACGTCTATTGGTCTCATCATGTTCAGAGCAAAGAACAGTAAAGAAAACCCATGACAGAAGGAAAATATAAGTTCAAAGGATTAACAGACCACATGAACCACAGTCTTTACCAGCCTGAGCCCAAAGGAACCAGATGGTGCCCAGGTCTGACCACTGACTGCTCCAACAAGAAGCACACAGAAAGGGAGAAAAATATAGATCAAAATTCAAGTTAAAAAAAAAAACAGACTTACTGGTCTGAGAATGACTAAAGAACCTTTAAGACTTTGACCCCCAAACACCCTGCCAACTCAGAACTGAAGGCACTGCTGAAGTTCATCTTTCAGCTAAAGATTAGATAGGTCTATAAAACAAACAATAGCACATAAAGAAATGTTCTTCTTATTTCAATGAATTATACGAAGACAAAAGGGCAACACTTACCCCCCAAAATGAGAAGGCAAGAAGAGACAGAAAAACTGGGCAGATGGACACTGAGAATCAAGAATGGAAAGGGAAACGGGAGAGGGTCAACACATTGTAGACTTTGCAACTAATATCATAAAACAATTTGCATATAAAATTTTGGATGAAAAACCAAACCAAACAAAACAAAAGACATCCTGCCGAATTTGCAACCCACTGCCTTGCTTGGCCCACCAATTTTGGACTTACCAACCACACAACTAGATGAGTCAACTCCTTGAAATAAACCTTACTATATATAGAAGGAGAATC
Organism: Heterohyrax brucei; assembly: GCA_028571685.1. NCBI lineage: Eukaryota > Metazoa > Chordata > Mammalia > Hyracoidea > Procaviidae > Heterohyrax > Heterohyrax brucei. The sequence continues at coordinate 146,950,572 of CM053143.1, forward strand.
CTACTGGCACAGTGGTTAACAACTTGGCAATTCAAATTAACCAGTCACTTTTTTTAAAACTCTGTGGGCAGTTTTACTGCCTTTTCTGCAGTATGGATTATATCTAATCAAAAAGAAAACAAAAATCCTCACAACTGTACTAATAAGCAACACAGTGCGATGAAGGGAGAAAAGACTAAGTTTGGAAAGGATTTCATTTTACTTGTATCCACAATCAACATCCATGGAAGCAGCAGTCAAGAAATTAAAGGCACATTGCATTGGGTAAACTGGCTGCAGAAGATCTCTTTCAAATGTTAAAAATTAAAGCTATTCCTTGAAGACTAGACTGTGCCTGACCCAAGCCATGATGCTTTCAATGACTTCGTAAATATGTGACACCTAAAAAATGAAGAAGAATGATCAAACTTAATGCCTTTGAATTGTGGTGTTAGCAAATAATACTGACTATAAGCACTGCCATTCAAGTTCACAAACTCATACTAGAAAAAGTGCTACATATCTTACTGCTGAAGATCACTATGGTCACCTTCAAAGTACTCTCAGAAAGCTATGCACCAATGCCAGCACCTAGTCTACCCTTCAAAGCAATTTTGTAATTGTTTTTCTGGAATGGCCATCAGAGCTGTCTCCGTATTACCCTTGATGTCCTGAATATCGTCAAAATGTCTTCTTTTCAATAGTTTATCTTCTGGTAAAGAAAAAAGTCACTGGGGGCCAGATCAGGTGAATAGAGAGGGTTCCAATACAGTTATTGACTTACTGGCTAAAAACTCCCTCACAGACAACTATACAATTAAGTTTGTAAACTTGCCACCACGCCATCATGGGCAACAGCCCTCCCAGAAAGAGTTCTAAAATTGCTCTGAATGGTGGACTAGACACCAGCATTGGTGCATAGCTTCCCAAGGGGAGTACTTTGAAGTTGACCATACTGATACTCAGCAATGACATATGTAGCACTTACAAAAATTAAGTTCAGAGACTAAATTATCAGACCTCATATACCATGAACTACCAAACAAATAAACAAATCTGTCTTGGAAGAAGTAAACTTTAGAAGCAAGGATGGTGAGACTACACCTCACATACTTTGGACATGTTATCAGGAGTAATTAGCTCCTGGAGAAAGACACCATGCTTTGTAAAGTAGAGCATCAATGAAAAAGAGAAAGATTCTCAAGGACATAGATTGACATAATGGCTACAAAAATGGACTCAAGCACAGCAACAATCATGATGGCACAAACCAGGCAACATCTCTTTCTGTTGTGCATAGTCTCCATGAGTCAGAACCAACACCATGGCACCGGAAAACATAGGATCACTGTAAGTCAGAACTGATTTGGTAATAATAGTTATAAAGTTGAGGTTGTTTTTGTTTTTGTTTTTGTTTTTAACTTGCTGACTCTGACTTAAAACCTAAAACTCTGGATAAAACTTTGCCCAGTCTATTCCATCTTCATGACTGTTGGTATGTTTGAGTCCATTGTTATGACTATTGTGTCCATCTATTTTATTGATGGTTTCTCTCATCTTTTCTGACCCTCTTCTTCACCACCCATAATGTCCTTTTCTAGCTATTGGTCTTTCCTGATGATGTCTCCAAAATACAACAGATACAGATATGTTTCTAAATAATTCTGATTAATACCTATGATATAGAAGGAAACCTTGGAATGTCTCATTTTACGACTTCTTTCTGATGAGCTAATAAAACAACTTCTGCTAAAATCAACCAAAAAAAGTGATATATGTACCTACTATCCAGCACTCTACCTCCAGAGAAATGGGATCAAATATCCATACAAAGACCTGTAGACATAAATATTGTACATAAATGTTTGTACTTGCCAAAAGCTAGAAACAATACAAATATCTATCAATAGTAAAAAAATTGCAGTAGACCCATGCATCATCTACTACAGAGATAAAAGCAAATAGACTATTGATAAATACAACTAAACATATGAGTTTCAGAACAATTATGCTGAATGTCAGAAATCAGAAGAAAAACAGACACTAGAATTGTATAAAGTTTTAAGAAATACAGAAAAGAACATAGTTACAGAAAGAGCAGTATTTGTCCAGGGACTGACGATAGTCATGGACTAGCAGGAGGGAGAAATTACCAAGGGGTGCAAGGAGAATTTTGGGAATGATGTGTGTTTGTTCATTATTTTGATTGCAGTGCTAGTTTCATGGGCATATATGCATAATGCAATGTATCAAATTTATATTTTAAATATATACAGCTATACTTGAATAATGTAAAAAAGAAAAATATTCTGTTCATAAATAAAGCATAACCCAAACCCCAAACCACTTCCACTGAGTCAGGGCTGACTCATAAATAAAGCATAGAGTCAAATAATTCAGAATGATAAGAAGCCTAATAAAAAAAATAAGGATACTTACTTATTAAAATTGTTTTGAGTGTTTTTATTCCAAATTAGACTATGAACTGCAAGAAGCAAAGATTATATCATGCCAGCCAAGTGCCGTCGAATTGGATCGATAGTCGTTTTATATATCTGGTATGCATCACTATGCCTGGCAAACAGTAAAAGTTCAACAGATACTGTTAAACTGAATATATTTACTACTTCATCTACAGCAGGAAGGCCACTATGGAAGGGAGCAGTAGTTTAAGCTAACTAGTGACTGTTTAATCGTCAGCATCCAGCTGTCCCATTTCAGTCAGGGTCCTTAGAAGAAATAAAGGTCCCTCTTAATTATTGGTTTAAACAGCTTCACGTTTAACAAATACAATGCACATTCAGTGCACAAATTATTTTCCCTTTTCTCAGAAAAAAAATAGAATGATTAAAAATTATTAAGAATTAACTTATTGGAAGCAGCCAAAATGACAGACTAGTCGCAAGTCTCCATGATTCCCTCTGAAAACTAAGGCCTAAAAAAAAAACAACTGAATGGAACAGAATGAAAATTTAGGGAGCCCCAACATCAGGCAGAAGGTTGTGCGATCACGCTGAGCTAGAGGATGGAGAAAACTACTTGTGTCAGAGGTAAGACAGCAGCGCAGCAAAGGGTACCGCTTCTGCTCACTCAGTGGCACAGAGGCTTGCAGGTATGGATTCACCTTTGTCAACTGGGAGGCTAAGACTGCGACTGCTACACTTCTGAGCCTGGCTGGGGCTAGCTGCCATGCTGAACTGCAGCACATAAGTAGATAGTATCTCTTGCAGCAGAGAGGACACACTTAAGACAGTTACATCTAGGGAACCCAGCACCTGCTGGCAGCCAAGTATACCAGTGTCCTCCCTCCCTCTTCTGAGCTGCACTACAGATTCTGCTGCTGCACCACAGCAGAGGCAGCACATGAGGATACCATCTTAGTCAGCTGTGAGGCAGGGTCTACCACCTCTAAGGGCCCAGCGATGAACAGAAGATACCAAACAGTGCATCTCCTGACAGAAAAGATGTTTTTAAGACAGCCAAGCCAAGTGCTGTCAAGTCAGATCCGACTCATGGTCGCCATGAGTTTTTAAGACAACTGTACCTAAAAAACATAGCAGTGGCTGGCAGCTGAATGTCGTGGTATACTTCCCTCCTCCCTTCTCTGATCCATGCCACTGCTTTTGCTAATGCAGCCATGAGAGTCTCCATAAGTACATCACCATCTTTCTCACCGAGGAGATGAGGCCTGCTACCCCTCAGGGCCTGGTTGGAAACAGCTGTGGGCCCAGAGAGAAATGGCTACTGCTGAACAGTGCCTCTCCCAGCAAAAAAGCTATTTTTAAGACAAATGCATTCAGATAATGCAGTGGTGACTTGTTGCCAAGAGTGGCAGTGTGCTTTCCTCTTCCCTTCTCTGAGTCACATCATAGTGTCTACAGACTCTGCAAGTATTCTGCCATCTTTGTCAGCCAGGAGGCAGGGCCTGCTACACCTGGCAGCTGAGCTGCCGCTGGACAGTGCCTCTCTCAGCAGAAGAGCTGTTTTTAACATAATCGCACCTAGGGACCACAGCAGTGGCTGGTGGCTCAGTGCTGTAGTGCACTTTCCTCTTCCCTTCTCTGAGCCATGCCATTGTGTTTGCTAATGTGGCCCTGAGAGTCTCCACAAGTACTTCACCATCTTTGTCACCTAGGAGGCAGAGCCTTCCACTTCTGAGGTCCCAGCTAGCAATGGACAATGTCACACTCAGTAGAAAAGATCCAAGAGAAGCTGAACAGCATTTTGATGGCATGAAGACAACAATCAGTATCTAACCATTTAAAGAAGCAGACCACCATGGCTCTGGAAAACTCCTGAAATAAAGAATAAAAAAACTTCTCAGATGAAGAAGGCTTCCTGGAATTACCAGAGGCAGAATACAGAAGAATTATGTATAAGACCTTCTAGAGATTAACCAAGGTGCAGCAGAACAAAATGAAAAATTAAGCAAGCTATATGAACTGACAGAACATTAATGCTCTGAAATTTGGCATATCAATGACAAACTTACAGAGTTAAGACAATTCAGTGCAAAGCCAAAAGAACAGTGTTGAGGAAATGGAATGCAGAATTAGCAAGACTGAAGATAAGCAACTGACATCAGCATTTATGAGGAGAAATCAGATAAAAGAATTTTAAAAAAAATAAAGACGCATTCAGAAGCATGTGGGACTCTATCATGAGAAACAAACTATGAGTAATTGGAGTTCCTGAACAAGGAGAGGCAGGGACAGCAGAAAATACAGAGAGAATTGTTGACGAGTTGGTGACTGAAAACTTCCACAACACCATAAAAGAAGAGAACATAGCTATTGAAGACACTTATCTAACTCCATAAAAGGTAGGCCTCAAAAGAAAGCCACAAAGGCATACCATAATCAAGCTTAATAAAATAAAACATAAGGAGAGGCCCTTAAAGATAACTAGGCTTAAATCAAAACTAATGTACAAAAAGAGTCTTGTAGGCTGTCCTCTGACTTCTTGGCAGAAAGTATGTTGGCGGGAACTATGTTGGCAAGTAGACAGTGGGGTGACACATACAAAGCCCTGAAGGAGAAAAATTTCCAACCAAGAATTATGTATCCTGCAAAACTGTCTCACAAATATGATGGTGAAATTAAGAAATTACAGAAGCTTAGAGACTCTGTAAAAACCAAATCAAAATTACAAAAATGCTGAAAGAAGCTCTTCAATTATAAAATCAGTAACATCAGATGTATACTCAAGGATGCAATACAAGACACTGCATCCAGAGATCTACTCAGTCAGGGAAGTCACAAAGCTCAATCAAAGCTAAAATATTAAAATTAGGGAAACAGAAATCTTAACATGTAAACTATGACATCATCACCCTATAAGGAGAGATGTGTTACAGTATTCATAGCTCTTTCAGATGGAAAGGAAGTTAACAAGATACACAGAAGTTGAAGACTGGTTTAAACTTAGAGTATTACGTGGGAACATAGGGGTACCCACAAAGCAAACTAATAACACTACATATCAAAACAAGAAACATAATACATGAGTCAGAACACATAGAAAACCAACACTTAAAAGGGGAAAAAGAAAACTCACAAAGAAAAATGATCCAGAGCAAAATATTGAGTGGAAGAAAATGTCAAGAACACAAAAATAAAGGCTCCAAAATGACAAGAGTAAGTACATATCTAGCAATAATTTCCCTGAATGTAAATGAATTGAATGCTACAATAAAGAGACAGAGAGTAACAGGTTGGATCACGGGGGAAAAAAAAGATCCATCTATATGCTGTTTACAGGAACATACCTTAGACTCAAAGACATGAACAAATGGAAAATCAAATTATGGAAAAATATATACCAAGCTAACAACATGCAAAGAAGAGCAGAAGTAACAATACTAATCTCAGATAAAATAGATTTTAAAGTAAAATCTACCACTGTGGACAAGGATGTTCACTATTTATTGCTTAAAGTTTCAATATAAAGGAGGATATAACATTAAATATTTATACATCCAATATCATAGGAGCTAAATATATTGGACAAACACTGACAACACTGAAAATTGAGATAGATCACTCCACAACAGAAAGACACTTCCAAACTCCACTTTCAATAAGAAACAGGTCATCCAGAAAAATGCCCGATAAAGAAACAGAAGATCTTACTGAGACAATCAACCAACTTAAATTACTGACATACACAGAACTTCCTACCTAACAATAGGTAAGTACACCTTCTTTTGCAATGTACATGGAACTTTCTCCAGAACACAGCACGTATTAGGCCATAAAGCAAGTCTCAACAAAATCCAAATTATTGAATTATTGCAAAAAAACTTCTCAGACCATAAAGCCATGAAAGTTAAAATCAACAGCATGGGCAGAAGTTTGAACTCACAGCAACTGAGTAGCACCCTGCTCAAAACTTCATGGGTTATAGAAGAAATCAAAGATGTGATAAAGAAATTCACGGAATCAAACCAGAATGAAATCACATCCTACCAGAACCTATGGGATACAGCAAAAGCAGTGTTCAGGGGCCAATTTATCTCTATCAGTGCACACATCTGAATGAAAATAGAACCCAAACCAAAGAATTAACCCTACAACTTGATCAAGTAGAAAAAGAACAACAAAAAGAACCCCTGTGGCACCAGAAGAAAACAGATGATAAAACTTAGAGCAATTACAGAACAGAAAAACAATTGAAAGAATCAGCAAAACCAAAAGCTGGTTTTTTGAAAAGGTCAACAAATTAATAAATCACTGGATAAACTCACAAAAGAAAAACAGAGGAGGAAAGAAATAACCCAAATAAGAAAGGAGATGGAAGATATCACAACAGACTGAACTGAAATTAAAAGTATCATAACAGAATACTAAGAAAAATTGCATTCTAACAAATTGCATTCTAACTGGAAAACCTAAAATAGACTAATGTCTAGATTCACATTACCTACCAAAACTGTCAAAAGGAGAAGCAGAACAACTTAAGAAACTCATCACAAAAGAAGAGGGTAAAAAAGCCATCAAGACACTACCAACCAATAAAAGTCCTGGCCCAAACGGTTTCCGCAGAGAATTCTACAAAACTTTTAGAGAGGAGTTACATTTCAATACTACTGTAGCTATTTTACAACATAAAAGAGGATGGAATATTCCCAAATTCATTCTATGAAGCCAGCATAACCCTGATACCAAAGCCAGGGAAAGATCCCACAGAAAAGAAAATTACAGGCCAGTATCACTAGGGTTGCCATGAGTCGGATCCGACTCGACGGCACTTGGCTGGCTTGGCTATCACTCAAGAACCTCGGTGCAAAAATCTTCAATGAATTCCTCACCAATAGAACTCAGCAATATATCGAAAAACTAATTCATTATGACCAAGTTAGCTTATCATCAGGGATGCAGGGCTGGTTCCGCTTCAGAGAAAGAATTACTGTGATCAACCACATAAATAACAGAAAGGACAGGAATCACCTGATTTTGTCAAACGATGAAGAAAAGGCAATTGATCAAGTGTGACTCCCATTCATGTTAAAAACTCTCAGCACAGCAGAAATAGAGGATAAATCCCTCAGTGTAATAAGAGGCATCATGTAAAGCCAACTGCCTACATCATCTTGAATGGAAAGAGACTGAAAGACTTCCCCCCAGAACAAGAACTAGACAAGAATGGCCACTCTTACCTCTTCTACTCAACACAGCGCTAGAAGTTCTGACTAGAGCAATCAAAAAAAGATAAAGAAATAAAGGGCATTTGCATCAGTAAAGAAAAAGCAAAAAGTATCCCTATTGTAGATGATATGCTCATATACACAGAGAATCTTAAGGAATCCACAAATAAACTACTGGAACTAATAGAAGAGTTCAGCAAAGTATCAGGATATAAGATAAACAAACAAATTATAGGACTCCTTTACACCAACAAAAAGATCATGAAAGAGGAAATCATTAAATCAATAGCATTTACTATAGCCCCCAAGAAGATAAATTACCTAGGAACAAATCTAACCAGAGAAAAGACCTATACAGAGAAAATTACAAGACTCTACTGCAAGAAACCAAAACAGCCTTACATAAGCAGAGAAACCTACCTTGCTCACAGATAGGAACACTCAACATTATGAAAATCTCCATTTTACCCTAAGTGATGTAAATATACAATGCAATCCCAGTACAAAATCCAATGTCATTTTTTAGCGAGTTGGAGAGACAAATCACCAACTTCATTTGGATAGGGAAGAAACTCTGAATAAGTGAACACTACTGAAGAAGATGAACACAGTGGGAGGCCTCACATTACCCAACCTTAGAACCTATTATGCTGCCACAGTAGTCAAAGCAGCCTGGTACTAGTACAGAAACAGACACATAGACCAATGGAACACAACAGAGACCTAGAAATATCACCATGCTCCTACAAACAGCTGATATTCAACAAAGGCCCAGAGATTGTAAACCGGGATAAAAACTGTCTCTTTAACAAATGGTATTGGCAAAATTGGATATCCATCTGCAAAAAAGCTGAAATAAGACCTTTATCACATACCTTACATAGAAACTAACTCAAAATGGATCAAAGACCTAAATATCAAACCTAAAATGATAAAGATCATGCAAAAAAATATAGAGACAACAATGGAAGTTCTAATACATGGCTTAGACAGACTACAAAAGGTTACCAACAATGCACAAACAGAAGAGAAAATAGACAAATGGGAACTACTAAAAATCAAACACTTATGTTCATCCAAAGACTTTATCAAGAGTTAAAAGACTACCTACACAATGGGAAAAAATATTTGGTAACTACATATTGGATTGACACCTGTTTTCAATAATCTACAAGATACTGCAAAATATCAACAAACAAAAGCACATAACCCAGTTAAACAATGGGCAAAGGAGATGGGCAGACACATCACCAAATAAGACATCCAGGCAGCCTAAAGACACATGAGGAAATGTTCACAATCACTAGCTATTAGAGAAATCAAAATTAAAAACTACAATGAGATACTCCAAGGTTGGCAATAATCCAAAAAACACGAAACGACAAACGCTGGATGGGCTGTGGAAAGACTTTGGAACTCTCCTGAACTGCCGCTGAGAATGCAAAATGGTACAACCTCTTTGGAGAACAATTTGGCACTTTCTTAAAAAGCTAGAAATAGAAACACCATATGATCCAGCAATCCCACTGCTTGGAATATATCCTACAGAAATAAAGGCAGTCACACAGACACATGTACACAAATGTTTATTACAGCACTGTCCACAATAACAAAAAGATGAAATCAACCTACGTGCCCATCAACAAATGAATGGATAAACAAACTACAGTATATATACACAAGGGAACACCATGCAATGATAAAAAACAATGAGGATTTTAGGAAGCATCTCATAACCTGGTTTCAACTAGAAGACATTATGCTGAGTAAAATCAGTCAGCTGCAAAAGGACAATCATTGTAGGAGACTTCTGCTGTAAGGACTTAAAAATGGACTCGCATACAGAAGAAAAGAATCTTCGATGGCCACCAGGGTGGGAAGGGAGGGAGAGGGTTGTTCATAGATTGGATAGTCGATAGGAATTCAGTTAGGTGAAGTAAGTGATAGCACGTCGTAGACAGCAAATCAGCATAACTTGATTACACCATAAACTGAAAGGTTTTCTAAACTCAGTGCAACATTTAAAGGACAGAGTAGCAGGGACCCAGGGGTCTGGGGACCATGTTTTCAGGGGACATCAAGGCCAACTGGCATAATTAGCCTATTGCTAAGAGAGTCTTCTGCACCCCTTATTGGTGAATGGCACTTGGGGTCTTAAAAGTTAGCAAGTTGCCATCTGAGGAACACCAACTGATCCCAACCCATCTGGAACAGATGATGACCCAGAACATCAAAGACATGAGGAAAAATGAGCCCAGGAGACCTAAAGATTCATACGAATGGAGACTGCATCAGCATGAGACCGGAAGAACCAGATGGTGCCTGGCCACCACCAAAGGCAGTTGTGATGGGGGACACAGTATAGAGTCGCTGATATAGCACGAGAAAAGGATGTGTGCAGCTCAAGAACTCTACTGAAAGACCAGAACTGATGGTCCAACAGACTGGAAGGTCCCCTGGGAACGTGGCCCCTAGACTTGCTGCTGGCTCAGACAAGAAACCAGTAGTGAGGTCAACTCTTCAGACAACAATGGACTGGTCTCAAGGACATAGTGTGAGCACGTGGTATACACACATTATGGGTTTATACATTTATGGGAGACTGTACTGCTGGTTTCTTTCTAGATGGGAGAGGGGCAGATGTTTGCTACGATGTTCCCTGAAAACATGTTCCCCACACCCGTGTCCCTGCTACTCTGTCCCTTGAAATGTTGCACTGAGTTTAGAAAACCTTTCCAGTTACGCTGATTTGCTCTCTACTACGTGCTATCACTTGCTTCACCTAACTGAATTTCTGTCGACTATCCAATCTATGAACAACCCTCTCCCTCCCTTCCCACCCTGGTAGCCATCAAAGAGTCTTTTCTTCTGTACGTGAGTCCATTTTTAAGTCCTTATAGCAGAGATCTCATACAATACTTGTCCTTTGGCAGCTGACTGATTTTACTCAGCATAATGTCTTCTAGTTGAAAGCAGGTGATGAAATGCTTCCTGAAATCCTCATTGTTCTTTATCATTGCATAGTGTTCCATTGTGTATATGTACTGTAGTTTGTTTATTCACTCATCTGTCGATTGGCACCCAGGTTGATTTCATCTTTTTACTATTGTGGACAGTGCTTTCTAGATGGGAAAAGGAGGGGGCAGATGTTTGTTAAGAGGACACTAGACAAGTGAAAAGGAAGAGTGTGTTGTCACAAGGTGAAGAGAGAAAATGGTGTTGCAGATAGGCAAGCATGCAAAATTGATTTGTATTGCATAATTTTACTTAATCATAATTAAAAAAATGAATTCAGTTACTAAGTCAAGCTCTTGAAGCATTTTATATTAAGTCAGATGCATTCTTTTATTTCTATTCTTCTTCCTTTTTTTGGCATGGAGAAGACGAAAATGCCAATCCTTATTTTCATCCCAAAAGAGATCTAAGGGAAAAAAAAGACCTTAAAGCAACTTTAACACTTTACACTGAAAATAAAAGAAGCCCTGGTGTTGTGTGACTAAAGTGCTCAGTTGCTTACATAAGGAGAAAAATGTGACAATCAACTTTCCTAAAGATTACAGCCTTGGAAACTCTATGTAGCAGTTTTACTCTGCCCTGTAGGGCTGCTATGAATCAAAATTGACTTGATGGCAACAGGTCGGTTTGTTTGTTTTAATATCTATCTGTTCTGCCCATACTCACCAGTTAAATCTCAGTTTACAGCAATTCAACAAAGACTCGGTTATTTAAAATCTTTTTTTTTTTACTTTATATTGCCTCAGTTTGCCAGGTGACTAACAGAAGAGACAAAATAGTTAGGCTTCCATTTTTCAAATTCACTGCAGATTTTCCATAATTCAATTTACAAAACAGTATCTAGTATGACCAACTTGAGGCATAATTCCTCACAGAGCATTTTCCTTGTAGAAAGCATAAACCCATCATGATGAGGATGGAAAACATGTTATTAACCTTTCAGAAGGAATGTTTGATATATAAACAGAATACTATATTTGAAGCAGTTCTTTTTCCCCTTCCTATCTAATAAAAATTTAAATGAAAAGAAAAAAAAAATTCCCCTCATTAAATTAGGCAAATACACTTAAGGGAGGCTGTAGAAAACACTACAACATTTTTCTAAGTGTATTTCCATTATGAAACAGGATTTAGTTCCCTGTCACCTATAAAATTATTGAGCTGTTTCCCTGTCATTATGTTAAACTTACACAGTATGTCTTCCAGGAACACACTGGTCCTGGATTACAAAAGAGCCATGAGCTCGGCTTTTCACACATGATGAAAATGGAATGTTAGAAATCCTTTAAATGACTTACCAAATCAGTGGGACAGAAGGCACCTCAGAACAGATGTCTCACCTGCCGTTTGTCTGAGATTTGAACCAGTCCTTAAAGCTATAAATGAAGAAACAAGAGCTTGCCCTTGCTTTTCCCCTGCTGACCTAGAGTGACTTACTAGGGTTGAGAGGAAAAAATTCAACAGTGTCTGCAGCAAACAGAAAAAAAAAAATGTTGTAAAAGCCCCAGGTGTCCTTATTTATACAGGTCCAGTGTGGGGTAATGATTTTCTCTGCTTGCTTGTATTTTCCCTCTCAACTCTGAAGACAGCAACACAGTAAGGAGACAATACGGTAAGTTGAGGACTTCAGCTTCATGTAAGGTCAGATCTGACTTGACGGCACTTGGCTTAAGGCCTACCATTAATTAATTAACCATTCGATCCTGCTCAAGTTCCGTGTCTTCTTGCCAAACACTTGCTCCAGATATATTTGTCTATCACGAATACTTCTTCGATGTCTGTACAATAAATTGTGAAAAGAACTTGATTTTTAAATATGACAAGCAACAAGACAAGAAGCAACATTTACTTCTTTCCCTTAGCTAACACTTCAGTAATTTTTAAGAATATTTCCTAGTGACCATCACAGCAAGCAGAGAGAAATATGGAAATCTAAAGTTTGTTGTATCTGTTCCCTTTTGCATGGCCTGAAATATTATGGACCTTCCAGACTCTGGTTCTCTACCTTCAGTGTCGTGTGCATCCCTCTAAGCTCTGAACTTGAAACTTTCTTCCCATTCATCAAGCCAGCTACGGATATTTACTTCTTTAGCACTTTGGTACATGAAGCTCCTTCTGTCTCAACAGCTCTGCCCCACTCTTTGTGCAAGGCTGGCTCCCAGTCCTTTACATCCTGTTTCTATGCAGTGAAATTTCCCTAAAATTATATCTGTAAGTTACTTCTTCCTCTCCTGTTCTCCTATAGTATCCGATTTGTTCATTATTTATCACTGGTCACCACAGTTGTTGTGTTGTTAGGTTCTGTGGAGTCAAATCCAACTTACAGAAACACTGTGTGAGACAGAAACACTCCCCTGTACCATTCTCACAATCCTTGCTATGCTTCAGCCCAGCACTGCAGCCACTGTGTCAATGAATCTTTTTAAGAGTCTTCCTCCTTTTTCACAGGCCCCCAGTTTTACCAAGAATGATGTCTTTCTCCAAGGACTAGGACACTTTGACAAAATATCACAAGAAAGTGAAATCTCACTATTTTTGCTTCCACAGAAAATTTTGGCTGTATGTCTTCCAAACAGATTTGTTCATTCTTCTGACAGTCCATGGTATATTCAATATTCTTCAACAACACTGTAATTCAAATGCATCAATTCTTCTTCAGTCTTCCTTATTTATTGTCCAGATTTTTCACATAAATGAGTCAACAGAAAATACCACGGCCTGGATCAGGTGCATCTTAGTCCTCAGAGTGATGTCCTTACATTTCAAAACTTTAAAGAAACTTTTTGCAGCAGATTTCCCCAATTCAATACATCATTTGATTTCTTGACTGCTGCTTCCATGGCCACTGATTCTGGATCCAAGTACAACGAAACTCTTGGTAACTTGTAACATTTTCTCCAATTATTATGATGCTGCTTATTGGTTCAGTTGCAAGGATTTTGGTTTTCTTTATGTTGAGGTGTAATCTATAATGCAAGTTCTAATTTTTTATCTTCATTAGTAAGTGCTTAAGTCCTCTTCACTTTTGGCGAGCAAGATTATGTCATCTGTATATCGCAGGCTGCTAGTGAGTCCTCCTTTAGTCCTGATGCCCTGCCTTTCTTCACAAAGTCCAGCTTCTCAGATTATTTGCTCAGAATAAAGACTGAGTAAGTATAGTGAAAGAACACGACCCTAATGCACATCTTTCCTGACTTTAAATCATGCAATATCCCTTTATTCTGAGTGCCTGCCTCTTGGCTCCTCAGGTTCCTCCTGAGCACAATTACATGTTCTAGAATTCTTGTTCTTTACAGTATTACTGGTAATTTGTATGACTCACATAGTAAAATGCCTTTGAATAGTCAATGAAACACAGATAAACATGTTTCTGGTATTGTCTGCTGTCAGCCAAGATCCGTCTGAGCAGCACTGATAAATGGTCCATGTTCTCATCTGAATCCAGCTTGAACTGGCAATTCTGTATCAACGTACTGCTACATCCACTTTTGAACAATCTTCAGCAAAATTTTATTTGTGTATCATAGAAATGATATTGCTAGGTAAGTTTCTGCCTTCTCTTAAACCACCTTTCTTTGGAATGGGTACAAATACGGATCCCTTCCAGGTGGTTAGTCAGGGTGTCTTCTCAATTTCTTCACACAGACAAGGGAGCACCTCCAGCTCAACATCAGTTTGTTGAAATATCTCAGTTGGCATTCTGTTTTCCTGGACCTTGTTTTTTGCCATTCTGTATAATGTAACCTGGATGTCATCCTTCATTACCTTCAGTTCTGGATCACATGCCACCTCAAAAATGGTTAAACATTGACCTTTTATTTCTGGTACAGTGATTCTGTGTGTTCCTTCTATCTTCTTTCGATGTTTCCTGTCTTGTTCAGATTTTTCCCCATAGAATCCTTTACAATTGTTACTCAAAGCTTAAATTTTTTCTTCAGTTCTTTCAGCTTGAGAAATGCCAAGCATGTTCTTCCTTTTTCATTTCCTAACTCCAGGTCTTTGTACACTTCACTGCAATACTTTGTCTTTCTAGCTGCCATCTGAATCTTCTGTTCAGCTTTTTAATGTGATTATTACCTTCATTTGCTTTACTGACACTATGCACAAGAGTGTCAGAGTGCCTTCCAACAACTATTTTGTTCTATCCTTTCTTTCCTATCTTTTTAACGACCTCTTGCTTTCTTCATATACGATGCCCTTGATGTCATTCCACAACTCACCTGGTCTTCTCTCATTAGTGTTCAACGTATAAATCTCTGAATTTGGAAATGGTCTCTAAACCAATCCGGGTTATATTCAAGGCTATATTTTGGCTCTTGTGTATTTGCTTTAATTTCTGCAGCTTTCAGCATATGAGCAAGAGATAGTCTGTTCCACAGTCAGCCACTGGCCTTGTTCTGACAGATGAATTTGAACTTCTCCACTGTCTCTTTCCAGAGATGTAATCAATTTGATTCCTATGTTTCTCTCATGGTCTGTCAGTTCATTCTATTGTGGTGGATGCATGCTTCTGTGATGTTGCAAGCTATGCCCCAGTATTTTAAATACCAGCAGGATTACCAAGGTACATCAGTTTCAGGGGTGCTTCTAGACTAAAAAAGAGTAAGAAGAACTTGGAAGTTTATTTCCAGAAAAATAAATAACACTGAAAGCCTTACAGATAGCAGTAGTGCCAAAAGATGAGACCATCAAGTTGGAAGGCATTTTGTACACAACTGCCGCCTCAAGTAGGGTCTAACTTAATTACACGGATAGATTACAACTCGGAAACCTTTGTTGGCTGATGTGGCACAACTTAAAATGAGAAGAAACACCTGTAACATCCATTAATAACCAGAGCATGGAATGTACAACATGTAAAGCTAGGAAAAATGGAAGTTGTCAAAAATGAAATGAAATGAAACGAAATGCATTAAGACTGATATCCTAGGTATTGCTGAGCTGAAATGGGCAGATGTTGCTCATTTTAATTCAGACAGTCATATGGTCCTTTATTCCTCAAATGACAAATTGAAGAGGAGTGGTGTTACATTCATTGTCAAAAGAATGTTTCTAGATCATCCTGCGGTACAACCCTGTTAGTGACAGGATAATATCCACACTCATATAAGTATGACCAATTAATAAGACTATTACTTGAATTTACAAAGCAATCACTAATGCCAAAGATGAAAAAACTGAAAATTTTTGCCAACATCTGCAGTATGGAATTGATCAAACACACAATCACGATGCATTGATAATCACTCGTGACTGGAATGTGAAAATGAGAAACAAAGAAGAAAGACTGCTAGTTGGAAAATACGGCCTTGGTGATAGAAACTACACCAGAGATTACGTGACAGAATATTGCAAGACCAATGACTTACTCCCTGCAAATACCTTTTTCCAACAAAGTAAATGGCAGCTACTCAGTGGACTTTGCCTAATAGAATATCCAGGGATGAAATCTACCACATTTACAGGACAAAATAATGGAGAAACTCAATACCATCAGTCAGAAGCAGGCCAGGAGACCACTGCAGAACAGTTCATTAAAAGCTTATATAGAAGGTCAAGTTGGAACACTAAAAATAAAAAAATAATAGAACAAGTCCACAAGAGCCAAAGTATGACGTAAAGTATATCCTACCGGAATTAAGAGTTTGTCTCAAGAATAGATTTGAAAAGTTAAACATGACTGAAGACTAAATGAGTTGTTAGATGACAGCAACAATGCCACATACGAAAAAAGTAAAAAATCACTAAAAAAGACAGGAAAGGAAGAAAGGACCAAAACGGAAGTCAAAAGAGAATCTGAAATTTACTCCCGAATGTTATTGCTGTTAGGTGCTGTCAAATTAGTCCCTACTCACAGTGACCCTATGCACAACCCAACAAAACACTGCCCAGCCCTGTGCCACACCAATTGTTTTTATGCTTAAAGTCCATCATTGCTCCCACTGTGTCAGTCCATCTGGAACTTTTCTGTAGACCCTCCATGCTACCAAGCATGATGTCCTTCTCCAGGGACTGATCCCTCCTGACAACGTGTCCAAGTATGTACAATGCAGTCTCACTATCTTTCCTTCAAAGAAGCACTCTGGTTGTACTTCTTCCAGAACAGATGTATGTTCTTTTGGCAGTCCATGGTACATTCGGTATTCTTCTCCAACACTGCAATTCCAAGGCACTAATTTTTTTCTATCTTCCTTATTCCTTATCCAGCTTTCATAAGCATGCTATGTGATTGAAAATACCATGGCTTGGGTCATGCACACCTTAGTCTTCGAGGTGAAAACTTTAATTTTCAATACTTTAAAGAGGTCCTTTGCAGCAGATTTTCCCAGTGCAATGCATCTTTTCATTTCTTGACTGCTTCCATGGGCAGTGAGTACGGAGCCAACTGAAATGAAATTCCTGACAACCTCAATCCTTCCTCCATGTAGCATGATGTTGCTTACCAGTTGAGCTGTGAGTTTTGTTTTCTGGATGTTGACGTAAAATCCATACTGAAGGCTGTGGTCTTTGATCTTCAGCAGTAAGTGTTTCAAATCCTCTTCACTTCCAACAAGCAGGGTTGTGTCATCTGGATGACATTTGTTAATGAGTCTTCCTCCAATCCTGATGCCTGTTCTTCTTCACAGTGCCCAGCTTCTTGAATTATTTCCTTGACATGCAGATTGAAAAGGTACAGTGAAAGGATATGACCCTGACGCACACCTTTCCTGACTGTAAAGTATGTGTCCCCTTATTCTGTTCACCCAAGTGCTTCCTGATCCATATACAGATTCCTCACGAGCACAATTAAGTGTTCTGGAATTCCCATTCTCCACAATTTTATGCACAATGTGTTAAGATCTACACAATCGAATGTCTTTGCGTAGTCAGTGTAACACAGGTAATCATCTTTCTGGTATTCTCTACTCTCAGCCAAGACCCATTTGACACCAGCAGTGATATTCCTAGATTCACATCCTTTTCTGAAATGGGCTTGAATTTCTGGAAGTTCCCTGTCAATCTCTTGTTGTAGTTGCTTTTGAATGATCTTGAGTAAAAATTTCACTTGGATGTAGCGTAGCTAAAGCAAATAGAAAAAATGAATTTGAAGCACCAAACAGAACATTTCCAAACATTGCTTCAGAAGACAAATACTATGGTGAAATGTGCAAAGACCTGGAGTCAGAAAACAGAAAACCAATGAACATGGTCTGCATTTCTCAAGATGAAACAAATGGAGAAAAAAAAACTCAAGTCTTGAGAAGCAATTCTGAAGGGTTCTAGCATCAAAATTTTGCACAGCTCTGGAAGCATCAAAAGAAGAAAGGGATATACAGAGACACTGTACCAAAAACAGTTGTTTGCTGTTCAGTCGTGTTAGGGGTAGAATATGATCAAGAACTGATGGTACTGGGAAGCAGGCCAAGCTGCACTGAATGCATTGTGAAAAATCTGGTACTCAGATTTGACAGAATACCACTTGAAATGTTTCAACAAACAGATACAGCACTAGAGGCGCTCACTCATCTATGCTAACTAATTTGGAAGACAATTACCTGGCCAACTGATGGGAAAACATCTGTATTTGTACCCACACCAAAGAAAAGTAATCTAACAGAAAGGAAAAATTATCAGATAATATCATTGTCTTGAAAATAATCCAAAAACAGATGTAGAAATACAGCAACAGGGAACTGTCAAACATATACTATGATTCAGAAGAGAATGCAGAACAAGAATATAACTGCTGATGTCAGATGGACCTTGGCTGAAAGTGGAGAATACCAGAAAGATGTTTACCTGTGTCTTATTTACTATATAAAGGCATTTGATTGGATAAGCCAAGCCAAGTGCCATCGAGTTTGATTTGATGCATTATAAAAAAATTACGGATGTGCCTGCAAAGAACGGGAATTCCAGTATTCCCATTCTCATGAAGAACTTGAACAGTTTGAAGAGAACAATGGGATACTCGCTAAAGTCAGGAAAAAGTTGTACCCTTTCACCATGCTTATTCAATCTGTATGCTGAACAAATAACCTGAGAAGATGGATTATATGAAGAACATGACATTAGGAATGGAAGAAGATGCATTAACAACATTCACTATGCAGGTGGCATGATCTTGCTTGCTGAAACTGAAGAGGACTTGAAGCACTTGCTGATGAAGATCAAAGACTTTCATATGGATTATACCTTAACATAAACAAAACAAAAATCCTGACAAGTGGACCAATAAGCAACACAATGATAAACAAAGAAAGTACTGAAGTTGTCAATGATTTTATTTTATTTAGATCCACAATCAACATCTGTGGAAGAAAAGTCAAGAAATCAAACCATGTGTTGCATTGGGAAAAGGAAAATCTGCTTCAAAAGACCTCTTTAAAGTTTTGAAATGAAAAGATGTCACTTTGATAACTAAGGTGGGTCTCATCCAAACCATATTTCCAATTCCCTCATTTGCATGTCAAAGCTGAGCCATGAATAAGGCAGAATTAAGAAGAATGTATGGCTTTGAATTATAAGATTGGTGAAAACTATTTAACATACTGTGGACTGCCAGAAGAACAAACAAGTCTGTCTTGGAAGAAGTACATCCAGAGTACTCCTTGGAAGAAAGGATAAGGAGAGTTGATCTCATGTATTCTGGGTAAGTTATCAGGAGGGACAAGGTCCTTGGAAAAGGACTTCATGCTCCTTAATGTAGCAAAGTCAGCAAAAAAGAGAAGACCCCTAATGAGGTGGATTGACACAGGAGCTTTAACAATGGGCTCAAACATAGCAACAATCGTGAGAATGGGCCAGAACCAGGCACTGTTTCTTTCAGTTGTGCGCAGAGTCACTATGAATTGCAACCAACTCATTGGCACCTGAAAACAACCACAACTTGACTGAAACCAACTAACTAATTTGATAAGCATTTGTGGAAAATCTGTGAAAACATAGTAATGCCACTAGAACTGAAAATTATTTCAAATTTTAAGTATATAAACTGTTGTATTTCCTGTACCCATGTGGAGGTATGCTATTTATTTGCTGAAACTGGGTCTTCTTACTGCACTATTTGCCTCACTTATATATGTGCTGGCTTGAATATCAAGCACATTTCCAGTGTGAACCATATTTCTATGCCACTGCTAACATCTTAGACCAATCTACCACCATGTTTTCCTGTATAATTGCAGTAGCCTCCTAGCTGATATTCCTGTTTTCATTTTTGTCTTTCCACTAAAAAAAAAAAAAAAAAATCCATTCTCTACTCAGTGGCTAGATGTGTCACCATCCTAATCAATCTCTAGACCTTATACTTACCATTACCTGGGTTATATTAGATACACCAAGTCTGCTAGTTAAGTTCATGAACTCATCCTAGAAAAAGTGCTGCATACTTCATTGCTGAAGATAACTACAGTCACCTTTCCAGTACTCTCTTTGGGAAGCTACACATCGACACCAGTGCCTAGTCCAAATTTCAAAAGAAGTCTTTGGAACTCTTTTTCCAGAATGGCAATCCGAGCTGTTGTCATATTACTCTTGATATCCCGAATTTCATCAAAATGGCTTCCTTTCAATATTTCCTTTATCTTTGGGAAAACAAAAAAGTCAGATCAGGTGAGAAGGCAGGGTGCTCCAATACAGTTAAATGTTTACTGGCTAAAAACTCCCTCAAAGACAGTACCGTGTGAACAGGTGCATTGTCGTGATGCCAGAGCAATGAGGAGCTGGTGAAAAATTCAGGTTACTGTTGTCTAAACTTTCTCATGCAGCCTTTTCAGTACTTCCAAACAGTACACTTTGATGTTTGTCCAGTTGGTACAAACTCATAATGAATAATCCCTCTGACCTCAAAAAAGTTTAGCAACGTGAGTTTGACTTTTGATTTAGACTAACAGAACTTTCTTGGTCATGGAGAATTGGCTGACTTCATCATACACTTTGATGCTTTGCTTCAGGATTATATTGGGACACATATTTTCCATCAGCAGTGATAAGACAGCCCAAAATGTCATCTTGCCTCTCCAAAAGGTCTTGGCAAACTTCGACTCTATTTTACTTTTGTTTATCAGTGAGCTCCTTCAGGACCATTTCTGCACACATCTTTCTCATGCCAAGATGTTCAGAGAAGATTTTCCTCATTGTTTCTCTCTTGACATTTATTTGGACTGTTATGCTTCTTGCAGTCAACCAATGATTCTGATGCACAATTTAACAAATTTTTGCAATGTTTTTGTCAGTTCTGCTCATTACTGGTCACCTACACCTCTCATCAGTGACACTTTCTCGCCCCTCAGAGAAATGTTTAATCCATTTGTACATTGCCATTTTCTTCATGACATTATCTCCATAAACTTGGACTGACGTGACCCTTATTTCACTTCCCCTCTTGCCAAGTTTAATAAGAAATTTAATGTTTGTTCACTGCTCTAATTCAAGCTGACATTCTCACTGCCACACACAAAAACATGCAACAATAATGAACGTCAGCAATACCCCACCACACATCCACACAAACACAGCCATGAGACAGAGACAGACCAAAGTTATGAAACCTTACTGAGCTGTTTGTACAGTGCTGCCAATGTACGTATATGGTGGCAAGTTCACAAACGTAATTGTCAGACCTCACTGATTTACAGCAAAATCTTATTTGTTATCCCTCTGTATTCTTTAGCCTTGAAATTGCCTTAATCCACTTTTTCTATTCAATATAATAGAAAAGAAATTACTGCACTTTCTTTGCAAAGCTATACACTTGGTTTAGCCTTTTCATGTAAATTGCAGCATTCAATGGACTCTTTACATCACTAGTCTGGACTCCTGAGTTAGTTTTATATGTTTAAGTACAATTTATATTTTTCTCCATTTTTTCTTCAGTTTTCATCATTGAGTTTTGACTAGAATTTTTGCTTTGCAGAAAAATGGTCACAAACAGATAAAAGACTGAAAACCAAGTATCATAAACGAACACTGTGTTTCCCCTCTGTCTTCCCTTCCATTATTCCATAGTCGGATCCGACTCGACGGCACTTGGCTTTATAATTTCCTTGTCCACCCATCTCTGTTTCTCAAATCTCACCCATTATTCAGCTCAATCTTAAGGCCCATCTGTTCAAAACAAGCTTCTGGGACAGTATTTGTCTGACTTAATTTTTTTTTAAACACAAATATGAAGATCTCTGTTATGACATTACACAGAATAATTATTTTGGTTGTTTCCATTTCCTCCACTATATTGAAAAGCAAGAGAGATCTTGAAATGTTCTTTTTGATAATGAATGCAACACCATTCCTCTTCAAGTTTTCATTCCTGACATAGCAGATGATACGACTGTCCAATTCATGATGGCCGCTACTGGTCCATTTCAGCTCACTAATGCCTAGGATACTGATGTTTATGTGTGCCATTTCATTTCTGACAATTTCCAATTTTACCAGATTTATACCTGGTACATTCTACATTCCAATGATTAACAGATGTTTGCAGCTGTTTCTTCTCATTCTGTGTCATGCCACATAAGCAGATGAAGGTCCCAAAGGCTTTACTTCATCCATATCATTAAGGACTCTACTTTGAGGAGGTAGCTCTTCCCTGGCCATCTTCTGATTGCCTCCCAATGTGGGGGGCTCATTGTCTGGTACTATTATCTGACAATGCTCTGCTGTGATTCATAAGATTTTCACTGGCTAATTCTTTTCAGAAATAGACTACTGGGTCCTTCTTCCTTCTGAAACTTGCTCTTGAACATCAAGTACCCAAACAAAAAGAGGAATGACGAAGTAACTGAACAGAAGATTCCAAAGGGTGGCTCAAAAAGACACAGTGTTATAATGATTATGTGCAAAGTGCTGGAAACAGAAAACCAAAAGGGTTGAATACACTCTGCATTTGTCAAGCTGAAAGACCTGAAGAAATGATTCAAGCCTTTAGTTCTAATAGTGAAGGATTCTGCATGGAAAACATTAAATGTCTTAGGAAGCATCAAAAGAAGTTGGAGGGAATACATGGAGTCATTATATCAGAAAGAACTGGTCAACGTTCAACTATTTCAACAGGTAGCATATGATCAGGAACTGATGGTACTGAAGGAAGAAGCTGCAAGTGTATTGAGGGCACTGGCAGAAAACAAGGCAGTATCAGTTAATGCAGTATCAGTTCAGATGTTTCAACAAATGGATACAGCACCGGAAGTGCACCCCTGTCTGTGCCAAGAAATTTGAAGGATGCCTACCTGCCCAACCAACTGGAAGTGATCCATACTTATGCCTATTCCCAAGAAAGCTGATCCAATTGAATGTGGAAATCATTGAACAATATCATTAATATCACAAGCAAGTAAAATTTTGCTAATGATCATTCAAAAAGACTGCAACCACAGGCCGATAGAGTACTGCCAGAAATTCAAGATGGATTCAGAAGAGGACGTGGAACCAGGGATATCATTGCTGATGTCAGATGAGTTTTGGCTGAAAGCAGGAAATACCAGGTAGGTGTTTTCCTGTATTTCACTGACTATGCAAATGCAGTTGACTGTGCGGATCATAATAAATTATGGCCAACATTGTGGAGAATGGAGATCCAGAGCACTTAACTGTGCTCTTAAGCAATCTGTACCGTGGATCAAGAGGCAGTTGTGTGAACAGAACAAGGGACACTGCATGGTTTAAAGTCAAGAAAGGTGTGTGTCAGGGCTGTATCCTGTTTTAGTCAGCTAGCGCTGCTCTAACAGAAATACCACAGAGTGGATGGCTTCAACAAAGGAAAGTTTATTCTTAGACAGTCTGATAGGCTACAAGTCCATATTTAGGGTTTCCATTCCAGGGGAAGGCTTTCCCCCCTGTTGGCTCTGGAGGAAAGTCAGGTATTGCATCAGTCTTTGTCCAGGGAGCATCTTGGCGCAGGAACCTCAGGTCTGAAGGACACACTCTTCTCCTGGTGCTATTTGTTTGACAGTGTGAGCTCCCCAATTCTCTGCCTGCTTTCCTTTCCTTTTATCTCTCACAGCATGAAAGGATGAATGGTGGAGCAAGCCATACTCCAGGAAAACTCCCTTTGCAGTGGAGCAGAGAGGTGATTTTATAAAGGGATTTACAGTCCCACCCTAATCCTTTAACATACAGCACAGGACAATCACAAAATGGAGGACAGTCACAGAATACAGGGAATCATGGCCCAGTCACATGGCTACACATAGTTTTTGGGGGGACACAATAAGATCCATGACGTCCCACCCTTTGGCATCCCAAAAATCAGATCTTTGAAACATGTAACACATTCATGTTGGATGACAGGAGTCTTAAATCCATTCCAAGGCTAAAATACAAAAACTCTTTCACATCTTTGTGTGAACAGAACAAGGGAAACTGTATGCTTTAAAGTTAGGAAAGGTGTGTGTCAAGGTTGTATGATTTCACTCTATCTTTTCAATCTGTCTGCCAAGCAAGTACTCTAAAAAGCTGGACTATATGAAGAACAAGGCTTCAGGATTGGAGGAAGATTCATTAACAGCCTGTGTTACACAGATACTACTGCCTTACTTGCTAAAGTGAGGATCTGAAACTGATGAAGATCAAATTATCACAGCCTTCAGTATCGATTGTACCTCAACATCAAGAAAACAAAAATTCTCATAACTCAACCAGTCAGTAACATCATGATAAATGGATCAAGGATTAAAGTTGTCAAGGATTTCATTTTACTTGCTTCCATAATCAATGTCCATGGAAGCCAACAGTCAGGAAATCAAAAGATGGGAAAATCTGCTGCAAAGGACCTCTTTAAAGTATTGAAAAGTAAAGATGTTGCCCTAAGAACTAAGGTGTGCCTGACCCAAACCATGGTATTTTTAGTCATATCATATGAATACGAAAGCTGGACAATGAATAAGGAAGACAGAAGAAAAATTGATGCCTTGACTTGTGATATTGGAAAGGATATTCAGTGCACCATGGACTGCCAAAAGAACCAACAGATCTGTTTTGGAAGAAGGATAACCAGAGTGCTCCATGGAAGGAATGACGGCAAGACCACGTCTCACAGACTTTGGTCATGTTGTCAGGAGGCATCAATCCCCAGAGAAGAACATCATATTTGATAAAGCAGAGGGTCAGTGAAAATGTGGACAACTCTCAACGAGATGTATTGACACAATGAGTGTAATGATGGGCTTAAGCATAAAAATGATTGTGGGCATGGCACAGGACCAGCCAGTGTTTCATTCTGTTGTGCACAGGATCACCATGAGTTGGAACCAATTCATCAGCACCTAACAAGATATTTAAAAACAAGAGAGTAAAGAGATTATGTCATTTTTTTTCCTATTCTTCCCACCATTTACCATGAACAATTACTTTTATAAGTTTGGTTATTATTTCTATACTTAAAGAGTTTTGAATGCTTGCTCATGACATTGATGACATTTGAAGCAGCATGTCAAGAAATGATGTGCATGCATAAATAACTTCTAAAACTCAATAATGAAAAGAGATGAACATGTCAACAAAAATAGGCAAGGGATATGAACAAGAAATCCACAGATGAAATATAAGTGGTTAAGAAGCAAAAGCAATCTCAATATTAAAGATAATTTGAACCAATTAAGGCAACAATAGTAGCCAACTTTCCCCTATTTGGGGCCATGTATTGTACTACACATTTTATACATACTGGCTTATCTAATACAACAAAACTTTGGGCAATGTACATCACATTAGCCGTCTTTTACAGACGAGGGAACTGCAGCACTGAAACGATAGGAAAACTTCCCAGGGTGCTAGGGTAAGTGATGAAGCTGGATAGGGTAAAAGATGCAAACCGAGACAGTCTGGTTCCAGTGGCTAACAGCTTAAGGGCCATGATATGTCACTTTGCATATAGACTTGACAAATATCTATTAATTCTAATATCCAAAATAATCAGAATATCATTCTTATATTAGATAAAATTGTTAGATATTAAATATTAAAGGAAAGAGTCAGATAAAAGCACAGAAAAGTCCTTGAGATCAAAGCAACTTGGTATTCTATTTTGTACTTGAAGTAGGGATCCATTTTGATTCATGTAATTTCAGTTAGAATCTCTAGCACATATAGCACCCACCTCTGAAAATCTGATTTAGCCTATTAGAGAGTATCTGCAATTGGGCATACCAACAGAGTTCAAGGGAAAGATCATTCTCCACTAGAAAATAAAGAGAACATGAAAATCCAACTCAATGTTAGTCTGTTTATACCAAAGGCTAAAATAAATCTAAGTCAATTGTTTTGGGGACTTGTAGAATTCTCACTTACATGCCAAATAAACAATTACTTGTCATGTTATCAGTGACATCTCCTATCCCTGGAATAATTAAGAAATATTTAAGGTTTGAGTCGGAATTTTGCATTTGGTTAAGTAGAAATGTTCTTCAAAAGCCTAAATTTCTGGAGTTTGTTTTGTTTTCAATTTTGAAGTGTAATTGTTATCTCCACCTCAACCCCTTAAAGTAAATCACAACCCAAAAAAATTGATCCTAGATTTTTCACTTTATTTTAGCAAAATTTTTCTATCGTCAATAGTTGTTACATACTTTGTCTGAAAGCCATGATCTCACATTTAGGTTTCCTACATAGTGACCTGAAGACAGGAGGACTAAATAAAAAGTTTATTTTACATAATTTGATTAGATAACTCACCATTAATTGAACATTTCACATTAACCAAATATAAATTGCATTTCTGTGGGAGAAAGTGAAGATATCAATCACTTATTTTTTTCTTACCGAAACTTCGTAAATCTCATACCAGGGTAGTACGCCATCACTGTTGTCTTGGAAATAGAAAAATGAGAGTAAGCACACCTCCTTGACCTGAGATACTTCTACCTAAAACACGAATTGTCAATACAAGTTGATGGCAATGTGAGGAGGCACACAGAGACCAAGCCCATAGTTAGGACAGAAAATCTAAATTCTAGTTTCTCAGCTGTCATTGGTTTTCTCCGAAACCTTAGCCATGTAATTTAGCCTATCAAGGTCTCTATTTCACTGTATATAAAATGAGATGACTGGCCCATGTCAAACTTCCAAAACTTTTAAACCAATCAAGAATGCCTGCAGAGAACAGAAAATAGCCTTTACTCCTTTTGATCTGTTGATGTCTTAGTTGGGTGACACTGAGTTGATTTCAACTCACAGAACACCATGAGATAGAACAGCCCCCATACCGTTTTCTAAGCTGTAATGTTTATGAGAATCCCTGGTAGTACAGTTTGAGTTCACCAGCTGTTCCTTGGAAACCCTATGGTGCAGTTCTACTCTGTCCCGTGGGGTTACTATGAGTAGGAATCCACTAGACTGCCATGGATTAATCTTTATGACTGCAGATCACTAGGTCTTTCTCCCATGGATCCACAAAGCGGGCTGAAACTTTGTCTTTCAGTCAGCAGCCAAGAGTTTAACCACTCAACCACCAGGATTCATGTCTCCAAATAAAGATGCACAAACACATGATCAAGTAGTCTTTCTGACTCCTTAGGAAAAAAATACATTTCTTCAGTGTTTTCTGCTTACTAAGCATTCTGTTAATTTACAATATTAAATCCCCACACAATCCCGTGAGATCCTTAGCAACTTAGCTGACTGATGTCCTCTGTACATTAATATTGCTTGTCTGTAAAATGAAAACAATAATTGCACCTCCTTACTAGGTTGTTGTGAAGAGCCAGTGTGTTAAAGACCACAACTCTATAAAAATAATGCTCAATTAATGTTTACCCCATTTTCAGAGGAGAAAACTGATGCTTAGGGAAGTTAATAAGCATACCTCAAGGTCCCAGAGTTTGAAAGTAAAAGAAATAAGAATTCATCCAGATATCTGATTCCTTAGCCCAAACCTTGAAGTATCCTGGACTAGACAACAAGGGAAGAAATATTCTTTTTGTGAATATTTAGTGACAGAAGACAGAGAGAAGTTATGTATGAAGCTACAAATTATTTTAATACATTACATGTTAATAGAAAATAAGAGAGCCTTAAACCTGTTATATGAAAGAAAGGTTGAGAAATCATGTTTCTACAGTAAATGCTGCACTTACAGGACCTCCCTTGTTAATAGTGGAGAAACATCCAGAAGCGTGAAAGGGACGGCTGCCATAAATCAGAGACGAATAATCAATCCAAACCATGAAAAAATGCCAACATTTGTCTGCACAGCTTTAATAAATACGCTTTCATAAATACTACTCACTATAAAGTATAAATTATGCTGCTTTCCCTCAAAAATTAGTTTAAGCACAAGCTGGAAGAATTCCCTGTGCTTAGGCTAATATAGAATTCAGTAATTACAGAAACTCAGAAGGAAAAGAAAATAATAATAAAGACTTCTAAAAGTTACGTGAATACTGTAATTATCTATGCATAAATGACAGCATTTTATCTTTCTATGTCTAAACAGAAAGTACATACTAAAAAGTGTGTCCATGGGAAAATGAACCCCAAAAATGCTTCGATAAATGGCAGCATTTCTCATATATAATTGCTCAGACATTCAAGCTACAACTTGGCATGAAATAGCATTCACTTTGACATATATATTTAATATTCTTCTTTAAAAACTTTTAGATATTGTATTTCAAATTACACGTCTTGTGAAATAAATGGAATGTAGGTTCACAGAGCTAGTTTAAATAAAGGCTCTACATTATCCAGTAATAGAGAAACAGGATTTACATTAGGAGAATTATAAATAATATATAATTAAGAGTTTGAATACTTGGTAGTTAGAATAAGCCCTAACAACCGATTGAAGTTACTCAGCTGAGATACAAATTCCTGCTCTAATTCTTGCTCCTAGCTCTACGACCTTACACAAACTGCTTAGCACTTTTCATAAGAAAAGTAAGAACTGTCCTAAAATCCACCTTACAGATTTGTAAGAATTAAATGCATTTAGGTAGTGCAAACAGTTAACTCACTCAGTTGCTAAGTAAAAAGCTGAAAGTTCAAGTCCACCCAGAGGCACCTAAGAAGAAAGCCCCGGCAATTTACTTTCAAAAATCAGTCACTGAAAACGCTATGGAGCCAAGTTCTATACTGACAGACATAAGGTCACCATAAGTTGAGGTTAACTAGACAACAACTGGCTTTATACTTATTAAGTACTTAGAACCCCATCTGCCATAAAGTTACATGGCCAATAAATGGCAGCTAATATTATGGCTTAATAGTAATATTAATGTGCAAAGTAATAGCAGCACGTGTGTAAATGAGGCCAGAAAAATTCAATAGCAAGTAAACCATAATGCTGCTCTGAAACATGGCAGTTATCTACACCTAGTATCTACATCTATGGACACAGAGCTGATCATAAAACTATCATCATGATGTCAATTACTGGAGCTCATTTGCATGGAAGATACCCTGGTTTTGCAGAAATGCCCTTTGGACCCATTCCCTAGGATGAAATTTTTCCTCTTTGCAACAACTGCAGCTTATTTTTAAGTATTCAGCTATACAATTACCTAGGGTATATCACAGAATATAGTTAAGCCAACTATGTACAGAAAAGTTACTGGAATGAATTTTAACACACAGAATAAGTTGAATTTACAAAAAAGACGAATATATCTAGGAAGGCAATTAAAGTCATAAATATCTGAAGGCCAAGCACAATCTGGAATTACAGATATCTCTGCTGGATACAAAGAAGTAAATTGGGCTCTCTCTTTCCCGCCCCCCCCAAAGAGAGATTCTGAGGAATAAAAGCAGCCTGAAAATCCAAAAAGACAGATGTTTTTTCTCCTTCTGCCTTCCTGTCTTTGGAGCTGTTCTGTAACATAAAACAGAAGAGATGTTCTTTTATACACAGTAAGCACTTCTTAAGTGTTTGTTAAATTAATGATTCAATTAAGCAAAGGTTGCAAAGAATACAGAATTTAAAATACAGCTAAATAATTTCAGTTTATTAAAAATATATTATTTTAATCGAATTTACACATTTACCAGCATAGATTCAAATGTAAAAAGACTTGCTCAAGATCACTCCACAGATTAATAACAAAGCTGCAACTAAAAATCAAGTCTCAAATTTCATCTTAACTGGGAGACAAAAAATATGAGAATTAAAATTGAAATTGTAAAAACATGTGCTAAATTATGTTATAAATTTGTCCACAGTCTTATATTAAGTAAAGGTTTTTGATAATAAAACTAATATACTTCTATGTTTTAGAGATGGTGGGTAAAGTTTCAAAAAAGGAGTATAAAGAAGTCAAGTTTTAGTTCTGATTCCACTATATAGAACTATGTGATCCTCAATTTCCTATGAAGTAAAATGAAGAAATTAAGCAATTCAACCCAATTCCAATTTTGTTGTTGTTGCTATTACGTACTACAGGAACCTAGATGCCAAAGATACAAAGAGAAGTAAGATTCAGGGCATGCTGTGGAAGGCTGAACATATGGCAGAAGGTAAGCATGTAGATTATTGATAACAATTTCACGTGTTTATCTCCTGACTCTGATACTTACTAGCTATACGACTTTGAGATGTTATTTAACCTCTCTTGGCCATAGTTTCTTTCCCTCTAAAGTGAAATTATGATAATAATACACCTGCTTATAGAGCCGAGGACTAAGGTGCTATGCATATAGCACTAAGAACAATGTATCACTGTTGTATAAGTATTAGCAATTATTATTAATCACAAGCAATCCATAATCTCTTAGCAAAAATAAGAATATATATATATCTGTTATATGTTGTGTCCTCTAAAAATATGTGTTCAAGTCCTTACCTGTACATGTTACCTTGTTTGGAAATAGTCTTTGCAGATGTAATTAGTCAACATGAGGTTATACTGCAGAAAGGTGGGGCCAATTCCAAAATGGCTATTATCTTGTTAAAGTGGGAAGAAGACAGACAGTAAGACAATTATGTGAAGATGGAAGCAGATACTGCATTAAGGTGCTAGAAACGAAGGGACACCTGAGGCTATCACAGCTGGAAGAGATAAGGTAGGTTCTTCCCACAGAGTTTTCAGCAAGTCCATGGTCACGCTAACATCATGAATTCAGGCTTCTAGTCCTCAAGTAGCTAAAGCAGAAAACCTAGTGGCGCGGTAGGTAAGTGCTATGGTTGCTAACCAACAGGTCGGCAGTTTCAATCCAATGGGCAGTTCTACCCTGCCCTATAGGGTCACTATGAGTCAGAACTGACTTGATGTCAGTGCGTTTGGTTTATGGTTTAGTAGATAAAGCAAAAGGAAGAAATAATCACCTGAAAGAGCTGAATAGACGATTTCAAAGGGTGGCTCGAGAGCAGAAAGTATTACAGCGAAATATGGCAAGACCTCAAGTTAGAAAACCAAAAGAGAAAAACATGCTCAACATTTCTCAAGCTGAAACAACTGAAGGAGAAATTTCAGCCTCAAGATGCTGTTCTGAAGGATTCTATGGGGAAAATACAGAACAAAGCAGGAAGCACCAAAAGAAGATGAAAGAAATAAGCAAAATCACTGTATCAAAGAGATCTGGCCGACGTTCCAACTTTAGATCGTAGCACATAACGAAGAACCACGGTGCTGAAAGAAGACATCTAAGTGGCACTGAAGACACTGATATCGTTCCAGGAACTGAATGAATATTGAGATGTTTGAATAAATAAATGCAATGCTGGACCAGTTCCCTTACTGGGAAATTTGAAAGACAGTTACCTAGTGAATCCACTGGAAAGGATTCAAATGTGCCCACTCCAAAAAAAAGATGATCCAACACAAAGTGGAAATTATCCAACAATATCATTAATATCACAAACAAGTAAAATTTTGCTGAAGATGATTCACAAGTCATGCTCCAAGACATCAATGATGAACTGCCAGAAATTCAATCTGGACTCAGAAGAGCATGGCATGAGGGATATCGCTGCTAATTTCAAACAGATACTGGCTAAAGGGAGAGAATACCAGAAGGATGTTTCCCTGTGTTTTATTGACTATGAAAAGGTATCCAACTGTGTGAATCATAACAAATTATGGATAACATTGCAAAGAATAGGAACTCCAGAATATTTAATTGTGCTCAGGATGAACCTGTACATGGACCAAGAGGCAACTGTTCAAACAAAAGAAGGGGCTACTGAGCAGTTTAAAACCAGGAAAAGGTCGTATCTGTTAACTATACTTACTCAGTCTATAAGGTCACTATGAGTCCAACCCAACTTGATAGCAGTGGGGTTTTTTTATGGTGAGTAAGTAATCAGAGAAGATGGACTATCTGAATAAGAACTTGGCACCAGGATTGGAGGAAAACTCACTATCAGCCTGTGAAACAGGCACAATTACTTCTGCTGAAAGCAAAGAGAACTTGAACTACTTTCTGATGATCATAGCCTTTATGTGGATAGAACTTCAACATAAAGAAAACAGAAATCCTCACAACCGACTCAACAGGCAACATCATGATCAACACAGAAAAGGCTCAGGTTGTCAAAGATTTCATTTTACTTGATCCATAATCAATGCCCAGCAGTCCAGAAGCCATACAATGTAGTGCACTGGGCAAATCTGCTGCAAAAGACCTCTTAAAACTGTTAAAAAGCCAACATGTCACTTTGAGGACTAAGGTATACACGATTCAAGCCACGCTATTATCAGTTGCCTCATATGTAATGAAGGGTGGACAACAAATAAGGGAGACTGAAAATGAATCTATACCTTTACTACAGTATTCATGAAGAATGCTGACTGTAGTATCTGCTAGTCAGAAGAACGACAAATCTGTCTTGGAAGAAGTACAACCAAGATGTTCCTTAAAACTGAGGAAGTCCAGATTGTATCACACATTCTTTGAAAATATTTTCAGGAGGGACCAGTCCCTGGAAAAGGGCATGATGCTTGCTGAGATACAATGTCAGCAAAAGTTAAGAAAATCATCATGGATTGACACAGCACCTGCAACAATGGGTTCGAACACAGCAAGGATTCTGAGGATGGCTCAGGACTGGCAGTGTTTCACTCTACTGTACATAAGGTCACTATGAATGAGAAATGACTGAAGGGCACCCAACACTGACAACCACCTCCTAGTATTGAATAAACACCTATTGTTATAGCCACTAAATTTGTTGTATTTTGTTATGGCAACTCTAGGACACTAATACACTATCATTACCAAAAGCTAACAGAATCATGTCTCTAAAGCATAAAACTCTGTCATAAAAAATTTAGTAATTATTTTATCTTTAAAAAAACGCAGGTGTAAAGGGACGCATGCTTTGCTTTTGAAGACACAATGATTTTCACAGAAGATAAGAGAAAGGCCAGAGAAACTAATAAGATGGCCTATGGAAAGTGAATATTGGATTTAGAAATTTGATGAGTCAGAGGATAATTTCAGCCCTTTGAAAACTCCATTCCCATAGAAGTGATAAACCAAGTTTAAAAGCATGTAATGTACAAGAACATGAGAAAGTATGAGCTGCAAATATGGGCTCCATCTGTTATATTAGTTTCTTCACTGACCCATTCACTTGTTCAATCAACAAATATGAATACATACCATGTATGTATTCATATGGTGCCCTGGGCACTTCTCTTGGACTCAGTTTCCTCATCTGTGCTGTAAAAAAATAAGAATTTGATAATGCTACATCTAAATTATAAACTTGAGGACAAAACTTTTAGGTATGGGGCCCTTAGTCCAACTTAAAGTGTCCACCCTTCAGAGTTTGGCAGTTATATGGTCCCTGTTTTCTTTGGAGTGTAGATGACAGTCCTTGGTAAAAGAAACAAGAGATGTAAAAAAGACGTGACAAGTTTAGTATTAATGTAAGGAAAGAGATAGCACCATGACTTCAAGAATCTACTAAGTGTAAACAATCATGGGAGAAGTGGAGGGTTATGGCTCAGTTAATATCAAGACGTGGAGAAAGTATCTCAGAAAAAAGGAAGAAGTTTATTGGTATTAAATATGACTTTTCATAAGATAGGGTAGAAGGAGATAAAAGGGAAGGAGGAGACTTCAGGGAAGGAATTGATTTTAGTTTAATAGAGTGGATACAGTGAGAGGTAACAAGCTAAATGGGAGACAGTAAGGTCAGGAGTGAAAAAGACTCTAACTGGGGATCAATGGCACAAGTAAGCAGCTGCTGGTGAATAAAATTCTTCTAAAATCCCTACTATCAGCCTCAGTTCTTTGATTCTGTGATTCACTCAAAAGAAGAAATTTAATTGCACATATCCTAGAATATAGAGCATGTGTATGTGTGTGTGTATATATAATTAATGAGGCATATACCCTGTCCTTAGTTGTGTCCTCAGTGACCCATTCAGATTTATCTGTTTCTGGTTTCTGTAATTAAATACAGTTGTTTAACCTCAGTTGTCAAACCAAGAATCCCAAAGAGACTTCTAATTAGCAGAACTGCCAGAAATTGTTGAAAGTTATGACAAGTTTTTGCCATAGGTTTCCAAGACCTACTATATCATTTGAGCCTGCACAAGCATATTTACTTTCCAAGAATTAATTTTGTAAGACAGTCACTTTTTTAAAAAAAAAATCTCTCCTAAAAGTCACACAACGACACAATAATAATAAAGTATCTCCTTTGTGACTGTGATGCTGCATAGCTTACAGTGCACCCATGCTGGAAAAGCTATTCAGTATTTGCCACATACCCAGAAGAAGACAGGCTGGTTTCATGACAAGCAAGCACCATAATTCTAAGCTTGCCATCATTAGTGCTAGAAAAAGGAGCAGAGTGCATCAATCTCCTGTCACAGGCCATATGCTCTTTATGATGTACAACACTTACAAAGGGAACTTCCGTGAGGCTAAAGAAGATATTTACAGAGTGCCATGCCTTAGAATTATTAATAAGACCTATAACCAACAACGACAAAAAAAAAAAATCTAAGATTTTGTACTCCAAAATGGGAGAGAGTAGGAAAAGAAACATACATAATACTTGCATAAGCACAAATGTACAACCACCCTACCTATCTCCCTCAGTTGCCTCTGAGCTGATTCTGACTCACGGTGACCACATTGCATGTTAGAGTACCACTGTGCTCCACGGGTTTTCAATGACCGACTTTTCAGTAGCAGATTGCTAGAACTTTCTTCCGCGATGCCTCTGGATGGACTGCAACCTCCAACCTTTCAGTTAGCAGTCAAGGTCTTTTGCACCACCCCTCCCCACCTTTTAGACTACACACACAAAAAAGGCATCGTTTTACACCATTATAAAAAGCATAGCTCCTTTCTGTTCTCAGATGATGAGCTGTGGAGATTTTCAGTCCAACCTGTATATAAAAATATTGGTTCCATATTCTCAATGTAACCACTGTGCACTCACATACACATGTACACACATATGTTTGCAAACCCTGGTGGCATAGTGGCTACAGGTGACAGCTGCTAACCAAGATATTGGCAGTTTGAATCCATCACGTGCTCCACAGAAACTCTACAGGGCAGTTCTACTGTGTCCAATAGGGTTGCTAACAGTCAGAATCTACGTGACGGCAGTGTGTGTGATTCTTTGTTTTGGTTTATATATGTTAAAGTATAGGAGAATTGTTGAAGAAAAGATAAAATTGTTAGAAACGTCAGACAGAGGAGAGGCTTTCTGAGGGAGCTATCTCTTACTGGACATTTTCTTCTGTAGTAAATTAACCAGATAAAATACAAGAAACACTCTTTTACGGGGACATTTGCTAAGTGGGGGTGTGATATGAGAACTGGGCTTATTCCTCACACAGATATTTCACTGGTGAGGAGAGAAATAGGAAAAGTTTTTGGTAGTTATATAGAACTAGTATAATTATTTAGAAATGTCATGAAACTTAAACATGGAATTAGGTTTTGCTTGTGTTGTATTTAATGTATTTTAGGATGGCACGAGTCTACAGAGTTCCAGCAGTACAAAATTAAAATTTCCCAGTGTTGTGATACTTAGAAAATAATATTGTCTCTCAGTAAAGAATCTGCCTGCAACATATAGCTCTTTCACAAAACAAAAAAAAATTTGGTACACATGACATTAGAGACCAAAGAGAAAACTTGAAAACCTCTGCAGGGCACACTAAATCTCTCCTAGTCTTCCAGCACTGAGAAGGTAGCAGCCCAGGCTCTCAATATAAAGCCTACATAGGACACACCAGAGAAAGAAGAACCAGAGTTAGACAAAGCCTATCGTAGTCATCTAGTGTTCCCGTAACAGAAATACTACAAGTGCATGGCTTTAAAAAGTGAAATTCAGTAAACTCAAAGTCCAGCTTCAGGGTGTCAGCTCCAGGGCAAGGCTTTACCTGCTAGATGCGGAGGAAGGTCCTTGTCCTCAATCTTCCCCCAAACTGGAAGCTTCCAAGGTGTAAGGTGTAAGGACCCTGGTCCTTTCCAAAGAACACTCTCAGCTCCCACCACTACTTTCTTTCTTCCCTACTCTGGCTTGCCTTCCTTTCTTTTATTCTCTAAGAGGCTGCCTTAAGGCACGATACAATTCTACACAGTGAGTTTTGCCCCACCAACACAACTGCCACCCATCCTCCCTCATTAACATCACAGAGACAGGGTTTACAACTTTAAAGGAACACCACACAGTACCGGGAATCAGGGCCCAGCCAAACTACTACATTCATATTTGGAGGGCAGGGACACAATTTAATCTACAACAAAGCCTCAATAAATCTACAATCCAGCTTGGATCCAATTTAGTCCTTAACTGCACTGAGGTGATTCTCTCCTCACCCTATCTGCCTGACAAAGGAAAAGACAAAGCTTTCAATTAATACACAATATTATTTAGAAATTCAACACAAAGTCTATTTAAAAACAAAGCCCATTATAAAAGCAAACATTATGAGACATGCAAACAGGCATGTGGCTGAAAATATGGCCAATAATCAAGAGAAATATAAACAATATAAACAAATACAAGCTTTGTGTTAGCTAACTACAGACTGTCTCCAACAATGCTTGCCTCCTGGTACTGTCCTCCTCTTCTACACTCAATAGGGTTGACCTACTAACCATTAACACATTGCAGAAATAACGGAGGGCAGCTTCCTGTACAAGCTCATAAGAGACTTTGCACCTTCTGCCTTATTAGGTCTTGGATCATCAGCTTTGGGAAAAGCCAGCTACCAGGTAACAGAGAATCTCCAAGCAGCCCTATGGGGAGGTCTACACGAGGCCTCCTGCCAACAGCCTCCCTCAGCTGGAGAGAGACTGGAGGGTCCTACGAAGAGCCATGTGGGTGAGACATCTTAGCACTGGATCCTCCAGTGCAATCAAAGCTTCAGATGACTGCAACCCTGCAGAGTATCTTGACTGAAGCCTCATGAAAGGTCCCAAGCTTGAATCTTTCTGCAAGCAGTTCCTGAAGTCCACCAAAACTGTATGAGATATTAAGTGTTTATTATGCTGACAACTAGTAAATTATGGGGTAATTTTTTATATAGCTATGGACAGGAGCCCTGCTAATACAATTATTAACCTCTCAGATACCAGCCAAAAGGTTGCTGTTTGAAACCACACAGTGGCTCCACAGGAGGAAAGACCTGGTGATCTACCCAACTAATGATTACAGCCTAAGAAACTCTATGGGGTAGTTAGTTCTGTCCTTTCATATAAGGCTGCTAGGAACTGGAATCAACTCAATGGCACTGAGCAACAATATATACAACTGAATAGACTGAAGTACCTGGAAGTGGCACGCTGCTGTAACAAAAACATAGCACAGAGGAATAGCTTTGGAACCAGAAAGCAGGCAAAAGCTAGAAGGATTTAAGGAGAGTGTTGCTGAAAGCTTAAGGTTCTCTGAAGACATAGTTAGCTGAAATCTGGTAACCTCTGAGAGGCCATCAATAAGGGGAATACAGTCTAACTGTCTGCAAACAATACTACACAGACTGGCGATTAAGTGCTACATACCTCATTGCTGAATATCACTATGATCACCTTCGAAGTACTTCTCTTGGGAAGCTATACACCAACACCAGCACCTAGTGGACTCTTTGAAGCAATTCTGGAATTCTTTCTGAGATGACAATCAGAGCTGTTGGTATATTACCCTTAATGTTCTGAATGTCGTCAAAATGGTTTTCAGTATTTCCTTTATCTTTGCATAAAGAAAGAAGCCACTGGGGGGGCAACATCAAGGGGGTAGGGAGGATGTTCCAATACAGTTATTGGAATACAGTACTGTTTACTGGCTAAAAACTCCCTCACAGACAACTATACAGTTAAGTTTGTGAACTTGTCACCATGCCATCATGGGCAATGGCAATTCCAGAAAAGGTTCCAAAACTGCTTGAAGGGTTGACTAGGCAGTGCACAGCTTTCCAAGCAGCGTACTTTGAAGGTGACAGTAGTGATATTCAGCAATGAGGTACGCAGCACTTAGAACAACTAAGTTTATGGACTTCTTTCTCAGACTTCATATACATATTTTTCAGAGTATTCTTGTTTATAAGTTGCATAATTATATGAAACTTAGTTTCCAATTCATGGCTCCAAAACAATCGGAACAGAAAGCCCTCAGAATTCAAGACAGCGTCAATCATCAGGCCTAGTTTCTCCAGGACCTATTCTGAAACCCCCATAAAATTCACCATCCTCCTCAGGGATACTCCCTAACACAATAAATCCCCTCTCAGAACCATGCAGCTATGTCCAAAATCAGTGAAACACGTTACATCAATGTTTTACCTAGACCTGTGTTTTTTAATTAGGCAGTTTGGGCCTCTAAGGAACACTGGGCAATGTCTGGAGACATTTTTGGTTGTTAAAACTGTAGCAGAATGGCGAGTTGCTACTGGCAACTAGTGGGTAAAGGGCCAGGGATGCTGCTAAACATCATACGATACACAAGACATGTCTCTATGGCAATGAATTATCGACTCCAAAAATATTAATAGTGTACAGACTGAAAAATCCCACCACAGAAAATCTAAAGTTACTGACTTACAGCTAGAGTTTATGCTTTTTTTCTTTTTTTTCTTTCAAATAGTACTTTTATAACATTTTAGAATTATTTTCTAGGAGGCAGCTGATGCAGGCACATTTCTACCCTCACATGCCCAGAAGAAGGGTAACTTCTCTTGAAAAAATCCCCACTGAAGGCTTTTAATAAACCTACTGCCATCTAGTCGATTCTGACTCAAAGCCACCCTACAGCAGAGTAGAACTGTCCCACAGAGTGTCCAAGGAGCACCTGCTGGATCTGAACTGTTGATCTTTTGGTTAGCAGTCATAGCACTTAACCACTACACCGTGAGGGTTTCCAAGGCTTCTTAACAGGGTTTCCAAAGAACACTGATCTCAAATGGCATTTCATATACACATTTAAAATTGGGTTCAGAATTTCATTTCACATGTATTTGCATTTTCCCTAAGTTATAATAATGGCAAAGCATGCAAAACATACATGTTTTCTTCTCACATTTGTAAAAGTACATGATGTATCTGATTGCAAAAATTATCTTGAAAATTTTTTATTGAAATATTGCCAGGGTTTCATGTTCACTCTGATGAGAACTGTTTCTCTGGCATCAACTAATTTATTCGTAAAAGGCACTAGTGCCTAGTGCATCTTATGGAGTACACGCTGGTGAATAATAAAAGTCCTACTGCTCTACTCCATCATTCACTCAAGCCCAATACACTGACATTAAAGGAAGAAAAGTGGACCTGGTCGTTTTACAGCTAGCATCAAAAATGGGTTCATTTTTAACTGTTTATTGGTGGCATTAAAGAGCTGATGTTTCCTAAATTGCAATCAGGATCAACATGATACAATGTTAATTACACTGCACAGCCATTTTACTACTAATGGTTATTCAAATGACATTTGATTTGGCCTCCGTGCACAGAAAGTGTTACAGTTTGTTTTTGTTTTCGATTTTTCTGACAGTCAATTTTATATTCATTATGAGAGAAAAGGAAATCCTGGGGCTTAGCGGTTTAGTGCTATGGCTGCTAACCAAAAGGTCAGTAGTTCAAATCCTCCAGATGCTCACTGGAAACTCTATGGAGCAGTTCTACTCTGTTCTATGGAGTCTCTATGAGTTGGAATTGACTCGATGACAAAGCTTTTTGGGGGGAGGTATGAGAGAACAGAATGCTCGGTCCAAATGTTGTGAACCTAGGAGATATAATTATGTTAAAGATATTTGGATTTAGGGTATTTAAAATACAATGAGATTAGACTTGGTAACCTGCTTCCAAAAGGATATAGCCTTGAAAACCCTGGAGAGTAGTTCTGCTCTACACACATGTGGCCATCATGGTAGGAATGGACTCAACAGCAACTAACA
Organism: Heterohyrax brucei; assembly: GCA_028571685.1. Lineage (NCBI taxonomy): Eukaryota > Metazoa > Chordata > Mammalia > Hyracoidea > Procaviidae > Heterohyrax > Heterohyrax brucei. The sequence continues at coordinate 146,990,487 of CM053143.1, forward strand.
ACTACAAAAACCAAAAAATCAAAACCAAACCCAACAACATCAACAGAGATAAACAATAGAGATAAAGGGAAACCCTGGTGGCACAGTGGTCAAGTGCTCTGTCAGCTAACCAAAAGGTTAGCAATTCAAATCCTACTGGCACTCCTTGGAAACTATGGGACAGTTTTACTCTGTCCTCTAGTGTCACTGAGTCAGCATCGACTCAGTGGCACTGGGTTTGGTTTGGGTTTTTATGTTCCAAAGAAAGACATACAAATCTCTTGACTTGCCTTACACTTTCTAAGAGACAGAGATGACAAGGTATGTAGAAATCTTGAAGGAGAGGTAGTTTTTTGTCAAATTGTGCTGACAGCAGTACTGTGTAGTATATGAGGTCTGACAAGTATGTGAACTTAATTTTTGCACATGCTACATACCTCACTGCTGAATGTCACCGCAGCCACCTTCAAATTACTCCTCTTGGAAAGCTATGCACCAAAGCCAGTGCCTAGTCTGCCCTTGAAAGCAATTTTGAAACTCTTTCTGGTAATAGCCACTGCACCACAATGGCAAGATAGCAAGTTTGTGAACTTAATTCTATAGTCTGTGAAGGAGATTTCAGCCAGTAAACAAATAACCATACTGGAACAACAGCTCTACTCACCTGATCTGGCCCCCAATGACTTTTTTCTTTACCCAAAGATAAAGGCAATATTGAAAAGCAGACATTTTGATGACATTCAGGACATCTAGAGTAATGACAAGTCTGACGGCCATTCCAGAACAAGAGTTCCAAAATTGCTTTGAAGGGTAGACTAGGCATCAACATCAGTGAATAGCATCCCAAGGGGAGTACTTCGAAGCTGACTGTACTGACATTCAACAATGAGGCATGTAGCAGTTTTTCTAGGACGAGTTCGCAAACTTAATTGGCAGTCGTACTACTTTGCTGAAGTTACACTTGTTACCAAGTGTTTTTCCCTTCTCATCCTTCCCCTCTCTCATAACCATCAAAGATTATTCCTTTTTGTACAAAAACATTTCCTGTGTTTTTATAATAGTAGTTTCCTACGATACTACAAGTCGCCCTTTTGCAATTGACTATTACACTGAGCATAATACCCTCCAGACCCCTCCACGTTACGAGACGTTTCACAGTCTCCTCATGCTCTTTACCATTGCGGAGCACTTCGTTATGTGTACGTACCATCGCTCGTTTCCAGTTTTCTGGTGAGGAGCACTTAGGTTGTTTCCACCTTTTTGTTATGGTGAATAATGCTGCAATGATCATGGCTGTGCACATGTTTATTCATGAGACAGCTCTTATTTCTCTACGATATATTCCCAGAATGCCACTGCTGAATCTAACGGTATATCTGTTTCTAACTTTTTAAAGAAGTACCATGTAGTTTTCCAAAATGGCTGTGCCATTTTGCATTCCCACCAACAGTACCTAAAAGTTTCAGTCTCCATATAGCCACTCCCACATTTGTTACTTTCTGTTTTTGTTTTTGTTTTTATTCATGGCAGTAATGTCGGGGCAAGATGATATCTCACTGTAGTTTTGATTTGCATTTCTCTAATAGCTAGTGATCTCAAACATTTCCTCATGTGTCTGCTAGCCACTTGAATGTCTTGTTGGGTGAAATGTCTGTTTATACCCTTTGTCCATTTTTTAACTGGATTATTTGTTCGTTATACTAGATTTCCTACAGAATTTAGACATTAGACCTTTCTCAGATATTTTTTTTTAAAAAAAGACCAAACTCATTGCCATCAAGTCAATTCCAACTCATAGGAACCCTATAGGGCAGAGTAGAATTGCCCCATAGTGTTTCCAAGGAGTGCCTGTAGATTTGAACTGCTGGCATTTTGGTTAGCAGCTGTAGCACTTAACCACCACACCACCAGGGTTTCCTTGTCAGATACATATCATAGGCAAAAATTTCTCCCAGTATGGATCCTATGTATAACATACAATGTTGCTTATTGGTCCAGTTGGGATGCTCCCTTCTTCATATGGTCCAGCTTCTCAGATTGTTTGCTTAGCATACAGACTAAGCACAATGAAGGGGCATGACCCTGTTGCACATGCTTCAGGACTTTAAACCACAGAATATTCCCTTTTTCTGTTCCAACTACTGCCTCTTGATGTATGTACAGTTTCCTCAGGAACACAAGTGTTCTGGAATTCTCATTCTTCGTGTTACTCATAATTTGTTATGATCCACACAGTCAAATGCCTTTGCACAGACAATAAAATTTCTAGTCTTCACCGATTTCAGCCAGGATCCATCTAACATCAGCCGTGATGTCCCCGGTTTGAAGTCCTCTTCTAAATCTGGCTTGAATTTCTAGCAGTCCCATACTGATGTATTGCTGCAGCTGCTTTTGAATAATCTTCAGTAAAATTTTACTTACATGTCATATTAAAGATATTGCTTGATAATTTTGCATTCAGTTGGATCCTTTTTCTTACAAACAGGCATAAATATGACCTTCTAGTTGGTTGATCAGGTAGCTGTCTTCCAAATTTTTTGGCACAGATAAGTGAGCATTTCCACACTCCATTCGTTTGTTTAAACACCTCAGTTGGTATTCTGTCAATTCCTGCAGCCTTGATTTTAACCAATGCCTTGAGTACAGCTTGGGCCTCTTCCTTCAGTAGTGCCATCAGTTCTTGATCACATGCTATGTCCTGAAATGGTTGATGTCAACCAATTCTTCTTTGTACTGTGACTGTGTATATTCCTTCCATTTTCTTTTGATGCTTCCTGTGTTGTTTAACAGTTTTCCTGTAAGACTCTTCAATATTGCAACCCAACATTTCAATTTTTCTTCAGTTCTTTCAGCTTGGAAGTGCCAAATGCTTTCTTGCCTTTGGGTTTTCTACCCCCAGCTCTTTGCCCATGTCATTATAACACTTTACTTTGTCTTCTCAAGGTAGTCTTTGAAATCTATTCAGCTTTTTCATTTCATTATGCCTTCCACTCATTTTCGCTACTTGAGGTTTAAGAGCAAGTTTCAGAGTCTCTTCTGACACCTGTTTTGGTGTTTTTCTTTCTTGTGCTGTTAATGACCTCTTGTTTCTTCATATATGATGTTCTTGACGTCACTCCACAACTCATCTGATATTCAGTCATTAAGTGTTCCATGTATCAAATCTATTACTGAAATGGTCTCTACATTCAGGTGGAACATACTTAAGGTCATGTTTTGGTTCTGGTGGATATATTCTAGTTTTCTTCAGTTTCAACTTGCATATGAGCAATTGATGGTCTGTTTGGAAACGTGCCCCTAGCCTTGTTCTGATTGATAATATCAAGCTTTTTCAACATCTCTATACACGGAAGTAGCTGATTTGATTCCTATGCATTCCATCCGTCCATGTGTATACTCACCATTTATGTTGTTGAAAGAGATTGCAATGAAGTAACTGGTCTTGCAAAACTCTGTCATGCAAACTTTGGCATCAATCAGGGCCATACTCCAGAATTGCTCTTATGTTTTTTTGTCTAGTAGAAATCCAACTCTTTCTTGGCGATCAACCTCACCTACCACTACAGTAATTCTCTTTTTACCTACTGATTAAAAGGCATGATGAAGACAAAATGGTCAGGTAGTAAACTTAACTTCCAGTTGAATGGAATTGTGTGTCTCCTGGTAGAAGGACTGCTCCAGCTTCAGTTCAGTACTCTACACCAGAAAAGCACAGGGTCAATGAGACAGAAAAATTTTGCTAGTCATTCACTAGGGGTAGTACTGAGTGACGTCATTCCCATTTCTACTCCTGATTCCTGGACCCATGACTCCTAGTTATGGAAAAACAGAGCCATATATTACAAGCTGATTTAGAGTATATACAGCGTCCTGGAGAATATTGCCCAGCCTTGCAAAATATTGAATTTTCAGGAGAAGTCTTTAAAAAGTTATCAAAACTTCATTCTTCTGTCAAGCCAGTTGCTTCAGGAAGACGGAGGACTTTGGTAAGAACGTGAATTAATGAGCTTCAGCCCACTGTGGCACTTCATTTGCTGTGTAACTCCAGATCAGAGGCAATTCTGTGTGGAATAGTGGAATAGTGCAATCGTATATAAGGATTCTGATGGTATGTTTGGTAGAAACATTACATTTAGGAAGACAAATTCATATCCAAGCAAATGTGTATTTCAGTAAAAACAAAATACAAGCTACCCCTTCCATGGTGGATGCAATCGGATGTCATTAATCAACCTGCCACAGGTAACTGACTGAGAACCACAGTAAACAGTACCTTATCAGAGACTCAGTATTGATTTCTGCTGCAGGAAATTAGACAACTCTCAGCAGTGAATGTAGGCTGGTTGACTTTGGTGAGTGTAAGTCCATGCTGCTGAGCCCACATGCAACCTCCATCCTTGCCACCAGGGCCAATTTGTTCTTGAATCCATTGGGCAATGGCCGCAATAAGACTATAAAGAAAAGGGCTGACTTAGATCTACAGAGCAGATTACCCTAACAGCTTGATTATAAAATCTTCCTCTGCTGTGGTGTTCTTTTGGTGAGCATACACATGTGTACAAATATCTTCACGTTATTTCCCCACTCAGAACATTTCTCAACTGTGTTCCTTCCTAAGTCCTTGACCATTCATCTGAAGAATAGGTCATAGACCATGAATCAGTGTACACATGTGATCATTTCTCTTTCCAAGCACTGAAGAACCAGGTACACTGCTCAAAGTTCTGCCTACTGAGAATTTTTCTTCACAACTGTTCATCAGCCTCTGTTAGCACTGTAGAGATAGCTCAGATTTTGTTTACCACCTTCTTTGGATAGACATTTGGATTGTTCCCACTTTTGGCTAATAACAGTTCTGTTACAAACATCTGTCTACAAGTTTTTGTGTGAACACATTGTCAGTTCTCTTGGAGCCATATTCATCAATGGAATTGCTGGGTAAACTCTATGATTAACATCTGAGTAACTGTTTTCCAAAGCGGCTATACAATTTTACACAGTCCAGCAATGAATAAAAAGATTCCAATTTGTCCACATCCTAACAAAAATTGTTTTTAATATGTCTTTTAATCATCAGAGTGGTTGTGAAGGGCTATCTCAGTGTGTTTTTGATTTGTATTTATCTACTTACTGATGATATTATGCTTCTTTTGTGTGCCAATTTACCATCTTCATATCGGATGTAAAATTTCTATTCAAATTTATTTTCCATATTTTATTGGGATTCTTTTTTTGTCATTGTTGAGTTATATCACTTTTTTACATATTCTGAAAAAAGTCCTTTATTTATGATTTGCAAACATTTTCTCCTATTCTCTGGTTTGACTTTCACTTTCAAAGGATATTATTGTCCTTTGAAACATGGAAGTTTTTAATTTTGAAGTAGACAAAATGGTCTAGTTTTTCTTCCTTTATTTGTGCTTTTAATATTACACCTGAGAAACCACTGCATAATCGAAGATCATAAAGATTTACTTCTAACAGTTTTACAGTTTTACCTCTTACATTTAAGTTTATGATCCACTTGGAGCTAATTTTTGTATTCAGTGTGAAATAGGGGTCCAAGTTCATTCTTTTCTATGTGACTATCTACCTATCCAAGTACACGTTTACAAAATTTTTCTTGTTCGACTTTTCTAGACAATTTTGTTCAATATAAATTGAGCACAAATGCAAGCAATTATTTCTGGATTATCACTTTGGTTCCATTAATTTATAGGCCTGTCACTATGCCAACATGATATGTCCTTGAATGCTATAGCTTTGTAGAAATTTCAAAATCAGGAACTGTGAGTTATCCAGCCTTATTTTCTTTTAATACCATTTTGGCTATTCTGGGTTCCTTGCATTTTAAACCAGATATGAGGGAAAAAAATGGATTCAATATCAAACACATATTTATACTCTTATTTATCTTTACATATGTAATTACCTTTGTTGGTGCTTGTCATGGATGGAATTGTGTTCCCAAAAAATGTATGGGGCAGTTTGGCTGGGCCATGGTTCCCGGTATTGTGTGATGTTCCTCTGTGTTGTAAATAACTGCCTCTGCAATGTTAATGAGGGAGGATGCGCCAGGGTTGCATTGGTGGGACGGGACTTAACTCTAAGATTGTATTGTGCCTTGAAGTAATCTTTTGGAAAAAAAAAAAAAAAGACAGAAAGAAACTAGCAGAGACACTTGGAAACCTCATATCATCAAGAAAGAAAGCAGTGCTACGAGCTGAGTGTGTACTTTGGAAAGGCGTATGGTCCCTGTGCCTAAGAAACTTCCATTCCAGGAGAAGACTGATGGCAAGGACCTTCCTCAAGAAACAACCAAGAGCTGACATCCTGAATGTAGACTTTTAGCTTACTGGACTATGACAAATAAAATTGCCCCTTTTAAAGCTATCCACTTGTGGTATTTCTGGTAAGGCAGCACTAGATGACTAAGACAGTGTTCTTTTGTGTGTATATTTGAGTTATTGTCTAATGTTCTTCATTTCACACTAACTATTTCATATAGAGAAGACACACTAGTGACAAAAATGTCTGCTTTTATCTGGGAATTCTTTTATTAGCCCTCATTTTTGAAAGAGAGTTACTAGATATAAAATTCTTAATAATCTTTTTGAAGCATTCTGAGTATGTCATCCCACTGCCTTTTGGCTTCCACAGGTTTGATGAGAAATCACCTGCTAATCTTATTAAAGATCCCTTGTAAATCACTCTTCTCAACTTCAAATGTCTCTTAGTCTTTGACTTTTGACACTTGTATTATGGTATGTCTAGATGTAAATCCTTTTAATTCATCCTACTTAGAATTTGTAGCAGTTCTGGAATACATGCATGAAAGTTCCTCACCAAATTTAGGAATTTTTCAGCTATTGTTTCTTCCAATATTTTTATGTTCCTTTCTCTCCCTGTCCTCACTTTCTAATACTCTGTGTGGAAATTGGTGTGCCAGATGGTGTCTCACACACTTTTCATTTTCTTTTTAATTCCTTTTGCTTCTTACATTAGATATAATGATTAATTTTATGTGTTGGATGGGCTACAGTGCTTAGTTAATTGATAAATCACTATTTTAGTTGTAGTCTTAAAGACATAATTAGTTGGCTTTAAGTGAAGTCTATAATGCAGGTAGGTGTTGGTCATTCAGTTGAATTCCTTACAGGAAAAAAAAAGCACTGAGTTTTCTCAAGAAAAAGATGAATTCTGCTTATAGACTGTCATGCAGATTTCACAAGACAGTAATATCGATTCTTGTCTGACTTTTCAACCTTCCAACCTGCCCTACAGATTTTACACCTGCCCTGTGCCACAAACATGTAAGCCAGTTTAAAACTTCCACCTATCTATTTACACACACACGCACGCGCACACACACACACACACACACAGACCCATATTCAAAGTCTGGCAATTAACTGTGCAAACTTAATTGTTCTAAGTGCTACATACCTCATAGCTTTGAAGTACTCCCCCTGGGAAGCAATGCACTAACACCAGTGCCTAGTCTACCCTTCAAAACAATTCTGGAACTCTTCCTGGAATGGTCATTACTCAGGGTGGCACAGTGGCAAGTTCGTGAACTTAACTGTTTAGTTGTCTGTGAGGGAATTTTTAGCCAATAAACAAATAACTGTATTGGAACACCCTCTCTACTCACCTGATCTGGCCCCCAATGACTTTTTTCTTTACCTGAAGATACAGGAAATACTGAAAGGAAGACATTTTGATGTCATTCAGGACATTGAAAGTAATACAGTGACAGCTCTGATAGCCATCCCAGAAAAAGAGTTCCAAAACTGCTTTGAAGGGTGGACTAGGAGCTGCCATCAATGTATATAGCTTCCCAAGGGGAGTACTTCAAAGGTGACTGTAGTCATATTCACCAATGAGGTATGTAGCACTTTTTTTTAGGATGAGTTCACAAACTTAATTGGCAGTCTTCATAGACATATCTCCTAATTCTGTTTCTTTGCAGAATCCTAACTAAAACACTGGATAATTTCAATTGTCCTATCTCTGTTTCACTCATCTTTTCTTCTGCATGATCAAATATGGTTTTGATATCTAGAGAAATTTTCATTTCCATTATTGTGTTTTACAACTTTAGAATTTCTATCTGATTTTTTATTTCTTTCATTATGCTGTAATATCTATTTAATGAGACACTGTTCATATATTTTCTTTAACTTTTAGGAATGGTTTCCTTTAACTCTTTACAAAATTTTGTAATGGCTAATTTAAAGTTTTGTCTAGTGAGTGTAACATCTGGACTTCCTCAGAGACAGTTAACATCAACTTTTTGTCCTGTGTGTGGACCATACTTTGTACTGTTTGTCTTGTGATTCTTGTTGAAAACTGGGAATTTTCGGTAGTATAAAATGACAACTTCAGAAAGCATATCATTCTTCTTTCATAGGGTTTCTTGCTATTGCTGTTTGTTGTTGTTGTTCTGTGTATGTTTTGGAATTTCTATAAATCCCATATTCTTTGTTGTGAGTGATCACTAGGTTTGGGCTTGAATTGCTTAGTTGTTATCTAAGGATTGGCATATTTCTAACATTTCTCAAACCAATAAATCGCTAAGCCTTTGTTCTGAGGCTCTGTGTATGTGTGTGTTAGGACAAGCTTTCAACCTTCCGGAAGTTTACAGCTCTGCCTTAGCCTCCCCTTTTTGCCTGAATAGAGACTCAAGAGAAACAAAAGATTACAACCAAATACACATATCCTTTATGTTTTCAACCTTTTAGATAACCAAGAATATATGCAAGTTTGTCAAACACCCCTATGAGTATTTTATTCCCTAAATTTTTCTGCAAAAACTTTTTACTAACTTCTCATTAGCCCCAACTCAAACTCGAGCTCAGATGACTGTGATGAAAAAATAATGTCATAGGTTGTTTTTGACCAAACTGTTGAGGACAGAATTTTCCTCCCTAAAAATTTTTATATCAAAGAAAATAAAGGCAAGTCTATGGTACACTCCCTAATATACCCTATACAAGTCAAATAGTGATAAATCTCTTTGAATGAGGATTTTGGAGGAAGACACAAAACTGTTCTCTTCAGTGACTGATAGTCTCCAGGTTTTTGCAGCCACTTGATAATGAGGCCGCGGGCTTTCAAGATCACCATGGAATAGGGAAAGGCTATTACAGGGAGAGAGCAAGCTAAATGCCACAAATCCAACTATTTTTACAGAGACTGAGCAAGTTTTCTTCAATAAATGCTTCTTTAGATTATTATAAATATTTGCTTCATTTTCAGAGAGCTCAGAAAAAACAGATTTTGGTGATTTTTGCCATTGTTCTTACTGCTATAATAAGATGAAAATTTCTGAATGACTTTGCTCCATCATTTTGGAAGTTTCTGTTATTACTTTTGAGGACACTGTTACTTGATTTGGTTCTGTGTCCTGGAGCAGTTAAGCCAATGAAGCATACTCCAGGTTAGAAAGAGGAAGTAGGTTTGTTAGGAGGTATGACACCACTGGAGACTGGACAGCAACGCAGGCTGTTGTTCTCCGTGGAGTCTCAAAAGACAATTTTTACATCAGAGTTTATATATCATTTCAACAAGGAATACTTCATGTTTTTAATCCTGTAGCCCATAGATAACTCTACAGCACAGAACAGTCACAAGAAGCTCTTCATTAAACTACAGATATGTATGTCAGACACCTGGAGTCTAATCTGCATGTCTGTAACAGGCAGAGACAAAACTTACACAAAAATTCCTCAGCTAGTGGAACTAGCCTACCCAGTCCACTCTGAGATAAAGAGCAAGAAAGAAATTTGTGGATACACAAGATGTCCAGCAGCCTTCCTACCTGCTGTTTTCCAGGCCGTAGGCTATTTCTCAGGAGAGGAAAGAAGAGGAGGGAGACCAAGGTCACAGAGCTGAGAGGGTTCTGTGCCCATTTCAAAAGAGGACAGTGCAGAGGCCAGAAGAGCTGGTGCAGTAAAAAACACATATTATTTAGAGTATCATTATGGCACTAGTTATGTGAAGCTCTCAATTACCCATTCTGAAAAGGAGAAAACATATTGCAAGGTATCAGAGTTACAGACACTATTGGGAAACAATTTTCTAGAGATAGGCTTTTCAAAGAGGATGAAGGAACTCAGAAATTTCTGTATATGCTAACGTAATCAAGCAGAAGGAACATAAAATCATGAAGGTAAGCACAAACTTCTCCTTCTATCCATTTTGCACCATCTTTCTCCCACAACTCCTAGGAGATAACTGTCCTTTGTCAAAAAATTTTCTAATATAGTCAGCCTTCACTCCATACATTAGTAACAAACTGACTTTTCCTTATACTTCTTTTGATCTGTTTCCTTTGGCAATTGTGTTTAACATCTTGTGAAAATGGAAGGGTAAATTTTATGAATTAGTTTTTACCTTGGGTGAAACAGACCACTTCAGATATGAGGTAGGTAAAAATGGATTTCTACATAGTCTAGCTAAACATAAATATTTGAGCCAAATATCCAGTTAATAATCAAGTGCTGCTTTGCTTTCTGTTGTCTCCTTTATAAGAGTATCTTTTGTGGGAGAAGAGTGATGTCTTTGACAAGACTGTCGTTTTGTGTAGAGATGTGTCCCCATCATAGAAGACTTTCTAACTTCCTAATATAAAATAGCACCTAACAGCTATGACCCTTGCCCTGCTTTTCTGTTTGTCATAGCCCTTATCATCACTAAACTCAAACCAAAGCTATTGCTATCAAGTCGATTCCAACTAATAGCAACACTAGAACTGCCCCACGGAGTTTTCAAGGAGTGGTGGTAGATTTGAGCTGCTAACCTTCTGGTTAGCAGCCAAGCCCCTAACCACTACACCACCTAGCCTCCTTATCATTACTACATATTGTCTACCTGCTTTTTTATTGCCTATTCTTCCTACAATGTAACTTCTGTAAAAACAGACTGTTTTGCTCACTGCTTTCCCTACCGTGACTAGTTGTGTGCATACGGTAGGCCCCAGACACATATAAGGACTGCCAGTTAAGTTTGTGAACTCATCTCAGAAAAAATGTTATAAACACTGTTTCTGAAATGGCCATCAAAGTTGTCGTTGTGTTACTCTTATGTCCTGAATGTCATCAAAATGTCTTCCTTTCAGTATTTCCTTTATCTTTGGGTAACGAAAAAAGTCACTGGGTGCCAGATCAGGTGAGTCAGGAGAGTGTTCCAATACAATTATTTATTTACTGGCTAAAATCACTCTCACACACAACTATACAATTAAGTTCACAAACTTGCCACTGTGCCACCATGAGCAATGGCCATTCCAGAAAGAGTTCTGAAATTGTTTTGAAGGTTGAACCAGGAGCTAGTATTGATACATGCTTCCCAAGGGGAGTACTTCAAAAGATGCTTCCCAAGGGGAGTACTTCAAAAGAGACAACAGTGATACTCAGCAATGAGGTATGTAGCACTTAGAACAATTAAGGTCACAGACTTAATTGTGAGACCTCATACTTGTGGAATCAAAGTCATGATAATATTATTAATCTATCAGATAAGACTGAGTTGCAGGCAGACACTTTTAGAAGTGTTTTACATTTAGCACGGTAGTCAGGGTGTGACTTGCCAAATGCACAAAAAGAGAGAGAGAGAAAAGAGCATTGTATTATAAGAGATGATAATTTGAAAAAAAAAACTCTCTCATAAAATATTAATTTTATAAAATATTGAAAATAATTGAACTTTTCCAAAACTTGTAAATACTATTAAAGAAAACTGTATATGAAAACTGTATTTTATAATTATGCCCTGTCTTTGCCTGCAGGTAAAAGTATGCTTTTTGTTTTTCTGCCAAATCTTTGAGCATAGCATGCTACACGGTGCCTTTAAAATAGAAATCTATTTACATATATTTATTTCCCAAATTCACTCCCCTTCCAATATTTCTAATCAAGAAAAACTAGACTAACCAAAATTCTACTTTATTGTAAGACCTTGGTGTACGGATTCTATGACTGATTTAACCAATGTTTGAATTCATGGAAATAAATTGTAACAATTGCTGAAAATTATATTAAGAAGTGACAATTCTTTTTTTGCAAAGAAGTTTATTTATAAGAGATATGTCACTGGTTCTTCTTCATAGCAGAAGAAGGAAGGCTTTATTTAGTTTCCTCATATACTGTTGACCAAGAGGCAATAAATATGAAAATGAGTTATACGGAAAAGGGTTATTTTTAAAAGGCAATTTTTTATCTACCACCTTGTACCCAGAAAAAAATAGTACAAGGTGACCCCAGATAGCTAACTTTTGAGCCCATACACAGAGATAAGTCTAATCAGCCCTCCTCTATTATGGGTGGTGTGTTGTACTGTTGATGACAACCCTCTGGTATTTGGAGGTCATAAGGGAAGCTACTTCTGATGAAACATTTCATTTTGACTGATGAAACAATAGGTTAAAAAGAAAATTTTCTGACAACTTTTTCAAATACCTCCAGTCATGCTGACTGGATTGTCTTGATTACTTCAATGCCTTGATATGCAAATTTCCTACACAGAAACAATATATTGTAAGTAAGGGCATAGATTTGGGACTCTCAAAGACTTGGATTAAAATTCCAAATCTGTCATTGATTTAAAAAAAAAAAAAAAAAAAAGTTGCTGTCAAGTCTATTATAACTCACAGAGATTCTACAGAACTGAGAAGAACTGCCCCACAGGGTTTCCAAGCCTGTAATCCTTACAGAAGCGGACTAATGCATATTTCTCCTGCAGAGTACCTGGTAGGTTCAAGCTGCTGATCTTCATATTAACAGCGGAGCCCTTGACCACTGCACCACCTGACTCCTTTATGATTCGTTATCATCATTTAGCCTCACTATATTCTAGTTATCTTAAGTTGTTGATATATGTACCTAGATAAAACACTGTGGCAAAATAGATTTGCCAATCACTTAAAAGAGTGCCCTATTTGTCATAAATGCGAAATAAAGGTGAGCTATCATCACTAGCCCTAGCTTTCCACTCTCACAGCCACTTACTTACTGCCTCCTAAAGAGACAGTTGAAACAACCCAGTGTCCTCTCCCTACTCCCTGCCTTTCATTTACATCTTAAGAACACAGAAGAAGTAAGAGACAGCAGCACAGAATGAGAAAGAAAGAAGAGAAAAAAATACGGTAAGCAGCATTTATCTCTCACTCTGACACGCACTTTTCAAACACTGCACAAGTCTTTATAAATTTAATTCCCACAACAATTTTATTCCTATCTGTAGCTGACAAAAATGAGACACAGATTAAGTAGCATACCCCAAGTCAAGTGTGGTCAAGTGTGGTATTTAGAACATGTAATAACATCATGGTCAGTAATAATCAGAATAGAGGATGGACCATAAATGGCCATCGTGATATAGATTAGTTAACAATCAACCATGAGCCAAGAAGGACAGAACTTAGATCCAAAGCCCTGCTCTTAACACTACTATTAGAAATAAGAACATCAACGTCAGGAAAATATTCTTGTAGTCAAAGGTGCAGGTCATTGTTCTCTTAGAGGATAATAATCTCTCTAATTAGGTAGACATTCCAAAATATCACATAGCGAGGAAACAAGACAGATTAACCCTTGATCATTTTTATAAAAAATACTATATATGTACCAGAAATATTACGTACTTCTCAACAGCTATACAATTTCCAACCTATACAAAGATCTTTTTTTTTTAAGAGTTTCTTATTATTTTTACAAAAATGCAGTGGGAAAAGCATCCAGCTGAAGATTAAAGAGTTCTTGAAATTTAATATTAGTCTGGTCAATATAGGAAAGAAAACATCTAATAACATATATAATGACATGGGGAACATGGACATTCCATTTATTTACTTACTAACTTCTAACAGAAAGTAGGAAATAACGGTGGCGCAGTGGTTAAGTGCTACAGCTGTTAACCAGAAGGTCGTCAGTTTAAACCTGCCAGGTGCTCCCTGGAAACTTTGTGGGACGGTTCTACACTGTCTACAAGGTCACTAAGAGTCAGAATCAACTTGATGGCAGTGGGTTTGGTTTTCTGGTTTAACAGTAAGTAGAAATGGAAAAAGAGGTCTGACAATTAAGTTTGCAAAGTCATCCTAGGAAAAAATGCTACATACCTCACTGCTGAATATCACTATGATCACCTCTAAAGTACTCCCCTTGGGAAGCTATGCACCAATACAGTGCCTAGTCCATCCTGCAAAGCAATTTTGGAACTCTTTTTCTAGAATGGCCATTAGAGCTGTCATCGTATTACCCTTCATGTCCTGAATGTCATCAAAATATCTTCCTGGGGGCCACAACAGGTGAGCGGGGTGTGGGAGTGGGGAGGAGGACAGTGTTCCAATACAGTTAGTTGTCTACTGGCTGAAAACTCCCTCACTGATAACTACACAATCACGCTTGCGAACTTTCCACCGTGCACAATGGCCATTCCAGAAAGAGTTCCAAAATTGCTTTGAAGGGTGGACTAGGGGCTGGGATCACTGCCTTAGCTTCCCAAGGAGACTACTTTGAAGGTGACTGTAGTAATATTTGGCAGTGAGGTATATACTGCTTAGAACAATTAAGTTTGTGGACTTAACTGTCAGATCTCGTAAAGGTATCATTAAAAGGATAGTGGGTTTTGTGCTACTTGTTTTGTAGTTCTGTAATAATCATAGAAGATGAGATCAGAAATCATGAAAGGTTTGGGTACAAGTTCAAAAACTTCTATTACTTTGCACCTATGCTAGGGTTTTTCTAGAAATTATGTCATTTAAAATAGGACACCTAACTTACAGACACACAAACACACAGATCAGTTGCAAAGGTACTCAAATTCCATTGCCTCCACGTCAATTCCAAGCTATAGTGAACCCAGGGACAGAGTGGAAACCCTGTGATGTAGTGGTTAAGTCCTACCTCTGCTAATCCAAAAGTCAGCAGTTCAAATCTGCCAGGTGATCCCTGGAAACTATGGCACAGCTCTACTCCACCCTATAGTGTCACTATGAATCAGAACCAACTCAGTGGCACTGTGTTCAGTGTTTTTTACAGAACAGAGTAGAACTGCTTTATAATGTTTTAAAGGAGCAGCTAGAGGGTTCAAACTACTGACCCTTGGATTAGCAGCTAAGTGCTTAAACAATACACCACCAGGGTTCCAGACACTCAAATATAACATGTTAAATACAACTAACATGTACTCAGATAAGGATTTAATAGAAAAACCACCACTGTCAAGTCAATTCTGACTCCCACTGACCCTACAGGACAGAGTAAGAACTGCCCCATGGCGTTTTGAAGGTGCACCCGACGGCTTCTAGCAGCCTACCTTTTGGTTAATTGTCATAGGTTTTAACCACTATGCCACCAGGATATCCCAAATAAAATTGCCATAAACTTTCAAGATTGAGTGGAGCCAGGTTGTTCTTTGTGACTCTCACATCAGCTCCAACTCTCAGTGACCCTACATACAACAGAATGAAACACAGTCCAGTCCTGTGCCAGCCTCACAACTGTTACTATTCTTGAAACCACTGGCGTGTCCACTGTGTCAGTCAGTCCATCTCCCTGAGGGTCTCCCTCTTTTACATGCTTTACCAAGCATGACAGCCTTCTCCAGGGATTGCTCCCTTCTGATAACATGTCCAGTATATGTGAAATGAATTCTCTTCAGCTTTGCTTCTAAGGAGTGTCCTCACTGTATTTTTTCTAAGAGAGACCTGTTCATTCTTCTGGCCACGGTATATTCCATATTCTTGGCCAATACCGTAAGTTAAAGATTCGAGCAGATACTATTAGGGAAAACTATGTACACTTGTTGAGGGCAGCCCACAAAGCTCAGACACTATGTAACTGGTAGCTGTTACTCCATCCTTGAGATCATCGGACATCCAGTGTCAGCCTACATTTATTTAAGCTCTAAGTAGACAGTTGTAAAAAATAATAATAAAGCAATTAAGAGGAAACATGTAGCAAGTCTGGAGAAGTTGGAAAATACTGAGACTGTCGGATGATTAAGCTGCTTTATCATCATAGGCTAGAATCAACTTGACAGCAATGGATTTGGTTTTTTGGTATCGTCACCAATATTGTGGGTGTACCCTGTATGCCTTGTGTCAATATTTCAACTACACTGTCTGCCCTGATTCTAGGATATGGCAGAATGAAACAACTCATGTCAGATTTAGACTGTCAAACTATGTAACACTGAGCTTTTATCCTGGAAGAAACTGCTGAAGAGGAATAGAGACTTTGTGCTTTACTTTCAAATATTCAGTCATGTAGTTAGCTTTAATTCTCGGTTAATTGTTTTGTATATCATTCAGGCTTCTCATACAACTTTATGACAATAACAACTATTATTAATTAAATCATGAATAACCAGATGTATTTAATATACATCAATGTATATTATGTCATCTAAATATTAACCACCATGAAGTAGAATTATTTCTGATTTACAGAAATGGAAAACAAAAATTATGTTGGTGAAAAAGATTACTAAAATTTCTAGCCTTAGTTTTCCTAGCACTAACTTTACACCCTCTGTATAATGTTGCTTTCTGCGACAGCTAATCTATGTGTCAACTTGGGTAGGCGGTGGTGCCCAGTTTTGATCAAGCTAGTCTAGATGTTTCTGTGGAAATGTCCATAACAACATAAGCCAATTCCTTAAAATAAATCAATGCTTATGTAACTATACAGATTTATGAACACATAGAATATTTATATACATTTGTGGATATACATCTCCTATTGGATCTTCTTCTTTGAAGAACTCTAATAAGGATTTTGATATCCAAAAATGTGGAGGTGGTTTTTGAACTGCATACTGGGTAGGGACTCAAAGAGTTTTGAGGTACTTGAGGAGACAGCTGGTAGAATTATGGATATTACTGTTGTTTCTGCTGAGGGCTCTACATAAAATGAGAAGACTTATAGGGAAAGCTATCATCTTCAATAATACAAATATAAGTAATAACAAAATTCTTCTTGAAATGTGGACATCAAATGTACCTAAAAAGGAAATAATAAGCATATTTTCAAACAACTGTGGAAATATGATCCCTATTAAAAAGTGTTAAAAAAAAAAAAACTTGGCTGAATTATGCTAGAATTATGTTTTGTAGAACTTGAAAGTGATGAACTTAGTTATTTAGCTTAGCAGATTTCTAAGCAAAACATCTGGAACAAGCAGATTAATTTCTCTGTGGTGCTTACAGTAATATGTGAGAAGAGAGAAATTCAAGAGTGAACTGCTAAGCAAAATGGAACCAGAACTTGAAATTTCTAGTACATCCCTATTTGAAATACTGAGAAAGTATGCTCTTAAAAGAACACTGAAATGTGACCGGACAACTATTTTTTAAGGAGAATACACAGGTGACCGCAGGAAGGTTGCCACTTTAGGCTGAAGATGACAGAGACAGAATGAAATCAGGGAGGACTGTCAGCTGGTATCCTGTAGGTAGGAATTGGGTTGTGGAGCTGCTCGGCTTCAAATATCTGTTATTCTTCAAGAAAAGGGAGAAAAGACCTTTGAGAATGGTTTGGACACTCCTGGAGCTGCTGCTGCCACCTCGGGTCTAGATGGTGAAACCAGCTGGTTTAGGTAGCTACCTTCTCAGTTCCAGAGAGTACGGTCACCACTTGATTTTCAGGCTTGTCCTAAGATGAATGGCCCATACTCAGAATCTCACTCATACCTGACTTAGAAGACTCAGTAGATATATTCTGTCTTGCATATGCCACCTTTTCAAATGATTCAAGATTATTACCCTTTTCCTTTTTCCCAGTAAAAGTTGACTGTTTTCCTTCTCCCATTACACTCCTATGTGGTGATTTCCACCTAACACATTTGGCTATATAATAAACCTCAGAATTTTTTTTAAGGAAAATCAAAAAAATAAGAGTGCAAACTGTAACATGACACCCTAGACAGAGATGTCATGCCATCCATCCAGCAAATACCCAAAAAACTAAGTAAAACAGATACAAATGCCAATCCTGCAACCGTATGCATCAAATGAAGGGATTAAAAACTAAAACAAACACAGAATGAACAAAGAAACTGAAGAAAAAAAGAGAACAAGCGAGACACAAAGATGAAGTCCCTTGCCAACTACTGTAGTACAGTATCATGATCTTGGAACAGGGTAGCAATGACTCCAGCCAGGGAGTATAAGACAACTTTAAGGAACTCTACAAGCTATAGAGCACCTAGAAACAAGAGAAACATGCCTTCCCACCCCTCACCCTTCTGCCTTGTCTGCCAGCACCAGCCCTTCCCTCCACGACATGCTGTGTCATCTTTGTTAGAAAGCCACTAGCCCACCTCCAGCCCAGTTTGCCCTACACCCTCTTGCCAGCTCCTGCTATGCCATTTTTTTGTCTTCCCTACTATTCTTTCTTCCTTCCACCCAGCTCGGCATACCACCCTCACCTCTTCGTGCTGGGCCACGCCACACAACCTTGGCTCAGGTGCCACTGACCCATGGCCAACCTGAGTCTACCCTGCCCCGACCTGTTGCTCCTGCTACATCATTTTTTTCTCCTTTCCTTTTCTTCCCTTTTTCCATTGTACACCACCTCAACTCTGTCAGGCTGGGCCTTACAATACCCTCAGAGGTATACAGCTACTCGCCCATCACCATCCCCAGTCCCACCCACACCTACCCACCAGCTCGCACAACTTTCTCCCCCTACCTAGCCCCATATACCACCTAGACCTTCCCTTGCTAGGATACGCCACACCACCATGCATGGAGCCATGCTCCACCTCCAGTCCACACCCACCTCACCCCCAACCACCAGCTCCCATGGTGCTGTATTTTTCTGTCTTTCGTTTTCCACTTCTACATTGTCTTGCTCCTTCCCAACTAGCCCAGTACGCCACCTCTACCCCTTCCTGCCATGCTGGAGGGCCACTGCTATAGCTAGAAAGTCCCCAGTCTGCCAGCACCCTGAGTCCATGCCACCCCCCACCCACCAACTCTGTCCTCATGATTTTTTCTCCTTTTACTTTCTTACTTATATTTCTACCTCAAATCTAGCCCTGTCCACCACCTCCCCACACTTCTCACATCTGCTCAGATACTTCACACTCTTTTTATTTTTTCTCCCCATCCAGCCCCTGTGATACCCCCTTTACCACTGGCCTCACTATGCCACCACAGTGACAGCACCCTTAGCTCAGGCCTGCTGCTGTGTTGCACGTGCAGTGCTGCTCCCTTTCTACCATTTGACCAGCTGCTTAACGGTGGGAGAGGGGCTCACACCACTCCCAGTCCAACATCCTGCCAGCACCTGCCCGGTTTGCCCCCAGCCACCTTAGCACACCAGTGTACAGTCAAGCAGGCCGATCCTGCCTGCTGCTGCCTTGCCATTCCAGTCAAAGTCATGAAAGCTACGGTGGCCAGATGATCTAGCAGCAAAGTGAGTTTGTTCTGCCTGTTCTGACATATCAAAACAAAGACACAGTATAAAACAATGAACAATAATAACAATAAATCCATAAATAGTAATAATACCTAATGCCTCAAAGACAGCAGACAACATGAAATCATAAAAAAAAAAAAGAAAAGCAGGACAAGATGGATCCAAACAACAATCAAAACCAAGAAATCAGCTGGCATCCCATTAGGAGAAAAAGGAGTAAAATTACAAAGATTCCAAAGACTATTTAGGGCTCTCCAAGAAATTAGGAGAGTAAAGAAAACACAAGCAACAAAAGACAAAATAGACAAAATTATAGAAAACACACACAAACTCAGTGAAAAAAAAACCAGCCAAAATCAAGGAAAACACAAAGCAATGAAAGTATTCAGGAAAAAAAATACAAAGGCAAAACTTCCAAATAAATAATTGAAAATCATACAAGAACAACAACTAGAAATCTAAAAGATAAGCAATAAAATTTCAGAAATGGGCAGTTCAATAGAAGGTTTTAGTAGCAAATTTGAAACAACAGAAGACTAAATAGGCAAGACTGAGGGCAAAGCCATGGGCATCATTGTGTTTCAGGAAAAAAAAAAAAAAACAAAGAATGAAGAAAACATAAGAATTATTTGAGATACAACCAAGAACAAAAAACTGGTGTAACATCATAGGTCCAGAACATGGGGAGAAAATTGAAAACACAGAGGACACTGTTGAGGATTTACTGGAAGAAATCTGCCCGAATATTAAAGACTAAAAGATGACCATCCAAGATGTCCAAAAACTACATAAAGTAAACACCAAAAGAAAGTCACTAAGACATATCATAACCACACTTGCAAAATGAAAGACAAAGTAAGAATCCTCAGAGGAATTCAAGAAAAACAAGAAGTAATTTACAAAGGGGAAACAATAAGATTAAGCTCTGATTACTCGGGAGAAACTATGCAAGTAATAATGCTATGAGATTACATACCTAAAACCTTCAAAGGAAAAAACTGCTAACCAAGAATAACATATTCTGCAAAATTTTATCTCAAATACCATGACAAAAAAAAATCTGAAAATAAACAAAACTTAAGGGAATTTGTAAAATGTAAACCGAATTTACAAGGAATATTAAAGGGAATCATTTGGTTAAAGAACAAACAATATCAGACAATAACCTGAATCTAGGCATCAACCAGATATTAACCTAGGTAAAGAACTCTCAGTAATAAAATAAAGCTAAAAGACTGACAACAGGGAAACAAAAACATCAATCTGTAAATGACAATGTCAAAACAATAAAAGAGAATAAACAATGTTGGTATAAAACTTTCAAATGGATAGGAAGTCAGTGAATAATAAAAGACTGGTTCAAACTTAGAAAGATACGGGTAAAATTCAAAATAACTGCACAGAAAATTAACAAATTCATTAACTGGAAGGAAAA
Source organism: Heterohyrax brucei (assembly GCA_028571685.1). Classification (NCBI taxonomy): domain Eukaryota; kingdom Metazoa; phylum Chordata; class Mammalia; order Hyracoidea; family Procaviidae; genus Heterohyrax; species Heterohyrax brucei. The sequence goes on from CM053143.1 coordinate 147,011,328, forward strand.
CCTAAAGTCTCAGCAAACACAGAAATCTATAATAAAGAAAGAGAAGAGTATCTATTAACAAAAGGAATGTAGCACAGGAAAGTAAGAGGAACAAAGAAAACGTCAGCATGACCAAACAAATCACATTTTAACAGCAATAAACACATACCTATCTATAATCACATTGAATGTAAATAGTTTAAATGTACTGAAAGAGAGAGTGAAAGAACAAATAGGAAAGCATGACCCATCAACAACTTAGAAACAAAGACATACATAAATATCAAATATAAAAATCAAAAGTGGCAAAAATATCATCAAACACGAAACAAAAAAAGGGCATGAGTGGTATTACTAATCTCAGATAAACTAGACTTCAAGGAAAAGACAACCATAAAGTAATTAGTGAACAATCCTTGTCAAGTCAATTCCAATTCACAGCTATCCTAAAGGACAGAGCAGAACCTCCTCATAAGGTTTCCAAGGAATTCCTGATGGATTTGAATCACTAACTTTTTGGTTAGCAGCTGTAACTTGTAACCACTATGCCCCCAGGGTTTCCATAAAAGATACCCACTAAACCTACTGTCACTGCGTCAATTCTGACTAAAAGCAACCCTGTAGGACACAGCAGAACTGCCAGATAGAGATACTCCAACTGCCAACCTCCATAAAAGACAAGGAAGGGCATTATATAATGATTAAAGGTCTATTCCACAAAGAAGAAGTAACCTTACAAAATATCTGCACAACAACAGGGATCCAAAATACAAAAAATAAACTTTAATAGTGATGAAAAAGAAATAGAGACAGTTCCACAATAACACTAGGAAATTTTAACATACCACTTTCAGTAAGGATGGGACATCCAGAAAGAAACACAAAAAATATACAAAAGATTTAAAGACCAAAATTAAACAACTTCCTGTTTACTCCACATGTGAGTTGACAATTACATTCATGAACTCATCCCAGAAAAAGTGTTACATACCTCACTGCTGAATATCACTACAGTCACCTCTGAAGTACTCCTCTCAAGAAGCTATGCACTGACACTTGCCCCTAGTTCACCCTACAAAGTAATTTTGGAACTCTTCTCCCACAATGGCCAGCAGAGCTGTTTTTGTACTATCCTTGATGTCCTGAATGTCATCAAAATGTTTTCATTTCAATATTTCCTTTATCTTTGAGTAAAGAAAAAATTCATTGGGGGCCACACCCAGTGCGTAGCTAGGGTGTTTCAATACAGTTGTTTACTGGCTTAAAACTGGCTCACAGACAATTACACAATTAAGTTTGCAAACTTGCCACCATGCCACCATGCATAACAGCCATTCTAGAAAGTGTTTCAAAACTGCTTTGAAGGATGGCTAGGCACTGGCATCAGTACATAGATTCCCAAGAGGAAGTACTTCAAAGGTGACTGTAGCGATATACAGCAGTGAGGTATGTAGCACTCAGAACAATTAAGTTCATGGACTTGTCAGGCCTCATATATCCCACATTGTCTATCTTGTGTCTACAACATTTATTCCACACCTATTTCACAGACATTCTTCTAGTCAACATGATATTTTCCCTTTCCATTAGACGTCTATTCCATGTCTATTCTACACTTATTCCACATCTATTCCACATACGTTCCACATCATCTATTTCCTGTTGATCTATGTTATTTGTTTCGTCTATTTCACAAATAGTCCATGTCTATGACACATCTATTTAAAATCTATTACATAACCTCTTTGACCTCAATTTGCCATCTACTTCACAACTATTCCACATCATCTGTTCCATATGATTTATATATGTATTCATCTATTTCTCACCTAATATACATCCGTTTCACAAATATTCCATGTCTATTCCACATCGTCTCTTCTGCATGTTTCATGTCTATTTCATAACTATTCCACATCTATTTCACCTCTATTCCATGTCTAGTCCACATCCTCTACTCCATGTCTATTCCTCATTCATTTTACATCCATTCCATATTACCTATCCCACATCTATTCCACCAGTATTCCACCGCAATATAACATCAATTTCACATATTCCAAATCTATTCAACATCTCCTGGACATCTCTTCCACACCAATTCCATATATATTCAACATCATCTATTCCACATTGCCTATTCCGTAACTAAGTCACATCTATTTCATGCCTATAGCTATTGTTAAGGGCCCTAGTTGGTTCCAAATCACAGAGACTCTATGCAGACCACAACGAAACACAGTGCAGTCCTGCACCACACCCACAATCATTTTTATGCTTAAGTCCATTGCTGTAACCACTGTCTTTTTTTTGTCTTTTTTTCTTCTTTTTCTTTCGTTTTTTTTTCTTTTTTTTTTTGTTTTATTTAATATGACAGAGTGAAAATTTACATTCCCATGTAAATTTACATGCCCATCTATATGATTCCAGGAAACATAACCTGGTTTCAACTGGAAGACATTATGTTGAGTGAAAGTAGTCAGCGACAAAAGGACAAATATTGCATGCGACCTCTACGATAAGATCTCAAAAACAGACTTGTGTATAGAAGCAGAGGGAAGTAGCTACTGTCTTAATCTATATTCTTGAAAAAGCCAAGTCCATCTTCAAAGTCTTCCTTTTTTTCACTGACCCTCTGCTTTACCAAGCATGATGTCCTTCTCTAGGGACTGATCCCTCCTGACATGTTCAAAGTATGTAAAATGCAGCTTGCCATCTTTGCTTCCAAGAAGCACTCTGGTTGTACGTTTTCCAGAACAGCTCTGTTTGTTCTTCTAGCAGTCCATAGTGCATTCAACATTCTTCTCCATCTTTGTCCACGATGGTGGATTTGACATTAAAATTGATTTTGTCTCAGATTAGAATTGCCAACCCTGCTCTGCTTTGTTCATTGTTACCTTGATATATATTCTTCCATCCTTTAATTTTCAGTTTGTTCCTGTCTTTAGGTCTCAAGTGAGTTTGTTGTAGACAACATATGGATGGGTCATGTCTTTTGATCCAAGATGACACTCGGTGTCTCTTTACTGGAGCATTCAGTCCATTCACATTCAATGTAATTATTGATAGGTATGTGTTCACTGCTGCCATTGTGATATGTTTATTTTTATCTTGATGTTTTCTCTGTTGTTCTTATTAGTCTGTTCTGGGACACTCTTTTTTGTGAGTTGATTTTTCACCTTTTTCAGAGCTGGTTTTATAGTTGTTGAGACTCGTGCGTTAGATTTCTTGAAATGGTATGATACATCTTTGTTGTGCTTTACAGCTGCCCCTATAGACCCCCTTAATAAACTATTTATAAACCCAATTTTAATTACTACCAGTCTTGTCATCTTCCTCTCCATCTGGAAGGACTATAACAACTGTAGTACATCCCTCTTTTTATGATGATGACACCATAGTTTTCATGATGATCACTGGATTGCTTCTTTCCATATCAAAGCTGTGATTTACTTTGGAAGCTTCCCTAAATGAGTATTGAGTAGTGTGTCATTCTAATATATAAAGTTAGTGGTTCTGTTCTTCAAAGCCAAAGCCAAGAACTTCTTTCAGTATTTCTTGTAGTTTGGGTTTGGTTTTTACAAAGTCTCTGAGTTTCTGTTTATTTGGGAATGTCTTAATTTCATTTTCATATTTGAAAGATAGTTTTGCAGGATATATAATTCTTGGTTGGAAGTTCTTCTCCTTCAAGACTTTGAATGTGTTGTGCCACTGTCTCCGTGCCAGCATGGTTTCTGCTGAGAAATCTGATGAGAGCCTACAGGGTTTCCCTCTAAATGTTAACTTTGCCTTGAGTCTTGGTACCTTTAAGAGTTGCTGCTTGTGTTTCATTTTGTTAAGCTTGATTATAATATGTCTTGGAGTCTTTCTTTTGAGATCTATATTGGGTGGTGTACGATATGCATCTGAGATGTCTATATTCTCTTCCTTCATGATTTCTAGGAAGTTTTCTTTCAGCAGCTCAGCAACAATACTCTCTGTGTTCTCAGATGTCTCACCCTGTTCAGGGACTCCAATTAATCGAAGGTTGTTCCTCTTAATAGAGTCCCACATGCTTCTTAACGTTTCTTCATTTTTCTTGTTTCTTTTTTCTGATTTCTGCTCATAGACGCTGGCATCAGTAGCTCTGTCTTCCAAGTCAGAAATTCTTTTTTCCATTTGTTCCATTCTGTTTTCTTGGCTTTGCATGGAAGTTTCTATGTCTTTGATTTTCTTCTTGATCTGTTGGATTTCAGAGTACTGGTGTTCCATCAGATAGAACAACTTGCTTAATTTTTCATTTTGTTCTGCTGCATTTTGTATAAGGTCTAGAAGGCCTCCGTACATAATCAATTTGTATTCAATTCCTGATGCTTTCATAAAAGTTTCTTCATCTGGAAAACTCCTTGGTTGCTTTGTTTGGGAGCTTTCTGAAGCCATGAGTGATTGCTTGTATGCCACAATTGTCTGTTGCTTTTTGGGTCCCATGTGAGTATATAGAGGCTGGAAGAGGTACTGTGAGGATGGATTGCAAATGTTTCTCTAGGCTGCCTTCAAATGTAAAGCAAAAGCTATCTGACCAGTTCACAGGTCAGTTAGGTTTTCAGGTGTAGAGGTCCCTCTTCTCATCTGACAAAGTAAGTGCCACTATATCCAACCCCAGATAATAACAAACTAGTTCAGAATACAGCAAAGCTACTGCCCTGGTGGCCTCTGCTGACAGGGCCTAGCCTTAGCCAACACCGTGTCGAGTACTGGTTTTGTGATAGAAAAGCGCTCTCCTGTGGGCAGGCTCTGGCTCCCAAGCTAAGAATTAAGTCCAGCTGCAGCCACTGTATCCAAGACGGCGTCCTCCACACAGGCAGCAGACAGAGGGGCTAAAGGTACCGAGAGGTAGTGATTCCTCTGCTTCTGTTGCAGGGCCCCCAACATAGGCAGCACTGTGCAAAATCACTACTTTTCTGTCGGAGAAGTGCTGTCCCATTTGCAGGTGCTGGCTCCCAGGCTAAGAACGAGGTCCCACTAAAATCTCGGTACCAACATGGCATTCCACACACCAACTGCGAAGCTCCGCACAAACCCCGCTGAGGCAGCTACAAAATGAAAGGCTCAGTGTGGCTAGATTAACAGAGTCTGAAGCCTGGCTCTCAGAATAGGAGAATTTCACCTGCCTATCTCCCCAGCAGCGCGTCTGAGTCCAGCCGCCAGGCAAGACCCAGCTCCTCTTGCCAGCCGAGACAGAGGAAAAAAAAAAGTCAAACTGGTGCGTTTACCTTCCGTCCATGAGAACCGGGGCTAGCCAGGAGCGGGAGTCAGCAAAAGAGAGGAGGTTTTTCGCTGAGTGGTATGAAGTCCCAATTAACAGCTCTGTGCCGTGTCCTGAGGCTGATTAGGTGATCAGAAGGCTCTGTTTGATTGTCAGTTCAGGTCTTGGTTTCCAGAGGGATAGAAGGAGACATGGGCTTAGTCCGCCATCTTGACTCCACCCCCTCAACATTCTTCTCCAACACAATTCAAAGGCACTAATTCTTCTTCTGTCTTCTTTATTCATTGTTAGCTTTCACATGCATATGATGTGACTGAAAGTACAACAGCTTGGGTAAGGCACACGTTACTCCTCAAGGTGACATCTTTACTTTTTAACACTTTAAAGAGGTCTTTTGAAGCAGATTTTCTCAATGGGAGGCGTCTTTTGATTTCCTGACTACTGTTTGCATGGGCATTGACTGTAGAAGCAAATAAAATGAAACCCTTGACAACCTCAACCCTTTCTTCATTTATGATATTGTTGCTTACCAGTCTACTTATGAGTTTTGTTTCCCTGATGTTTCAGATCCTCTTCACTTCCAGCAAGCAGGGTTGTCTCATCTGCATAATGCAGGTTGTTAATGAGTTTTCCTCCAATCTTGATGCCTCGTTCTTCTTCATATGATCCAGCTTCCCAGATTATTTTCTCAGCATACAGATTGAAAAGGTATGGTGAAAGGATACAAACCTGAGGCACATCTTTCCTGACTTTAAGCCATGCAGTGTCCCCTTGTTCTGTCTGCATGACTTATTCTTGATCCATATACAGATTCCTCATGAGCACAACCATGTGTCTGGAATCCCCATTCTCTGCAATGTTAGCCATAATGTGTTATGATCCACAGGTCGAATATCTTTGCATAGTCAATGAAATACAGGTGTCTTAGTCACCTGGTACTGCTCCAACAAAAAATACCACAAGTGGAAGGTTTCATGAAGAGAAGCTTTATTGAGACAGTCTGGTAAGCTGCAGATCCATTTATAAGTTACAAGTCCATTTCATATGAGAAATCATCACAGTCCAGTAGGCCGAGTCCAAATCCAGTGAGAGCATCTCGGAACAGGAACCTTGGGTCCAAAGGACGAGCTCTGCTCTCGGTGCTTCTCTCTTGGTGGTATGAGGTTCCCAACTTCTTCTGCTCACTTCTCTCCTTATATTCCACAAGCTTGTAGCTTGAGGCCTGCCTCACTAACACAGCTGTTATCTATTCTCCGCCATCAATCTCACAGAGGCAAGATTCACAACACATGGGAGGAAGGGCAACATACTGGGGCTCACAGCCAAATCAAATCAACACAGACATTTTGGGGGGGGGGGACACAATTCAATCCATGACAAAAGGTAAACATCTTTCTGGTATTCTCTGTTTTTAGCCATGTTCCAGTTGACATCCTCTTCTGAATCCAGCTTGAATTTCTGGCACTTCCCTGTCAATACAGTGCTATAGTCACTTTTGAATGATTTTAGCAAACTTTTACTTTCATAAGATTTTAATGATATTGTTCAATAATTTCTACCTTCAGTTATATCACCTTTCTTGGGAACAGGCATACATATGGGTGTCTTCCATTTGGTAGGCCAGGTAGCTGTCCTTCAAATTTCTTGGCAGTGATGAGTGAGCACTTCCAGCACTGTATCTATTTGCTGAAATATCTCAATTGATATTCCATCAGTTCCTGGAGCCTTGTTTCTTGCCAGTCTTTAATGCAACTTCAACTTCTTCCTCCAGTACCATCAGTTCCTGATCATATGCTACCTCTTGAAATGGCTAGACATCGACCAGTTCTTTCTGGTATGATGACTCTTTGTATTCCTTCACTATTGCAACTCAAAGCTTGGATTTTTTTTCTTCAGTTCTTGCAGCGTGAGAAATGCAGACCATGTTCTTCCCTTTTGGTTTTCTAGTTCCAGCTCTTAGCACATGTCACTGTAATACTTTGTCTTCTCAAGCCACACTTTGTAACCTCCTATTCAATTTTCATCATTCCTTCCTCTTGGATTAACTACTCAACATTCAACAGCAAGTTTCAGAGTCTCTTCTAACACCCAATTTGGTCTTTTCTTTCTTTCCTGTCTTTTTAATGACCTCTTGCTTTCTTCACGGATGATGTCTTTGAGGTAATGCCATAACTCGTCTGATCTTTGGTCATTAGTGTTCAGTGCATCAAATCTGTCCTTGAGATGGTCTCTAAATTCAGGTGGAATACACTCAAGGTCGCACTTTGGCTCTTATGGACTTGTTCTAATTTTCTTTAGTTTCAATTTGACCTTGCATATGAGCAACTGATGGTCTGATCTGCAGTCAGCAGTTGTCCTTGTTCTGACTGCTGCTACTGAGCTTTTCCGTCATCTCTTTCCACACATGTAATCTATTTGATTCCCATGTACTCTACTGAGGTCCATGTGTATAGTCACTGTTTATGTTGGTGAAAAAAAGTACTTGGAATGAAGAAGTAATTGGCCTTGCAAAACTCTATCATGCGATTTCCACAAACATTTCTGTCACCAAGGCAGTCCTTTGCAACTACTGATCCTTCTTCATTTCCAACTTTGACATTCTAGTCACCAGTAATTATCAATGCACCATGTCATGAATTGAACTGTGCCCCCCACCCCCGCCAAAATGTATGGGTTGATTTGACTTGGCTAGGAGTCACAATATGGTGCCATTCCTCCCATGTGTTGTGAACTCTGCCTCTGTGATAACTGATGATGGAGAATGGGCAACAGTTGTGTTGGTGATGCAGGATTCAAGCTACAAGCTGGAGGGATACATGGGAGAGAGTGAGCAGAGTAAGTTGGGAACCTCACACCACCAAGAAGCAGCATCTAACACAGAGCACGTCCTTTGGACCTGCGGTTCCTGTGTCGAGATGCTCTCTTTGAATTTGGACTCAACCTACTAGACTATGATGATTTCTCTTATTGAATGGACTTATAACTTGTGAACAGATTTGTGAAAGCAACATCATTCCTCTTCAAGTTTTCCTTCCCACCATAGTAGACCATATGACTATTTCATTCAAAATGGCCAATACCAGTCCATTTCAGCTCACTAATGCCTAAGATATTGATGTTTATGCATTCCAACTTCATTTCTGACAATTTCCAGTTTTCCCAGATTCATACTTTGTACATTCTGCATTCTGATTATCAGTGGATGTTTGCAGCTGTTTCTTCTCATTTTGAGTCATGCCACATTAGCAAATGAAGATCCTGAAGGCTTGACTCCATCCATGTCATTATGGTTGACTCTACTTTGAGGAGGCAGCTCTTCCCCAGTTGTCTTCTGAGTGCCTTCCAACCTGGGAGGCTCATTTTTCCAGTATTGTATCTGACAGTGTTCTACTGCTATCCATAAGGTTTTCACTGGCTAATTCTTTTCAGAAGTGGACCCTCCACTTCCCTGTCAGCTTGTTGTATTGTGGGAGCTTCTGTGTCGCTGTGATGCTAGAAGCTATTGCCAGCAGAATTCAGGTATCTGTGGGGTCACCCATGGTGGACAGATTCCAGCTGAGCTTCCAGATTAAGGTTGACTAGGAAGAAGGGCCAAGCAGTCTACATTTGAAAGAATTAGCCAGTGGAAACTTTATTCCCTGTCTATTCCTGTTGTTAGATGCCAGTGAGCTGTTTCTGACTCATGGAGATCCTGTGTACAACAGAACGAAACACTGCCTTGTCCTGAACCATTCTTACAACCACTGTTATGCTTCAGCCCATGTTTGCAGCCACTGTATCAGTTTGGCTTGTTGAGCTCTTCACTGGGTTTCACTGTCACTTTACTGTATCAAGCATGATGTCCTTCTCTAGAGACTGATCCCTCTTGATAACATGTCCAAAATATGTGAGATGTAGTCTCATCATCCTTGCTTCTTTGGTTGTACTCTTTCAAGACAGATTTTGATTTTCATTCTTTTGGGAGATGCCTTAGACACCTAGTACAGCTCCAACAGAAAATACTATGAGTGGAAGGCTTCACAAGGAGAAACTTTATTGTCACATTCCAGTAAGCTGCAAATTCGTTTATAAGTTACAAGTCCATTCAGCAAGAGAATTTATCACAGTCTGGTAGACTGAGTGCAAATCCAGTGACAGCATCTTGGCTCAGGAACCTCAGGTCCAAAGGACCTGCTCTGCTCTCATTGCTGCTTTCTTAGTGGTGTGAGGTTCACAACTTCTTCTGCTCACTTCTCTCCCCTTGTATCTCACAAGCTTTTAGCTCGAGTCCTGCCTCACTAACACATTTGCAGACCATTCTCCATCATCAATCTCACAGAGGCAAGATTCACAACACATGGGAAGAATGGTGCCATATTGGAAATCACAGCCAAGTCAAATCAACACACACATTTTTCAGGGGGGACACAATTCAATCCATGACACGAGTTCATGATATATGCAATATTCTTTACCACCCCCATTCCATCTCCACGCTGCCTATATCTCACCTCTATACAACACCCAATCAACATCATCATGCCCTACAAGCTGGGAACTCATGGTCCAGGTTGGGAGGCACCATTTTTTTGCCCAGTCACTGGCACAAGGGGTCCATGGGGCTGCAGAAATCTCTACCCCCTCCAACCACACACACCAGTGCATTGCTAGCCAAGTCAGCACAGCACTGTACACACTGGCATAAGGCATGCAAAGTTCCCAGCTGAAACCCCTTTTCACTGAGAGAAGCCAAGTGTGACCCACTGCTCTGTGACATTTAACACTACCCTATCCCTAATCCTGTAGCTCTTGGCCTAGTCTGAAGAACCTTTGCTTTATCCCAGCCGCTGGCTCAGGAGGTCTGTGGACTTACAGCGCCCTTCACCTTGCTATTCACCTGGGCCAGTGCTTTGCTGGCCCACCCAGCATATCACGCCCTCCTTAGGACAAAGTCAGCAGCATTCCTAGCTGAAGACCATGTTCTCCTATAGTAGTCAAATGGGAGTCACAAATCTGTAGCATTTGACACTGCCCCACTCCCTAACAAAGTGGCCTCACCCACCTACACTGGGAAACTAAGGGAGAGCAGTACCACCTACTCGATCTAGCCATGCACAAAGAGGAAGTGATAACTAGTGGTACCCCCCCAATCACACCAGCACATGGTACCAGGTGCTCATTGACTGGGGCTGGCTGCACTGCACCCCACCACATGCTCTAAAGGAGAGTGATACACCAACCTTTCAAGTATCTGGGGGCATCTGAGAACCCTAACTTTGCCCCCACATCAGCCTCTACTGCAACCAGGGACCTACACCTGTTTCAAATATACTCATACATCCCTGCCTGCACAGGAGTTTAGGTAAGAGTCTCTACACCACACACTTGGTGATCAATGACCCAAGCAGTAGGGCAAGCAGTAGGACACACACAACATGCAATCTAACAATCAGGGAGAATAACATCAGCACCGATGGCCAGATGACCAGAAAGATAGATATATCAACTCACCAAAACTGCCACCTACATCCTCAACACCCCTAGAGGAATACTGAACAGCATCCTGGGCTAACAAACCTGGTACCTACTCTACACATCTGGAAATAGGAAATGATAGTTTCAGTATGGCCAGATTAAAGATCAGAGTAACACACACATATGTAGATAAATTGGATATATAAAAACAAAGCAAAAATTCAAGATGCAGTAAACTAAATAATACAGACTTTCAGGAGGAAGTTAAAGCAATGGAACTACCTGGTAAGTAATTCGAAAGACTAATATAAAGCACTCTCCAAAAGATCAAGAAGGAGATCAAGGAAAACATAAAAGAAAAACAGGGAACACACAGACAAAGCAATGGAAGAATTTAGGAAAACAATATAAGAACAAAATGACAGAACAGATAGGCCACTACAAACCATACAACAGAAATGGTAACTAGAAATTCAAGAGATTAATGATAAAATTTCACAATTAGACAACTCATTAGAAAGTTGACATGGACTGAATTGTGTCCCCCAAAATGTCTGTAAGCCATGATTCCCAGTATTGTGTGATGTTCTCATACGCTATAAATCCTGCATCTATGATGTTAATGAGGAAAGCTGGGCAGCCAATGTGTTGGTGGGTTGGGGACTCAATGTTTAATATCATATAGTGCCTTGAGGCAGTCTCTTGGGACACAAAAGAGAAAGAAACAATCAGAGAGTGGGGACCTTATCCCACCAAGAAGCAATGCCAGGAGCAGGGCACATCCTTTGGAAAGAACTCAACAGTCCCTGTGCCACAGAATTTTCCAGTCCAGGGGAAGATTCATGATAAAGACCTTCCTCCAGAGCCTACAAGAGGAAGACTTCCTCTGGAGCAGATGCCCTGACTTTGGACAGCCTACTTTACTGTAAGGAAATAAATTTCCCTTTGTTAAAGCCATCCACTTGTGGAATTTCTGTTATTACAGATGACTAATACACAGTTCATAGGAGCACTGAGAAAACAAAAGTCAGAATTAGTGAGATTAAAGATAAATCTCTTGACATCGATTTTATTAAGATAAAAAGCAGAAAAAAAGAATGAAGAAAACCTATGAATTATGTGGGATAATATCAAGAGGAAAATCCTATGAGTGATCCCTGACAACCTCAGTGTTTTCTCCATTTATCATGATGTTGCTTATTGGTCCAGTTGTGAGGACTTTTGTTTTCATTATATTGAGGTGTAATCCATACTGAAGGTTTACTCTTTAATCTTCATCAGTAAGTGCTTCATATCCTTTTCATTCTCAACAAGTTGTGTTAGCTGCATAATGCAGGTTGTTAATGAGTCTTCCTTCAAACCTGATGGCACCTTCTTATTCAAATAGTACAGCTTCTCAAATTATTTGTTCAGGTACTTAGGATGAAAAAGTCATTGGTCAGTTGTGAGAATATTTTTTTTTTATGCTGAGGTGTAATCCATAAGGAAGGCTGAGATCTTTAATTTTCACCAGTAAGTGCTTCAAGGCCACTTTCATCAAGCAAGGTTGTGTCATCTGTATATCGCTAATTATTAGTGAGTCTTTCTTTAAAGGAGTCTTGATGACTCATTCTTCATACAGTCCAGCTTCTCTGATTACTTGCCACCATACAGATTGAGTAAGTATGGTAAAGGATATAATCCTGACACACAACTAATTTCCTAGTCTCCTAGGCACATTCAAATCCCTGAGAGACTGAGTTGCTGGGGCTGGATGCTAGGGACCATCGTCTCATGAAGCCTTCAGGTCAACTGGCATAACATCATTCATAAAGAAAATGTTGTATATCTTACTTTCGTGAATAATATCTGGGACCTTAAAAGCTCGCAAGAAGCATCTAATACACAGCAATTGGTCCTATCTCATCTGGAACAAAGGAGAATGAAGAAAATCAAAAACACCAGAAAAAAATATTAATGGAAAGGACTAATGGACCACACGAACTATAGGTTCCACCAACCCAAGCCCAGAAGAACTAAATGGTGCCTGGTTACAACTGACAACTCTGACTGGGATCACAATAGAGGGTCCCAGACAGAACCTTAGCAAAATATACAACAAAATTCAAATTCTCAGAAATAGACCAGACTTACTGATCTGACAGAGTGAAAGAATCCCCAGACTGTTGACCTCAGACACCCTGCTAACTCAGAACAGAGGCCACTTCCAAAGTCCACCTTCCAGCTAAAGATTTGACAGGCCTATAAAGCACACAGTAACACAAGTGAAAAATGTAGTTCTTAATTCAACCCAATACACCAGACCAAATGGGCAAAGCTTTCCCAAAAGGAAAGACAAGAAAGCAGGAAGGGATAGGAAAACTGGAGGAATACAAAAACTTCAGTTAAAAAAAGGAAAAAGGGAAACTGCTGACATATTGCAGGGCTTGCAACCAATATACAAAATAACTTGTATATAATTTTTTGAATGAAAAACTAATTTGTGCTACAAACTTTCACCTCACACATACACACACACACATACACACACACACACACAACCTCCTTTCTCTGAAGTCAGCTTGTTAAATCTTTTAAATTTCCTGATGAAAGAAGCCAGTAAAGAACACTTTTTGAAACTGTAGCACATTTAAAACAATACAGAAGGACTTGACTTTATGGTTAATATTCAATTCCCTAATTATTATGTGCACTAACTTTGAAAATTTGCTATATTTTGTACATCATGGGATAAAAATGCTCAAGCAGTAGGAAAATTCTGAGTAAACATTGGTTCACACATTTTAGTATCAGTGACATCTTCTATAATATTACATGCAGTGTGAAACTGCTAGAATTGAAGAAATAGCAGCTCAAAAAAAAAGAAAGAAAAAGAAAACCTTCAACTTTCAGATTCAGAGAAGTTGATTCCAAATTGACCTTGCCATAAGGAACTTCACAACTACATCAGAGCTGACAACTGAAGAATTATTTTTATGACTATAGGTAAAGAAAAAAAATGCTGTAGGCAGATTTTTGCTATTATGAATGGATTACTTTAAAATATCTCTTAGTTACAAAAAATGTAAATATAATCAAAGGAGGCAGCCAATGCCCTGAAGAGAGTAAATAACAGAAAAATTCTTCTTCCATGGTTTACCAAGTGTTGACCTTAGAAAATATCTTCCAGTGAAAAGATGGGGTAGAACACAATGACAAAAATCTGTGTCAAAAGGTCCTGGACACCTTCTGGTTATTCTTCTACTTTTATCATAATCTTAGCCACTTTTACGGGGAGCTTGGAGAACATGCCCTCCTTGCTTGCTGAGCAGCTTTGTCACCTGCTTCCTGCAGGAAACAATTTCAGTCTCTCTTAGTCTAAGCTGCCCTGACTGTGCTTTCATCAACATGTCCTTGACAAATTAAAAAAATCACAGGTGGTTTAAACATTTCAGCTGCAATCTATATGACACTATGGTTCTGCTGGATTTCCATGACTGTGAGACCTCTGTGTAACTCTTATCTAGTGGTTCTTAATCAGTGCTGCAGGGTTATTTTATTATAGATTGGACACAGTAACTTAGTAAACTAAAAACAACCATAAAGTATTATATAAAAATGTTTCTAAGTTTTTTATTTGTTTTGCAAAGGTTACTGTGCTTATTTATATGTGAATCTTGACACAATATGTAATAAATCAGAAAGTGATGCTGAAGCACTATTTTTAATCACATCAATTATATTTTTAAGTATCTAAGAACACATACAATTTCTTAATGATCTGTTTAGTTTATTTATTATAAAAATAAAAAAGATCCCTCTAAACACACGGGAATGACTCTTTGTTATTTAAATCTAGAACTGATTAATATCGTATGATGTTCAACGTAGTACACAGAATTGCTCTGGTAATTTTTAAAACAATAAAGAATCTGTTAAAGCTATGAGTACAAAGCGAGAAAATACGCTGACAAAAAATCAAATCTGGACTTAGATACAGAGGAGCTATACTCAGAAAAAAGTACAAGGGGAAAAACAAAATATTACAGTAGGTGAGGGGTCTACTGCAGTAAGAAGAAGGCAGTGACCATGAGATCAGCAAGCTTCCGACAGGCTTGGCCAGAGGGAAGAAGTGAGACGTGAGGCTGACACAATGTATAATAAGCCACACAGCACACTGTGCTGAGATTCACCTTTCTCTGGCAGGGCCCTCACTGAAGACTCTGCTGACTGATGATGAGGGTAGGCCAAAGTTCAAGGACGTGACTGAAAAAGAAAAGCTTAGCCCAAGTTTGACATTTTGTTTCTGATTCATCAGTGGGGACAAGCAATTCATCTAATCATTTATGAGGCAAAAAACAAGAGAATTTGGAAGATACGTACTTGACCTTATCGTTGGTAAACAAGGATGTACCAAAGAGTCTTATGAACTCATGAGGGAGATGGTTACTTAGAGTTGGTCCTTTTTCCTTTTCCAGAACATAGGTGGTGGGGGAATTTATGCAGCTGCTGCTTAGTTTAACATTTTATCCTAACCATTGTTTTCCAGGGTCACAAGTTTGAGATAAAATGGAATCTTGTCAACACTTACACACTTAAATATGACAATTTAAAAGTACACTGACTGAAATCTTACTACATACAAGGTATGTGATTAATAACTATTTTTGATCAGGTGACTCTTGAGGAGAAATTCTAAGCAGAAAGAACTAAATTACCATAAGCCTTTCCTCCAAATCCAGTTGTATCAATTTCACAAATTAATACGCAAATCTGCTTTGTAGTTATGATGATATTTTATTTAATTTGGAATGACACTCTATCTTTGTGTTTCTCCAAAGACAAATGAGATGAAGGGGTCACACAGACGCTGGTCTGACTAGAACACTTAAACACAGTAAGATACATGGCTGTACTTCTGTATCTGTGAGGAACTTAGATATTTATGAACATCTCATCACAACCCTACACAGCTGCCATCAAATCAATTCCTGCTCATAGTTAGCCTACATGTCAGCGTAGAACTGTGCTCCATAGGGTTGTCAACGGAAGATTTTTCAGAAGTAGATGGCCAGGCCTTCCTACTTTGTCCCAAAGTACCTGTGGGAAGACTCAAACTTCCAATCTCGCACTCAGCAGCTGGGTGTGTTAACCATTTGCACCTCACAGGAACTCTGCCAGAATCCTACAATACCCTTTAAATTTTAAGAAAACAGATCTGGCATTATTTGATATTAATTTCCTTTCTTGGTCATTTTTAAACTTGAATATTTAAAGGAGAAATGAATTTCAATTCTGAGAGTTCTAATTATTACTGGCTTAAAGCTAGATTTGAAGGCTGAGTTTCACAGATTAATTCTAACAGTATAAACATATTAACATGCACCAGTAAATTTTCACTTAATGAACAAGATCAAAATTTTGTAACACTTTCTGATAAAGATCAAAGACCACAGCCTTCAGTATCAAGAAAATAAAAAATCCTCACAAGTGGATCAGTAAACAATATTATAATAAAGGAAGAAAGGCTTGATATTGTCAAGAATTACATTTTACCTGTTTCCACAATCAGTGACCATGGAAGCAGCAGCCAGGAAATCAAAAGACACACCCCACTGAGAAAATCTGCTGCCAAAGATCTCTTTAAAGTGTTGAAAAGTAAAGCCGTCACCTTGAAGACTAAGGTGCGCCTGACCCCAGCCATGGCATTTTCAATCACATAATATGCATGCAAAAGCTAGACAAGGAACAAAGACAGAAGAATTGATGCCTTTGAATTGCAGTGCTGGAGAAGAGTGTTGAATGTACCAGGGTCCACCAAAAGAACCAACAGATCTGTTCTGGAAGAAGTACAGCCAGAGTGCTCCTTGGAAGCAAGGGTGGCAAGACTGTGTCTTACATACTTTGGATATTTTAGCAGGCTGGATCAGTCCCTGGAGAAAGACATCATGCTTAGTAAAGCAGCCAGGCCAGCCAAAAAGCCAAGCGCCGTCGAGTCGGATCCGACTCATGGGGGTCAGTTCTACCCTGACCCCTAGGGTTGCCATGAGTAGTAAAGCAGAGAGTCACTAAAAAAAAGGAAGGCCCTCAAGGAGATAGACTGACACAGTGGCCACAACAATGGGCTCAAACATAAAAATCACCATGAGCATGGCACAAGACAGGGCAATCTTTTGTTCTGTTGTCCATAAGGTCACTGTGAGTCAGAACTGACTTGACAGTGCCACACATCAACAACAGAAAATTTTATTTAAAGACTTCAGACACTTTTGATGTTTGACAAATAGTGACAAAGACACAAACAATCCAACAAAAATAAAGAAAAATATTTTGTACTGCCATGTGGAAGATGCATCCAGTAGCAGTTGTAAGATTATTCCTGGCCAAGTATTTTCACATCAATTAAATTCAACACCAGTACTAGAAAAATACTAGTTATACAACGTAAGGTTCAAGTTTCTTGATAGTCCCTAATCTAATCACACTACTTGTGACATTTTTAACTCTTTCTATCAAACCTACCCTAAATTCATGCCCGCAGAATGCATACTATTTTACTTGCAAATACCCCTAGTGCTCTCCTATTTTTTTAAACTGTGTAATGTTTTCCCTCTGAATGGAATTCCTCCCAGTATACAATAATCCTTGAATAAGTCTGTGAATCACTTTGTTTTTCCTGTTACTCCTTCACTTTTAGCATTAAAAGTTCCATGCCCCCAGAAATCCTGGACAAACTCGGTTGATTTTTTACTGTCTTCAATACCAAGACCAATGACCTCCACCACTTCTCTACTTTATCAATCCATTCACTTGACTGAATCCTAGAACTCATCACCCCCCAAAACCACTTTGACTCTGAATGCTTAAAATCTATTATCTCTATTTTTTTACTACCATAACTTTCTCACTTCTTCACACTAAAAAAAAAATCTCCTAACAAGGGACTCCTTCCTTGCACAAGAGGGACAATTCTCAGCAACCTGTCTTATGCCCCAGTTACAATCCCTCACACTCCGGTTTTTAGCTGGGTTTACCCACTCACACACAGAAGTGATATTAGAGTGGGAGAAGAGTGGAGCTGAAGAATTTATTATCCTGTCTCCTCTTACTGTCACAGCTGACTAAAGCAAATCTAGCTGTGTATGTCTCTGCATGTGGTTGTATCCTTCTCTGTCCACTCCTTTACCTTGCCTTTCAGGCCTGGGGGTGGTGTCAGCAGCTCCCTGATGTTGACAGTCCTGGAGATATGCACTATGCTTTATTGATTTCTCTTAAATTTGCCTTCCTAGTAGTATCTAGGCCCTTTTCAATACCCTCTTTCTAGAATGCTATTTCGTTTCTGCTGAAACACAAACGATATATCCCTTTCTTCTAAGTCTATAAATCCTGTCAGCTTCCAAAATCCAGTCCTACTTGGCAATTTATTATTTCAATCTCTGTCTCACCAGCATCCTCAGCCATCTCACTGCCTATTCAGCAAATTTGGTCATACCCATTCAGCAATTCTCTAAATTTTACCAAACCAATTATGTGCTTTCTATTTTATTTCTACCCTCAAAGCTAAACAAAGCTGGTAAAAAGCACACTTCTAGCATACTGGTGACTTTTCAAATAAACAGATGAGTATGGCCGAAGTTTTGAGGCTGGAGAGCTTGGGAAATCAGACAGACGACAGGTTAACCTTGTACCCACTTCTAGAATAAAATCTAAACAAACAATGGCATACGTAGGAAACTCTTGAGCAATGACACAGAGGGCTTAGCAACATAGACATCTTAATATTAAGCCACTAAATACTGAGTTTTAGCTACCTACACAGCATCAGGAGGACATTTGTCTTAGTCAGGAGCATCACAGCGCATGGGGCCTGTGGATCCTTCAGCTAGAATTCAGTGGTGGAAAAAAAGGGACATGCAGGAGTAAGCAGAGTCAGCCTCGATGAATGGGTCAGAGTCAGACAGAAACTCAGAGCCCCATATCATGTTTGAAGTCTTAACATAGCCGGATAAGGCAGAAAAAATTAAAGAAAAACAGAGTTAAAGAATGCTGAGTGACACTAAATTTAACTCATGCCACAAAGAACATCAAAAATCTTTACTAAGACTACTGTCTTTGAGGAAATTACCCACCCCAGTGCCATCGAGTTGATTTGAGGAAACTAGAGCTAAAAAAAAAAAAATCCCTCTTAAGTTAAAACACTCAAACCATGAGCAGCTCATGAAAATCATTCCTATTGTCAATCCAAGCATGTCCTTCAACAAACACATTCCTTCATTTGGACAGATTTCATAAGGCATGTACAATGTGGCATATTCAAATGTTCTTAGCGAAGACTGTCTGGAACAAAGCACAGACCAGACACTATTTCTAATGATGTCATCAACACAGGTTTGTTAGTCAAAGAATAAATAGGACAGGAATGAACAGAACAGTATATACATCCCCATCAGCCAATGTTACTCAAAGTTAGACTCCTGTCTCAGGTTACTGTTAGATTTCACCCAACCATGCCCCAACTTTGCAACTTGGGAGACGAATGCCTAAATCTTTCTCACTCTCATTATATACTGACGACATAGCCATTTCTACATGCCAAAAAGAATATACAGAGAACAGGTAGGCAAAAGGTGTCTTAAAGCATAAAAAGGGGATAATAAAAGTGGAAAGCCTTCTGTAGGCCATAGAGATTACTTATTGCCCTTTGTGTAGAGTGGGTAAGCACCTACTGATGGTTACTCCAGATAATACTGGCATCAGGAGCAGTTCTTCCTCCTTTACTCCACTAAGACAGTGTCTTAGTTACCTAGTGTTACTGTAACAGAAGTACAAGTAGATGGCTTTAAGAAAAAGAAATTTATTCTCTCACAGAACACAGACAAAAGTCCAAAGTCAAGGTGTCAGCTTCAGGAGAAGCCTTTTTCTGTTATGTCTGGAAGAAGGTCCTTATGGTTCATCTTTCCCTGGGCTCGGAGCTTCTTAAGTTCAAAGACCCCAGATCCAAAGGATGTGTGCTATTCCTGACACTATTTCTTTCTCGATGGTATGAGGTCTCCTACTCTCTGTCTGCTTCCCTTTCATTTGTATCCCAAGAGATTGCCTCAAGGCCTAATGCAATCTTAAGAGATGGAGTCCTGCCTCACTAACACTAATACGACTACTCAACTTCCCTCATTAACATCATAGCTAGCTAAGTGCCCTCGAGGCAGGATATATAACATACACAGGAATACCACACAAAACTGGGAAATCAAGACCTAGCCAAATTGCTATGTACAATATTTCTGGTGGGGGGGGGAGCATAATTCAAATCCACGATAGATAACAGAATTCCAAGTTTCTTCAAAGAGCAATCATCTCCCTCTAATAGCTACTACGTCCAATAGCAGCTATGGAACTGATTAGAGGACAATTACACCATACCACACCTGTGCACCTCACAGTAACTGCTGCATTTTTATTAAAAACAGATAAGGGTGCTCCCACTGAATGTGATCCTGACACCATAAGAGTAACATGAGAACAATTTATTTCATTTTTCTCAGTTAACACACAGTAGCAATAAATTTAAAAGGAAAACAAAGACTTGAAGACCTAGACATCCTGGAGCCTATATATCCTGGAAAAATTTTTAGTTCAGTTGCCATTTAGATTTCACTCCTAAGAGGCATTTGCTGGGGGGAGGGGAGGAGGAGGCCATTATCCTTCCTCTAGACATGTGGTCAGCAGCATACGGGAAATTTTGCTAAGACTCCAGGTGTTCTCCCATAAATCCTCTGTCTTGATGCTGAATACTATACTGATAATCATGGATGGTTTTCTGAATTTCCTGAACTGCAATAATAACTTCCTGATGCCCTGAAAGCTATCAGATCATCTGAGAGTCAGCAGTACCTTTCTTGATCTTTGCTGATCCAGCCTTTCCAACATTTTCTTAAGCAACCACTTCCCTGTATTAATTAAGCCTTCCTTCTCAAAATACTCAAGAGACTAAGAACAAACTGACAACCAAAAACTGATGGGAGATGATGTGAAAAAACAAAATCAGTACACTCTCTTGAAAAAATTAGAAAACACAGAATTGTATTAATAAATAGAAGGTAAATAGTAAAAGATTTTGTTTTCTGGGTATCTCACTGCAGGTTCAAGTATGAGTCATTTTCTCCCATCAAAACAGATATCACTGGGAGTCAAGATGGCGGACTAAGGACACGTCTCCTTATAGCCCTCTGGAAACCAAGACCTGAATTGACAATCAAACAGAGCCTTCTGAGCACCTAATCAGCCTCAGGACACGGCACAGAGCTGTTAATTGGGACTTTATACCATTCAGTGAAAAATCTCCTCTCTTTCGCTGACTCCCGCTCCTGGCTACCCCCGGCTCTCACGGAGGGAAGGTAAACGCACCATTTTGACTCTTTTTTTCCTCGGTCTCGGCTGGTGGGCGGAGCGGGGCCTTGCCCGGCGGCTGGATTGAGACACGCTGCTGGGGGAATAGGCAGGCGAAATTCTCCTATTCTGAGAGCCAGGCTCGGGCCTCTCTTAATCTAGACACTTTGAGCCTTTCGTTTTGTAGCTGCGTCAGTGGGGTTTGTGCGGAACTCCGAGGTCAGGGTGCGGGACACCATGTTGGTACCGAGATTTTAGTGGACCTCGTTCACAGCCTGGGAGCCAGCGCCTGCAAATGGGACAGCGCTTCCCCGTCAGAAAAGTAGTGATTTTGCATACTGCTGCCTATAATGGGGGCCCTGCAACAGAAGCAGAGGAATCGCTGCATCTCAGCACCTTTAGCCCCTATGTCTGCTGCTTGTGTGGAGGACGCCATCTTGGGTACGGTGGCCACAGCTGGACCTAATTCTTAGCTAGGGAGCCAGACCCTGCCCACAAGAGAGCGCTTTTCTATCACAAAAACAGTACTCGACGCTGTGTTGGATAAGGCTAGGCCCTGTCAGCAGAGGCCACCAGGGCACTAGCAGTGCTGTATTCTGAACTAGTTTGTTATCATCTGGGGTTGGATACAGTGGCGCTTACTTTGTCAGATGGGCAGAGGGACCTCTACACCTGAAAACCTAACTGACTTGTGAACTGGTCGGATACCTTTTGCCTTACATTTGAAGACAGCATAGAGAAACATTTGCAATCCATCCTCACAGTACCTCTTCCAGCCTCTATAGACTCACATGGGACCCCAAAAGCAACAGACAATTGTGGCATACAAGCAATCACTCATGGCTTCAGAAGGCTCCCAAACAAAGCAACCAAGGAGTTTTCCAGATGAAGAAACTTTTATGAAAGCATCAGGAAGTGAATACAAATTGGTTATATACAGGGCCCTTCTAGACCTTATACAAAATGCAGCAGAACAAAAGGAAAAATTAAGCAAGTTGTTCTATCTGATGGAACACCAGTACTCTGAAATCCAACAGATCAAGAACAAAATCAAAGACATAGAAGCTTCCATGCAAACCCAAGAAAACAGAATGGAACAAATGGAAAAAAGAATTTCTGACTTGGAAGACAGAGCTACTGATGCCAGTGTCTATGAGCAGAAATCAGAAAAAAGAAACAAGAAAAATGAAGAAACATTAAGGAGCATGTGGGACTCTATTAAGAGGAACAACCTTCGATTAATTGGAGTCCCTGAACAGGGTGAGACATCTGAGAACACAGAGAGTATTGTTGCTGAGCTGCTGAAAGAAAACTTCCCAGAAATCATGAAGGAAGAGAATATAGACATCTCAGATGCATATCGTACACCACCCAATATAGATCTCAAAAGAAAGACTCCAAGACATATTATAATCCAGCTTAACAAAATGAAACACAAGCAGCAACTCTTAAAGGTACCAAGACTCAAGGCAAAGCTAACATTTAGAGGGAAACCCTGTAGGGGCTCATCAGATTTCTCAGCAGAAACCATGCTGGCACGGAGACAGTGGCACAACACATTCAAAGTCTTGAAGGAGAAGAACTTCCAATCAAGAATTATATATCCTGCAACACTATCTTTCAAATATGAAAACGAAATTAAGACATTCCCAGATAAACAGAAACTCAGAGACTTTGTAAAAACCAAACCCAAACTACAAGAAATACTGAAAGAAGTTCTTGGCTTTGGCTTAGAAGAACGAAACCACTAACTTTATATTTTAGAACGACACACTACTCAATACTCATTTAGGGAAGGCTCCAAAGTAAATCACAGCTTTGATATGGAAAGAAGCAATCCAGTGATCATCATGAAAACTATGGTGTCATCATAATAAAAGAGGGATGTACTACAATCGTTATAGTCCTTCCAGATGGAGAGGAAGATGACAAGACTGGTAGTAATTAAAATTGGGTTTATAAATAGTTTATTAAGGGGGTTCATAGGGGCAGCTGTAAAGTACAACAAAGATGTATCATACCATTTCAAGAAATCTAACACATGAGTCTCAACAACTATAAAACCAGCTCTGAAAAAGGTGAAAAATCAACTCATAAAAAAGAGTGTCTCAGAACAGACTAATAAGAACAACAGAGAAAACATCAACATAAAAATAAACATATCACAATGGCAGCAGTGAACACATACCTATCAATAATTACATTGAATGTGAATGGACTGAATGCTCCAGTAAAGAGATACCGAGTGTCATCTTGGATCAAAAGACATGACCCATCCATATGTTGTCTACAAGAAACTCACTTGAGACCTAAAGACAGGAACAAACTGAAAATTAAAGGTTGGAAGAATATATATCAAGCTAACAGTGAACAAAGAAGAGCAGGGGTGGCAATTCTAATCTCAGACAAAATCAACTTTAATGTCAAATCCACCATCATGGACAAAGATGGACACTATTTACTGCTGAAAGGTTCAGTACACAAGCAAGACTTAACTATATTAAACATTCATGCACCTAATGTCAGAGCACCTAAATATGTCGAAGAAACACTGACTATGCTCAAAAGAGAGTTAGATGACTCCACAATAATAGTGGGAGACTTTAACACTCCACTCTCATTACTAGACAGATCATCTAGAAAAAAGCTCAGTAAAGATACAGAAGACCTCATTGACACAATTAATCAACTAAACCTCATTGATATATACAGAACTTTCCACCCATCAGCTGACAACTACACCTTCTTCTCCAGTGCACATGGAACATTCTCCAGAATTGACCACGAGATAGGCCATAATGCAATGCTCAACAAAATCCATACCATTGAATTACTGCAAAGCATCTTCTCAGATCATAAAGCCATCAAAGTTGAAATCAATAGCAGAAAAAACAGAGATAGAAAGTGGAACTCTTGGAAACTGAACAACATCTTGCTCAAAAAAACATCGGTTATAGAGGAAATCAGGGATCAATTAAAGAAATTCATGGATTCCAATGAGAACGAAAAAAATTCCTACCAGAACCTATGGGATACAGCCAAAGCAGTGCTCAGAGGCTGGTTTATCTCCATAAATGCACACATCGGGAAGGAAGAAAGAAACCAAATCAAGGAACTAACTCTACAGCTTGAACAAGTAGAAAGAGAACAACCGAGGAACCCCTCGGGCAGCGGAAGAAAGGAGATCATAAAGATTAGAGCAAAGCTAAATGAATTAGAGAATAGAAAAACAATTGAAAAAATCGAAAAGACCAAAAGCTAGTTTTTTGAAAAGATCAACAAAATTGATAAACCACTGGCTAAACTTACTAAAGAAAAGCAGGAAAGGAAACACATAACCCAAATTAGAAATGAGAAGGGAGTTGTCACCACAGATGCAACAGAAATCAAAAACATCAAAACAGAATACTATGAAAGACTGTACTCTAATAAATTTGAAAACCTAGGGGAAATGGACCAATTCCTTGACTCATACCACCTACCCAAATTATCACAACGTGAAGCAGAACAACTTGATAAAGCCATCACAAAGGAAGAGATTGAAAAGGTCATCAAAACACTGCCAACCCAAAAAAGTCCGGGCCCAGATGGCTTCACGGCAGAATTCTACCAAGCATTTAGAGAAGAGTTATCCCCAATACTACTGAAACTATTTCACAGTATAGAAAGGGATGAAGTACTCCCAAACTCATTCTATGAAGCCAGCATAACCCTGATACCTAAGCCCAGGAAAGATCCAACAAAGACAGAGAACTACAGACCGATATCACTCATGAACTTAGATGCAAAAATCTTCAACAAAATTCTTGCCAACAGAATACAACAACATATCAAGAAAATAATCCATCATGACCAAGTGGGATTCATACCAGGGATGCAAGGCTGGTTCAACATCAGGAAAACAATTAATGTGATTAACCACATAAATAACACAAAAGACAAAGATCACCTGATTTTGTCCATTGATGCCGAAAAGGCATTTGATAAAGTCCAACATCCATTCATGCTAAAAACTCTTAGCAAAATGGGCATAGACGGCAAATTCCTCAACACAACAAGGGCCATTTATACAAAGCCAATTGCCCACATCATCCTGAATGGAGAGAGACTGAAAGGCTTTCCCCTGAGATCAGGAACTAGACAAGGATGCCCACTGTCACCTCTCCTATTCAACATTGTGCTAGAAGTTCTAGCCAGAGCAATTAGACAAGACGAACAAATAAAGGGCATCTGCATCAGCAAAGAGGAAGTTAAAATCTCCCTGTTCGCTGATGATATGATTGTATATGCAGAGAACCCCAAGGAATCTATAAGTAAGTTACTCAAACTGATAGAAGAGTTCAGCAAAGTCTCAGGATACAAGATAAACATAAGTAAATCAGTAGGATTCCTTTATACCAACAACGAGACTGTTAAGGAGGAAATTATCAAATCTATACCATTTGTGATAGCCCCTAAGAAGATAAAGTACCTAGGAATTAATCTAACCAGAGAAACAACAGACCTTTACAAAGAGAACTACAAGCCCTTACTACAAGAAACTAAGAGAGACTTAGATAAATGGAAAAACCTACCCTGCTCATGGACAGGAAGAGTTAACATTGTGAAAATGTCTATTTTACCCAAAGCAATTTATTTATATAATGCAATCCCAATACAAGTTCCAGCATCATTTTTTAATGAGATGGAGAAACAAATCACCAATTTTGTTTGGAAAGGGAAGAAGCCCCGGATAAGTAAGGTACTACTAAAGAAGAAGAACACACTGGGAGGCCTCTCATTACCCGACCTTAGAACATACTACACTGCCACAGTGGTCAAAACAGCCTGGTACAAGAACAGACAGACTGATCAATGGAACAGAATTGAGACCCCAGAGATGACACCATCTGCCTATGAACAGTTGATATTCGACAAAGGCCCTAAGACATTAAACTGGGCTAAAAACAGTATCTTCAACAAATGGTGCTGGCAAAATTGGTTATCCATCTGCAATAAACTGAATCAAGATCCATATCTTACACCTTATACAAAAACCACCTCCAACTGGATAAAAGACCTAAATATCAAACCTAAAACGATAAAACTCATCCAAGAAAAGGTAGGAACAACAATGGAAGTTTTAATACACAATGAGGACAGACTCCAAAATCTGTCAAAGAAACCTCAATCAACAGAAGAGAAAGTAGATAAATGGGAACTACTGAGAATCAAACACTTTTGCTCATCCAAAGACTTTATTAATAGAATTAAAAGAACACCCACAGAGTGGGAAAAAATATTTGGCAACTCTATGTCAGATCGACGCCTTATCTCCATAATCTATAAGATACTACAAAATATCAATAAGAAGAAGATAAACCATCCAATTAAGCGATGGGCAAAGGAGATGGACAGATACTTCACTAAAGAGGAGATCCAGGCAGCCAAAAAACACATGTGGACATGTTCACAATCTTTAGCTATTAAAGAAATTCAAATCAAGACAACAATGAGATACCATCTCACCCCAACAAGATTGGCCATGATCCAGAAAACACAAAACAACAAATGCTGGAGAGGCTGTGGAGAAAGTGGAACCCTCCTACACTGTTGGTGCGGTTGCAAAATGGTCCAGCCTCTTTGGAAGGCAATCTGGTGCTTCCTTAAAAAAATGGATATTGATATACCATTTGACCCAGTCATTCCACTACTTGGAATATATCCTACAGATTCAAGGCCTTTCACACCAACGGACACATGCACTAGAATGTTTATCGCGGCACAGTCCACAATAGCAAAAAGATGGAATCAACCCAGATGCCCAACAATAGAAGAATGGATAGGTAAACTGTGGTACATATACTCAATGGAGCACTATGCAATGATAAAGAATAACGATGATTCCAGGAAACATCTCGTAACCTGGTTTCAATTGGAAGACATTGTTGAGTGAGCGTAGTAAGCGACAAAAGGACAAATACTGTATGAGACCTCTACGATAAGATCTCAAAAACAGACTTGTGTATAGAAGAAAAGACTCTTTGACAGCTGCAAGGGAGGGGAGGGAGGGAGGGAGGGTAAGGGGGGCAGGGTTTAGTTTAGGTAGTTACTAGAAATCTAGTTGGGAGAAAGCGGTGACAGCACACATTAGGAACAAGAACAACATTAAGTGGACTTCAGCATAACTTGAGTACTCCTTCCATCTTAACTCAATACTGCAAGGATAGAGTAGCTGGGGCGGGGGATGGGGGACCATGCTCTTAGGCGAATTCCAGGCCAATTGGCACAACTAGCGTTTTGCTAAGAGAGCTCTCTGCACCCCACATTGGTGAGTGGCGTCTGGGGTCTTAAAAGCTGCCAAGCTGCCAAGCTGCCATCTGAGGACACAGCAAATGGTCCCAACTCAGCAGGAATGGATGCTCACCGAGGGCCAAAATGGCATGCGGTAAAGACAACCAAGAGGACAGAGAGACCCACAAGAGTGGGTGCCTACATCGACCTGGGACCGGAAGAACCGGATGGTGCCCGGCCACCACCAGTGATAGCCATGACGGAGCTCACAGAGAGGAGCCTCACTGGCAACACAAGAATAAAAAGAGGTGCATCATGAGATCTCCACTAAAAGACCTCAATTCATGGTCCAGCGGTTTTGGGGTTCCTCTGAGAGCATGGCCCCTGGCCCTGATGCTGCCCGTTCCCATAAATTATAACAAAGGTCCACTCTTTGGACAGGAATGGAATGGACTTGGCAATGCAGAGTGACCATATGTTGGAAGCACTTTATGGTTCTATACATCTATAGGATATCATCTTGCTGACCTCTGGCTGGAGGAAGGGGAGTGGACGGAGAGGAGGGGAAAGGAGACTGTTGGGAGGATGAGACATGTATGGAGCAGAGAAGAATAGTCTGCAGTCACCGGACAGGGAGAGCAGTGGAAGCTGTATATAGGGGGGCATGTAAATTTACATGTGAATGTACATTTTCACTCAGTTATGTTAAATAAAAAAATAAAAATAAAAAAATCTTAAAAAAAAAAAAAAACAGATATCACTTTCTTCATGAACTTCATAGCCAGTCAACCTTCTCTGGTCTATTTCCCAGCTTCTTTGGAAATCACAGATAGGTAGCTGAGAGGTATGTGTGTACTGGAGATTGGGAAGGAAAAGCTTATTGGCTATTTCTTTAAATTCTCTTCCATGATTATATGAATAACTTTCAAGTTCAAGAAGAAATGAAAGAGGAAGCATGGAAATTTGTTTTTTGTTTGTTGCTGTTGTTGTAGTTTGCTTTCCCTCTAAGAAAACAGAGATTATATTAATATATTCACAACTCAGTAATATACATTTGTCCTAGAAATATATCTGACCAGAGAAATTTGTCTTATTCCTAATATTTACTATTTCATATAACTAAGACAATTTATAGCATTCACTCCTCCTACCAGGATTGAAATGTAATTGAACAATGAGTTTCAATTTCTGATGAATAGCCTTTAAGGAGAGCAGCCATTTGTAAGAAGTTTGTATCTGACAGGTGCTATAGACTACAAAAGGAGAGGGAAAGGAAAACTTCAAGGAGCTATACTGTACACTGGAGATGATGCCTTGAGACCCAACTTTGAACCTCTTGACTTTCCCTGAAGAATGAGAACCATTTCCATCACAGGGTGGTCTAGACAGCTACATCACATTCACAGTCCACCACCTGTATTCCGAAGAAGAAATTTCTCATGAAGAGAATCACTCCTCTTGGAACCATGAAAAAGAGATACAGGAGTTGAGTCAATCTTACACTTTTATTTTTCATTTTTTTGTTGTTGTTGTTGAAATAAATAGGTCTGTCTACCTTTCTTGTATAGTTCTAAGATTGCTTAATTAATTAAACTGAAATACACAGGTAGATTACTGAAATAAACTTAAATTTAAGCCACTCCAGATGTCATTCTGCAACAGTCCACATGCAAATTTATCTCCTTTGAAGTTCTCTCCTCTAGAAATAGATTTCCAATCCAGACCTAAAAAACAGTATGCAAAAAAAAAAAAAATCCAATAATTATCATTTCATAAGCAAGAGAACACAGAAAAAGGAACATACAACAAGGTAGCATGGAAGTTGGTCCTTGGGACAAGCAGGGGTACATACCATGGGTGGCCATTTTTTACTTTCCCAAAGCCCTCTGTGGACTGAGCAGTCTGTTGTGAAATTCACTGAAAAGATGGCCTTCACATTTTTTCTTATAGTGCTAATGTTTGCATGCTCTCCGTCATAGGCTGGTTTTCCAGAAGCTCACACTGAGCAACTGTTTGGCATGCAGGATAATTATTAGAGCTTGACAGCTGTGGGAGCAAGAGGAAGCAGAACTGTGCACAGTGGATAGCTGAGCAGCCTCATCTGACCCTGTGAGAGCCCTTAGAGAGCACTGGTGCATATATGCCCACCAGAGTTGTTCCCTGGTACACTAACACTGACCCCACCATGATCAGGCATTTGATGTGGACTGCACTGGAAAGACTACGTCAGCCCTTGTACACTGAATGGAGAATAAGGCATTGTGTCTCCATGTGTGTCACTTCTATGTACTGATCACAGTTGTTGTGCAGCAGAGATTAGATCTGAGCTGGAAAGGCTTATAATTTTTGTTCTGTTTTTTGTCTTTATTACTTCCAAGTCCAGAATCATTTTTCCAATTTGGCTCCAAAATGATACAAACATACACAGTATCAAAGTCTACAGGCTGTTTCAATTTCTAGTGTTACTTTCCTTTCAATTGGGGTACATAAATTAACTAAAATCTTAATGAATTCCAACCAAGTGGGATTTTTAAGAATACCTACAACATTTGGCCCAAGGTTGACTTTAATAGCTTCTCTAAACCAACTCTTGACTTAATGTGGTTTCACTGACTCTCTCCTTGGCTTTGAAACTTTGATTTACCAGTCATGTCAAGTCCAAAATATAGCTCTTTAAAAAAAAAAATCTGTCTTCAATAATGTTTGGAATGTGATTTACTAGGCAATGTCATCAGCCTTAGCTACTGCTGATACTAAGACAGCAGGATGCTGTGTACTGAGCATCAGATGAATTTTATTCATCCACTTCAAAATGCTGGCAGAACACAAAGAATGTGTGCCCACTTGGCTCTCAATAATTTTGTAACCAAGAGTGGATTGCAAAGTCACCTACTACAAAGAACCAGAGGGCTTGAATCACATTCCTTTAATGGCCTTATCACTAGAGTTTCTTTTGTTGAGGAGGATTCAACAGAAAGTGGGTTTGCATGTGAGATTAATAAAATGGCTATATTATTAAGTTGTCACACTGGTCAAAAATTAGATGGTTTGGGAAATTTTCTTCTTTTTTCATTCTGATCACTCTTAAAACTTTCCCATTTGAAAACAGTTTGGCAATTTCTTAAAAAGCTAGAGATAGAAATACCACATGATCCAGCAACCCACTGTTTGGAATATATCCCAGAGAACTAGTGCTGCCACAGAAACAGATACATGCATTCCAATGTTCACTGCAGCACTGTCCACAGTAGCAAAAAGACAGAGTAAATCTAGGTGCCCTTCAACAGAAGAACAGATAAAAAGAACTACTGTATACTCACACAGTGGACTATTATGCAATGATAAAGAACAAGAGTGATCTCTGGAAACATCTGACAATATAGCGTCATCTGGAAGACAGCATGCTGAGTGAAATTAGTCAGTCACAAAAGGACAAATGCTGTATGAGACCATTTTTATGAGATTTCAGGAAATGGACTAAGCACAGAAGAAAACAATCTTTTATGGTTGGGGAAGCAGGGAGACGGATATTCACAGATTAGATACTACGTAAGACCTTGGTTTAGTAAAGAAGTGACAGCCCATACTGAAAGGGAGATCACCGCTGCTGGGCTATACCAAGAGCTAAAAGACTTCCTATATACAACCTAACACTTCAAAGGTTACAGCAGCAGAGGCAGGAGTCTGGGGACCATGCTTTCAGGGGACATCAAGGTCAACCTGCACAACTAGGCTTTTTCTATTTAAGAAAATGGTCTGCATCCCAACTTGGTGAGTGGCACCTAGGGTCTTAAAAACTAACCAAGTTGCTATCTAAAGAGCATCAGTTGGTCCTAATCCAACTGGAACAGAAGAAAATGAAGGACATCAAAGACAGGAGGAAAATGTGACCCCAGGAGACAGAAGGGGACAAATGATCCATAGTCTACACCAGCATGAGACCGGAAGAACTAGATGGTGCCCAGCCACCTCCAATATCTGCCTTGAGAGGCAACACAATGCCAGACTCCCTGACGTAGCAGGAGAAAAATAGGGGTACAGACCTAGAATTCTGTTAAAAGACCAGAATTGACGGCCCAGCACCCTGGAGGGTCACCTGAGAACACATCCCTTGTTTCACTCTTACCCCAGAGCTGAAATTAGCATGTAAGGCAACTCTTCACACAAAAGTTGGACTGGACTGTAATACATGAAGCTGCAGCAGCAGCTCCCCAATAGTAAAGAGAGGGAAGGTGGACAGGAGGGGACAAGACTAGGCTGAATAAGTACAGAGTGGAAGGTGCGAAGGTGCTGTCACAGGACTGGGATAGCTGATGAAGTCACATAGAATTAGTCATCTGGTGCTGCTCTAACAGAAATACTACAAAGTGGATGGCTTTAACAAGAAAAGTTTATTCTTATATAGTCCAGTTTAGGCTACAAGTCTGAACTTCAGGTGTCAACTCCAGAGGAAGACTTCCCTCCTCTGTCGGCTCTGGAGGAAAGCCCTGTGTTGCATCAGTCTCTCCTCAGGGAGCACTTTAGTGCAGGAACCTCAGGTCTGAAGGACATGCTCTACTCCTGGTGCTGCTTTCTCGATTGTGTGACGTTCCCAACTTTCATCTTGCTTCCCTTTCATCTCTTGTAAGATAAAAGCATAAAGGGTGGTACGAGCCATACTCTAGGGAAACTCCTGTCACATTGGAGCAGGGAAGTGACCTTAGGAAGGGATTTATAGTCCCACACTAATCCTCTCTTAACACAATCTACTTGTTAACCACAGGCAGAGACTAGGATTTACAGCACCAGAAAACCACAAAACGGAGGTCAATCACAGAACACAGGGATTTGGCCCAGCAAAATTTCTATACATATTGTTGTGGGGACACAATTCAATCCTTGATTCTCTGTATGCAGTTAGATGTAGCAAATCGACTTTATGTGTAAATTTTCACTTAACCACAATAAAATATCTTAAAAAATACTTTCCCATTGGAATGAAAGTTATTTCTAACTTTTCTAAGCACCTGTAGTACATGTCAATAGTTTAGTAGTTGTGATTTTGTGGGCTTTATTTATTTAGTTTTTAATTTTGGCAGTTCCAGTCTAATTATTCCTGCCTATTGAATCATGAAAAAGAAATAGGGATTTTTTTTTTTAACACAGGATCTAATTTATATTTCATCAGCTAAAATAACGGCTGTTCTTGGAATTTCCCTCAACATCTATAGGATCTCCATAATGACATACGGCTTTGTTCAAAAATTAAAACTCACTGTAAAATTCATTACTCTTGAGAATGGGTAGAAGCAGATTTTTTAAATTTCTGACTTAACTGAAGCCTTATATTTTGGAGGGAGTCACACCTGAGGACATTAGAGTTCTGGTGAATTGTACCATTTCCTTTTTTAAAAGCAAACCTAAGATGCTATTCGGATCTGATTTGATGGCACTTGGCTTGGCAAAATGCTATTGATCATAATACAAATTTAGTTTCAGACATATTAACACGCAAAAAACTGATTAAACATAATGTTGTGCTCAAGCATCATTGTTTCTTCAACATGTTTTTAATTATCAGAAGTTCTTATAAGGAGTATTACAGCCACAATCTCTGGTTTATTGCACCATATTGAAATTTCCGCCTGAAGTAAAGCAAGCTAGGAGCTGCCCAGCAGTCACATAATGCATGAGTAGACACATCATTACAAGTCATAAGAGGAATAAGAAATTTTAGTAGACTCCAGAGTAATCAGACCAGGAGTAATAGTAATGCACACATACACAAATGCACACTATACGGCTAAACTAGGCAGAATCTGGAGTTATTAGTCATGTTTAAAGCAAGACAACAACAGAGCACAGCTAGATGAAAAGCGAGGCTTAGTGCTTAAGTGACCAAAGGTTTCAGAAAAAGAGTACTAACTTTTAGTACCATGGGGAGCTCCAAAGAAGTTACTGCTTCCATGAAATCATCAACTCACTTCAAAACAAGAGAAAGGGAGACAGGGAAACACTTTACACTGCATACTTTACAGACTCAAGGCAGAGCCACATTACTTTCATCCCACTATAATGATTTTCAATAAAACATTAAAAATTTTTAGCCTCCTAAGGAATAAAAAGGTCTCCTTGTGCACCCAAGCATCTTCAGTATATACAAGATCTGACAATTTTTAGGTTTGCAAACTTGTCCCAGAAAAAGTGCTACATACCTCATTGCAGTCACCTTCAAAGTACACCCCTTAGGGAAGCTATGCACTGACACCAGTGCCTAGCACACCCTTGTTTTAGTTACCTGGTACTGCTCCAACAGAAAATACCATGAGTGGATGGTTTCACGAAGAGAAACGTTATTGTCACAGTCCAGTAAGCCACAAGTCCACTCAATGCCAGAAATTATCACAGTCCGATAGGTTAAGTCCAAATTCAAGGAGAACATCTCGGCACAGGAACTTCAGGTCCAAAGGACGTGCTCCACTCCAGAGGCTGCTTTCTTGGTGGTGACAGATTCCCAGTTTGCCCCACTCACTTCTCTCCCTAATATCCCACAAGCTGGTAGCTTGAGTCCTGCCTCACCAACACAACTGCTGCCCATTCTCCCTCACCAACATCACGTAGGCAAGATTCACAACACATGGGAGGAATGGCACCATACTGGGACTCACAGCTGAGTCGAATCAAAACATACATTTTTGGTTGAACACAATTCAATCCATGACAACCCTTCGAAGCAATTCTGTAACTCTTTCTAGAAAGGCCATCAAATCTGTCATCGTTACTACCCTTGATGTCCTGAATGTCATCAAAATGTCTTCCTTTCAGTATTTCCTTAACTTCTGGATACAGAAAAAAGTCACTGGGAACCACATCAGGTGAGTAGGGAGGGTGTTGCAATACAGTAATTTGTTTACCGGCTAAAAATTCCCCCACAAAAAACTATACAATGGTGTTTGCAAACTTGCCACCATACCACTATGCTCAACGGCCATTCCAGAAAGAGTTCCAAAATTGCTTTAAGGATAGACTAGGCCTTGGCATTGGTGCATGGCTTCCCAGGGCGAGTACTTCAAAGTGACCACAGTGATATTCGGCAAAGAGGTATGTTGCACTTCGAACGATTAAGTTTGCTGACTTAATTGTTGGACCTCATATGTCTAGAGCGAAAGCTATGTTGTCCATTTGGGAATTTTCCATGAAATTCAAGGCCTCTCACAGAGTTAGTTAGACTAGCTCCATGAAAGGAATATTCCTGGCTTCCTAAAATGATGAGTCCTAGGGTCCGTGAGCAGCACAAACCATTAACATATTCCACTGCTAACCCAAAGGGAGGCCGTGGGAGTGCACCCAGACGGGCACTGAAAAAAAGCCTTATGATCTACTGTTGAAAAATCAGCCAGTGAAAACCCTCTGGATCACAGTTCTGCTCTGACACACATGGGTCACCCACTCAATTTCTCTGCCATGATAAATTTAAATATCTTCTGCTTTTTGATAAGAATACATGCCTCAGAATGGCTCCAGAAAGCACTGAGAACTTAGGAGAGCACAAAATTTTGCAAGCTGTTTGCGTATTAACTGAAACAATGACTCTGGAAAATCACCTGTTTTGTCACCTCTGTGGGACTAGCTCTAGCGTTTGCAGAGGTCTTCTTTGCTTGTGATTTAATACCACTTTCTAGAAGTATTATGCCATGGAGCTGGATGAAGCACAAAGAAAACAGTCTTTACAAAGTCTCTAAAAACGAAAACTTAATTGACATGCTTTTTTCCTTACTTATCACTTCTTAAAGGAACTTCCCCTTCTGTTTGTTTTTCAATATTCTCATATAAATGTAAAATGTGAGTTACATTTTTCTATTACACTACTATTTTCATCAAAATCTTCTTTGTAGTATTTACTGCTTTACTGTTTTACCTCTGAGTAGTCAAAAAGAGCAAATAAAATATGGCAAAACATTATTTTAAAGCCAGAACTTAAAGGGCTATAAGTGAAACACATCTCTTGTAGCAAACAAGAAAAAATTGCCATAAAACTTTTCACATTACTCTCCTACTTTTCTGTCCTAAGTATACCTCACAACCTTCGTAAAAGAAGTAAAAATGATTACTCATAGGAGTTTCATAATAAACAATCTTCATTACTTAATAGTTATTCTTAGCACTAATGTCAGACTTGACAAGTTGAGGCATTTTCCAAAGTCACTGAAAGAAAA
Organism: Heterohyrax brucei; assembly: GCA_028571685.1. Classification (NCBI taxonomy): domain Eukaryota; kingdom Metazoa; phylum Chordata; class Mammalia; order Hyracoidea; family Procaviidae; genus Heterohyrax; species Heterohyrax brucei. The sequence continues at coordinate 147,046,839 of CM053143.1, forward strand.
TTAGATCCAGTAGGCTGTAAACTCTAAGACAAGGATTCTAGCTAATCTAACTGCATAAACCTTTGAGTTCACTGCATAATATTGATCAATCACAGTGCTGATGACAATGGTGTCATTATTAAAAATAGTACACCTTTATTTCATATTTATATACTTGCTAAGTAATACTATATATTTAAAATATACTACATCATTTGATGTGCTACTTCTCCCTTTCTATTTACTAAATTCAGATAGATCTTTATGCCAGCTACCTATGCTAAACACTCTAATCATTATTCATAAACATGAGCAGACAACCAAGATTCAGAGAACTTTTTGTACTGAAAAATAACAACATGAATAGACTGAACAACAAATTTCTGAACAAGAGAGAAAATCCAGAGAATAGAATCAAGTTTTCAAAAAATTTAAAGTAAATTATTTAAAGCTTAACTTGTTCACTTGTTGACTAGGACTCTGTGTCTGCTTCATTTTGCTTCATCTCCTATCCCATAGCCACATACATACATTCATCTTCACGGTAATGACCAGCCTGGAGCCCAGATAACCAACTGCCTGCTGGGAGCTATACAGTCTGGAATACATCCTTTAGTCAAGTAGCAAAGTCACTGGAGGGTGGGAGAGGTGAAGCCCCTATCACGTCTAGTGAAATGAGTGTTAGGGAGTACATACACCTCCAAGGCAGTGTTACAGACCAAAACTCCCATTTATTTATGAAGTTTGTGCTGGGACTTACAACTGGCTCTTTCACACTAAGCAGCACAACGCTGGCAAGGAAAATTCTGTGCAAATATACCAGCCAAGCCAAGTGCCGTCATCTGACAAATATGCCAGGTACACTATGTATTGAAAGAAAATCATGACTTGGTCTTAAAGATAATTCAAAAGCTGGACAATAAGCACAGAGGTCTTTGGAAAGTCTTGCTTTTCCACTTCTTTAACAGGAACTAGGTCTGCATGTGTGTGTGCATATATAGAGATGCACATATATATACACACTATATTTATATACATATAGTTGGCCAGCTCTGGAGTTGCTTCTACAGGAAGATGTTCTTCAAGAGTATTCTCCCCAGAGATAACTGGGATATAAGTGGCCAGAGGAAACTAGATACACACATACACACACACACACAAATACATATGTACACAGAGATACATATATGTTGCAAAATCCTTTGTATTGAGAACTTTTCGTTGTTGTTGTTAGGTTACACTGAATTGGTTCCGACTCATAGCGACCCTATGAACAACAAAATGAAACACTCCCCAGTCTTGCGCCATGTCCACAATCGTTTTTATTCTTAAACCCTCTGTTGCAGCCACTGTGTCAATCCATCTCGTCGAGGGTCTTGCTGACCCTCCACTCTATCAAGCATGATGCACTTCTCTAGGGACTGCTCTTTCCTTACAACAAGTCCAAAGTATGTAAGATGCAGTCTTGCCATCTTTACTTCCAAGGAGCACTCTGGTTGTACTTCTTCCAGAACAGATCTGTTGGTTCTTTTGGTAGTCCATAGTACATTCAACATTCTTCTCCAACACCACAATTTAAAGGCATTAATTCTTCTTCTGTTCACGGTCCAGCTTTCACATGCATATGATGTGGCTGAAAATATCATGGCTTGGGTCAGGTGCATTTTAGTCCTCCACGTGACATCCCTACTTTTGAATACTTTAAAGAGGTCCTTTGTAATAGACTGTCCCAATACAATGTGTCTTTTGATTTCCTGACTGCTATTTCTGCAAGTGTTGACTGTGGACCCAAGTAAAATGAAATCCTTGACAATCTCAATCCCTTCTCCATTTATAACAATGTTGCTCACTGATCCAGATGTGAAGATTTTTGTTTTCCTGATGTTGAGCTGCAATCCACACCGAAGGCTGTGGTCCTTGATCTTTACCAGTAAGCATCTCAAATCTTCTTCATTTCCAACAGGCAAGATGGTGTTGTCTGCATAATGCAGGTTGTTAATGAGTCATCTTCTAATCCTGGTGTCTCATTCTTCTTTGTATAATCCAGCTTCACAGATTATTTGCTCATCATACAGATTAAAAAGGTATGATGAAAGGATACAACCCTGATGCACGCCTTACCTGACTTTAAACCATGCAGTGTCCCCTTCTTCTGTTCAAACGATTGCCTCTTTAACTGAGAACCTAACCTATGCTAATTTTAGCACCCTTTGTTAAACAGACTTTAGACTCCTTGTTAAACATAACTGCTTCCCTCAGTCCTGAAAATATCATAAGTGTGGATTTACCAGAATTGCAGACCAACCCATATGCTATCCATATATCCAGTTTCCTCTGGTCACTTATACCCCAGTTATCTTGGCTGAGAATGCACGTGAAGAACATCTTCCTGCAGAAGCAATTCCAGCTGGCTGACCATATGCGTAATGTGACCCTTGTCATAGTAAATACATAAATTGTTGTTGTTAGGTGCCATCTAGTTGGTTGTGACTCACAGTGCCTCTGTATACAACAGAACAAAACACTACCCAGTCTTGCACCATCTTTCCAATTGTATGCTTGAGCCCTTGTTGCAGCCACTGTGTCAATCCATCTCATCGATGCTCTTCCTCTTTTTCAATGACCCTCTACTTTACCGAGTATGACATCTTTCTCCACAGACTGACTCTTCCTGAACATATGCCCAAAGTATATGAGAAGCTCTTGTCATTTTTACTTCTAAGGAGCACTCTGGCTCTACTTACTCCAAGACAGATTTGTTTGTGCTTTTGGCAGTCCATGGTATATTCAATAATCTTCACCAACCAACTGTAATTCCTGAACTGACACCTTTGAAAGCCTAGATCAGAAGATAAAAGGTGACTCCTGCGATGCTATGTACCATGGTGTTATGGCTCCCAATATGTCAATGCTGCCCTTTCCATTAAAAACACATCATCATTTTCAGATTGATACCCTATGGTTTCTGATTAGTATTAACAACTAGACTCCTACCATGGTTCGTGGTAGTGTGAGCAGGCAAAGGCACAGCACTTTCTGAGGACAAGACCTCTTAGATTATACGTTTGTCCCAGTATATTCCTATCATATCTTGGAAAGTGGGTGATAGCTTGAAATAGGAAAACTGCTATGAGCATTTAACAACTGACCTAGAGAAAGATTATGAGGATTTGGGTGTATGCAGATTATGGGAACAACAGGGTGAGGAAGAAAAAGAATACTAGTTATCTTTCCTTTCAGTTCTGCTGCATGTCACACCTGTAGAACTTCAACTCCCATACTAACTGATGTATATATAGTACAGCCATCTGGTTAGACTGCATCTACTTTCATTCAGTCTTGTCTGGTTTTTCCACATATTATCTATAAAACTTCTATATCATGCATCTGAAATTAAAGTTTTTTAAGAAAAAACTGTTAACAATCTCAGAACTATTCAAGTAAATACTGCAGCTGTAAAACCAGGCTATAATTTTGAAAAATACAGAAGAAAAAAGTTAGTTTTTAAGATTAAAAATTTTAGTTCAATTTCAAAATTCACTAAAAGGATGAGTAATAAAATAAAAATAGGTGGAGACAAAATTGTTGTTCTTTAACTGCCCAAAACCAAAAACCTAACCCACTGCCACGCTGTCAACTCCAACTCATAGTGACCCTTTAGGATAGGGTATAATTGTTCCATAGAGTTTCCAAAGAGTAACTGCTGGATTTGAACTGCTGACATTTTGCTTTGCAGCCATAGCATTTAATCACTGTGCCACCGAGGTTTCTATAGATGAGGAAATCTTTCAAGACATTTAAACTAGTGTGTGTGTTAAAGCCTTTAAAAGCACTGTTTCCTGTTGTATTAACAGAGCCCAGAATGCAATTTAGGAGGTGTTTTAGTCAGCCAGTGCTGCTCTAACAGAAATACCACAGAGTGGAGGGCTTTAACAAAGGAAAGTTTATTCTTACACAACCCAGTAGGTTACAATTCCAAACTCAAGGCTTTCCCCTTGCCGACTCTGGAGGAAAGTCCAGTATTACATCAGTCTTTGTCTAGGGTGCATCTTGGTGCACGAACTTCAGATCTGAAGGACGTGCTCTTCTCCCGGTGCTGCTTTCTTGCTGGTGCCAGGTTCCCAATTCTCTGATTGCTTCCATTTCCTTTCATCCCTTGCAGGATGAAAGGATTAAGGGTGGAGCAAGCCATACTCCAGGGAAACTCCCTTTACAGTGGAACAGGGAGGTGGTCCTATGAAGGGATTTACAGCCCCATCCTAATCTTTAGCATAAAGCATAGGAAAACCACAAAATGGAGGACAGTCACAAGATACTGGGAGTCACGACCCAGCCATGTGGCTACACATATTTTGGGGGGGGGGGGACACAATTCAATCCATGACAGGAGGTATTCAATAAATATTTATTTATTAATGAATTAAAAACATGAAAACTATTAAAGTGACATAAGGAATCAAGACAAAAGTATTAACATCTATCTAAGATAAATTCTAGAAAAAATGGTCATAAACTGGGGAAAAAGAAACTTATTTTTTAAAATATATTTCTTGACATCAATAAGATGTCAAAAAGATAAATAAAAAATTAATTAAGATAGTTCCCTACCCTAACATAATTTCAGAACCCCGAAATAAAAAGAATATTCTTAAAAGCTTAAGAAAATAAATCTAAATTGCCTACAAAAGAAAACAAATCTGAGTGGCATCAAACTTCTCATGAGGTAAAACTAAAGTCTGGAAGACAATGGATAAATGCCTTTGGAAATTCTATGGAAAGTTAGCTGGAACCTGGAATTCTATACTCATTCAAAATATAATCAAATGTAAAGTTTAGTAAAAAAAGGTTCACAGATCCACAAGAATCATAGGGTTTACCTTTCTGCAGGTACACATCTTTCAAATATAGAATTACTTCAGTCTTACTGACAAGTAAAAAAGGAAATTTAGGAAGAGAAACATATTGAGATTCAACGGAATTATGCAATAAAATCCCTGTGGATTTGTTGTAAATGAAACCAGGAATTCAACAGGCTCCGTGAAGAATTTCCTCAAAGAGAAAATTGACAACCACCCCCGAGTGTCTGTGAGAAAAGCGTGTTCCTGTTCCGTAGAGAGCACAGGTGGGTGGGTTTTTCAGCCAAACTTCAGACATCCAGTGCTGCTTGCTGGGTAATGACTGAGAAGCAGCACTGATTTTTCAGATACCTGTCATGGGTGGCTAAATGGCATGGATGTAGCCACCAGTCCTCAGATCCCTGATGTGAGTAGACGAGAACCCTACTTGATAAGCAGACCAGTGCCAAATGTTACAAACCTGCCCTATCACCAAATAGCTGAATAAGTGGAGGTCAGATTTCAGGTATTATGCCCTACATCCCAAAATCAAACCCACTGCCATCGAGTCAATTCCAACTCTTAGCAATCCTATGGAACAGAGTAGAACTGCTCCATAGAGTTTCCAGGTACTGCCTGGGAGATGTGAACTGCCAACCTTCTGGTAGCATTTAACCACTATTTCACCAGGGTTTCCACATATCCCGTAAACCAAAAAAAAAAAAAAAAAAAAAAAAATCCACTGTCGTCCAGTCGGGTCCAACTCACAGCAACCCCAACAGGTCAGAGTACAACTGCCCCATAGAGTTTCTAAGGAGTGCCTGGCAGATCTGAACTGCTGACCTTTTGGTTAGCAGAGGCAGGGCTTAAGCCACTACGCCACCACACCCTGGAGTGCTGTGCTAAGGAGGACTTCGTACACCGCTGAAATGGGCCCCCACAGGTCTACAAAGGAGTGAAAGCCATTCAAAGCCTGTGAACCTCTTATGTCTGTCTCTAGGCACAGGAACTGGTACTGCCCTTTCTGCCCAGTTTAGCAGAGCCAGCAGATTATTTTTTCCTGTTTGTTCATTTGTTCCCTCACTAAGGCTGGAAGAATGGCTCAGGGCACATGGCGGGTCCTACTTGCCGCCCAGGGGACGCATCGGTCTCCAGCTGGCTCAGACACAGCCGTCAAGGGCATGTAAATGGGAGAGAAGTTTTCCCCCAAGGGATATTTTTAAGCCGTGTGGTAGGACAGACACAAGTTACTTACCTTCAGCAGACTGAGAGCTACTTCTCCCTGATTCTGGAGTTGTGAGTAGACTCCCGGCTACCACAGCGCTCCCCACGTGGAAAGCGCCAACGACGCGGCTTACCTCATCGCGCATGCGCCAGCGGATGCATCTGCGGAGTGGCGGAAGCGACCCTTGTCCACCACCACTGCGGTTCCTCAAGTTTGCATTTGATATTCAGAGCTCCTAGATAGTCCAAGGCAACCGATTCACTGGTTTTTCCAGGTCTTTGCCATTTAAGACAGAGCACAGGAAGTGTTTTACTGCTCTGCCATCTTGGCCCCACCACTAAGAACACGTAGTTGAGAGAGTCAGTGACAACCACTCCAAAACAAAAGCTGTAGAGGCACAACTGTGTAGGAGGAAACTTAGTCTTTATTTCACTTTTAATAGTGATAAAAATATTTTTTATTTCCTTTCTGTAAGAAGACATAAATGTTTTCTCTTAGCATTATGTTCACACCTATCCCACCACATCATCTCATATTTTTAACACATGTTTTATACATGTATTAAACTACCAAATAAGGCACCCATCGTCCTATAATTGCTAAAGGTTTGTTTCAGATCTGATCATCAATTTTTCTCAAATCATTCAATTTTTCAAAAAATATGTGTATTTGTTTATAAAAGTCACCAAGAATCCAGTGGTCAAGGACTCAGCTCTTTCTCTCAGGACAGTTAGTTATCAGTCAAGTGGGGATGGACAACATTTATTTCACAGATGAATACACAAAATAAATGGAAAGACTTGTACATGATCCAAAGGAAAGCAACATGGTTTCTTGAAACTTGTATCAGCTACTCTGTTCCATGTGGGATGAGCAGAATTTGAAAATACAAAGGAAAGATGCTTTAGAAAGAAGAATAGCACAGGCAGTGGTTCTGAGAGAAGAGAATTCATAATTGAATTAAGGTTACAGTGGCCAGAGCAAACAATACAAGAGGAGTAGTTCTAGAAGATAATGTTACAGATGTCGGCAGAGATAAAACATGTCAAATCCACAGGCCACAGTAAATACTGTGGTCTTTATCCTAGGGACAGTAAGAATCCACCAAAGGGAAGGAAACATAGTATAATCAGATTTACATTCTAAAGTCGAGACTATGGCTATAGTGTGTAGAAGTCAGTATTTGGAGGATAAGTAGGGATTTCAGGACAAGGCTGGCTTATGCAATCCTCAAGCCTCCTTCTCTTTGAAAGACAGTTTTCAATGTGGACTACATTTCAGCATACAGGACACAAAAATTCTCACCGCTAAATGGTAAAAACATCACAACAACGAGAGGAAGTATTGAAGTTGTCCCGGATTTTGTTTTCCTTGAATCCACAATAAACTTAAAACAATGAAAGTTGTAGCCGAGAAATCAAAGACCTATATAGCACTGGGCAAATCTGCTGTGAAAGTGTTAAGGATCAAAGATGATACTTTGAGGATTAGGGTGCATCTGATCTAAGCTATGGTATTTTTAATCACCTCATATGCATGCGGAAGCTGGACAACAAACAAGGAAGGCCAAAGAAGAGTTAAGGTATTTGAATTACAATGTTGGAAAAGTCTATTGAATTTACTGTGGTCTGTCAGAAGAATGAACAAATAAGAAAACTGTAGCCAGGATGCTCTTTAGAATCCTGAATAATGAGACTTTCATTCATATATTTTGGACATGTAGTCAGGAGGGACCAGTCCATCCATGGAGGAGAACAGCATGCTTAGTAGAGGATTACCGGGAAAGAGAAAGGCTCTCAGTGAGAGGAACTGGCACACTGGCTATGACAATGGGCTCAAACTTAGCAATGATTGTGAAGTGACACAGCACCAGGCAGCATTTGGGTCTGTTGTACGTAGGGTTGTTATGAGTTAGAACTGACTCAACAGCACCTAAAAACAGCAATAACATGCAGTCTTCAAGTACTTTTCCCACTGTAATTACCTTCAGAAAGATGATTTCCTAGCGGCAAACAAATAACCTATTTAGGCATTTTTCTGTTATCACCACTTGCAGGAAAATTTGAGAAGCTGAATACCATTAGCTATTGTCTTTGAGTCAATTCTGACTAATAGAAACTCTATAGCACGAAGTAAAACTTCCCCACAGGATTCCCAAGAAGCAGCTGGTAGATTTGATCCACTGGACTTTTGGTTAGCAGCCAGACTTTTAACCACTGCCCCACCAGAGCTCATCAAGTCAGTTACATGAACTACACGTAGGGTTTTCAAGAAGTGCCTGGTGGATTTGAACTGCTGACCTTTTGGTTAGCAGTCAGCCTCTTAAGCACTGCATCACCAGAGCTCTATGTCAATACAATTATCATAATTATATATTTCCTAGAACAGTATCTTACATACAGGAGAAAAGTAGTAAGTTTTGGAGGAATAATTAAATGATTGCTTCTATATAACTTGTCACCACTCTTCTGTCAATTTGTTGTACTTCAGTGACTCCCGTGTTGCTGTAATGGTGGAAATTATATTATCAGTGTTTCAAATATCAACAAGGTCACCTATTGTGTACAGATTTCAGCAGAGCTTCTGACTGAAGAGAGACTACAAATAGTTTGGCAATCTACTTTTGAAAATTAGCCAAGGAAACCTTATGGATCACAACAGAACGTTGTACAACTTGTTTGCTTTGGGGACTGATAATTGCTGGATAAGGACAGCAGGCTAAGTGAGGGGCCAGCAAATTTGAGGGAGACCTTCTGAGAGATGCCTTATCCCAATAGCCGCAATAGTGGCCTTGAACATGCCAGTGATCATGAAGAGAACACAGTGCAGGTGTCACCATGAGATGATGTCCCCTGAATGGCAGCTATCTATTTTTGAAACCACTCTGCTAAAGGCACCACCCACACATCGTTTTGATCTATTGTTTTCATTCCATGATACTGTAAAATTTTCCCTTTGCTTTTCTCATCCCTCAAATAAAGAAAATGTTAGATTTTGTATGCTGTGAAACCACAGTAGCAAAGAGATTGCTATAACGGAAAGGTGAAGGAGCAAAAGAGGATAAAAGGAATCTGAATTCTCAATAGTCATTGAATCTAAGAAGGGCTTACATGAGTAAAGTGTTACGGAAATACTCTATTGCTGTGATGGGATGAAAGAAACAGAAACAAAAATCTGGAGTTAGAAGCAATAACTAGTGGGCAGGAAATAACAAATGATTGAATTGTGAAGAAGACATATAAGAAAATACACAAATGCAAAGACATACACAAGTCTTGGTCACAAGTATTTATATAAACATGCATTTATACAAACATTCCCAGTAGTCAAAACACAGTCGTGTGTGTAAAAAACATAAAACACTTGCCTAAGTGCCAACAAAAGTTGGTATTCCTCAAAATGGTTCATATATGTACCTAAGTGTGTAGTTGTGGTCTAGGTGACTATCAGTGTTGACTGTGAAACTAAATGCAAGTAAATAACAAGAGACAGCTGTTTTTGTCTGCTTGGAATGTACTGAAATCTCATCTTCAAATGAGACATGCATCAGTAACTTTCATCTTGCTGGCCCCTGATTCATCCTGTTATATGTGATTCATTCACATGTAAGATCAGACTTAGCTACCAAATAATCAACCCAGCAACAGAGCTCAGCACGTTAATTTGGTTTAAAAATGTTTAGGAAGTACCTAACATGAAGATTCTTATCTTTCCTTATTGGCTGATGATGTCTTCAGCACACCCACACACAATCTTAGTTAACAATGTTCCAGAAACTATTATCCTTGCTTCTACCTTCCCACACATAATTGTATCCCTTCTTCCCTTAAGCTTGTTTTTCAGATTGTGAAAAGACTGGAACACAGTGTCTATTTCTATTATCTTTGAAGACTAAGCTAATAAGATAGACTTCCAGCTGAGAAAGTATGTCATAGAAGCTGGAGTTCATGATTTAGAACAACGGAATCAAGAAGACAGGATCATTTGAAATGGGTTTGCATTAAAGAAATCCTTTTACACAAAGGAAATTTCTTGTACACTTTAGTATATAGGAATATTTAAGCATGTGAGACAGTTGTAAATTCACCCTTTTATAGTTTCAAGATATGTAATGAAATATTAATGTTATATAACAGTTTATAAGATTTTGCTAGATGTTTTCACGTTCACATATATAGAACTAAACCATGAGTTAAAAGTGTTAAGTAAATTAGCAAATCCTCGCCGTGAGTTGGATCCTACTTGACGGCACTTGGCTTGGCTCTGTGAACAGAGTTCCTCTATTTATAGCAATGCCAGATTTATTAGAAATGTAATATGTTAAAACTGAGTCTGCTGTGTTGCGGTGGCTTGAATGTGGCTATGGTATCAGAAGCTGAGTTACCAGCAGCATTAACCACAGTGGACAGGTTTCAGACGAGTTTCCAAACTAAGACAGACAAGAAAGAAAATCTGATGAGCTATCAAAAATTACCCAATAGGATCCCTGTGGATCATGACAAAACATTGTCCAATACAGAGCTGAAGGATGAACCCCCAGCACCGGAAGTCACTCATCACGCATGGTGGCACAACGTACGTAACAAGGACCATGGAGATGATGCAGAACCAGACAGCTTTTAATCTACTGTACCTGGTGTTACCAAGAGTCAGAGCCAACATGAAGTGCCTAACTACAACTGTTGCAATGGCAGAAACCTATAAAAAGAGATGGAAGCTCTGTCTTAATGCAGGTCTCCAAAGTCCATCGAAGGGACCATTTGTTTCTATGATTGAAGATCAGTGATCAGTAAATTGTCTGGGCCATACATACATATGTATACATGCACACAAAGGGAAAAAAATAATTTCCTGGATTTTATTCACAAATGTATGTTGTATCTTTTATCCTAGGGGAAAAACATACTTGGAAGTAGACATATAAATCAGAACTCTCTGGATGTGAAAAAAACAAACCAACTCTCATTTACTTAAGAGGAAAACTTGAGGACAAAATGAATACCCACCTGTGAGAAGAACGAGGAAGGCAATATGAATTCATAGACTACCCTCTTGTAAGCCTCATGGGACAGTTTAACACAGATGATCTTTTGATTCTGTGTATCTTCATACAGGAATAAAACTTCTGGGAGTAATAGCTGATTTTCCTTGCTTAGGTAAAAAGCCCTAGTGGCACAACGGTTAAGTACCTGACTGTTAACCACAAACACTGGCAATTCTAATCATTCATTAGTTCTACAATGCTTCAATAAAGATTACACCCAAAAACACTCTGTGGGACAATTCTACGCTGTAACATGCTTTCACCATGAGTCAAAATTCAACTGAATGACACCTAACAGCAATAAGTCACCTTCACACTTCGGCAAACCTAAGGGGCAGATGGGTGCCATACATAGCTTATACTGTGAAATGGAGAAAAGGCATTTTCCCACCGCCTACCCGAAAAGGAAGGATACTGCTGAAGCAGAGAAGCCAGAGACAGAAACATGTTGTACATACATGACTATAGCAACCAGCCTCCAAGAAGGTCTCTAACAAACTTCACATCTTTGTGTCATTTGCTACATGTTGATCAGTACTGGTCTCTATGACCCAGAGAATGCAAAAGAAGTGAAAAAAGTGTATAATTTCTGAGCCTGGGCCATAAAAGGAAATGAAGATTCCACACTGGTCTTCTTACACCGTTCCCTTTGTAAGAGACCATCTGTTGTGCCAGGCAGACTTTCAAGAGCTCCTGTAGAGAAGCTCACATTCCTTCCATAGTCAGCGCCAGCTTTCCAGCTATGCAGATGAACCATCTTGGAAGAAAATCCTCCAGGCTCAGTCAAGGCTTCAGAGGACTACTGATCCAGCCAACATGGAAACTCCACGAGACACCAAAACCAGAATCTGCCCAGTCACGTCTCTTCTAAATGTCTGACCCGCAGAAACAGTGAGAGATGATAAACAATTATTGTCATTTTTGAATCTCACTGGCAATACAAGAATAAAAAGGGGTGTACCCTGAGATCTCCACTAAAAGACCGCAACTGATGGTCCAGTGGCTTCGGGGTTCCCCTTGGAGCATGGACCCTGGCCCTGATGCTGCCCTTGCCCATAAATCCTAACGAAGTTCCACTCTTTGGATATGAATGCATTGGACTTGGCGATGCAGAGTGACCATATATTGGATGCACTTTATGGTTCTATACATCTATAGGATATCATCCTGCTAACCTCTGGCTGGAGGAAGGAGAGTGAGTGGAGAGGAAGGGAAAGGAGACTTTGGGAGGATGAGACACGTATGGAGCAGAGAGGAATAGTGTGCTGTCACCAGACAGGGAGAGCAGTGGAAGCTGCATAAAGGTGGGCATGTAAATTTATACGGGGATGTACATTTTCCCTCAGTCATAATAATAAAAAAAAAGACATAAAATTTTAGGTAATTACTTAATAGTAATAGACAATTAGTAGTCCCTGGATAGTGTAAATGGTTAATGAGCTTGGCTACTAACTGAAGTTTGGGCAGTTCAAGTGAAACAAATGATATTGTGGAATAAAGGCCTGGCAATCTACTTCTGAGAAGTCAGCCATGGAAAATCCTGTGGAACATTGTTCTGCCCTGGCACACACAAGGCTGCCATGAGCCAGATCAACTGGATGGCCACTTGCTGTGCTGACAGATGTGATGTGCACAAAACATTTCAAGTGTGTTCAAGCTCTGTCCTCTCCCAACCAGTTTGTTAGCCAGTATTTTTCATTGCTTTCCACGTACTTTCTGAGAAGTGTCCTTAACCCACCTTTAATTCTAACTCTAATTTTTTGAATTGAGGAAGGGGGAAAAAAAATGTAGTCAAGTTGATAGATACTGTGTTAAAAGGATCAACAGCATGCAGTGCGACACTTCGGACCCAGGTGGAGACCAAAGAACTTTTCAGGGAAAACACGCACGTCTAGGATTTGTGACAGACATTCCAGGAGCCCAAAATCCTCTAGATGTCTATGTGAGATTCCAAATACCATCCTGGCCTCCAAGCCAGAAGCACGAGTTTGGAATGGTTAAGTTGGCAAGATCGTAAGGGAATCCTGTAACAAGAGGATATCTGCCTTGACTGGTAATAACATAACTTTGTCCCCCAAATTCCATAAATTCTAGGGGGCAATCAATGCTGGATTCCACCTGAGAATCCTATTTTTTGAACCAGATACAGGTGATAATCCAAGGTCAGCACCACAACAGTAACAATAGATTTTTTATGCCAGTTGGAGTTTCCAGGCAGCAGGTGGAACACACAGATCAAAGGTCCACAGCATTACTCTCATCACTGGTGAATTGTGTTTACATGCAACAGCAGGTTAGATTATAAAAGTTAGCGGTGTGCTACTGGAAACTGAAAAGTACATTTCACAACTGATGCATTGGGAACAAGCTGTGCTCCACATCCTATTTTCTGTGCACTTCCCTGTTTATTATTAGAAATTCACAAAGGGAAGTGACAGGGTAGCAAGAAAGTCTTTCCTATGAAATTTGGATACTATCGTATTTATTCTCTAAAAATAACAAACATTCCTTGCCTCCTGAAATCCTTCAGTTGATTTTTGGTGATTAATAGAGCCCCCAGTGTGGCAAGAGAATAAGACAAAGTTGAGTTTGCTCCACAACCCATATTGCAAACACAATAACACGTGCAAAAGGCCAGGATATAGTGTATACATGCTAAAATACAGTTCCTTTCATGTATACCCTAGAATCTTTTAAAAAATTTTTTTTGAAATATTATTCAGATAATGATTGCCTGGAAATTCTAGAGTCTCACAAGCTACATATATATACATTTTTTTAATTCCTAAATTATTGTCCTTTGCCTTTACTCTGTGCTTAGCAGCATTAGTTCTAATGACTAAGATATAACACATCATATATTTTACAGCAACTAAGTAGTACGGTAGTTAAGAGTTTTTACCATTAATCAAAACTTCAGTAGTTCAATTCCACCACCCAATGCTTGAAAACCCTATAGGGCAGTTCTATTCTGTCCCATAGGGTCACTGTGTGTCAGAATCGACTCAACCACATAAAGGTTTAATTTTTAAATCTTTTTCTGATTCTCCACTACAAGTCCTTTAAGTTTATCATATTTTGTATGAATACCCAGACACCTACACCAATAGGGACAATAGCAACACCCACAAGGCAACGAAAAGAGTAGTCAGTGGCCAAACTTGGAAAAGTTTGCGCAACAAAATTAAGCAGTGCTGCATTATAATCCAAAGTATAAGATAAATATCTATGAGCTCATACTAATATAAATAACTGAATAATAAATAATGAGGAAAAAGACAAATTTCCCATGCTGAAGAATTCGAAATAATTTTTTAGACATTCTTCTCTGAAGGAAGTAGACTATAACTGGCCCCTCCTGGCTTATAGACTGGGCATAGAGACTTCATTCCCACAATATAGTAAGGGAGGAAGAGGACTTTAGAAACTTCCAGTGAAGAAAGCTGACAGGCACTGTCTCAGTTGGGTGATGAAGGTAAGCATCAAGAGTGATATACACTGTTGAGAATATATACACGTTTAATGTGATGTAAATGATACCCACCCCCCACCCCCCACCCCCAAAAAATTCAGCCAGTCCAAAAAATTGACAAATTCCAATAGAGGAGCTCCCTACAAAACACTGAACTAGGACTTTTCAAGATTGTCAAGGTTGTTGAAAGCAAAGAAAGTTTGAGAAACTATTTAGCCTAGAGGAGCTTATGAAGACAGGACAACTAGGTATAATATGGTATCCTGGATAAGAACAGGAGCAGAAAAAAAAGACGTAAGGTAAAAACTAACAAAATCTGAATCACGCTTGGATTTAACACAAATGTGTATTTGAACACATTTTCTATAAAATTATGTGGCTCTCCATGTATTGTTAAGTATGTGTATTCATCATTTGTCACAAAGATGTCACACTAATAGAAGACATTGTGTAATTAGGTACAGTTGGGTCACCTTTGACTCACGGTAGCCATAAAAATCTGGCAGGTCCTATGCCGTCCTCATGTTTGGTTGTGAATGGAACCTTTGTTTTAGAAGTAGATGACCAGGCCTTTATTCCTAATCTATTTTAGGCTGATTCTTCACTAAAACCTGTTCAGCATAACAACAACACACAAGTCTCACTGACAGAGAGGCAGTACCTATACATGAAGTTCACTGGCCAGGAATCGTATCCAAGTATTTGACCCAGAAGATGAGATTTCTACTACTGAACCAACGATTAACAATAAGGAAAATGAATAAGGGGTACATGAGAACTCTGTACTCCCTTTCTAATTTTTTTCTATGAATCTGAAATTTTTGTTAAAAAAAAGGATATATGCAGATGGGAGCCCTGGTGATGCAGTGATTAGGAGCTATGGCTACTAATCAAAATGTCAGCAGTTTAAATCCTTAGAAACCCTATAGGGCAATTTTACTCTGTCTTAGGAGGTTGCTATAAATCAGAATTGACTTGACAGCAACAGATATGTGTGTGTTGTGTGTATACCAAAAAAAAAAACAAAAACAAAGCCACTGCCATCAAGTGGATTCTAACTCCTCATGACCCTATAGGACAGAGTACAACTTCCCCATGGAGTTTCCAAGGTGTATCTGGTATATTCAGATGACTGACCTTTTGATTAGCAGACATAGCACTTAACCACTGTACCACCAGTATGCTCCTTAAAGGCAAGCACAGTGAGACTACATCTTACATACTTTGGACATGTTATTAGGAAGGATCAATTCCTAGAGAAAAACATCGCGCTTGGTAGAGGGTCAGTGGATAAGAGGAAAAGCCTGAACAAATCAGACTGACGCAGTAGCTGCAACAACGGGCTCAAACATAACGGCTGTGGGCATGGCGCAGGCCCAGGCATTGTTTCATTCTGTGGTATATAGGGTCACAATGAGTTGGAATGGACTCAACAACACAACACAACAACATATCTGTGTGTATATGTAGGCATATTTTAGGGACTCCTAGGTGATATAGGTACATAAGCACTGGACTACTAACCAAAAGTTTGGCAGTTTAAACCAACCCAGAGAGCCTCTGAAGTTAAGTCCCGTTGATCTGCTTCTGAAAGGTCACAGTCTTAAAAATCCATGTATTATGCTCTGCAATGCATGGAGTTGCCAGGAGTTGGAGTCGACTTAGTGGCAGTGGGTGTGGTTTTGATTGGTAGACATTAACCACATCTACAAATACCTTTGCAGCAAAACCTAGATTAGTGTTTAACTAAATAACTGGCCTATTCAATTTATTTTGATACATAAAACTAAACATCATGGGTAGATTCTATGATTATACAATTTTTACAAAAAAAAAAAAATATATATATATATAGACTCAGAGAAAATAGCCTACCCAAAGACACACAGCAAGTGAGCAACAGAGTTGGAACCAGAACTCAAACAGTATAGTTCCACAATCTATGCTTTGAATCTCTATCCCACACTTACAAAACAGAAAAATTACAACCATAATAGTGTCAAGGGTTAGGTAGAAGAAGTGATGATTGCCTCCTTCCAACACATTATACACTAACCAAAAAAAAAGGGAAACCTATCGCTGTCAAGTTGATTCTGACTCATAGCTCATCTTTAAAATATTATTTTTAAAAAATTACTTATAAAACCTAAGAGAACATATAATAAAAGAAAAGCTAGTTGTTCCTGGTAGGAACAGGAGTCTGTTCTAACCAGAGCTTTGAACCCTGGTTTAAACCCCTGCTGAGAATTTACATTTCCACTCCCAAATATACTAAATCAGACTCTACATTTTAACAAGATCCCAGATGACTCTTATGTATAAAAAATTTCAAGTGGTACTTTGAATTGATCCCCAACCAGCAGCATTAAAACCCCTTGGGGACCTTTTAGAAATGCCAATTCTTGGCAGGAGTTGCAACCTGAACACACCTGTCAGAAGCCCGAGTTCTAATCTATCTTCCAATGTTTTTTCATGGTTTGAGGCAGAATCTGTTTGATTCATACTTAGATATTTCCTGATATTCTTCTTGGTGTGTCAATCACTCTCCTGTGGCTACAAAATACATTTCTAGGACAAGCTGAATCTACTAACAGAATCTCAAGTTGACAGTGGTAGCCTGGTTTACAGATTATGCTACAGGAGCCCTGAAAAAATGCTCCTGTTTCTGCAAATATATAACCACTACTTTGCAATAGCAAAAGCCAGTACAAGATAATATGAATGTCTGAATTAGGATCCATACTTAATGAAATTAAACAGACCTCTAATAATATGCCATAGAGGCTAACTAAGCTTAACGTAGTTAGCCATCACATTTGAATTTGTTACTTGAGACTACAGTTTGGAAAGGTATTCAATGGAATATCAATGGAGTAGTTGTACATAACTGGCCATGCTGTCTTATAGTGAGTTTCACAAATTTACTTTTGAAACTGTTGAAAATACAGAAGACTACAAAGGTGGATTGCTCATTTTCAAACAAACAAGTTAGACTTCCCAGAGTCACAAAACATAACCAAGGCATTAAATGTTATTAACTGCTTCATTGCAATGTTCTTCAAATTCAGGCCTCAATCTACAGAAATCATGTCCAATCTAATGAAATGGTTTTCAAAATATTACATATTAGGCAACAAATCCTGAGAGATGAGAATCAGGTGAAATAAGGTTTTGCTCCAGCTCAAACCATTGAGAAAATATCTAGGACACATCACAGCAAGAGGAAATACAGGCAGAGCCCAGTGGTCTCTGGGAGTTGAGGAGACAGAACTAGATGACTGAGGAAACCAAACCTGCTTACAGTTCACAGTAACAGCAGAGAGAGAACTCCAGTGATCTGTGGACAGTCTCCCTCAAGAATTCCATTGAGTATTGATCAGCAAACAAGGGAAATGCTCTACAGCTTACAGGAAATAATGCCAGACCTTACACAGGACTGAGAATTCTACCTGTTCTCAAAAACCAGGCTGGATAGTTGCTAGAAATCTGGTTGGGTGAAATCGGTGATAGCATACATTAGAAACAAGAACAATATTAAGTGGACTTCAGCATAACTTGAATACTCCTTCCATCTTAACCCAATATTGCAAGAACAGAGTAGCTGGGGCAGGGGGCAGGAGACCATGCTCTTAGGCGAAATCAAGGCCAATTGGCACAACTAGTGTTTTGCTAAGAGGGCTCTCTGTACCCCATGTTGGTGAGTGGCATCTGGGGTCTTAAAAGCTGCCAAGCTGCCACCCAAGGGCACAGCAAATGGTCCCAACTCAGCAGGAACAGATGCTCACCAAGGACCAAAATGACACGGGGTAAAGACAACCCAGAAGATAGAGAGACCCACAAGAGTGGGTGCCTACATCGACTTGGGACCAGAAGAACCGGATGGTGCCCGGCCACTACTAGCTATAGCCGCCATGGAGCTCACTAGGTTGAGTCTCACTGGCAACACAAGAACAAAAAGGGGTGAACCCTGAGATCTCCACTAAAAGACCGCAGTTGATGGTCCAGTGGTTTCAGGGTTCCCCTGGGAGCATGGCCCCTGGCCCTGATGCTGCCCTTGCCCATAAATCATAACGAAGGTCCACTCTTCAGACACGAATGGGTTGGACTTGGCGATGCAGAGTGATCATATATTGGATGCACTTTATGATTCTATACATCTATAGGATATCATCCTGCTGACCTCTGGCTGGAGGAAGGAGAGTGGGTGGAGGGGAGGGGAAAGGAGACTGTTGGGAGGATGAGACATGTATGGAGGCAGAGAGGAACAGTGTGCTTTCACCGGGCAGGGAGAGCATGGGAGCTGCATACAGGTGGGCATATAAATTTATACCGGAATGTACATTTTCACTCAGTAATAATTAAAAAAAAAAAAAAAGAAAAAAAACAGGCTGGATTCAATTAAAGAACTAAGAACAGTCTTGCTTCAGTAGTGAGGAAAAACTAACCTTGCTATAATTTTAGCTGATAAAGCTTAAAAGTCAAATCCAAAGGACTAAACTGTTTTCAAGTCACTGAACTCAATCCTCACCTCTACCTACCCCTTGCCCACCCAAACAAAAAAAACTATCTGTATCTAGCACCCAGTAAGGTAAAACTGAATTTCTCCAGCATGAATTAAAAAAAAAAAAAAAACTCAAAATATGGACGCACAAGTACATTAATCACATCTAATAAAAAACATATAGAATATATAAAAAGCTACAAAAATTCAGTAATTAAAAAAACCTAATAATATCCTGCAAGCAAAGTGGCCAAAAGACTTGAATAGATGCTTTACCAGGATATATAAGGATAAATTAATGAATAAAAACATGTTCAAAATCAAGTCATTAGGGAAATGTAAATTAAAATCACAAAGAGGTACCACTAAATACTTAATGCCAAACGCCTAAAATTAAAACAAACAAACAAAAAAATCAATATAGCAAGACTTGGCAAGAGTGAGACAACAAGGAATTTCACACAATCCTGGTGGAAATGTGAAATTACACAACCACTTTGGAAAATATTTGACATTTCCTTAAAAATTTATGCCTATGCCTACCATATGGAGAAGGATCCCTGATGGTATCACAGTTAAAGGATTTACTGCTAATCAAGAGATTCACAGTTTTAAACCACCAGCATCTCTACAGGAGAAAAGACCTGGCGATCTTTCCCCACTAAGATACCCCATGGGGCAGTTCTATTCTTCCACACAGGGTTGCTATGACCCAGAATCAATTTGATTGCACACAGCACCAACAACCACATGAAACAGCCATTTAACTCTTGGATATTTACTCAATAGAATCAAAAGCATATATCCATACATGTATTTGTACATAATTGCTCACAAGTTAGCTATTTCTTAATAGCCAAAAGTGGATACAACCCAAAAGTCTATTAACAGGTGAATAAAAACAATGTTTGACAGTGAGACTTTTTAAATGAACAACAATAAAAAAAAATTCAGAACAAATAGACCCACATGACAGAAATAATAAACGGCATTGTACAGGCACACACACAAAAAATTCTTATATGAAAGATCAAAAACATAAGCAGAAATGAAAAACAATGACAAAGGTAAATACCTAAGTATATCTAAAAACATACTGACTGGTTAAAAGAATTATTTTATGGTTTGCACTATATAGAAGATGAACATAAAACACATAATAATATATAGATTAGTTTGATTTTAAATGGAGTTAACTTTTCCAAGATGCCAACATTAGTCCAAAAAGTAACAGAAACACCAAGGTCATTTTCCTAAGTAAAAAAGTAAACATATCAATTATTATCAGACTCAGGTAAGGCTAGGATTTCCATTGAAAAAGATATAAAGTCTGACTAAAATTAATGAAAGCAGGATTTGATTTTTTTTTTAATCATCAATTTAAAAAAGTGGTGGAAAATTATCACGGAAAAAATAAGAACCTTTGAAATCACTTCACAAAGTGGTAGAATTTGAAACTCAAATATATCAGTGATTCCATTACATATGTTATGGGATTCCTTCAAGTCACCCTTAACTCAGTGAACCCGTGGACAACCAAACAAAATACCACCCAGTTTTGAGCCAGCCTGAAAATCCTGGCTATGTTTGAGCCCACTTCTGCCATCACCGTGTCACTTCACCCTGCTGAGGGTCTTCCTCTTTTTCACCGACCCTCTGCTTTGCCAAGCATAATGTCCTTCTCCAGGGGTTGCTCCTACCAATATGGCAAAGTAAGGGAGATGATGCCTCATTATCCTTGCATCTAAGGAGCAGTCTGGCTGTGCTTCTTCCAAGAAAGATACCTTCATTTTTCTGGTATAATCAGTACTCTTAACCAACATCATAATTCCAAGGCATCAACACTTCTTCAATCTTCCTTCTTCATTGTCCAGCTGTCACATGCATATGAGATAACTGGAAATTCCACGACTTGGGTCAGGGGCATCTAATCCTCAACATGACATCTTTGTTCTTAAAACTTTGCAGAGGTCTTTTGCAGCAAATACGTCCAATGTAATACATCACTTGATTTATTCACTGCTGATTTTGTGAGCGTTGATTGTGGATTGAAGCAAAATGAAATCTTGGTCAACTTCAGTACTTTCTCAGCTTAATGAGATGCTGCTTTTTGTCCAGCTGTGAGGATTTTTGTTTGCTTTATGTTGAGACATAATCCATTCTGAAGGCTGTACGCTGGTTCTTCATCAGGGCTTTAAGTCCTTTTTCAGCAAGCAAAGTTACATCATCTGCATATCATGAGTTGTTAATTCATCTTTCTCCAACCCTGAGGCCACATTCTTCTTCATATAGTCCAACTTCTCTGGTTGGACTATACACTGAAGAAGTATGATGAAAGGATACAATTCTGATGTTCACCTTCCCTGATTTTAAACCACGCAGCATCTACTTGTTCTGGTCAAACAACTGCCTCTTGGTCTACATACAGGTTTCTCATGAGCAAAATATTCTGGGATACCCATTCTTCACAATGTTAGCCATAATTTGCTATGATCCAAGCAGTTGGATGCTTTTGCATAGTCAATAAAACACAGGTAAACATTAAGCATAGATGGAAGAAACATTCTAATTGAAAGCTAATTATTACTAGTCTGAAAAAAAAAACTGCAATAACTGTGTTTTCAAAAGGTGTCGCATGAACAAAAAAGTTTAAAGGAAGTAAAACTGGACAGGAGGTACATGCAATACTAACCAAAGAAAAGTCAGTGCAGCTATATTAATACTAAAGTCAAATATAAGTAAAATAGCATCATTAGACATATGATAAAAGGTTTAATTTACCAGAAACATACAATAATTTTTAAATTGCATTACCTGATAATAAACTGTTAAATATATAAAACAAAAAAAGATGACCAAACTACAGAAATTTACAAGCTTACTTTTTTTAGGCACAGTTGTGTCAATTCCAGCTCATAATAACCCTGTAAGACAGAGTAGAACTACCCCATAAGGTTTCCTAGGCTGTAATCTTCTTGAAATACTTGGTAGCATAGCCATTAAGAGCTATGGCTGCCAGCTAAAATGTCAGAAGTTAGACCATACCAGGTGCTACTTGGAAACCTGATGAAGCATTTCTATTCTTCCCTATAAGGCTGCTGTAAGTCAGAATTCATTTGATAGCAATGGGTTTGTTTTTTCTGTTTAATCTTTACAGGAGCCAACTGCCAGGTCTTTTGTCCCATGGAGCCACTGGTGGTTTCAGACTGACAATCCTTCATCTAGCAGCCAGTTGCTTAACAACTGTGCAACCAGAGCTGAGTAGTGGCAGACTTTAACAGAAATGTTCTGATTACTAAAAAAGACATAAAAGTACACATACATTGCCTTGGTCATCTAGTGCTGCTCTAACAGCAATATCATAAGCACATGGCTTCAACAAGTGTATTCTTTCACAGTCTAGTAAGCTAGAAGTCCACATTCAGGATGCCATCTCCATGGGAAGGTTTTCTTTCTCTGTTGGCTCTGAAGGAAAGTTTTCATCATCGGTCTTCCCCTAGACTAGGAGCTTCTCAGCAAGGGACCCTAGATTCAAAGGACACACTAAGTTCCTGGTGTTCCTTTTATGGTGGTATGAGGTCTCTGTGTTTCTCTGCTTTCCTCTCTCTGTTGTATTTCAAAAGAGATTGGCTTAAAACACAATCTAATCTTGTAGATTGAGTACCACCTCATTAATGAAACTCCCACTTATCATGTTAGCACCATAGATACATGACTTATAACACTTAGGAAAACCACATTAGACGACAAAGTGGTGGACAATCATATGTACTGGAAACCATGACCTAGCCAAATTGATACACATATTTTGAGGGATACAGTTCAATCCACGACATACATATATATGCTCTGAGAAACAAGTAAAACTTGATCTTTACAAAAGATGCATATATCATTTATCATACAATACACCATTAAACTGCAGAATAAATACTTCTTTTCAAACATTTGTGATTATTAACAAAAATGACAATATATTGTGCTGTTGAGTGAGACTCAACACATTTCAAAGACAGAATCATACAGAATATATTATATGACCACACTGCAAAGAAGGAAGATATTAATTTTAAAACAAACTAGAAAACCACCATGTTTGGAAATTAAGAAATATTTTAATCTTTGAATCCCCCCAAATCACTTAAATATGTAAAATATTTAAAC
Organism: Heterohyrax brucei; assembly: GCA_028571685.1. Classification (NCBI taxonomy): domain Eukaryota; kingdom Metazoa; phylum Chordata; class Mammalia; order Hyracoidea; family Procaviidae; genus Heterohyrax; species Heterohyrax brucei. The sequence continues at coordinate 147,070,059 of CM053143.1, forward strand.
AGATTAGTTACTTTATGTACTTCCTTCTTAGAACAGTCTAAGAATAGACTTAGAATAGTCAAGACATTCTTCAAGATGAAAAGACACGCTTTACCACTTGATACAAGAGTGTGTCTACTTGTGTGTGTATGTGTGTGTGCATATGTGTGAAATCTGTGCATTACTACAAAAGTCATTCTTAGAAAAATTTGTATGACTTTAAATACATATAATGGAAGATATTTTTAAAAATCAAAGAATTTTTTTCAAAAATCATTTTAAAACTATAGAATAATAAATTAAACCTAAAGGGAGATGAAAGAAACAATAAAGGCATGAGTAGATACATGTAGAAAATCATTTGATAAAATTCACATGCTGCAAATAGAATAAGAAACCACTCTAATCATCGATGGCACTTGGCTGGCTTGGCTACTCTATGAAGAAAACGTCAATAATTTGAGAGTAATGTCCATGGAAATCAACAGAGAAGTGTTGAAAGGAGCCAAGCAAGACTTTCACAAATTTTAGCCACTATGGAACTAGAGGTCCTAACCAATGCATTAAGATAAGGAAAAAAAGTAAAAGTTACAAGAACTAGAAAGGAATAAAGTATTATTGTTTATAGATAACATGAGCATATACATAGAAAATACCAAAGACTCTACACACACATTTTTAAAATGAAAAAAATCATTTGGAGATAGTTATCGATTACAGGATTGTAAAATAAGTGATGTCTTTCTATAAATTCTCATAGCAAATTATCAGAAAGAACTTACTATTTATTGCAGCATAAAAATTATTATATATATACCAAACCTAATAAATGTGTTTGACTTCTTCAAAGAAAGTTAAGTAATCATTGAGAGAAATTAAAGAAGACCTGCAAAAGTATTGCATAAATGTAGAGATATAAAATGTTTATTTATATGAAGACTTGATACTATGAAGATATCAATTCTCGTGTTTCCAAAAATTATTTCACAAGAGTGCTTGTGTGTCTTTGTGTGTGTCCATCTGTGCATATGTATGTATGCATGTGCTTGTGTGTAACAAGAAAAATTATCTGAAAATTAAATTTAATATAATGTATTTAGAATAGTTAAGCCATTCTTTAATATAGAAGAACAAGACAGAAAGATAAGTTTTATCACTTAATATAAAGATTTATTCTAAAGCTGTATTACTTAAAACTGGTGAACCAGTTGCTTGCTGTTCAGTGACCTGAACTCAGGATGATCCCACATGCATCAGAGTGGAATTACCCACCATAAGATTTTTGATGGCTAGTGTTTTTGTTTTTTTATTGTGAATGAGTACAAGTTTACAATACGATTCAATTTGCATGCCCACCTATCTGCAGCTCCTTCTGCTCTCCTTGTCTGGTGACAGCACACTCCTCCTTTCCATTCCATACATGTTATATCCTTTTAACAATCTCCTGTCCCCTCCTCTCTACCCTCTTCATTCCCCTCTAGTAAGATGCCAGTAGGACGACATTCTATGGATGCATAGAACCACAAAGTGCACACACGATATGGTCACTCTGTGTCCCCAAACCCATTCCATTCCTGTCCAAAGAGTCGGCCTCAGTAATGATATATGATCAGGGGAAGCATCAGATCTAGGGGCCATGCTCCCAGGTGAACTCTCAAGCCTTCAACCATCAATTGCAGTCTTTTAGTGAAGGTCTTAGGGTACACCCCTTTTTTTCTCACGTTGCCTTTGACACTCAGTGTTGTGAGCCCCATCACAGCTGTCATTGATGGTGACTGGGCACCATCTGGTTCTTCTGGTCACTTGATGGCTATTTTTTTTTTTTATGATTGAATGAAAATGTATGTTCCCATATAAATTTGCATGCTCACCTACATGCAGCTTCCACCACTCTGCCTGCCCGGTGACAACACACTCTTCCTCTCTGCTCCATACATGTCCTATCCTCCCAACAGTCTCTTATCTCCTCCTCTCCACCCACTCCCCTTCCTCGAGTATGAGGTCAACATGACAACATCCTATAGATGCATGGAACCATAAAGTGCTCACAAAATACCATCACTCTGTGTTGTCAATGGCTAGTTTTTTATGGAAGTACATCACCAGGCCTTTCTTCTGAGGTGCCTTCAGTTACCTTTCAGTTAGCAGTCAAGTGTGTTAATGATTTGCACCACCCAGGGACTCCACAACAGTTAAGACAGTGTAGGATGAATGTCAGACAGGCAGATAGATGGAACTGGTAAAAAAGTCAGAGAGGGATCCGTGCATATGTGGACATCCAGTTTATTAAAGGTAGCACTGTAGAGCATCAGGAGAAAGGCAGGCTTTTCAGTAAATGTTCCTAAAGTAATAGGCTTATATGGAAAAAATGTACCTGTACTCACATCACAAATAAATATCATTTTATAGGGCAATGTAAATATAAATGTAAAACACTAAACTATAAAACTTCGTCACTATAAGAAAAAAGGTTCATGACCTCAGTGTAGAAAAAGGTTTTATTAAACACAAAGAAAAACACCTAACATGAGGAAAAAATTAACAGAGTATATAAAATTAAAAATTTACATTCATTAAAGATCAGAAGTTATGTCAATATATGAAAGAGGTTATAACACATGTATCCGAATATATAAAGAACTCCTACAAACCAGAATGTAAAAGATAGACAAAACCAAGAAAAAACAAGCAAGGGACTTAACTGATACTTCATAAAGACTTCCTAAAAACCAGTACATGAAAATGTGTTCAATTTTAAAAGTAATTGGGGAAATGAAAATTAAAATCACAAAATGATACCACCAGGAACCTACTGTCATTGATCGAATTGTGTCCTCAAAAATATGTGTATATGTCAAGTAGCTGGGGCAGTATTGTGTACTTGTCCTCTATTTTGTGACTGTAATTTTCATATATGTTGTCAATCCTAATCTCTGCTTGTGGTCAATATGACAAGAGTGTATGATGTTAAAGAGAGTCAGGGTGGGATGGTAACATCCTTACTCAGGTCATGGCCTTTATCCAACACAAAGTGTTTGTCCCCCAGGGTATGGCCTGTGCTACCTTTTATCTCTCAAGAGATAGCAAGGGGAAGAAATCAGAGAAGGGAACCTCAGACTACCAAGAAAGCAGTGCCAGGAACAGAGCGTGTCCATGAGACCTAAGGTTCCTGTGTTGAAATGCTCCCAGACCGAGGCAGGACTGATAACAAGAACCGTCTCCAGAGCTGATAAGGAAAGCTTTTTCCCAGCACCAGTGCCCGGAATTTGGATTTGTAGCCTTCTAGAATGTGAGCGAATAAAAAACTCCTCACTTGTAGTTTTTCTCTTAGAGCAGCAGCAGATGTCTAAAACTTCTACTAAAGGTAAAAATACAGACTTAAAGCCAAGCATCAGCAAGGATGTATTTTAATAGAAACTATCACATAATACAAGTAAGATTTTAAATGGATAGGATCATTGTGGGAACTGTTTAGAGTCAGCTATTAAATCTGAACATACACACACACTATGATAGGTATTCCATTCCCATAAATATATCCAAGTGATGTGTGAGCACACATGCAGGAAGATACATACACAAATATATAAATATGCCTATGATTTATAAACACTTTTAACTACAAAAATGCTAAATATCAATATTAAAATGGAAAAAAATTATGGAATGCTGAAAGAAAAGAATACAGAACATCAATGAAAATAAAAAAACTGTTGCTACATAGATGAAACAAACACAATACTAAATATTAAGCAAAGAAAATATATCAAATGAAGAATGCAGAGTATGGTTTGATTTATATGAAGTTTAATAAAACATAAACTGCAACACAATGGTTAGCAATCTATGCATCAATAGAAAAACTACAAAGAAAACAGAGTTTACATTATAAAGCCAAGAAGAGTGCTTACTTTGCAGTAAGCACTTTGCAGTAAGCACTTCCTGCAAAGCACCCTTTGCAGGAAAGGGTGGTGATCAAGTGTCTAATTTCTGGGTACTGAGCGTGAAGAATATTTTTGTGGTGTTTATGTTCTGCTTCTTGACTTGATGTGTGATTTAATGATGTTTGTTTTGCATTTTGTAATAATTCATCGAGGTGTACATTTTTGCTCTCTGTATTTCTGAACAAATTATACCTTAAATATAGTAATACATGCTATTTTATTTAAATACATTTTATTACATATATTTAAGTGCATTATAAAAATAAGATGCACTACAGTACGTTTTCCTTTGTTTTTCCCATTTCTAAGGGACTATGAAAATTGTCACAGGCTAGGATGTGTTCCTGGAGCAAAGGATGTTCACAACAGCATACCCCAATACACCCAACTTGCAAAGTTTCTAATAAAAGTGAAGGTGAAATGCAACTTCATACTAGAAAAAAGATGTATTTATCAGGGGTTACTGGAACTTCTTCTTTACTTACAAATCACACATGGTTCCAATAGTCTTTTTGCAAGAGGCAGGACTATAATCACTCTCAGTACTATGCAGAGTCCTCATTGTGTTTTAGACAGGATGATAATTAACATGGTCACAACTCTAACTGTCAAGCATGAAAGCGATGCTGAATGTGTTTCTGTCCCAGCTGCTATCAGCATGGCATGGAAAAATGGAAAATATTGCCAAGAAGTCAACCTCCTCCATCAAAACTGAGCTGACTTGGAGCAGCAGCTCAGTAGTTTTATGAAAACAAACACAACGATAACTAATTGCTACCTAGAAAATTCTTACCACCAAGCCAGTTAGAAAATTCTTACAGAAGGCTCTATTCTGTACCTCACCTACGAATTATGTGCAGGTGTTCTCACTGCCTGCCAAGAATGAAGTAGCAGGTGTCTCAGAAAACAGAAAATAGATAAATGACATCTTTATAAGCACACAAAAGGACTCCACCATTGTTCAAAACTGGTTTCAATGAAGATTACCCCATTATCATTCATATATATATGTATATATATATTATTCATATAAGGCTTTCCATTTCTACAAATCAAAAATCAGTGCTATCTTACGTAACAACAAGATAATGGTCAGTGGTAGGTCATTGATGTAGGAAAATGAGTTGGAATCCAGCAGTGCTCAGCAAAATTTTGGGTATATAGAGAGAAGGCTATGGGTTATGATCCCTAGAGGCTGGCTAAAGGGTTTGCAGAGAAAATCTTTACAAAATTTGTCTTCATACAAACAATGTAACTAAAGATGCACTACAGAAATCCATGGGTCAATGAAAGATACGGTAATTTGTTAACGAACAACTAGAATGATGGTAAGGAAGACATATACTCAACAACCAGTGTCACCATTCATTTCCTATTGCTGCTATGATGAATTGAAAATAATACAGTGGATTAAAACAACACGAATTGATTCCCCTACATGGTGGAGATGAGAAGCCCATAATGAGTCTTATGGGGCTGAATTTGGGTGTCAGCAGGGAGGTTTCTCCTGGGGGCTAGAGAAGAATTTGGTCCTTTTCTCTTCCGGCTTCAGGAGGCTGCCAACATTCCTGGGCTCCTGGCCACATCACTCTAATCTCTGCTTCTGTTTCCTTATTGTATTTTCCCCTCTGACTGTAACTGTAGTGTTTTCCTCTTATAAAGTCTTCTTGAATTTACCATAACATCAAAGACAATAAAGCATTTAGGAGTAAGTTCAGTTAAAGTAGTACAAAACTTGTACATTGAGAAATGCGCACATACTGCTGACTGATCTCATGGGTTTTGACTCATAGTGACCGTGTGTAACTGAATGGAACTCTGTCCCGTCCCGTGCCATTCTCACTGTCTGTGCTATGTCGGAGCCCATCGTTGTCACTGTATCAGTTCAACTCCTTGAGGGTCTTCCTCTTTTTTGCCAACCTTCTACTTTAACGTGCATGATGTCCTCCTCAAGGAACTGCTCCTACCTGATAATATTTCCAATGTGAGTGAAACAAATTCTCACATCCTCACTTCTAAGGACCATTCTAGCTGTACTTTTGTTCATTCTTCTGGAAGTTAGTCCGTAGCACATTCAATATTCTTCACCAACACCATAATTCAAATGTGTCACTTCTTCAGTCTTCCTTCTTTATTATCTAGTTTTTGAATGCATATGAGAGCATTGAAAACATCATGGCTTGGATCAGGCACACTTTAGTCCTCAGAGTGACATCTTTGCTGATTTTAAAGAGGTCTTTTGCAGCAGATTTTCCTAGTGTAATAATATGTGGTTTGATTCTTGACTGCTATTTCCACAGGTGTTGATTGTAGGTCCAAGTAAAATGAAATCTTTGACAATTTTGTTATTTTCTCAATTTATCATAATGTTGCTTATTGTAAGGATTTGTTTTTATTTTAATTTCTTTTATTGTGATTAGGTGAAAATTTATAATCCAAGTCAATGTTGCATACCCACCTCTCCACAAATCTATCTGCTCTCCTCATCCTGTGACAGTACACTTTTTTTTTCACTCTTTATTTCCAGTATGCACTCAACCAACACTTGTCCCTCCCCTGTACCTTTTCCTCTCCCCTCTATAAAGAAACCAGTAGGACAGCTTCATCTACATATTAAACCACAAAGTACACACGCCACATATATCACTTTGTGTCCCCAAGTCCAGTTCATTCTCATTTCTAGAGTATTGGCTTCAGTACTGGTTTCAGCTCTGGGCTAGTAGCAAGTCCAGGGGCCATGTTCTCAGGACACCCTCCAGACGGTTAGACCATCAAGTTCAGTCTCTCAATAGAGTTCAAGATCTGTAGACTCTTTTCTCTCATGCTACATCAGGGACTCTATATTGTGTCCTCTGTCATGGCTGTCTTTGGTGGTGACAGGGCCCTGTCTGGTTCTTTTGATTTCCTGCTGATGATATAGTGTCCCAATCACACGGGGCCTTCTGCCTCCTGGGCTCATTTTTCTCATGTCTTTGATGGTCTTGGTTGTCATCTGTCCCAGGTGGATTGAGACTAATGGATGTTCCTCAGTTGGCAGCCTACTGGCTTTTAAGATCCCAGATGCCACTCACCAATATGGTGTGCAGAAGACTCTCAGAAAAAGACTAATTATACCAACTGACCTCAACATCCCCTGAACACAAGGCCCCCAAGCCCCTGTCCTGCTACTCTATCCTTTGAAATGTTGGATTGAATTTAGAAAACATTTAATTTATGGTGTAGTCCAGTTATGCTAACCTGCCTTCTACTGCAGGCTGTCACTCCCTTCACCTAATCAAATTCCTATCAACTATCTAATCTATGAATAACTCCCTCCCTCCTTTCCCACCTTTGTAGCCATCAAGGACAATTTTCTTCTGTGCATAAGTTCTTTCTTAAGTCCTTATAACAACAGTCTCATGAAATATTTGTTCTTTTTCAGCTGATTTATTTCACTCAGTTAATGTCTTTCAGTTGATTCCAGATTATGAGATGTTGTTCTTTATCATTGCATAGTGTTCCATTGTGCATGTACACATAGTTTATTTATCCATTCATTTGTTGATGGGTCCCTGCTTGCTTCCATCATTTTGCAATTGTGGGCAATGCTACAACAAACGTTTGTGTGCATGTATCTGTTTGGGTAACGGCCCTTATTTCTGTAGGATAAAGTCCAAGCAGTGGGATTGCTGTATTAGATGATATTTCTATCTCTAGCTTTTTAAGAAAGCATATTTTGTTTTCTCTATGTTGACTTGTAATCCATACTGAAGGTGGTAGTCTTTGATCTTCATGGATAAATGTTTTAAGTTCTCTTCATTTTCAGCGAGCAAGGTTGTGTGATCTGCTTATCATAGGTTTTTATGAGTCAGATCCGACTCAGCAGCACTTGGCTTGGCTCCTCCAGTCCTGATGCAGCACTCTTCTCCATAGGGTCCAATTTCTCTGATTATTTATTTAGCATACAGATTGAATAAGTATGGTGAGCAAATAAAAGAAATAGAAGATCCAAATAAGTGGAAAGATGTTTCATGCTCATGGATCAGAAGAAGTAATATTTTTAAGATAGAAATACTCTCAGAATTGATCCATTGATTCAGTGCTATTCTTACGAAATGCCATTTTTACAGAAATTGACAAGTTGATCCTAACATTTTTATAAAATGTTGTAAGGAACCCGTATTAGTCAATTCTTTAAAAAGAACAGCTAAAAGACTCACACTTGCCCATTTCAAAATTTACTATAAGCTATAGTCATCAAGACAGTGTAGTACTACTATAAGGATAGACACAGAGATCAATGAAATACAATTGATTGTCCAGAAATAAACCCTTACATTTATGGGAAACTAATTTTTGACAAGGGTTCCAAAGCAATTTAATGAATGGAGAAAGAAGAGTCTTTTTAACACACAGTATACTTTGTACTCTCTGCAATGGCTAACATTAAAAAGGCTGACCATGACAAATGTTGACAAGGATGCCATGCAGTTGACCTCTCATACTTTTACTGGTGAGTTTCTTATAACTATAAGCGTAGGTAGTTATAGTTGACTTGAGTCGGTTCCGACTCGATGGCACTTGGCTTGGCTTGGCTGACTTTGACTTGTGCCAAACTTTCATACAACAGAACAAAACGCTGCTTAGTCCTGTGTCATCTTCATGACCACCACCGTATTCAAGTCCACGCTTATGGATGGTGTACCAATACATGTCACCAACAGTCTCCTCATCCTTGATGACCCTCCACTTCACCAAGCATGATCTCTTCCAGAGATCGATCCCTTCTTATGATGTATCCAGAGCAAAATGTTCTCATGGTACAGGAGGTTTTTACCGGGCCTTCCTTCCTACTCTGACTTAGTCTGAAAGCTATGCTGAAACTTGTCCACCATCAGCAACCCTGCTGGTATTTGAAATGCTGATGGCATAACTTCGAGCACTATAGTAACATGCAAGCTACGACAGAATGACAAAATGACAGGGAGGTAGTGGAAGTTAAACATATGCCTCTCCTATATCCCAGCAATTTCACTCTCAGTTGTTTATTCAAGAGAAATAAAAAATACAGGGAGAAAAATAATTGTTAAAAAATGATAATAAAGTTTCATTTACAGGTGCACAATTTCAAGATATCCATACAACCGAGTGTTACTGCATAGGAAAAGAGAAACAGATTATTTGATACACACAGTACATTAATGAAGGTCAAAAGTTAGGGTTGAATGAAAGAAATTGACACAAAATAGCCTATACTGAATAGTTTTATTTATATGAAGTTCAAAAATAGTAAATTCAGAGCAATAAAAATGAGAGCACGGATTGCTGGAAAGATGGGTATTGAAAGTATATGTCAGGTAAGTTTCTGGGCTGTGTAAAATATTCTATATTCTTCCCAAAATGAGAGATATCCAAGCTATAGAAAATGTTATATATTGAATGAAGTATAAGACACACAACTATAAATATGTGTCAGAACTTCTTAAACTGTACACTGGACTTCACATTATGCAAACTACACCTCATTTTTTTTAAGAACTAATTTTCTAAAAGTCCGTTCCCCACTTGTGTCCTGACCTTTTTCTATGCCTGCCCTAAATTTGAATCTACTATTTCATATGCAAATGAGTAGACTGCCACTAAAAGTAGGTAGCTGTCCCTCCATTTCATCACACTTATGCCCTGTCCCTGCCCCAAAAGCTCTCAAGGGAATATCTTAAGTCAGGTTTCAGAGAAAATGAGAAGCTGTTTCCACCTAAAGTGTAGAAATAGGAGCAAAACCAGAGAAAAACAGGAGACCACTAAATAATACAGGACGGTAAACTCCACTTAAAAAGTGAAAGGTCTTTCATTTGCATATAAGCCATCTGGGCCCCGGTAAAAAGAGGCCAGAGTTTTCAGCTGCAGGGGTTGAGGCCAGGCCACACAAAAAGAAAACTCTACCTTCAAACACATTATTAGAAAATACAGTTTTGAAATCAAAATATAACTTCCTGTAACTTATTCTAAGGTTCCATTAGAGTTTTGGAAAAATAACATTAAAAAGTAATAATAATAATCCTCCCTTTTAAAGCTTCTGTCATATTAAAATTTAGTCACTCTCAGTGAGTTTATTTTTTATTTCCCTTCCATGTAGATCTTTTTTATCATATAAATTTTCATATTTTAGAATACTTTAAGTTTTTTTATATTATAATGCAATGTATCTGTTTATATCTGTTTATAAATGTATCTGTTTATATCTCATTTATTTTTATTTTATGAATGTGATTATATTTCTTCTGATAGTTACTTGAGGAAGTAATGTGCAAGTGTATCTCATACTGCATTTAGTCTTGTATGAAATGGAGCAAAGGATTTTGTTTGTTTTATTTTGTTGCTGTTGTTGTTACTACTTTTGTAAAAATAGTTACCCATTTGTCCTGCCCTGATGAGATCATAGTTTTCAGAAAATCACACAAACGGCTCAAAGAGGCATCACAAGCCCACTGTCAACAATGAAACTGGTACTTGAATGAGTGATGTTTGCTTGAATGGTTAAACGACAACAATAAGTGTGTTACTTTCAGTTTGTATTCCTTGAGGATAACTCTGTTTCACACTGCAAGAGCAGTATCTTGCAGCAGCAAAACCATAGTCAGTCATCAATTTCTTCACTTTTGTCATGACAGGCTATAACACTTAAAAACTCTAAAAATAGTAATGTGGGGGTTGCTTGATCATGTACTGATTATTATAAGCAAGAACTTTAATAATTCAAATATTCCCAATTTTTTAAAAATCTGACATTTAAACAGTGACAAGAATTCTGTACTTCTAGTCCTGCTGATGTGTTCTATACCTGAAAACACCATGAATAAGGGTTAAAAGTAACAAAGCGGGCAAAGATTCCCAGTAAACAGGACAAACTAAGAACAATACCTTTTCCAATAATGGAAAAAGTTCAGACATTTCACAAAAGGAGAATGGCAATTGATTAATAAACATATGAGGGAAATATTCTCTTCAAACTAAATGTATGTCAAAATCCTGCTGCTGTCAAGTCAATTCTGACTCATAGTGACCCCACAGGGCAGAGTAAAACTGCCTTATAGGATTTCCAAGAAATGGCTGGTGAATTCGAACTGCTGACCTTTTGATTAGCAACCAAGCTCATGACTACTGGAGCACCTATGCAAAAATAGTACAGCTTTTGCCTAACAATTTGACAATGATTATAGAAACGTTAAAATTTGTTGCTGAATAGAGTGTAATAAAATTGGCTGGGGGAAATTTAAGTGTGTACCATGTTACTATAGAATTCTTTGGTTATATATGTCAGGACTCTTAAAATTATTCATACATTTTGATACAGCATTAGAAAAATTAGAGAACAGGCACAAAGGATGGTCATAGCAGAACTCTGTAAAGTTTAAATGGTTTTTAAAAAATAATGGTTTTTAAAAATAATAATTTTTTAAAGTTGTGTCACCCTAAATGTCCAAAGTTTGGGAATTAAATTAAAAATGGCACATGTATTTCACAAATACCATGCAATCCAGAAATCATATTTTTAAAAACTTAATGAGATGAATAAATGCTCTGAATTTAACTCTACATAGAATTTTAAAAAAACACATAGGTAGTTTGTCATGGACTTAACTGTGTCCCCCCAAAAATATGTGTGGCCATTTAGTTGGGCCAAGGTTCCTAATATTTTATGATTATCTTCCATTTCACAATTTTCCTATGCTGTATGTTAAAGAGGATTAGGCTGGGACTGTAAATTCCTTTCTAAGGCCCCTCACTGTAAGGGGAGTTACCCTAGAATGTGGCTTGCACCACCTTTTATCCTTTTATGCTACAAAAGAGAGAAGGAATGGGAAGCAAGCAGAGCGTTGGCAATCTCACACCATCAAGAAAGCAGTACCAGAAGTAGAGCAAATCCTTTAGAGCTGAGGTTCCTGAGTCAAAACGCTACCTGATCAAAGTCTGATGCAACACAAGGGCTTTCCTCCAGAGCTAACAGAGGAAAAGCTTTCCCCAGGAACAGACATCCTGAATTCAGACTTGTAGCCTACCAGTCTGTGTAAGAATACTTCTTGTGTTAAAGCCATCCACTCTGTGGTATTTCTATTAGAGCAGCACTAGATGACTAAAACACTGTTTGATCCATTGGAAATTCTTTCTCCTTGGAAATTCAGTGAAAATGAATTGTCTTCAAAAGAAAAATTTACAGAAGCAGCACAGACTGAATCAGAATATACATATGTATATATATATGCATATATATATATATATGCAAAGGCTTCTGAATGAAGCTTGAGAAAATCTGAGACAACAAAAACCACTTCAGAAGAAGGAAACCCTTACCCTTATATGACTAAGATCTGACCCTTCATTATAATTGGTGGTCCAAGTAAGGAATCAAAATAGATGATGGGGGTTGCGGGGAGAGAGAGAGAGAGCATGAAAATTTAACCAATCTTCTGCTATAAGGCCAAGGCCTAATCCATAAATAAATTTACAAGTCAGATCACTATAGCCTCATCCCTCTTTATGTGCAACTACATATCCAATGGAGGATCTGTGGTTGCCAGCATGTGCATCTTTAGAACCAGAGAAAAACTTAAAAGTCTGTTGCAAGTCATAGAAGCATAAAATCTTGTTAAATGTTCCAGTTCCTTTTTTTCCCCCTAGTCTTTCACATTTAAATCTGCTGTAAATTTTGACTGACAAAGATGACATCATGGTATTTTCAGTCACCTCTTATGCATACTAAAAGGTGAACAATGATTAACGAAGGCTTAAGAAGAATTAGAAAATTCTGGTGACATAATGATTAATAGCTATGGCTGTTGACCAAAAGGTAGGCAGTTCTAATCCACTAGATGTTCCTTAGACACCCTATAGAGCAGTTCTACTCTGTCCTTTAGAGTCGTTATGGGTTTGATTTGTTTGGTTTTTAAGAAGAGATAATACATTTGAATTATGGTGTCAGATAGAGTACATCCACGATGCTCCTTAGATAGAAGGACAGACTTCTCCTTCCATGCTTGGGACATGTTATCCGGGGGACCAATGCCTGGAGAACAAAGTCATGCTCTGCTTGGTAAAGCTGAGGATCAGTGAAAGAGATGAAGATCCCCCACAAGATGGACTGACACAGTAACCGCAGCAGTGAACTCAAATATGGTAAAAATCATGAAGATGGTATAAGAAACCCAACTCTTGTTGCCATGAAGTCAATTCCAATTCATGGCAACCCAACAGAAAAGAGAAGAATTTCCCTATGAGTTTCCCGGGAGTTCCTGGCAGATTTGAACTGCTGACCTTTTGGTTAGCAGCTGTCGCCCTTAACCGCCATACCACCAGGGTTTCAAGGACTGGGAAACGTTTTGTTCTATCATACAAAGTGTCTCTGTGAGTGGCAGCAGACTCAACAGCATTGAACGACAACAAAACTACATTTAACTAGTTTAATCCAAGTTTGTGTACACACAATCCTAGCTTGACAACCGTTTTTTAAGTGACTTTCGTTATCATCTTGCCAAAACTTTCCAGTTGGCCTTCACAAAAACTTAACTCCCTATCTTTATTCACTCATCTTTGTTTAACTTATGAAAATCTAACTTTAATTATACTTTAAAATGTATTAGGTGTGGCATTAGTTTAGTTGTCAGGTCAGGTGATAAGGAAGATGAAAAAGGAGGAACAGATGATTATAAACCATGCAATCCAGCAGTAAACAGTTGGTAGGAAAAAACCAAGACTATATGTAATCTCCAAATAGCCTAGGAAACAACATCATGAAGCTAAATTTCAATGCATGATTAATACTGAAAAATGTAAATTATTATCTATAGCACTGAGAGTCATTGTGAAAAATACCTATAAACTTGGCTAACAGTATTTATCACTGAGTTATAGACAGGTAAGATATCCATGCCAAATTTGGTGAAAGGAATATAGGGCAAAAAAATCAGAAAAATTGCTACTTTTTAGGATATGTTATTTTGCTTTTCTTTGTATCACTTCCAATAACCTCATAAATTGTGTCAGTAGGGATGTTGTAGATTGAATTGTGTCCCCCCAAAAATATGTGTAGCCACGTGGCTGGACCATGATTCCCAGTATTTTGTGACTATTCTCCATTTTGTAGTTTTTCTGTGCTGCATGTTAAAGTATTAGGTTGGGATTGTAAATCCCTTTATAAGATCACCTCACACTCCATTGGAGTGTGGCTTGCCCCACCCTTAATTCTTTCAGCCTGCAAGAGATAAAGGGAAAGAGAAGCAGGCAGAGAATTGGGAACCTCACACCATCACGCAAGCAAGACTGGTAGAAGTGCGTGTCCTTCAGACCTGAGGTTTCTGCACCAAGATGCTCCCTGGACAAAGACTGATACAACACCAAACTTTCCTCCAGAGTCGACAAGGGGGGAAGCTTTCCCCTGGAGCAGAGATCCTGAATTTGGACTTGTAGCCTACCAGACTATGTAAGAATAAACTCTCCTTTGTTAAAGCCATCCGCTCTATGGTATTTCTGTTAGAGCAGCCCTAGCTGACTAAAACAGTATGATACATAACAGAAATTCAAATCACCCACTATTTGTCAGTTTGTTACATGTTGCTATGATGATGGAAGTTATACCATTGGTATTTTCAATACCAGCAGTGTCACCCATAGTGGACAGGTTTCAGCTACAGAAATTCCACACTAAGACTCATAATAAATGGCAGAATATTGAAGCTGTCAAGGATTTCATTCAACTTGAATCCACAATCAATGCCCCTGGAAGCAGCAGGCAAGATATCAAACAACATATTGCATTTGACAAATCTGCTGCAAAATACTTCTTTAAAGCATTGTAAAGCAAACATATCAGTTTGTGGATTAATGTATGCCTAATCCAAACCGTGGCATTTTTAATCACTTCATATGCATGTGAAAGCTATAAAATGAACAAGGAAGACCAAAAAATTGATACTTTTGAATTTGTGGTATTGGTGAACAATACTGAATTATACCACGGATTGTCAGAAGAAAGAATAAATCTGCCTTGGAAGAAGTACAGTCAAACTGCTCCTTTAAAGCAAGGCTAGTGAGATTTTTGTCTCATATACTTTGAACCTGTTATCAGGAGGCACCAGTCCCTGGAGAAGGATGCTCTGTGAAAATGAAGAAGTCTCATTCAATGAGGTGGATTGACACAGTGGCTGCAATAATAGACTCAAGCATAATGGTTGCAGTAATGCACAGGAACAGGTAATGTTCCATTCTGTTGCACACAGGGTCACTTTGAGTTGGAACCAATTTGATGGCACTGGATAGCATTAACAGGAAGAAAGGTCCAATGATCTACTTTAAAAACTTAGCCACTGAAAACCCTGTGTATCACAGAATATTGTCCAAAACTTTGGTTTTCTTATTTTGGACTTATCATCAGGAGGAATCCATTGCTGGAGAAAGGCATGTTTGGTACAGTATCAGAGAAGGAGAGGGAAGCTCTCAATGATGTATGGACTGATACAGTGGCCCAAACAATGGGCTTGAACATATCGACTGTTTGGAAGATGGCCCAGGAACAAGCATCATTTCATTCTGTTGTATACAGTGTCTCCAAAGCTAAACACACAGTAACTAACAACAACAAAAGAATTTTACAAACACCAAATTGTCTCTCTTTGTAGGCCAGCTTTGCTTCCAACAGGCTACTGGACCTTCAGTCTAGCATGTATACTAATGTTTCAGAAGAATTACAACCAGAAAGCTCCTTAGAAACAAGGATGGTGAAATTACATCTCACATACTTTGGACATGTTATCAGCAGGGATCAGTCCTTGGAGAAAGACATCATACTTGGTAAAGTTGAAGGTCAGTGAAAAAGAGGGAGATTCTCAAGGACATGGATTCTGACACAACAGCTACAACAGTGGGCTCAAGCCCAGTGACAATATTGAGGATAGCACAGGACTAGGCAGTGTTTGGTTGTGTTGCACATAGGGGAGCTAGAAGTCAGAAGTGACTCAATGGCACTTAACAACAACAACATGGATATCATAAAACCAAGTAGAGAAGAATGTAAGTAGATGAAATAAGTGGAATGTAATCTAGAATGTAATGTCCACAAAATAGACCAGCTAGAGTTGTCCCATTGCTTAGAAAGTCTAGAAAATATTATTTGTCTACTCCTAGTTTATCAAAGTGGGTGAACTCAACCTAGGCTAAGTATTTCACTTCTCAACCCAGATACTTAAGGAGGATATAAGTGTGCCTCTATCGATGGCTGTAATTTTTTTTTAGTACTAAATATTTTATAATAATAAAACGTATTACAGTTGAAATTGTATTTTGAATACTCTTTGTGACAAGGTTTATCAGTGAGTCTCTCAGGTTTCTGCATGTCTTGTAAGTCGAGGCACTGATAACTTTCTTTGAAGGATAGCAACAGCCACGGAAAATGGGTATCATAAAACCAAGTAGAGAAGAATGTAAATAGATAAAACAAGTAGAATGTAATCTCCACAAAATAGGCTGGAGCACAATGTAGATTTGTTTGTTCTTCAATATAATAAAACTAAAGTTTGACAGGTAAAGGTTGACACTTCAGTTTAAAGCTTCCTCATATATGACTGAGTTTCCTCAACTTAGAGTTTCTTGTCTGTTTGCAAACACACCCAACACTCAGCATCCAGCTGGACTCAATGTAACAGTTCCTTTGTGGGACTTGGGTGCATAAAGGAAAGCGATCACAAGTGGGCATGAAGCTCAGGACAGTGCTGGGCCAAAAATAATAAAACCTTTTGTTTCTGGCCCCAGAGTCTCATATCTTCTGCTAGTGTTTATGAAACTACCTTGTTAGACTGGAAGCAGGATAAGATTTCTGACAATTCACAACCCTAGACAAACTTCTGAATTTAATAATTATTGTTTTGACACACAAAAGTGTATGACCTCACTTACCTTTAAAGGGTGCTCTATAACAATAACAGCTACCTCTTGTCATTACCAGATGGGCAATATAAAAATACTATTTGGAAGTTTCCTAACCTAAGTATAGTAGTACCCTAGGATATTACCTTTAAAAGATGACTGTCTTCTTTCTAAAATCTGGCTTTTGTTTTCTCCTGATATTTTTCAGCTAGAAACCTGGACTTCAGAGGAATCATCTGTTCACTTTCATAGTTTTATATCTCTAGCAGTCAGAGAAAAAATTTGGCAAAGAAGAAAAGTAGTCGGGCCAATCTTATCTGTGTCAACTGCAGAGGGACTGTCACCTGCTTCATATAACTTGTAACTAACTCTTCTTCAAATTGCAACTCAGTTCCCTGGCAAGCTGTGCATAATTTGTTTTAAAATGTGTGTTCCACATCAAGGCACACATCCTCCTTGAAGATATGTAAGATCACTGTCTTAGTTACACAATGCCATCATAACAGAAGTACCACCAGTGGTTGTCAAGAACAGTAGTTTAAAGAATAGAAATTTATTTTCTCACAATTTTGGAGGCTGGAAGTCCACAAGAGGACATCACTGGCTCTAGGGCAGAGTCCTTCCTTGTCAGCACCTTGGGAATTCCTTGGCATTTCAAGGCATTCCATGACATCTGTTTTCCCCATGTGGGTACATCTCTGTCTATTTTGCTCTTTTTTATACCTCAGAAATGATTAGGTTTAAGACTCACCCTACTACAGTATGACTTAGTTACAAAACTAAGAAAACTCTATTTCTTAACAGGTTCATATCCACAGGTATAACACTTCAAGGCATATATTGCCAAGCCAAGTGCCGTCAAGTCGGATGATATCAGGGTGGCTTAATTCAATCCATCTTCAACTTTTCCATATTCCTTAAGTGAATTAGCTCAAACTGGGGACAAAACCACCAGGAAGGAATCTGTGGGTCCCTATCAGGAGCTTTCTTAAACTGCTTTGTCCAGTATATTTTCTTTAATGCTTTCTTAGAAAACCATTTTGAATTATATACTGTTGTTTTCTATTTTTTAAATGAAAGCAACCTCTCCCTTATATTCCTGCTGTAGCATCCTAATGTGTCTCCCCAACAAACCAGTCTACAGACAGGAACAATTTTAAACATAAATAGAAACAAGAAATTTTCTATAATCGAAATGATTATTTTGAGTGTCCAGTCTCCAACTCATACATGGTTCTTAAACAGTAAACCTATACAAGAAGTTAAATCCACTCAGTTACTTTGGGAGACATTTGGAGGATAGACAAAAAAAGTAACATTGCCCCAGGTTAAACACTCTATGAATATTTCACTTAGCTTTTATTTATGGCTGAGTTGAGCCTTTGTTTATACCTGCTTTCAACACTTTCAAAGGTGAAATTATTATATCTCTGCTCTCTAGATTAGGAGCCCTAGTGGTACAGTGGTTAAAGGGCTCAATGGCAGACCTTCTGCTGTTAGAACCCACTATCTATGATGAGGGAGAAAACCCCAAAGGACAGTTACACCCTGCCTTATGGGGTCACTATCAGTCAAAATTCACTGGATGGCCGTGAGTTTGGGTTTGGGCTCTCTGGGTCAAAATTTGTGAGCCTTGACTTCACATTTATCTAGGTGCTTGGTGAACCTCCAAATAATATTTTGATGAGAATGTTGCTTTTTTTCTACAGGTTCTATCAGCCTTCCACCACACAGAGATGTTAGATACTGTTGAGTTGATTCCAACTCATGGTGACCCTATAGGACATAGTATAACTGTCCTATAGGATCTCCTAGGCTATAATCTTCACAAGAGCAGATAGGAAGGTTTTTTGCTGCAGAGCTGCCGAGTGGTTCTGAATCACCAACCTTTCAATTAGTAGCTGTAATGGATTGAAATGTCTCCCCAAAGTATGTATCAACTTGGCTAGGCCATAATTCCCAGTATTGTGTGATTATCCATCATTTTATCATCTGATTTGATTTTCATAAGTGTTTCAAATTGTTGGTCTATGATGTTAATAAGATGTGATTAGCGACAATATTTCGTTCAGTTGTGCACAGGGCCACTGTGAGTCGGAATCAACTCAACAGCACCAACAACAACGTGTCAACGACGCGAGACTACAAGATTAAGTTTTGTCTGAAGCCAATCTTCTCTGAGATACAAAAGAGAGAAGTGAGCAGGGAGATATGGAGACTTCATATCACCAAGAAACAAGAACCAGAAGACTAGTGTGTCCTTTAGACTCAACATCCTTGTGCTGAGAAACTCCTCAACCAGGGAAGATGGGTGACAAGAACTTGCCCAGAGCCAACAGAGAAAATCTTCACCCGGAACTGACTCCCGTGACTTAAGTTGCTATCCTACTAGACTTGAGAGAATAAGTGTCTCTCTGTTAAAGCTGTCCACTTGAGGTATTTCTGTTATAGCTGCGATAGATAACTAACACAGCACCATGCGCTTACCCATTGGGCCACCTGAGTTCCCTGTACAGGGGTAAACCAAAAGCCAAACTGTTTGTCCTTTAGTGGATTCCAACTCACAGAGACCCTATAAAAGCCAACAAACCAAATCTGTTGCCATCAACTCAGTTCAATTCCAACTCACAGCAACCCAACAGGACAGAATATAACCGCCCCACAGGGCTCCCAAAGAGTAGTTGGTGGATCCAAACTGCCAAGCTTCTGGTTAGCAGCTGTAGCACTTAACCACGACTCTACCAGGGTTCCTACACAGAGATGATAATAATAACAAAACTTGTTGCCATCAAATCCATTGCAACTCATAGAGACTCTATACGGAGACAGAGGATTAATATTAAATTACATGTCTTTATCAAACTCCTCAAATTGAAGTTTTCTTTTAGTGCTTTCGGATAACAAACATGAGTTTTGCACTTAATCAACAACTCAGAAAAGCTGTACTTCAAGTGCTTGTCTAAATCCAAAACCACTGCAGATCAATCCATATCAAAAATGAGGTAGAAAGATACCATTTAAGGATGACTGTCATGGATTTAACTGTGTCACCCACATAAATGTGTATAGTAATTTGGCAGGATGTGATTCCCTGTATTGTGTGACTGACTTCCATTTTTTATTTTCTGATGCTGTAAATCCTAATCTCTGCCTACGGTTAATAGACTGTATTATGTTAAAGAGATTAGGGTGGGACTGCTCCAGTGTGAAGGGAGTTTCCCTGGAGGGTGGTCTGTACCACCTGTTATCCTTTTATCCTTCAAGAAATAAAAGGAAAGGAGAGCAAGCAGAGAGTTGGGGACCTTATACCACCAAAAAGGCAGCACCGAGAGCAGGTCACATCCTGCGGACCTGAGGTTCCTGTGCCCCAAGGCTCTCAGACCAAAGAAAGACAGATGCAACACAGGGATCTTCCTCCAGAGCCAGCATAGAGAACGTGCTCCCCTGGAGCCAGCACTCTGAATTCACACTTCTGGCCTACTGAACTGTGGAAGAATACACTTTTCTTTGCTAAAGTCATAAACTGACTAAGACAATGACTGCTGGAAAACAGATGATCTATTCATTCCTCTAAAGTGTCTGTTGGTGTTACGTCACACACTCATCACAGTCCCTCCTCTTCTATTTGCTTATTTGTTTTTTTTTTCTTTTTTATTTAACATGACTGAGTGAAAATGTACATTTCCATATAAATTTACATGCCCACCTATATGCAGCTTCCACTGCTCTCCCTGTCCGGTGACAGCACACTATTCCTCTCTGCTCCGTACATGTCTCATCCTCCCAACAGCCTCCTTTCCGCTACTCTCCACCCACTCTCCTTCCTCCAGCCAGAGGTCAGCAGGATGATATCCTGTAGATGTATAGAACCATAAAGTGCAACCAATATATGGTCACTCTGCATTGCCAAGTCCAATCCATTCCTATCCCAAGAGTGGACCTTCGTTATAATTTATGGGAAAGGGCAGCATCAGGGCTGGGGGCCATGCTCTCAGAGGAACCCCAATACCGCTGGATCATCAACTGAGGTCTTTTAGTGGAGATCTCATGATGCACCCCTTTTTATTCTTGTGTTGCCAGTGAGACTTAACCTAGTGAGCTCCGTCGTGGCTATCACTGGTGGTGGCCGGGCACCATCTGGTTCTTCCTGTCCCAAGTCGATGAAGGCACCCACTCTTGTGGGTCTCTCTGTCTTCTAGGTTGTCTTTACTGCATGTCATTTCGGTCCTCGGTGAGCATCCGTTCCTGCTGAGTTGGGCCCATTTGCTGTGTCCTCGGATGGCAGCTTGGCAGCTTTTAAGACTCCAGACGCCACTCACCAATGTGGAGTGCAGACAGCTCTCTTAGCAAAACACTAGTTGTGCCAATTGGCCTCGATTTCACCTAAGACCATAGTCCCCTGCCCCCTGCCCCAGCTACTCTACCCTTGCAACATTGGGTTAAGATGGAAGGAGTACTCAAGTTATGCTGAAGTCCACTTAATGTTGTTCTTGTTTCTAATGTGTGCTATCACTGCTTTCTCCCAACCAGATTTCTAGCAACTATCTAAACTAAACCCTCCCCTATTTGCTTATTTGTGATAAACCTTCCTTATCTCCCATTGAAAGCAATTTTTCCAATTTATCCAAACACTGCTTATAAAAATGTATAACAATTTTTGTGGATTTGTTCTCCATAATGGTACCACTTGGACTGATGATGGGGATTTAATGCTTTGAAATTATACGATGGGCACAGATCCCTGTTCTACAGCCATTCCAATATAGCTTTCTTTAAATGTATTTACAGAAGACAATTTTGTTTCCCTAAACTCTACCTTAATACTTCTCTTAGGATAGAAAATTGACTTAATAACCTTGTATACACTTGCATAACTAAAACAACTAAAAACAGAATTTACACAGTTTAAGATAACACTTGACTCAATATTTTGTTTTGTTTTATTTTATACTACTTTATTTTTCCTTGTTCTCTTCTGAAAAACACATAGTGGAGAAAAGAGAAGCAGGAAGAAAAGGAAAAGAGAGGATGCAAGCTGAATGTACTGAACAGAGAAACAGAACCAAAAATAACTCCAGCTATTTTATTCTTTGCTGTCAAAGGCCCCTTCTAGTGCCACAGAAGAGGGTGAAAAGGCTGGGGAGAATTTGTTTCCTTTTAATTTAGATAGCTTTCTCACATTACCCAGGGAAAAGCAAAACACTATCATTCCACAAGTTCTTGGATAGAGTTATAGAGTTTATGTTAAAGAAATCTATGGACACAGCACTGTTCTGTATGTAGCACATTAAACAAAAAAGAAAGATGACAGAAAATTCTTTTGTAGCTTGACACGCTTCTCCCTAGGTTTGCCAGTGTTCCCCTACCCCCACCCCCCAGGAGCTCTCAAGTTATTCTTAAGCACGTAAACAAAAAGAGAGAAAATGAAAAAGAAAACCAAGTAACTCACATTTTTTCTGAGGACAGTTGAGTCTTTCATCTAACTTTTGTAACATGGCAGTAAATGTAGTCGGAACATAGCTTTAGTGTCGACTGGTTTAGTTCTGTGATGCTTGCTTATAGAAAAGACACAGTCAACGCTTCATTGTTTGGAAAGTGGAATCCTGCAGCAGTTGGGACGGTTACTCTATCACTCTACTCCTCGGGTAGGCAATCATACTGTAACTCTCATGTGTTACCTTGGACCACAGTAACTACCTATCTCTGAAGCAATATCCATGGCAGCAAGCCCCAGATCACCACGTTTGGCCAGAACAACTTGACCACAGTATATGATTGTCATCCAGTGCTGCTGTAACAGAAATATCACAAGTGGATGGCTATAGCCGAGAAGGGTTTATCTACTCACAGTCCAGTAGGATAGAAGTCCAAATTCAGAACCCCAGCTCCAGGGAAAGGCTTTCTGTCTCTGTCAGCTCTAGACAAATGTCCCTGTGATGGTCCAGTCTTCCTTTGGTCTGGGAGCACCTCAGCATGGGAACCTCAGGTCCAAAGGATGTGCTGTGCCCACAGCACTGCTTTGTTAGGGGTATGAGGTCCTCAGGTTTCTCTGCTCACATCTGTCTTTTGTATCTCAAAAGACATTAGCTTAAGACACTATCCAGTCCTATAGACATCATCAGTATAACTGCCAGTAATCCATCTCACTAAATCATAGTAGCAGAATTTTACAACATGTAGAAAAATCCCATCAAATGACAAAATGGTGGGCAATGATAAAAACTGGGAATTATGGCCCTAGAAAATTGATACACACATTTTTGGCAGGACATAATTGAATCAATGACAATAAAATAAATCTTCAATAAATGAATAATCCAACATATAGCCTTAAATAACTAATTAAATAATAAATTTCCTTTTAGAAATACCTTATAAATCTCATTTCTCTCTAGTTAATATTTTCCATGACAAGTATTTACTGAATATTTGTTTAAGCACTGTGCTAAGAAGAGTCAAGAACAAATAGTGTATTGCCTAGCTTCATTTGTTGAGCAATACTAATGTCTTAACCACATTGAGCAAAGTTTGGGTAGTCCAAAATTAAAATTTCATGTTACTGGCTTATACAGAAGTGTGTATTACCTATCAGCCTAAATTATTTCATTTCTGGAGCTTGTCTCTCTGTTTTATTGTTATGCATATTGTTTTTGAATCTTGGAAATGAAAAAAAAAGGAGTATGTTAAGAAATATTAATACCATGCTATACTCAACAGAATACAAATATTATAACCTATTTTAGTCTACCCAATATATAACTAGTAAAAAACAAAAACAATATTTTTATTATATTAACAACTATTTTTAATTGTTATCATGTGGTCAAAACTGAATTAAGCATTTTTATGCATTATCTTTTAATTTAGGCACTATTATGTCCATGTAACCAAAACAAGCCCACTGGTATCTATTCAGTGCAGACTCATGGCAACCCTGTAGGACAGAGAAGAACGGCTCCATATAGTTTCCAAGGAGCACCTGGCAGATTCACACTGCCAACCTTTTTGTTAGCAGATACAGCATTTAATCAACACACCATCAGGGTTTCTTAAGTCCATGTTAGGAATAAGGAAACTGAAACACAAAGATGCTGGGGCAATTTGTCCAAGGTCATATTTCATGCGGCAACGCAGACTCAAACTCAGGTTGGCTGTTCTTACAAGTTCCATAGCTTCAACACCAGGCCCATTTTTACAGTGTTTGGTAACGCTTAGTACCAGAGGAACTATCAAGAAGTTATTTTCGAAATGTACCCTAACTGCTGGTAGTGATTGCAGTGTCTCCAGTGTCCCTATGCCCAGCTCAGAACTCCTTGGGGAGGGGTATATTGCTATTATTTATCAATTTAAAATGTCATTACCTTTTACCTCAGAGAAATTACCTATCACCACAGAATATTATTTAGCCATATTTGTTTAATACACAGAACTTTAATTCTTTCCATTTTTGAAAATAAAGCCCAGCAGAATTGTAACCAGAAGCCTTAATCAATGTTAGAATCTCAGGAAGTTTAGCAAAAATCTAGCTAAAATATTTTTCTGCAACAGGTATAAAATCTTAACTTTGCTTCTCATGTCATTCAGAATAAAATCCCAAATGTATGAGGCTCAATAATTAAGTCCGTAACTTTAATTGTTCTGAGGGCCACATAACTCATTGCTGAATATCATTATGGTCACCTTCAAAGTACTCACCTTCGGAAACTATGCACCAGCACCAGCACCTAGTCTACCCTTCAAAACAATTTTGGAACTCTTTATGGAATGGCCATTGCTCATGGTGGTAAGGGGATAAGTTCATGAACTTCATTGTATGGTTGTTTCTCAGGGAATCTTTAGCCAGTAAACAAATAACTGTGTTGGAACACCCTCCTACTCATCTGATTTGGCCCTCAGTGGCTTTTTCCTTTACTGGAAGATAAAGGAAACTTTGAAAGGAAGACATTTTGATGACATTCAGGAGAACAAGTGTAATAGGATGACAGCTCTGATGGCTATTCCAGAAAAAGTTTCAAAATTGCTTTGAAGGATGAACTAGGCACTGCCATCTACATAGCTTCCCAGGGGAGTATTTGGAAGGTAACACTAGCTATATTTAGCAATGAGGTAAGTAGCACTTTTTCTAGGATGAGTTCGTGAAGTAAATGGTCAGATGTTGTATTACCTCTAATGCTTGGTCTACATCTGGCCCTCAGAGACCACCCAGACTTCCTGCCACCTCGCTCACCCTCCTTCATATGTACTGGACTCCATGGCTATTGTTCTAACACATCGTGCCAACTGTCACATCAGGACACTGGAACTTGCTGCCATTCTGCTTGGAACTCTCTCCTTCCTGACAACTACATGGCTCATTCTTGAGTCTTCCCAAAGAACAAACAAATCTCTCTTAAAGAAGTACAGCCAGAAGGCTCCTTGACAGCAAGCTTGGGGAGACTTCATCTCGTTTACCTTGGACGTGTCTTCTGGAGGGACTGTGAGGCTTGATAAGGTAGGAAGTCAGCGGGAAAACAGAAAGACTCTTAATAAGGTGGATATCCAGTGGCTGCAACAGCAGGCTCCGATACAGTAACAACTGTGAAGACAACACAGGACCAGGCCGTATTTTGTTCCGTTGTGCACAAGGTTGTTATGAGTTGGAGGCATCTTGACAGTACCTAACAACAACAAACACTGATCAAGTGTCATGTTTCTGACAACCCTTTATAAAATAGGGACCCCTACCCCCTCATCCCCACCAAACAATCTGTCTTTAATGTTCTTCATCTATTTTTGTAATACATATTATTACATAATACCTGGTTCCAAATTCTGCTGTGCCTTTTATCCACATCCTCCCACAAAAATGTGTAGTGTTGTTTTGTTTAGTGCTCTGTTCTCATCACTTAGGCAGTGACAGGCCCTCAATAAATATTTGTTGCTTGAAAGCAGAAGGAATGAAGGGAAGGAAAGAAAGAGGCAGGACAAAAACCATAACACGAAATATCCCTAAACCCGGGCAACTAGTGGTACTAATGTACTCGTCATCGACATATTAAACATTTTGAATCCAGACTACTGTCATTCATTTAGGCCTATAAAGAGCTGCTAAATATTTTCCAGCAAACTGAGTTTGAAAATGGTTTGAATGAGAGGGAAATGCTGTGCCTTTCAAAATAAAATCAAGCAATGTGATGTAAGAAAAACAATGGACAACAGCAGAAGAGTCACATCAAGTTGTCAACCGCCAGTTTTCTCGAGTGTCCTGCCACCTGCATTCAACCTGCATGGCTGCGGCATCATTGAAGGAACTTCTTAATACCTCCTTGAAACTCACTGTGAACGCAACTGAAAGGCCTTTCCAGAAATGTATAGTCTATGTGGATTTCTTGCTTAAGTATTCATAATAGTTTATCAAACATAATTTTAGCCATAAAGACAATTTCTGGATATATAACACTGCCCTCTGCATTTCTATCACAATGAAGCAAGTCCCCTGTGAGAAAAAAAATTTAGATGAATATTATGAATGTAATAATTGTTGCTAGCTGCTAGTCAGCCCCTAAGTCATTGCTCAGTATTCCCAGCCTACAGCGTGTTTCTTTCCCCCTGTATACCGTGGCCTGTCTCCTGTGCATTCAGCGTTCTAACCAAGAATGTGAGAAACATTTCTACGCACGTATTATGGCTTCATTTCTGTGGTCCCCTTCTATTTGTCATTTTTCCTCAATTTCCGATTTGTCTGGCAGTCGCAAACTCTGACTCTCATGATGTAAGACATTGAACCTGTGGTGTTCTTATTTGCCTGGAGCAACAGAGAAATAAAAGAAGTCAGGAAAAGAAGGAGGAAATGGAATTTGTGGCTAAGGGCCTCAATGAATGACTGCCTCCTTTGCTATGAGATCAGAAATGGATAGTGCCTTGCTACCACTATTGAACATTGTAATCAATGATTCTGTAGAAGAATCTTGATCAAAACAAATAAAGTAAAGGACAGAAGTTCAAATTATCATGGAATCTAAACTTTCCGGAGCCGTGGAGACTGGGTGGATCCTGAACACTACTGCCCTGAGATAACCTTTAAATAATATTAAGACAAAAATATTGCCTAAAATCTTCTTAAAGCCAAAAAATAATTTAGCTTAACTATTAAAGAATATTATGAGTATTAACTTACAGTTGCTGAACTAGTGAAGAGTATTACGCTCTTTTAAGATCAATCCATATGGTGTCAAATTGACAACAGCAACTCAAAAATTAGAAAACTTAAGAAGCAGTGCATTTTTGCTAGTGGTGAAGGAAACAGCTCAGAAAAGGAGTGTGAGAGTGGTTGTTCAACTGGAAAAATGTAATCAATGTCACTGAATTGTACATGTAGAAATGCTTTAAATGATGTATATTCTGCCATACATAGTCTCGAAAAGTACAACAAAAATAAATTACTTAACAGCAACCATTGTGGCTCTCTGTTTGAGCTCAAATGCAAGCCACATGGACTAGAATGTGCCCCCAGGGAAAAACACCCTAGGATTTCCTTGCTTCAAAAGTCAAACACTTCCTATACTCTCTTGATTTGGGTAGCTCTCTAGAGTCTTAAAACAGTTGTCATCTGAGGAAGGATTAGTCTGATACAAGGTTTACCAGTTTGCCAGTTGCCATCACATCATTACCAAGGCTGGGCAATGCATTGGAAGCAGAAGTAGCACTGTATTCCACGGTGCTGTCTTAGTCAGCCAGTGCTGCTTTAGCAGAAATGCCACAAGTGGATGGCTTTAAAAAGAGAAATTTTATTTGTCGCATTTCAGTGAGCTAAAAATCCAAGTTCAAGGTATCAGCTCCAAGGGAAGGCTTTCTCTGCTGGGTCTAGAGGAAGGCCTTTGTCATCATTCTTCCCCTGGACTGGGAGCCTCTTAGGTACAGGAAACTCAGTCCTTTCCAAAGGATGTACTCAGCTCCTAGCCTTGTTTTCTTTCTTGATGGTATAAGGTTGTCAAATCTCTCTACTAGCTTCTTTATATCCCAAGAGATTGCTTGAAGGTACAATATAATCCCACACATTAAAGATCTGCCGCGTCAACTCAATTGCCACCTACCCTCCCTTATTCCCTTATTAACATCACAGAGGTAGGGTTTACAGCCTGCAAGAACCTCATGAAAAACCAGGAACCATGGCCCAGCCAAATTTCTACACACATCTTTGGAGTAACATTTGGCTCTTTGGAGTAACATTAGTCAATCCATGACAAGGGTTTTTGGTAGCTGATGTTTTGAAAGTGAGTCAGGCCCTTCCTACAAGGTACCTCTTGGCGGCCTCAAATTTCCAACATTGTGGTTACCAGCTAAGCAGATTAACTATTTGCACCAACAGAGACTCTTTGATGTAAGCTATTCCACCATTATTAATACTGAAACTACACAGAGGATTCACTGAAAGATGCACAGCTAAGGGCATAATAAGCAAAGGCCTCAAGGAGTCAAGGAATGAAAATGGGTTTCTTAGAATGATGGTGTTATTAAAACATCTATTTTAGAGGTTAGATGCAAATAAAAGGAAGAATAAAGGATTGAATAAAGATTGGTGTTGGGACAATACTAGACAAGTAATAAACACTGCTGACATAGAGAAGAATGCTTTCGAATTTATGAAAAAGCCAGAAAAATACCTTTGGCTGTTAGAATATAATATATTTTGGAAACTAGAGCTGTCTGCAGTGATCATCCAGTCTAACCTCTTATCTTATGGATAACCAAGAAGTTGTTAAAATTTGTTAAAATATACACAGCTAATTAGCAGTAGAGCCCAGCATAGAAACACAAGCTCAGCAATGCTGTCGTCTGTCAGAGCTAACATGATTTATGGAAATTGTAAACTTATTCCACAGAAGACAACATTTTCTCTTATTTCAGCAGTATAGGCAGACAGCTGATAGTTTGTTTCCCCTCAGTTTCTTACAAATGCTTATAAAAACATAGGTTGAAAAAAACTCATAATGATGAACATATATAAAAGGGATAATTGGTGGGAAACTATATTTTGACTCTGAACTGCTATAAACATATATAACAACTCTGTATCAGTTTATGCTGACATAAATTGTGTTCTTTCATCCAACTTCTGCTGAATGGTAGAAATTATTACATGTCTAAGACATAGAATTAGAAGGTACCACAAGATACAGCAAGAACTAGTGATTAGACCCAGTTGCTTGTACTGAAACATAACTTCCAACAGGATTTTGACAAAGAAGGTATAGGTAGTTCAGACAAGTAGATGGTATCAGACATATTTCAGGTTCCCTCAACAGTAAACAAAGGGCAAGAAAACCACTCACAGTTGTGAAAATTCAAGTTCATGTTGACATTAGGAACACCTCAGCAGGTAGAAGGCTATGTTGGTTAACATTATGTAAAGTGACAAGGCTATGGTCCCCAGTTTGGTAAAACACTAGTACTGTTACAAAATAGTCGTATGTGATTAAATTAATTGAACATAAGTAGATTATCCTCTATAATGTAGGTGGCTTCATCTAATCAATCAAAGGCCTTAAGAAAAACAAAGCAAGGGCTTTTCTCTAGGTAGTTGTTTTAGTCAGCTAGGCTGCTCTAACAGAAATACCACAGAGTGGATGGCTTTAACAAAGAAAGATTTATTCTTACACAGTCCAGTAGGTTGCAAGTCCATATTCAGGGTGTCCGCTCCAGGGAAAGACTTTCCCCTTGTTAGCTCTGGAGGAAAGTCCGGTATTACATCAGTCTTTGTCCAGGGAGCGTCCTCACGCAAGAACCTCTGGTCTGAACGATGAGCTCTGCTCCCGGTGCTGCTTGCTTGATGGTAGGGAGGTTCTCAAATTGTCCTTGTTTCTTTTTCCTTTTATTCCTTGCAAGCTAAAAGCATTAAGGGTGGGGCAAGCCATACTCCAGGGAAATTCCCCCCACAGCAGGAATTCACAGCCCCACCCTAATCCTTTAACATACAGGTTAGCAAAACCACACAATGGAGGACAGTCCCAAGATACTGAGAACCATATCCCAGCCACGTGGCTGCACACATTTTTGGGGGGACACAATTCCAACCATGACAGTAGTATAACGTAAATATTTAACTTTAAGAAGCCTACACTCTTCCTGTCACCTGACATATGGATTTAGGGCTACAAGACTGCAGGAATCTCCAGCCTGCAACTTGACATATGGACTTAGGATTTGATAGCACCTACAATTATGAAATCTAATTCTTTAAAATAAATGTTTCTCTGTGTACACTTATCTCTATCCCTATCCACATCCATATTCATATTTATATCTGTATCTTACCAGTTCCATTTCTCTAGGGAATTTCAACTAAGACAATGGGCTTGATGAACATGGAATACATGACTCAATCTTATAACACAATTTGTGGAGGGAACGGCAGTTCCAAGCTTCCATTGTTTTTTAAGCCATCTTCCCTGCATTCTCTACCCCTGCCTTTACTCTGTTTCATTTCTGGCTGAGAGCAAGTTTTCTGTTCTATACTCCCAAGGTTCCCCATGCATTTCTCCATCAAAGTTCTTTGTATATTTTATGCACAGCTACAATTGACCAAAGAAGAAGTGATACCTTTGACTTGCTGTGTTGATGCAAGGTACTGAATACTCCATGGACTGCCAAGAGAATGAAAAATGTCTTGAAAGAAGTACAGCTGAAATTCCCACTGGAAGTAAGGATGGTGAGAGCATGCGTCATAGACTTTGGACATGTTGTCAGGAGGGCGAACGACCTGAAGAAGGATGTCATACACTGTGAAGTAGAGGGTCAGCAAAGAAAAGGAAAACCTTCAATGAAATGGATTAACACTGTAGTTGCCACAATGGGCTCAAGCATAAAAATGACTGTGCGGATGTCACAGGGCAGGCAATGTTTCATTACATTGTACACAGGGCTGCTATGATCAGATCTGACTTAACAGCATGTAAATACCATGAAAAATTACTACAACACACACAGACCAGATTACAAGTGCCTTGAAGACATGAACTATGCTTTCTCTCTATATCCCCAAGGTTCAACAAAGTTTTTAGCTCAAGTTAAATACTCCATTGTTTCTTCATGGATAAATGGATGCATAAGTGTATGGATAATACATTAAATTAACCCACAGTCTGAGACACAAGAAAACACACAAGAACTGTAAGTCCATGAACTGAACCCTACTATAAAAGATAGTATGGATCTTACAAAAGAAAAAGAAACAAGTACATATACGAAATGTGCAGTCTGATGGTCTAGGTTCAAGTCCTAGTCCAATTATGGACTAGAGGAATCACTGGGATAATTCACTTTACCGTTTCTGTATGTCAGCTTCCTAAACTCCAAAAAGGGATGATATTACCACTTCCCTCAATTCATGAGTTAGCTTTGAAGATTAAATAAAATAAAGTGAATGAAAGTCTTTGAATGGTGTTGGTGTAACAGATTTTCTTTTATGTGAATTTATAGCCTTGGGTTTGTAATTCTTTCATAATGATTGGTCAGGCTACAATCTGCCAAAAGATAGGTCAATTTTTAATCCTCATCAGCAACTTTCTTACGAGGATGAAGTGTTGAAAAGCAAAAATTGTCACTTCAAAGACTAAGGTGTATGTCACCCAAGATGTACTATTTTCAGTCACTTCATATGCTTGTGAAAGCTGAATGATAAATAAAGAAGATCAAAAAGAAAAAAATTGATACCCTTGAATTATGTTATTAGTGAAGAATATTGAATATACTATGGACAGCCAGAGGAATGAATAAGTCTGTTTTGGAAGAAGTATAGCCAAAGTGCTTCTTGGAAGAGAGGATGATAAGACTTCACCATATACACTTTGGACATATCGTCAAGAGGGACAGTGTCTGAGGAAGGACACCATACCCAGTAAAGTCAAACTAAAAAAACCCACTGCTGTCAAGTTGGGTCTGACTCATGGACACCCTATAGGTCAGAGTGTTGCAGGAAGAAATAAAAACAAGGCCTGTCAGAAGGAAGAATCATCAGAACATCCATATTTATAAGAGGAAGGCTCTTTGTTCCAGCCAGTGGGTCTGCAGCAGACTAACATCCATAGTGGCTGAGCGCCTTGATAGCTCTGTCCCCATCTTTTTGTAGAACCCAGAAAATGTAGACACAGGAATTATCATACTGTCTTCTTACTGGTGTTAGCAGTTTACAGAACCAGAAGTAAGCGTTAGTCTCAGGTTTCTAGAAAGTGAAGTTCTTACAAATTCCTAACAGCTGGGACACCATGGGGGATGGGGATTTCACGGGTGGTATCCTTGAGTTTTCTGGGAGAGACCTCTGGCATTCCAGATTAGAATGCAACTTTTCAGAGTTTTCTCTCTCAAGAGTAGAACTGCCTGATAGAGTTTCCAAGGAGCGCCTGGCAGATTTTAACCGTCTACCATTCGGTTAGCAGATGCAGCTCTTAAACCACTACACCACCAAGGTTACCTGGTAAAGTCAAGTGTGAGCTAAAAAGAAGAAGACCTTCAAGGAGCTGGACTGACACAGTGGCTACAAAATGTGCTCAAACAGAAGAATTATGAGAATGGTGCAGGACAGGGCAGTGTTTTGTTCTGTAACGCACAGGATCACTGTGAGGAAGGACCGACTTGATGGTGCCTAGCAGTAACAACCAAGCAGTATGCAAGGGATGGGTCAATTGGCACTCCCGGTAAGTGGCTTACAAGGGATTGGTTAGTTTGCTATCCAAATAAGAGCTTTGAAGAGAGTGGTCAGTTTGCAACCCACTGTTACACAGATTGGCTGTGAGGGCTGCACCCAAGAGTTGACATTTACCAATGTGGACCAGAGAGTCTCACCCAGTCTCTTCCTGAATTGGCTAGGGAAGCCCTACCCGGTCTAATTCACACGGATTGACTGGGAGGCTGGCCAGTGGCTAATGAAAGCCTTAAAACGCAGAGCTTCAGATCTGGCTCCCTGATCCATGAGAGCCAGGAGGGAAAATGTCTTTGAACAAGAGGCTGTGTGCTGAGAACGTCAGAGAAGAGCTGTACTACAGGCCAAGGGATGTAGTCAAGACTGAACAGTTAACATTGAAGACCAAGAGGAACGGCAGCAAGGAGAGCAGAGCCAAGCAAAGAGAAAAACGGTCACAGTGGTGTAAGTGAGGGGAGCCATGAGACCGACAGAAGGTGGCAGTGGGCAGAGTCAGGCTGTAGAGAAAAGGTCAGTAACGGTGAATCAGCTCACAGAACAGAGCTGGGCACCTCCAATAGAGAGACTGCCAACGAGGAAACAACCAAAAAAAGGCTTTAAGAATAACTTTAAAATGTATTAAGACACTGTTAAAAACCCTTGGGCCTGCACATACAAGGGTGGCCTGTACAAGTTTTGCCCTGAGAGCTGTAATAATGTCACCCAAACCACAGCACTGGCCCAGGCTTTTCCCAAAGCTGCTGGCAGGGAGCTGGACCACCAAGTGCAGGGGGCCAAACACCGTCAACCAAAGTCATAAAGAGAGGGAACAAACACAGTCACACCATACCTGCGCTACAGATGCCTACCCAGTGACATAGAAATGGACGTGAGTAATAAATGAGTTCCTCCTCTGCAATGCTACAGTGCTTCACCCCAAATATGTTTCTGTTGTTTACTATTTGCGTTCTACAAGTTTCTATTCTTGCTTACTGTCTATCTTCTATAAAAGTGGCTTTCAATCGCCAACACTGCAAGTATTGTGTATTGCACAACCGGATCAGATGGGGAGTCTTCACCCTGGTAGCCTTTGATAAAGGTACAAACTGCGCGTACACGCACGTGTATACAGTTCACATACATACTCATGATTGTTTCTCATTGACAGCTCTGAGGAATAACATCAGGGGTACTTGGCTTACAACCAGTTTTAGAGATCCAAACAGTAGTGAGCTTAAAAATGGGCTCAAGTGTTCACTCAGAGTGACCGTCCTTTGGCCAAAAATTAAATCAGAAAGAGAATTTAACAGCTCTGGGGCCAGGAAACATACTTTTGAATCAATCAACACCAAATTAATAATTGAAAGAGAAAATAGCCATGAATAACGAAGTGCATCAAAAGCATGTGCACCTGAGCTGAAGTTTTATAAAAACTTTCCAGAGTGTTGGCTCCAGGGCTTTGAATGGATTCATTCCAGCTTTTTGCACTTCTAACAAGTTGGCAGGAAGTTATACACAAGAACCACCCTGATGTTTTATTAAAATGTAGATTCTACTTTAATGTAACTATAATGAAAACGCAAATTCTCAGCTTAGAATTTGTTAGAAGTGCCAATTATCGGCAGGGTTTCAAACCAGAATGAACCAGTTGGAAGCCCTGGTTGATTTCCTCTTGCGCTTGGTATCACGACAAAAGAACAGCTTCCAGTAGGGAGTCATTTCATTCCGCTGTTACAAACTGTTACCAGAAAAACAAATCCACTGCTATCCAGTCGATTTCAACTTATGATGACCCTATATACAGGGTAGAGCTGTCCCTTAGAGTTTCCAAGGACCACCTAGAGAGTTTGAACTGCTGACCCTTTTGTTGGCAGCCCTAACACTAATCTCTACGCCCCCAGGGTTTTCCATAAACTGTTAGGGTAACCCCCGGAAAAAGTAGTACTTTGTTGCTGTTTCACGGATATTTGCTTTTCATCAGATGAAAAAGTAAAAATGATTTCTCTCTCTTTCATCTGAAAACTTTAGAATCTGAGAAATAGGAATCATGGAGCTGGCCACCTTCGTTTTACAGGAGGAAAACTGGGGAGGAATAGACTGCATGAGGCCCTCTGCTGGTGAATGATCGCATCGGCGAGGAAACCAGCTCTCCTTCCTAAAGCCTCCACCGCGCGCTCTACCCGGTTCACTGCATCAGTCTCCTGCATTATTCCCTGGGGCTAAGGAAACCATCCAACTCTCCAACTGTCTCAAACAGATAAAGCATTTTGAACTCTTTTAAAATGCATACATCAGTATTTTGAACTTAATTACTGTTTAGTTATCTCGAAATGAAATCTGTAGAAAGTCATTAGCTCTGTGGAAACGCTGGTGGTGCAGTGGTTCACTGTTACAGCTGATCAACAAAAAATCAGCAGTTCAAATCCACCAGGCACTCCTTGGAAACTCGATGGGGCAGTTCTGCCCTTTTCTACAGTTTTACTAGCCGTCAATATTGACTCCACGGCAACGGGTTTTGATTTCATTAAGCGGAATCACTCAGTTTACTGAGGATGGTATTTTAGTCTCCAGGAGCTTCTGTCTAAATTTAGATTTCTATTGCAACAGTATTTCTTTAAACCATAAAACTTAACCCAGAAGTTATCCAGTTAATGTCACTTCACCTCTAAATAAGGGGTTTATTTAAATATAGGTAAATAGTGACCTCTGGTGGCAAAACTTTTTAGTGTTGTAAAGAACTGAGAAAACTTCGACACTGGCCAGAATGAAGTTCTTAGTAATGCTAGAATATTGATGTCCAACAAACATACACTTACTAACACAAAAAAATAAAGAAAATGGATGAATGTCCTACACTTCCATAAAATTTTTCTAAATAAGAGGCAGAACTTTAGGTTCTAATTTTGGAGAATTAAATATAATTTTTTAATTCAAACTATACTGACTCTTGCTTACCTTTCGTTCTAAAAATTAATAAATTTTAAATTTAAAAACTATAATTAGGAACATATGGTTGACTTTAAACTACGTATTTATCTACCTATTACTTCACCAAATGCCAGAACACAATCCACATATCTATCCTGTGCATTTGTCAAGGTCAGTTAGCAAGCCTGATCGCTGCCACTTGAGAAGGATAGTTACAGATAACAGTAGTTAGTTCCTGGCAGTTTTGATGCAAATACAACAGTTCTTTCCTGACAGTTGTTAGGTAGACACAACCATTTCCTTGGCAGTTGAGCCATAGCAACATCTGCAGCCATCTGCCAAGGTCGACCCAGAAAGGACCTAACTCTTACTCCATTCCCTCTCCACACTGTCACGATAGTCTTTGGGAAGGACCCATTATGCGGACCTATGACCCACAGTTCAGTGTCACCAGAACCAGGAACTACGCCATTACCCGCTCACTTACAAATATACAAAAGGGCCCCCTCCTAAAACTGTATAGAGTCTTCTCTCCATTCACAGAGACTCTTTCGAATGTGCTTGTACTTTGACTTAATAAAACTTCTCTGCCGTTCACCACTAAAAAGCTTAATCCCATTGCCTAGGAGGAGGGGGAGACTGCTGCCTAGAGGGAAAGGGGAAGGCTGATTCGGGACTTGTTAATTTGGTCTCCCAAACCTGAACCGGGTTGCTCTGGGTCTGACCAGTTGCAGTATCTAGACACATCGACTTGAATGTTTTTAGCTAGTGCACAACTACTAGGAGATGATTATTTCTTTTCCGAATCAAGGTTGCCATTCCAGGCAATATATACTGAGATTTAGAAGATTTCTCCAATGCTTACATATTACTCTAACATGCAATTACCTTGAAGAAATATTATAACTAAAAATAAAATTGAAAGTGTCTCCCTCACACCTTTATTGATTTTATAAAACAGCTCTAATTTTTTGCTTTTATAAAACTATAAAAATAAATAATCCCTGGATCACACACTGACATAATTTCCGGATTCATATTTTCTTATTTCTATGTAAAACATATGGCAAACTTGCTCCTGACACACAGCCAAGCCACCACTGAATTTATCTGCATAGTCTTAATTTAGTCTAAGCTGCTATTTTCTAGAAAGTCGTTCTGGAAGACTTCATCATTTTTTCAATATTTCCATCACTGGTATTAACAATTCGTTTCCTTTTCAGGTCTGTTTTCAACAGAATCAAAAGAATGCCACCAACTATTATACATGTAATAAACCCCAAACACTAAATCTGCTAAATTTATGTGAAAATTATTTGGAATTATCAGCAAGATTAAACCCACATCAAAACATGCACATTTATACATGGATGTTCTATCTGCAAATCACAATTTTATGGGAACCACCACAAGTCTCACTTAAGATAAGTGATCTATCAATATACTCTAAAGGGGAATTATTAGTAATATAAAGGTAAAGTCATGGCTCATCTACAGAAAATAAAAAAGGATATTAGGGTACCAATAAAAGCTGAATGTTTAACATGTTCACTGTGATATCTGTAAGATTTATATCAGATCTCATCTTGGAGATCGTTACATCATAATACAACAGACGAACTACATCATAACTGCCAAACCACTGAGAGTCATCACGAAGCCAACCTGACACGCAAACCCTAATGATTATAGTCCACTCTTTGTCAATGTGGCACCTCTAGACGTCTCCTTAAACCATACATATCTGTAAATAAAACCAATTACAAAGTCATACTTGTGCCTAACATGATATAAATAACAGGTGTACAACTGAAAAAACACTTGTGTTGTTTGCATCTTGTATTTTATAAGTGAAAGAAACAAAGATGTATGATGCATGCATAGAGGGAAGACATAATCAAAACAATAATAGTGCTCATTGCTCCAACAGGTCACTTGATTGTGACTGGTACTTACAACTACCTTTTTTTATCACTTCCCTTTGCACTCAGCAAGATCTCAGCTGCTCATGGTACTTTGCCCAGTGGAGTGGCACAAATCTTCATTCCTGGAGGTTTTGAGCCATTAGTAGTCATGCTGGAATTGGATTGCTGTAATTTTCCTCTGACTGTAATCACAAGGCACAGTACTAGTGATAGATGCCCTAAGGGATCTCCTGCATTCCAGACATACTACTCTTTGTCTCTTTATGTAAAATCAATTTAATTTCCTCTTGGTATTCAGGATCAATCAGATCAGCAGTATGACATCTCCTCTCTTTGCCTGAGAGCTCCATGCATCATACATCTTTGTTTCTTTCCCCACAGTGTTAAGGTTGGCTGCTCTAGAGATCTTAGTTTCAAAGGGAGTAATGCTCCCACCTGGAGACACAGCACTGATTCCACGGAACAGGCTCCTCACACCTCTGCATCAACAGGCAAAGAAGTCAGTTACCGTACTGGCTGGTGTAATTGATCCTGATGACCAAGAGGAAATCACACTGATATTACATAATGGAACCAAAGAAGAATATTCCTGGAATGCAGGAGATCCCTTAGAGTATCTCTTAGTATGACCATGCCCTGTGACATAAATCAATGTAAAACTACAGCAACCCATTTCTGACAAGACTACCAATGGCTCACACCCTTCAAGAATGAATGTTTGTGTCACCCCCACCATACCAAGGTCCACAGCCAGCTGAGGTGCTTGCTAAGGGCAAAGGGAATACAGAATGGATGTTAGAAGAAGATAATTCTGAAACTTTTTTTAAGAGGTAGTTCTAAATACCAGTTATGAACACTTGACTAGTTGTAGAAATGAGGACTCTAATTGTTATGAGTATTTTTGTTTTGTTTATGTGCATCAGACATTATTGTTTTCTTACAGGGCTAGTGCATTTTTAGTTGTATTTTGTGTTCTTTGCACTATGTTAGGTTCAAATATGAATTTTCAATTGACTTTACTCATAGATTATATATGATTTAGGGAGTTGTACACAGAGGACAAGTTGACAAGAGATGGATTGTGATGGTTGAGAACAATTTGACTGGACCATAGTTCCCAGTGGTTTGGCATTCATATGACGTTGTGATCACTTCCATGATGAGATTTGATGTAACGTGATCACCTCCATGAAGAAATGTGCTGTGAGTAACCAATCAGTTGAAAAGGCGTTTCCACGGGTGTGTGGGCTGCATGGACATTTTGGTAAGAATCATGAGCTTTTACTCATTCAGTACCCTGCAGTTGACTTCTGTTCATCTGACCCATAGTTCTCAGGACTTGAGTTAGCAGTTGACCTGTGGTATTGTCTGTCAATCTTGAGATTTACCTATCTTGGCAGAGTATGAGCAAGAGCTCTGCTCTCTGATCTTCTGATTTTGGATTTGCCATCCCTTCCAGCTATGTGAATCAAAGACACCTGTGTCCTGATTCATAGACCTGGAAGATTTCAGCTTCTACAACCACACCAGTCATTTCCTTGACATAATTTTTCTCTCTGTCTCATATATATATATATATGCACCCTTATACAAATACATTTAAGTGTGTGTATGTGTATACATATATAAAAAACCCAAACCAAACCCACTGATGTCAGGTTGGGTCTGACTCATAGTGACCCTATAGACTAGAATACAACTGTCCCATAGAGTTTCCAAGGAGTGCCTGGTGGATTTGGGATTTGAACTGTCAATCTTTTGGTTAGCAGACGCAGCACTTAACCCATTACACAACCAGGATTTCCACACACACACATACACTGTTGTTTTTGCTTCTCTAAAGAACCCACCCAAAGACAAACAGAAATAAAGGAAATTTTTGAAAACCAGAGTAAATTTATAAAAAATATTAAAAGGAGTCCTTCAGACAAAAAACAAATAATGTCAGACAACAATCTGAGATTAAGACTTATGGCACCATCACCTTGATATTAAAGTAAATAATGAATTTTCAAAAATGAAATAAAGCTACAGGACTAAAAACAGGGGAGCAGAGACCTCAGTCTTTGAATCATGAAAACTTCAAAGTAAAAAGAGGAAACAAATGATGTTGTTATAGGGCTTTGATAAGGAGAGGATGATATGGCAACAGCAGAATATAACAGACTGTTTTAAACTTACGAAGATAAAAATAAATATCAGGGTAACCATAAAGAAAACTAATAAACCTTATCACAGAAACAAAAAAGAAGAAAACAATAAAGATGCAGTAAATAAAAATCAACAGTAATGAGGGAAATGAAAAGAAAAATCCATAAATAAAAAGCTCAGCACAGAAAACATATGAAACAAAGAAACTATTACCACCACAAAAAAGCACAACAAAATGACACCAGTGAGTTCATACCTGATGATAATTACATTGAATATAAATAGATTAAATTCAGCAGTCAAGAGAGAAAGTAGCAAGATGGGTAAGAATACATGATCTCTCTATGTGCTGGCTACAAGAGATATACCTTAGACACAAAAATAAAAGTAAGCTAAAACTCAAAGGATGGAAAAAATAACTTGGCTTGGTATACATCAAACAGAGCCAAACAAGAGCAGAAGTGGCAATGTCAATCTTTGCTAAAATAGACCTCAATGCAAAAAAACAACCAGCATAACAAAGAAGGACATTATATAAGGATTAAAAAGCCAATCTAACAAGATAACATAACCATAATAAATAGGTAGTCACCCAAGTGAAAGAGCTCCAAAATACATAAAACAAATTTTAACAGAACTCAAAAGAGAAATAAACAACTGCACAATAATAACACAAGACTTTAACACATCATTTTGAATGAAGAACAAAACAACTACAAAGAAACTTTAAAAAGTTACACAATATCTAAATAATACACTTAACTTGATTTCATAGGAATATGTAGAACAATCCACTTGACAACAGCACAGTGCACATTCTTTTCCAGAGCACATGGATGATTCTCCAGAACAGAGCACATATTAGGCCACAAAGAAAGCCTAATAAATTGAAAAACATCAAAATTATACAAAGAGTCTTCTTCGATTACAGTACTATAAAATTAGAAATCAATTAACAGGAAGAATAAGGAAAAAACCAAACTGAATAACATCCTTCATACAAACCACTGGATAACAGAAGAAATAGAAAACAAAATTTGATCCTGTGGACCTGAAGCTCCTGCACAGAGCTGGTTCCAGATTGAAGGCAGACTGATGCAACACAAGGAACTTCCTCAATTCAACAGAGAGAATACCGTACCCTGGAGCCAGCGCCCTGAATTCGTACTTCTATTGGAAGAACACCTTTCTCTTTGTTTAAAGACATCTACTTGTGGTATTCACTGTTACAGTAGCTCCTGTATAACCAAGACAGTGGAACAGTTTGCATGTTCAAGGTCACATAGATGGTGAGTAGTAGAATTTGTGCCTCAAAGATCATAGATGTGGTAAGTGCAAATACCTCTCCAGCTTCAGTTTTCTCCTTACTAAGTGGAAGGATTTAGTCTGGATAGTTGTAGAGAACATTACTAGTTACTCAATATCTATTTTTTTTTTTTCTGGCACAGTTAGAGAGTTACTTGATTGCCCAACCAGAATGTCATTTCCCAGTTCTCCTTGTAAACACGTTTGATTTAGTGATGGAGCTCTCACCAACTGAATGTCAGCAGAAATGATATTTATCACTTACATCACTGACTTATAAAAGCTTGTGCTAGGCTCCTGTATCTATATTCTTTTTTCACAAACTAAAATAAGAAAGTGCCTGAACTCAGCTTTATTCAGTGTTCAAGAGAATCACCCAGGAACTAAGTAAAAGAAGTTGAGCCTCTATAAACAATTGCCTGGAGCACAGCCACGTGACAACCTGGAATGCTTATCTTAGACAGTTACACATACACAAAAATAAAATTTTGTTTTCTTTAAGCTGCAAAGTTATTGTTAGTTTTCATTGTTACAGCATGCAATCCTTACCTTAACTACTACAGTGAATTTGCAAAAACCAAACCAAAACAAGCCTTTTGTCATCCAGTCAGTTCCAACTCATGGCTACCCCATGTGCATAGAGTACGCACTCTATAAGCTATGACTTTTCAGAAGCAAATCTCCAGGACTTTTTTCCACAGTGCCTGTCGGAAAAATCTGTCAACCTTTTGGTTAGTAGGGGAGTGCTTAACTATTTGTGCCACCAAGCGACTCCACCAGTGAAATTAAAGATGTCTTAAATTCTAAAATTCTAAAGTTTTCATTAAAGATGTAAAGATAATGTAAAGATAATGTTATGTTCATACTTTTATAATGAACAGAGCAATTAGTAGTGTGATAAAACTTGACTCCTTAGCACTACACTCCTTTCCCAGAATAATTTATGACATATACCATTTCTGCTATTTACTTCTCTGGCTTTTAAGCAATTTATCTTACTTTATATGATGACGTTGTTAGATATAACCTTAATATCTCCTACCACACTTTCTTGGACTTTTAATCCATGCCATAACATTAAGTAAAAACTACAATAAAGAAATTATGCTTTTTTACTATGGATAAGAAACTGTGCCAGATCAATTTTTCTAGTATTTGAATATCTTTAAGCTCTAAACCATGACTGAACTAAAAGAGATTTTCTTTCTGCAGTATTAACACTCTGAATTTTAACGAATAGATGACAAAATGTGAAAATAAATCAATGCATTCTGTATCAAAACAGTAGTTTCCAGTAGTATCATATGTGAGCTAACATATTAATGAAACATATTTGATGTTTTCTTGTTGAATATAGTTATACAGAAATAATTCCTGTTTCACCAAGATAGTGGCAAGTCCACCAGCAATTTGCCTATTACAGAATGGTAGCAGTTCCATCATTAAACCGTCAACTGTTACTGAGTGCCCCTTAAGTGCCTCCTTGCATAATGGATTCAAGAACATGTGTAAGAAATAGTTCTTACTTTCCAAGAGTTTTTAGTCTTTTGGGCAAGACAAAACTACGTATGTCAACTAATTCAAAACAAAGTCAGTCAATACATACCGAAGTGAGTTAGGGAAATGTTGCTGGAAAGAAACATCTTAATCTTGAATTTTGATTGATGAGCAGCGGGGAGGGGTGGGAGGATTTTCCAAGATAGGGAAAAACAGCAATGAACAAGGTTTAAAAATTAGTGGAATATTTCCAGGCCAACAGAGGTAAGTAAATAGAAAGCTGTGACTAACAGAAACATAAATAATGTTGGAAAGTTGTGAGGCTACATTATATGCAACTTCAGAAATGTGGGGTTATGGTT
Source organism: Heterohyrax brucei (assembly GCA_028571685.1). Lineage (NCBI taxonomy): Eukaryota > Metazoa > Chordata > Mammalia > Hyracoidea > Procaviidae > Heterohyrax > Heterohyrax brucei. Next base: position 147,112,699 of record CM053143.1, read on the forward strand.
CATACTGGACATCAAAGTCTATAAAAAGAAATGACATGTCTCCAGACAGTTGCATGCTTAAGTTTTTGAGATATCACTGAGACATTTTTACGGCCTCCCTTCTTAGAGTTATCTGTGATCACTCCTAGAACGCCCATGGTTTTAGCATTTGGAACACAGGAACACAGGGCTCTCATAGTCGACATTTAGAAAGCTCACACTGTGTTTAAGGCATTGTTCTAGATTCTGGAGAAACAAGCACAAACAAGATAAAATTTCTTCCCCAAAAGTAACCAACTGCCTAGAATGCATAAGCCAATATGCCCCATGAAAGAAATGTGTGTTGGATACTGCGGAGCACGAAACAAGGCACGACTGATTAATTGCACCAGTGAGTCCAGGAAAGACTTCATTGAAGAGCTTGTCCAAGGGAAGTATTTAAAGAGGAGTAGTCAAATAAGCAGAAAAGGTAGGGGTGGGGCCTGGGGGGCTGGAGACAGGAGAGGGGAAAGGAAGGAAGCAGAAATTGAACATCGTCAGCAGCAAGACAAAAATGCAAAGGCTTTAAATAACATGGTTATATAGGAAGAGCTTTGGTAGAGCAGGGTCTTGGGTTGTAAAGGGATCATGGTAACAGATGACTTTAGACAGGAATAACCTGCTCACATTGTTGTTATATGTCAAGGAGGCACTTAAGGGGCGCTCAGTAACAGTTATACGTGGATTCAGACTCACAGCAACCCTACGGGACAGAGTAGGACTATCCTATAGGGTTTCTGAGGCTGTAATCTTTATGGAGCAAACCCTGGTGGGATAGTTGTTAAGTGATACATGGTTGATAACCAAAAGGTTAGCAGTTCAAAACCACTAGACGCTCCTTGGAAATTCTATGGTGCAGTTCTACTTTGTCCTATGGGGTTGCTATGAGGCAGAATCGTCTCCATGGCAGTGGGTTTGGTTGGTTTCAAAATCTTTGTGGAAGCAGACTGCCAACACCTCCTTTTCCCACAGAGCTGCTAGTAGGTTCCAACCAATCTTTCAGTTACCATCCAAGTACTTAATCACTGTGCTAGGGTGGGTCCTGAACATCTTCACGGCGGCTTTTACATTTCATTACTAAGAAGTAAAAGTAGAACCCTGGTTGTAAGGTGGTTAGGGACTCAGCTGCTAACCAACAGATCAGCAGTTTGAATTCACTAATTGCTTCTTGAAGACCCTGTGCGTGAGTTGCTGCCGTCAAGTCCTTTCAACTCTCAACTGCGTTTTTTAATTCCCTTTTACATTTAGCCAAAAGTATTGTTCAAACAATTTGTGTGCTGTCCCATAATATATTCTGACGTTCATTCTTTGCCTTCTTCACTTACCTCTTTCAGCCTCAGCCTGTGCTGCTTCCCTGTTTTCTGAATGCTTCAAAAATCTCACTTCTCCTTCAAGTAATGACTCCCGAATAAATCAATTCCAGTAGCTTACTCTGACTTCTCTGTTCCTTCAACTACCATTCTACTTTGTATATATTCTAATCACTATTTCAGTGTCCCATCTTTTAAGCTTTTTACTTGCTTTATCCCCTCCTTCATTACACATTTCCTGAGGATACATGAATCCACTGTTTTTCAACTAGAGTTGCCATGTGTGGGAGGTGAGGAGTGAGTTCTGCCTTGCCAACAGTTTTTTATCTGCTTTGATTTTTCATCTGCTAAGAATTTCCATAGACTATATCATTTGAAGAAATAGTTTTGTAGACTAAGACATTAAAAAAAAAAACTTTGCATCCCCCATTTTTCAAAACACCGTCTCTTTCCTGTAGAGGTAGGCAAAATACATATGAGCTAAAAGGAGGATAACAAATATTTCCCTCCACCTACCAGAGAGAATAAAGGGATACCAACTATGAGAATTCTCATATTCAGTCAATTGGTGTATACTGGCATATGTTTTTGACAATTGCATAATCACTAGGTTAAACAGTTGAAGTGGTAAGTCAACATAAAAATAAACAATGTCAACGAAATAGATCATAGTACTAAATCAAGCATCTATAAAAGAGAAAATCAGAACTTTCTAAAATGATCAGAATTTCTTAAAAGAAGCAGTGAACTGGGATATTAGCAAGTATCAGCTCTGGTCTCCTGACCTAAACATGCAGCCATAACTATACCATTTTGGGTCTCAATCTTTGCTTTACCCCTGTGGTAGGCAGAATAACATCTCTCTTCAAAGATGTCCTATGAATACGTTATTTTACATAGTGCGGAAAGGGGGAGACAGGAATCTTAAGGCTGCATATGAAATTCAGTTTGCTCATCAGCTGATCTTTAAATAATATTATCCACATAAATGCAATGTAATCATACACACACTTAAACAGTTGAAATCAAATCAACTTCAGCTCATAGCAACCCCATGTGTTGCACAGTGGAACCACATTCCATAAAGTTTTCAAGGCTGTGAACTTTTGGAAGCAAATCTCCACAGCTTTTTTCCAAGGATCCTCTGGGTAGGTTTGAACTGCCAGACTTTTCTGTTAGTTATCCAGCACTTACCCTTTTCCCTACCCAAGTACTCCAGCATAATCACAAAACCAACTGCCTTTGAGCTGATTCCAACTAACAGTGACCCTATAGGACAGAGTAGAACTGCCCCTTAACGTTTCCCAGGAGTGCCTGGTGGAATTAAACTGTCAGTCTTTTGTTTAGCAGCCACAGCTCTTAACCACTGTGTCTCGGGTTTCCATGTAATCACAGGAGTTACTTTAATGTGGAAGAAGATACCAGGTGAATCATAAACAGGGAGACGGTATTGCAAGAACACTTGACTAACCATTGCTAATGTTTAATATTGAAGGAGAACATGGATCAAGAAATCCAAGCAATTTCTACAAGCTACAGAGAACAGAAAAAAAAAAAAAAAACTCTCTCCTACAGCTTCCAAAAAGAAATACAGCTATCCTGACACCTTGAGTTTAGCTCAGTGAAAACTATTGCAGCCTTTCAACAGCCAGAACATAAGATAACAAATTTTTGTGTTTTCAGACACAAGTGGTAATTTGCTGTGGCAGTAATAGGAAATTAATGCCGATGTTGTTAGCTATCATCTAGTCAGTTTGGACGCACAGCGTCCCTTGACACAACAGACCCAAATACTCCCAGGTCTCGTACCACTCTCACCATCATTGTGATGCTTGAGCCCATTGTGGCAGCCACTGTTTCAATCCATCCTGTTGAGGCTCTTCCTCTTTCTGCATGACCCTCTACTTTACAAAGCATTATGTCCTTCTCCAGGGACTTGTCCCTCCTGATGACATGACCAAAGTATATGAGACACTGTCTCACAGCATTCTGGCTGTAGTTCTTCCCAGATAGTTTTGTTCATTCTTTTGGTAATCCAGGGTATTCTTCACCAACACCATAATTCAAAAGCATCAATTCTTTTCAGTCTTCCTTATTCACTGTCCAGCTTTCCCCTGCATATGAGTCTACTGAGAACATCATACATTGAGTCAGGCGCACCTTCATCTTCAAGGTGACATTTTTACTTTCCAATACTTTAAAGAGGTCCTTGGTAGCACATTTTCCCAATGCAATGTATCTTCTTTTGACTTCATGCCTATTGCTTATAGGAGTTGATTGTGGATCCAAGTAAAATGAAATCCTTGACAACTTCATTTTTTTCTCAGCTTATCATAAAGTTGCTTATTGACTTAGTTGTGAGGATTTTTGCTGTCTTTATGTTAGGGTGTAATCCACATTGAAGTCTGTAGTCATTAATCTTCATCAGTAAGTACTCCAAGTCCTCCTTACTTTCAGCAAGCAAAGCTGTGTTATCTGCATAACATACATTATTACTGAGCCTTCTTCCAATCCTGATGCCCTGTTCTTCTTCATATAGTCCAACTTCTTGGATTATTTGCTGAGTATAAATTTAATAGAGCTGAAAGAATTGAAGAAAAAAACTCAAACTTTAAGTTGCAAAAGTGAAGGATTCTGTGCACAAAATACTAAACAATGCAGGAAGCATCAAAAAAAAAAGACGTAATGAACACATGAAATGATTCTATCAAAAATAATTGGTTGACATGTAATCATTTCAGCAGTAGCATGAGAGGACTGACAATTAAGTTAGCAGACTCACCCTAGAAAGTGTTCTGTACCTCATTGCTGAGTATCACTACAGTGACCTTCAAAGTACTCCCCTTGGGAAGCTATGCATCAATGCCAATGCTTAGCCTACCCTTCAAAGCAATTTTGGAACTTTTTCTGGAATGGCCATCAGAGCTGTAGTTGTATTACCCTTAATGTCCTGAATATAATCCAGATATCTTAGTTTCAATATTTCCTTTATCTTAAGGTAAGGAAAAAAGTCATTGGGGGCTGGATCAGGTGAGTAGGGAGGGTGTTCCAATACAGTTATCTGCTTCTTGGCTAAAAACTCCCTCACAGACAACCATGCAATTAAGTTCAAAAGCTTGCTGCCTTGAAATCGTGTACAATGGCAGTTCCAGACAGAGTTCCAAAATTGCTTGGAACAATTAAGTTGACAGACTTAACTGTTGGACCTTGTATGATCAAGAACGGGTGGTACTGAAGAAAGAAGTCCAAGCTGTGCTGAAGACACTGGCAATAAACAAGACTCCAGGAAAGGACAGGAATACTAACTGAGATGTTTCAGCAAATGGATGCAGCACTGGAGGTGCTCACACATCTATGTCCAGAAGTTTAAAAGAGAGCTACTTTGGCAACTGACTGAAAGATCTTTACTTATGCCTGTTCCAAAGGACAACAATCCAACCAAATGTAGAAACTATTAAATAATATCATTAATATCACAGGCAAGTAAAATTTTGCTGAAGATTACTAAAAAGCAGTTGCAGTAGTACGTCAACATGTAACTGTGAGTAATTCACACCAGATTCAGGAGAGGATGTGCAATGAAGGATATTCTGTCCAATGTCAGGTGATTTCTGGCTGAAAGCAGAGAATACCAGAAGGATTTGTATCTGTGTTTTATTGACCATGCACAGGCAATCAAATACGTGAATCATAAGAAATTACAGATAACATCATGAAGAATGACAATCTTCAGAAATTATGGATAACCTAATTATTAATCAGAAGAAATTAGGGATAACATTGTGAAGAATGAGAATTCCAAAGCACTTAACTGTGCTCATGAAGGACATGTAGATAAATCCAGAGGCAGTTGTTCCAACACAACAAGGGTATGCCATATGGTTTACAGTCAGGAAAGATGTGCCTTAGGTTGTATCCTTTCACTGTACTTATTCAGGAAACTAATACACACACCAAAATTATTTCTACCTTCCCCAAATGCTCAGAAACTGTTACTTTCTTACTCTCTTTCCTATTGCAGTCTGCTGTCATCACTCTCAAAATACCTTTATTTGTGAAATTATCATCATAGTTTGATAAGATAGTAATGTTTCCTATAAATTGCAGTCAAAACAATTACTAGGAAAAATACTACCAAAGCCTTAATGAATATTTAAGTCATGACTACAGAGCTATTTTTATCAATGTCATTTCAGAACCAATTTAGAAGTAAAATTTATTTTTAAATCCACAAATAGCACATAACATTTTTAACATGCTATTTCTCATTATTTTTAAGAATAAAAACTTTTTGTCAGTGTTGTGAATTGACCTCTTTATTAAAAAAACAGACCATTTGAGAAAACCATTGTTTGGTTTTCCCATAATGGGGGTATAGATGAAGGATAAGAGAATAAGGAAAAAAAAAAAGAAAATCTCACTTCTCATATAATTTCACCAAGATATTAAGAATCTATTTAAAAGACTGTGAAGGCCAAATAGAATTGGAAATTAGAGACAATCTGAAATTAATTTCATAATATATAGACTGCTTCTGTTTCTAACTTGCTTTTACTTCTGTATCTTTTGGAAAGTGCAGAAGATTGTTTTTATTTAAACAACAGAAAATCATCACTAAGCAAGATGTGCAATATACACACTATAATTTAGAGAGTGAATCCCTCTGAAGCTAGTTTTTTCATACCTAAAAGAGCTGATTTTACCCAACCTAGTTCCACAGGTTGATTCTGAGGATCTAATGAGATAATGCATTCAGTATACTCAGTTCCTTCACTGAGAACACCAAGAATTATATATGTTGCTGTCCAAACAAGTCAATGATTAATGTATAATATAACACAGAACAATATGAGAATCACTGGCAAAAGTGGAAGGGAATGGTGAGATACCTGCATCCCTAACGAGTAAGGGTTCCAACTACAAGCCAAGAATTAAGCATATTAATTGCTTTATGTACACTGCATCATCTAACCCTTATGATGATCTAATGAGATCATCTAACGAGGTAGTTCTTCTCTTTCTACTGATGAGAAAATTGAGTTTTAGAAGACTAATTAACACCCAAGTTATGAAAACAGTTAAGTGATAGACTCATTCATTAATGTATTCATTTAACAAATCATTATTCAGCATCTACTGTGTGACAGACATTGTTCTTGACACTGGCATTACAGTGGTGAATAAAACAGATAAAAATACCTGCCTTCAAGAAATTTATGTTTTGGAGGGGAGACAGGAAATAAACAGAATAAAGAAAAAATATGTAGTTTGGCAATCTGTTGCCATTGAGTAGATTCCAACTCATGGCAACACTATAGGGCATAACAGAATTGCCCCATAGAGCTTCTAATGAGCAGCAGGTGGAATTGAATTGCCCACATTCTGGTTCACAGCCTGAATGCCCCACCAGGGCTCTTGCAGAGAGCATGGTCACCAAGGTGATAAATTGCCAAGAAAATAAATGAAGCATGGAAATAGAAGGACATAGAATTTGACATTGTAAATCAATCCTCACACTGAACATGTTAAGTTTTATATCTTGTTAAACATTCAAGTTTACTTTTCAAGTAGGTGGTAAAGATACGAGAGAAAGCAATACATGAATAATGGGCTGAGAACAGTTATGTAAGTGGATATGCAGATATTTAAGGAGTAAGCATTTCAAGGAAAGCAAACACTAAGTGCAAAGATCTTGAGATAGGAGGTTAATGTGGCTGGAGCTAAGTATGAAAGAGAAGAACAGCAGAAAATTAAGTCAGAATGGTAATGAGGAACAGGAGCAGGTCATATAGGGTCTTGTAGATCATTGTGGTGTCTTTGGTATTTTCTCTTTATGGGAAAATAGAGTTTTTGATTCATAATAGATGTTTTTTCATCAGCAATCCTGGTAAAAACATGTCCAGCAAAAAAGAAGACGGCAATTTACATAGTAGAAAAGTTATAGATTGTCATGTTCTCAATGTATTCTGAAGTAGAGCCAACAGGACTTGCAGGTGACATAAATGTAAAGTATAAGATAAACAAAGGAGTAAAAAGCCACAGCAAAGTTGAGCCTAAGAAAGCAGAAAGATACTTGCCATTAGTCCTTAGGAGAAACAAGCATACTGGAAAATATCTAGAGTTTCAATTTAAACACAGTAAGTTTGATACTATTATTACTAGACATCCAAGAGCAGCTGTCAAATAGAAAGTTGATCATATCAGACAGAGTTTACGGGGAAAGTCTGGGTTAGAAAGTCAACATCTGAAACCACTAACAAAAACTCAATTCCCGATTTGTTTGCTCCCCAAAACCAGATCCTAACTTTAGTACAAATTCTTCACTGCATTCTGCATCTGTCAGACTAGCTTTACAAGATGCAAGCATTCCTGGAAACTACAAAGAGGCTTGCCTTTCAGGTCAGAGAAAAGATTTATATCTTGATTAGAATAATAACAATAACATCTCCCTTAGGGTCAAAAACTGACATATTGGTTTGTAGCCCCATATAAAGTTGGTTTTCTTAACACCAGCATTCTTCAGACATGGCAAAATCTGCTGTGTCTGGAATGACAACAAAGGTCCACTCTGTGTCATCACAAGACACAGGGCAATAGGAAGCATAGCAATCTGAAGTTTATGCTGCTTGTTGTCTCATAAGTAATAAACTCCCTAAATCCACGTAGACCTATTATTTTCTTACCAACAAGATTTACAGTAGCTACTGCTTAGAGACTGCTTTGCTACTTAACAATAACTATTAACTGTATTATGCTATCTGGAAGAGATACAGCTGAATGCTGAGGGACCAGGCAGAGTGACCAAACAAATCTGTCCTGGAAGAAGTACACCAGAATGTTTCTTGGAAGCAAGGATGGTAAGATTACATCTCACATACTTTGAATGTGTTATCAGGAAGAATCAGTCCCCGGAAAAGGACATCATGCTTGGTAAAATAGAGGGTCAGTGAAAGAGAGGAAGGTTCTCAATGCAATGTATTGACACAGTGGCTGCAACAATGGCCTTAAGTGTAACAACAATTGTGAGGGTGGAACAGGATGGAACAGTATTTCATTTTGTTGTAGATGGGGTCACCATGAGCGAGAACCAATTCAATGGCACTTAACAACAGGCAAAGAGAAAGAAGGTGCAGAGAGAGGGGATAGAATATTTCAGATAGAGAGAACAAAATATGTAAAAAGTCCTGGAAATGAGGTAGAGCACAGCCTTTAAGGCAGACAACAGTGGACATTCCCGAGGCTTTCATCCAGACAACTTTAAAAATGCAAGTTGTATCATGCAGTTCTATTTAAGGCTGAAACTAAACTTTATCTCTTCATGGTATTACTACTTGCATTAAAGCTGTATGAAAATAAATAACTCCATTAAGATGCAAATACTGGGCAATTGAGATGACTTAGGCAAGCTACTCACAGATCTCAGTCTCAAGAGTAGTAAAAAACCATACCCCACCAAAACTACAAGTTAGTGTACCTAAATCTACTTAGACTCGCTATTTTCTTACCAACCAGATTTACAGTAGCTGCTGCTCAGGGACTGCTTTACTAACCTAACAACAAATACTGCTATTTTATGCTACCTGGAAGACATGCAATTGAATATTGAGGGACCATAGATATGAGTAGTCACAATCAAAAATATTAAAGCCAGTAGTAGCTCAGTAATGTCAGCATAAAGCATGACAACATGACTGAAAGAAACGAGTATAGACGTGTAGGAGGAAAACCAGAAGAAGCCGTTCATACCCTGCTGTGAAGGAAGTTTAACTATGTCCTGGAGATCAAGAAGAACCGCTGACAAAATTGGAATGAGGGCAAAGGCATGATCTGAGTTGAACTTTGAAAATAAAATCCCTATGATAACAGAGAACAAGTTGCACTAGAGAAAAAGAAACGAGAGTAGAAGCAGAAAAAACAGGCTGTTGTTGTAATAATCCATGCAAGAAATGATAAAAGCTCAAACAAAGATATTAATAGAGGACTGAAAGAAGAGGACAGCTTCAACAGAAGAACAAAAATCATTTGGACTTAAAGCTGTATTTTTACAACTATAAGTTATGATTTTTACTGTAAATAAGAAAACAATGTACAACATATAGAAATAATAGGTAAGTTGCTCCAGTGTCTCAGGGATGTAAGAATCCTGTGGTGACTTCCCCCTAAAGCTGTTACTTCTCTTTCATGATCTCAAAAGCAGCCTTGAGCATCCCATTCTAGTACAACAGTGTTCATAATAGGAAGGAAAGGAAGTGGCTCTATACACAGACACCTCTCTTTGTTGTTGTTGTTTTTATCATAGAGGAAGGTCTTTCCTAGAAACCTTTAAGCTGACTTTCCCTTTGACCAGAATTGTGTGAAATGCCCACAGCTTAAATGAAAGGAAACTTGAGAAAACAAGATCTGGCCATCTCCAGTCTTGTCTTAGTCATCTAGTATTGCTATAACACAATACTTGTAGATGGCTGTCTTAGGCTGGGTTCTCTAGGGAAGCAAAACCAGTAATACATATATTATGAATAAAGAAAGATTTGTATAAAGGAAACAGCTCACGTAATTGTAGAAGCTGAAATGTCCCAAGTCCTGGATTGGAGTACAAGCCTCACATAGCCGCAGCAGCTGGTGAGCCCAAGCGCAGCAGGCCAGAGATTAGAGCTCCAGATCACGGGCTGTGAAGGTCAGTGGATCCCAAGATGGTAGGTGAGACTTCAAGGTTTCTGCTGATTCATAGAGTGTTAGGGACTGGTGACCCCAGGATCAGCAAGTCAGGGAAAAAGATTCCTACTCACAGGCTGTGAGGATCAATGAATCCCAAGAGCTGCTAGCTGAAGTCCCAAGAATGAGATGTAAAAATAAAAGTGGGCAGGAGTTGCTGGAAAAGTGCACAGACAGGAAATTGTCAGCAGAAGGCAAGCAGATGAGAGCTGAGGGTGGGCAGTGAGCCACCACAGGTCCCACCGCCACCAATTTATACAGCTGCCAAAACGTTAGTCCAGCCAAGTTGACACACAGTCTTACCATCACAATGGCTTTAGCAGAAAGACATTTGTTCTCTTACAGAAAAGTAGGCTAAAAGTGTAAATTCAGATCAGTGTTCCCCCAGACTAGGAGCTTCGCCACACAGCGACCTGGGACTCAAAGGGTGTGCCTTGGTCCTGGCACTGCTTTCTTAGTGGTATAAAGTCCCCAACTCCCTGCTCACTTTCCTTTTATCTCCCAAGGAGATTATTTCAAGGCACAATCCAAGTTCGTAGACTAAGTTCCACCTCTCTAACACAGCTGCTGCCTATTCTTCCTCAATAATGTCACAGAGGCTGGATTTACCACATATGGGAAAAATCACTCAATACTAGGAATCATGGCCCAGCCAAATTGATACACATTTTTGTGGGAAACATAGTTCAATCTATGAGGAGGCTCTAGAAGGTGAGATGGACTATAAAGAAGCAAGAGAGTATTGCTGTTGACTGTTACAGAGGTAACTGTTAGTTGTCTACCAGAGAAGTTGATTAAATGTGGAAAGCGAAAAAGGAGAAATCAAAATAACTTATTAGATAGCTGTCTTCAGCCATTCTCCAGATGGCATTGCCATTCACTGAACTAAACATTGCAAGAGAGACAGGTTTGGGGTAGACAGTGATGAGATTTCTTTAAGTGTGACAGCATATACTTTCAGAAAGTCTAGAACTCATTTTGATAAGGGGTCTAGATCTTACATTTGAAAGCCAAACTAGAGCTAAAATTTGAGACCCTGTAACTAATGCAAAGACTAGAAGTTTTTGTCCAGAGACAGTGTGTGAAGCAACGAAAGCCAATTAAGATTTAAGAAAAAAAAAATGTTGGCATGGATGCGAGGATAATGAAGCCTTTAGCCATTGCTGGGAGGAAAGCACAATGGCACAGTCATTGTGGAAAACAGTATCGCATTTACTAAAAAAACCAAAAATAGAACTACTATATGACCCAGCAATTCCACTTCTAGATACATACCCACAAAACTGAAAGCAGACACTCAAACAGAGACTTACACACTAGTCTTTACTGCAGCGTTATTCTGAGTTGCCAAAAGATGGAAACAAATTAAAGGTCCATTAGCAGGTGAATGGATAAGCAAAAAGTGTACATATGAGTACACATAATGGACTACTACTCAGTCAGTAGGAAAAATGAAGTCTTGATATGTGCAACAATATGGGTAGATCTTGAAGACCTTACATTGAGTGGAATAAGTCAATAACAAAAGCACAAATACTATATGATCTAATTTATATAAAAAGACAAAAGAGGTAAATGTAGAGAAACCAACATTTGTTAGTGATTCCCCGGGCCAGGAGGAAGAGGAATAGTTCTTACAAACCAAATTATTGCCATCAAGCCAATTCCAAATTGTAGCAACCCTAAAGGACAGAGTAGAACTGCTCCACAGAGTTTCCAAGGAGCACCTGATGGCCTTGAACTGCTGAACTTTTCAGTTAGCAAATGAAGCACTTAACCACTACGCCACTAGGATTTCCAAGGGGCTAGTGGTGATGCAAAAATCACCCTGAATAAGGGTAAGGTTGCACAGCTGACTATTATAATTGCTGTCAGTAAGTTGACTACTTTTAAAAAACTGAATTGGCAACAACTGTGTGATAGAGATAGTTAAAATAAAATACAACGAAGTGAAATAAGAAGACTAGTAACTGAGCCTATTTATGTACAACCAAATTCCTCATGAGATTTGACTCCTTGCTTTGGAGGTCTAGGGTCACGGTGTCACAAGACCCACACACTGCCGTCGAGTCAGGTCCAACTCATAGCCACCCTAGAGGTCAGAGTAGAACTGCCCCATGGTTTCCAAGGTGTGCCTGATGGATTTGAACTGACGACCTTTTGGCTAGCAGACATAGCATTTAACCCACTACACCACCAGAGTTTCCATCTTAGCTATCTAGTGCTGCTGTAACAGAGATATCACAAAGGGATATTTATTTTAACAAAGGGAAATTTATTTTCTTACAGAAAAGCAGGCTAAAAGCTCAAATTCAGGGCATCACCTCCAGAGGAAGTCTTTCTGTGATGGCTGTGGAGGAAGATCCTTGTCATCAGTCTTCCTGTGGGCTAGGAGCTCCTGAGGAGCAGGGACCCCAGGTCTAAAGGACACACTCTGATCTTGGCACTGCTTTCTTGGTGGCATGAGGAGCCCAACTCTCTACTTGCTTCTTTTTCCTTTATATCCCAAGAGATTGACACAAGGCACAATACAATCTCACATATGGAGTTCTGCCTCACCAGTACAACTGCCACTCATGCTCCCTCAATAATATCACGGTAGCAGGATTCACAACACATAGGACCACCACACAGTACAGGAATCACAGCCTAGCCAACTTACTTCCCATATTCTTGAGGGACACAACTCAGTCCATGACAGTGCCCAACTACCATTCCTGAATATTTTGATAAAAGAGTCTGTCAAAGAATCTTGATCAAAAGGGGGAAAATATAGAACAGAATTTAAAATTTTCAGAGATTGTAGACTTGCTGGAGTCATGGAGGCTGGATAAACCCCTGAAATGTTCCCCTGGGATAATTGTTAAACCTTAAACCAAAAATATCTCCTGAAGTCTTCCTAAAACTAAATAATAGTCTAGGTTAACTAGTAAAAAGTCTGTCTTGAACATTATGCTCTTTTATGATCTATTCCTGTAGCATCAAATTGACTACAGCAACTTGAAATATTTGATAGGAACCTTAGGGAACAGTGACTTTATGTTAACGGGGAGGAATAACTCAGAAAAGATGGGTGAGAACAGATGCACAACTCCAAAAATGTAATCAATGTCTCTGAATTGTACTTGTAGAAACGGTTGGGGGGGGAGGGGTGGAGAGAGCCAGCCAAAGAGAAAATTCAGGACAGAGAAGCTTGTATGGAAGATTTAAAAGGAAAGCTCATGGAGGTTAGAAGGAAAGCAGGAGATAAAATGTTTTAACATGGAAAAGAGATTAATGGTATTAAATGCCTCCTGGAGTTTAAACAAAAAGATGATGAGTGTCTATCAGCCTTAGCAACAAGTATGTCATGGGACCGTTGCCAAAGCAGAAAAGATCTAGGAGAGTAGTTACAGAGACGGGATTTTTCACTCATTACTTATAATTGTTGCTGTTTTTCCTTGAAAAATACATTTTCTTTATCAAGATTAACTTTTTTTATGTTAGCTTGCTTATTCATTACAAAAAGATGGCAAAATAAAATTTAAGAGATAAAGCGTGCAATTTGCAAACCAAAGTGGTGACCTCAGTTGGTAACCTGAGGCACAGTGTCAGCTAGTGTGGAAGAGTTGCCACTGAAGAAAACCCCCTACAATGTTTCCTCACTCTATTTTGTTTTTCTTTTTGAGTTCTCCTATAAATCTTTTAGATGAAGGTGGATACAAAGGTTTATGTTGCAGTACGTGTGGGAATAATGGATTTTTTATAGTCTTCGCTGTCTGTCACTGCTGTTCTGCAGAAGGTCAGCCAGCATGGCCAGCTGTCCCTAAAGAACTGTAAAAACAAAACCTACCGTGTGTGAGACGACACAATGCTATCAGAACAGCGTGTCCTATTTCACAGTCAATCATGCCCTCTTGTGTTCAAGTGTAGCATAGCAGCTCCCGTTCTCAAATTGAAATGCCTTGAACAACACTGAGTATCTCCAATGTGGCCAGAATCTATGACAGGAGCTGAGGATTTAGCTGTGGACAAGATCCTGAGGTTGTTCTCACCTGCCATCAGGTCGGCACCTGACTCACAGTGATCCCATGCTCAGTGGGACAAAACACTACTGTTACTATTCCATCCCCACGATCCGTTGCAGATTTGGACCACAGGGTTTTCATTGACTGATTTTTGGGAGCGGATCACCAGGACTTTCTGCCTAGTGTGTTTTAGTCTGAAAGCTCTGATGAAACTTGTTCATTATCATACCAACAAACAAACCTTTACTGCCGATGGGTCATGTCTGTGCATGACGGTCTTTGGTTTGGAATCTAACCAGGTCTCCAGAAAGGAAGGTAAGATTCTACCACTGAAACACCAGTGCCTTTGAAAAATGCCTGCAAGATTCCTGTCATCGTGGAGATAATTAAAGATTTACTTTGAATGTTATAGAAGTTTAAATTCCATTTCAAAGCCTTTTCATTTGAAAAGTAAGCTTTTTGTTACATGATGCAAATGGCTTTTTCCATCAAAAGAGAAAGTGTCAATAATTTCTTTAGTGCTCAGTCTTAAATTATTGATTTGATTTGTAGTTAAAACTTTTCTCCTTAACTTCCAGTGATTAAAACTTTGTAATATACTGATTTAGTTTTGTAACTATTGTCAAGGTTAGCTAAGGAACCTAATTTCTGCCACCACATATTAACATATTTTACTCCAGAACCTAACATTTCCTAGGGATAACAAAGGTTGTGGTTTTCCTTACAGTATTGATAAGGTTACCAAGGGAACCTGATCTGCCACCTGTCAACACTTCTCCCTCGCAGTTTGTGATGCAAATATAACTTTTCCCTGGCAGTTCTGATACAAATATCAAAATTCCTCCTGGCAGTTGGGAGGTGGCTACAGTAGCCTCAGGCCCAATCAGAAGCCAAGTTACTACCTTCCATCCCCCGCTTTTGCCTATATAAAGCATCCCCAGAATCTATGTAGGGTCCTTTTCCACTCACGGAGACTGACAGGATCCCTCTTTGGAACGTACTTTCCCTTAGTAAAACTTTTCCATCATTTGCTACTGAAAAGGATGCATCCTCATGTGCTTTCGGGAGTGGGGATCTCTGTTCACCCCCCCTCAGGAGACCAAACTTGCTGGTTCAGTCTCCAGAACCCAAAGCAGGTCACTAGGGGTCTAATCAGCTGCATGATCCAGACATCTATTATTTACAATAATGATCTTCAGTGTGATGCATCGTGGTGTTTAATTCTAAGTCTTTTTTGATCTTGATGTTAGTTGTTATCAAGAAGCTTATGAAGCTACAATTTCGCAGTTCATGATCCCCAGAAAACTTTCTTTATTAAATCACAGACAAGAGATAGAGCTTTTATTCTCTTACAAAGTTGAAATTCCCTAAATCTCATTACATCTTACCATCTGCATTTTTATGATTTTTATCTAAAGTCAACTCTGAAAATCTCAGTCCTGATACAAATTTCTCAAATTTTACTGTCTGGTGCTTGTGGTTCTCGCAACAAAACTTCTCGTTTTTACTGAAAAGAACAATGACTCAATTATGATTGCTGCATTTAGGTGATGTATTCTGTGACCCAGAATGAACCTGTCTGTAACAAGTTCAGCTGTGATAAGATGTCAACCATAGTGAGAAAATCTGGGAGAATGTTGCTTTTAATAAAATCAGTAATCATCCGTGTTAGCTTTTGACTACATGATAACTATCATTTCAGCTCTAGCATTAAAATCATCATATCTCTGCATTAGAATATTGCCCCCTGATCTGTAATAAGACCACTATGCATTTCTCGTTTAACCAATTGATGCAAAGTCCCTCTCAGGAAGATAGCAATATGAACTTGCTTTGTTAAGTCTCTAGTCTAATTTCCCATGTCTCCTGGCAGAAAGTAAGCAAGCCAGCCAAGTGCCGTCGAGTCGAATCCAACTCATGGAGACCTTAGGGGCCAGGGTAGAAAAACCCAAACCCAGTGCCGTCGAGTCGATTCTGACTCATAGCAACCCTACAGACAGAGTAGAACTGCCCCACAGAGTTTCCAAGGAGCGCGTGGTGAATTTAAACTGCTGATCTTGTGGTTAGCAGCCATAGCACTTAACTACTGGTAAAACTTACTTCTATCAGTGAAAAACCTGGTGGTGTAATGGGTAAGTGCTATGGCTGCTAACAAAGGGTCAGCAGTTGGAACGGCCAGGTGCTTTTTGGAAACTCGATGCAGCAGTTCTACCGTGCCCTATAAGGTCACTGTGAGTCAGGAATCAACTCAAAGGCAATGAGTCTGGTTTGGGGTTATCAGTAGTGGCTTTAGCGTCTGTCTCCCAACCATCCCAGATCGACCTAAAATCTAATTAAGAACAAGGTTCTTGCCATACCAACTTAGCTGCAAATGAAGTCTCCAGTCGCCTGTGAAAGGATGACTAACTCAAAGGCCCATTTACATGAAAAATCTGGAAGTTCCACTTGCCCTCTCAGGCAGAATATTGTATTTTTTAAATAAATGGGTAATGGGAGCATATTTCATTTTTCCCTAGGGAAGTTTTGCCTTATTCGAGTATATATCAAGTCTTTGACTAAAATTATGAATAAAAGCTTATCAGACTTTCATGTGCTCTGAAAAGACTGCCTTACATATGGAGGCCTAAGTCATGAACCAAAGACCATGATCTGACCAACATTTGTTCACGTGCGACATAAAAGGCAAGGTGATACTTTTGCTGAAGCATTACAAAATTCATCTCAGGAGATATCTCCAAAATCTCTGGCAGCTTTTTTATCATGCTGGAGGAGAAGGGCTTTGCCCATCATCATACTTCTTCCCCAGTGTATCTAAAAAGATGTGTGTCAGTTTAGCAGTTGGTGCAATGATATAAAATAAACCATTCCAAAGCCTAGCTGCATTACAAAGGATATGGATTGTCTTAGGCTGGGTTTCCTAGGGAAGCAAAACCAGTAACACGTGTAGGTACAAGGAAAGATTTATAATATATATAAAGTACAAGGAAAGATAGATGGACATAGGAAACAGCTCAAGCAATCATAGAAGCTGAATGTCCCAAGTCCTGGCACAAGCCTCACATGGCCATGGGAACTGATGAACCCAAGGTCAGCAGGTCAGAGACCAGAGTTCTAGATCACTGGTTGTGTAGGTCAGTGGTTCCCAAGCTGGAGGCGAGATGGAGCGGCAGAGGCTGGCGAACCCAGGATCGGCAGGTCACGGAGCAGGACTCTCAAGTGCCAACTGTAAGGATTGATGCATCCAGCAGCTGCTAGTTCAAGTCTAGGTACCAGACGCCCCTGGCTACATGAGCAGACCAGCAGTAGTAGTGGAAGGTCAAGAGATGAGAGCTGAGGGGGCGGGAAGCCACGACAGACCCTGCCCTGCCACTTAATGCAGCAGCCAAATTTGGAGTAGCCAAGTTGACATAATCCTGACCACCACATGGATACAAGAAGAGTCGGACAAATGAGGTTGTTTTTGTAGCTTACACTGTAATATGTCTAGTGACGCTTGTATCACTGTATTAGTCATCTAGTGCTGCTGTAACAGAAATATGAGTGGATGGCTTTAACAAAGAGAAGTTTATTCTCTCACAGTCCAGTAGGCTAGAAGCCCTAATCCAGGGCACTGGCTCTAGGGGAAGGCTATCTCTGTATGTCAGTTCTGGAGGAAAGTCCTTGTCATCATGTCAAGGTTAGCTAGGGAACCTGATCGCTGCAGCCACATACTGAAATATTTCACTCCAGAATCTAACATTTTCTGGGGTTAACAGAGGTTGTAGTTTTCATTATAGAACACACATGGTATTGATAAGAGTACCCAGGGAACCGGGATCTGCCACATATCAACAGTTCTCCATAACAGTTTGTGATGCAAATATAAGTTCTTCCCAGCAGTTGTAATGCAAATATAACATTTCCTCCTGGCAGTTGTGAAGTGGCTACAGTAGCCTCAAACCCAATCAAAACCAAGTTAAACCAGAAATCAAGGCCTAGCTGAAATTCTACCCACATTTCCAGGGGGCACAATTCAATCCATGACACTGTGTGTTATAATTTTTTTACTATGATTTAATAATATGGGTTAGCAAGTTACAATGATGAGGTCTACAAGATTGAATATTGTCTTAAGTCAAGCTCTTTCAGGCTATCAAAGAGAGAAGTGAGAAGAAAGTGGCAGTGGGAGCAGAGTGCCTCCCATCTATGACATAGCCCCCTGTTTTGCCAATAAAGAGCACCCCTAAAAATTTGTGTGGGGTCTATTTCCATTCATGGAGACCGATCCATTCCCTCTTTGGAACATACTTTCGCTTAATAAACTTTCTATCATTTGCCACAAAAAAGGATGCATCCCCATGTGCTTTAGGAGAAAGGGAGCCCAGTTTGCCACCCCTCTGGAGACTTAACTTGCTAGCTCGATCTCTAAACCCCAAATCAGGCCACTTGGGGTCTAATCAGTTACCTGACCTCAACAATCAGTCTTCCCTTAGTCTGAGGTCATCTCAGGTCTAAAGGTCTGAGGTCAATCTCAGGTCTAAAGGAGGCACTCTGCTCCCAGTGCTGCTTTCTTCTAACTTCTCTCTTTGATAGCCTGAAAGAGATTGACTTAAGACAATACTCAATCTTGTAGATCTTATCAGTGTAACTTGCTAACCCATCTTATTAAATCATAGTAAAAAAATTATAACACGTAATGTCATGGATTGAATTGTGCCCCCTGAAAATGTGGGTAGAATTTCAGCCAGGCCTTGATTTCTGGTATTGTGGGATGTTCCTATATGCTGCAAACTGTGCCTCTATGATGTTACCAAGGGAGGATGGGTGGCAGTTGTGTAGGTAGGGCAGGAGTCAATGTAAACAACTGTATTGTGTCTTGAGGTAATCTCTTGGAAGATGCAGGAAAGACAAAGCAGCAGAGCTGGGGACCTCATGCCACCAAGAAAGCAGGGCTGTCAGCAGAGTATGGGCTTTGAAAAGGACCTCAAGGTCCTTTCACCTCAGAAGCTCCCAGTCCAAGGGAAGATTGAGGACAAGGACCTTCCTTCAGAGCCAACAGAGAAGGACTTTCCCTGGAGCTGACACCCTGAATTTGGAATTACAGCCTACTGGACTGTGACAGAATAAAATTCCAATTTTTAAGGCCATCTGCTTGTAGAGTCTCTCTTAAAGCAGCACTGGATAACTATGACACATAGGAAAATTCCATCAAATGACAAAACGGCAGACAATCATACAACACTGGGAATTATGGCACAGCCAAATTTATACACACATTTTTAGGGGGATGTAATTCAATCCATGAGCACAATTATCTCCTTTCTGAATCAACTCTGACCTTTTGCTTTTGTTTTTCACTCAGACCAAGAAAAACTAAAACACATATATATGCGATAGAAGGCTACCAAAGGTCACTTAGGTTATTAAGCTACATTGTGCAACCAGACTAATAGGTCTGTATTCCTCCCTCTAACTCTCAGGATGTAGACTTAATTGAGACTTCAGAGGGAGGTAAAAATTTTGGATGGTTTACTCTGCTGGATTATCCTGTGACAAACTTTAGATAGTTTGCTCTGTTTAATTATCCTGTGACAAACATTTGGATCTGCCGTGATTGATTATCCTGTGGCAAACTTTAAGTCTGCTCTGATTGATTATCCTTGACAAACTTTGGATAATTCACTGTTTGTTAGATGTAATGAAACCTTATGATGTAATGAAGTCTTGTAACTCCGGACTACTGTTCTGTGACAAACCACCTCCCCTATGAATTCTGGCTATAAAAGCCACTGGAAATGTAACCCAAGTGGGACAGCTTATAGGTTGCTGTCCTCCAGACTGCTGCAGATCTGAAAATAAATTATTCCTTGAACTCTACACTGTCTCTGAATTTTTCAGTTACAGTGACAGGTAGATGAACCTGACTTCAGTTTGGCAACGCATGCATCCACCGGGGTGGACTCTCCAGCGCTCATGAGTGCACTCTTGTCAGTACATACCTCTGCTTAAACCTGTCTGCTTAAGGGACATCTAACATTTAGACTTAAATCTTGTCTGCGGGCTTACAAACTTTTTCATGTAATGGGATATAAAGAAGTAGATTATGTATGTGTAAGACACTGTTATGGATTGAATTGTATCCCCAGAAAATACACGTTGAAATCCTAATCCCCATACCTGTATTTATGAACCTCTTTAGAAATACAGTTTTTGTTATGCTAATAAGCCCATAGAAACTCTGGTGGGATAGTGCTGAAGCGCTACATCTGCTAACCAAAAGCTTAGCGGTTTGAACCTACCACCTGCTCCTTGGAAATTCTACGGGACCATTCTACTCTGGCCTATAGGGTCACTGTGAGTCAGGATCAACTCGATGGCAGTGGATTTGGGTTTAATGAAATCAGACCAGTGTAGGGTAATCCTAAATCTAATCATTTCCAAGGTATAAAACAGCAGAACAGAGACACACAAAGAAAGGAAGAAGAAGAAGGTAGTTACACACACATTTACAAAATCGGGAATGACCAGGCTTTTGGGAAGCTGCTGGAAGTTTAAGTAAACAAAAAGGTCCATCTCCTCGAGCCACACCCTGAATTTTGACTTTTAGGCTTCTGACTATGAGAAAATAAATTCCTTATTTTTTTCTTTTTAAAGCCACTTGCTTGCGGTATTTTTTGTTCTACTCACTTGTGGTATTTTCAGCAGAGCTACGTAACTAAGACAGACACTGAGGTAAATTAGAGAAGTTTTGAAAGATTTTATACCAAGTTAATGAAAAATATTGATTAATTTATATTACATAATTAAGACAGAAATGGAATACAAAGTATTAAGAAAGGTATTAAATTCTCAATTTTTATGAAATGCCCAAATAAAATCCTTTTAGTATTTTTCTTGAAAAATTTGATTTTGATTCTCTGACTATAACTTTTTTTTTCCTACCAGTTGGTTTGCTTTTATGGCAATGAACAATTCCTGATAGCGACTTTTTACTGAAGATTTCTCTGATACCTTAGTAATCATCTTTAATAGGAAGCAAACACACTGTAATTTATAGGAAAAGAAAATTGATTGCTTTTCCCCAACTTTACAATTCATTTTTTAGCATTAAACACAATTTGGGTAATAAGATTTTGGTAAATCATATGTCAAGGACCCAACCATACTTTAAATTCACTTGAGATGGAGTTAGATGAAACAGACCCCCGACTTAAAAAATTAAAAAAGGGGGCAAAGCATATGAAACAACATCTCCCAAGACACTGAACATCAGGCATTAAACACCAGGCAATTTCTCAGCATAGAAATGATATATAGAATAGTGAGACCTGCTCTTGTTTCAGCTTAATGCCTGGAGGAAGGGTCTGTGATGTAGCCATGGGAGAGAATTCTCAGCAGAACACCATGGTCTCCCTGAACTGAGAATCCAGGGATGCCAGTGGAGCTCGAGTTTGCAAGACACAGTACACAGAAAAGAGCTACACTGTGCAGACGGCACAGATAAAGAACTCTAGGGATCTTCAGAGGGTTTCCCTGGATGGTATAGTTGAATCCTGAGCAGGATAAGCTCGTGAGAAAACTACTTGAGGTTAGGGAGACAGCCACCTGAAAGGAGTAAAAGGAACACAGAGAGCATGTATGGGGAAAGATTTAGTATCTATTCCTACAGCTAGAGTAGAAGATGTCATAATTTGTGAAGTAACAAAGTATGCCTTGGTTGTGTGGTACTGTTGTCATGGAAATACTGCAATGGGATGGTTTTTACTGACAGAAATTTATTCTCACACAGTTTGGGAGGCTAGAAGTCTGAATTCAGGGCACCAGTCTGGGAAAGTCTGCCTCTATCTGCTGACTCTGGGGAGAGGTCCTTGCCTCCTTTCAAAGTCTGTGCACCTGACCTTCCTTGGAAATCTGCATGTGTCATGGCATCAATCTCCCGTGGATCTATGAGGTTTTTAGTGAAGATTCCTCTGGTTTAAATGACACTCTCCACTCCCAGTTCTCCTTTTTTGTGATAGTACGTCCCCTTTCTCTGCTCCCTTCTGTCTCTTTTTATCCCTTTTAAGAGAAACATTGTGACTTAAGCACAGGTGGAACATCCCCCATCCTCATCAACATAACTGTCTTAGGCTGGATTCTCTGGAGATGCAAAACCAATGAAGCATGTATATATATTTTCTGTATATATAGAAACAAGTATGTATATACTAACATATACATACATGTACACATATTTATATATTGTACTATGTATATATATACCTGAGATGTGTGTGTATGTATATACATATATATGCATATGCCTATATATCTATGTGTGTGTATATACATATATAGACTCACAGACATACATACAGAGAATAAGAGAGAGACAGATTGATTCCAAGAAAATAGCTCACGCAGTAGTAGAGGCTAGCAAGTCTCATTCCAGGGTTAGACTGCAGGCTACAGGTTTCTCCTAACTCACATAGCTGTAAGAAATGATGAACCCTAGGTCAGCAGGTCACACAGCAGGCTGCTGGCTCACAGGCTGTAGAGACCGATGGATCCCAACTTCAGCAGCCAAGCTGCTACTCATGTTTCAAGAACTGGAGGTCAGACGGTAATCAGCTCAATATAGGGTCTAGTGCAAAAATCTTGCTGGACTATCCATTTATAACTATACTGAAGGCAGGCCACACCCCTAAGGAAACTCACTTTTTAGTGATTGGCTGCTTGTAGCAGATCCTATCATGGAGTTGTTACAGTAAGCTTGTGGGACATAAAGGAGAGAAGTGAGCAGAGGAAGTTGGGAACCTCAGACCACCGAGAGAGAAGCACCGAGAGCAGAGCACATTCTTCGAGACTGAGATTCCTGTGCTGAGATTCTCTCACTGGATTTAGACTTATCCTACTGGACTGTGATAAATTCTTTTACTGAATAGATTTACAACTTATAAATGGATTTGTGGCTTACCAGACTATGTCAACAGAAGCTTCTTTTCATGAAAACTTCCACTCGTGGTATTTCTTGTTAGAAGTAGTACCAGGTGACGAAGACACCTTAGAAATTTCACTAAGGTGGAAGTCAGCTTATTTGTGTTACATTAATTTTCCACCTTCTTACATGCAAAAATTTTACCAGGTCCAGAGTCACCGAGGTGTCTTCCTTATAAGGTGCTGTCAACACATCATCTTCAAAATAATGGACCAGTGTAACGTCCTGTGGAAGGGAAAAGTAACTGAGATCACTGTGGACTAACTTATTACACAGGCCTGGAGAGGTGATAACACCCCTGAGGTAGGACAACTGAAGATGTAGTTATTACCTTGCTAACTGGAGGCAAACTGCTTCTGGTAGCTCTGTGAATCCAGTATGTAGAAAAAGGCATTAACCAGGTCAATAGGTGCATACCAGGCACTAGGAGATGTATTAATCTGCTCAAGCAACGAAACGGCATCTGGCATAGCAGCTGCAATTGGAGTCACCACCTGTTTCAGTTTTTGATAATCGTGTCGTTCTCCAAGATCCATCTGTTTTCTGCACAGGCCAAATAGGTAAGTTGAAGGAAGATGTGATGGGAAATATCACCCCTTCAAGTCCTTGATAGTGGCAGTTACCTCTACAAGCTCTCCAGGAGTGCAGTATTGCTTTCAGTTTGCTATCTTATTAGGTACAGTACTACTAACCCAAACAACCAAACCCACTGGCATCGAGTTGATTCTGACTCACAGTGACCCTACAAGTCAAAACAGAACTAGCCTACAGAGTTCTCACGGAGTGCCTGGCAGAACTGTGGACTTTCCAATTAGCAGAAGAAGCAATTCGCCAGTATGCTACCAGCATTTCCATTTTGCCAGTTGAAACCATCAAGATTACAACTCAAGGCTCAAAGTTTTCCTTTAGCTCTTTAAGACTGAGAAATGCCCACCAAGTTCTGCCTTCTCAGTTTTCTACCTTGAAGTTTTTGCACATGTCTTCTGTAGCCATTTTTTGAATTCTTCTGTTGAACACTTTTACTTCATCATTTCTTCCATTAACTTTAGTGACTCTAGGCTCAACAGCAAATTTCAGAGCCTATTCTGACATTCATTTTGGTCTATTTCCTTTTCCCTTCTTGTCTTTAATGACTTCTTGCTTTCTTCGGGTACAATGTCCTCGATATCAACCAGTGGCTTGTCTGGTCTTTGGTCATTGATCTTCAGTGGGGCAAATCTGCTCTTGAGATGGTCTCAAACTTCAAGTGGGATATAATCAAGGTTATATTTTGTTTCTCGTGTATTCGTTTTAATTTTATTTAACTCCAACTTAAGCTTGATAATCTTTATTGCAGTGGGCCTCTGATCTTGTTCTGACAGATGGTATTGCACTTTTCCATAGGCCTTTTCCACAAATGTAGTTGACCTGATTATTGCGCTTTCCATCTGCTGAGGCTTATGCACAGACTCACAATTTACAATGTTCAAAAAAATATTGGTAATGAATAAATCATCGTTATTGTTGTCAGATACCATCAAATTGATTCTGACTAACAGACATCTTATGTGCAACAAAATAGGCACTGCCAGTCAAGGGCCTTCCTCACAATCATTGCTATGCTTCAGTCTATCGTTACTGTGTCCATCAGTCTGGTTGAGGGGCTTCCACCTTTTTTGTTAATCCTCTACTTTGCCAAGAATGATGTCCTTCTCCAAGGACTGGTCCCCCCTGATAATACGTCCAAAGGAAGTGAGATGCCATCTTTGCTTCTAAGAAACATCTTGGCTATGCTTCTTCTAAGATAGATTGGTTTTTTCTTCTGGAAGTCTTTATATAGCCAATATTCATCATCAACATTGTAATTCAAAGGCATCTTTTCTTATTCAGTCTTCCTTATTCATAGTCCAGCATTCACATACATATGAAGTGATTAAGAACATCACAGCTTTGGTCAGGGACACCTTAGTCCTTACAGTGACACCTTTGCTTTTTAACACTCAGAAAATGTCTTTTGCAGCAGGTTTGCCTAATTCAATATGTCATTTGATTTCTTTACTGCTGCCTCATTGAGCACTCATTCTGCATCCAACCAAAAGGAAATCCTTGACAACTTTTGCATTAAAACCACCAATAATTATCAATGGGTCCTGATTGTGTGTTCAGTCAAATATAACACCATGCAAAGTCGTCAGACACAAAAGGCAACATACTGTATTATTTCATCTATATGAAATAACAAGAATAGGCAAATTCATAGAGAAGGAAAGTAGGTTGATGGTTGCCAGGAGAGAAGGCAGAGGGAGAACCGAGACTGACTGCTAACTGTCTGAGATCTCTTTTTGTGGTAATGTTTCAAAATGACATAGTATGCTCACCATATTGCACAGCCATCATCATCACGATCTAATTCTGGATCATCTGAACATCTGATCTGGCACATTTTGAATATACATTAGTATATTCACATTGCTGTGCAATCATCACCACTAAGAACAACTAGGCTTTGCACTTTAAAATAGTGAATTTAATGTTATGTAAATCATATAATAACACCCCCTCAAAAAGCAATAGATAGCCTCCATACATCATATCTACTCAAGTAGTTGCATTTGTAGAGAGAACTTTCTCACAAAGACACTTTGGGCCTAGGTGGCTTTAGTGGTGAATCCTATCGAATATTTAAGAAAGAAATAACACCAGTTCCTACTCTTTACTATATCTTCCCAAAAATTCAAACAAAAGGAATATTTCTCCTTCCAGTCAAAACTACTGATAATAAAAGCAAAGACTGCAAGAAAAAGAGGAAACTAAGAAAATGTCTCTCATAAACATAAGTGAAAAGAAATCCTTAAAATATTTTTGCAAATATAATCCAACAGCACTTGGCTTGGCTTGGCTTGGCAATCCAACAGTAAATACATAAGAAGGATAAATGCATCATGATTAAGTAGGCTTACCCCAGAAAATTAAAGATTTGCTTGACATTTGAGAATCAATTTGCATAATTCACAAACAGACAAAAATAGAAAAACATTCTGTCACTTCTATAAATGCAGAGAAAGT
Organism: Heterohyrax brucei; assembly: GCA_028571685.1. Classification (NCBI taxonomy): domain Eukaryota; kingdom Metazoa; phylum Chordata; class Mammalia; order Hyracoidea; family Procaviidae; genus Heterohyrax; species Heterohyrax brucei. The sequence continues at coordinate 147,138,747 of CM053143.1, forward strand.
GCTGGACAAAACTAACATCTGTCCCTGAATGCCATTATATGCTGTTGTTGAAAATGCTTGCTACTAGAGGCTTACGCATGGAAAAATAGAGGATGAACTTGAAGTCTTTGTGTTTCATGATTCTTTCTGCTGTAACATAAGCTCTACTACTAAACACTGTTCTGTTTAAAACACCAATCTGCTAGTCTTTTATCTAAAGTTCAGAAAGTTTAAGAGGCTCTCCACTGCCTACAATTTAAAGTCAAATTTCAGCAAACAGAATACAAGGGATTTCATCATCTCATCTTGAGTTAGCATTGCATACTCCTCTTTATCTAGCTTTCAAAATATAACCCACTCTTGGCCAAATGGGAGCTACTGACAATTCCATGTATATGTTTTTGCTTTCCTGCCTGCATGCCTTCATGTAGGCTATTTCCTGGGTTTACGGGGTTGTCCTTTTTATTCTGTATCCTGCCAAAATTTCGCTTACTCAGATCTACTCCTTACCCAACTTCAAGTTGCTCTTTATATGCATACAGTGTATTTTGTTTTAAATACAGATCTGATTATGGCATTGTCCTGCTAAAACATTTTTTAATACATAGAAATTTTGTAAGCCACCCATTCTGACATGTCATTTCATACTTTTCTATAATAGTAATACATTTACATAGCAATTATCTTCGATATAATTTTCAGTGAAATCTTCATATCAACCCCCATTCCCCTGTGGGCAAGAAATTTAAACCAACTATTTTCTATAAAATTGCTGTAGTGTTTTCTTAATTGTTTCATATATAAATTCTGCTGATTTTGAGTATCACTGCCCCTAATTCCACTTTCTCCTCAGGATGGCACACATCTAAAGTAGAGAGGCTACTGTACTGTCTCCACTGGGTAGAGACGTCTGTTCTGGGGTCATTCTTCTACTTCAACATTCACTGTAAGGACAAGGATCTTGTCCTCTCTATTTTTGATGAGTCTGCTGAATTATCTTTGGTCCCTTCCCTCTACTTGCACGATACATGCTGTCTGAACACTTTTTTCAGACTTTGTATCAGCTAAGTTTAACAAGCTACAGCGAGCTTGATTGCTTTTGTGTGAACCTTCTTGTCACGCTTTTATAACTCCCACCCAAGTGATTGGGTGACAAACCCAACCCAACCCACTACGCTTGAGTTGATCGTGTTGCATAATGACGTTATAGGACAGAGTAGAACTGCCCCATAGAGTTTCCAAGGTACACTTGGTAGATTTGAACTGCCAATCTTCTGGTTAGCACATGTAGCACTTAACCACTGTGCCACCAGTGATTGGATGGGACAATGCAAATAGATTAATTGTGCCTACTAAGGGAATTGTGCCCACTAAGGGAATTAGTCAGTTTTGTCATCTGGCTGTGCTTGCCATGAGCCATCCCAGAGATAGGAAAGAAAGGATTCCATCAAGGAAAAATAGCCGTAATGGAGTATATCCTTTGGACCCAGGATCCTTGCCCTGGGAAGCTGCTGGAACTAGAAGACAGAGATAGAGACAGAGAGAGATGTGATACTGAAGACAGTGGGAACGGGTGGCAGTGAAATACTAGCAGGAGAGAGTAGCAGAGACAGTAAAATGGGTTTCCAGGCCCACAGGTTAAGAAAGCTGAGTGTCTCCAAGCCTAGGCTTACTGCTGGAGTAGGGTTTCTCTGGGCACTTACCGGAAGAGATAAAAGAGTTTTGTAACACTTGCCTGAGCAGGGCAGAGGCCCAGGTCCAGGAAGAGACCCACCTGTGAGCCTGGCTGATGAGATGTTTTTCTCATGGAAGAACTGTATCCTGAGTGTTCCTGAATCTGAATTGTAAGCTGATCAAAACCAAACCCATTGCCATTGAGATTCCAACTGATAATGACCCCATGGGATAGAACAGACCTACCCTATAGGGTTTCCAAGGAGTGCCTGGTGGATTTGATTTGTTGACTTTGGGTTAGCACCTGTAGCTCTTAACTACTTTGCCACCAGAGTTTCCAATAACCTGTTATCCTCCCGTCACATAAATCCCATGATTATGAGTGTTGTGTGTAAGCTCTGTGTGGCCATTGCAATGAATTGTCAAACAGCCAAGAAGCAGAGATGCCATGAAGAGGATTGTTGGCATGAAAACTGGTAAATGTCATGGATTGGACTGAATTGTGTCCCCCCAAAAATACATGAAGCCATGAGGCTGGGCCATGATTCCCAATATTTTATAATTGTCCTCCAGTTTGTGATTTTCCTATACTGTATGTTAAAGGATTAGGGTGGGACTGTAAATCCCTTTATAAGATCACCTTCCTCCTCCACTGTAAAGGGAGTTTTCCTGTATGGCTTACACCACCCTTAATCCTTTTATTCTACAAGAGGTAAAAGGAAAGGGAAGCAAGCAGAGAATTGGGAACTTCACACCATCAAGCAAGCAGCACTGGGAGAAGAATACGTCCTTCAGACCTGAGGTTCCTGTACCAAGATGTTTCCTGGGCAAAGACTGATGCAATACCAGACTTTCCTCCAGAGCTGGCAAGGAGGAAAGCCTTCCCCTGGAGCAGGCATCCTGAATTTGGACTCGTAGCCTACTGGACTGTGTAAGAACAAACCTTCCTTGGTTAAAACTTTCCACTCTGTGGTATTTCTGTTAGAGCAGCACTAGCAGACTAAAACAGTAAAGATGGTGGGGAGAGGAGGCATATGTGACCTCTGCCTCATGGGAATCAATCTCATGTTGTTGATTTTGATTCTCTGTGCCCTTTGTGACATTAGGTCAGACGCCTCCTCCATGCAATTTTTTACACAAGCTGCTCAGGATTACATGGTATGACTGCTTTTCTGGTGCCTCTGTATGACCTCTGGTAGACTAAGCCTGTCATCAAGCATATTTTCTTGACACTATCATAGGCTGGCTTCGTGCCATTGTAAGTCTGTCATACTCCCTAGATTACAGCCTGTTCAAATCCTTATACCAAACTCTTCACCAAAATGTTTTTCAGAGGCCCAAGCTTGTCATTTCTTTGGGCCTTATTTGGAGGACAAGACACAGAGCTTTTCTATACTTAGGCAGGTCACCCCCAAACATAAAGCAATGTCACTAGAAGTACTCATGAAAAGACTATGTCACTTTAATAGGATTTACTAAGTCATCTGAAGGAGGAAGGCAATAGCCTCTGTAACCTCGCAAGGCTGTTACGCAGTTCACCGAGGGCAGGGACTGCCTGTTTTACTCTGTTGTCTGCTACATCCTAGAATCTCAGCAAACATTCACTGAATGAACATGTGAATGATTCAGGTTCCATGTCTGAGCCCTTAGGAAAGTCAGTTTCTCTATTATTGAAAACTTTAATACTAATATGTTGAGTATGACAGATGGGTTCTGTCTTAGGCTGGGTCTTCTAGAGAAGCAAAACCAGGAAAGGATGTAAGTATGTTTGAGAAATGGGACACGATTCACAAGGTTGCAAAAGCTGGAACATCCTAGGTTCATGGGTCAGAATAGTGGCTTCTCTTGATTCACATAGCCATAGTGGCTTGCAAACCCAAGATCACTAGGCTAGACAGCAGGGCTCTTGCCTACAGGCTGTGAAGATGAATAGATCCTAAGACTGGCAAGCAAGACCGCAGGTAAGCTGTTAGTTCAGATCCCAAGAACCAGTGGTCAGATGAACAGGAGTCAGCATAGACTCCAGGGCAAGCAAAAAGGCAATGAGTCTTGCCAGAATGTTCGTTTATATTCTAGGTAGGCCCTATACCCAAAGAAATGCCCTTTCAACTGACTGGTTACTCACAGCAGATCCCATCAAAGACATAACCACATGGTATCAGACCTCAGCATGGAAGTGCTCACACACCATATGATTGCCAGACCACTGAGAACCATGTCCATACGATCTTAGCCATCATGTTTTCCAAGAGCTAAGAAACACCAACTTAAGAGAAAGGAGAATTCAAGACACAATACAGTGCAATCAAGGCAGAATTAACCATTACACTTACAGCAAGACCTGGAGTTATTTTTCTAGTGTCAAAAAGATAAAAAAAAATGAAAAAAGTTAACCATTGAGAAAAATATACATTTCACAAATGTCCTTCTCTGCTCCAACAATACTTCTGAAAACGTCCCTTAATTATTATTATTATTATTATTACTTCCTGGACTTTTGGACCAGAGTAGGTACATAATAAATATTTGGTAGGTAAATTACATTCTTGTTGTTAGGTGCTATCAATCTGATTTTGACTCAGAGCCATATTTGGTAGGTAAATTATATTCTTGTTGTTAGGTGCTATCAATCTGATTTTGACTCAGAGCCATCCTATGTAAAACAGAAAAAGACACTGCCCTGTCCTGCACTATTCTCACAATCATTATACCTAAGGTCACTGCTGCAGACACTGTGTCACTTTACCTCATTGAAGGGCTTCCTCTTTTTTGTTGATCCTCTACTTCAACAAGCATGATGTCCCTCTGTAGAGACTGATTGCTTCTGACAACATGACCAAAGTATGTAAGGCATAGTCTTGTCATCTTTGCTTCTAAGAAGCGTTCTGGTTGTTCTTCTTCCAACGTACGTTTGTTTGTTCTCTTGGGTGCATAGTAGATTCAATATTCTCTTCTCCAGCGTCACAACTAATAGGTGTCAATTCTTCTTGGATCTTTCTTATTCATTGTCCAGCTTTCACATGCTTAGGGGGCTCCATGGCTTGAGTCCAGCATAGCTGACTCTTCAAGGTGAAATCTTTGTTTTTCAGCATTTTAAAGATGTCTTTCACAGCTGATTTGCACAATGTAATGTATGTTTTTATTTCTTTACTGCTGTTTCTGTGAGTGTTGATGGTGGATCTGAGTAAAATGAAATCCTTGACAATTTCAATCTTGTCTCCATTTATCATGTTGTTGCTAAAGGTCCAGTGTGAAGATTTTTGTTGATTTCATTCAACTTGGACCCATAATCAAAGCCCAAGGAAATAGCAGTCAAGAAATCAAACTACATACTACATTGGGAACTGCTGCAGAAGACCTCTTAAAAGTTCTAAAATAAAGAAATGTCACTTTCAGGATGAAGGTGCACCTGACCCAAGTCATAGTATCTTCAAAGGCCTCGTATGTGTGTAAAAGCTGGACAGTGAGTAAGTAAGTCTGAAAAAAAATTGATGTCTTTGAATAACGATGTTGGTGAAGAATACTGAATATGGCCTGGACTTCCAAAAGAATGAGCAAATCTGTCTTGGAAGAAGTAGTCCAGAGTTCTCCTTGAAAGTAAGGATGGTGAGACTTCATCTCAACAGGATGCAGAGATACTATTAGGAGGGACCAGTTGCTGGAGAAGAGCATTAAGCTAGGTAAAATAGGTGAGGAAAATGGAGACTTTCAATGACATGGATGGTCACAGTGGCCACAACCCAGGATCGAGGATGGCAGAGGACTGGGCCGTGTTTCCTTCTTTTGTACATGGAGTGATACGTAACAATAATTTCCCTAGACCTGCTTCTGTCTTTCTACCTTCTGAACCGAATGTCTGTAATACTCAAATCAGAGCAGATTCCTATCTCTTTTATCCCGTCCTTTGAATCATTCAGTGTAAAACCAAACCCTGTAAAAAACCCCTCAGTGTCCCCTCAGTGTCCCCTCAGTGAGGCGGTCCAAATATCCCCATAACACACGATTGCCTAAAGTTAACAAATTTAACCTGGATGATCTTCATTGACACAAGTTGCCTCGCACCATTGTGTTTGCAAAGTTGAGTTCAGCATCCTGGGTTGAAGAGTTTAATATTGTCACTATAAGCAAAACAAAATTAACGCTTGCATTACAGGCATTGCATGTCTACATACTAAATCTACTAAACTTTAACAATCCATGGTAGTTTAATCTTTGTGGGATGAAAAAAGAGTAGCGGCAAAGTGATGCTCCAGAAACCGAAGACTGCCCAAGTTGGAAAGCCTTCGCACTGCCCTGAACTCGAGCCAATCCGGAGTATCACATCACCGGCATACGGATGCCAGGCGCTTGCGCAGTGCTCTGAGGCCGCTCATTCGTCCGATGTTGCCCCTCGGTTTCCATCCGGGTCTTTGAGCTCCAAGCGCCGGCGCGGCTGCGGGCTTCCGTTTGTCGCCGGTTGTAGATTATTCCCGCTTCTCCAGCTTCGGAGGAGCCCAGTGGGTCAGCGGGTGAGTCTAGGTTGGCAGCCGGACCCTGGCATGACTGTTTTTCCTCCGGTGTCCTTTGTGCGGAGACGGGTCCCGGGGAGAATTTGGGGTCCGGGGCGGATTAGAGTGCCGAGCACCTGAGAGCCGGGGCGAGTACCTTTCCCCCTCACGCCCGGCGGGTCTCTGTCCGGAGTTGGGTCTCCCCGCCCCCCTCTTTCTAGCGGCTTTTTCTCGACAGCTCTGCCCAGGCCTGTTAGAAGTTCCGAACAGTCGTCTTCTTCTTTGCAGTTGTTATACTTCGTGAAGTGACTGGGCCCAGTAGCCCCGCGTTGAAGTGGGTCGGCATCCCCCGCCTTCGAGGCAGGGACAGCTGCCCTCCGTCCGGTTTCTCGACTCCCTCGGGGTCAGTCACGAACAAGCGTAGCTTTGGAGACCTTTTCGAGTTTAGCTACAGCGTGGTATGGGACCAGCTCAGCGGGGATTGTGGAAGTGCGGGTTCTAGTTCTGCCGTTAACCAGCAGTGTAACCTGAATGGTGTGCGAGCTGCTACCCAGCTCAAGTTTTGAGAGTTGTGTTGAGCAGTCTTTCCCCCTGTGAGGCTCTTCCAGAATGAATCAGCACCCGGGGCAGAGAAGGAAAGGTGCGGTCCTGCGGTTAGGTCTTGAGTTTTGTCTGGTTGTAAAGCCAAGGAGTCACTCTGGGCCACAGTAGTTTGGACCGGATGGCAGCGGGTTTGTGCTTATGTAGGTGTTGAAGACATTTTAGTGACCTGTGGGGGAGGTGATCCAGACTTCTGGAGGTGACCTGTGCTCCTGTTAAGAATTAAAAACAAACTCGCTTGTACCTTGGTTTGGAATACTTGCTTTAACCGCCTTGCAAGGAAGTCAGTATGCTGGTGGTTTTCCAAATTTAATGTGATTATAAGAATCACATGTAGTGTTTGTAAAAGTACAGATTCCCTGGACCCCGTTTCATAAGTGTTGAGGGGGCGGCCCAGAGAATTTGTATTTTCTATTAAGCATCTTAATTTAAGAGATTCTTACTGATAAGGCGCTTAGTGAAAGCCTTGCAGTGGACACATGAGTCTTCAAGTCAAATAGATTTAGTTTTAAAAATTCAGTTCCTTTTATTACTGGATTGCTTTACAGCATGGGCAGTGCACTTCTTAGTGTCTCCGTTTTTTCATCTGTAAAGTGAGAATGATAATTTCTACCTCAGAAACTATTAAATTATGTCCTTTAAATGCCCTTAACTGTATCTTTTGTGTCTGTAAAACCTAGCGTAGTACTTGGCACTGGGTAGGCCCTCAGGACTGGGTTGAAGTGACTTTAAGTTAGGCATCATGTATAATGTCCTGTAGCAGAGAAGCTACTTGGAAAGCTTTAACTGTCCTTCCTCCTTCTTATCTTTCGATTTTTTGTTTTATTAATAATTGTTTTACTAAATATTCTTATTAGGAAAAAAGATACCTCTCGAAGATCATAACTGTATCACATGTTCCTGATTCTTTAGTATAGATTTAAAATTGTGTCTTATGTTAAATTATTGGTGAATATAAATAGAGGCCAAGTCTATTTGTTGGGCTGAATTAATGACTTATTTAAATTAGTGTCAGTAACTGCTGCAGACTTCTTGTTACTGTGTCACAATTCTAAATTGTGATGATTATAATTCTGTTGTTATTCTGGAATTCTGGATCATTGTGTTTTAGGCTCCATATATTCTTTTTTTAACATGATTGCATTGTGAAAACACCTACCTTATCACCTTAAAGAATTTGATTTATTACTCTGTGTAAAGTGTGCGGATAGATAACTCAGGATTGCTGGAGCCATGTAAAAAGATTAATGGTAGTGGTGGTTGTTAGGTGCCATTAAGTCAGTTCTGGCTCGTAGTGACCCTGTAGGTCAGAGTAGAACTGCTAGAGTTTCCAAAGGAGCGCTTGATGGATTTGACTTCTTGGTTAGCAGCCGTAGCACTTCACCACTATGCCACCAGGATTTCCAGTGGTGGCAGTTTATCTATTTAAATAGAAAACTGAGAGTTAAAATCTGAGAATTATGATTTAAACAACACCATGTGAATGTAACAAATTCATCTGTCTTAAGGAACCCTGGTGGAACAGTGGTGTGGGGCTAAGCTGCTAACAGTGGATGGCTGGAACCCACCCAGTGGTTCTGTGGGTAAAAAGACTTGGTTGACTTCCATTAGGAAGCCGTGGTGGTGCAGTGGGTCAGTGCCACATCTGCTGACCAAAACTGTCAGCAGTTTGAGTCTACCAGGTGCTCCTTGGAAACTCTGTGAAGCAGTTCTGCTCTGTCCTGTAGGGTTGCTGTGAAATGGAATTAACTCAACAGCAATGAATTTTGTTTCCATAAAGATTACAGTGTAGGAAGACCTGTAGGGGCAGTTGTGTTCTGTCATACAGGATCACAGTGAGTCAGAATAAACATCTGTATCTTAGCGAAACCAGGAGCTGCCAAGGAGTATAAATACTAGTTTTCATAGCTTTCATGGTGATCAGTGTGCAATGTTTAAAGTGGAATAATACAGTGAAAGTGACTCTGATCTCTCACTATTTGTTTTGTAATTTTTCTTAACCTCGGAGGACTCTTACAGGAACTTAAAACTGCTTTTTGTGAACAACCTATTTTTCCCCAGAGGTCAGCAGTTTCTTTACTTTGTTTTCTTTTTACTTTGTTATACTTTGTTTTTTTCTGCTGTTGCATTCAAGTAAAATTAAATATTGCTTTTATTAAAAAGATCATATCTAGTGAGATCTCATTGTTGTAAAATTATTTCCTTATATCCTATTTATATGTATGCATAGAGAGATAAAAATTATTTCTGAGTGGTAGAATTTGAGTTGGTTTTATTATACATTTCTGTATTGATTGTGATTTTTTACAAGGAATATATATCATTTTATAAAAACACTTTTTGAAAAAGGGAGCTTTGGTTATTCCATTCTTCATAGTGAGAGTTCAGGATTTTACTAAATAACACAAAAGTTGTTGAGTAATCATTACTACCATTAATTTGTAATCAAGAAATGAAATCTGTTTGCCCTTTGTGTGGCTTTATGTTGGTTTAGTGAGGTAGTTTTTACTGTAGAGGTAGTATCTTTATAAACAGTTTCCTTTGATTTGAATTCTGGCACTACCAGTGTGACTTCAGTGAAGTTGTGTAGATTCTTGTCATTATCTACCAAAACTGAGTGGTGTTTTATTTCACAAAATTTTTTGTGAATATTAATGTATACGTTTACATAAGCTAGTCCACTGCTCCATATCCAGAGTCTGCTCAAAAAAAGAACAACTGTCCTTACTGTTTTAAGCTTGCAGGTATGATTGGTGTTTGTATTTGTATATATGCCTGTCCTTTTTAAAGTCATCAGTGTATTTTGTTTGTCTGTAAATTACTTCAAGTGTTCTGCAATGGACTTTTCTCAGGATTGAACTTCTTGTCCTGGAAGCTGTGCAACATCGTAATGAGGCTCGTGATTCTTGATAACTATGACCTGGCTAGTGAATGGGCGGCCAAATACATCTGTAATCGCATCATTCAGTTCAACCCTGGGCAGGACAGGTATTTTACTCTGGGTTTACCAACAGGTAATAAACTACCTTTTCCCTATTTAGATGGTCACAATGGTAGAATTGTAAGGTTTTTCTTAGTAAACTATTTCCTTCATGTGCTTCTTGCTGTATTACTGATTGACCATGTTACTATATGATTAAAATAAAGCAGAAATAAATATACATCTAGTAGCTAAATTTAGTTACTACTGTGTTAGGAGTCTATCTCACCGATCACTCCAAAGTAGGAGAGGAAATACGTTTAACTAAAAGTATTTTTTGTAGCTTTCTCCAGTGAGCTTTCCTTTGTTTTTGCTTTTAGGTGTGTAACTTTCTCTGTTCGTGTAATTTTTTAGTACATTAGCCTTCTTGTTAATTGTTGGTTAATGAGGTGTCTAAAGTTTGTTATCGCTTCTTAATTTTACTACTTCTGCCTCATGCTGTCTTTAGTAGCCCTGTACTATCTGTGTTTATTTTCCTTCTAGAAGTATGACAAGTAAAATATTTGAAGACTGGTATATTTTATCTTAGAATAAACATATACATTAATTACATACTTCGTTGGATTTAATTTGGCTGAAGATTCCCTTAAAAATACCTAGATAGTGTCATGGACCTATGGCATTTTATTTCGTACTGTTGACCTTTGACTTCCACAGGAAACAGTATTGGATCCAGAATTAGAGCTGCTGTTTTCGTGGTGATGAGAAACCATTTTATTCTATATCCCTGAGCCTTGGTTTCCTTACCTGTAAGATAAGCATAATAATAGCGTATAATGCTGTTTTGAGACTCAAGTAAGATTATGTATTATACATTGAATATTATAAATACTTTATTAATTTAGGTTTCCATAAGTGTGTTGTATTTCAATGGAGTATTTTCCCCTCCTGCTTCATCTGTATGAACCAACTCCGTATAAGCTACAAATCATTATTTTTTCAACTTTGGCAATTTCTGTGAATAGTAATTTTTAACATGTCAAATTTCTTTTTTATTTTTGAGTGTGTGTGTGTGTGGTCTTTTTTGTTTCAGAGCATTAGATTTTGGTGAGAGTGGCAAAGGGGGATTTTTTAAAATAACACACTTATGCTATTCCCCCTTAATGTCCACCATTCTGATATGTGAGCTATGGGTGTTAAACATGGCTTTTGTATAAATTTTCATGCTACATACCTGGGTTACACTGAGGGTAATTGCCTTGATCACTTTGTGTTAATTATCATGTAGAAATAAACAGTAGTTTGAGCGTGGGGGTAGAAAGGCTTCCGAGTCATAAATGACTTTTAAACATTACAAGTAACGTGTTGTATTATGTGTCCCTCTGTCAAGCACAATTTCTGGGGACTATCTGCCCTGTACGTACTTACTGAAGTGATCGTAATGAGCCTGACATTTAAGGCCTTTCATGCTGTAGGCCTGTCCTACCTCTCAGCCTTAACTTTCTGCCATGCTGCTACCCTGAATCATGCTAGACAAATTGGGGCTGCTTAGTATTCAGAAATTAAGGCTTGAACTTTCTGGCTTCTTTACTTTTACTCATGTTGCTGTTGTATGATATAGTGAAAACTGCATGAGCTCTGGAAACAAACAAATCTAGATTTGAGTTCTTGGCTTCAGTGCCAAGAGACATTTGGTAAATGCCTTAATCTTTTTGATCCAGTTTTTTCTCTCTAAAACGAGAAAGCTAATGCATGACTCCCAAGGTTGTGAGGTGTGTTTGAGGTGGCATATATAACATAAACACAGCATCACCTTGTGGTAGGCGTATGGATGTCGTCTCTGAAGCTGGATCTTTTCCCTGTTCCGCATTACACCTTACCCATCTTTGATTTTTGAATTCCACCCCTTCTTCAGCTCTCAGTTGAAAAGTCCCCTTTTTTAATCCTTGAGTAGACTTTTCTTCACTGCTTTGTTGTAGTACTCCAGACTTTGTTTTAGGTTATTTACAGTGTTTTACCTTTTATTATTTTCTACTTTGTTTTAGTCTTAGTTTTTGAATTCTTGTCAAACAGAAATAGTCTTAATAATCATTATCTCAACCACAGTGAGTTCTTACTAAACATCAGTTATATTAGTAAATATTAAAATGAAATTTCTTTAACCCCTTTACCCTGTGCTACACCTTTCATTTTGTTTGTTTTCCTTCAGCCCATTAATCAAAAAGTAGAAAGTGAAAGAATTCTTTGCCATTACCATTGTGAAAATTTCTCACTTTTTTCCCACACATTGTTAAATTAAGGGGGGAATCCTGTGTCTGTTATCTTGACATTGAGAGGTAAGACATGATTCATTTATGCTCTGAGAGACGAAGAAGGGAAAACATACACACTATAGCCAGATTTTATGTTAACGAGCTGTCATTTTCTTGAGAATCGTAAAACTTGACCACAGAAAGTTTTAAATTATTGCTTTCAATTTAAAGTAATATATGTGTTTAGTTTTAATAAATTCATTTATCTGTCTGTTCTTTGAAACTATGTGGTTTTTGCTATAGCTGCTTTTATTACTGTGTCCTGTTAAACAAAAACAAAAACTATGTTTTACTACTCTTAAACTTCCTTTTTTTTTTTTTTTGCACCAGAGACTACATGGGGTTGCCAGGCGTTCTATGAGATTTCTGCCTGCTGTTTTGGGTAGCAGTTCTCTCTGTGCTTCTCCCTCCCCCATCTGTGATGCTGGGTAGAATAGAAATCAGTATTCCAACCAGGATTGGAAGGACCAGGTAGCTAGTTTGTTGTAATGGTACAGTCAGTCTAGCCTTCTAGTTTGGAGATAACATGGAAAAAAACAAAGTAACTTTGGAGAACAAAGAAAAAGTTATCCCATTCCAGATGGCCGAATTTGTTTATTGTGTCATAGCACACAATACCATCAAACAAAATTCTGTTTTCAAATGTCAGTTATTTTTTTTTTTTGAGAAGTAAAAAAATTACAAACAATAAAACTAAGAAAATACAAAGTATTCAAAGGTGAGATCCCATTTCCTGGAAGTCCTGTGTCTTAAATCAGACTTTTCTTTCTCACTTTATGGTAACACATTATAGTGGAACTGTGCTGTAGATAAGACACAGTGAAGAATAGGCGGTCCAGTTAAAAAGCTGAAAAAGTTGAAGTCCTTTTCGTGGTCCTTGCTAGTTTTAGAAATGATTTTGAAAGTAGGGAAAATACTCAAATTTAGCTCTGGTTTGCACTTAGATTTCACTAGGTGGTCAGAACTTGACCTGTTTGTATATCATCTGTGCTAAAAATTCTTTTCTAAATATTTTATTCACAAAAAATGGTATGTTATTTTTTTTAATTGTATTTTAAGAAGGTTTGTAGAACAAAGTAGCTTCTTATTAAATAATTTCTATACATAATGTTTTGTGATACTGGTTACCAGCTCCACAGCATCTCGGCACTCTGCTTTCCCCCCTTGAGTTCCCTGTTACGAGCTTCCTGTTCCTTCCTTCCTTCCAGTCCTTGCCCCTAGGTTAATGTACCTCTTTTATTTTATGTTTTTTTTTTTTTTTTTTTTTATGGGCCTCTCTAATCTTTAGATGAAGGGTGAATCTCAGGAATGGCTTCATTACTGAGTTGAAAGGGTGCCTGGGGCCATACTTGAGGGTTTTCTTAAGTTGGTCAGGCCTGTAAGTCTAATCTTTTTTTGTGAGTTAGCATTTTGGCCAGCTCTGTGTGGCACCCTCTCTTCTGATCCTGGTCTGAGCAGGTGGTAGCTGGGCACCATCTAGGTATACAGAAGTCAGTCTGGTGGAGGCCATGGTAGTCGTGCTCCATTACAATTTTTCTTTACATGTGCTTTTTAGAAGTTTCTAATCTTGAAATTTGCAGTAGTAATTCCAAATACTTAACAGTTCAAGAGAAGTTTTCCAGCTATAATTTCTAATGATAGATCTCCAGGTATATTCATCAAACTTTAAGAAATAGTACATTTTTTCAACTTCATAATTTCGATGAATAGAACATTGTAGCACATCAAATCACTGAAATTTCGAGGTACTTGTAAAGAGACTACTTCATTCAGTGTATATTTGTTATTAAATATACATTTAAAGTAATAATTACCTACTGCATTCGAAACGCAGAGTGATTGTTAAATCATAAAGATATAAAGTTAAACTTTTTTAAAAAATACATTGTCAAGTTATGTTAGAAAATGCAATCTTTTTATTTTAGGGAGTACACCTTTAGGATGTTATAAAAAACTAATAGAATATCACAAGAATGGAGACCTTTCTTTTAAATACGTGAAGACGTTTAACATGGATGAATATGTAGGTAAGCTATATTTGAATACATCATTTTTAATAAAATAAGGTGTTTCTAAAATGTAATATAATGCTTTGTGATGAGGTTAAAGATTTATTTTTGTGGTGATAGCACATTATAGTAGAAGACATGCTGGACTAGAGAAATCAGAAGATTTGTATTCATCTTGGACTGTGACACTTACCAGTCATGTAACTGAGTCAGTCCTTCACATTTCTCATTCAGTGACTCTTTTTTAAAATTCTTAAGACAGAGTTAAACTCAGTGTCATTGTGCGGGTAAATTAAGCAATGTGTGTGTAAAAGTAAACGGTAAAATTTTTTTTCAAAAATGCTAATATTTATCTTTCAAGCCCTGAAGCCTTTCCAGTTTATTGAGTGTTAACGTGCTTAAACGGTCTGTTATGTGTAGAGACTCTGTTAAAATTTAAATTTGGAATACATTTTCAGTTTGTTTATGAAAAATTATGGTCAAGTAAAGCCGACTAATAGATATTTTAAGTGACATATGCTCTACCAGCAACAATAGCATAAATGGTAAGAACTGCTGTGATTCAGTGTACTTTTCATGCATGTAAATTTAGAAGGGGTAGAGGAGAAATATAGGTCCACATTACAGTTGAATGGCTTACTAACTTTTGTTGAATTTAATACATAAAACAGTTCCATCAGTTAATGTTTTATGCTTTTGAAAGGTGGGCTAGAATGTGTAAGCAAGCATGCACCCAGTTTTGTATTTGAATCCCAGCCTTGCTGTGAGCTCTGTGACTTTGGGAAAATTACTAAATTTTTCTCTTCTCTAATTGTTAATGTACAAAATGAAAATTATAATAATTCCATAGGTGGTGTGCATTTTACCAGAGTTAATGTATCCATGGAAAGTGATTACATTGATGCCTGTCATATAATAAGTATATGTTCATATAAATGCTTTTAAATTGAATTATGGTATAGAAAGGCTGTATAATTTAAATAGCACTTATGGCTTAGAAAAATAAACTTCAGATTTATTTCTAGAAGCAGTTAAGCTTTTGTTTGTTAATTTCTTGTTTAGGACTTCCCAGAAATCATCCTGAAAGTTATCATTCTTATATGTGGAATAACTTTTTTAAGCATATTGATATAGATCCTAACAATGCTCATATCCTTGATGGAAATGCTGCTGATTTGCAAGCAGAATGTGATGCATTTGAAAAGAAAATTAAAGAAGCTGGAGGAATAGATCTTTTTGTTGGAGGTATGTGAAACGTGTTGTCTTTAATCAATTGTTAATATTTGAATTAGGTGTTGTAAACTTAAGAAAAATAGGCATCACTGTTTAATGTAAACAGTACTGTGACTGCTAACAATACGCATTCAACTACTAATTTCTACTTTGTTTTAATGTAAAAAATCTTAAAATTGTTAAAATTGGAATTCTTTAAATTGTGTCTTAAGAGGTAGGTAGGTCCCAGTGTCTGCTAAACTTCTAATTTTACCCTCTTAGAACTAACTGCTTGGCCAGACCATGATTCCTGTGATTGTGTGATTGTCCACCATTTTTGTCATCTGATGTGACTTTCCTTTGTGTTGTAAATCCTCTTTCTATGATGTGGATAAAGGTGGGACTAGGAGCAGTTAATTAATGAGGCAGAACTTCGTCTATAGAATTAGGTGTGTCTTGAGTCAAACTGTTTTGAGATATAAGAAAGAAAAGTGAACAGTGAAATAGGGGAACCTCATACCACCCAGAAATAAGAGCCAAGAGAATAGCACATCCTTTGGACCAAGAGTCCCTCCTTAGCTGGAGAGGATTGATGACACAGACTTTCCCCAGAGCCGAGAGAAAAAGCCTTCCTCTAGAGCTGGTGCCCTGAATTTGTAATTCTAGTATCTTAGACCATGAGAGAATAAATTTCTCCTTGTCAAAGCCATTCGCTTGTGGGGTTTCAGTTACAGCAGAGTTAGGTAACTAGGGCCAGGGTTGAGCCTCTAAAAGTTTGCATAAGGAACAGGTGGAGTTTAACACTCCAAAATATACACTCTCTGAGTTGTTCAGCTCACAGAGACTTCGGTTAAGAATAATGTAAAACTTTGTATTCATTATTTACCTTTAAATTGGTTGTCATCAAGTCAGTTCTAACTCACGATGACCCTCTGTGAGTCCGAATAGAACTGTCTTCTGTCAGGTTTTCAGTGGCCAATTATTTTAAAGTACATCACCATGCATTTCAGCATTCCACTGGTGAGACTTGAACCACTAACCTTTCACTTAACAGCCATTATAATTGTCTTTATAAATTCCAGAGTGAATGTTTCATTAACCAAATTCCACCTGTGAATAATACATATCTCATTGCTGTTGAATCAGTTCCAACTCATAGCAACCCCACAGGACAGGGTAGAATGGCCCCACAGAGTTTCCAGGGAGTAGCTGCTGTATTCAAACTGTAGATATTTTAATTAGCAGCCATACTGTTAACTACTGTGCCACCAGGACTCCAGATAATGTATATGTGTGTATATATATGAAGGTCTTTGGGGGATGTAAACGGTTAAGAACTGGACTACTAGCCAGAAGGTTATCACCACCCAGAGACACCATAGAAAACAGGCCTGTCAGTCTTCTTTCTAAAGCTCACAGCTTTGAAAACCCCATGGAGCAGTTTTACTCTGTATGCAAGTGGTCACCATGAGTCAGAATCATATCTACACACTCATATCCACACACATTAAAAACTTGACACTATTGTTTTAAATATATGAATAATTGAATTGAACATTTGTATTATATGGAGTGTGCTAACCATATATTCTCTAGATACCTTAAAAGGCATGCCAAAAATCAAGTAAGATCACTGTAATACATAGTTAGGATCTGTTCACCTTAGTATATGAAGAAATGTTTGCACTGATTGACCATTATGTTTTTTAAAAAAAGGTGTTAGAGGTACATAAACCACCATTAAACTAGGAAAAAGTTTCTTTTTCTTGTAATGATGGGAATATAGTTGGCTGTCATCAGTAGAAGCAGTTGGAACAGGTAGCTGTAATTGCCATGAGAATAATGTAATATGAACTAAGCCAAAGCCAAAACCAAAATTGTTTCTGGTGCATTTGTCACTATTCAACAAAAAATAGTAATGCCTGAGTTAGCATTTACATTTTAAATGTGTCTTACCATGAAATTATTAAGAGACTGGTCATGATTACATGATTCAGAGCTTCCAGAGACTGTATTGAACTTAATCCATGGTTGAGGTGGCCACATATGGTTGAAGTGGTTGGTTGCCCTTTAAGTCAGACATAAATTTGCATCCTGTTTCTGCTGCTTACTGTCTGTATGGTCTTGGAAAACAAGTTTAATATAATTAAATCATCAATAAAAGAGAGTTAATGTTTACCATTCCAGAATTGTGAGAATTAGTTGTGTAAGATGCCTCTTACAACGAACTCTGTAAGTGTAACTGGAAGTAGTTACATTTCCAGTATTCAGTCTTCTCTTAGCACTGTAGGTACTGAAATAGCTTCTCCTTAGTTTATTGAATTTCCTGTTGAGGTTTTGACTGAGTTACCTTTAAGAGTATTTCAGTGAGGCTGAAATATCCTCTTTCTGGAAATTTTTATCCCCACCTAACAGAGCCAGTGCCATTTATTTTGCTGTGTAAATGGAGTGATTATCTGAGTAGGAGTCCAAGTCAGACTCCTGCATTTCAAGATAGAATGGTATGTATGTTTTTTAAAATAGATTTGCTAAGATAACTTCAGTGATCCTAGAGAACATTTACCCTCCTGTTTTGTCCAGGTAGTTCAGTTTTAAGGTAATTTGCTTTTTGTACCTGCCAAAATCGTGGCGAAAACAACAGAAGTTTTAGAACATTTATGAAGTGTACTCAACCATACATTCTTTAGACTGTCAAAACTGCATATGAAGAAACAAGTAAAATCACTGGAATATCGTATACCTAGATCTGTTTATTTTAGTTGTATCCGGGAATGTTTTCACTGATTTACCAATATATTTTTTAAAAAAAGTTAATTGTTAGAGGTTCTTGATTAAAAATGGCAATTTCCCCCCCCCCCCCCCATTAGTTTATTGACCTTAGGTAAGGATCTGTGGACAGATTTCTTGGGGACTTCAGTGCCAGGAGATTGACTTCACTGGAAAAGAAAACAACAAGGAAAAACTGATGAGATCTCTCTGATTCCAGTTTATTCTTTCATCTGCTTTCCAGAAAGCATTTACAGATTAATGTAGTACTTAAGGTTATAACTGCCTTATTTAAAATTTCTGGTAAAATTTTCCTCTCCTTAAAATTTCTGCACTCTTTTTTGCTAAAAGTTTTTGGTGCATTTCCTCACTGGGAGCTACCTTGGAGTTCCTTTGAAGTAGATGGAGTATATATTTAAAATTATTTATGCTGATCACTGATTCTTACAGGTAAAAAGAACTTCACTTTGTTTTGAGACGTTTATTTTTGTTACCACTGTAGTGGGCGTAATCACTTTGCTCTGAGGAAGAGAAGGGTTAGTGTATTGCATCTTCTGTGAACTCTCTCCTCTTTGGATATCAAGATACCGTATTTTTGGAAGGGTACACATATAAGAATCTCATCAGCTTTGTTATCTCCATTGATTTGGCTTTGCAGGAGCACTGGTAGTGCAGTGGTTATGGTGTTGACTGTTAACCAAAAGCGCAGCCGTTTGAATCCACTAGCTGTTGCACAGGAGAAATAGGGGGCAGCCTCCTTCTCTAAAGCCTTGGAAACCCTATGGAAAAGTTTTTCCTCTGTCTTACAGGGTTTCTGCAAGTTGGAATCAACCAGGAGCAGTGATTTGGATTTTTTAGGGGGGAGTTCACTGGGTTGTCAAAATGAGGCTTGGTATATGGATCTTACAACTTACCCTCTTTTGTTCCAAGGTTTGTGTAGTAAAAACACTAAGAACTTAACCAAACGGAATTAAAATATCAGCTTTATTAAAGGTAAAGTTGGGGTTAGAGATAGCAGATGGGGCTTCAGGCCACAATCAGGTTTCCCACTCCTTCCCTGTGTATTAAAAACAATAGAAAAAAGAGCTGAAAATATTAATCTGTTATTGCTGACTTCTTGGAAATGGAACAAGAGTTCTCCTCCCTGTATACAAAAGAAAGAGGAGGAAATATACACTCCCCAAAGTTCTCCTTCTTCTGATGGCGAAAGTAATGAGTAAGGCATATAATGCAATTTGTGACCCTTCCCCAGCAGTGCAACGTGCAAACAGTGTTTTGGATAGAATTTGAAGGTATGGTTAATTAAAAAATTATCTAGCTATTTGTTTAAAAGGTAAAATATAAGGCAGTGAAGAAAACTAGCTTTCTAATTTGCTTATGTAATTGGATTCTCTAGTTTAAATTCTGTCTTGGTCATCTACTGCTTAACAGAAAATACCACAAGTGATAGCTGTTACCAGGAGAAATTTATGTCCTCACAGAAAAGTCCAAATTTGGGCATCAGCTCCAGGGGAAAGCTTTCTCTCTGTCATCTCTAGAGGAGAGTCCTTCTCTTCAGTCTTCTCTTGGTCAAGGAGCTTCTCAGGCACAAGCACTTGCTCTGCTCCTGGCACTGGTTTCTGGATGGTATGAGGCCACAGCTCTGCATGCTTCCCTTTCCTTTCACCTCAGGAGAAATAAAAGATGGTGCTGGGCACAGCCCAGGGAAACGCCGTTTACACTGGATCAAGGATGTGACCTGGGTAAGGGTGTTACAATCCTACTCTAGTCCTCTTTAACATAAAATTACATCACAGAATGGGGGACAGCCAACAGTAATGGGAATCGTGGCCCAGCCAATTGGATACACACTTTTTGGGGGGAAGTGGGAGGCTAAAAGGAGAGTGATTCAATCCATGATTGCTAGTGAGCAACAAACTGACAAGGGAACAAAACCAAGTTTACTAGAATGATTCTGAGGTGACTCATAGAATGGAAGGAGGAGTTGAAATGACCAATTCCTTGGAAGAATAAAACCTTGGTGGCTTAGTGATTAAGGGCTGTGGCTGCTAACCAAAAGGTTTAAGTCCACCAGACACTCCTTGGAAACCCTGTGGGGCTGTTCTGTTTTGTCCTTTAGGGTTGCTCTCATTCAGAGTTGACTCGATGACAGTGGGTTTGTTTTGCGGTGTTTTTTTTTTTTTTTTATTTTGGTTGAAAGGGTAAGAACAGGAAACCTCAGATCTCAGAAGTAGGAATTCATCAACTTTTTCTCATAACAGTATAAAATCCTTCAGTTCTAGATGCTTTCTTTCTTTATCCCTGGTCAAGTTTCAGATTCTCCAGAGAAATATTCTGATTGGTTCATCTTGGGGTGCGTGCTTATTCCTAGGCTACAGTCAATCTGTGCAAGAGAGATGCAGGTTATTATGGTCATTCTGGTTTTTATTCTGTTTTACATAGGGTCACTGTGAGTGGAAATGGACTCTGTGGTGCCTGACAACAGTAGTCCTTGTGGTGAGTGAAGAAGAGCGGAGGAGAAAGCCAGTGGTGGGAGAAAATAGACTGGGCAGACCAAGAATAGTAATCATCCATTGATTCAACCCTTATTTATGGAGAGCCTCCGGTGTGTTATACACTACTGTAAATGACAAGGATACAGCAGTGAAGAAAGTAAAACCCTTCTTTATGAAGTGTGTAGTGTGTCCCAAAGAGTCATAGCAACACAGGAGAGCAGAGAATTCAGACTGAGGTTTTAGAGGTGCTTCACAGAGGTGCTGAATAGCAGACTGAATAAGAATTAGCATCAGTTTTAGGTTTGTGACTATTTTTAAGAAAGTTTTGTAAAGCTTTTAAAATATTCTGAATATTTAAAAAAGTAGTTTTGTATCAACAGTCTGGATTTTTGACAGTTACCTGTGACAATTAAGAGAATGTGTTTATCCTTCTCCAACATGAACTGTCCCTTGTAACTTCAGCTTGTCTTTGCACATCTCTGACGCCCAGATCGCAAACTCTAGTGGTGTAGAGGCTAAGTGCTATAGCTGCTAATCAAAAGGTCGGCAGTTCGAATCCACCTGAAACTCCTTGGAAACTCCATAGGGCAGTTCTACACTGTCCTGAAGGGTCTCTATGAGTCAGAATTGACTTGACGGCAGTGGGTTTGGTACTTTTTTTTTTTAATGGCCTGTATCACCAGTGAGATGACTGATGCTGGTCTTGGTACGCATCCTATTTTTTCTGAAATTTTTTGTCTTCCTAGTTCTATCCTTTCTCCTTTAGGGGTGTGTGTGTGTGTGTGTGTATAATTATTTAAACAGATACAGACTTAGAACACTGTTACAAATTGATGGAAAAATGCCTGTGTAACAGTCAAAACTTAAAACTAAATCCGTAATAGTAGAAAACACTTAATGCTTGTTAGGTACATGTAGTTCTCGTTCATGTCTCTGCAAAGTGCCTAGACTGCCGTGCTTTGATAAATTACATATATTCTCTTTTCTGTCAAAACCATTACTCTTTGTTACCATTTTTGTTACTGTGACTTGGGAAAACTTTGTTGGAATTTCAGGAATCAGTAAAATACATGAAATACAAATGTAACAGACCTTTTAATGATGCCAAGAACTTGTAGGCTTATTTTTTTAGAGATTGCCAGATATCTGATTGGCTAGTAGGAAGCATGTATGTAAAACTTGATTTATTTATGTTGTGAAGGGATTCTTGACTTTATAAAAAGATTTACTTCCCGTCTGCTTCCAATGAGGAATGCTTTTTATCTGTGTTTTTAGAGGCAGTCCTGAACATCAGTGCGAACAGTTGTTGTTAGATGCGGATAAGTCAGTTTCGACTCCCAGTGACCTCCATGTATAAGCACAGGAAGCTCAGCCCTGTCCTGTGCCGTCCTCCTGATTGTTGTGCTGAGCCACTTGTTGGAGCCAGTGGCAGTCCATCTCTTTGAGGTCTTTATCTTTTTCACGGATCCTTCTGTTTGCTAAGCCTTGTGTCCTTCTCCAGGGACTGGTCAGTCCTTCCTGATAACATGTCCAAAATATGTCAGTCAGCATCTGTGTCTTCATTGTTATTTCTGAGGAGCATTCTGGCTGTACTTCTGGGAAGAACAGTAGATGGTACATTCAATATTCGTCACCACCACCACAATACAGAGGTATCCATTCTTTGGTCTTCTTATTCATTGTCCATCTTTCATATGGATATGAGGTGACTAAAAACACCCTGGCAAGTTGTATTGGGCAAGTCCACTGTAAAAGATATCCTTAAGGTGTTAAAAAAGCAAAGAATGCTCTGAGGACTAAAATGCACTTGGCCCGAGCCTTGTTGTTTTTAATTGTATCATATGCTTGTGAAAATGCTGACAGTAGGTCTCTCTAAAACATTGTTTTTCAAATTGTGGCTGGTCTTCCATTATAAGGCATGAAATAACTGTAGTCACATCTAGCATTTCCTTTTGTTCCTTTTGTTAATGAAATGGAATGTAATAGAAAATAGCTTGTGTGGCTCCTTGTAATTATTCATGTAATTATTACTTTAATGATATATGTGTAAGTGTATGATGTATGTGTATGTGTACTATATTGCAGTGTCAGATGTATTTCTTATAATAGGTTATAATCAACAAACTTAAAAAAAACAAAAGACTCACTACCATAGATGTTATCTTGTTCAGTGTGTAAATTTTTAAGACTGAGAAACTATAATACAGAGGAGTTGTTACTTAGTTACTGCATCTGGACAAGAATCAAACATGTTAAAGGTCTGAGTAGAAAGAGCACAAAGTTGGAAAATAGGAAGCTTAAATTTGAGTCCTGTCTCAGTATTAACTAAATTGTGACCTTGAATAAATCATTTATCATCCTTGAGCATCAGAACTTCCTTTTCAGTTTTAAAAAAGTCAAGGGAGATGAGAGGGGTAGCGATACCTAATTTGTCTGTCTCCACAAAATCTTAGATGTATCTGTTGAGATGATACATATCAAAGCGCTTTATTAACTAAAGTGTTATTCTAATGTAAATTAAAAAAAAGCCCATTGCTGTTGAGTCAGTTCTGACTTAATACTGACCATATAGGACAGAGTAGAGCTTCCCATAGGATTTCCAAGGAGTGCCCGGTGAATTTGAACTGCCAGCCTCTTAGTATCCATACGTTTTTAACCACTACACCGCCAGGCTTTGCAATGTAGTGTAAAAAAAAATCCAAAAAACAACAACAAAAAATTTCAACTCTAAGTGACCCTACAGGACAGAGTTGTACCATTCCATATGGTTTCCAAAGAGGACCTGGCAGGTTCAAACTGCCACCCTTTTGGTTAGCTGTAATGGCACTCAACCACCATGTGACCAATGTTTCCAGTGTTACATTGCAGCAAAATTACGCATCACCTTACATTAGCTCAAGTATCATCTTGATCTACTTAATTTTGCTACTAAGGATCATGCTAGCTCAATGCTAAGCATATAGAGTATAGTTGACATACTTGAAGCAGGTATGGGAACAAATTCAGCTATGAAGTAAAACAAGGTAAGTGTTTATTATTATTTCTTTACTCCTGAGACCACATTGAATTATGAGAAATCTTGCTTTATATGAAAAACTTTATTATATATGTGTATGTGTCTTTGTTTTAAAAGGAATAGGTCCAGATGGTCATATTGCTTTCAATGAGCCAGGATCCAGTTTAGTATCAAGGACGAGATTAAAGACTCTAGCAATGGACACCATTTTGGCAAATGCTAAATATTTTGATGGAGATTTGTCGAAAGTGCCAACTATGGCTCTAACAGTTGGTGTGGGAACAGTGATGGATGCTAGAGAAGTAAGAATGAAATGTTCTTTAATGTTTTCCCTTTGTTGTTTATATATTTTGGGGGGATAATGCTGACTAAGTTACAATTTTGGTGGCAGTATTTTATAATATAAGTTGTTTTCCAGCTTTTAGTAACTAACTTCTGTCAAATCTCATTGACCTCTTTAGAATTTAACTGAATGACGTCTCTTTGGGATCTATAGACTAAGAATCAAGCGCTGCTTCTTTGGGGTACTGCGTCATTTGTCTGTGTTTGCTTTATGTTTGAACGAAGGTCCTGAAATTATCATCATCAGATGGTTCTTTTTTAAGTGAAATAGTGTTACGAAAGGACTGCTGGGACAAATATGCAATTTGAATTAGACTTCTTTTGGAGCCCTCAAGATAATGCAGTGTGAAGTGCTTCTTACTGCAGGAGAAGAGCCCACTTGATTTTCCTCAGAAAGGAACTGACCTGAGACGAGATTTGTTACAAATTTGATATATTTTAAGAAGAATAAAGCTCGGAAAAGTATGTTCTGTTTCATTTTTAAAGTTTTAATTGGGCTGTCATTTTCTCCTGGAAAATAGAAGAACAGATTATATTCAGTCCATGATTATAAGTGGTTAAATTACATGGAAACTCAGAATTCCATTCCTTTTTGGCAGCAGGAGTGGACAGGTTCAGAGGAATAAATACGTAGAGGGTGAACTGGTCTTTGCTTAAATGTACCTGGACTTGAGCATACAAATAGAATTGCTGTTCAGAATGTAGGAGTTTCTCATCATGTGAAAACCAGGAACTTGGCTGCTAACCAGAAGGTCGGCAGCTGAAATCCACCAGCCACGTCTCAGAAACTTTTGGGGCCAGTTCTGCTCTGTCCTAATAGAGTCATTTTGAGTTCCATTCAACTTAGTGGCAACCGAATTTTTTTGTTTCTTAGTAATATGAAGAAAAGATCTTTCAAGGACTGAAATTTTATAGTAAGTTAGATGAAAGATTTCAAAGCAGTCTTATTTTTAAAAAAGGAAACTGAAGTTATGCACACAGATTTCTTGTATCCAGCAAGATTTAAATTATACAACCACAAACTGATTGTTAGAATGAACAGAGAATTCTTCAAATACTGATTTTTTTCCTTTGGTTAATATTTTCAACAAAAGTATATGATGCGTTTCATCTTACTTTATCCCTAATATGATTGTAAAGAAAATCGTAATGACAAAACTGCCCTATTTTTCACAAAAAATTGCAGTTGTATAAATAGCACACCCACACATACAATGTGTATATTGCACATAGGAAAATAATGTACAACAGGATTACACGCTAGACCAAAAAAACATAGCACCTGTGTTATTTGTGTTAAAGTAGGATGTGAACTTTTCCAAATGGCATATGATAGCACTTTGAGTTTTCACAGCATTCTTGTGAAACAAGCCAGCATTGAAATCTGGAGGAACTTTTGACAAGAGTGCCCTGTTTTTCCAGGTGTAACACCTGATACTGTGTGTCACATAATAGGCATTCAGTACTCTGGGAACTGTTTTTTCGTAATTCATTTTTGATAAAATTATCCATATACACAGAATGGTTATCTTCCTCAATCATCAGAACTTACTTTTATTGACTTTTGGCAGTTTTCCAAAAGCCAAATTTATCCTCAAAGGATTAAATTTTGTTTTACCAAGGTATATTTAAAAATATTGTCATATACTGTATTCTAATGCAAATAAAATGCACTTCCTGCATTTGTTTGCCAGCTGTGCCCTCCTGCACAAAGTATTTTTGTAAGCTAGATCTGCTAATTGTTTTTGTTTTTTTTTTTTTTTTGTTAACTACAACATGTGGAAGAGGATTGGCATGGTGGTGCTTGTGAATTGTGCCTTGCTGGGGGAGGGTGTGGCCTGCATACAGGTGCAGAAGTATGCATTATTTGCATGAGAATATGCACTTGGCTTGGCTGGCCATGGTATTTGAGAAAATTTTCAAAAGATAGACAGACTTTTTAAGTGTAGCAGTATCTTTAGACTTGCTCTAGAGAATTATCCTCGTTTGGATATTTATTCTTACGATAAGGAAAAACCAGTGACATCCTCCTTTTGACTTCATTGCTTTCTAAAAGTCACTAAGCTCACCAGTGACTCTGGATTGCTAAAACCGACATCTTTTCCGTAGGTCTCATTTTGCTGGGCCTCCTCATCAACTCTGAGTGTTGACCATTTTTCCTTTCCTCAGAAGCTACCAGTATTCATTATTCTCTTTCTTTCTAACCATTCCTTCTCAGCCTGCCTCCCCAACTCTTCTTCCATCTTTTTTTTATTATGATGATGAAGTGAAAGTATAAGATCTAAGTCAGTTTTGCATACCCACCTCTGTACAACTCTTTCTGTTCTCCCCACACTGTGACAGCACATTCCTCTTTTTTTTGTCTGTCCTTTGAATGCAGTGGCATTGTATACTTTCAACCCACCATTGTGTAGTCAGTCTGCATGCTTTGCTGGAATATTCTTTTTCTTGACTAAATTTTTGAAAGCTACCATGTCAGTAATAGTCACATTTTTGAAAATTCTTCTAGGTAGTTTTAATACTATCCTCAAACTTGTGACTATCTCAGTTCTTTACCTGTGCCATTCTCTACATTACTGTCTGAATTTCATTTTCCAAAAATATGATTTAGTTTATTACTTATTTGTATAATTAAGACCCTCCCTGTTTCCCCCTCACATCTCAGCTTGGCTTAAAACACTGTGTCATTAGACGTCAGCCAGAGTTTTCAACTGTTTCCTTCCGTGTGCCATGTGTTCCATGTTCGTAGACTTCTGTGTAGTTTTGTATTGACTAGCCGCTATCTGTTGGAAAAGCCCCCTTTTTCTAACGTTTCTGCTTATCTTTAAGACTTTGCTTCAGATAGGAGATGCTCTCAAGTTTTTCCGAACTCTCCCAGAGAGTTGCTGGACCTTCATGCTGTCATTGTGCCTTACTATTATGTTGTATAGTGTGTACATATTGTATAACATGTATATTTTATACACTAATTTGTTTACATGTTTGTTCTTCTGGCATTTTTGGTGTCTTGAGGTTGCATGATGGGTAAAAGTTTAGAACCTTGAGCTGAAAATCCTCTGCTTGCTTGCTATATGACTGTAGGCAAGTGACTCAGCCCTTTCTAAACCTATCTTTCCTCATCTATAAAATAGCAATTAGAAAATACCAGGAAACAATGTTGAGGGCTAAAAATAAGGTTATGGATTTTTGTAGTTTATTCACATCTATTTGTGGAGTAATAGATTAAATGCGGACTTTTAACTTTTAAATCAGCTTATTTTACAAGCTTTTAAATTAGCGTTATTGTTGTAGGCTTATGTATTTTTTTAAGTAGCATAGACCACTCAGCCTTTGCAATATCTTCTGGACACTGGATCTCAAACATCAGTGTACGTAAGAATCATACACTCTGCAGAAGTCTCCACACCCAGGGATTAATTCTTTAAATTGGTGAATTTGTACTTTGAGCAAGCATCTCAGATGATTCTAATACAGACCCAGACCTCCTTTTTCATAACATGTTAACTACTAATACTACGCTTGAGAATAGTGGAGCAGGTATAGTCTAACTAATCACTTACCATGTTCAATTATATTCTAATAGCAATATTTTTCATTTCTGCTTTTCCACATTTTCTTCTTGATTCTCAATTAAGTGTATCAGCGCTTTCATAAATAAACACCAATTACTAATTCTTCATCCAACTAAGCTTCTGTCAGCCTCTTGGCCTTCCATTCCCTTCATAATAACTGCTGCTAACATCAGTATGTGCATTCCCTTTCTCATTAATAAAAGTTTGTCTTTTCACTGTTTCTTTTCAGTATATACTTAACATTGAGATTTGTAGCCATTGTTCTCATTACCTTTTTCTGTTGTTTGCTTCAGTAATGAAAGACTAGCTCATTCTTTATCTAATTGGTAGACCTTTTGTGCCATCAAGTCAATGCTAACTCAGAGTGACCTTACAGGACAGAGTAGAACTGCCCCGTAGAGTTTCCAGTGAGCACCTGGTGGATTTGAACTGCTGACTTTTTAGTTAGCAGCTGTAGTACTTAACCACTGCACCACCAGGGTTTCCCTCTTGGAAGGAGATGTATATTAACAAAATCAAGGTATAAACAAGTTACAGAATCTGTGTAAAGTAAAAATTTGAACAATATTCATCCTATAATGTTTTGAGGGTTATATAATTCTAGGAAAGTGTTTCAGTGTTTTACTTTTGAACCATAAAGTCTTATTTTTTAAATCCTTCTGAAGTGAACTTCAGAAAATATCTCTCACACTGCATTAAGCAGGTACTCTCCTATCTACCTTACTGCATTGTGGGTTCCAGTAGCTTTATAGAGAACCTTCAATCTTAAAAAATGCACATTGGCTAATAATAATATCAAGCAACAAAAAATAATTAGCACATCTGGTTCTTCTGGTCCCAAATCGAAGTAGGCACCCACACAGGTGGGTCTCTCTATCTTCTGGGTTGTCATTACCCCATGTCATTTTGGTCCTGGGTGAGCATCTGTTCCTGCTGAGTTGGGACCATCTGCTGTGCTCTCAGATGGCAGCTTGGCAGCTTTTAAGCAGCTTTTAAGACCCCAGATGCCACTCTGGGGTGCAGAGTGCCCTCTTAGCGAAATGTTAGTTGTGCCATTTGGCCTCGATTTCGCCTAAGAGCATGGTCCCCTGCCCCCTGCCCCAGCTACTGTGACCTTGCAATATTGAGTTAAGAGGGAAGGAGTATTCAAGTTATGCTGAAGTCCACTTAATATTCTTCTTGTTTCTAATGTGTGCTATTACCAATTTCACCCAACCACATGGTGTCTGGCCACCACCAGTGATAGCTATGATGGAGCTCACTAAGTTGAATGTCACTGGCAACACAAGAATAAAAAAGGGTGCACCTTGAGATCACCACTAAAAGACCTCAGTTGATCCAGTGGTTTCGGGGTTTCCCTGGGAGCCTGGCCCCCGGCCCTGATGCTGCCCTTGCCCATAAATCATAACAAAGGTCCACTCTTTGGACATGAATGGATTGGACTTGGCGATGTAGAGTGACTATATACTGGATGCACTTTATGGTTGTATGCATCTATAGGATATCACCCTGCTGACCTGTGGCTGGAGGAAGGAGAGTGGATGGAGAGGAGAGGAAAGGAAACTGCTGGGAGGGTGAGACATGTATGGAGCAGAGAGGAATAGTGTGCTGTCACTGGGCAGGGAGAGCAGTAGAAGCTGCATATAGGTGGGCATGTAAATTTATATGGGAATGTACATTTTCACTCAGTCATAATAAAAAAATTATTAAAAAAAATAACTAGCACATTCATAAATCAGTCTTTTTCCCTGAGCCTTGATCTCTATAACTAAGAATGAGAAATATCAGTAAAAGCGTTAGTTGAAATTTACTTATATCTTAATTCATTCATGGGCTTTGATTTTAGTTAAGATGTAGCTGCAAAATGAAAATTCACAGTGAATCTTGATAAAATACAGTAATATCCTGATTCATTTCTCCTGTTTAAAAATCTAGTGATAAAGTATGTAATATAAAACTTTGTTCTTAAAGATATTTTAGAATTCCTGCCATTTTAACATTTATTTTTTTACTTAGCAGTTGTGATGAAAAAAACATGTCTGAAGGTTTATTACATGACATAAACTTGTGTGCATATGTTGAGTCATAAAATGAAATCAATTCACTTTTAAAAGATAATAAAGATTGATTTGGCATGTGTACTCTTACATTTCCATATATTCTTTATATTATGTTATAGGTAGTGGAAAAAAAGAGCTTGGATTTTCTGGAGTTTATAATGATATGCTTAAAGAAAGAGGTACTGTTTTTAATGAACCACTGCTCTCACCTCTAGGGTTGCTATGAGTTGGACCTGACTTGACGGCAGTGGGTTTTGTTTTTAATCTTTGTATTGTTTTTTTCCAGGACAACGTGAAAAACAGCTCATATTCAGTGAAGCACTCTTCAGACGTCATTAGAATAACTCTTTAAATGTTGTAGAGTCTTTGGCTTTTATTAAAACAATATATATTGCTGATTCTAAACTAAAGC
Organism: Heterohyrax brucei; assembly: GCA_028571685.1. Lineage (NCBI taxonomy): Eukaryota > Metazoa > Chordata > Mammalia > Hyracoidea > Procaviidae > Heterohyrax > Heterohyrax brucei. The sequence goes on from CM053143.1 coordinate 147,168,603, forward strand.
AATTAGGTGTATCATCCCAAATTATATCAGTGACTTGTCTATTGGCTTGCAGTTCAGCTTTGGCAAAACAGCCCTTTGATATTTTTTGCTCATTTTCTCTTCTGCATAATCATAGGCGTTATGAGCAATTCACTAATACCCCTACAACAATGTTAGTTTCTTAAACTAAGAAAAGGGATACTTATTGTGCTGGCATGTTCCATTAAACAGAAGATAGCCTTCAACTGTGAATAAGCATAGAGATATTTTACCCTTAGAAGAATATTAAAGTCTTTGTTAAAAAAAAAAACAGAAACAAAAACATTAATATTTAGAGAGAGCTGGTCATTGGAACACGCTTTTAACTGTTAAGTAACAGGTGATGCTCATGGTTTTTCAGGTAATGATCCTCATAACTGGTGCACACAAGGCGTTTGCTCTATACAAAGCAATAGAAGAAGGAGTCAATCACATGTGGACTGTTTCTGCTTTCCAGCAGCATCCCCGAACAATTTTTGTATGTGATGAAGATGCTACTTTAGAATTAAGAGTTAAAACTGTGAAATACTTTAAAGGTGAGCACTGAATTTGAAAAGCAAGCTGCGAGATTGTTCTGGTGTAGATTATAATTAATGTAACTGTAGTTACATCCTCCACTGTAGCCTGCTGAAAATGAGCATTGTGTTGACACAGTAGCCAATTCATTCAAGGAATAAAAACTTCTCACTTCAGATGATAGTAGCTTGCCAGAATATTTTTTTTCATGAAGACAATATCATTAGTCTGTTTTTAGCAAATAGTTTTTCTTGAAATCTACAATTTAGTAAAATTTATTGCTTTCTGATTGAATATACCCTTTCTGTTCTTTTCCTTGTTTACCACCCCCATTTTCCCTTTAAGCTCTTCAGAATTTCAGTGGATGGGTCTTCCACTAGCTTATTTAATCCTCACAGTTTCAGATTTATTTCCATATGTTCAGATCTCAATGTCTAAATCCTAAAGCAACATGAAGTGAACTGCGCAAGCAAGTAGGAGCATGTCTCCTTTTCAAGCTAGAGGTAGAGTCGTTATCCAGGTTATTTTTTGAAACAGAATAGTTTTATATTCTAGACAGTGGATGTAGATTTTGCTTTTGCATCTTCCTTTAGTTCATTAATTTTCAGATCTTACTGTACTGGGTTCTGTATATAAAACCATAGAAAGTTGGTTTTATATACAGAGCTTTCATGGATTTTTGAGGGGAAATTTTTACTAGTAAATCTTTTCTCAACTTAAACCTACTTCTTGCATAAAAGTCAACTCCACTAGTATATACATATACATGTGTACATATAAACAAGCTGTAAAAATAGGTATTCATTATAGAAGCCAAAGCCACTGCCATCGAGTCGATTCCGACTCATAGCAGCCCTATAGAACAGAGTAGAACTGCCCCATAGAATTTCTAAGGAGCAACTGGCGGATTTGAACTGCAGACCATTTGGTTAGCAGGTGTAGCAGTTAACCACTATCCCACCAGGGTTTCCTGTATTTATACAGACGATATGAAACTTCTGTGTAACCTATTGGTCATATATAAGTCAGGGATTCACAAAGTGTGTAGCATGTGCACTACTGAATTTTACATAAGTATATATTTTTAATCTTTTTACTCCAAGTAACTAGGTATTTACTTTAACATGTATTGGAGAAAATGTATGGAACAAGTCAAAGCTATATTTCATGGCTTTCATTGCTTACAGCCAGAACCAAACCCACTGTCATTGAATCGATTCTGACTCATGGTGACCCTATAGGACAAAGTAGAACTGCTCCACAGAGTATCCAGGTAGCACCTGGCAGATTACAACTGCTGACCTTTTGGTTAGCAGCCATAGTACTTAATCACTACACCATCATTGCTTAGGGCAAGGTTAAAGAGCTGCCATACTTTATTGCCTCTAAAGGCATCCTTTTTTACATTTATATTATCTGAAATTGGGCTGTATCTTAAAATTTGTGATGTGACAGCTTATCTGGTGGCACTTTTTCTTAGTTGTATATAAAATAATAGATCTTTACAGTAGATACCATCTCCATGAAATATGTAAACTTAAAATTATGTCATTTTTAAGAGAATCAGTAACTCATAGTTTAAATATATGAATATGAGAAAAATCTTAAAGGGTAATAAAAACTGAAGTTTGACAGATACTGAAAACAGTTTCATATTTTTCATACATTTGATCATGCTGTGTATATAGTTTTGTCCTGTATATTTTCATTTGTTTTTTCTCTTTTAATAAACATGCCTCAGAAGCATTCTTAATGGCTATATAAGTCAAGTAGATGTATCCTAATTTATTTAAACATTTTATTGTTAAACACTTAAATTATTTCCAGTCATTTATATTTTTATCAGTAAAGTTGCTAGTTTATTCCCAAGCCACAAACATAATTGTTAGCCTTTTTTTTTTTTTTTTTTTTTTGGTAATTTTAGAGCACCTAAATGGCAAGTTGTAAGACAGAGTTTAGGGATAAAGTTATCCTCATATTTTTCTGTGTAGTCCTTCAGATTTCATCACAGATGTTAGATTTTTTTTTAGAGGTTAATACAAAGAGTTCTCATTATCCACATATTTTAATACCATTTTCAGTACCTTCATTTAACTTGGCCATTTTCTAGTACCAGTAATCCCCAGATAAAGTTAGTAGTAGACTGATTTTGTCATGGTTTGATTTTTATGTTTTAGTGAAGTTAATGATAGTAAATTTAATAATGATAGCCACTATCTGTGTGGCCAGGCACTATTCTAAACATATTACACTTACTGACTTCATTCTCAATTCTGCAAAATGAGTACTGTCAATACAGATGAGTTAACACGCTTAATAAGGATATTATTGTCCAGAAAACACTGCCCATATGTGAGCAGTGCTAGGTAATCGCTAACAGGCCTGTTTGGAGTCTGGTCTTTTGTCTACTCTGTTAATACTGCCTCCCAGAAAAGAATTAAACTGTGGTTCTGAAAGCATCTAAATTGAAATCGTATTTCCATTTGTTAGATTTGTTTTCATTTCTTACCATAATCAGTTTCTCAAAAGGTATAAACATGTTAAAGGTAATTTAAAATGTAGAAGGAAAACAGATGTGTATGTATTTAGTCCATCCATCCAAATTCTAAGCTCTTTTGAAACATTGTAAAGATTACTGAGGGGATTGCTACATTGCCTTTTGGAGAGTACAGTGTTTTCTGCATAGGAATTGTCAGTGTTTCAGAAGGTTTCATGGTATCAGCTTCTCTATTGTCCCTCTTTTAAGATAGAGAAAAGTGGAACTGAGATATTGTTCTAGGTTACATGTAGACTTCATTTTACAGTAAGGATCTAGGGTAAAGTACTGGACTATCATAAACATACATATTTTAAATATTTTATATATTTGCTGTATACTTTTTGAGTTATTATATAACTTGATGTACCTGAGGATAATGACCCCTATAGTTGCCATCTATAACTTTTCAAATTCCATTCCATTACCCTTTCACAATAGAAATCACAAAGGATTCTGTTTAAGGTTTCAGTATATAGCTTTCAGAGATCTAAGGAAATCACAAGAAAACGTTAATACTTGGAAATTTGTTTCACAAGTTCTAGTATTTTAGTGTGTGCTTTTAAAAATAAAACTGCTGTGTGTCCTTGAGTTCATGTATTTTCAAGACAGTATCATCATGGTGAACTTTTTCTATTAATAGCTTAGGCGTCACTCCAATACCTAGACCAAGGCTGAATGAATTCAGAGTTAGCTAAAACCTGAAGAATTTATTTTCTAAAGACATTGACATTTAGAATCTATGATGTTTATCCTCTCTTCTTGCTAAATGTTGAAGTCTTGTATTTTTAATCACTAAAAAATTTATTACAAGTAGTAACTGATTAGTTTTCATCAAATTCTGTCATTTTTATTTTGTTAAATTCTTGATTTGTTATATAAAAGCAATTAATTAAAAATTTTTCTAGATGGAAACAGCTTTATTTTATAAAAGTTATGACCAGTGTATATTTAAAAAGTGTAAAGCTTAATTTTTAATATTTAGCTAAATGTTTTGTGTGTTTGAAAGCTATGTATTCTTCCTATGATTAAAGTGGTTAGCAGATGATACATGAGTTGTAGTGAGTATACAAATGATCGTCTAAGAAACAGTCCTTTAGAAGATGATACCCACTGAAAATCCCGCTACTGTGGAGTCACTTCTGCCTCATAGCAATCCCATAGGGCTTCAAAGGCTGTAAATCTCTGTGGAACCGGACTGCCACATCTTTTTTCCCTTGGAGCTGCTCGGTTTCAAATTACCAGCCTTTCTGTTAGCAATTAATTTCTTTAACCGCTGTGCCACCAGGGCACCTCTGGAAGATGATAAAAAAACCCACTGTCATCGAGTCGATTCTGACTCATAGCAACCCTACATCTTTTAAATAGCCTGGCTGAAATTACCATTATCTTTGGTGCCCCTTCTGTTGACACCATTTAACTGCTTTTTCATGGTGGTTAACTTTCCTAAGTTAAATTCCATTTTCAGTGAGGTTGGTTCTCTTTGGTGAAGTTATCTGGTAAATCTTTTTCATTAGTAAATATTTCTCTTGCACTACAAAAATTATCCCTTAGTATGTATTTTTGGTAAACGTAAATTACACTTCCACTTAATATCATCAATCACAAAAACCCTGGTGGTGTAGTGGTTTAAGTGGCGCATCTGCTAGCCAAAAGGTCAGCAGTTCAAATCCTCCAGGTGCTCCTTGGGAACGCTCTGGGGAAGTACTTTCTGTTCTGTCCTATAGGGTCGCTGGGATTTGGGGAACTCTATGAAGCAGTTCTCTTCTGTCCTGTAAGGTCAGTGTGAGTCACTTCGACAGCAGTGGGTTTTTGTTATCAGTCAGTAAGCATGGATAAAGATGCCTTTAAATATGTTTCACATTGTGTGAGTTGAACTACAAGCATCCCTGCCTCAAAGTAGTTGACATCCTTGGTAAAAAGTTGGCTAGTTGTTATTAGCAGTTTGAGAAAACAAAATGTCAGCTATTGCATTAAAATGGAAGTTTCAGAGAGGCAGGCACCTCAGTTATGTAAACTACATTATTTCAGCATTAGAAGTGTGCTTGGCACATTGTAGGTAATTAATAAATTTTGGGTGGTTGGGCAAGTAGATGGATAGATGAACACATGATTATCAAAACATTTCAATTTATGCTGAATTATATAAATCTAACTGTAAAGTCCAAAGGATATTAAAGTGACTGATATTTATTTATATAGTAGTTGGAAAAAGTGAGCTAATGAGATTTGAGAGCCCTAGAAGAATGCTAGCTTTTAGCTATCATCAGGAAAATGCACTTCAGTTTATATACTTTAAGTACCAAAAAACTACTTGAACTTTCTCTTTAGCCCTGTCATGCTTGGAGTCCAGGTTAAAAGTTGATGCTTTTCATTTCTGCCAGGAGACAGCTTCTAATTGTCATCTATCTTAAAGTCAGATAGCTCAGTAATGCTTTACTTTTTATTGCTTGCAAAGTTTAACACTTTTTGCCTTGTTTAAATATAGTGATCTTTAACTCTTTAAATAATGATGGTATTCTGGATTTTTTCACCTTGAAAAGTCCATTAGAATGTAGGCCAGGTCCAAAATACTCATAAGTGAGTAGTCTAGCCTCTGTGAAGTATGCAAAGCATGTTCACTGATAATGAATATCTGTTCTGGCTTCCCTCAGAGCCCTTACACTAGAACATCTGAGAGCTCTCTCCTTTATTAGGGTTTCAGATTAAAATTCGCAGCCTTTAGAACGCCAAAAGGGTATGGGAGGAGGGCTTTATTAGCCCCGAGAAAAAGATTCTCTGACTTGATGTCACTTGGTATTTTTATATATGTATATTAGCAAAGAATAAATGCCAGTAAACAAGAATATTTCAAATGTAACATACTGTGTTACAGATGATAGTATCTAAGAGATAAAGGCCAAATACCAGTATGAGACTGAACATTATTATGCATTGTTGAGTAAATTTGTTTCACAGTTCTGAATTGTAGAATCAGAATTTCTGAGTGCCGATTCCTGCATTTTGGAGTACGAAAGAGCTAAGTGGCTGTCATACATCTAAGGTAGTGGCAGACCTAAAATCAAGAGCCTTTAGGCTTAGTTTCAGAAACCCTGGTGGCATAGTGGATAAGTGCTCTGTTTGCTCACAGGAAGGTCAACAGTTTGAATCTACCAAGCAGTTTCCCTTGGAAACTAAGGGATCGCTATGAGTCAAGAACTGACATGATTTTACTGGATTTTTTTTTTCTTTTTAATCCATGAGTAGAGCAAACTGGTCTTGCTCAGTTTAAATAAAAGAAAGGGAAACAAATTTCAGTGAATTTTAGGTTTCTGGCTTTAACAACTCAGTGAAGGGTGCCACTGTATATCAAGAATTTTGAAGAAATGGTTGGAGGGGAGGCAAGGTCTTGACATGGTTAAGATTGAGGTGTCAGTGAGACACTGAAATAATGGTGAGTAACATTCTCTCACTTCCCTTTTCCTCCTTTTTAAGATGCTGCCTCTGCTTTTCCTCCCATTAAAGGAAACTTACTAGTACCCTCTGCATGTTCCTCAGGATTAGAGTTTTAGAATTCTTTCACAGCCTTCATGACAAAGAACTTCTCCTTACTAACAAGAACTGTCTCTTACTTTCGGGTGGTGGGGAAGAACCTTTCAGGTTCTTAATGTGGAAGATTTAACTGGTTCATTTAGTCTCCAAACAATACATACTTAATTCATGAATTGGGTCAAAGGTACTCTTTAGAACTTGGGTTCCAAAAGAAATATAGTACTACCATGTTAAGGCATATGGAGACTACACAGTATTTGTCAATAAAACTTTAATGAACAAAATGATTTGGAAGCATACCAATTATAAAATGAAATTTAAATCTGGGACATTAATGAATAATACAGGCTGTCTTTTGTATTGTTTTAGCTTTAGTGTGGAATAGTTAAGCCTGTGATCCACTCCTATCAGATACGTCACAATTGTGGAAAATAATGTGCCAGAGGAAGAGATAGGGTCATATCTATTAAAACTTTGTCAGTATTCAAATGTGGTATCTTGTCATACTGAAGCTCTTTGAAGAACTGCTCGTGTATTTGTGGTTATTCTCAAAGTACCTTACACATCCTAGATCTCCAGTGTTTCAATATTGTAAACTGCTGTTTGTGGGTAGTTAAAAATGAAACATTCATATTTTTCAATAAACTTGACTTTTTTTTATCAGATGGGAACTGATATTGTATCTGAGTGTTTAGCTTTCTAAAGTAAATGGATGTAGTTAAAAATTAAAAGTACAAATAGTACTGTGCTTTTTTTCTTCAAGGTTTAATGCATGTACACAATAAACTTGTGGATCCACTATACAGTATGAAAGAAGGAAATTGAAGGAGATTGGAGCAAAAATTCTGCTTGAATGAACAAAATACTTTATAAGTAGTAAATGAATTTTCATCTATGCAATATGATAGATCATGGGGGAATTCTGAAGATTGTCACTTTGAAAGTCCAGTATCTATATATGTTAAACATTCCATACTTTAGAATTTATTTTGCAACAGGGCTTGCTTAGAAATAGTTGGCTCTCACAACTGATCAGTTATTAACTAGTCTGTAAAAACAAGGCAGAAATGAAATGCCCACCTGTTTTTGTCATTAAAGATTCTGCTTATCAATGTTTCATAATATGACTCCAATGGCGTAAAATACATAGATTTTAATTTTTACTGTGTGAAGACACTCCAGACTTTTCAGGTTATCAAACAACTATAATTGGAGACTTTTACTTCTGGAATGTGAACTCTGTAATTTTCTGTGCGTTACACACAAGCTGTTCTTTCTGCACATGGTTGCCTTAGTCATCTTTCTGCAGTAGCATCTGGACATCCAAAGTTCTGCTACATGTTGTTGGTAATTTGAAGAGATTACAGTGCCTAAAAGTATAGATTATATCTTTGCAACAAGTATGTTAAGTGCATGTTTTTATGCACCTTCTTTTATAGCACTTTTAAATAAAAATACATTTGTTTAATGGCTTGCTTTCATGCCCTGAATGATTATCATGGCAACTGTGAGCTTTATATCCACATAATTTTTCTCAAAATTTCCTTTTCCTGATTGTTAAATAAGTAGTTTTTTTCCTTATATACAAAATTGCCTAAAAGGATATGATGTGTAAGTTACTGTAAACTGTTTGATTGCCATAGTAACTTGTATCAAATTGAATATAAACTATATTGTTTTCTACCTTTAACTCAAATAAAGCTTATAATAAAACAAATATATCTAAATTTTATTTCCAGAAGTGAAATGTAAGAATACCTGCATTTGAGAGATTCCAGTGATTAATTTGTATTGGGCAGATTTGCTGCAAAAGACCTCTCCAAGGTGTTAAATAGCAAAGAGGTCACTTTAGGGACTGTGGTGCACCTGGCCCAAGCCATGGTGCTTTCAGTTGCTTCATGCAGGTGAAGGCTGGACAGTGAATAAGGAAAACTGAAGAATTCATGCTTTGAATACGGGCTTGGTGAAGAGTAATACATATAAAATGGAGTGCCAGAAAGAAAAACAAGTATGTCTTGGGAAGAAGTACAGCCAGAATGCTCTTCAGGAGCAAGGATGGCAGATGGTGAGACTGTCTCACATGTTACTAGGAGGGATCAGTCAGTCCCTGGAGAAGGAAATCATGCTGGTTAAAGCAGAGGTCAGCAAGAAAGACGACCCTCAACCAGATGGATTGACAGTGGCTGCAACAATGAGCTAAAACAGCAGCGCTGCAGGAAACGTTTTGTTCTGCTGTACCCAGGGTCTGTGAGTCACAGCCAACTCAGCAGCACCTAGTAACAATGACTAATAGTACTTAGCAGCCCGCATTTACTCTTTTTTGCTGTCATGCAGTAAGGAGATTTAAATTAAAAGTGCCTCTGCCTATTGTTTAACTACCTGGGTATCATACTCCTTTTCCTATTTTGCACCTCAAAAGCCCATCTGATAGAGAAAGCATTCCATGTATCTGTGTCTGGCTGAAACATTATAAGTAAGTTCCCTGAAATATTTAAACTGAAAATTAGTAAAATTTCCAGGGTAAAATACATTGCTTTATTTAAATAGCAGATGATGTTGTAATAGGTATTTATTATAAATGGTTTTTTGAATAGTGAATCAGCATCTTCCAGTCACACTTCTGCTAATATAGAATTAGTTATTGTAGGCTAATTTAGATCAAGTAGCATCAACATGAAAAAGCTAAAAGGTACCTGTTTGGGTGCTTGGCTCACTACTGGTTATTTCCATGCTTTAATGTGCCCGCCAAAGTCTGAAAGATCTTTCGGTTGCTACCTTTTGTGTCAGGTCCATGTACTCAATCTCACCGATGAACTCTACCTCAAGTGCTTTAGCTGCCTAATCCAAGAGCTAAAACTGCTGATAACAGAACTGAGAAGCCTAGTGAAGGCATTCAGTGGGAGTGAATAAAAGCACGGTAGCTGAGAATTGGTGGTCTGGATAAAGACCATTATTTGGATGCCAGCTGTCCAGACCTGTGACCCTGTGTGACACAGTGGAACCGCCTCACAGGGCTACTAGGGTGTAACCCTTCTGGGAACAGACTGCCAGCTTTTTCCCCAGTGGAGCCACAGGCCTTTCAGTTAACAGTCGATCTTTTCACCAGTAGGCTACTGGAATTCTTCAAATTGGTGGACAGTTATAAACCATTTATGCCACTCAAGGGACTGTTATTAAATTTATATAGCTAGGACTAAATCACCAATTACTTGTGTTCAATTTTAAGTAAATTACCAGTGTCTTAATTTATGGTTTAATAATGTAATGTCAGCATAAAATCCATCATTGATACTCTTATCCTTTAAAGACACTTAATTCAGAGGACAAAAATCAATGGCAAAATTATTTGACCTTGTTGCTAGGTGTCCTCCAGTTGATCCAACTCAGAGGGACCCTGTGTACAACAAAAGCAAACACTGCACTGTTGTTGTTTTGAGCCCATCCTTGTAGCCACTGTCACCAGTTTACCTTGTCTTGCTTTTTCACTGACCCTCAAGCACCATGTTCTTATCCAAGGACTGGTCAGTCCCTGCTGATACTGTATCCAAAGTAAGTGAAATAAAGCCTGGCCAGCCTTGCTTCTGAGGGGCATTCTGGCTGTACTTCCAAGACATTTGTTGGTCTTTTTGGCAGTCCGTGGTCTATTCAGTGTTGTTCACTGACACAACTCAGATCCACCCCTTCTTTGTAGTCTTCCTTACCCCATGCCCAGTCTTCACCTGCGTATGAGGCAACTGAAGACGCCATGGCGTGAGTCAGGCACCTTAGTCTTCAAGGTGACAGATTTGTTTTTTAACACTTTCACAGAGGTCTTTTGTAGATTTGCCCAATGCAATGTGTTGCTTTTTTTGACTGCTGACTCCTTGAGTGTTGTATATTCAAGGACAAAAGAAATCTCTGACAACTTTCAGTCTTTACTCCATTTATTTTGAAGTCAACAAGAACATTATTTTACCTTACTGTAATACAGTCTGTGTACTCTCGTTCTCAGATGAATATGGGAGTTAAGAGCCATATGACTGAAGCAGGCAGGCATTCAATGTCCAGTTACTTCTCTACACCAGAGTCACAATCATGAAATCTAGACAGTAAGTATTAAACCCACCACAGCTGCTGCTAATTCCAGACACGATTACTGGGTACAAATCAGATGCATTTTGAGTATCAGAAATGATTAAGAAAGGCTCTGCCGTCATTCTAACAACACTTGGTAAACCACCTAGTTTCAAGATAACTTTTGCTAAAGGTTTATTAAAATTTTATCAAAACGATGACATGATCAGAGTATAGTAACTGATTTATACAAATCCAAACTGATCAACTTCACAACAAATTTGCAACTTAACCTGATACTAAAGTTCTATATACAAGCAATTCTGATTTCAAAAGACTAAGCAAAAAGACTATAAGCTACATTGTAATAAGTTAGCTAAGGTGCTTCCTTCAGTCTAACATTCAGTAACTACAGATGACTTGATTTGCATTCCTTTTTATAAAATATTTTATTTGTAAAATAAATTGAGGTGAAAGTTTACATTAAACAATGAAACCCACTGCTGTCAAGTCAGTTCTGATTCAGAGATCCTATAGACAGAAGTGCCCCACAGAGCTTTCATGGAGCACCTGGCAGATTTTAACTGTGGACCTTTTGGTCAGCAGCCATAGATAGCACTTAACCACTAAGCTACCAGGGTTTCCAGAAAGTGGACATAGCCAATTAATTTTCCAGTCAATGATTCTTAACATTATTTTCATGACATTGGCTGCAGTCTCCACAATGTGTCAGCACTCTACCCCATTTCCTCCCTGGGTTTCCTGTTTCCAAGTCACTTTCATCTTGTCTTTGGTTTGAGGCAAATGTTGTCCTTTTGGTCTTTGTCCATTTGATTGTTCTGAGACGCACATTCTTCACAGTTGCTATTATTTTAAAGCCTTATCTATTACTATCACTATCAATGTTGGGCTGAGGTCTCCAGAAAAGTCTGTAGTTTCAAGTTACAAGTTGACAGTCTCAGCGGTTCCTCTAGTCTCTTTCAGACCAGTAATCTAAAATCGTCTTTATTTTTTAATTTGAATTTTGTTCTACATTTTTACCCACTCTTAACTTGGTCCTTCTAGTGTGATCCCAGTCAGAATGGTTGGTAGTGATAGCCAGGCACCATCAAGTTCTTCTGGTCTCAGGATACAGGAGCCTGTGGTTCATGTGGGCTTTAGTGCTTTGGACTAACTGCATCCTTGAGTCTTTCTTTTTCTTCCTTCTCCTTTGCTCTGGGCAGGGTGAAAGTTAATAGTTGCTTCTTAGATGTCTGCTTGCGAGCTTTTAAGACCTCGAAACTTAAGATAATTTTGAAACTCACTTTAGATGAATTTAAAGTACATGGCGACCCTAGTGGCACTTGGTAAAGTACATGGCCTTTTAATTGTAAGGAAAAAATATGCATAAAATAGTGAAGATTCACTGAGTATTATGTGCCATGCACTCTTCTGAATATTTTAAATACATTATTTAATCCTCACAACCATATATAATAGGTAAATAGTATTACAATCTGGATTGCATTAAAGAGGAAACAGAAGGTTTAAGTAATCTCGACAAAGTCACAATACTAAAGAGGGGTAGAACAGTAATTTGAGACCATGTTATATACCTTCAGAATACTCCTCTTTCAAAGAAAAGCTAGTAGGTTATTTAAACCTGAACATTCTATAAGTAACAAATTTTTATTGAGAATGGAGAGCATTTTTATCATTCCAATTTCTTAATATAAATACTAAGAAAAATTAAAAAAACAAATCAAACTTGTTATCAATTCAGTCCCTACTCACAGTGACTCTATACATAGGACAGAGTAGAACTGTCCCACTGAGTTTCCAAGTAGCACTTGGAAACTGACCTTTTGTTTTGGTTAGCAGCCATAGACTTAACCTCTACGCCACCAGGAAAAATTTAAAGGATACAAAATTTTAGTTTATTAAAATCTTTTTTTTTTTACCATTTATTTATCAGAATGTGTTTTCAGAACTTTTATAAAAGCATCTTTCGGAACTTCAATGTTGCCAACTTTTCTCAGCTTTTTCTTTCCTTCCGCCTGTCTCCTCAAAAGTTTCATTTTTCGGGTAATATCACCACCATACTGTAAAATATTTTTAAAACCTTTAAGTCCAGATCAGTCCACAGAAATATCAAAATACATTTACATACGGAAATATCAGTACAATCACAACTGTATCTAGAAGGTAGAAATCTGCAATGTTATCTAATAAGCACCCTTTCCACCCAACTCTAATTTTACTATCTTTTCAAAGAAAGATAAAGGCTTTACTTCAGAATCTTCAGGAAAAACTGTCCATCTCCTTACTGAGTCAAGGCTTGAAATTCTGAATTATGTAGCTCTAATCTAATCTGGAAACTTACATAGGCATAAATATGACAGCTGTGTTAAGCACACTGAAAAAGCACTTTATCATTTAATTCCCATAACATTTATTTTTTTGCTATAGAGACAAGACGGCACACTCAAGCAACGCAATGTAGGAGAGGTGGATTTTAATCCCATACTCTTCCCACTTTAAGATAAAACCATTATTTGCAAAATATCTCATTAAGAATTAAATCAGTTTTAGGAAACCTCTCATAACCTGGTTTCAATCAAGACATGCGTAGTGAAATCAGCAGCAAAAGGACAAATACTGTATGAGACCTCTGCTATAAGGACTTAATGATATACTGTATGTGCAGAAGAAAGGACTGATGGCTACAAGGGTGAAGGTTGGTCATAGATTAGATAGTTGATAAAAATTTGGTTAGGTGACAGCAGTGACAGCACACAGTAGCAAGAGTATCAACTTGCCTAGACTTCACCATAAAGTGAAAGCTCTTCTAATCTCAACCCAATATTGCCAGGATGAAGTATCTGGGGCGAGGTCTGGGAACTATGCTTTTAGCCTACTGCTGAGAGAGTCTTCTGCACCACATATTGGTGAGTGGTGTTTGGGATCTTAAAAGCTAGCAGGCTGCCATCTGAAGTACACCGAATGGTCCTAAGTCAGCTGGAATGGATGATCACTGAGAACACCAAACACATGAGGTAAAAAGCCCAGGAGACAGAAGAACCCAAGTGAATGGATGACTGTATCAACATGTGACCAGAATAACCAGATGGTACCCAGCTACCACTAAAGACAGCTGTCACGGGGCATACAATGTTGACTCCTTGTGGCAACATGACAAAAAGAGGGCTGCACCTCAAGAATTCTACCAAAAGACCACAACTAATGGTCCGATGGCCTGGGGGATCCCGGGAGCATGGCCCCTAGACCTGCTGCTGCCTGTCTAGAAAACCCTACTGAGGTCAACTCTTTGGACAAAAATGGACTAGACTCAGGGACACAATGTGACCATATGGTGGGTGTACTTTATGGTTCTATGCATTTATATAAGGCTGTCCTACTGGTCTCTTTCTAGATGGGAGAGAAGAGAGTGGAAAAGGATGGGGCAGGAGCTTGTTGAGAGGGTAAGACAAATATAAAACAAAAAATGTGCTGTCACAGGGCAAGGAGAGCAGAGGAGCTGCTGACAGGTGAGCATACAAAATTGATTTGGGTTGTATACTTAATCACAGTATAAAAAAATCAAAACCTACCACCATGATCATAGAAATAACTTACAGAATGCATTATTAGTATTATGTATAAGGAAATACATAAAATTAAAAACAAAGCAACAGACCAATAAATAATGAAAACTAGTAAAGGTATACTCCTTTGGTTTTAAGCTCATAAAGTAATGTTATTACAAAATAAAATATATACATACACATTTTGCCAAAACATTCTTCTTATAGGCTTTCACACTGTAAAAGAGAAAATTTTGTGTAAGTTCATGAGCACCATAAAGTTTAAAAGTACTTTATTTCCAAAGCAGTCTCCCTTTACTGGAGGTTTTAAGGACAGTGTCAATACGTACGTAAAACTGTCTAATCAAATTAGATGGTGCAAATGCTCTTACATTTACTTTCATGTACTTGGCATAAGATAGCAAATGAATCCAACATGGGTATCAACATAAATTTTATTAAGGAAAAGAGGTCAAGGATGTTGTTATGCTTAACTACCCGTATTTGAGCCTGGTGTGACTTTTGATTACAAAAACTACAGAAGGCTATTTCTGACCCAACCTAAAAATACAATTATTCTAAAAAAATTAATTAAAAATGATTATTGTGTTTTTACTAAAGAAATTCAACACATGAGTCAAGTGGCTAGGAATATAAAGAATATTACTAGACTTCAGTTTTCATAAAACTCACTGTAGGGAAAGCTAATTTTAGTATAGCCACCCCAAAGAGTTATAAAGTTTAGTCTATTTCAATAATTTTGTTTCAGAGAAATTTAATGATCACTCTAATTTTGAAAATAGCTCCATCTTTATGCATTCCATAGGAAGATTTACCTGTTTTCCTTGGAAGTACTCTCTAACTCAGCAGACTGAGTTAGATGTTCCCTGGTTACCAGCTGTACTCTGCCTAATCTATGAGTATTCAAGAAATATAAAACAACTAACTGAAATAATGATGTCAGGAGATGAAATTTATTGTAAATATATACATAAAATTTATCCCAACATATATATTTCCTATATAAAAATGATAATTATATGCAAATGCTAACATGATTATTAGCATTCCTTTCTCACCTTTTTCATAATACAATCTCCCTAGCTCTGAGCAAGTAGAAAATGATTTAGGTGACTAAAAAAACAAACCAATCATAATTTAGTTTCTTTTGGATGAGTATTTCCCAAACCTTTCAATTGGCCTATAATTTAACTACAGAAATAAAACTTAACAAAAATAAGTAACTAAGGTCCTTAACGTCCCTTACTCAGGAAATTTAATAATGTCAAATGAGCAGAAGTAAAAGCAATTCTTTAAATAACTGATCTCACCAAATGGTGGTACTTAAGCAATTCCAAGTTGAGTCATTGATTAGATTTGTGGAAGTCATAAAGCTCTATCATCCACCACTTGTCTGTCAGTTTGTTGTACTATGATCGCCTGCATTTTGTTGTGATGCTGAATTTATGCCACCAGTATTTCCAATGCCGGTAGGATCCACCCAAGGTGGACGGGTTTCACTGGAGCTTCCCACTAAGACAAGAATGACCTGGCAGCATACATCTGAAAAACTTGGCCAGTGAAAACCTTATGAGCAGCACCAGAACACTGATCAGTAGCTGCAACAATGGGCTCAAACACAGTGACTGCGACGATGGTGTAGGATGGGGGCAGCATTATGCTGTTGTGCCAAGGGTTGTCATGAGTTGAACTGACCTGATGGTACCTTAATAACAATGCCAAGCTTCATCGTAGAGTTTCTGTACATAATCTTAGGGCAATGTTGTTCTATATTTTCTTCGGCTTTCTAGGCGTAATCATGCCTAAAAGTATGCGGGGAACAAAAATAAACTTCAACTCACGTTTCTCTTGCAATGATTTTACTTCCAATAGCAGCCTGAATTGCTATTTCGAACAGCTGCCTGGGAAGACAATCCTTTAGACGTTCACATATGACTTTGCCAACAGAATGCGCTTTGTCTCTAAAGAGAAAAAGATCAACTCCTTACATAATCTAGATAAGAATATTTAAAGTAGCTTTCTAGTCTGTATGTATTCCCAACAGAAGACTGCTTTCTTAAAGAAGTTCAGATAGAACTCATTTATTACACACATCTCTTATTCAGTGCAACATGTATGATTTCTAATTGCAAAAATGATAGTTTTCACAATTTCCTCCATTCCAAAATTACACAATTTCGACTACAGCATTTTGTTATTTGAGAAATTATTGTGCATATAAAAAAATTATATAAACTAAAAGTGATTAAAGGAAAAACATACACAAATCCAGTACAGAAAATTTAGAGAAGAAAAACATACATTACAAAATAAAAGTCATTCTCGACGTCCCTTCCTTCACCTATGGAAGACTACTGATAACACTGTACAGAAGAAAGGCCTGTTGGTCTACTTCAGAAAATCAGCCACTGAAGTCTCTCGATCACAGTAGTCTGATCTGCAACCAGTCATTAGGACAGCACAGGACTGGGCAGTGCTTGGGGGCCAACCTGACAGCAGCTCACAAAAATTTTAAACATGTAGGCTTCTAGTCATTTTACTGTGCATATGTATTTATATTTAGTTTTTATAATTTGGATGATGCTGTAACTTAGAACCTGTTTATTTAATGCAGACATTTCCCTATGTCACTAAATATTACACTACAGTATAGTTCTAATGATCTAAAATAACAGGTTAATGGTTGTCTCATAATTTCTAATAAGTGCCCTATTTCTTGAAAATGTAGAGTATTTCATTTTCCATTATTATAAACAATGGAAAATGAATTTTAAAAAAAAGCTTTTCAATTGAAACTATCATTAACAAGTTTTAAAAACATTTTCCTTTTGTCTTACATGCTAAGGGAAACATTTACATGATAACTAGTCTATCTCGCTATCGCAATTTATTCTTTAATATTTGTAACAGTTTGAAAAAAAATGAAGAGAAAACTAGTAAAGGGAAACTAAATTCTGACAACCTTTGAAAGTTTTTAAAATGAAGCTGCTCAAATAAACAACCAACGACTATAGACAAACCTCTCAAAATTGACTACTTTCATATTTTACGATTAACTTACTTATGTACAACAGTTGCTAGCTCTTCTACTATATTTCCATTCAATAGAATATCCATTTTTACAAGTTCTGCAGTCTGGTAACCTGCATCTTCATAATCAAAACTAACAAGGAAAAAAAAAAAGAAAGTCTAGGTCACATATAAACGTATTTTCTACTTTTTTTACCTTCTCAAAAACATCTGTTCTCTACTCCTTCAAAATATTAAATGCATACTTTCACACTAAAGAATCTCATGTCCAGAGTGAGGAACAAACTTCACTTTTTTATATTCATGAAATAAGGGGCAAAATGATGGTAGCTGTAATGCCAGCAGGAGGAGGAGAAAGGGTGAGGAGAAGCAAGGGGAATGTGCTGTAGATGGTGAAGGAGGAGAAACTTAAGCTAGGAAAATGCATTAGGAAAAAAGACAGCTGAGTAGAAGGCAAAGGCCATGTCATCTCCCAAATCTCAGCAGCTGGCTGAAGACAATACTGTATATTAAGAAATCTCAGATTCATAAATTGGGTTTTTGTTTAGTTTTTTATTATCAAGAACACCTGTGAAGTTTAAGTACTTTACACTTGATAAAACAGTCATTAACAAGTAAGACTTTTGGATTGCACATGTGACTATTTAGTTTCAACTTTCACAGCAGCTTTTTGGAGAACTACATGAGTTAATTCACATAAAGCACTTATAATAGTGCTGGGTACCTAAGTGTTGAGGACAGAGCCTCGCTTAGCACATACACATGCTTAGGAAGTATCAGCCCAACAGCAGCATGAATAAAGCCCTGGTGATGTTTCTGTAAAGTCTACAGACAAGAAAACCCTATGATTCAGTTTTGCTGTGCAATGCGGTCCACATACATGTCAGTCAACTCAAAAGCAAAGAGTTTGATTTATTACTGTTATTAAAGCTTGCGACAGTAATCAAAACAGGTATGTGTTAAATAGCTTATTTAACTGAAGTCTAAAGAATTTCAATTTTGCTTACATTTATTCCCAGTCATGTATAAGAACATGTTCTACTGTCTTAATCATAAAATAATCTGGTGCTCTTGTCAAAAAATATTCTACCAAAATATTACACTTTGTTATTGAACAGTAACTTTGCTTTCCTTGTCATCAGGGTGTTCCTCCATGTGCTTCTATGGCATAAGACACCAGTTTTCATCCTGGGAAGAGTTCACAAATGCCAGGGGATACAGCTAAATTTCTCAAAGACTGACATGTATTTATATTTGTATTTTTACTAAGACTACATAGCATACAAATACATTTCAAACAGAGACCACAGCAGCTTTTAAAATTGTGTGTAATTCTTAATCAAAAGATGGAATTAATACAAATATTATCATAAAGATCATCTTTTTTTTTCATTAAAAAAGAATAATAGTTTGATGAAGAATCCAAAACTCATTCTCCTCTAAGCACATTACAAGTTGTCTGTAACCCCTGTAAGGGTGCTACTCAAGCCTTTCTCGTGTTGACAGTCTGTCAAATGTCTCCAAGGCAGCTGAGATTATTAAATAGTGCAATTATTATTGTATTCTTGGTGGTCAGTATTTCAAAAATTGTCCAGGCACCTGAGTTTTCCATTAAATTTTACCTAGCATATCCAGAAGATAGAGATTTCAAAGAATCATAAAAATCTACCACAATTTCATTCAAAGGGAAGAGATATTTAATCATAACTCTGTTCTCATCAATATACATCATATTCTTCTGAACTCCTCTTCGAGCCTAAAAAGGACAAAGGAGGTGCTTAATTATAAGCTATTCAAATATTAAGTCACCACAGACAGATACCAATTATCAAGGTGCAATTCCCCTTATAAGTCCTGATAATAAACTGGGGAAAAATTAGGTAACTGTTCTTTAACAGTCCACTAAAAACTTGTGGCCTATATTTACAGCATAGGAAGATACATTTGTATGTCTATTATTTTATGCTTATTACCAAAACTGTCAATATTTATTTTTATCTAATGTTATCTTTTGTAATTAGACAGTGTTTCATTTAACAAATCAAATGTAACTACACATAAATCAAAGTCCTACTTTCCCTTTTCCTAAATAAACATAGGTCTAGAGAAACTAAGTGACTGACTGAAGTTGCCATCTAGTTTATGAAAACCAAATTCAAACTAAAGTCTCCTACTCACCATAGTTGCCATTTGAGAGCCCTCTTCAATAAAGAACATGGAGAGTGCATTCTAATGAGTCTTTGAGATGTTCTAACTGTCTTTGAAACTATATTCAAGTACTGAAAGTGACTTCAAATTATACTTTTAGCTACTCAAGATAGATAAAACTACGATTTCTTTCTTTGGGGCTAAAGTTATCAATCCAGTGCATTAACACAAGATAATCAAAAATACCAACTACATTATCCTTACTTAAAGCAAATTTATACTTATGTATGTGTATATACAGATATATTCATAAATCTTTTTATTAAGTTCAAGAAAATGTTTTGAAACCTGGCCGAGGAACGACTGTTTCAGAGGACTAATACCTCCTTCTGTAGTAAACTGGATTATGTTTATACCTGGCAAAGCATCATAATTCTTCCAGTGTATTCATCTGGTGTGATGATAGTACCCAAAACAACTGGCTCCAAATACTGTGTTACTTTTGATTTATCAGGGAATTGTGCAGGATTGATGACTGTAATTTCTTTTTCTCTATATTCCTAAAAATTAGAAAAAAATCAACATTCAAAAAGAAATCTTAATATAATCATTATCACATTTGATGAAGGTTTGCTTTTAATTTATAGTATGCTGGAATAATCTTGTTACTGAATTTGTTGGAATGAGAAAACTATAAAAGAATTCATAAGTTAGAATAAAGCCAGTCCCCTGGTTACGAATGTCTGACTTACAATTTATGTGCTTGAGAGAGGACTGTCATAAAGCCTATTATATTAAACATTTCAGTTAAATACAATGGTTCATAATAACAAATGCATACACTACCTTCTGATGCTCATAAAAACACTGCACAATTTGGAAGTGTTTCTTAAATATTTTATATGCATTTAAAAAATAAAACCTGCTGTCTTCATGTTAATTCTGACTCATAGTGACTCTGTAATTAAACAAAGTAGAACTGCCCCATAGGGTCAAAGGAGCACCTGATGGATTTGAACTGCTGACCTCTAGTTAGCAGCTTACCTCTAGTTAGCCATTACACCACCAAGGTTTCCTTTATATGCACAGAAAAGTAAAACACATAATACATATTGAGAAAAATACTTTACAGACACTAATTGAGAACCATTATGTACCTCTTCCAGCTTACCCACAAATTGAAGACAGACTTAGGAATGGATCCTACTTGTAATCTAGGTGCTGGCTGTATCATTTTAACATGCTTTAAGTATTTTTAAATTACTATTACAATCATTTAACATTAACAGTTACTTCTAAATAATATATCCTAGTTCTTGATATTTATTAAATACATGTTATATACAGTTTAAGAAAAGAGTGACAGAAGAATGTATTTTTAACTATTATATGGCACTATAAAATTACAATTCTAACTACAATTACTGAAATTAACTGAATTTTGAAGGAAAATTTTTACAGGTGCTGAAGTTATTATTTGGTTAAAATAAACAGACTGCCATTTAGATGAATTCAATTATCTCCATCATTAATGTCAAATCTAAAATTTCCTGTTGCCATATAAGACTGCATCTCTTACTACCTATGACTTAAAGTACATTTTTCATTTTGTACTGAATTTATTAAGTATTTGTCACCACTAACTACAGTTTTCACTCCCAGAAACAGATTAGTGTTAACAATCTGGAGATTATCAGGTTAAGAAAAACACTGCAGAAACTACCTTATTTTTATGCAAATCATGTGCACCTTCTGTGTTTGTTAGCCTGCCTTGACCTCCCCCTCCTTCCCTGCCCACAGGCACCCTCACAAGTACCGCCACGCCAATCCTCTTCCACATATTGTGGTTTAAAAAAAAATTTAGCAAAGTGTGCTCACAAAAATACCCGGGGAGGGAGTCCTGCAGCCAGCAGAGACACAGAAGGGGCTCATTATTTGTGCAAAACTAGTTTTCAAATAGTTTCTCATCTATACAGTAATTTTTGTTATTACTAAGCAATAAGTAAATACCTAATTAGCTTTAATAGCTAGTTAAAGATATTCTAAAACGTTTCAGTTGTAGTCTACACACACATGCATTCTCTATAGTGTTCACCATAGAACTAAATATTACCTTTATCAATTTTGCCGATGAAAGAACAGCTTTATATGGAACAGTGGGGGTTGTCAAAATAACAGACGCATTATGTTCTTGTTCTAGTCGCTGGTTGAAAACTTCCATATGCAAAAGTCCAAGAAATCCCAGCCTGAGGGGGAGGGAAGCCAAACTCCAAAATGTTTCCATGGGCTCTATTTTCTTTGGTATACACATTAGTATTTAGAAGGCAAAAGTGGTATCAAAAGAGGCATTCAGGCAATTCACATCATAATTAAATGCTAGCATAATTTTATTAATTAAGATTCAAATCTTCCTTTAGGATTCTATTTGGAATTGCTATAAAACTTACCTATAGAATGTCAACCCACGGTGTTAAAAAGGCAAATTTTTAGTTCATTTTTACACTAACATGAACTTCAGAAATGTTTAAGAGGAATGTACTCAAACTTTACTCTTTTATAAAAATGGGACTCTACAATATGAATGAATCTTACCTCCAGCCAGCGCCTAGGGCAAGGCTACTATCTCGATAAACTGTTACGCTGGAATCATTTAAAGTCAGTTTTTCTACAGCACTCTTCAGGTTATTATATTCAGACTGGTCTATAGGGTACATTCCTGGGGACACAATGAATCTGAATTACCACGTGATAAATTATCTACATCCTTAATCTACTATGCAGTGCTGCCACGTTAAACATTAATCACTTAGCTTTTAAATTACCTTCCTATTATTTCATTGATGAAATACGGGTTTGCTAAAAAATCTGAACAGTATGTTGGTTTCAGAGTATTTCTGAAGTTATGAACCTTAATGAATTTATACAACTGGATTCATATCCCAAAGGATATTTTTATGCATTTTCAAAAATACAGGGAAATCACAAGATCTCTTTAGCATGGGAATAAGCTCTGTAAACAAAATATGCTGTTTATTTAAAACAAAAAAGCCAAATAGAAATGCAAACTACACTAAACTCTTTAATTCTCTAAGACACTGTCAGAAATTAGAGTTATACTACTAATTCATCACGCTCTTGTATGATACCTCCAAAGCCTACATCTCTCAATTCCTTCAAAACTCAAATGCCTGTTTTTGCTAAACATGGGGATAAATAGTTCTTAATTCCCAATGAGACATACTGCTGGGAGGAAAACAAAGGATGGATACCCAGTCCAGAATAAGTTCATGATGACATTCAATCGTCTTTTTTTTTTATACAAGATAGTAATACCACACAGTAGTAAAAGGTTCTGAATAATATGTTTGGCAACACTACTGTGTTGTGTGTGTACTGCTGTAATACAATATTAAAGAAAGGCTAGCTAAGAAGGCATTCAGCAGTATCTACTGCTAATCAGCAATAAAAAACTTTCTAACTAGAAAAATATTACAGGTATAAACTGGACTAACAGCCTACAGAAACAAAAAGGAAATTCACATTACAACACTCTTCCATATTTCAGAGTTTCTTACAAAGACCTAAGAGAATTCAGGAAGTCTCTATATGAAGTCTTACCATTACATCTGAAATTATAAACTGACATGTAAATAGCATGCAAAAATCAACTAAATGAAATGGCATATCCTGGGACTAGCGGTTACTTAAAATAATCAGTATTTATCTTCTAGCAATTTTTGTTACATTGCAAAGGCTTCCATTTTAAAAATACTTTGGCTTTCATCCTTTGAATTTATGAGCTCCTCACCTGCAAATACCATTGGTTTCGCTGATTTAAACCCAGGCAAGGGCTCCACTGGTTGTTTATGTAAATATAATGTATCTCCTATTTGTGCTTCAGAGACATCTTTCATCCCAGCAATCAGATAGCCCACCTGTCCTGCATATCTAAATGAAATTATTACATGGAAGTCATACTTACTGCTCTTAGTATTTCAAGGTCACACTTATAATTATTTCCACCTTCCCAGGAAACTGTCACACAATTTTCAAACAAAACTTGGTCAAACTGGAAATAACAGTTACATATCAATTCTCAAATCCTAAGCATTATCAGCAAAAAACACATCAGATGGACTATAATGTCCATCCACCAAGGAGTTCTGCACCAGAACCTTACGGCCTTCTTTGTGACTCTGATCCCACTTGCAAATAAAGACAAGACTCTGAAATGTGAACAGTGACACTGGTTTAAGTGCTGAAGCACAGAATGCTTTTCAAAATGTCTACCTTATTGTTACAAAGGTGCTTGAAAGAAAAAAAGGGGAGGTGTTAACTTCTGACCAGGTAGAAAACTGGACTCTCAACAAATGTGACATTTGTTTGACAGAGAAAAATAGCAAATTTCACGATTTCAGAGTTTTAGCCTAATTTTTTTTAAAAAAAGCAAATTCCTGAACACATCATGTTTTCTGGTCTCTGAATACATTCCTTATACTTTAGAACTCTAACCATAACCAAAAGCAAACCTACTGCCGTCGAGTCAATTCTCACTCATAGGGAAACCTTAACAAGCAACTAATTTACATTTACAGTCAGGTATAGGAATCTTAACCAAAGTTTTGGTAATGTTTTCAATGTATGTATGGCAAAATAGAGAAAAACATCACAAATATTTGGGCAAAATTACATAAATGTTCTCACTCAAATAGAAAAATGTCATTAGCAAAACAGTAACAGGTTTAAGAACTGAAATGCTGACTTTTTTGGTTAGGAGCCAACCATAACCACTGTATGAAAAGGGCTTCTGACATACAGTAGGAAGTAAAAAAATTCTAATTCACACTGCCTTACCCTGCTTGTCATGAGGTCTAGTTAAGCAAGGTTTTACCATGAAACCCACACTTAAGTTATCACTTTGTATACTGTCTTTATGTTGAAAACAGTTGTCTTTGTTAGTTGCCACTGAATCAATTCTGACTCATAGTGACCCCATATGTCTAGAGCAGAACTGATCCACAGACTTTTCAGAAGCAGATCACGAGACTTACCTTCTAGGGTGCCTCTGGCTGAGTGTGAACTTCCAAGCTTTGGCTAGCAGCTGAGCGCTTAACTACCTGTATTCCTCTGGGACACTTTCTGTGTTGCCTTTATGTTGAAAGATGTAGTTATAAAAACTTAATGTCTAGCTATGTCTAGTCATTAGGAATAAAAATATACCCATTATTTTTTTGAAGTTACAGAAATTTCTATCCTTCACATACGCAATTGTTTTTGGCAGAGCATTCACTAGAACACAAACCAAACCTGCTGCCGTCAAATCAATTCTGACTCACAGTGACCACACAAGACAGAGCAGAATTGCCCCATATGGTTTTCAAGGAGCAGCTGATGGATTCAAACTACTGATATTTTGATTAGCAGCTGAACTCTTAACTACTGCCACACCAGGGCTCTTTAAGCTACCAAACTGGAATCACTGCACACATATAACCAAGCTGGGAAAGTGGCAGAGAACAGAAACATACACGAATGTATTCTAATTGCTAATGGAGATTACTTACAATTTATAAGTTGGCCACTCATTTGGATTCAGAACTCCTAGTTCATTAACTTGATAGATCTTCTGAGTATGTGCAGACACAATCTTATCTCCTTTAGAAACCACTCCATCAAATAATGCTACATTGGCTATCACACCCCTGTACTGGTCAAAGGTGGAGTCAAACACCAAAGCTCTCAGGGGATTTTCACAATACACTTTGGGACTATAAAGAATAAAGTCAAAAACAAATACACACATAATAAATTAAAATCTTAATAAAATGCCTATTTTCAACTCAAATATGCTTAATTTATTCTAGTACTAGTATTTATTCAACCATGTGAATGACTGGTACCATACAGCCAAAATAAGGCCTTTTAATAAAATAAGGCATCCTGCCTGTTTTCACACTAGATTTAAATCAATCTTCAGTTTAAAATAAATGACTGTTTTACAATTACTTATAAAACTGATGGGATATATTTGTTCAGTTTTAAAGTGAAGCACAGTAATTAAAGTTTCTTTATTATAGCGATTGTTAGGATGATATCCCCTTCATACTTGAAAAAAAATTCTGCTGTACCATATTTGCTATCTAGATATTGCTAAATATAAATCAGAAGTTTATGATTACCAACTACAAGAGTGTATCTGTCATATACACTAAAATAACAGACCAAATTGATAGTCCTTGGACTATTAAACCTAAGTGAAGTGTACAAAAATCGCAAAATACTTACGGGGGTATTCTTTCAATGACTGCCTGGAGAACACTTTCAACATTTGTTCCAAGCTTAGCAGAAATCTAAAAATACCATATTTGAAAAAAATAAGCATTTAAAATGAAGACTACATTTTTCTGTTCTAATGACTATTATTACAAGAAGAAAGAATTCTAGGAGTTATCAGTTTGAAGAACACAACAAAAGGAGGAAAAGCAGAGTATATTGAAAAATGACTGTCCACTATAGTTAGATAGCTCTACAGTTCTAAGACTAAAGTAACAAGAATTTCTGATTATGGAACTAAAACAGTAACAGATGAAGAGTTTGAAAAATATCTGGATGTTTAGTCTTAACTCTGCATGCCATACATGACTTTGACCAATTCATAGATCTAGAGTTTCAATGTCATCTGAAAAATTCAGTATTTTGCCTAAATCTTGTATATATGATTTATATCTACCTATCAATATGTATTTAACATACACATGACAAACATTTAACATGTAAATAAATGTATATATTGTGTGTGTCTGTGGATGGCATATAAGCAATCACTGTTCTCACACCAAAAATGGAAGCCAAAAGACTCAAACCACATACACATGCCTGATCTTTGTCACCATCAATAAAGACTGTCTCTGAAATCCTGATTTCAAAACCCATCCAAACCACCTCTTAACACTCAAACTCACTTAATCTAGACCAGGGCTTCCTGACTTTAGCAGTCTGGACATTTTGAGCTGGATAAGTATGTGTTTGTGGGGTTATCCTATATACTAAAGGGTATTCAGCAGCATCCATTGCCTCTAACACAGTGCCCGTAGCACAACTGTCTCCAGCTGTGGCAACCAAAAATGTCTCCAGACATTGCCAATCATCCCTTGGAAGGCAGTATCATAACCCCTTCCCATTTAACATTGCTTTTGACTCTAGTTTTACAATAGTCCTTCAAGATCACAACTTCTAATTCATCAGTGTACTACTTCTGAATACCTTAGTCCCACACTCTATTTTCTTCTGATCTTTCCCAGATGAGACTTCATGGTCCACTATTCATTTAGAATCACTCTTTTGAACCACCTTATATTCTCTCCCTATCATAAGCAGCTAACTAAACCTTAATCCTGATTGTATCTAATCATGTATCTTTTCTGTCTAAACACTGAGAAGCAAACACTACTGGAGAAAAACCAAACACAAGCCTATCTTGGAGATACTGTGGACTTTGTTCCAGATCATCACAATAAAGCAAATATTGCAGTAATGAGAGTCACAGAATGTTTTTGGTTTCCCAGTGCATATAAAAGTTACATTTACACTACACTGTAGTTTATACGGTGACTATCAATTGGAATCGACTCAACAATAACATGTTTCAGATGGTCTCTTAAGCACACAATAGCAGTATGGTTACTAGAAGCAACACACTATTTCTAAAAACTGACAGCCATCATCTGTGCCTTCAGTAAGCCATAATCCTTTTGCTGGTGGAGTGTCTTGCCTTGATGCTGACGGCTGCTTACTGATCAGGTTGGTGGTTGCTGAAGGTTTAAGTGGCAGTGGCAATTTCTTAAAATACAAAAACGAAGTATGCCACATCAACTGTCTTTACCCTTCTCTCTGTAGCATGCAGTGCGATCTGACAGCGTTTTACCCGTAGGAAGAATGTCTTTCAAAATTGGAGTCAATCCTCTCAGACTCTGCCACTGCTTTATCAACTAAGGTGATGTCATATTCTAAACCCTTTGTTGTCATTATAACAATGTCTAGCATCTTTACCAGGACTACAGTTTATCTCAAGAAACAACTTTCTTTGCTCATCCACAAGGAGCAACTACTCATACAGCCAAGTTTTAGAACCAGAGAGCAGGAATTCACTTACGTCTTCAGGCTCCACTTTTTATTCTAATTCTTTTGCTATTTTTCCATCAGATCTGCAGTTACCTCTTCTACTGATTTTAGAACCCCCTCAAAGTCATCTATGAGGGTTGGAACCAACTTCTTCCAAACTCCTGTTAATGCTGATTTTCTGATCTACTCCCATGAATCACTAATGTTCTTAATGGTATCTAGAATAGTGAATCCTTTCCAGAAGGTGTGCAATTTACACTGCCAAGATCCATCACAGGAATTACTATCTATGGCAGCTATTTTAAAAAAAAATCGCTGTCAAGGTGCTCCAACTCCTAGTGACAATGAAGGCGTGAGTAGCACAGGGTTTCCAAAGAATAGCTGGTGGATTCAAATTGCCAACCTTTTGGCTAGCAGCCAAGCTCCTGACTACTGAGCTTTAGTGTTAAGATATATATTTCTTAAATAATAAGACTTAAAAGAGGAAATTATTCTTTGATCCATAGGCTACAGAATGTATGGATGTGGTATTAGCAGATATTAAAACATTAATCTCCTTGTATGTCTCCACCAGAGCTCTTGGATGTCAATGAGCAGTAATATTCTGAAAGGAGTTTTTTTCCAAGCAGTAGGTCTCGATCACCAAACAAATGAAACCCGCTGCTGGTGAGTTTATTTTGACTCATGGTGACCCCATATGATCTCAAAAATGAGCTTATATTCAGTAACTCATGTTGTAAAGAGATGTGCTGTCATCCAGGCTCTGTTGTTATACAGCACAGGCACAGTAGATTTACGATAATTATTAAGGGCCCCAGAATTTTCAGAATGGCAAACAGCACTGGCTTCAACTTCAAGTTGTCAGTTGCATTTGCCCCTAACAAGAGAGTCAGCCTCTTCTCTGAAGCCTTGAAAACAGGCATTGACTGACTTCTCTGTAGCTATGCAGGCCGTAGGTGGCATGTTCTTTCAATATAAGCTTATTTCACCTACAGTGAAAATACGTTGTTTAGTGTGGCCACCTTCATCAATTAGCTTAGGTAGGTCTTCTGAATCCCCTGCTTGTCTGTCAGTCTGTCATACTGTGGGGGCTTGTGTGTTGCTGTGTTTTCGGAAGCCACGCCACAGGTATATAGATACCAGCAGGGTCACCCATGGTGGACAGGTTTCAACTGAGTTTTCAGCCTAAGACACACTAAGAAGAAAGATCCAACAGTCTACTTCCAAAAAGAATTAGCCAGTGAAAACCTTATGAACAGCAGCAGAACACTGATATAGTGCCACAAAATGAGCCCTCTGGGTTGGAAGGCACTCAGAATTCTGACAAATGGTAAAGAGCTGCCTCCCCCAAGTAAAGTCAATCTTGATGTGGATGGAGTAAAGCTTTCAGGCTCTTCATCTGCTGATGTGGCATAACTCAAAATGAGAAGAAATAGCTGCAAACATCCATTAATAACTGGAACATGGAATGTACAAAGTATGAATCTAAGAAAACTGGAAATAATCAAAAAGGAAATGTAACACATAAACATTGCTATCCTAGGCATTAGTGAGCTGAAATGTTATTGGCCATTTTGAATCTGACAATCATATGGTCTACTACACCAGGAACAAACACTTGGAAGAGACATGGTTGTTGCCTCCATTGTCAAAAAGAACATTTCAAGATATGTCCTGAGATACAATGCTGTCAGTGACAGGATAATATCCATACACCTACAAAGAACACCAGTTAATAGAACTATCATTCAAATTTACGCACCAACCACTAAGGCCAAAGATGAAAAGAAAACTGTAGATTTTCACCAGCTTCTGCAGTCCAAAACTGATCAAACATGCAATCACAATGCACTGGTAATCACTGATGATTGGAATGCAAAAGCTGGAAACAAAGAAGGATCAGTAACAGGAAAAAGTGGCCTTGGCGATAACAATGATGCTGGAGATCACATAATAGAATTTTGTAAGACTAATAACTTTTTCACTGCAAATACCTTTTTTAACCAAAACAAATGGCAATGTACATATGGACCTCACCAGATGAAATATGCAGGAATCAAATGGACTACATCTGTGAAAAAGGATGATGGAAAAGCTCCATATTGGCAGTCAGAACAAGACCAGGCGCAGACTGTGGCACATCAACTGTTTACATGCAAAGTCAAATCAAAACAAAAGAAAATTAGAACAAGTCCATGAGAGCCCAAGTATGACCCTGAGTACATCTCACCTGAGTTTAGAGACCATCTCAAGAACACATCTGACACGCTGAACACTAATGACTGAACACCAGATGAACTGTGGAATGATATCAAAAGACAGCATCCATGAAGACGCAAGATGTCGTTAAAAAGACAGGAAACAGAAAAGACCAAACTGGATATCAGAAGACTCTGGAACTTCCCCTGAAATGTTGAGCAGCTAAAGCAAAAGGAGGGAATGACAAAGTAAAAGAACTGAACAGAAGATTTCAAAGGGCAGCTACAGAAGTAATATAATGACATGTGTAAAGAGCTAGAAACAGAAAACCAAAAGGGAAGACCATGCTCTGTAGTTCTCAAGCTGGAAGAACTGAAGACAAAATTCAAGCCTTGAGTTGTAATAGCAAAGGATTCTACAGGGAAAATATTAGACTCAGAAAACATCAAAAGAAGACAGAAGGAATATACATTGTCATTATACCAGAAAGAACTGGTTGATGTTCAGTCATTTGAAGAGACAGTATACGATCAGGAACCAATGGTAGTGAAGGGAGAAGTTGAAGCTGCAATAAAGGCACTAGCAAAACACAGGGTTCCAGGAGTTGATGGAATATCAATTCAGATGTTTCAACAAACAGATGCAATGCTGGAAGTGCTCACTCATCTATGCCAAGAAATTTGGAGGACAGCTACTTGGCCAACTGACTAGAAGAGATCGATATTTATCCCTATTCCCAAGAAAGATGATTCAACTGAATGCAAAATTATCAAACAATATCATCAATACCACACGCAAGTGAAATTTTGCTAAATATCATTCAAAAAATACTGCAACATTATATTGACAAAGAAATGCCAGAAATTCAAGCTGGATTCAGAAGAGGATGTGGAACCGGGGATGCCATGGCTGATGTCAGATGGATCTTGGCTGAAAGTAGAGAATACCAGAAAGATGTTTACCTATGTTTTGTTGACTATGCAAAGGGATCATAATAAATCACGGCTAACATTGTGGAGAATGGGAATTCCAGAACACTTAATTGTGCTCTTAAGGAATCTGTATATTGGTCAAAAGGCAGTTGTGTGAATGGAACAAAGAGACATTGCATGGTCTCAAGTCAGGAAAGGTGTGCTGTCACAGGGTGAGGAGAGCAAATAAGAGTTGTACAGAGACAGGTATTATGCAAAAGTGACTTGGATTATATACTTTCACTTAATCATAAAAACATATATATATCAAATCTTCTAATTTAGGAATTTAGGATCTTTGTGCTTTTTTTCGCTCTACCTAGGATGCATTTTCCCTTCTTAACTTCTTTAGGTATCAATGTAAACATCCCCCTCATCAGACAGATCTTCCGTAAGTTACTCTGAGGGTTTCTACTTCTTAATTATGGTATTCCATCTAGAACAATATTGAGTGTTGAATTAATTTCCTTGACATCTGTCCCATTCAATAATGACTATGTTTACTTCTTTACCTATTAACTGACTCCCCAAGTATAATACAGACATAAGGAGACAGAGGTGTTGACTACTGTGCCTCTAGCTGATAATATAACAAATATCTGAATAAATTCTTCAGACTTAGTAAAATCAGAAATACACTTTAATATAACATATTCTAAGTTATAAAATCATATTCCAATGGCTGCCTTATAATGTTTCTCTTCCTAACAAATCCTTTAAAATTCTATATATCCAAGGAAAGAACTGTTTTAATCAGTTATTACTAAGTTTTTCATAATAATTCACTGCGCTAAGGTTAAATAAATACACTTGATCACCTAAAACTTGTATGTTCAAAAACCAAAGACGACTGAGAGTGAAAGCTGAAGACTGCACTGTCACACTGACATACTTTCTACTGTGCGGCATGACACAGTTTGGCTGTGACTATTGAACACTCAAACTGTCATCTGAAAGGTTAAAAATAAATTCAAAGTTAAAATGGTATACACATTGATATAAAAAAAGCCTAGTGTATCAACATTGATATAAACAAAACTTACAGTTTCCTATACTGGTACTATATAATTTCTACCTGTTGTGACAATGTAATAAAGATTTCTGGTAAGGATGAAATAAAACAACAGTAAAATTAACGTTTTAAAACCATAAAAATAGTACACATTACCAGGCTATCACACACTATGAAATTTCACTTAGGCCAAACATTTGAGATTTCTAAAGCCAAGCCAGCCAAGTGAAAGTGTACCCAATAGTCTGCAAAAAAGATATTTTACCTTAATACATTCCTCCCTTGGAATATCAAAGGCCTTTTCAATTTGTTTCTCAACTCTTTCAGGATCAGCATTCTTTAAATCTATCTTAAAAGAAAAACAAATCCATTATATCTTAGTAACAGTATCCGATGACAACTGAAAGTTACTTGCTTTAACCTAAACAATGATTTCTTTCAAAAATATTTAAATAATGTAGATACAAGCACTGTAATTTAACAAATATTACCACTGAAAGAGGTCAGAGAGTACAGCACATTTAACTATTCAAAGTAGAAGAGTTCAACAATAATTTTTCAATGACTACCATGTGCAGTGATTTTGCATTCAACATTATATCATTAAGTGTGGTAACAACGTTTTACCCATGGGTACTCTTGCTTGTTTTACATTTAACTCCAAAACCAGGAAGTATTACTTAGTGGAATGTGTATTTTTAAATTATGACTCTAATTTACTAATTTTAAAATACACCAATGGAGGTTTATTAATAGCTGTTTTGAGCATTGAAATGTTAATGCATTTCACTGCACTGTTTCCTTCTACATCATAAGCTTTCTTTTTCTTTGTGTATAGTTTAGTGTAACACTCTTATTTTCTCTGCCCTGTATCCCTTTATTATGGAAATGGCCCTTCATCACTCCTTGTACTTCATGGAGACTACACACAAAGGTACGGGGCTTTGAATTCCAATTCTATCATATGTAAGTCAAAAAAATAAACCCCACCAATGTATTTACTAAATATCTGGAGATCCTCCATATTGAAAAAAAAAGAACATATGATATTTGAACACTAAATGTACTTCTAGAAAGTGTAGTAACAAATAACAATTGTTTCATAATTACCTTGTTTATAACTGGAATTATTGATAGCTGAGCTTCAAAGGCCAGAAAGAAGTTTGCTACCGTTTGGGCTTGAATACCCTGAAAATATCAAAAAGCAAGATACTCAGATGATACCATTCTAACCATCTGTCACAAAACCACTCAAGATCATTCCATGTATCTCTATCAGAACTGAAGTTCTGGGTCACTTTAGTAACAAAATTCAGTGAAATGTCATATATCTGCTCTTCCTACTTTCTTTCCCCAATATTATGTTAGAGGCCAAAACAATCACTGCAAGCAGAGTGAGCCACTCTCCTAAACTTAATACAGCAGGCTCAAGCAATAGTAAAGAGCAAGCTATGGTACTCATAATTCCATGTATCTGCATTAAGCCCATGATAATTCCTGCAGTTCAGGAAGCATTTACTGGAAGGTCTTTCTTGTGTTGGAGCTCTGGTGGCACAGTGGTTAACAGCTCAGGCTGCTCATATTAGCAAGTAAAATCCACCAGCTGCTCCTTGGAAACCCTATGGGGCAGTTTTGCTCTGTCCTCTAAGGTCACTATGAGTCTGAATCGACTCGACAGCAATGGGTTTGGTTTGGATTTTTTTCCCTCTATGTTTGGCACTATGTTAGGCATTGGAGACACAAACAACAACCATGGTCTCTCAGGGCTTCAAAGCCTACTATAGAATACAGTGGTGTGTTGTAGTTTGTACAGCCTTCCCATCCCTGCCCACAACAAAAAACTCAAAAAAACAAAACCCAATCCTACTGCTGTTTGGTCAGGTCTGACTCTTGGCAATCCCTTGTGTTACAGAGTTGAACTGCTCCATAGGCTGTTCTTGGATGTAATGTTCAATAAAGCAGACCACCAGACCTTTACTGCACGGCACAACGGGGTGGGTTTGAACAGCTACCTTTTGGTTGGTAGTCAGGTGCCATCCTAAAGGCCAGTACTATGTTTACAAGGTAGAGACTAGCATTCTCTGACAGGACAAGTGAAGGGTTAATACAGGTTTAAAAAAAAAAAATTGGGGTTTGAATGAAATGTTTTTAAGCAACCAAGGTATGCCAAAAACTTAAACAGCTTATCATACCTCTTATATTATACAATAATCTACTGAATATATTTTTATGGCTGACATTTACACCCTGCAAAATCTAGTAATGCTATCGACATGTTTCTTAAAACCTAACAATTCTCAATTATCACCTTAAAATGACCCAGAATGAGCTCAAAACTAAAGATGATTTTCAAGTTCTGTTAAAAACTGATATGGCAATCACAGAATAAGAATCATTTAAATTGTTTTTTGGTAGGATACATTTATACATATGACATACTTTGACAAAAAAAAAATATCTCAATCTCTTGAACAATTTCTCTGGTCAGCTTTAAAATTTTCACAGAACTCTCAAAAAATTTGTGAGAGTTTACACTTCAAATGATGAACTAGTCAATTTCATACAATGCTTTAATATAGCTTAAAACTACCAGGACCAAAGCATACGATTTTGGCTAAGTGATACAATAAATACTTTTTTTTTCCAAGCTTACATTACATTTCTAAAATATAGCTTAAGGAAAACCTTTTAAAATAATTGGCTAGCATGTCACATCACATAAAAAGAAGACTACCCACCTCATTTGCATCAACCACAAGTAAGACACCCTGGCAAGCAGAGAGAGACCTGGATACTTCATAGCTAAAATCAACATGGCCCTGAGAAACAACAAAAAAAACAAAAATACTGATGCTTCTAAATGTTGGCTATAATTGTTTAGTGGGTGGGCAGTAAGACAAATCTATGGACTTCACTTGACAAAAACTGTTAAAATTTAAGGTTTCACTAGCTTACACTTGTGAAACAATTTATATTAACATAAGAACATGAGATAAAAGTAGAGGTAAATGTATGACATTAACCAAAAATTAAGTAAGTACAAGGCCAACTGGATACACATGCAAAATAAGTATTCAACTTACAGGTGTATCAATGAGATTTAAAAGGTACTGCTTTCCTTCACAATTATAAAACAGAGATGCTGTCTGTGCTTTAACAGTGATTCCTCTTTCTCGTTCCACTTGCAATTTATCAAGAACTTGTTTATTATTCTTTGTTTTATCAATTGTCCCTAAAACCAGAAAAACTTACTGCATTTCTACAAGCATTGAAATAAAAAGACAATATTGCACATAAAATTAAAACAAAAATTTAAAAAAGCATTGTAAGAATAATTACAAATTACTCAGTGCCATTAAGAACATAATAGAAAATGAAAATACCTGTTAGTTCCAGAAGCCTATCAGCTAATGTACTTTTGCCATGATCCACATGTGCAATGATACTGAAATTTCTAATATTTTCAGCAGTAAATCTAGACATGTCAATTTTTTCCTAGAAAGGGGAGTGTAATATTACATTTATGAGTATAAGATTTTGCACAATATGAAACAAACTAGAAAAATTCTTTAAGTCCTTTTTGAACAATTTCATTTCTAGCATTTATACTGTTCCACTGAAAAGAGATATGCCTAAGTATGAGTCGGATCCGACTTACGGGACTTGGCTTTGCCTTAAGTATAAATTACAGTAACAAAATATGGTAGAATTCATCAAATACACGTTTCAGTTAAAGGCAGCTATACAGCTAAATAAAAGTTGTTTGTTTATGTACAGGGAAGCCTAGGAACCCATAAAAAGCGATTCTACTCTTCCATAGTGGATCACTATGAGTCACAAAAGGAGCCCTGGTGGCAGCTGTTATTAAAGGTTCAGCTGCTAACTAAAAGACCTGCTGCTCTGCAAAGAAATATGAGGTAATCAGTTTCTGGAAAGATGTACAATCTTGGAAAGCCTACAGGGCAGTTCTACACTACCCTACAGGGTTGCTGTGATTCAGAATTGATTCCACGGCAAGAGGTTCGGTTTTATGGCATATCAGAATCTACCTGATGGCACAAAAGGACTCAAGGGGAACTAACATATTTTCATGAACAGAGAACAAGATAACCAAGGAATCCCAAGGAGCCTCGAAGTGCACTGGTTCTGCAAAACCTCCAGTCAACGATGCCACAGACAAGCTAAATGAAAGGAAATTCTCTGACCTCCCCCCAACATTTAGTTATTAGAGTCAGATCTACTTAAAAATCTGTGCTCCTGAGTCTTAAAAAATTTAATTTAGAAATAATTTGGTTAATTTGTAACCTCTTTGGAAAGTGAAAAAAGATTACATCAGAAAAGTGGTAGTCTTTTTTCTCTTTACTACTTAAAACAGCTAAAAGTTCTTGGTTTTTAGTGCATGTGATCTTTTTCAGTATTTTTCTGAGACTTATAACCAAGTATTGAAAATTGACATTCAAGTAAAATGTGCTAGTTGTTGTATTCTAAACATTTTACCCAACTATAATCAAATCATAATTTCCCACTCATAATCAAAAGAAAATGGAAGGAATATACAGAATCACTGCACCAAAAAGAACTAGCCAACAGTCCACCATTTACAGAAGAAGCAGGTGATCAAGAACCAAGGTACTGAAGAGCGGATGTCCAAGCCTCCCTGAAGGCACTGGTAAAAAACAAGCTTCTAGGAATTAACTGAATACCACCTGAGATGTTTCAACAACAGATGCAAAGCTAGAAATGTTCACATGTACTTGCTAACATACTTGTAACACAGCTACTTGGGCAACCAACTGGAAGAGATCTGTTTCTGCACCCATTCCAAAAAAGGTGAGTCAACAGAAAGTGGCAATTAGTGAACAATATGAGTCAGATCTGACTCGACAGCATTAGTTTTGTTTTTTTTTTTTATCATTAGTGTAACACACAAGTAAAATTTTGCTGAAGATCATTCAAAGATGGTTGCAGCAGTACACTGACAGGAAACTGCCAGAAGTTTAGGCAAGATTCAGAAGAGGTAGTAGAATGAGAACTATCACCACAGATGGCTGATGGATACTGGGTGAAAGCACAGAATACAGAAAGATATCTATCTGTGTAAATCATAATAAATTAGGGCTAGTACTGTGGAGAATGGAAGTTCTGAAATGCCCAACTATGTTCATGAGGAATCAGTACATCGATTAACAGGCTGTCATTAGAAAAGGACAAGGGCATATCCTGCATGGCTTAAAGTCAGGAAAGGTACACGTCAGCACTGTATGCTCTCATTATACCTATTCAACCTGTATGCTGAGCAAATCATCTGAGAAGCTGGACTATTTGAAGAACAGCGCATCAGAACTGGGGAAGGATTAACCACCTGCTTTACGCAGATGACATAACCTTGCCTGCTGAAAGTTGAGGATTTGAAACACTTATTGATCAAGACCAGCAATCGCTGCCTGGACCAATATTCAACACGACGATAAATGAAGAAAGGACTGGTGTTCTCAAGGATTTCATTTTGCTCAGACACACAATCAACACCCATGGAAGCAGCAATCAGAAAATCAAACAATACATTAAGCAAATTTGCTGCAAAAGACTTCTTTAAACTGTTGAAAACGAAAGAGGTCACTTTAAGGACATGTGCCTGACTCAACCCCAAAACCTAGTGTCACTGAGTCGATTTCAACTCCCAGTGACCCTAAAGGACACCACTGCCCCATAGAGCTTCCAAAGAAAGCATGGATTTGAACTGCTGAGCTTTTTATTAGCATATGTAGCCTTTAACCACTACAACACCAGTGTTTCCGTGCCTGACTCAAACCATGGTCTTCTCAATTGCTTCATACGCATGCAAACCAACGGACAATGAATAAAGAAGATCGCACCCAAGACATGAAACCTTTAAATTATAGTGTTGTGGAACAGTGAACATACCACAGGCTGCCAAAAAGTGAACAAATCTGTCTTAGAAGTACAGCTACAATACTCATTAGAAGTCAAGATGGCTAGACACTGTCTCACATACTCTGGATATGGAAGGAAAAGGGTCCAGTCCTTGGAGGACATAATGCTTAGCAGAGGCTCCTCAGAAAAGAGAAAGACCCTCAGTGAGACAGAATGACATTGTGGCTGCCAATTCTTTTTTGGCATCATGTATTTCAGCTATAGTTGCACCCTTACTCTGCCCTGCGTTGGACCACTTACGAACGGGAAACTTACAAGTTTACGTGAATTTTATATTTTATAACTGCATGGTTTTACAGACTGTGATTTCTGTGGGCTGCTGTCAAGTCAGTTCGGATTCACAGCCATCCTGTGTACCGTGAGCTGAAGCACAAGGATCATGAGGATGGCACAGGTCCAGACAGTGTTTCACTGTTATACACAGAGCAGCTATAAGTCCAAAACAACTTGACAGCACCTCACAACAATCAGTCTGCAATACTATGAAATTATAAAATAGAAAATTCATCTAACCTTTAAGTTTCCTGTCTGTAAGTGGTCCAACGCAGGACAGACCATCAAGATGCAACTATATCTGAAATAAATTATGCCAAAAAAAGAATTTTGCTCTACCTAGTGGATCACATTCCTCCAGTTCAATTCAAAGGGTATAAAAGGACTGCATCACTGGGGGGGTGGGGAAGCTTTGAACTGCAATATAAACCCACTTTAAACTCCTCAAGCATTATAGAAAAGGCCAGAAGGGCTTAATTATACACAAGATCTTATTTTTTTTTCCAGTTTCTCAAAATCTGTCCTCAATTAGCTCACTTTTTTCCCCTTAACTATCTTTAGCTACCGGAGACAATTTTTTTAAGTGCCAATCCCTTGCTTTGTATAACCCCAAGATTCAAAATTACCCGTATCTATTTTTGCTGGGGTAAACAGAAATACTAACACATAAAAGCTAACGCAAAACAATCCTTTTTGTATTCTTGGTATTGGACTAAAAAGCTCCCTGCCTCACACTACGCAATCCTGGTAAGTAACAGTTCGACACTTTGTCTCCCACTAACAGACGATGAAAAAGTCACAAAAAGCTCATATACAGATCACACAGCCAATAAACGGCAAGAAAACGGAGATAATACTAGCAGTTTCCTCAGCAGGATTTTAGAATTAAATTAATACATACAAAAGCCTCGACTAGCCAAGCCTTGCAAAAACAGTGAGTGAGTGATCACCCTCTGAACTTAAATGTACTAAATGACTTGCCCAAGGTCGCACTAGCCGGAGGGGCCCCGCGCTTTCTGCTCGGACTCCCTTTATAGAATCTCGCAAACTGCGTTCACAGCCAGTCCGAGGAAGCCCTGTACATTCTCAAATTACCACGGCAAACCGTCTCAAGTTTTAAAATGGACTGATAAGACACTAAGGGGAGGTCACCTTGTGGTCTCCGGAGCTGTAGAGCCTGGCCAATGGCCAGGGCTCGGCAGCAGCCCAGCGCATCACGGCGCCTAGGGGCCATGGCAGCCCGAGACACGCAGTCCCGGTGGCCCACGGCACGAGCGCGCGTCCGCGCCGCCAGCCCCAGCCCGCGAGCACCCACATAGCCCCGGGCGACCAGGAAGTCAGGAAGGGGTCCGAAGAAGCGACACAGCCATCACCAGCGGCTTGACTTTTTCAGTGGCATCCCAGGCATGGCTGGGTCAGCATCCAACTACGAACTAGAGAAAGGAAACAACAAACATTAAGCACAACTCTCCAACAAGTGAACCGGGACACCATGGGGACGCCCGCGCACACACATGACGTCAGCTCTCCTTCTCGCGAGAATACAGGAAAGTCACGTGAGTCAGGTAGCCCAAGGTCTCCCTCAGCTTAGTTTTAAAGGTATGCTGAATGAAGTGCAAATTCTTTTTCATTAACTGCTTCTTTCTCACTACAGCCGTGTGGTGTAGGTACTGTTAACCTTCCCTAAGCTGCTTCCAGAAATCCAGACTGAGTGATTTACTGAAGTGCATACAGGTAGTCTCAGGGGCCGATTATCCAATAGTCAAGGTAAGCACAGTAATTGCCTTGCTTACCAGATCATCTGTAGTGAACAGTTGCATGTTTTTTCACTGCATGAAAGACTGTCCTGGATTTGGCTGGAATGTATCTCTCTCACAACTCCACAGCACCTTCCTACAAAATCAGAGCCACTTTTCGAATTTACAGTCCCTGACAGGGGCAGATGACGCGGTGAACAAGGTAAGCATAGGCTTACTTGTGCTTACTCATCGGCAGTGAACGATTTCATGTGTGTTTCTCCACAGACACTCGTGAAATTGTTTGCTACCGATGATCTGGTAGGCAAGGTAAGCACTATGCTTATCTTGCCTATTGGATTTTCTTCACCTGGGTGGTGGAGCCGGTGTATTCAACCCCAGGAGTCCCTGACCCTTGATCCTCCTGCACTTATCGCTTCCATGCATACTCTTAGCCAAGATCTGGACGAGAATCTCAGGTTTAAATCATGCAATGTGATCATGCTTTTATTAGCACAATGTTGGTTCTGAATTAGCCTCCTACAATGGCGAAATAATATCTGAACTGTTTCAAAATCCGTGTTCTCAGTGATATCATTAATATTGAAACATGTCTGAAACAAAATAGCCATCAACATAGTAACAATCATGAATTCAGGAAAAAGTTACCAAAAGTACTGATGTCTTCATCATTATCAAGTTACCACTTCGACAAATATGTATCCTGCAGAGCGCAGAGTTCCTGCCAAGTAAGGTGGGCAACAAGGACAAGAAATGAATGGAACACGAATAGCACATCCTAGACTTTCTTTTAAGTCTTTCAAGGATTTCATTTGAGATTTCTTTGTGAGTTGTGGAGAATGTTAATCTCTGATTTTGTTTCTTCAAAAATTTCTGTTACAGAGTTTTTTTATAATGGTCTGTAGGGAACTTAGTATAGAGCAAAAGAATAAAACAGATCTCCAAAAGCTCAAGAAGTCTAGAACAAGTCTTTTAAAAACAAAACAAAACAAAATTGAAGGACAAAGAATATAGTACCCTTGGAATTTTATCTGGAGTTTCAGCCTTATATTTAGATCTCTTTTTCAGTCTGTATGAAAACTACTTATACATCAAGTTTCTGCTGCTTGTTTTTTCCACTAAAGATTATACTTCTTAATTTTTTTTCTATTTCTTTAATGTAGATCCAGTTTAGCCCTTTTAATCTCCAAGTTTAAAAAAAAAAAAATGCCACTGAGTCTAACACATGGTGAGCACATGGGACTCAGGGAGACCCCATGCTTGTCATGTATTCTATAGAGTTTTCAGTTGGTGTTTTGAAGAGCATCACCAAGATTTTCTGCCTTCTGAAAGGCCTCTGGGTTTGAACCTTCAGCCTTTCAGTTAGTAACCCACCATTTAATGTTTGTGCCTTCTAAGAACAAAACAAAACAAGCCCATTGCCACCCAGTGAGTTACAACTCACAATGGTGCTATAGGACAGAGCAGAATTGCCCTTTAGCGTGTCCAAGGAGCACCTGGTGCATTAAAATGCCTCACTTTTTGGTTAGCAGCTGTAGCCCTTCGCTACTACACCACCAGGGTTCCTGTGCCATCCAACGATTCCAAAATTTCTGATTAGCCATTCCATTACTTGCATATACCACTCTTTAAAAAAATCTATTGCCCTGTGAAAGGCGGAATATTTTTTTCATTAAAAACATTGTCATAATGTTGTCCTTGAAAATACTACTCTCTGCTCCTATACAAGACTTTCTCTGAGATAATACCTAGTATAGAGTTGCCAGTTCTTGCAAAATTAATTTATCCATCTTTATTTTTAAAAAATTACTCTCTAGGGAAGCACCCTGAGAATTTACATTCCCTCCAGCAGGGTATAATTGTTTCTAATTCCTACATCCCTATTAGCACTTGATATTACCAAAGAAAATCATGTAAATAGTAAAATGACATCTTATTACTATTTTTAATTTGCATTTCTCTGATTGCTGCTAAGATTAAACATTGTTGAATACATACATCATTTTTGTTTCCCATTTTTTGAATTATTTGATTCTATCCTTTGCCCATTTTTGTATACATTTTTTTTCTTGCCGTTCTTTGTAAATCATCCTCCCTCTTTCTTGCTGTTACAAGGTTTTCTTATATATTCTGAATGTAGATGCTTTATTGGCTGTTTTGATTGAAGATACCATCATCTTGTCTTTCAACCGTCTATAACTGACATGCCCTGCACACACAGCTTTTTTCTTTTTTCGTTTTGATGTTCCTGTATATATTGTCTCTTCTTAATCTGCGCTGTTTGGATTTTATTTAAGAAATAGTTTTCCACTGCAGTATTACCAATCCATTATCACCAGTACAGTCACTGAAATTGTCTGAAGGTTTTATTATTTTATCCTTCACAAAATTGATTCTTTTTGTATAGAGTCTGGGGTATTTTATTCATTTATTTTCTAATTATTTTATTGGAGTTTTATTTTTTCCTTTTAAAGAGTTATTAAATGGTTATTCATTTTACTACCATCCTTTTTTTTTTTGTATCTACAGCCTTCTCTTTTCTCTTGCAAGACAATTTTAATGTGCTTGGTTGAAGGCTAATCCTCTGTGTTATTTCTCTTTTAGCTAAGTTCTTTCTTGTTCTTTGTTTTAGTCTTTCTTTTTTAATGGTTTTCTCATGTCTCATGAAATTTGACTACCCCTTCAATTTTAAGAGCGAAGAACTCAAAAAAGCAAAAAACAAACTTTAGTCGAAGTTCCTGTGTGTTGATATAGTTGATCCAAAATATTGGTATTGTGTCTTATTTTTAGCACTACCAATGCTACACTAGCGATGTTCTTAGTAAGTGCCTGAAATAACATTTCAGTTGTCAACAAAAGCACAAGGACAATTTTATAAAATGTTAACAAAGGATCCCCAGTATTGCTGCTGTTGTTAGGTGCTGTCAAATCAGTTCCTACTTTATAGCATCCCTGTGCACCATGGAAAGAAACACTGCCTAGTTCTATGTTAATCTTCACAATCATTGCTATATATGAGCCGATTGTTGCAGCCACTCTGCCAATCCGTTTCATCAGGGGTCTTTCTGCTTGTCACTGACCGTCTGTCTACCTTACCAAGTGTGATGTCCTTTTCCAGGGAGTGGTCCCTCTTAGTAACATGTACAAAGCATGTGAGGCAAAGTCTCAGCATCTTCACTTCCAAGGTGCACTTACTATACTTCCAAGACAGACTTGACTATTCTGGAAGTCCACAGTATATTCAGTATTCTTAGCTAACACTATAGTTCAAATGTATCAGTTCTTCTTGACTGTCCAGATTTTACACACATAGTGGGGTGATTGAAAATGTCATGGCTTGGATCAGGTGC
This sequence comes from Heterohyrax brucei, assembly GCA_028571685.1. Classification (NCBI taxonomy): domain Eukaryota; kingdom Metazoa; phylum Chordata; class Mammalia; order Hyracoidea; family Procaviidae; genus Heterohyrax; species Heterohyrax brucei. Next base: position 147,211,657 of record CM053143.1, read on the forward strand.
ACCATAGCACTCAAAGTGAAATCTTTGCGTTTCAACACTTTTGCTATTAGGCTGCTAAGATGCTGCTACTGTGTGTCTATAGTGTAAAATACAGCCTAGAATTCATTTTATAGGCTAGTTTTGAAATTTTTCTGTGATTTTCATTTTATAGACCAGTTTTGAAATTTTTGTGATTTTTTTTTTCTTTTTGGACTTTAACATTATTTCAAACTTTAGATATAAAATGAGATTTTGTAATTATTTTTATGTTGCAGGTTAGAAAGTATTAAGGGAACAGAATTAAATATAGAAAGAATAATTTCACCAGCTACTTAAGAGCTTAGAACTGGATCTTGCTAGCTAACCAAAAGACCACCAGTTTAAATCCAACAGCTCTTTCTTGGAAACTCTGTGGGGCATTTCTGCTCTGTCTTATAGTGTTGCTATGAGTCAGAATCAACTAGATGGCAGCAGGGTTTGGTTTGGTTAACATTATGAGTCCTGGTGGCATAGCAGTTATGAGCTTGGCTGTTAAAAAAACCCTGGCAGTTCAAATCTACCAGCCTTCCTTGGAAACCCAATGGGGCAGTTCTACTCTGTCTTCTGGGGTCACTAAGTGTTGGAATGGACTTGACAGTAACAGGTCGTTTGTTTGATTTAGTTTGGTTTTTAGTTAGCATTTCACCATTATCTTGTACAGAAGTCATTGTAAGCAAGGAAATAACCCCTCAAGTTTTTGCTTTAAGAAGCTTTCTCTGAAAACAGAGTGTCAAGTTAACTGAAGATGAAAGTAATGAGGTAACGGAGTTAAACAGGTGGAGGTCAAGCAAGATCTTCTAATTTAGTAATACAAGTGAGCTAAAGTAAGGACCTGGATGAGGACTGGCAGGAAAAGATGAAAGGATGAGTAGCAGACGTTCTGGAAATAGATTTAACAGGAGAAGGGGGAGGACAGAGAAAGGGGGAGGATCCAGGGTAACTACATTTTCTAAGCTTCGGTAGATTGCAAAATGGCATTGCTGTGAACTGCAGTTGGAAACTTAAATGTCCATTATCTAAACCCAGTACCGTTGAGTTGATTCAAAATCATAGTGACAGTAAGGACAGAGTAGAACTGTCCCTTAAGGTTTCCAAAGAGCACCTGGTGGATTTGAACTGCCATCCTTTTGGTTAGCAGTCATGGCTCTTAACCACTACATTACCAGGATTTCTATCCAATGTCCAGCAGGTAATTATAAATGGATGATGCAGGAAAAGTTCAGGGTTAAAGTTTTAAAAGCCTCCTGTAAAAATAACAAAAACTATGGTCTTGCATAAATTTCCAAGTCAGAGGGTAGTAATAAAACAGTCAAGAAAAGACCCCAACACACCTTAGGCTGCCTTTTGTGAAATAGTAGAAATAGACCTCAAGGGCAGAACAATAACATTATGGGTGTATGTTTACATTTGTCAGAAATCACCTTTAGACATCTGGGAGGTGGCTTCTAGCTAAGCTCAGGGTCAGTACCCATCTCACTAAATCTTGGTCCTATTAAGAATCTGTAAGGTGTCTTTCTGAAATGTAAAAATGAATCAAGCTGGAAATCTGTACTCTTGTTATTGCTGCTATGAAATAGTTCCAAGTATCGGAGCCCTTATGTTCAACATTACAAACCTCAGCTCATTCCTGTGTCATTTCCATGCTCATGGAGCTCGTTGCTGTGGCTTTTGTGTCAATCTATATCATTGAGGATTTTCCTAATATTTTTGGTAACTGTCTACATCATGATTTATGGTAATTTGTGAAAATGCCTTAAATTCAAAGACTTGTTTAACAATAACTATATTTAAAACAGACCTGTAAGCAACATCTTAATAAATGGAGAAATGGTTGAGTTTGTCAAGGATTTCATTTTACTTGGTTTCACAATCAATGCCCATGGAAGTAGCAGTCAAGAAATCAAAAGATGCATTGCATTGGGAAAATATGCGTCAAAGGACCTCTTTAAAATACTGAAAAGTATTGAAGACTGAGGTGTGCCTGACCCAGGCTGTAGCATTTTCAGTCACATCACATGCATGCGAAAGCTGGACAATGAATAAGGAAGACAGAAGAAGAATTGATATCTTTGAATTATGATATTGGAGAGGAATATTGGATGTACCATGGACTGCCAAAAGAACCAACAAATCTGTTCAGAAAGAAGTATAACCAGTGTGTTGCTTGAAAGCAAAGAGAGTGAGACTGATTCTCACATAGTTTGGAAATGTTGTCAGGAGGGATCAGTCCCTGGAGAAGGACATCACACTTGGTAGAGTGGAGGGTCAGTGAAAAAGAGGAAGACCCTCAATGAGAACGATTGACACGGTGGCCACAATGATGGGCTTAAGCATAAAAACAATTGTGGACATGGCAGAGGACTGGGCAGTGTTTTGTTCTGTAGCACATGGGGTTGCAGTGAGTCAGAACTGACTTGATGACAACCTAACAACAATAACAACTGGTGGTGCAGTGGTTAAACGTTCAGCTGCTAACCGAAAGGTTGCCAGTTTGAATCCACCAGGTGCTCCTTGGAAACCCTGTGGAGCAATTCTACTCTATCCTATAGGGTGGCTGTGCTTTAGAATCCATGGCTACCGATTTGGGGTTTGGTTTTTATTTAAAGTACTTGTATTGAAACCAGAACATTACAGTGCCAAATATCCTAAGTAAATACTTACCTGGTGGATTATTTTTCCAAAAATACAGTAGTATTTCTGATTCAGCATGCTCTTCCAGAACCTGGTCACTACTCCCATGTTTTAATTTTCAGTTGCTGTTACTTGTTACCATGATTGTAGCAACTTAAAACATGCAAATTTATTAGTTTACCATTTTGTAGGTCTGAAGTCTAACATGACTCTACTAGGTTCTCTGTTTATGATTTCACAGGCTGATGTAGTAGCTGGCAGGGCTAGGCTTTGGTCAAGAAAGTAATATTGGAGTCATTATTCCCTGTACTTGAGTATGGAGAATGTGACCCAGTTGGAGCTAGACTCAAAAGGACTCACAAGGACACATCAAGGGGCCCAGCAATATAAAGACAGTAGGTAGGATAATCTTGGAAAATAGTTTTTAGAGAACCTTTCATGTCAGACAGAACTACAGGACTTTATACTCTTACCTTTTTCTATGAGCATTTGCATTTAGTGAATAGAAAACTTGTTGGACCAATGAAGACCCTCCTGACTGTTGTTAATGAAGCTTGTACTGTTGATTGTTAAGGAAGAGGATTCAAAAGGTAGGATCACAGTGTCTAATCTGTGAAAAAGTAAAGCTTTCGATGGTTTTGCCCCTTTGTAATGTTAATATGTACTGATGATTCTGTAATTTCCTTAGACTCAGGTGGACAGGGCTGTGGCAGCACACTTGTCCATTTTTCCATTTTTGCCTACTCTGTAATATTCCTCAGACTCAGGCAGCATGCTTGTCCATTTTCCCACTTCTGTCCATTTTGTAGTTTTCTTTAGACTCGGGCAGACGTGGCTCTAGCAGCATGCTTGTCTTCTTTCCTGCTTTTGCTCTCTTGAATACATGCTGAATAAAACTTGCCTTTTGCTTTACTAAACTTTGGGACGTTTTTCCCTACCACAGCTTTACCTAGATCCTTTAAGGCAGAATCTGCTTTCAGACTCATTCAGCTTCCTGGCAGAATGCCATGTGTTTCTAGAACTGAGATACCCATTTCCTCTCTGGCTATCAGCTGTGGACCTCTCTTAGCTTCTGAAAGGATCAGTGGTACTCATTGGCCTTTGGCCTCTTGGTTTTTAAGCCACAAGTGCTTGTCTTGATTGCCCTTGTGCTTCAATTCTCTGACTTCTGCCACCGGCCTGAAAGCCTTACTTTTCAGAGACTCCTGCCTTTAAATTAGGCTCACTCGGAAAACATCTCCCTACTGTTAAGGTCCATTGATAGTGACTGTGGTGTTAACTTTATCCAGAGGATTGGTCTTTAATCTTGGTTCTTGACAGCTAACCTCTAAAACCTTGTGATTTCCTCAGTGATTAAAGTGTTTTTGATGAGAGTTCCATACCACACCTACCTAACAAGTTATGCTAATGAGGGGATTCTGGCTCTGCTATAAAAAGCCACCTGTAAGATCTGCTGACTTCAGGGGGATGGGACATGATTCAGTCATGCCTATGTCATTAAATATGAAAGTTAAAAAACAAAACAACTCGCCTTCCAGTCAATTTTACTTATAGCAACCCCAAAGTGTTGCTGAAACTGGAGTAAGTTTGTTCCACCTGTCACTGTAGCTGAAAATTCAGAGACAGTGTGGCGTTCAAGAAATAATTTATTTGCAGATGTGCTAGAAATCTGGGAGACAGTGAGCGACAAGCTGTCCCATTTGGGTTACATTCTAGTGGTTTTTATAACTAGAATTTGAAGGGGTGAGGGTTTGTCACAGAACGGTAGTCAGGAGTCACAAGATTTCGTTATATCATAAGGTTTTATTACATCTGTCAAACAGTGTTAATTGCCCAAAATTTCATTATCTTTCTCTGAGGTCTTAATCAACTCTACATCCTCAGAGATAGGGAGAGGAATGCAGGCTTGCTAGTCCAGTGTGAGGGTGGTAATTGAGGCCAAAGATAGAATGCAGCCTAATAACTGAAGTGACCTTTGTTAAGTCTTTACATTTAGCGTCAGAAGGATAGAGTAGAAGCGCCCCATAGAGTTTCCAAGGAACACCGGCTGGCTTCACTTCTGCCAACCTTTTGGTTAGCAGCCATAGCAGTTGACTACTATGTTACCAGGGTTTTCTACCTATGTAATGAGGTCTCAATAAAAGTTCTGAACATTGAAGCTTTGTGGTTTTTCTGGCTGGTGATAGACATTGGTGGACATAGGAGGATAACATATCCCTTTTCAGGCATGGAAACATCACCTTGGGAATCCTCCAAGACTCCACCCTCTGTGTCTTCATTGGTATTCTTTTTGCTATAATAAAGCTATAATTTTAAGTATGGTGAAATCCTTAGTTCTGTGACTTCTATAGAATTATTGAACCCTAGGGAGTAGGGGGAGCCAGCAAGAGCAGATATGAGGAAGTCCCTGGGGATTATGTGTTTATGGCTAGCTTCCCAAGGGATAGAGAGAACCCCTGAATTTGTAGCCAGCAAGTCAGAATTTATGGGATCCTGGAAACTCCCAAGTGTATAGCTGGCATCTAGAGCCTTGAGACAATTCGGCGGTCTGGAGAAACCTGGCCTAGTCAGGGTGGTTGGGGTTAGAGAAAGACGTACTGAATGTTCATTTGGAAGTAGAATAGAATTGAATTGGACTAACTGAATTAGAATTGATTGACCCAGTTTCAGTTGATGTGAGAATAGATTGCACTGATCTTTACAGTGACCTTAATTTCATCCCTGTTGACGTGTAATTTAACAAAATCACTAAAGTAACATTTAAGGACAAAGGTTTGGGGGACCATTTAGACTCCTGCCTATCACACTCATCAAAACAAATCTCTTTCCTCTTCCACTGAACCTGGAGAGAGCTTTATCATTGCCTTGACAAGAAGAGGCAGAAAGCCTCCCAAAGTAGGTCACAGATGATAGTTAGGCTTTGTCATGGATTGAATTGTGTCCCCCCAAAAAGTATGTGTAGCCATGTGACTGGGCCATGATTCCCAGTATCTTGTGACTGTCCTCTATTTTGTGGTTTTACTAAACTGTATGTTAAAGGATGAGGGTGAGGCTATAAATCCCTTCATAGGATCACCTCCGTGCTCCACTGTAAGGGGAGTTTGCCTGGAGTATGGCTTGCCCCACCCTTAATCCTTTCATCCCACAAGAGATAAAAGGACAGAGAAGCAGGCAGAGAATTGGAAACCTCACACCATCAAGAAAGCAACATCAGGAGAAAAGCACGTCATTCAGACCTGAGGTTCCTGTGCCAAGATGCTCCCTGAACAAAGACTGATGCAATACCAGACTTTCCTCCAGAGTTGACAAGGGGGAAAGCCTTCCCCTGGAGCAGATACCCTGAATATGGACTTGCAGCCTACTGGACTATGTAAGAGTAAACCTTCCTTTGTTAAAGCCATCTGCTCTGTGGTATTTCAGTTAGAGCAGCCTAGCTGACTAAAACAGGCTTCTACCTGGCTTCCTCCTCATGACACTTACCCTTGGATTCCAAGGGTAAGATCAGGCCACATAAAGAGGCGTACATGTGTTGTAGAAGACAGCTCTAGACATAGTGGCACCCAGCACCAACCACTAGACTTGTGGAGTGAGCAAGTTGTTAGATGATTCAAGTCTTTAGCCTTTGGGCTACTATAGATTTTCCCAAGTGAAGCAGAGAAGCTTTCTCTCCATCAGTCCTACCCATATTACAGATTTGTGAGAAAAATAAATATCATTTGTTTTTTATTGTGATTAAGTGAAAGTATACAATCTAAATTAAATTTGCATGCCCACCTATCTGCAGCTCCTTCTCTCCTTGCCCAGTGACACCACACTCCTCCTTTTCATTCTGTATGTGTCCTATCCTCTTAATCTCCTACCCCATCCTCTCCTCTCTCTTCTAGTAAGAGGCTACTAAGAAAGCATCCTCTAGATGCATAGAGCAATAAAGTACACATACCATATGGTTACATTGTGTCTCTGAGTCCAGTCCATTCCTGTCTGAAGAGTTGACCTCAGTAGTGTTGTCTGGTCAGGGGCAGCAGCAGGTCTAGGGGCTGTGCACCCAGGGGAACCCCTAGGCCACTGGACCATCAGCTGTGGTCTTTTAATGGAGTTTTTGAGCTGCGCCCCTCTTTTTCTCATGTTGCCACCAGGACTCAATGTTGTGTGCTCCATCACGGCTGTCTTTGATGGTGTCTGGGCACCATCTGATTCTTTTGGTCACATGTTGATACATTCTCCCATTTGCGTGGGTTCTTCTGTCTCCTGGGCTCTGTTTCCTTTGTATCTGTATTGTTCTTCACGATCGTCTGTTCTAGATGAATTGGACCATTTGGTGTACCTCAGAGTGAGATATGGGTCTTGTTTCAATGTTTTGCAGATGGACATCCAATTTTGCCAGCACCATTTGTTAAAGAGACTGTATTTACCCCAGTAAAATCTTAGAGCCTTTGTCAGATATCACCTGTTCATAAGAGGGTGGTGGTATCTTTGGGTCTCAATAAATGTCCTTGTTTTAATTCACTTTCAAATGATTTGCTGTGTAAGAGAAAATGTCTAGGACAACTTTTGTGTATAAACTTAGTTTTAAAAATCTTCATTCACACGTTTGTTACTAATCATTCAATAGAATTTGTTCTTATTATGTGCCAGACATTCTATTATGCCATAGAGATACGAAACTGAAATAAACATGATTATGGAGGTGAAAGGATTCACAACCAAAAAGAAGAGAGCCATTATGTGCAAGATCATTATACTGCAATGTTGAAATTACTGTCATTGAAATATGGATAGGATATGAAGACTGACAGTTAAGTTCAGGGACTCATCCTAGAAAAAGTTCTACATAGCTCATTGCCGTATGTCACTACAGTCACCTCTGAATTACTCCCTACACACTGATACCAGTGCCTAGTCCATCCTTCAAAGTGATTTGGGAACTCTTTTTCTGGAATGGCTATCAGACTTGTGGTCATATTACGCTTAATGTCCTGAATGTCATCAAAATGTCTTCCTTTCAATATTTCCTTTATCTTCCAGTAAAGAAGAAAGTCATTGATGGCCAGATCAGGTGATTAAGGAGGGTATTCCAATACAATTATTTGTTTACTGGCTAAAAACTCCCTCACAGGCAACTGTGTAGTTAAGTTCATGGACTTGTCTTTGCCCGACATGGGCAATTGTCTTCCTGGAAGAATTCAAAATTGCTTTGAAGAGGGGACTAGGCACTGGTATGAATGCATAGCTTCCCAAGGGGAGTCCTGCAAAGGTGATTATAGTGATATTCAGCAATGAGGTATGGTGCACTTGGAACAATTATGTTCACAAACTTAACTGTCTGACCTCGTATTACAGGAGAATCAAAAAGTGGCATCTTCTTCAGTCAGATGCTGGGGTATCAGGACAGGCTGCATATGATGGGTGATGAAAATATTTATTCATACAACCACATAAAGAGACCTACTATGTGCCAGATAATCTTCTTAGTACTTTATAAATAGAACCTCAACTGGTGTCATAATTGGCTCAGTGGCAATGAGTTTTATTATTTTATTTTTAGGTTTTTAATCCTCGAAACAATCCTATCACTAGATAGATAGATGGAGAAACTGAGGTTTAGGCAGATTGAAAAACTTAGCTGAATTTATGCATATAGTGTGCAGCAGAGGGCCATTCAAATCTTATTCTGAGAGATTTCAAAACTACTCTGTTAACCAGTATGTTATGTCTCCTAACTTGGGTGGTAAAAGATGAGACAACCTTAACCAAGCTGTAAGTCAGACACGGAAGCTGACATTCCAGATAGAGGTCTTATTTGAGCAAAGGCATGATACATGCAGGAAATTGCCAGCACTTCTAGGTTGCAAGATTTAGAGTTTGGCAAGAGATGAAGCAGAAAAAAGAAATTAAAGGAAGAACTTGGACTTTATGTTGTAGGCAGTTGAAGCCACTGTAAGATTAGAACGGTTTTAGAGAGTCAGTAACTTGGCAAATCTGTTACAGCTGCTTGGAGGCAGGATTTTGGGGTCCAAGGCTGAAGGCAGGGAATGAGTTTGGTCCAAGAGATACATGATGATGGCCTCCCTGATGGCAATGATAAGTTGGTAATTAGAAGAAAAATAAACATAACTAATGTTGAGGTTTAGGAGGTAAAACTGGCCTGTTGTAAAAATAGTGTGTATCCCCTGACAACATGGCCTCTAGACTTGCTGCTAGCCTGGAGCTGAAACCAGTACTGAAGCCAACACTTCAGACAAAGATTGGACTGCACCTGGGGACTCAGAGTGATGCAGGTGGTGCATCTACTTCAAAGTTTAATACATACATACATACATATGTATATATATATATATGAGACTGTCCTACTGGTTTGTTTTTAGAGGAGAGAGGAGAGGACAGAGGGAGGGAACAAGTGTTGTTTGAGTCGATACTGATGTACAGGGTGGAAGAGCAGAATGTGCTGTCACAGGGTGAGGAGAACATATAGAGTTGCAGAGAGGTGGGTGCTTGGAGTTTTATATAGTAAAATGTCTTAGATTGTAAACTTTCACTTCATCACAATAAAAATAAAAAAAGTTTGCAATGTGGAAGATATGATTGCCGCATATAACCCCCAAACAAACAAATGTTCCTGTTTCACTTTTGAAAAAAATAACCTGATATCTTATTTCCATTCACTACAGAGACTGCTTATGGGTTAAAACAAATAGCACTGCAAAGGAAGAGGCAGTATTTTGTTTAGTTTGCCACTGTCGAGACTCTGTGGCAGTCTTGTCAAATAAAGATCAGTTCTTACACTTTCTAACTTTATGGAATATCGTTCTTTATTATTAAAAAGTAACCAACTCAGAAGCAAAGCTTGTTCACAAATTCCTCAGTGAATCTTGTCAATTCAGGTTTTTAGAAATGACTGAAAATAGCCTGCTTAACATACTTACTTTTATTGTCTTGGATTTACAGAATCTTGCTGGTTATTCTTTTTAGCTGCCATTGATTTGGCCTCTGAATCTCGGGGACCCCATGCACAACACAATGAAATGCTTCCCAGTCCTGCACCGTCCCCGTGGTAGGTTGCAGACCAGATTGTTGTGACCCATAGAGCTTTCATTGGCTGATTTTCAGAAGTAGATGGCCAGACATTTCTTCCTAGTTCACTCCAGGAGTTGTGACAGGTCCATGAACTTAATTGTTCTAAGTGCTACATATCATATCTCACTGCTGAATATCACTGTGGTAACCTTCAAAGTACTCCTTTGGGAAGTTATGCACTGACCCCAGCACCTTGTTCACCCTTCAAAGCAATTTTGGAACTCTTTCTGGAATGGCTATTGTGCACGGTGGCAAGTCTGCAAACTTAATTATTTTGTTGTCTATGAGGGAGCTTTTAGCCAGTAAACAAATAGCTGTATTGGAACACCTTCCTTATTCACCTGATCTGGCCCCCAAGGACTTTTTTCTTTTTTTAACCTGAAAATAAAGGAAATAATTGAAAGAAAGACATTTTGATGACATTCAGGACATTACAGGTAATACCACAACAGCTCTGATACCCATTCTAGAAAAAGAGTTCCAAAATTGCTTGAAGGATGGACTACGCACTGGTATCAGTGCATAGCTTCCCAAGGGAAGTACTTTCAAGGCTATTACAGTGATATTCAGCAATGAGGTGTGTAGCACCTTTTCTAGGATGGATTCATGAACTTAATTGTTAGACCTCATAGTCTGAAAGCTATGCTGCAAAGCTAAGCTGTTCAGCATCATGCCAGTATGCAAGCCTGCACCTACAGATGGGTGGTAGCTGCACAAGAAGAGCATTGACTGAGAATTAAACAACTTTAACCCCAGCTTAAAGTCTTTGAAGGTTCCTGGGTGATATAAACAGTTTTCACTCAACTAGTAACCTAAAGTGGGTGATTTGAACTTGTCTGATGGTACTGCAGAAGAAAGGACTGGTGATTTCTTTCCATAAAGGTAACAGCCAATAAAACCTTGTGGAGCTTGGTTCTACTCTGTAGTCATAGGATCACTAGGAATAGGATTTAACTTGATTGTAACAAGTTTTTTTTTTTTTTTAATCCTTTGACCTGTATCATTGACGTGCTGCTTATTCATCAGTTACATACACACAGCTTTGTGTATCATTACCTAACTTCCATAACCCCAAGGCAATGTCCAGGCAATGATTGTGTTCTTTGGTTACATGTTTGGGAACCCACATCCTTCAGAAAGCTGCATCTTCTTCCAAAAGCTATGTCAGTGAACCTGTATATTTCATGTAAGAAGACTTTTCTTCTTTTATATATATATGATAGGTTGATGCTAATATGTGATTTGATCCTCATAAGATGCTAGGAGCCATACAGTTAGAGGTGTTTCAGCTGAAAAAAAATTGCAAACGAACATATACAACATGCATCACCATCCTTGCTTCTAGGGTGCGATCTGGCCATACTTCTTCCAAGACAGGTTTGTTTATTCTTCTGAAAGTCCATGCTATATTCAGTATTCTTTGCCTACACCATAATTCAAAGGCATCAATTCTTCTTCAGTCTTCTTTATTCATTTTTGAGCTTTTGTGTGCATGTGAGGCAATTGAAAATACCAAGTCCGTTGGTCAGGTGCACCTTAGTCTGATGTCTTTTCTTTTAAACAATTTAAAGAGGTCTTTTAAAATAGATTTGGTTAATGCAACATATTGTTTGATTTGTTGACTGTTGCTTCAGTGAACGTTGGTTGTGAATCCAAGTCAATGAAATGCTTTACAACTTCAGTATTTTTTCCATTTATCATAATGTAGCTTATTGGTTCAGCTGTGAGGATTTCTGTTTTCTTTATGTTAAGGTGTAATCCATACTGAAGCCTGTGGTCTTTGATCTTCATCAATAAGGGCTTAAAGTCCTTTGCATTTTCAGCAAGCAAGGTTGTATCATCTGTGTAAAAAGGTTGTTTATGAGCCTTCCTACAATCTTCATGCTGAATTCTTCTTCATAGATTATTCAGCTTCTCAGATTATTTGCCTGTCTAGAGACTGAATAAGTACGAGGAAAGGATACAATCCTGACACACACCTTTCCTGATTTTAAACCACGTGGCATCCCCTTGTTCTGTTTAAATGACTGCCTGTAGGTAGGTCTGTGTGCAGGTTCTGCATGAGCACTATTACATGTCTAGAGTTTCCACTCTTTACAATGTTGTCCATAGTTTTTTATTATACATACATTTGAATGCCTTTATGTAGCCACTAAATCACAGATGAAAATCTTTTGATATTCTCTGCTTCCAGTGAAGAGCAATCTGATATCAACAATGATATCCCTCATTCTATGTCTTCTTCCGAATTGGTCTTGACTTTCTGGCAGCTCTCTGTCAATGTACTGTTCCAACTATTTTTTAAATTATCTTCAGCAAACTTTTACTTTCCTGTGATACTAATGATATTGTTCAATAAATTCTGCATTCCTTCGGATCACCTTTCTTTGGAATAAATGCACATATTTATCTCTTCCAGTCAGTTGTCCAGTTAACTGTCTTCCTGGCACAGACAGACAAGCAAGCACATCCAGTGTTGCATCTGTTGAAATATCTCAAATGGTATTCTGTCAATTCCTGAGCCTTGTTTTTTTGCCAGTGCCTTCAGTGCACCATGGAGTTCTTCACACAGTGCTATCAGTTTTTGATCATGAGCTACCTCCTGAAGTAGTTGAACATCAACCTTTTTTTTTTTTTGGTCTAGTGACTGCATTCTTTCATCTTCTTTTGATGCTTCCTGCATTGTTCAGTTTATTTGCCTATAGACTTCTACAATATTGGAACTTGGGATTTGAGGGTTTTTTTTTTTCCCTTGAGTTCTTGTACCTTGAGAAATGCTGAATGTGTTCTTTTGTTTTGGTTTTCTAACTCCACGCCTTTGCACATGGCATTATATGGTTGAAACCTTATTTGGAAATGTTGGATTCCAATTGTTGTAGGCAGCTTCTGATGTCTCCCAATAATTCCAGCTTCCTGCTATTCATACACTTTTTAAATCTCACCTTGAGTATAGTCTGGACTAGTAATATGCTTCTAAGCAATAAAACTTGACAAAGGTGATGAGAGGTCATGTATGCAATTAGGTTATGAAAATTGTAACTTCCATTTTTCTAATCTTCTTTACATTGCATCCATGGTTTGCATGTTTTGATGAAGCAAGCTGCCATATGGGAGAGGCCTGTGAGGCATGGAAGTCAGTGCCAGCTTGCTGACAGCTAGGAAATGAGGCCCTTAATCCAACAGACCGCAGATACTGAATGTTGCCAATAGTCACTGCATGACTTTGCAAAAGGAATCTTCCCCAGTCTGGTGGAGACTTCAGCTGGAACTCTAGATGCTAGGCTGATGCCTTGGGATAGGCTACAGAGGACCCAGTTAATTGTTTCCTGACCCGCAGCAATGATGAGAGAATGAATGTGTGTTGTTTTGCAGCAATAGATAACTAAAATAGTAAATTTGTCAGTAATCTGCTAAATCTAATTATGTCTTTATATTATTTGTTTACTAATTAAAAGTATAAAAACCCATGTTTTTAAATATCATGACAATATTACACAACTCTCATTCTCTAAGGAGTCCTGATAATTTGCCTAGGAAGCCAAGCCCATAACCAGTATAACTGAAACCAGAGCAGGGCCATCTAGTTCCATTTTCAAAGGGGAGATTGAATTAGGCAGTCAGGATTAATTCTTTACTTGTTTTTCTTAAAATTCATGGCTTCCGACGACTACCTGCCCAGGGAAATCATACATTAACTTGTGGGAGCTGCTGAGATAAATCTCTGCAGCCTTTTACAGCTTTTTCTTTAGAACAGCAAATGAATGGAGGCAGAGGGGAGGCACCAGTTCGGGGACCACCTGCCTCAGGTGACCGCCACGAGCTTCCTGGACTTCAGTATGATGCGTATTCTGCCTGGCCTGCTCCTGGCCTGATGCCCCTCCAGTTGCTCTCATTGCTCTCCCCGACGCTTGCCTCTGTGCTGGCATGGCATGTAACTTCTGCTTTAAAAATCCGAAGCTTGCCTGGAAGCTTCAGACCGCTTTCATGGAACTATCCTCTCTGTTCCCTGTGTGCCGGCAGCACAGGATTAAAAACCTTTGATCACCCATCCAAAGCACCTGTCTCAGAGACTGACTTTTTAGCAGCAGGTAGCACAACCTCTGGAGCTTTGCCTGGTAATATAATGTTCTGCTGATGTTTAAGATGATCTTGCTATTTTCTCCCTAAATCTCTTATGATGATAAAGAAAATGCGAGACATTAGATTCATGCAACAAAAATTACATGATACTGGATGGCCTATAGATCATCTGTTTTCAGAGGGAAAAGCAGATCAAATTTCTTCACTAATACAGCCACAGAATTTTGATTCAGATTTCCCTAATCATCTCATCATCACCTTCTAAACATTTGTAGGCAAACACTGTATCATAGTAATGTGATCTGTCTTGTCTCTCCTGTGTGACCTTAGGCAATTAGTTTCTGTGGTCCAAAGTTTTCTCATCAACAAAATTAGATTATTGGACTATGTGCTGTATAACAATATTCCTTATAACTACAGAAATAGTGCAAATAAATGCACCTTAAAAATGCCACTTCTTAATATAGACACGAGAATCTTCTGCTTATTTCTGTTGACACTTTCTATTGCAAACTTAAATCTACCTCAACCTGGAGGGATTTCCATTTCATGTTTCTAGTACAACTTGGAAGTATTCATATTCTCATGTTATTTACTCAAGATGTGACAATTCCCTTCCTTAGGAGCAAGCAAAGGAGAATTGCCACAGCCAGCAAGGAGAAATGATCAAAGGAGTGATGTTATCTGAGGTAACTGCTTTTCAAAGAAATACATACTGACATGGGGGTGGAGTCCTGGTGGTGTAGTGGTTAACAAGCTTGGCTGTGAACCAAAATGTTAGGGAGTCTGAATCCACCATTTGCTCCTTGAAAACCCTAAGGGGCAGTTCATCTCTGTACTTTAGAGTTCTTTGAGTCAGAAATCAACTCAATAACAATGAGCTTGGTGTTTTTTTAATATAAGGCATTTAATGAATCTAAAACTACTGTGTAAGAACAGCATGGAGAAAGTGTCTGACTTCTTCCAACCTCACAAGGGACAAGAAGAATGAAAATCAACAGCTGGAGGCTGATTCCTCTGAGGCGGAAGCCAGACAAGCCTCCTCTCTCAGCCATCTCTACCAATTCTGACACCAGCCACCCCTCCCACAGGACTTTCTACTTGGTTGATACTTCATGACAATGGACAAACAGAACTCACAGACTATACTTACCGTTATGCACTTTATTAGGGAAGTAACACAACTGATGCCCAAGAACACTGAGGATACAGTTTTTCCATCAGGATAGCCTGTCCCCAGCTGGGCTCACAGTTGTGTCTCCCTAGCACTCCGTGTCAGCTCAAAGGCCCTCAACTTTCTGTCTCTGTGTGTAACCAGAAAACTCGGTTACAGTTCCGTGCTACTGATCACCACAAAGCCAGATGTAGAGATTGGGGGGGATTGGGCTTTATTCAGATGGATGGCAATCTGAGAAGATGGTGGTTTAGCACCTTGAAAACCATCTTAACATCTCATCTCAAGTTGGAGTGTTTTACAGAAAGAAGGAGGAAAGGTTAGAGGAAAAAAAAAAGGTTGTTATTCAGAGGCCCAGGGGTAAGTCATTAGTCACGAGGTGGGTTATCCAGGAGCTATGATGTTATCTGGGCAGTGGTATCAGGCCCTGGGTAAGGTCTGGAGTAAGAAAGTGAGTGATGTCACCTGGGCAGTATCTTAATGTCTCAACCTGGATGGGTGGAGGCAGGGGTGGGGTTGTTGGAGAAACTGTGATGTTATCTGGACAGTGGTCTGTAGCTTTCTCAGGTGTCTGGGCAAAGTGTGTGATGTTATCTGGTTGAGGCCCTTGGGCAAGATCTGAAATAAACCTCAGTCTCCAGGTTAGCCACTGTAATTTTTCTAGTTGGCCTGAGAGATCAGGCAAGGATTTTTAATCAATATTTTACAACTATTAGTGCTTTGACATGGACTGGGAAACCCTCTGTGTTATTTCCCATGGGACTCTCCTTCTTGGTGGCGGTGGTGGGCTTGCTCTAGAATTGTCTCCCTTTTAAGGCAAAACTGACTGATCACCTTTGTAGACCGTGGTCACCTGGGGGATTTACAAGATCATGGCTAGAAAGGCCACTAACAAAGTAATGAATCTACCTCAGCACTGCCCCCTCCACCCCCAGCTTTTCTAACCAGGGGTCTTTCATTTTCAGAGGATATAAGTCCCCCCTTTCAGTTGTTTTACCAATCCAAAAGAGTTATTAACAATTAGTCTTTCAGTAGGCCAAAGAGTCCACATGGTGAGATTACTCAGGTAGCAGCTGTTCAGGTCTGCTGCCGGTGTCCATCTGATTTGGTGGGGCTCTCCAACAATTCATCTCATCTTCACCCTTTCTGGTCTATGATAAAATTTAACTGAGAGAAGGTTATTCCCTTGCTCTGGTCTTCACAATGTATTAGCATAGCAAAAACCTTTAAGGGGCTTCAGAGGTTTGGCTTCTGTACTTAAGTCCAGCAGTACCTCCCTCTTAAAAACCAAACCCACAGCTGTTGAGTCAATTCTGACTCACTGGGTCCCTACAGACAGAGTAGAACTAACTCATAGAGTTTCCAAGGAGCGCCTGGTAGATTTGGATTGCTTTTTAGTTAGCAGTCATAGCACTGAACCACTACTCCACTAGGCCTCCACCTTAGTCCATGTTTTTATACTTACTTTTAACCTATTGCTGTTGAGTCAATGCTGACTCATAGAGATCCGAGGTCAGAGTGGAACTGCCCCATAGAGATTCCAAGGAGTGCCAAGTGGATTCGAAATGTTCAACTTCTGACTAGCAGCTGTAACTCTTATGCACTATGCCACCAGGGTTTCCTTTACATTCACAGCTTCTACAATTACAGTTTTTGTGATCACAATTATTCCTGTTAATAGTTAGCACTCACAGCTAAGTAATATAATCTTCACAGCACCTTTGCCCACCCCCTTTCCCAGACTCATCAGGAAAAGAGGAATCTATTTAGTGGGGATTCTCCCTTGTCCCCCTTGTTTTGCCGGTAAACACCCATGAAAGCAGCCATTTCAGCCCTTTGTTTCTCTGTCTTCTCTGCAAGCCCTCCTCCCTGTTTTAGACAGCCAGTTTTTAAATTGTCTGTCTCCATCAAACCAGAAGAAACCCTGGTGGTGTGGTAGTTAAGTGCTGTGTCTGTTAATCAAAAGTTTGGCAGTCCAAACTCCTAGGAGCTCCTTGGGAACTCTATGAAACAGTTCTATTCTGTAGGTTTACCGTGATTCAGAATTGACTTGGTGGCAGTGGGTTTGGTTTGGTTTTATCAAACCAGTACTCTGAGGATGTAACTGAGAAATGCCATTTTCCTCCAAAAAGAGAGATTTGGAGTGGGCAGCCAAAAGTAGTTTTTCACCTATTTTTCAGGACTGGTCTTCTACTTTTTTTTTTCTCTCTTTCTTTAAAATTACTCACTTTGGTAGGAAGTCATACATTTAACTGATAGGAACCAAGGAAATAATATCTGCAGTTTTTATAGCTTTTTTAGAAACATCAAAACAGATGAAGAGTCAGTGAAAGACCTAAGTGCTAGCAGGACCCCACTGCTTCAGATGACAACTGAAAGCAGTCTGGATCACTGCTCCTGATGCATATCTTCAAAGGAACCCAGTGGCCTCTGAACAGATTCTCCTCTTCACCCATAACTGTTTCCCTGGCACAAGCACCAATACCTAAATTTACATTCACATGTAACCCCACACCTTTAAATATGTGCTACCTTGCTTGATGATTTTTGAAAAGATTCTTGATGGGAAAAAAAAAAAAAAAAAAAACTCCTTTTTTTTTTGATCATTCACCCTAATACCTGTCTCAGAGATTGGCTTTTGAGGGCAGGTAACAAAGTTCTGGAACTTCAGCTGGTAACAAGGAGACAAGAATCTCCTGTGCCAGTTGGAACTATGAGCACCTGCATCCACAAGCAAAGTCCAGTCCAGAGAAGCTGTCAAATTGCAACACTCACCATCAACTCACAGTATCAGTCATGTTTCTCTCCCTTTGGTCAGCTTCTGGTCATTTCATCCCTGGCAATCTGAGCTAGGTCACAGTGGGTAGTCTTTGGATTGAGAGTTTACACAAAACTGCAGGCACTTCAGACAGCTCCTTCATACACTCTCATTCCTAGATTGAGCTGGGTCAGTGAGTTTTACCTGTAAACTTCAGGAGTCTACACTCTTTCCGACCAGCCAGCCTTTCTCCTCATCTATATCTCCATGGGTGGGGTGGACAGGTGCCATGAGTCTAAACTCCACACATGTCTGCATTGTTGTGCTTCCACTGGTGAGTGGGCTCAGGAGGTCACCACAAGTGAGCAAACCAAGCTGCCTATTCATCAGCTCCCTTAAACTTCCAGTTCTAAAAGAGGGTCCCTTCCAATGGATGCAGACTTTTCCTGTAAATTCTTTTTTGAAATGCAAAGTTTCTCTTCTCTTCACAGTTCTGGGTAGTCTTTTCAAACAAATATGGGTAGGACTCAGGTTTCCTACCTAAGCACCTACTCTAGACACAGGGCTACAAACTTGCAACAAAAAGCCTATGATTCTTCCAGGCAAGTCCTAGTTTCACAGTTAGCATATAAGCCAAGCATTGGCTAAAGGTGGAGTTACGCTCTGTGATCTGTAATACCCATTATTCATTCCTTGTATACATTTGAGTCTGCTTTACAACAGTTAGGTAGAAAAAGCATTCAGTATCCATAGTACAATCAGGGAAAGACACAGTCCTAAACACATAACCTTTTAAAAACATTGAGTTTCATTTTCTCCACACTGTAACTATATTTCTTTCATATGTATAATGCCTTGGGCATCTGGCTGGATAGACCAGAAGGCCACAGCCCCCTAAATTGGAGGAATTAGAAAAAATAATCAGCACTTTACAAGAAATGATTCAGAGAAAAAGAATAAATAATGTCATTGAAATAATAAATAAATCAGGTAAGAAGTAAATGTTAAAGAGATTTTTTTTTTTTTTGGCAAGTTAAGTGAAATCACAAAGAAATTAATTCACTTAAGGAAGAAAATGAAAAACCTAGCCCATTACCTTTCAGTTGTTGCCATCTCATAGACAGGCATTTTCCTGCATTGTTTACAAATCAGTTAATCCTTGGAATAGTAATTCATTGTCATTTAGTATCTACATCCTTCTCATTTGTTGCCTTCACCCACTTATGCTTTTGGAGAACACCTTGCCAATTTGTATATGGAAACCCTGGTGGCATACCAGTTAGGTGTCATGCCTGCTAATCGAAAGGTTGGCAGTTTATATCCACCAGGTACTGCTTGGAACTCTATGGGAAAGTTTTACTCTGTCCTATAGGGTTTCTGTGAATCAGAATTGGCTTGTCAGCAGTGGCTTTCCTTTTTTTTTTTTTTGTGGTGCAGGTCAGATAGACCTCTACTGAGCGTTAAGAGTAGCCCCAGACCCATCTCAAAAAGTCTTGTATTTATCAGTTGTGAGAACTGATGCCATCTCTCTTCTGTATTTGAATAAGAAAACACAAAGTTTCATTTGCTTCTGACACTCATAGAAGTCATCATGGGAATAAGCCAACATATGGAGGATGGAAGAAGCAAGGGATTATCAGGGTAATCCTTATCAATCCAAACTTTACTGAAACATGTAAGTGACTGAGGCTGATAGAACTTCTCAATTGCTTAGACCATCTTACATTGGATGTTGTGACTAAAAGCTGCAAATGTAACTTCAGATAGAAATTGACAAAATACCAATTGAGATATTTCAACAAATGGATGCAATTCTGAGAGTGCTCACTTGTCTATGCTAAGAAATTTGGAAGACAGCTAGCTGACTGACTAAGTGGAACAGATTCATATTTGTAGCAATTTCAAAGAAAGATGTTCTAATGGAATGCAGAAATTATTGAACAATGTCAGTAAAATCACATGCAAATAAAGGCTTGCTCAAGGTTATTCAAAAAGGATTACAGCAGGACTTAGATGGAGAAAAGCAAGAAATTCAAGCCAGAGACAGAAAAGGATACAGAATGAGGGATATTATTGCTGATGTCAAGTGGATCTTGGCTGAAAGCAGAGAATACTAGAAATATATTTGCCTATGTTTTACTGACTATGAAAAGGCATTGGACTGTGTGGATTATAACAAATTATGGCTAACATTGTGAATAATGGGAGTCTTATAAGTCATGGTTATACAGAACCTACACATAGACCAAGAAACAGGCAGTCAATTAAATAGAACAAGGGTTTAAAATTCGGAAAGATGTGTGTCAGGATTGTATCCTTTCCCCATGCTTTTTTCAAGCTGTAGACTGAGCAAATAATCTGAAAAGCTAGTCTATATGAGGAATAATGGGGCATCAGGATTAAAAAAAGGCTCATTAACAACCTGTGCTGTGCAGATGACACAACCTTGCTTGCTGAAAGTGAAGAGGACTTGAAGCATTTACTGATGAAGATGAAAGATTACAGCCTTCAGTACGGATGACACTTTAGCATAAAGAAAAATCCCTACTGCTAGACCAATAAGCAACAACATGATAGATATTTACATTGTCAAGAATTTCATTTTATGTGGATCCACAATCAACATCCACTGAAGTTGCAGTTAATAAATCAAATGATGTATTGCACTGGACAAATCTGCTGCAAAAGACCTCATTAAAAGGATTAAAAGCAAAGATATTTGTTACCTTGAGGAGTAATGTGCACATGACCCAAGCCGTGCTTCATATGCATGTGAAAGCTGGGCAATGAATAAGGAAGTCCAAAGAAGAACTGATGTCTTTGAATTATGGTGCTGGCAAAGAATATTGAATATGCCGTGGACTGACAGAAGAGTGAATAAATCAGTCTTGAAAGTACAGCCAGAATGCTCTTTAGAAGTGAGAATGGCAATACTTCATCTTGAGTACTTTGGGTGTACTATCAGGAGGTGTTATTCCCTGGAGAAGGACATCATACTTGGTAAAGTAGAGGGTCAGTGAGAAAGGAGAAGACCCTCAAGGATATGAGTTGACAGAGTGGCTGCAATAATGGCCTCAGTGAGGATGGGGCAGTGTTTGGGTCTCTTCTCTGCAGGGGTTGCTATGAATTGGAACCGACAGAACTTAACAACAATAAGGCCTGTCAGTAGAACTTTTATTCTATGAGAACCATTTCATGAAATGCAGAACATAAAATTCTTGGACTAAATTCTCGGTTAGGAGAGGATTTTTACATGCAAACAGTGATGCGATAGAAAGTAAAAGACTTAAAGATGTTTTGCTATATTTAAAAACAGTGGTTAAGTGCTCAACTGCTAATCAAAATATAGATTGTTGGAACCCAGTAGCCACTCTGCAGGAGAAATATGTGACTGTCTGCTTCCTTAAAGAAAACAGTCTTGGAAACTCTATGGGGCAGTTCTACTATGTCTGATATAGTCAATATGAGTTAGAATCAGTTCAAAGGCAATGACTTTTAAATACTACATACTATGGCAATAAAACAATGCCAGAAACAATTTGTTACCTATGATTTCTTACTTCTTTAACCAACAAGATAATTTAAAAAAAAATTTGATTAATGAGATTTGTATTAAATATATTTTCACAGAAAAATTTGCCTTTAATATTTGATAAGCAAGTAATTTTTCAGTTTTACTAATTACTGAGTTATCACTGCTTCTAGTGCCATGCTTAACACGCACACATACATGAACATGCATGCACACACACATATTTAATTTATATGCATGTATATGTGGAGTCCTGGTGGTGCAATGGTTAAGAGCTCAGCTGGTGACCAAAAGGTCAGCAGTTTGAATCCACTAACCATCCTTGGAAACCCTGTGGGGCAGTTCTGCTCTGCCCTACAGGATCATTGTGAGTCAGAATCAACTTGATGGCAATGGTCTTTCTGTGTTGCTGTTGTTTATGTGTAAACTAAAACAATCTTATAAAATTATAAAGGCCATTATATCATTTAAGAAATATACTTAAAGTGGTCAGTCTAAAGATCAGTTTTCAGGGAATGTGTTTCCTATTAGTTGTATTTGTTATCTATCTGCTGTAAACAGAATACTCTGTATTCCATTTATTGTAAATCAATTTATCAGCCTATCAGAAGCTTATAGGTAGGTCTTATATTTTAATAAACTGATTATTGGAAGTGACTATAAAGAGGCAGAAAAACAGTATTGTTGATAGGGATTTTGATGTCCGTCTTGGGAGAGGCTCTTTTTTGAGCTATGGAAGAGCAGATTAAGGAAGCACAGATGAGGGGAGATAGACACCATGCCACAAGTGATCAAGGAGTCAAGACACAGAAGGTGAAAAGAAGCCCACCATCCCTAGAACCAGCAGGGGGAGAAAGCTTCCTCTAGAACCAGCATTCTGAATTCTGACTTCCAACCTCTTAAACTGTGAACAAGTTAATTTGTTTGATAAAGCTTCCCACTACAACATTTCTTTTTTTCAAGCTTTATTGTGCTTTAAGTGAAAGTTTACAACTCAAGTTGGTTTCTCATTAAAAAATGTATACATGTATTGTTTTGTGACATTCGTATCAATCCTCATAATATGATAGCATGCTCCTCAGTTCCATCCATGTTCTGTGTGTCTGTTTGTCCAGATTCTGTCCCTTCCTGCTTTCTTGTCTTGCTTTTGAGCTAGAGTTGCCCATTGGTCTCAGATATTTGGTTAAACTAAAAAACATTTGTCCTTATATGTCTTATTGTTTGTTTTACAGGCCTGTGTAGTCTTGGTCTGAAAAATGGGCTTCAGTAGTGATTTCAGTTCTGAATTAGCAAAGCGTCTAGGGGCCATGGTCTTGTGAATTACTCCAGACTCAGTCAGACCAGTAAATGATGGATTTGATTTTGTTCTGTATTTTCCTTCCTCATTGCCCAGGACACTCTGTTGTGATCTCTGTCAAAATGATCATTGCTAATAGCTGTCTACTATCTTATTCTTCTGGACTCAGGCTAGAGGAGGCTCTGGCTCTTAAGTTACTTTTTTTACTTTGGGATAACATTTCCCTTGTTTTTGGTTTTCTTCATTCTTCTGTGCTCTAGCCAGGATGGGAACAACAGATGTGTCTTAGATGGCCACTTGCAAGCTTTTAAGACCCCAGGCACTATTCACCAAAGTAGGATGTAGAACATTTTCTTTATGAACTATGTTATGCTGATTGACCTAGATGTCCACTGATACTATGGTCCATGACTTTGCCTTGGTCCAGTTGTGCTGATGTCTGCTGTACTGTGTGTTGTCTTTCTCTTCACCAAAGCTGACACTTGTCTATTATCTAGTTCTTTCCCACCTCTTCCCACCTTTGTAACCGTAGAAGAGTTTGTTTTCTGTCTGTAAACCCTTTCTTGAGTTGATGTAAAAGTGGTCGCATACAGTATTTGTCCTTTTGTGATTGTTATTTCACTCAGCAGAATATTGTCCAGAATTATCCATGTTGTCAGATACTTCACAGATTCATCACTGTTCTTTATTTTTGCGTAATATTCCTTTGTGTGTGTGCCATAATATGTTTTGTCCTTCAGCCTTTAGTGGGCACTTGAGTTGCTATTGTGAATAGTTCTGCAGTGAATGTGGGTGTACTTGTGCCCATTCTTCTGGTGGCTCTTATTTCTCTAGGATATGTTCCTGGGAGCAGGATTGGTGGATTGTATGATGTTTCTGTTTCTGACTTTAATGAGGTGCTGTATAGTTTTCTGTAGTGGTTGTATTATTTTACATTTCCACCAGCATTGTGTAAGAATTCCCGTCTCCCCATAACCTCTCTAGCATTTGTTGTTTTCTGTTGTTTTTGATTTGTGCTAGGAATGTCAGGGTGAGATGATATCTCACTGTAATTTTCATTTTCATTTCTTTATGGCTAGTGCTTGGGACCGTTTCCACATTTGTCTGTTAAAGCCACCTGAGTGTCTTCTTTGGTGAAGTGTCTGTTCATATCCTTTTCCCATTTTTTAGTTGTGTTATTTGTCTTCTTTGTTGTTTAGATATTAAAGTATTTTGTAGATTTCAGAGATTAAACCCTTGTCAGATATGTCATAGTCAATTTTTTTTCCCAGTCTGTGCCAAGCCAAGCCAAGTGCCGTCGAGTCAGATCCGACTGTCTGTAGGTTGTCTTTAGTGTAGGTTGTTTAGTGTAGTTTAGTGTAGGTGTAGGTTGTTTTAGTGAAGTATTTTGATGTTTTAGGAGCCCCCAGTTATGCAGTTTCTCTTTTGGTATTAGTACATTGTTAGTTACAGTTTGTATTCTATTTATGTCATGTGATAGGGCCCCTGATGTTGCTCTCATTTTTGATTCTGTAGTCTTTATCTTTTTAGATTTTATATTTAGGTCTTTAGTTCATTCTCACTCAGTTCTTGTGTATGGTGTGAGGTATGTATCTTGTTTAATTTTTTGACAGTTATGCCAGCACCATTTGTTAAAGAGATTTATTTTCCCCATCTAACAGACTTTGGCCCTTTGTCAAATATCAGCTGTTCATACAAGCATGTATGAACATATGGAACATACAAGGAATTTACCTCTGGGTTTTCAGTTCCATTCCGTTGGTCAATGTGTCTATCATTGTACCAGTACCAGGCTGTTTTGACTACCATGGCTGTATAATAGGTTCTAAGATCAGGTAGCGTGGGGCCTTCCACTTTGTTCTTTTTTCAATAATACTTACATAGGGTCTATTCTCTTTACATTTAAAGCTCATGATTTTTTCTTTTCTTTTTTTTTTTTTACAAAGAATACTGCATTGCATCTGAAGATTGTTTTGGTTAGTACTGACGTTTTCACCATGTTGAGTCTTCCTGTCTGTGAGCATGGTGTGTTTTTCTATTTACGTGGTTTTCTATTTACTTGGTTTCTTGCTTAATTATAGTATTTTTATTAGGGCAGCACTAGATAAGTAAGACAGATGTCTAGTATACCTTACGCACTGTGCATTCCTATTTGTCTTAGTGGATAAAAGATAAGTCTTGGGCATAAGTATAACCTGTTGCCATCAAGTCAATTTCCACTCATAGTGATCGTATAGGACTGGGTAAAACTGTTCCCATAGGATTTCTAAGGCTGCAGTCTATAAGGAAGCAGACTGCCACAACTTTCTGCCATGGAGCAGCTGGTGGGTTTGAACTGCCAACCTTGTGCTTAATAGCTGAGTGTTTAACCACTACACCCAGTGCTATTAAGCATAATTGTAATTGGTAGTAAATGATAATAACAATGAGCTAGGTAAAAGAAAAACATTAACTTATCACAGCAACTGCTATGACATATTCAGATAGAATACTGTGTTTACCATACTTAGCTCTTACTAATGAAGCTGTTAAGTCATCCTGCACAGTGTGCATTCACCAGCCATAGCTGATAGATGAATGAGAATTTTGAGTGATCCCAGGATATCTGACCATTGCTGCATTTAACTGATGACTCTTTCCTGACTTATGAACAATGTGACTTGGTCACACTTATGGATCACTTTGTCCTATGAAGAAATGGAAAAGTAGCATAAACACCGTGAACTCCCATGTCTCCACTACTTCATAAAAATTCTGGAAGTTTTTTCTTCAGAAAATGACTAATATTTACTGAATTTCTTAACAGCTGTGTTCTTTTGCCTGACAAATCAATAAACTGAGCATTAACTTTGTGATCAAAATCATGGTCCTGGTCTTTCTTTTATTAATCACCTTCAAAGTTGGAAATCAGCAAAAACTTTGATAGCTGAATGCTAAAGTCTAAAGTCTAATCATAAGAGATGAGATCAAGAATATTCAAAACCGCTTCAAGAAAAAGTGTGATACGCAGACCAGAACAATGATTAGAATAATGTAGGAAATGCCTTCAGTGTAGCCCAGGGAGAACACTTGTCCAGCAGGAGGAAGATAAACAAGAAACAAGGAAGAAAGAGTCACCGAGGCAAAGTACCATTACAGAATTTAGAGCTGAAAGGGCCACGAGCCCAGAACGTGCCTTGAGCCCAGAACTTGATCTGCTAATGGGAAATGGAGGTGCAGGGAATTATAAAACCAAGTTTTCATGGTCTTTTCTTTCCTCACCAATTAACCTTCCTATCATTTTCATTCCTTATAGATTTCTTTACAACACTCATTGTCAAATGTACCTTTTTGGATACTTGCAGTTGTGTGCCATTGAGTTGTTTATGACTCATGAGTGAGTTTTGAACAATTTAAAGTGCGACAAGGTATAACAGTTAAGTTCACGAACTTGCCATAGTGAGCTTACATTGGCAGCACTATACAAGCAACTTGGTAATGTTTCATGATCTTAGTATATGTTAGTGTCTCACAGCTGTGTTTGTGTCAGTGTGTGGCAATGTCTTCCTGAATGGCATTCATTATTATTGTGTGTTTTTGTATGCCATTGCAAGAATGTCAGAGCTTGAATTAGAGCAAAGAAAAGGCATTACATTTCTTGTTAAACTTCGCAACAGTGAGAGTGAAATCAGGGACATGTTAGTCCAAGTTTATGGGGTTAATGCCATGAAGAAAATGGCAGTGCACAAGTGGGTTAAACATTTTTCTGAGGGGAGGAAAAGCATCACTGATGAAGAGAGGTTAGCATGGCCAATATTGAGCAGAACTGATGCAAACATTGCAAAAATTCATCGACTGTGTGTCAGAATCACCAGCTGACTTGTGAGAAGCATAGTCGACCAAATAAACATTGATAGAGAAACAGTGGGAAAAATCTTAACTGAAAATAAGAAAGATATGTGGAAAAATGGTCCTGAAGGAGCTCACCTATGAACAAAATCAAAGGAGAGTCCAAGTTTGCCAAGACCTTTTGGAGAGGCAAAATTGTGTTTTGAGCCATATTACCACTGGTGATGAAACATGACCAATACAACCCTGAAACAAAGTTTCTAAGTACACAATGGCTATCAGTCAATTCTCTATGACTCAAACAGTTTCTTCAGTCCAAATTGAGAGTCAAAACGATGCTGCTAACCTTTTATGATATTGGAGGGATTGTTCATTATGAATTTGTACCCACTGTACAGTTAACCAAGTTCACTATTTATAAGTACTGAAAAGGCTGCAACAAAAAGTTAGACAAAAATAACCTGAACTTCATGCTAACAACTCATGGCTCTTGCATCATGACAATGTACCCACTCACATGGCACTGTGTGTGAGGGAGTTTTTACCCAGTAAATAAATAATTGCATTGGAATACCCTCCCTACTCACCTGATATGAGTTTTTTCTTTGCCTGAAGATAAAGAAAATATTGAAAAGAAGGTATTTTGACAAGATTCAGGGCATCAAGGGTAATATAACAACAGCTCTGATGCACATTTGAGAAGAGTTCCCAGACTGCTTTGAAGGGTGGACTAGGTGCTGGCATCAGTGCATAGCTTCCCAAGGGGAGTGCTTTGACCATAGTGATATTCTGCAATAAGTTGTGTAGCACTTTTTCTAAGATGAATTCATAAACTTATTTGTCAGACCTTGTGTGATTCTCACTGATCTCACTCAGTGCAGGATGTATTGTGGTTTTTAGTTGAATCAGCTCCAACTCCAGCAGACTTTATGTGTAATAACAAAATGTTGCCATCTTAATGATCTTTGATATAGTTGAGTTCACTGTTGTCATTATTTGACAGTTTCACTCATTTACATTGGCTCTGTATTTTATGAAACATGATATCCTTATCTAGCAATTAAATTTTCCTGATGACACATTCAAAGTGAGTTGAACTCTTGCCATCCTTGTATCTAAGAAATGTTATGATTTTTGCTGCTTCTTTTTGTTTTTAAGGTGACATTAATATGAAGCTTTTACAAGAGACTAGAAATGCACATTGTGACAAATGGAACATGTAATATTTGTAAAGTTCGTGTAAGAATACTTGCTGTTGAATAAATGGACAGAAATTCTTATTATCATCTAAAGAACAGACATTATCTGCTTAGTAAATCTGCTAACCCCGCATCTCTGTGAGTCTACTATGAATCCATCTATAATCAATTTAACAACTAATATTTCTTTCCAAGATAAAAGTTTTTCTACCTTGGGTCACCCATAAGGCTAGAATGTTAACATCTAATATTGTTTAACTGAGAGGGTTTATTAGGCATTCATTCCTTTAAGATGTTTAAAAGCCCTACTAGCTTGGCAAGCATACCCTTAAGTCTATCTGAAGTTTCAACAAAGGGTTTCATAGCCACACCCATGCGATTGTCACCTGAGACTGTATTGTAATAGCAGCATCCTGCATCCTACCTTTGCTCTGCAGCCATGTCTTATTGAGAGAATTGTGCTGAGTGACAGTGAGGTTGAATACAGTTTTACTTTCAAGCCAAGTAAATCCTGGCTTTAAAAATGCTCTCTAAATTCCTTATAGAAACTTGACAGTTCTTTATCTATTCATCTCTCTTCATATTTTATCATAGACAGCTTCAAGAAGCTATTTGGCATTTTCTCTATTCTTTCTGCAAAATTAGACTATTTTTCACATCCACTTGGGCAACAGCACTGCCAAATGTGCTGAAAACGCTGCAACAAAAAGTTAGACAAAAATGACCTGAACTTAATGCTAACAGCTCATGGCTGTTGCATCATGACAATGTACCCACTCACATGGCACTGTGTGTGAGGGAGTTTTTACCCAGTAAATAAATAATTGCATTGGAATCCCTACTCACCTGATCTGAGTTTTTTCTTTGCCTGAAGATAAGGAAAATATTGAAAGGAAGGTGTTTTGACAAGATTCAGGGCATCAAGGGTAATATAATAACAGCTCTGATACTACATAGATCAGATTCCATTTTTTGCCCATCCTTCAATAGCGTTTTTCTCCCTATTCTCCTAACCCTTACTTCAGACCCTTTAAGCTTCCACTGACAATCACCTTGAGCTACTTCTAACTTTTTGCTATTTCTTGGTCCAAAAGCCAAATTTTTAACAACTTCCATATACCAAATTGTGTTTTGGTTGTTTATTACTATATTGCAAGCCACTCCAAAGTCATCTCTCAAAACAACAACCATTCATTTTTGGCTCCTGAATCTGCAATTTGAACAGGACTTGACAGGGATGAGTCCTGTCTATTCTATAATGTCTATGGCCTCAACTGGGGGTGACTGGAAAAAAACTGATGACTTGAAAATCCTGGGTATCCTTTTCTCTCTCTTCTTTTAGTGTCAGGGCCTTTCCAAGTGGTTTCTCCATGTGATCTCTTCAGCCTGACAATCTCAGGATGATAATAACATTTTGGCATATTACTATCCTGACAAGCTCAGGATAATAATAACATTACATAGCAGCTGGGCCAAGAGACTCAGGCAGACACTGAATAGGTTTTTATTACCCAGTCTCAAACTTCTGAGAATAGTATTTCTATCATGTTTCATTGATCACAATGGCCAGTCTATAGACAAGGCAGAGGGAATTAGATCCAACATTTTATTGAGAAAAGTATCAGAATTTTCAACTATCTTTAATCTGCTTCAAATTGCAAAATATTCAGTCAGGATATCATGATTTATTTAACACTCTCCTAATACTAGACAAGTGGACCTTCTTGTACAATGGTAAATGTGCTCAGTTACCAGCTAAAAGGCTGGCAGTTGGAATCCACCTAATAACTGTGTAGCTCCACCAGAGAAACACCTGATGATTTGCTCCTTTAAACATCACAGCCAAGAAAGCCCTATGGGGCAGTTCTACACTATCACATGGGCTTGCTATGAGTCAAATGTTGACTTGAAGTCACCTAACAACAATATCAGACATTTGGGCCACTGTAAGATTTTACTTTTATGTGTGTCTTTGATGGCATTCTTGATATAAATTTATTTAATGGAATTTGCTAAGTCAGGGACATTTATAGGGTTTATAAGACTTGTAGTTACCTAATTACTAACTAGAGATTATTCTTCCAGAGGAATATATACTCAGACTCTATGAGAGTTCTGATTGCCTTTAGTTTTACTGAAATTATACTCTTTGGTTTACTTTTTGCTAACTTGGTAAGTCAAAATTGCATCTTGTTTTAGTTTGAAATTATTAACAGTGAATTTAGATGTTTTCAACAATTTTTGTTTTTATGTATTGTTCATATATTGTTAGTTTTTATTTTAATTTTAGCTTCTTTGTCCTTTTGTTCTGAATTAGAAAATAGTATCTCAAGTGTGTTCTACAGCCCTGATTCAGTTTTCCGTATTATCATTTACACTCTGTCATCTACACTGTCTCTTTAAATTCTTCTGTTTTACTAAATGGTTACTCTATAGTTTTTGTCTAAATTAACTGGACTCCCTTTTACTGCCAGCTTGTTATCTTTGTTTCTTCTGTGTCTTGTTCTAATTCATTGTCTTCTCATTTAATCTATCCTTTGTTTTTGACTTTTAATCCATTTGTACTATCAGGACATGTTTAACTTAAAAAGTACAATTTGTAACTCCATTTAATGAGCATGTGTAAACCATAACACATATTGCCTTTATGAAAGAGAAGAGGGGAGAATGGTTGCCACTGTCAACCTCTGCAAGTTGTGAGTTTCCACTCTTTTCTTAGGACCTCTCCGGCTCTCCAAATTGACCCTGGCAGTCAGCATACAGTGTAAATTGATACACTAAATGCCAGCAAAAATTAATGTCATAAATGTTTTTAGATTAGAGCAAGTGTAAATAATAGTTATAATATTGTTTTCTATACTCTGATGAGTCATCTTGCACATCTTCACACCAGATAATTGGAGGACAGTGGCATGATACATGAAAAGCTCTATTTCCTTAATATACATCGATTGACACCAGTTGTCTCCAGCTCTAACTGCAACAGGGTAGCAAGGAGACTACAGTTCCCAGTATGCACTGAGCCATTATTAACAGGAACCCCACCTCCTTTATCCAAGCTACGGAACTCCATCATATTTCTTGATGCCCATCTCTCCGTGTTTTAGTTTCTTAACGTTGTTCCTGGAAACACTAATGGCATAATGGTCAACTGCTATGGCTGCTAACCAGAAGGCTGGCAGTTCAGATCCACCAGGCACTCCCTGGAAACTCCACGGGGCAGTTCTACACTGTCCTACAGAGTCACCAAGAGTTGGCATCAAGTCAGTGGCAACAGGTTTTCAGTGCTATTATAACAGAAATAACCCCAGTGGGTGGCTTTAAAGAAGAGAGATTTATTTTTCATAGTTCTGGAAGCTAAAAATACAAATCTGGGGCCCAGCCATGATGATTTCCTTTCTTGTTGGTAGCCCCAGATGTTCTTGGTGGTATTCCCATGACGTTGATCTTCCCCATGTGTGTATCCCTGCATCTAATCTGCTCTTATTATAACTCAGAAGGGTTAGATTTAGAACCCACCCTGCGTGAATGTGCTCTAGTTAACATAACAAATAAAAATCTATTTCTAAATAGAAATTACACCCATAAGTTTAGGGGTCAGGATTCTAACACATGTTTTGGGAAGATACAGTTTAGTCCATGACATCGTCATCTCCCAGGGATAACTTTCTCTAAATGTATATGAGGTCATAGGAGAGGATGGCAAGGTTCTTTTTCTGCCATTAGAAAAGTACATACCGTAGAAAGGTGATTCATCTTTCTCAGTAATTATAAACACTTAGTCTCTGGGGTGTCCAGAATCCTTTTTACTTCCTTTTATATGAATGAACTGTTCTGCCTTATGAGGGAAAGAATGTGATACCACAATAATGTTTCCCACTACAGGCTCATCAGCATTGCCTGTAGAAATTCCTGTCCGTTTCTGATAACAGGTTAACTCCAAGCATTATTTTCTTAGGTCATTAAATATTTATCTTTTTTTTAAGTTTCCATATGTGTTTTGTTGGGAATTGTGAGACAGCTTTCTAGGCCAGTTGCCTTATAAATAGATTCCCAGTTTTTTGTTTTTGTTTTTTAAAGAAAATGGCATTGTATTCAAAATGCCACTTTCTTAACTCTGCACATTCTTTCCCTAGTTCAAACTTGTGAATGAAAGTATAAATACTTCCAGTCAGAGTGCTAGCCTCAAAAAAGAGGTCCCTGTATAAAGGCAACTCCTGAGTAAATGTTCCAAGCTAAGTTACAACTCTAAGCTGTATGTAATTAGTAAGGTCCTGGAACTAAAAGAAAGTATGTACACTTTTTATGAATAGAATTTGCATATTGACAATTTGCATATAAACATATTCAGTATCTGGCCATTTCTCTCATATTAATTTAACTATTTTTACCCACTCAGCATAATAAAATACTAAAATTAAACTTTGAATACCTTGAAAAAAATTCTTAATAATAATGAAATCCCATAGGCAAAACAGCAATGTTGTTATAAAGAAAAGATATAAATTATACCAGCACACTGGGAATCTGGCTCCCTTGTGTAGCAGAAGAATATATGGCTAACATAATCTTGGATCTTTACGGAGTGAGACTCAAGAGATTTTAGTAAAAATATTAAATCATATGTTAGCAACTAAGCCTATTCGCTTTTATTGTTAGAAAACATTTCTTTATTATGAAATAAATATTCAAGAAATGTTTTATCCTTAATCACAATCAATCCATGTTGTTGTTGTTAGGTGTCACCAAGTTGGTTCCAACTCAGAGATCCTATGAATATCAGAACAAAACACTGCCTGATCCTGTGCCATGTCCACAATCGTTTTTACACTTAAGCCCATTGTTGCAGCCACTGTGGCAATCCATCTTGTCGAGTGTCTTCCTCTATTTTGCTGGTCCTCCACTCTACTAAGCATGATGCCATTCTCCAGGGACTGATCCCTCCTGACAACATGTTCAAAGTATGTAAGATGTAGTCTTGCCATCTTTGTTTTCAAGGAGCACTCTGGTTGTACTTCTTCCAGAACAGATTTGTTTGTTCTGCTGGCAGTCCATGGTGCATTCAACATTCTGCCCTAACACCACAAGGCAAAGGGATCAATTCTTTCGTCTTTGTTCAGCTTCCAGCTTTTGCATGCATATGATGTGATTGAAAATAACATGGCTTGGGTCAGGCACACTTCAGTCTTAAAGTTGACATATTTATTTTTCAGTATCAATCCATGTGACACTATATTTGCAAATAGCCCTTCCCCTTCCACACATGTCTGTTTTATTTTGGTAAGATGGGCATTCATGCAGATGTACATAATACCAAAGTTGTTAGTTGCTGTCCAGTTGGCTCTAACTCATGGAACCCTTATGTAAAATAGAATGAAGTATCACCAGGTCCTGTGCCAGTTTCATAGTCATTGATTTGTCTGAGTCCAATGTTGTGACTATTATGTCAGTCTACTTCTTTGCAGGTTTCTCTCTTTTTTTTCCTAACCCTCTACTTTACCAAAATTGATGTCCTTTTGCAGTGACTGTTGTTTCCTGATAACATGTCCTAAGTAAGTGGATTGAAGTCTTGGCATCTTTGCTTCTAAGGAATATTCTTTTAGTATTTCTTCTAAGACTTAGATTTGTTAGTTCATTGACAGTCCATGATATAGTCAGTGTTTTTTACAAACACCACAGTTCAAGCTCATTAATTCATCTATCTAGCTGTTTCATTATCCAACTTTTTCATGCATATGTGGTGTTTGAAAATGCCATGACTTTGGTTGGATATACCTGAGTCATCAAAGTAACATCTTTGCATTTTAAACCTCTAAGGAGGTCATATTACAGCATGTTTGTCAAATATGATATGTCATTTGATTTCATCACTGTTTCTTATCCGTTCATCATGATGTGGTTTACTGATGCGGTTGGGAGGATTTTCATCTTCTTACCATTCAGGTATAATCTATACTGAAAGCTGCAGTCTTTGATATTTGTCAAGAAACACTCCGAACCATTTTTATGTTGGCAAGTAAGGTTGTGTCATCTGCATGTTGCAGGTTATTAGTGAGTGAGTCTTCCTCTAATTCTGGTGCTGCATCATTTTCATGTAGTCTAGTTTCTCAGTTTATTTGTTAAGAATACAAATTGGGTGGTCTGTGCATTTACTTGTGACCAGAAGAACCGGATGGTGCCCAGCCACCACCAGTGATAGCCACGATGGAGCTCACAAAATTAAGTCTCATTGACAAAACAAGAGCAAACAGGGATGCACCCTGAGATCTCCACTAAAAGACCACAATTGATGGTCCAGGACCTTTGGGGTTCCCCTAGGAGCATGGCCCCTGTCACTGATGCTGCCCCCGTCCATAATGAAAATGAAGGTCAACTTTTCGGACAGCAATGGATTGCACTAGGTGACACAGAGTGACCGTATCTTGTGAGAACTTTATGGTTCTATGCATCTATAAGATGTCATCCTGCTGACCTCTTCCTGGAGGAAGGGCAGTGGGTGGAGAGGAGGGGATAGGAGACTGTTCGGAGGATAGGACATGTAGGGAGCAGATAGGAAGGGTGTGCTGTCACCAGGCAGGGAGAGCAGTGGGAGCTGCATATAGGTGAACATGCGTATTCGTATGGGAATATGCATTTTCATTCAGTCATAAAAAAATAAAAAGAATACAAATTGGGTAAGTTAAATAGAAGGATACAACCCTGATACAGGACTTTTTCAATTTTGAATGACTCAGTATCCCTCCTTCTGTTTCAATGACTGTCTCTTGACCCATATGCAAGTTCTGCATGGTTCCATTTAAGTATTCCCTAATTCCCATTCTTTGCAGTGGTCTGAATAACTCATTATGGTCTACGCAGTCAGATGCCTTCTTCTAGTCAGTAAAATACAAATAAACGGTGGAGTCAAGATGGCGGACTAAACACACGTCTCCTTATATCCCTCTGGAAACCAAGACCTGAACTGACAACCAAACAGAGCCTTCTGCTCACCTAATCAGCCTCAGGACACAGCACAGAGCTGTTAATTGGGACTTTCTACCACTACGGACGGAAGGTAAATGCACCATTTTGACTTTTTTTTTTCCTCTGTCTCGGCTGGCGGCTGGAGCTGGGTCTTGCTTGGCAGCTGGACTCAGACGCACTGCTGGGGGGATAGGCAGGCGAAACTCCCATATTCTGAGAGCCAGGTTCGGGACTCTGTTAATCTAGCCATTTTGAGCCTTTTGTTTTGTAGCTGCCTCAGCTGGGAGTGTGCGGAGTTTTGCAGTCAGTGTGCGGGACGCCATGTTGGTACCGAGATTTTAGCGGGACCTCGTTCTTAGCCTGGGAGCCAGCGCCTGCAAACGGGACAGCGCTTCTCCGACAGCACAGTGCTGCCTACATTGGGGGCCCTGCAACAGAAGCAGAGGAATCACTACCTCTCGGCACATTTAGCCCCCCTGTCTGCTGCCTGTGTGGAGGACGCCATCTTGGGTACGGTGGCCGCAGCTGGACCTAATTCTCAGCTTGGGAGCCAGAGCCTGCCCACAAGAGAGTGCTTTTCTATCAGAGAACCGGTACTTGACGCAGTGTTGGTTAAGGCTAGGCCCTGTCAGCAGAGGCCACCAGGGCAGTAGCATTGCTGTATTCTGAACTAGTTTGTTATCATCTGGGGTTGGATACAGTGGTGCTTACTTTGTCAGATGAGAAGAGGGACCTCTACACCTGAAAACCTAACTGACTTGTGAACTGGTCAGATAGCTTTTGCTTTACATTTGAAGGCAGCCTAGAGAAACATTTGCAATCCATCCTCACAGTACCTCTTCCAGCCTCTATATACTCACATGGGACCCAAAAAGCAACAGACAATTGTGGCATACAAGCAATCACTCATGGCTTCAGAAGGCTCCCAGACAAAGCAACCAAGGAGTTTTCCAGATGAAGAAACTTTTATGAAAGCATCAGGAAGTGAATACAAATTGATTATATACAGAGCCCTTCTAGACCTTATACAAAATGCAGCAGAAAAAAATGAAAAATTAAGCAAGTTGTTCCATCTGATGGAACACCAGTACTCTGAAATCCAGCAGATCAAGAAGAAAATCAAAGACATAGAAACTTCCATGCAAAGCCAAGAAAACAGAATGGAACAAATGGAAAAAAGAATTTCTGACTTGGAAGACAGAGCTACTGATGTGAGCGTCTATGAGCAGAAATCAGAAAAAAGAAACAAGAAAAATGAAGAAACATTCAGAAGCATGTGGGACTTTATTAAGAGGAACAACCTTTGATTAATTGGAGTCCCTGAACAGGGTGAAACAGCTGAGAACACAGAGAGTATTGTTGCTGAGCTACTGAAAGAAAACTTTCCAGAAATCATGAAGGAAGAGAATATAGACATCTCAGATGCATATCGTATGCCACCCAATATAGATCTCAAAAGAAAGACTCCAAGACATATTTTAATCAAGCTTAACAAAATGAAACATAAGCAGCAACTCTTAAAAGCAGCAAGACTCAAGGCAAAGCTAACATTCAGAGGGAAACCCTGTAGGGTCTCATCAGATTTCTCAGCAGAAACCATGCTGGCATGGAAACAGTGGCACGACACATTCAAAGTCTTGAAGGAGAAGAACTTCCAACCAAGAATTAAAAATCCTGCAAAACTATCTTTCAAATACGAAAATGAAATTAAGACATTCCCAGATAAACAGAAACTCAGAGACTTTGTAAAAACCAAACCCAAACTACAAGAAATACTGAAAGAAGTTCTTGGCTTTGGCTTAGAAGAACGAAACCACTAAGTTTATATTTTAGAACGACACACTACTCAATACTCTACTCATTTAGGGAAGGCTCCACAGTAAATCACAGCTTTGATATGGAAAGAAGCAATCCACTCATCATCAAGAAAACTATGGTGTCATCATAATAAAAAGAGGGATGTACTACAGTTGTTATAGTCCTTCCAGATGGAGAGGAAGATGACAAGACTGGTAGTAATTAAAATTGGGTTTATAAATAGTTTATTAAGGGGGTTCATAGGGGCAGCTGTAAAGCACAACAAAGATGTATCACACCATTTCAAGAAATCTAACACATGAGTCTCAACAACTATAAAACCAGCTCTGAAAAAGGTGAAAAATCAACTCACAAAAAAGAGTGTCTCATAACAGACCAATAAGAACAACAGAGTAAACATCAACATAAAAATAAACATATCACAATGGCAGCAGTGAACACATACCTATCAATAATTACATTGAATGTGAATGGACTGAATGCTCCAGTAAAGAGACACCGAGTGTCATCTTGGATCAAAAGACACGACCCATCCATATGTTGTCTGCAAGAAACTCACTTGAGACCTAAAGACAGGAACAAACTGAAAATTAAAGGATGGAAGAATATATATCAAGCTAACAATGAACAAAAAAGAGCAGGGCTGGCAATTTTAATCTCAGACACAATCAATTTTAATGTCAAATCCACCATTGTGGACAAAGATGGACACTATTTCTTGCTGAAAGGTTCAGTACACAAGCAAGACTTAACTATATTAAATATTTATGCACCTAATGTCAGAGCACCTAAATATGTTGAAGAAACACTGACTATGCTCAAAAGAGAGTTAGATGACTCCACAATAATAGTGGGAGACTTTAACACTGCACTCTCATCACTAGACAGATCATCTAGAAAAAAGCTCAGCAAAGATAAAGAAGACCTCATTGACACAATTAACCAACTAAACCTCATTGATATATACAGAACTTTCCACCCATCAGCAGACAACTACACCTTCTTCTCCAGTGCACATGGAACATTCTCCAGAATTGACCACGTGATAGGCCATAATGCAATGCTCAACAAAATCCATACCATTGAATTACTGCAAAGCATCTTCTCAGATCATAAATCCATACAAGTTGAAATCAATAGCAGAAAAAACAGAGATAGAAAGTGGAACTCTTGGAAACTGAACAACATCTTGCTCAAAAAAACATGGGTTATAGAGGAAATAAAGGATGAATTAAAGAAATTCATGGATTCCAATGAGAACGAAAACACTTCCTAACAGAACCTATGGGATAAAGCCAAAGCAGTGCTCAGAGGTCTGTTTATCTCCATAAATGCACACATCTGTAAGGAAGAAATAAACTAAATCAAGGAACTAACTCTACAGCTTGAACAAGTAGAAAGAGAGCAACAGAGGAACCCCTCGGGCAGCGGAAGAAAGGAGATCATAAAGATTAGAGCAGAGCTAAATGAATTAGAGAATAGAAAAACAATTGAAAAAATGGAAAAGACCAAAAGCTGGTTTTTTGAAAAGATCAACAAAATTCATAAACCATTGGCTAAACTTACTAAAGAAAAGCAGAAAAGGAAACAACCCAAATTAGAAATGAGAGGGGAGTTGTCACCACAGATGCAACAGAAATCAGAAATATCATAACAGAATACTATGAAAGACTGTACTCTAACAAATTTGAAAACCTAGGGGAAATGGACCAATTCCTTGACTCATACCACCTACCCAAATTATCACAACATGAAGCAGAACAACTTAATAAACCCATCACAAAGGAAGAGATTGAAAAGGTCATTCAAAACAATGTCAGCCAAAAAAAGTCCGGGCCCAGATGGCTTCACGGCAGAATTTTACCAAGCATTTAGAGAAGAGTTATCCCCAATACTACTGAGACTATTTCACAGTATAGAAAGGGATGGAGTACTCCCAAACTCATTCTATGAAGGCATCAGAACCTGGATACCTAAGCCCGGGAAAGGTCCAACAAAGACAGAGAACTACAGACCGATATCACTCATGAACCTAGATGCAAAAATCTTCAACAAAATTCTTGCCAACAGAATACAACAACATATCAAGAAAATAATCCATCATGACCAAGTGGGATTCCTACCAGGGATGCAAGGCTGGTTCAACATCCGGAAAACAATTAATGTGATTAACCACATAAATAACACAAACGACAAAGATCACCTGATTTTGTCCATTGATGCCAAAAAGGTGTTTGATAAAGTCCAACATCCATTCATGCTAAAATTCTTAGCAAAATGGGCATAGACGGCAAATTCCTCAACAAAATAAGGGCCATTTATACAAAGCCAATTGCCCACATCATCCTGAATGGAGAGACTGAAAGACTTTCCCTTGAGATCAGGAACTAGACAAGGATGCCCACTATCACCTCTCCTATTCCACATTGTGCTAGAAGTTCTAGCCAGAGCAATTAGATAAGACGAAGAAATAAAGGGCATCTGCATTGGCAAAGAGGAAGTTAAAATCTCCCTGTTCACAGATGATATGATTGTATATGCAGAGAACCCCAAGTAATCTATAAGTAAGCTACTCAAACTGATAGAAGAGTTCAGCCAAGTCTCAGGATACAAGATAAACATAAGTAAATCAGTAGGATTCCTTTATACCAACAACGAGACTGTTAAGGAGGAAATTATTAAATCAATACCATTTATAATAGCCCCCAAGAAGTAAAGTACCTAGGAATTAATCTAACCAGAGAAACAACAGACCTTTACAAAGAGAACTACAAGCCCTTACTACAAGAAACTAAGAGAGACTTAGATAAATGGAAAAACCTATCCTGCTCATGGATAGGAAGAGTTAACGTTGTGAAAATGTCTATTTTACCCAAAGCAATTTATTTATATAATGCATTCCCAATACAAGTTTCAGTACCATTTTTTAATGAGATGGAGAAACAAATCACCAATTTTGTTTGGAAAGGGAAGAAGCCCTGGATAAGTAAGGTACTACTAAAGAAGAAGAACACACTGGGAGGCCTCTCATTACCCGACCTTAGAACATACTACACTGCCACAGTGGTCAAAACAGCCTGGTACTGGTACAAGAACAGACAGACCGATCAATGGAACAGAATTGAGACCCCAGAGATGACACCATCTGCCTATGAACAGTTGATATTCGACAAAGGCCCTAAGACATTAAACTGGGGTAAAAACAAATGGTGCTGGCAAAATTGGTTATCCATCTGCAATAAACTGAATCAAGATCCATATCTTACACCTTATACAAAAACCACCTCCAACTGGATAAAAGACCTAAATATCAAACCTAAAACGATAAAGCTCATCCAAGAAAAGGTAGGAACGACAATGGAAGTTTTAATACACAATGAGGACAGACTCCAAAATCTGTCAAAGAAACCTCAATCAACAGAAGAGAAAGTAGATAAATGGGAACTATTAAGAATCAAACACTTTTGCTCATCCAAAGACTTTATTAATAGAATTAAAAGAACACCCACAGAGTGGGAAAAAATATTTGGCAACTCTATGTCAGACCGACGCCTTATCTCCATAATCTATAAGATACTACAAATTATCAATAAGAAGAAGATAAACCATCCAATTAAGCGATGGGCAAAGGAGATGGACAGACACTTCACTAAAGAGGAGATCCAGGCAGCCAAAAAACACATGCGGACATGTTCACGATCTTTAGTTATTAAAGAAATTCAGATCAAGACAACAATGAGATACCATCTCACCCCAACAAGATTGGCCATGATCCAGAAAACATAAAACAACAAATGCTGGAGAGGCTGTGGAGAAAGTGGAACCCTGCTACACTGTTGGTGCGGTTGCAAAATGGTCCAGCCTCTTTGGAAGGCAATCTGGCACTTCCTTAAAAAAATGGATATTGATATACCATTTGAGCCAGTAATTCCACTACTTGGAATATATCCTACAGAATGAAGGCCTTTCACACCAATGGACACATGCACCAGAATGTTTATCGCAGCACAGTCCACAATAGCAAAAAGATGGAATCAACCCAGATGCCCAACAATAGAAGAATGGATAGGTAAACTATGGTACATATACTCAATGGAGCACTATGCAATGATAAAGAACAACGATGATTCCAGGAAAAGTCTCCTAACCTGGTTTCAACTGGAAGACATTATGTTGAGTGAAAGTAGTCAGCGACAAAAGGACAAATACTATATGAGACCTCTACGATAAGATCTCAAAAACAAACTTGTGTATAGAAGAAAAGACTCTTTGACAGCTGGAAGGGAGGGGAGGGAGGGAGGGCAAGGGGGGGAGGGTTTAGTTTAGATAGTTACTAGAAATCTAGTTGGGAGAAAGTGGTGATAGCACACATTAGAAGCAAGAACAACATTAAGTGGACTTCAGCATAACTTGAGTACTCCTCCCATCTTAACTCAATACTACAAGGATAGAGTAGCTGGGGCGGGCGGCGGGGGACCCTGCTCTTAGGTGAATTCTAGGCCAGTTGGCACAACTAGCATTTTGCTAAGAGAGCTCTCTGCACCCCACATTGGTGAGTGGCATCTGGGGTCTTAAAAGCTGCCAAGCTGCCATCCGAGGACACAGCAAATGATCCCAACTCAGCAGGAACGGATGCTCACTGAGGACCAAAATGACACGTGGTAAAGACAGCCGAGAAGACAGAGAGACCCACAAGAG
Source organism: Heterohyrax brucei (assembly GCA_028571685.1). Classification (NCBI taxonomy): domain Eukaryota; kingdom Metazoa; phylum Chordata; class Mammalia; order Hyracoidea; family Procaviidae; genus Heterohyrax; species Heterohyrax brucei. The sequence continues at coordinate 147,252,727 of CM053143.1, forward strand.
TGGGTGCCTACATCGACTTGGGACCAGAAGAACCGGATGGTGCCCGGCCACCACCAGCGATAGCCATGATGGAGCTCACAGAGAGGAGTCTCACTGGCAACACAAGAATAAAAAGAGGTCCATCATGAGATCTCCACTAAAAGACCTCTATTGATGGTCCAGTGGTTTTGGGGTTCCTCTGAGAGCATGGCCCCCTGCCCTGATGCTGCCCTTTCTCATAAATTATAACAAAGGTCCACTCTTTGGACAGGAATGGACTGGACTTGGCAATGCAGAATGACCGTATATTGGAAGCACTTTATGGTTCTATACATCTATAGGATATCATCTTGCTGACCTCTGGCTGGAGGAAGGGGAGTGGATGGAGAGGAGGGGAAAGGAGGCTGTTGGGAGGATGAGACATGTATGGAACAGAGAGGAATAGTGTGCAGTCACTGGACAGGGAGAGCAGTGGAAGCTGCATATAGGTGGGCATGTAAATTTATATGTGAATGTACATTTTCACTCAGTTATGTTAAATAAAAATTAAAATTAAAAAAAATACAAATAAACATCTTTCTGTTATTCTCTTCTTTCAGTCGAAATTCATGTGACATCAATGATTTTCCTCTTTCCTCATTGTCTTAGTTTATCTAGTGTTGTTTTGACAGGAATACTGTAAGTGGGTGACTTAACAAACAGAAATTTATTCTGTTACAATCTAGGAGGCTAGAATTCTATATTCAAAGATATCATCTCCAGGTGAAGGCCTTTTCTTTCTCTTTTGGCTCTGTAGAAAGGTCCTTGTCATTAATCTTCACCTGGTCAAGGAACTTGTAAGCACAGAGACTCTGGGACTAAAAAATAAGCCATCATGGTGGTTCTTGTTTCTTGGTAGTACGAGGTCCCCTATTCTCTCTGCTTGCTTCTCACTTTTGCATCTCAAAATAGATTGATTTAAGACAAAACGTAATCTTGTAAATTGAGTCCTGCCTCGTTAACATAATTGCTTCTAATCTTGCCTCATTAAAATTGTAACAGATAGGAGTTATAACACATGGGAAAATTATACAGACGACAAAATGGTGGACAATCAGTCACGCAGTACTGGGAATCATGGGCTATCCAAGTTGACACATACTTTTGGGGAACACGTTTAACCCGTAACACACATCCTCTTCTGAATCCAGCTTAAAACTTATGGCAGTGAGCTGTTAATGTATGGCTGCAGTTATTTTCAGCAGAATTTTGCTGTCATGTGATAGTAATAATATTGTCAGATTATTTCTGCATTTGGTTTAATCCCCTTTCCTAGGAATGGGTACATATATGAACATATATAAATCTGTTCTACTTGGCTGGCTCAGCAGCTGTCTTCCAAATTTCTCGACATAGATATGCACTGCCTTGCATTTCTTGACAAACAGAACACTGCATCCATTTTTTGAAGTGTCTCAAGTAGGTTATAATTCTGCTGGATTCCATTTTTTTCCTAAGACAAACATGGAAGCTAAAAAAGCAATAGCCAAACTAAAAATGAAAGATAATAATGATGGTGTTAATGAAGCAACATCTTGCAGTTTTCTTTTCTAGCCATGAGATATATTGAATGCTTTAAAATTGCTGCATAGAAACAGAATCTAATGCCCACTCTCCTGTGACTCTGTAACATTAAAAGCTACAGTTTTAGGTTCTAGAAGCAGCATGGTCTTTAAAGGACAGATGATCAGGTATAAATCTTATATGACACCAACAAAAAAAGCAGATAGAGAATAAGTGACTAAAATGCATTAGAAGAAGTAATGCAAAACAGAATGTACTCTATTCTTTAAACATTATTCAGAAGAGTAGTAATTTTTAAGGAAACTAAAGTCAATGTGTGTTAAATTGTTAAGTCAGATTGCTAAAATAATTTATAAACACTGTTAACAAATAACCCATTTCTCTGTAATGAGAGGTAGAAAATCATGATGTATACTTTTTTGCTTGTTTCATTTGCAGCTCTGTTCAGCCGAAAAATATTTTTTAGGTTGCAAAAAAATGTCATTTAGCATTTCTAAACAGGTTATTCATAACCCCAGGGTTTTGGATGGTCGTAGAGAGTCTTTTAGGAAAAACAGGAAACTGGTTTGGGTGAAAAAATTCATGTTGCAGAGTTAGTTCTGGCACATATTACATGTGTGACTTTGCCTGAGCCATTTAACTCCCCTGAGCCTTCATTATAGAAGGATTGCAGTGATAAATATCATACTCTTATGTTTAAATTGATAGATGCCAGTGGAAACATGGTTTTCTCAATGTGCAAAATTAATGGTACTGATAACTCATCCATCCATCCATCCATCCATCCAACTGTTCATCCCTTAGCTCAACAAATATATATGGATAGTTGTCAGGGTCTGGATAGCATGAACAATTAAGCACTCAACTGCTAGCTGAAAGGTTGGCTGTTCAAATCAATTCAGAGGGACATTGGAAGACAGGCCTGGTGATATGCTTCCAAAAGGTCACAGCCTTGAAAACCTCATGGAGCAGTTCTACTCTGCACGCATGGGATCACCATGAGTTGGAATCAATTGAACATAAGGTATCAGCAACAACATCAGGGCAAATTGTTACAGATACAACTGATGAGCAGCTCATAGTATCTTCAACACTTGAGACAGCACTTTAGTGATAGTAAAATATTGTGGATACAGACTTTTTTCTTTGATTCTGACTGTTAATTTCAGTTACTACTCAGAGGTCACTTTCTTGATTTTGGCAAGTCATTGTACCTGTAGAGATACAATTTTACAGTTTCATTATAAACCATTCTTACCTCTTACCAATCTGTTTCTGTAAAGTGGTACTTCACTGTAAAGGTGGTATTCAAATAGTTATGGACAGAAGTCTCAGTGGAAAACATAGTGGCATAAACTGGGTCATAGCAGAAGGGAGGAAGAACAGTGATTAGTGTAAGATATACTTTGAAGATATAACTAATATGATTTATTGAAGAATTAGATGGTTTTATATTTGAATGAGTAGTTGGTTTACAATGCTATTTCCTATAATAGAGGAAGAAAGAGCTGGCTTGGGGAGGGTAGACAAAAAAATCATTTGGGGATATGGTAAGTTTGAGATGTCAGTGAGATGTCAAACACATTCTGGAGTTAAGAAGACAGTTCTGGTCTGTGTATGACTTTGTGAATTGTCTGGACACAAGCTATGTAAAACCAAGGAAATCAATGTGTATATGAGAGAGAGAGAGAAAGAGCAGAGGGAAGCATGAAGTGACAGGGAAAGGCGAGGAGGAAGAGAAGAGAAAGTAAAGTGATTTGTGGGTAAAACATGGTGCCCTTTACTTCGCGTAAGAATCTGTGTCCATACTATAGAGTTCTTTTGGTTATTCAGAGCACAAAATAATTACTTAAGTCAATAAACTAAAATAATTGGTAAACTGATTATAATGCTGAGTTAAACTATAGCTAGCAGCATAGCTTGTAACAATTGGATAAATCTCTAATGGAAAAAATACCTTAATGTATATGTTATACATATTTCTTTTGTATTATTACATATATATGAGTATAACTTTAAAGTATTCTGGCATATATATTAATAGACCATTAATGAACTTCTCAGGAGACTGGAGCCATTTTGTCTTCAATGTTTCATGGCTTATAGTTCAGTTGAGATTTAGACTAATGTTTCTTTTTATATGCCACCTTCAGGCCACGTATTTCTGCAATTTATTTAATCAAGCTGGTTTTTCATGAAGACAGATTAAGTTGAAAAAGACAAATTACAGAATAAGTTTAAAGTTTATCTTTAAAAAGACAAAGATTAAAAATATTTCACTTTAATCCTTTCGGTGAATTTCTATTTCAGAAAAAGAGTGCACCCCTAGTTTCTGCTGTTACAGGAAAAGATGTATGTTTTCACGTAAAGAATTCATAAAGAAAGAAAGTCTGATGATCAAAGTTTGTCTGATTTACAGCAATTTGACTTTTTCCAGTGGCATTAATACATTTGGACAGGAATGTTGTCATAATTCTGGAAATCATCCAGTAATTGCCCTGATATTATTTCTCCAATTCAACAGAAATTAAAACCTGTGAAGCCTTGTTTCCACATATCTTTTAAGTATGTTCAATTCACTCCATGTTCATTGTCTCTGTTTCAGTTTGGAGAACTTATTATTTTTTGACTGTTATAACTGTATTCTTATAGCCTGCTCCAGCCTTGGGTATTCAGTTCATCATTCTCTTAGTTGTATGAGTTCTTACCACTTCCGCTGCTACCCTAGTCTAAGTCACCTGCCTCTGATGCCTATATTATTGTAACAGCTTTCTCCTAATGGGTCTTCTTTCTTTCATCCTGTATAAAACCAATCATATCATCTCATTGCTTAAAACCATTTAGTGGCATCTCATTTAGTTACAGTAGAATCTTAATTCCTTGCCATGACTCAAAAACTCCCAGGGGTCTTTGACCTCAACTCCTTGAAACCTGTCCCTGGTTCAAAAATCACTAACCCCACTTGCTGTCTTTCTGAGTACCCAGCCACCAGTACTTGCCTGTTCTTTCAAGTGGTTTCCTTTCTTCTCATAAATTAGGTCTCAATTCAAATATCCTTCTTAAAAAGCCTTATTTGACTATCCAAATCAAAGAAAAATTCTCTACTCTTATTATTCTCTGTCTTGCATATTCTATCTTGTTGATTAAAAAACAAAACAAACAAAAAATTTGCCATCAGGTGTATTCTAGCTTATGGTGATCCCATGCATTTCAGAGTAGAACTGTGCTGCATAGATTTTCAGACTGTGATCTTTCTGAAATTCATCTCCATGTCTTTCTTCTAAGGTATCTCTGTGCGAACTTGAACCACCAAACTATCCATTTGTAGCCAAGCACTTGAGAGGGACTCCACTCCGTCTTCCTGCTGTAGTTTGGTTAACACCTGAAATAAGCTTGGCTAATAGTTTGAGCTTTTGGTACAGTCTCTCCTGATGTAAATGTTGATGTTCCACTTACAAACCTTGGACAAATTATTTAATCTCTGCTTTTTCTTCCGTAGAGGAGATAATACTACCTCATAAAGTTGCTGAAAAGTTAAATGACTTCTATACCTAGGGTTCATAGAACAATGCCTTGCTATTCATTATTATTAGTTGTTATTATAGTAGAATTTCTGCTAAAATTCATCTCCTTAACTTCAGCTCTGTTTGCCCACTTCTGTAATGACAATATCTAGAACAGAGCCTGGTACTCAATAGTAGGTAATCAGTACATGTCTGATGTGCTCTTGCCTGAGTGCTGTTTTGTTTTTAGCAGCTTTTGAGTTTGCTCACACTCATGGCTACTTTATGTATTAGAGAACAAGATATTGCCCAGTGCAATCTCCACAATCACTGGTGTGTTTAAGTCCATTATTGTGGCCACTGTATCAAGCCATCACATTGAGGGTTTCCCTTTTTTTTTCACTGACCTCAACTTATTAACCTTGCTGTGCTTTTCTAGCAATTGCTCTTTCCTGATGTTCCCAAAGTAAGCAAGTCAAAGTCTTGCCCTCTTTGCTTCTAATAGACATTTTGATTGTATTTATTCTAAGACTGATTTTTTAATTTATTTGGTACTCCACAGTCTATTCAATACTTTTCGCCAACACCACAGTTCGAAGGCATCAGTTCCATGCCTTCTTTTTTCATTATTCAGTTTTCACACACATGTAAGGCAAAGACTATAGTTTGAGTCAGAAGTACTTAGCAAAGTAACTTCTTTAGTTTTTAAAACTTTAAAGAGGTCTTTTGCAGCAGATTTGCCCAACCCAATACATTGCTTGGTTTCTTGACTGCTGCTTTCAATAGTGACTAGTAAAGAGCAGTTCTGATTAAAGGACTTCAAATTCAAATATTTTTAATTAAATTAAACTGCTATTCTGCCTTTGGCTTCAGTTGGCAATTAATATCAACTACTATTTCCTTGAACAGCAGTTTTTCAGTTACTGACATCTGGATACATGGGAGGCTTCTGGCCCTGGAAAGGAGAATCAGCATGAAGCAAACCCAAGCACTTCACCATCAGCTGTGAGGCTGGAATTAGGGACAAAAATGGAGATGCAGGAAAGAGTTGGAATATGAGCCAAGTTGCTGGGTCAGAGCTGGAAGAAGGCTCCTGAAAGTTATCCAATGATGCTAAGGGAGCCAGCTCAGGTAGCGTGCTGGAGTGAGAATGGAGAGCACCAGGGAAAGTCAGCTGGCTGTCTGATGCCTCAGTATGTTCCCTTGCAGAGGCCAGGACTGGCTCAGGCAATGGGCCTGAACAGGTGATGTGTGGGAGAAGCACTATGTAGGGTTAGTATGTCCTTCCTTCATGCTGCTACAGAAGTATTAAGCAGGGGAAAAAACAGAGGCAGACCAAAAGTAGCTTTCTAAAATGTCTTATGTGTAATTTTGTAGTTCAGATTTAGATGAAATTGAAGAAACTCCATTTTCATTTCAGTGCTGAAATCTCCACGTTAAGATCATGTTCCATATCTTGATTTTCATTGCATATTATTAGGGAGGAAACCCTGGTGGCATAGTGCATAAGAGTTTGGTTGCTAACCAAGAGGTCAGCAGTTTGAATCTACCAGGCACTCCTTAGAACCCTATGGGAGCAGTTTTACTGTGTTTCTAAAGAGTCATTAGGTAGGTGGGCATGTAAATTTATACGGGAATGTACATTTTCACTCAGTCATAATAATAAAAAAAAGAATTTACTTGATAGCAACAGATTTGTTTTTTGTTTTTGTTTTTGTATGATTGCTGTCAAAAGTATCTTTAATTTTAATTTTTGAGGTCACTATGAGTCGGATTTGACTCAATGTCAGTGGGTTTGGTTTTGGTTTTTGGATTATCAGGGAGCTCTGGCTAGGTTACGTACATTCATAGAGGCTATGAAGTGGAAGGGAGAATGAAGTCCTCCTGTTAGCATTTCTTGCCTCAAATGATCGTATTTCAGAGTTGGATGGAATATGTACACAAAGGAAACTGAATTTTTAAGACCTGTGCTCACCAAATTGTATGACTGTGCATAGTTTATGCTGTTTGTAAACAATAACAAGCGTTATTAGACACTGTATTTGGCTCTGGGTGAGCTTTTTTTGGCTGTAGCACCAATTTAGAGCGTCAGAGTGTAAATTTAGAAATTTATATATAGCCAGGACTTCAGCTTTTCACCAACTGATTTGTTTTAACTTTCTTAAATAAAGCTACATTTGTTGGAGGACATTTCTACATAAAATAATATAGAGGTATGTGTCTGATCCTTCTAAAATACTTCACATTTAAACAAAATAAGAAGCTGGATTATATAAGGCCGCTAATACCAAGAGTTTTGTAACATAAAGCTTTGCACGTTATGAAAACTTAGCATATTCTCAAGTGGAATTATTCTCTATTATTTACAATAATATATTTTCAGGAACTGAGAAGTTATGCTATTAAATTTTAAGCTGTTTAAATAAATGCTTGAAAGATTTATTAATCCCTAACTCATAATTTTAATTTACGTAATTCATAGCTACTTTTATAGACATAACTAATGAAAAATCTTGATTTATTAAATCAGATGCCTGGATTACTGAATTTAATTTTAGTAAAGCTTTCCATAATTTTACTGAACAAATTTGATATATTTGACAATTATTCCTTGAATGTTTCTGATTAATGAATCTAGTTCTCAAAGTTAAGGTTGTTTATGTAACGTAATTTGAAATTTATTATAAGTAGTATTCCATAAATTACCGTAATTACATAGATTACCCCTAGTGCTTTTTGAATTCACTCTTTGAAATAAATGAGTTTTACAAAGAAAAATAAAGATCAAAATGTTAAGTTTAATAACATTATCTGTCCAAATGAAAAGACTCTTAACTCCATTTTCTAATTTTCCACCACTATCTTGTTAACATCTTCTTCTACCTCCTCTTTCTGTCCATTTTTTTCCCCTGAGGTATTCCTGGAAAGCCTAGTGGTATGGTGGTTAAGTGCTATGGCTGCTTACTAAAAGGCCAGCAGTTCAAATCTGCCAGGTGCTGCTTGGAAACTCTATGAGGGCAGTTCTACTCTGTCCCCTAGGGTTACTAGAAGTCAGAAATGATTCATGGCAGTGGGTTTGGTAATTTTTTTTTTTTTTTGGTATTCCTAGTTGTCAGAGCTTATTCAGGATCATACACTCCTCTTTACTCCCAATAGCTGTCGTTAGTTGCCACTGAATCGGCTCTGACTCATGGTGACCTCATGTGTGACACAAAGAAACACAATGAAGTGCTGCTCATGGTGAACTTACATATAACAGAAGGAAACATTGTTGGGTCCTGTGCCATCTCCATTATTGTTTGTATGTAAATCTGTGTCAATTTAGGTTACTGGGGTTTTTTTTCCTTTATACTCTGGGGGTCAGTTCTACCCTGGCCCCTAAGGTTGCTGTGAGTCGGATCCGACTCGACGGCACTTGGCTTGGCTTGGCTTCCTTTTTGCTGATCTTCTCCTTTACCTAGCATATGATGTCCTTTTCTTGCCATTGGTCTTTCCTGAGAATATGTGAGTGAGACAAAGGCTTGCCATCCTTGCTTCAAAACAGTGGAAAGTGTGTAGCTAGAAAGCCTGTTCCTTTGGCAGAATAGAGCCTTATTCCTTCTGACTCAGCAAGAAGCCCAGGTGCAGATCCAGGGCAAAGGAAAAAGGCAGATGTCCCCAAACTTTTTAGGAATTGTAAATCAGAAATGAGAAATTGCTTTGTAGAGTTTTATTTTTATTTTGAGGAGCCCTGGTGGCACACGGATTAAACACTTGGCAGCTAACCAAAATGTTGGTGATTTCAACCCACTTAGTGGCTCTGCAGGAGAAAGGCCATCTGCCCCATAAAGATGACAGCCTAGACTACACTATGGGGCAGTTCTGCTTTGTCACATGGTGTCACTACGAGCTGAAAATTGCCTGGGTGGCATCTAACAACTTTTTTTATATTTTGGTGAACAGACAGTCTGTCAGCAAATTTTGATCAGAAAATCAAAGTCAGTATGATTTTTATCAGTCATTTACTTTTTGTTTTTGCTAAAAGAATACATGAAAGTGCTTAAAGGACTGAACTTATTTAATACATTCTTAAACCGTAAACTCCCGAGGATAATGTATTTGGAAATGGCAATGAGTTCTTTCAAATCAATTCAGTTTGGTCAAAGTCCCAGTTCTAGTGTCTGAATGTCAGAAAAGGTAATTTGAAGATGCAAGTTTTGTAAGTGACTTTCTACCATACACTTGGTGCCCTTCCCCCAATACTTAACTTACCCCTCTAAAGAATACCTTGTTCCTCTGATAAGAATCCAGCCAAAACCACATCACCAATTAATCTTTGTAAATATCTCAAAAGGTATTTTCTTGACTCGTAATTTTATAAGTACAAATTACTGTTCTTATTTTTCAGGATGTCAACCTTAGAACAATTCGATTCTGACTTTTATCAATCTAATTATACTATTGATAATCAGGAGCAGAGTTGCAGTGATTCTAATGCTTATGATTGTCGTTATGGATCTGGAAAGTAAGTATTTTTTTAATTGAGGAAATACATTGTGATTTTAAGAAATCATAGTAACCAGGAGTTCTAGGTAAGCAGGGTTTCCTTTGGGGGTGGGAGGAGCTCTCTCCAGCATGCCTCACTGAGGAGCCTAAGTGCCAGACAGAACTCCAGGTGCTCATTACCGCCCCGAAGAGCCAATCACTGAGACAGGTATCAAGGTGAGTGAGCAAACAGAAGTTTATTACTCTGTACTAGCAGACACAGAGAGCTGGGAGGATTCTCTCCAAGAACCTGCTCAAAAATCATCAGGTGGTTGGGGCTATATCTATGAGGGGGTGGGGGTTACATGCAAAATGTAAATACAGGTATTGGTGCCAGCGCCAGGGAAACAATGTGATTGAATAGTGGTGAAGAGGAGGATCTGTTTGGGGACCTCTGGGGTCCTTTGAAGATATGCATCAGGAGCAGGGATCCGGACTGCTTTTGGTTGTCATGTGAAACAGAGGGGTCCTGACTGGCGCCTGGCATCTGCCTCCTGTTTTGATGTTTCTAAAAAGCTGTGAAAACTGCAAAGACATTATTTCTATAGTCCCTGTCAGTGAATGTGTGACTTGCTGCCAGGACCAGGAATTTTTAAGACTGGAGAAAATACAAGTCAATTTTACAAAGAGAATTGAACCTTTGTTCTCTAGTTTAACTTCCCTCTTTAAAACTAGGGTGTCTAAAACCTCCTTCCTGTTTCATCAGCAAGGGCAGAGATGTTACTTCTGTTCTCTGGGTATACCCTTTATCATGTCTAGCTCATTTATAGGTGAATTTCTTATTTTTCTGTTTTCAAAATATACTCAACAAGGAGGCTGAATGCAGGAACTGCATTTTATCTGATTACTCTATAGAACATTGGTTAAGAAACAGAATTCACTTAGAAACATTTATTGAGTACCTGCCTTTGTGTCAAGGATTAGAAATGATGCTACAAACCCAAAGAAGAAATCTGTGGTCCTTTTCCTTAAAAATTTGGTAATTTCTGTTGAGGAGATGCTTCACTAAATATGCAGTTATAGCATAAAAAATGCTGTGATGGAATAAAGATACAAACATTTTAAAATGAGTTATTTTACTTCAATGTACAACTTGAGTTGAAAATGAAACAAAATAGTTGAGAATTTGCTATTTCTCTTTTACTAAGGGAAAAAAGATGGCATTTAGATTGAGAAAAACTTGGTTCCAGTTCTGACTCTGGCATTTGTTGTCTTTGTAATATTGGGCAAGACTTAATTTTTCTGAATGTCACAATCTGAGAAATAAAGACATTAATAATACCTACTTCATGGAACTGTCATGAAGGAAAATTGTGATTATGGACAGGAAGCATGTTAAAGTGGAACCACTACATAAAAGCTGTTATATGACTATCACTTGTAAAATCAATTGGTACTTTGTTGCCTAAAGTAATTAAAGTATATTTGGTTATAGAATTGAATCTTGGATACTGTTGCTGTATGAGTCTGGTTTAGTGGACTCTGAGCATCCTCAGGCTCTTCAACTTGCACAGCTAACATTTACTGAGCTCTTACTAAGTGTTAAGAACCATTCTCGGATTTATATAAATTAACTCACTGAATCCCTGAAGAAGCCTCTAACATAGATACTTTTTCTTATCTCTGTTGTAGAGATGAGAAACCTAGGATGCAAGAAAATTAAATAACTTTCCTAAGATCACAAAACTAATTCAAAAAATGGTATTACAGTTGTACCCTACAGTGTTTGATTAGGCCTGTAACTGGGTTGGGTATATAATTTAATGTCAAACTAAAAACATTTGTCAGAGTAACGTGGGTTGTATTAGTAATATTTTAGGACAATATGTATAAATTGGACCACTGAAACAAAACTAGAACAGGTGCTCACTGTACCATCCCAATAGATCTATTTGTTATAACCTGATAATAAATAAACCAAATTTGTTAGTTCTTAAAGCCTATTTATTTTTTAGCCCAGAAAAATACTTTAAAATCTCCAGACAGAAAGAAGAAATGACAGAATAAATACAACAGGCAGTGCGGGCGGTGGGGGGGTGAGGGGGTGGGGGTAGTTTTCTGTTCCAAACATATCCAGGAAAATCTGGACACTGTTTTCTTAACTGATTAATCCTTCAGGCATAAGCAGATAGATTCACAAGCTGCTCCTAGGTACACCTACTGAACCACTATTGTATGCAAGGAGAAGAAGATACTAGTATATAATGCTTTCTAAGCTGGTGAAGTAAATTATCTGGAATTTCATCTCATTCTCATCGGTATTTTGTCCTCTCCAGCCTTAGGCAGACTGCTTTAAGTATTTTGTGACATGAACAATTACTACATATATACAAATGAACAAATTAAAAATTCTTTTAAACTGTTTATTAAAACAATGAGGGAAAATGATAAGTCTGTATAGAATTAGATCTATCATTGTAGAATCCATCAATAATAAGAGAATTTGATTTATTTCATTTATGATTTATACTCTGAAGGAAATTATCTAGGTCAAAAAGCAAGAGTAAAGTGTTTTAGGCACAGAAAGTATGTGTGAGTTAAGGTCTGAGTATTAGAGAATAGTCACTCGTAATATACAATCCACATAAGTTATCTGATAGAATGTTCCAGCTCTGTTCCTCCCCTGTTTTATAGAAAGGAACCATCTGTCTTGAACCTTCTGTTTCCTTTTCCATTAACTTCTCCAGATGGGATAAGCATTTGGGTAGCATCTGCTGTCTACATTTTCAGACTAAACTGAAGGGAGTCCAAGAAGAGACAGGCAAAGCGTTCTCCTTAAACAGGGACTCATGGACCACAGCCCTGTCCCTGCCACCTTACTTGCCCCAATTTTATTTCTCTGTTTGAATGCATGTATTAGCAATAAGGTGCAGTGGTTAAGAGTTATCTGCTAACCAACAGGTCAGCAGTTCAAATTCACCATCTTCCCCTTGGGCAGTTCTACTGTGTCCTCTAGGTTCACTATGAATCAGAATTGATTTGATGGCAACTTTTTTTTTTTTTTTAACTCAACAATAGAAACCAAGGTATTAAAGAGATGGAAATTAGTATGACTAAATGAGGAAAACTCATAATTATATTGTATCAAATTGGTGGCCTAGTCTGCTTAGCATTTACATACAGACTGGACACGCTAACACCAGTTCCAGCCCACACTGCACATCTCAGGGAGAGGCACGTTAGCTGTGGTAGTTTGATGAGGCACATAAAACACAGAGTCAGGTCAGTGACTTACCAGTATATGTCAAATGAAGTCTAGAGATTTGGTCTTTCATTCATACAGTGAATATTGTCAATTAAGGTAAACCCCAAATCAGAATACAATGCTGTTATCATGTTGGCAAAAGACAGGATTCTAGAGGATAGCTAGAATCGGTCAATCACTCTCTTTCCTTCAGATACAGCTTATTAAAAAAACTCATTCAGCTCCATGACACACTGATCTGAAAACTGGTTGATTGTGCCTGCTAAGGCAATGTAGATATTGCCGTTTAAAAACTAAGACTGCCGGGAGCCAGCCCCAACACTTTTCAGGGTCCTGCATGGAGGGAGGGAAGGCGTTGGTGGAAAATGAATAAAGACAGGAAAGACTTTTTTGGTTTAAGGCAGCTGGACCAACCGAAGATTGTGTCGAGAGCTGTCTGTCTTTATTTTTTATAGGTGAGGTGATGTAGTGTTCACCCTATTTTCTTCATTATATAGACTACTGGTTAACAAGAAACTAACCTAACATTATTGGCTAACAAGAAACTGACCCCTCGTGGTCTTCTACTTCTAAGTAATTGTCAAGGCCTTTTTGGATAATGGTCTGAGGCAGGTGTTCATGGTGATAAATGTCAGTGAACACAATTAATGGTTTTATTTGTACCTCAAATTGGAAGGTACAGAAGGGTAAACTTTTCAAGTCTTCACCATTTGGCTGTCTCCATTTGTTTCTCTAGGTTTTTATTTATATCTTCCTGTGTAGATAGTAAGTGTCTGCCATCCCCTAATCAAGCCCAGCTGCTTTAAGAAACATGTTTCTTTAGTGTTATCAGTTCGCTATACCAGCTATAATGAACCTAAACGTTTATTTGTTCTTTCTGCTGTAGGGAGTGAGATGCTTGTGTAGTTTTAATGGCTATGTGGAGAATTGTCCTTGGAAAGCCTTTCAAGGGTCACTTTGTAAACTTGTGTTGGTGGAGAAAAGGGAGGGGGAGATGCAATTAGGAGGAAGTCAGTGAGACTGAGCAGGCCTCAGTGCTATTAGGCATGCTGTTTTGAAATCCATTCCTCTGATCTCTTTTCCCTAGAAGTTCCTGGTCAGATTGTCCCAATATAATCTCATAAACCGAGGGGTTGTGAAGCCCCTCTTAGAAGGCATCCTTCTTAATCCTCATGACAGGAGGGGAGGGGGTATCTTTTTAGGAAAATTTAATTAGGAAGCAAAATATTATCAGGGGTAATAGGCTAAAAAACATGTCACAGGTGAGATGCTTCAGCCTGTCATTTACAGAAGTTTGTAACTTTGTCTACAAGGGCCTTTCCAGATGGCAGGCCGTCACATAAGACTCTTGTTTTAGAATAAACAAAGGGGAAAAAAACTGTCACTAAAAAAAAAAAAAATTAAAGCGTAACTCTCCAGTCATTTCACAAAAACAAAAAAAGAAGCCTGTTGCTGTTGAGTGGATTCTGACTCACAGTGATCCTCTAGGATAGGTAGAACTGCCCCATAGGCTTTCCAAGGCTGTTAGTCTTTACAGAAGCACACTAATGCATCTTTCTCCTGCAGAGAGGCTGGTGCGGTTCAAACTGCAGAACTGGCACCTAGCTACTGTGTTATCCCAGCATAGGAATTATTTCTAGTCTAGCCAGCTACCTAGGCCATACTTTTCCAGTTTTTGGAAAGAAAATCTATTTTATTTGGAAAAAGAAAGAAATACATACTGCAAAGAAGTAAGAATAATTGAAAAAAATCTTTTAGAATATTTTAGTAACATTCTTACAGATTAATGCGGGCCATCATCTTTTCTGTATCTCAGACCTGATCTTACTCTAGGCATTCGAAGCACCCTTGGCAAGACCCTACTGTAAAACCAGTTTCATCTAGTGTGGTTTAGGGAAGGGAAGAGAATGCCGGCAGGCGCAGCGTTCTCAGATTCTGGTTGGTCCATCTGAAGCTCAGTCAGGCCCTTATGTTTGAAATCCAAGGAGTCTGACTCCAGAGGCTAGTTGTTCTAACTTCTCTGCTGGATTCAAGGTAAATCCTACCATTGGCTGTCATTGCACATACTGCAGACACAATTGGGAAGTCAAAGAAGGGAAATAGGACCAAGAGTGTTGCTAATCATTCCAGAGGAGCCTTAAGAGTCAACCTTACATTTGCTTGAAGTGCTTTTTACAGGAAGAGGAAAAATTCAATGACAAAGGTAATATCTGACTCCTATAGTTAGAGTCCAATGTTTTGGTATGTTTGTTTTTATTAAAGTATAAATTCATTTGACAGTCTTTTCATCTAAAATAATGTACTAGGTTTAAATCATTACAATGTCAGTATCTGTCTTTTGACAGAGCTAATGAAAATGCTGTGTGATCCATAAGAGAAAAATATTTTGTTGGTGACATTCTGTAAAACTCCTATTGCTTTGCAAAGATACAGATATGATGTAACCTTAACATCCTGCATGTCAGGTCTGTAGGGCTATAGGCTTAGCAGAGGAATTAGTACATGTCTAATTCCATTTCATCTGAAATTTTTATTTTTAGTTTTTAACAGTAGGCATTGTAAGCTTGAAAACTATCATAAAGACTCCAAGTAAACCTCGCTGGCATAGCCATCCAGAGTTAGTGTGCAGCTTCAAGAAATATGGTCAGAATTATGGTGTTTCTTGAAGGATGTCATCAGTACCACTGAATTATATATGTGGAAGTTGTTGAATTGCTATATATTTTGTTGTGTGTATTTTCCCTATGAAAACTTATGGTTGTTCGTAGCAATTATGGAATTTGATGTATGGCACTATGGACTAGTAATGTGATTACTTTGGTGTTACTTGGGTTTTCTTCATTGAAATGAAGTCATTTGCCCCTGTTCATATTACAGTCAATGAGTACAAAGTCAAAGGTAACAATATAAAATGTTATTTTAGTCATATAGAAAATATATGCTAATTTTGAGAGTTTTGGGAGTTTGAAGGATTTTGAGATTTCCTTTATAGAACACATTTAAATTTTTTTTTACTTTCTGAAGTAGGTAATGAGGAAATTTTAATATTATATCCTCGTCAAGAACAACAGGGGCAAACTCCTGATAAAACTTTTCTGGATGTGGTTATACAGAGTGGTGAAGGAAAGAGCAAGGGACAGAATTTGGCTGGTAATAGAGATTTTTTTTCTCTTCTAGAAATATGATTCTTAGGGATGGCTCAGGAAAAGGTAACCACCTCTACTAAATGCCCTCATTCAGGAGTGTTGCTCAGCCTCTTCATAACCAGGGGCAAATTATTCAATAGAAAAGGTAAGCATAATACTTACCTTGCTTACCAGATCATCTGTGATGAACAGTTTCACTACAGATTAGTCACATGTATCTTGCTTACTGGGTCATCTACTCCTGTCAGGTGCTGTGCATTTGAAAAGAAGTTTTGATTCAGTAGGAAGGTACTATGAGTCTGGGAAAGAGACAGAAGCCAGCCATATTTATAAGCAGAATCTTTGATGTGGTGAAAAAATGTGAAATCATTCACTACAAATAGTCTGGTAAGCAAAATCAGCATCATGCTTACCTTGCCAATCGGCACTTGGCTGGCAATCCATAACCAATGCCTTGGTGCTCCTAGTCTTGCTTAATGGTACATAATGAAAAATTAACTTTTAACAAATAACTATCTGCTGAACAACAGTTCTGAATCAGGAGATTTAGTAGAGGCAATTACCAGATGCTGCTAATTCCGCTGATCAGGAAACAAGAACGATTAGTACAGCAGTGGTTCTCGCCATTTAGTACATGTAAGAATCATGTGGGGATTTTGTCAAACTGTAGATTCTGATTCAGTACATCTAGGATAAAAATACAGATTGTTAGCAAAGATTTCAACTGGAACAAACCAATTCAGAGCCCTGGCTGTGGAAGATTCAAGAAATATTGTTCACCAAATATTGTTCACCGTGGTCCTTGTCCTCTGTGAACTTATGGTTGAAATAAGTGATAACTGTGAAATGAGTGATAACTGTGTATCTGTCTATATCTCTCTAGTATTTTATTTTCTAGAGTATATTGTTTTCCTTATCAGGTTTATGCAGATAAAGAAGGATGAGAATGGTATAATTCTTAGACTTATATTAGTATTGGAAGCCAAATGTCTCAAGGCCTTTTGTAAGTATTTTAGCATAAAGCAGTGGCAGGGAACTGCAAAACTCAGAAATCTGAACTGTGTTTTTAGCTTAGCTGAAGTGGCTTTAATGAAAGAGACTTAAGCATGTTACTGAACAGTGCCTTATGTCTCTTCCTCCTCCACGTAAGAAAGTGTTTAAAATGAACAAATGCACTCACACTGCAACAGCCTATCTTCTTCCTTTCTCTAGCTCCAGCAAGAAGTCATTTACAAAGATTCTTATTTTCCAACTTTCATACACAAATGGTATGATTATAAAAAAAGTCAAGGAGGTATGGAAATATCATATTTCAGCAAAACTAAAACATACATTTCAAAAGAGGGACTCTAAAAGTCAGCTATGGAATACCTTGGCAGTAATAGCCTGGCAAGGGCAACAGCTGGAAAGCCTGTATATTTATGGATAACAATCAGCTCATGTATTTATTTTTCCAATGAATTTACTGTTATATTAAAATTGTGATGTTTACTTATGATTACCACTGATTTATAGGGGCTGTCATGCTGTCATGGTTTGTGATTGTCCCTCTAAGAGAATAAAAGAGAGACATGATGTAGGGGCAGAGCACTGCTCAGAAAACTTCAGTTTTAAGTCCAACACCAGCAATTTTATCATGATAATGAAGTCATTCAGTCTGTTTTTTTCCTGTAAAAGGGGATTAAACATGCAATTTTTAACCTCTACAGAACCAGTTTAAAACCTGTTGTTTTCCAGTCAATTCTGACTCATAGTGACCCTGTAAAGACATAGAAGGACTGAATCCCAGGTGGATTCAAACTACTAACCTTTTGGTTACCAGCCGAATGCTTAACTAGTGATACCATGAGGGCTCCACAGAGTTGAATGGAGAAAAGGTGAGAGAAAGTGGCCAGAGCACTGGATATGCTAAGTAAATATTAGTGTATTAGTTGTCCTTCCAGAAGCCACTTCTTAGATCTTTAATTTTTTAAAAAAAAATAATTTATTGTTGTTGTTTTTGAGTGTACGCACAACAGAACGTAACACTGTTTCAACAATTGCTACCATATATTCACTCTCTTGATTAAGTTAAACTGTAAGTAGTCTCTTTCTTTTATGGGTAAATACCCTTGGATGA
Organism: Heterohyrax brucei; assembly: GCA_028571685.1. NCBI lineage: Eukaryota > Metazoa > Chordata > Mammalia > Hyracoidea > Procaviidae > Heterohyrax > Heterohyrax brucei. The sequence continues at coordinate 147,270,766 of CM053143.1, forward strand.
ATATCGTGGGAACTTATGAGGGAAAATTTTAGTCTTCTTCACTGATTTTTCATGATATGCCCATGTTAGATGTATAAATGCCAGTATTTTTTTTTTTTTTGCCTAGACAACAAGCCAGTGAGCAGCCTCAGTATGCCTCTGTTGTTCCCCCAGAGATACTTACACCATCAGCTTACACAAGACAGTTTTTTCAGCCAGCATCCAACCCAGATTATTATTCACAATCTCCTTACATTGACAGTTTTGATGAGGAGCCTCCTTTGCTAGAAGATAAGTTATGGAAGTGTTACTAATGTGTGTATCGCCTCAGGAATGATAGCAATAATCCACGCTTAATGTGTCCTGTCAGCCTGCTGTGAAGTGTGGTTTATGTAAGTTGTTCCACCTATAAATAAGGATTTGCCAAACCAAGACACTTAAACCACTGCAAGTTTGTTGCATGTTTGCATGACGCAAATTGGCAGTAGACACGTGCTATTGATATGACACTGCTGGTGTTATTACAATTTTTTTTTACCCTTTCTTGAGTTTGGACACATTAGCCATATCTAGAGAACAGTGAAGACATCTTTTGAAGAGTGGTGATCTCAAAGTGACCATCCCTCCCATCCCAACTGATGAAGCATTTCATAATGGCATGTTTCAAGTTGGCATTTTCCGTTATGCTTGCCTGGGGGTGAAAGAGGGTTGTTTGTTAACTTAATATTTTTGTTGTTGTAAAGGACATAAGCCAGTTCCCTGCCCTTTCTGCTCCCCATCTTGGCTCCTATGCACCCTCTTATTTCAGCTAGTCATGACTAACCTGGTTAAAAAAACCTGTTGGTGTCAATTCTTACTAAACTTGGGAGTCAAGTAAAAGTAGTCACAGGTCACCTGCTCTCCCAATTATGTTCTATGTAGTCAAGTGTAAAAGAAGAGGTTAAAATTTCTGGTAGTTTGTCAAAAGATCAGTTTGCCTCATATAAACACAGCCTGTCACTTGGCATCACAACAAACTCTTTTTCCCCTGCTTTCAAAATAAAAAATTAAAAAAAGAAGAAGAAGAAAAGAAGAAAGGTTTAAATCATTCAGGAAAGCACAGAAAATAGTATAATAGATTTGGTAGCTCTTTAGAAGCCAGTTGAATTTTTGGATGGGTTATAATTTACCGGATTTATTTTGCATCTGAAATTAATAGCCAAAACCTGAAAGTTATAGTTGATTCTCATTAAACACTTTCCTTGACTTCACTAACATCTCTGCTTCTTAAAAACTTAACAGTTTTCTAATTGTCAGAGTAATCTATATTCAGTATAATGTGGAAAACATAGAAACATTAATAAAAATAAAACACTGCTTGACTTTTTATCTCTAAGCAATGACCACTATTAACAGTTTGATATATTTCCTTCCAGCCTTTATTCTGTTTTTGAATGAATAGATACATACAAATATATAATGTGTATACTTAAAATGTAAATATAATTTTTCTGTGAATGTATAGCTACTTATGAATACTAAAAATGGGTATAAATTTATGAGTATAAATTATTTTCCAATTACAATGTATTGAACTTTCTTTAAAGTCATTAGATATTATTAGAAAATATAGTTAATATTTTACAATATATAATATGATGGCTTAATAGTATTATGTCATATAGCTGTATCATGATTTAAATACATTGTAAAGCTTGTTTCTCATAATAAGAAATGTTCTGGTAAACATCATACATAGTGAGTAACCTTTGCACTGTACAGAGTTTGTTTTTAGGATAGATCCATAACATTGTAATTGCCGAGTCAAAGGGTACTTTCACTATCAAGCTGATCTTTAAAAAGGCTGTTACACTATATCCTCATGGTAGAATATGATGTCTGGTTTCTGGAAAATGTGGACATTTTTGATATGCTTATTGACCGTTTCTACTTCTTCCTATTTAGTTTTGTCAAATTTCTAATTGGAAGCTAAGGACTGTTTCTTTCCTTGTTTATTTTCAGAGATACTTATGTAGTAAGAATATTAATTATTGTCTGGAATATATATTTAAAGCATTTTCCCCTAGATTTTTGCTCCCTGTCTAATTTATTTATGAGATTTTGGACATATTGAAATTTTAATATTTATGTTTTAAAACTGACAAGTTTTTTCTTGGTAACTTTTCCTTACAACTGTTCTTTTGTTTACAATCTATTTCTCTACCTCTATAAATGCTTATAACCCCTTAAATTTTAATTTTTCTGGTTTTGTCTGTAAATTTTTGATGCATCAGAACTTGTTTTAGGTTAATATAAGAAGCCAGGACCTGACTGTATTTTTTTCTATGAATAGTTAAACTTTTTTTTTCTTCACAATTTATTGGAAATGATCTTTCCTTTTTCACTGCTCTGAAATGCTCTGTTGATGTGTACTCAACTATATGCCTCCTTCCCTAAGATCTCCCTCAATCTGAGGAGGAAACATAACAGATTTCCTCTTCTACTTCAGATAGCTCAGAGTGAAAGTTTTAGATTTTTTTTTCTTTTTTCTTTTTGTTCTCTCTGTGATTATCTTCTCAAATGTGTAGGATATTAGAATAGGGAGAACCCAATAAAATTTTGTCTTTTGAATCTCTGAATGATCTCCACTTCTGCTCCAGTATGTACTTCATACTAGGGGTCTTGGTGAAGGCCGCAAACCCATCTATCTTAAAACCATAGACAGGATTTTTAGGATAAGTTGATAAATGTTATATTTGAGTTTTTATTGAGCATACAGAAAAGTGGCCTATAAATTTATGAAGCCATAGTGATTAATATCCTTTGAGCAAAAGCACATTATTTGAAAATGTGTTTATTTCTGAAATGTTTTGTAGTCTAAACATTTGTGGTAACTTCTGCTATTTGATAATGTATGATTAATATGTTATTGAATACATCTTGAAGGTAATAGTCTATTCAAGGCTGTCAGGCCAGAAAAAATTACTGTGACATTTGGCATTTCGTATTTGTAGCATAGTCTGATGTTTATATTTGAGAAGCCAATGCCAAAATTTGCATAGGAAATAAAGATATTAATTCATTTTTATAGCATGTGTATCATATACTTTACTACCACTAGATGACAGCAAAACAATAAAGTTAACATTCACAATTCACAGAAGTTACGTCTTTTATTTTGTATAATAAGGTTTTGTATTAGAGTACCTAAAATTGATAAATCCTCAAAATGTATTTGCATGTCTTATAATAATAAGGGGAAAAATATTGTGGAAATGCATTCCTGCAGAAAACATACAAAAGTTTTTGCTTATAAAAATATTTAGTAAATCTTATGTTCATTTACTGACTCATTATTCAATACCAAATATGAGCAGATGCTAATTATGCTATCAAATAATGTACCATAAAGCATTTTCCATCTGAGTTACTTGAAGAATAATTATGTTTTTTGAGAAAAAGGAATCTAAAAATCAAAGGCCACTTTATTGTAGCAAATAAAGAAAATGAATTTAGTATGAATATAAAAGCTGATTATAAAATTAGAAAAAAACAGAAGTCTCAGGCAAAATTAGCTTAAATTACAAACCTTCCCAATTTTTAAAATCTGCATTAGACATTTTAACCTTGGTGAATAGCGCATATTCTCTAAACTGTATGTTCATTTAAAAATTTGTAAATACGCAATGAGAATGTAGGATGAAATGTGAAAGTTGAAATTTATTTGCTCACTTTTAATTTAATGAGCCAAATTCCTTCCTCTTTAGCTTGGGAAATTAAACTTCAATTTGGGCATGAAACAAGGGAAGAAATGCCTTTTCTCTACTAATTCAGACTGGTGTCTGACCGACCGTCTAAAAATGTCTGGGTCTGTGCTAGAGCAAGGCCCCTCTGTATCCTGGGAATCACTGACAGTTGGTGTTGTATTGTGCATGTAGAATGCCAGATTTGCAGGTGTGAATATGGCATATGACATTGTAAGGCAAGTTTGCTATATCTTGTACCTGACCAGGGATTGTTGCTGAATTCTGGGAAGGTATAATTGAATGCCACCTACAAAAGAACTTTAGGGAGACAGCCCTTCTCATGGGAGAATTAGGCTCAATTAAAAAATATGTGGATAACATTGGGGAGAATGGGAATTCCAGAACATTTAATTGTGCTCATGAGGAATCAGTATATGGATCAAGAGGCAGTAGTGCGAACAGAACAAAGGGACACTGTATGGTTTGAAGTCAGAAAAGATGTGCATCAAGGTTGTATCCTTTCACCTACTTTCTCAGTTTGTATGCCTAGCAAATCATCCGAGAAACTGGACTATGTGAAGAACCAGGGATCAGGATTAGAGGAACACTCATTAGCAACCTGCATCATGCAGATGATACAACCCTGCTTGCTGAAAGTGAAGAGGATGTGAAACACTTATTGATGAAGATCAAAGACCACATGCTTCAGTATGGATTACACCTCAACATAAAGAAAACAAAAATCCTCATAACTGGATCAGTAAGCAATATTGTTATAAATGGAGAAAGGACTGAGGTTGTCAAGGATTTAATTTCACCTGGGTCCACAATCAACTTCCATGGAAGCAGCAGTCAAGCAATTAAAATATACATTGCATGGAAAATCTGCTGCAAAGGACCCCTGTAAAGTATTGAAAAGTAAAAAAGTCACCTTGAAGACTAAGGTGTGCCTGACCCAAGCCATGGTAGTTTTCAGTTGCATCATATGCATGTGACAGCTGGACAATGAATAAGGAAGACAAATGAATTGATGCCTTTGAATTGTGGTGCTGGAGAAGAATATTGAATGTACCATGGGCTGCCAGAAGAACAAACAGATCTGTTGTGAGAGAAGTATAACCAGAGTGCTCTTTGGAAGCAAAGATAGTGAGACTGTGTCTTAGCATACTTTGGACCTGTTGTCAGGAGGGATCAATCCCTGGAGAAGGATATCATGATTGGTAGAGTGGAGGGTCAGCAAAAAAGAGGAAGACTGTCAACAAGATGGACTGACGCAATGACGACAACCATGGGTTTAAGCATAAAAATGATTGTGGGCATGGTGCAGGACTGGGCAGTGTTTCCTTCTCTTGTACATAGGGTCAATGTGAGTCAGGACTGACTTAATGGCACCTAACAACAACAACAAAGTCCAGCCAGTGTGAGATTAAATGCACATTGACTCAACCCCAACTATTGTTAAGTTTTCAAATAATACCTTTGGGAATTGTTTGCTCCTCTTACTTCAGAGTATAATGTGGTGGTTAAAAGAGTAGATTTGGGAAATAGATTATCTGGTGCTGAAACATGTATTTTCAAGTTGGCCCCCTTTGCCAGAAGTTGATTGTTTAACCTGTCATACTAGGCCATATTCATCAGAAAGTGCTGCTGACATCTGTTTAGCATCACAGCAACAGGCTCAGCTTTCGCTGGCAGGTGGTGGCTGTGTTTGAGGTGCATTAGCCGCACTTAAGGTACATTCCCCAGGGATGGAACCTGAGTCCCCCACACAGAAGGCAAATCTACCCCTGAATCACCACTTCCCACCGTGTCTTTCCATGTTAGTGATGTCAGATGGGAGGATTTGTGTGTGTGTGTATTTTTGAAGAGTTGTTGTAAGAGAAGTAGAATCTAGCAGAGGAGTCTGTGAGGCAGCAGTCAGAATTCTTTGGGAAGGCAGTGGAGAAAAATAAAATCAGAGAAGTGTTTATCAGTTTAGACTTATGATAGAACCCATTTGGTTTTGGGTATCTTATCCTAATACAACCACTCACAAAAAGGAATGGTTAGCTTTTCTCAAGGCCTTGAGCTTTGAGAACACCGACTCAACCACATAGTACATTGACTTTATAATACTATGTGTGCAGGTTATGATTAGGCACCCGGGTGGTGCAGTGGTTAAAGCAATCAGCTGCTAACCCAGAGGTCAGTGGGTCAAAACCACCAGTGACTGCAGGAAAAAGATGTGACAGCCTGCTTTTGTAGAGATTTACAGTCTTGGTAATAATCTGTGGAGTTGCTATTAGTGGGAGTCAATTTAATGGTAATGGGTTTATTTTTTTGCATGTTACGGTAATATTTTCCTGGTGAGAGAGCCTTTTCCTTTTCTCCTCCACTGAGTTTTGGTAGCTCGTGTAAAATTGCTCTTCTCATCAAACTGTGGAAATAAATCACCAGACCTAGACTAAGTATTATTAGACGGTGTTGCCAATTGAAAAATTGTCCCAAGTTTCAGGTGGCAAAATTTCTGAAGATTAGTAATTGAAAATGTGAGAAAAGAATATTTAAATGGACAGTAAGAGAGGACTTTTCAGTCTATTAACCATGATTTTATTTTTTACTATGTAATATCCATTTCCAAATTTTTAAGCAAATTTTAAGACTATGTTTGCTACATAAGGCAGAGAAATTTTTCCTTGATAGTTATTTCTTTAAGGTTTCACATATTGTTTGAGAGTAAAAACCTTTTAAAGAATCGAAGTTGTATATGTTACATACGTAGATTTTTAATTGTTCTTTGGCTTGGCTATTTTTTCTTATCAGGTGCCACTGAGTCAATTTGCCTAAGGCAACTCCCAGTGTGTTAGAGGAGAACCATCCTCAGTAGTGTTTTCGGAAGTAGATTGCCAGGCTTTTCTTCCTAGGTGCCTTTGGGTGGACTCAAGCCTCCAACTCTTCAGTTTGCTGCCATATGCGTCAGTTTGCTGCCATGTTCGTCAGTTGTTTGCACCACCTAGGGACTCCAAATATAGTAACCTTAATGAGAGAACATTAGTTATGTTCATTTTCCTATATTTGTGTTATCTCCTTTCTTTTCCTTTTGCAGAACTTGGAATCAATCTCGACCACATTTGGCAAAAAACCTTGACAGTGTTAAACCCACTGAAAGCAGCAGATGGCAGTATTATGAATGAAACCGATCTTGCTGGTCCCGTTCTCTTCTGCCTGGCTCTGGGAGCCACCCTGCTTATGGTAATGAGAGGCAGCAAGCGCCAGATTTTAATGCTTGTCCTTTCCATTGTCAGTGTTGAAGAGATCTTTGTCAGCACAAAGAAAGGTCTACCACACAGAGTGACACTGCTCCACTCAGACGTCATTGTTGGTGAGAGAGACACATTTAAGTGAACTCAGTGACAAAAAGAAAGTGTCGTCATGAGTTATAACAAATAAAATATATACATTTAAATAGATTTGTTTTTTCTTAAAAAAACACAAACCACCTGGTCAAATTTTTATCAGAGTAAGAGATGGTTTATGTCTTCCTTTTTATTTTGTTACTCATTCATTTTGTTATTAAGACTGTGAATGTGGAGTAGTGAAGGGACACACAGGTTGAGCTACACAACGAAGGCTAAGTGTTGATGCCTATTTACTGTGAAATTTCTGTTATGATGCTAAACTAATCCTTTCTCCTCTCTGCTCCTCACTTTCTTTGCTAGGGTGCGTTTTTAATATCCTGTAAGATATGCGAGGGATCTCCTTGTTGTTGCTCAGGCTAATACCAATAAATTGATTTGTGGTGATAACATCACTTATTTATTCAGCTTATGTATTTTCTTTTTTAGTTTTCTGCTTCAAGAAGGCATTGCATCATAATTTCAACGTTTTTTGTGTATAGGCTACTTTCATTCTTTCTATTTAGCTGTAATGATACTGAGAATCACCAAAAAAGTAAATCATATTTCCACCTACATCAACTGTAGACGACTCTATAGCTCAGGGTTTAGAAAAATATTTCATTGGAAAAGAACAAGAAAAGGTTTGTGAGTTAATAAGAAGATAAAGGAACCCAGTGCCATCAAGTTGATGCCAACTCATAGTGACCCTATAGGACAGAGTATAACTGCCCCATAGAGTTTCCAGGGAGGCCTGATGGATTTGAACTGTCCACCTTTTGGTTAGCATCCATAGCACTTTGCCACTGTGCCACCAGTGTTTCCATGTGAGTTTTGACCAAGAAGAAAATGGCAATGAGAATCAGAAAGATGTTTTAAGCCATCTTGAAAAAGTGTAGTTACATTAAGACTCAAGGAGACAAACTAGTACAATAAATATAGGATTCTAGGAAAAGCTCTTTAAATAACTACTTAGTCTCCTTTCGCTTCTTACTGCTGCTGTTTCCCATATCATGTTACATGTAGCTCAAGTTTTTATTAGCTGTAAAATTTATTTTCAATTAAATAAAATTTTCATTTTTAATATATTAATTGCATTCTACTAATCAAAATATAGATAACAATCTAATTTCTTCATGGTAATGAGACCAATCATCATGTTATATTTATTTGGTACAATAGTTCTTAGTGATAACATCCTATTTTTTCCTGTGTACTAAAACAAATGCAAATTCTCTGTAACTCAAACACTGTATCAACCAGAGTTTTAATATAGTCTCTAACCTTCCCCTTCTGTCTTTGTCACAGTAATTTGATAATCTTAGATTAAGCTGCTAAGTAAGGCCATGTCAATTAATCAAACAGCCAGAAACAATCAGTTTAATGTATTAACTCATCTTTCTTTTTCAAGTCATTTGTGATACAGCTGTTGGCTTTTCAGTAGAAAACATCGCTGTTAACATTCCTTAAAGAAAACATTACTGTGGTTAGTTGTGGATGAGTTGATTTTTAACTCACCCAGACCCCATATGTACAGAGTAGAACTGCACCCTAGGATTTTGAAAGCTATAGTGTTTAGGAAGCAGGTGGCCAGGTCTGTGTTTCAAGGTCACGTAGAGTGGGTTTGGAGCTGTGGTGGTGCAGTGGTTAAGAAGAGTTACAGCTGCTAAGTGAATGGTTGGCAGTTCCAATCCACCAGCTGCTCCTTGGAAACCTTACAGGGCTGTTGTACTCTGTCTTACAGGTTTGTCATGAGTTTGAATCAACTCAGTGGCAACAGGTGTGGGTTTTTTTTTGGTTTGAGTGGTTTAACTGCCAACCATTTGGCTACTAATTGAGTACTTAACTGCTGGAGCCAACTAGGGACTCCTAAAAGAAAGCATTAACACTATTAAAATAATTAAAATGTCTCTTGAATGTTATCAGTGTTCGTCGAAGTTATTTAAATATTCTATCTTTTGTTCTAAATCCAAAAGTAGGACAGGCAAAGAAATTTTATCTGGTAGTGAGAAAAGTGGTCTGCCCTCAGCTTCACTGCTAGCTGAGTTCTTGAACAGTTATCTCATGTTTCTAGGCCTTGTTTCTTTGTTTTGAAAACAGAGCATTTTTAAAGTGATACCTAAGGTTTTTCTGAATCATTTTAAAAATTTTTTGCAATGATTTGGATTTTACCATTAGATGTGGTAACCTCAGAAGTGCTTCTGAGAAATATAAAGCAGTAAGGACAAAAAAAAAAAAGCGAAACAACAAAACCCCGAATTTTACCTGAAGTAAGATTTAACACAGAATCCACGTGAATCTAGGCAATCTAGATACCTAGAATTCAAGTGGAAGGGGTGATTGCATGGAATGTATAGACATTAGTCTAGAGAAATCATAATTAAATCTAGAAACAGGATCCAAACGCATTCAGTGTCCCCTGAAATGTGAGGTTCATTGTCACATAATTTTATTTATTTATGTTGATAGAAGGTTCAATATCTTTTTAGTGGTCTTTCTCCAAATTGAAAGAGCCAAACCAAAGAGAAAAGCTATCAACACTTAACACGAATTTCGTTTTACTTATTCTTACTCCCGCCTCGCAACCCCCGTTATTTTCCCTCTCAGTAACGTGAATTCAGGTGGCTGAAAGCTGTGTTTTCTTTCAGTTTTTTCTGATCGAGTTAAGAGTCTGATTCTGGAAAAGGAGAATTCATGAGTGATCTAAAAGTATACTTGGAAGACTAAGACATATATTTGAATCGTGATGTGTTAATAAGGTTGTAGAACAGGATTCTGGGAACTTTTGAGGTAAAAAGCTTAGTTTTTGAGGTAAATTTTTTTTTGAACTAAAAGCTGTTGTTAGAATTTGAAGCCAACTAAAAATTAACAGTGTCTATTGACAAATGGAATTATAACTTAAATTGCATAGTGTCATGGATCGAATTGTGTCCCCCCAAAACAGGTGTAGCTCTGTGGGTGGGCCATGATTCCCTGTCTTTTCCGGTTGTCCTGCATTTTGTGATTTGGCTGTGGGGTATGTTAAAGGGTTAGCGTGGGACTGTAAATCCCTTCCGAAGATCGCCTCCCTGCTCCACTGTAAAGGGAGTTTAATAATAATGGTGCTTATTTCATAAGATTGTGTGGACTAAGGAGTCCTAGTGACACGCTAGTAAATTGAACAGCTGCAAAACAAAATATCGGTAGCTCGAATCTACTAGCTGCCACTTGAAAATCTTACAGGGCAGTTCTACTCTCTCTTGTAGGGTTGCTATGAGTCAGAATCAAGCTGATGGTAACAAGCTTGGTGTTTTTGGTTTAGTGTGGGTTAAATAAGGTAATATTTGTGAAACACTTAGAATAGGCCTGACATAGTGCTACTACTCATGCTTGAGGGCTAATTCATTCCATTATTTAACAGGTATTGGGGGAAAATACATCATTACTTAATAGACAATCTATGATACCAAGTTTAAACCTGGAAGCATTTTATTTTTCTGTGATGTTCTTGTCCCATCCAAAGTACAGTTACAGGCGTTTGTTTTAGGGAACTGGATTTATTTTATAGCCAATACATTTTTCCAGAACTCCTAGTCTTCTGCCAGTGATGCTGTAAATATGTGCAACAGCATTGAGCTGACTCTAAAAGGTTCCCTCTGCTTCTTGTCATCCTGACTGCCTCTTGACGGTTGCTGTGTGCTCACACTGTTTTCTTTCCATTGTTTCAGGCAGGGAAAGTTCAGTTTGGTTATGTGTATGGCATGAGTGCCATTGGCTGCCTTGGGATTCACGTCTTACTGAACTTGATGAGCTCTTCAAAGGTGTCCTATGGCTCTGTGGCGAGTGTGCTTGGTTACTGCCTGCTCCCCATGGTCATCCTATCCAGCTGTGCCATCTTTTTTTCACTGCAGTAAGTGTCTTTGTGAACCGATTAACTATGTGCATGCTGTTATCACTGAGGCTTGCCACACTGAGCAGAAGTTAACTTCTTTTTGTTCGTTGGTGTAGTAGAATTCAGAAAACTATGGCTATTAGAAGCTTCACACAGATTCAGGAAAGTAGGTCAGTTTTTGTCTTGGGTGCTATTATTCCTACATTGATTTAAAAAAAAAAAAAATTAGGCGAAGTCACCTGTAAAACTGACCTTTTTTTTTTTTAAGCTGTCACATTCTTTACCATGAACTACTGTCATGAGCAATGCAACAATTACAGAAAATTCACTTGTTTGATTTCAGAAGAGTGAGTATGTAGTGGACACTGACAAATTGCTCCAACTCTGAGGCATTCTGTCTTCTAGGCTGGAGGCCACTGTTCTTTCTCAGCTGGACTCTTTGCAGCATAGAATTCCTAGCAACCCTAATGAGGGTGTTACTGCTTGAGACTGTTAGAGATGCTCAGTCAATTTTCTTTTAATTCCTTCACCTAGTGTTTGTAATTCTAAACTATTGAGGTGCAGCAGACATATTTCTGCTGGGCACTTTCCTTGGACACATACAAGGTACTGTCACTTTGGTTGCTATAGAGGTTAAGAGCTATGGCTGCTAACCAAAAGGGCTTGGTAGTCTGAGCCCACCAACTGTTTTGTGGAAACCCTTTGGAGCAGTACTATTCTGTCTTATTGAGCCAGTATGAGCCAGAATCGACTGAATGGCAATGAGTATGGGTTTTTTTTTTTAGATCACTTATGTTGGAGAGGGCAGGTTGTCAGATAGTCTTTTGTCACCTGCCATGATCTAACACCCTAGAAATAAACATTTACCATCAGTGCTCATTCTTGCACATTCACAGGAAACATAGTCTGAATTTTCTTTGTAGTTGATCCAAATCATAAGTTATTAATATTACATTGCATAAAATATTATATGAAGACTTGACCAGTGTCATTGATAATATCTTAGAAAAACCTTTAATATTTTGTTTTGATATAATATCACAAAACTTTTTTCATAACATTCTTAGAAATGACTTACTTGGAAATGCTTTCAATTGTTGTTTTAATGTGATGCCATTTTTAAAATAACATTTTTGAGAATACTTGAGGCAACCATTTATGTGACCAGCAAGTGCTTCACTTTTTAAAAAGAATAATATGACAGAAAATGACTACCTTGAATGTTTAAATATAGCCTGAGTCATATTTCTTGAGTCTTATCCATGGAAAAATTCCCACATTTTATATATCATGTTTTTTAACAGCAGTTTCATTTACTGTGTTATTTAGTAAGACGTTTCACATGGTGGCAACAGTTTGGAATCTGCAACTTTAGTTTCTTAGATGCTTTTGCCAGAGAATATTATTGTGACCCACTTCCATAAACGTTACTTTTTTTTAGCAAAGTTGAGATTTGTGGCATCTTAAATGACTCCAGATGACTAGGGCTAGAAAATAAAAATTAATATTCTTGAGTTTTGAAACTCAGGAGAAGCCTGGACCTTTTTCATCAGATTTTCATTCGTAAATTGTGAAAGTTGATTTCTAAAAGGGAAATAACTACCTGATCCTTAGGACAATTAAATTGAAATTTCTTTTTTAAGTACATTACTGTGTCACTCGAATTAATCATATAGTTTTATGGTTTTGTTCACAAAACACTATAAGGGTCTCTGGAAATTATTCATAACAAAACCAAAAAAAAAAAAAAAAAATTCCCAAACCCACTGCCATCGAGTTGATCCCAACTCATAGCGACCCTATAGATAGAGTAGAACTGCCCCGTAGAGTTTCCAAGGATCACCTGAGGTAACTGAACTGCCAGCTTTTTAGTTAGCAGACGTAGCACTTAACCACTAGACAACCAGGTTTTCTAAGGAAGAGTAGAATTGCCCCATAGAGCTTCAAGGAACAGCCAGTGGATTTAAGATGCCGATGTTTTCCTTAGCCACCTAGCTCTTAACTACTACATCACCAGGACTCTTAATAGGCATTAATTAAATCAATGTATGTAACATTTATTAGATGAGTCTTTTAGATACTTTCATTTATTTATAACCTAAGGTACTATTAGTTATACTATGAGTTGGTAACTTTTTGCTTTGCTTGGTTATTATTAGTAGGCATTGCTGTCACAGTTATGTGTCAATAATAAATACACTGCTTCAGAATCAGTGCTGGATCAAGTAAGGCAGGACAGTTTGATGGCTGAAAGGATAACATACTGGAAGATGGGAGACCCTGACCTAAAGCCTACCTTACTATGTGATTTTTCCCAAGTCACTTCATTACTTTAAAGCTGGGGACAAGATGGCTTTCTAAGCTCTTTTGTAACTCTTACTGTTTTCCTAAATAATACATTCTGTCCTGCACATAAGAAGGAAATTGACTGTTTACCAACCTCTCTCTTATTTTGCCCTCCAAGGTAACCAAGATCAATTATCTGATTACTCATTTATTCTTGCCACCGTAGTTACTTTTTAAGGTACCAGTTTGAACAAATTTATTTCAATGTTCTGAAAAGTTCACATGTACAAAACAGACATGCCCGGATGAGTCTGGAGGCCACACACATATGTGCTTTCCTGTTTCATGTGTTCCCTGCTTGAACTGTGTCTGGCTTTGCTGGCTAAGTTATAAAATTGGAAACTGGACCCAGGAATAGTGGGAACAAAAGCTAGCCTATTGGAATATAAATCCACTGTTCTTTCTGTCCATATTGGGGTTCAATTTAGGAAGAATGTAGTAGAAAGGAAATATGTAGCTATAGTATAGTTGGACTTTGAATGTTGATGGGTAAGAGTGGCTGCAAATGAATTCTGTTTCTAAATGAAGTTTCACTGAAGTATAAAATATTTGTATGGTTAACCTCACACGGTGAATTTGACTCAAAAATTTCTGACAGAGGACTTTAGGTTCATATTATTTATCATGGCCTTTTTACAAATGGAGAGTGTTTTATAAATATTATACTGAGGACATTTCAGAGGCAGCTCTGACTCAGTTAGGCTAATTAGGCAGTCCTGACTCCTTTTCTCACAATGTCAGGTAATCACTGGCTTTGTTTTTGCAATAGGGGAATCACTGGAACCATGTCGGCACTGGTCATCATTGGCTGGTGTAGCCTCTCGGCTTCTAAAATCTTCGTCTCAGCCTTGGCCATGGAGGGACAGCAGCTGATCGTTGCCTACCCCTGTGCCTTACTTTATGGACTGTTTGCTCTTCTAACTGTTTTCTGAAAGTGTTTTAAGTGTCTTTACAAGAGTGTTCTGGAAATGCATTCTCATTCAGATTTGCTCATATGATTTCTATTATACTATTGACAGAACAATATCAGAGAGACAACAAAGCACTTTAGGATGGTGCTCTAACAGCCAGTTCATTTGAAAGATGTTTTGCTATTTTGACATGATACATTAAAACATTGTAAACATTTCACTTTAAAATAAAAGTAATTAAAACATTCATGTTTTCTTGTAACTTTTAATGTAGGGATATAATTGTTTTGCTGATGAACCTTGTTTCTTTCAGTAGATATATTTCTGAGAAATTGTAAGTAAATAAAATCATATATTATTTGAAGGAAATCTACAGAGATACCTTTGAGATACCATCCGGACAGCTCAGATGTGTGCATGTTATTCAGACTCCACTGGACAGAAGCTTTGAAGACTACCACTAGTGGATGATGTAGGGCTGTTTTTGTTTTTCTTTTCTTTCTTTTTCTAACTTGAAGATTCAAAAAACATCTGATTTTTCAATTCACTTACTTTAACAACTGCCTCTTTGGTCCCATTTGGACACTTGGTTGAGTCAGTACTTTTGCAAGCTCTAAATTTTATCTTAGTTTAAACTTTGTCACTGTTTCTCTTATGCAGTCTAAAATAACACTTTAAAAAAATAATTCATTTTATGGTTGTTGCTGAAAATATACACCGGAGAAAATACACACTGGAGAAAATACACCAGTTCAACAATTTCTTTTCTTTTTTCTTTATTGTGTTTTGGTGGAACTTTACATGGCAAGTTAGGTTTGAATTTTACAGTTTTAACACAAATTTTTCAATGACACTAGTGACATAATTTACAATATGACAATATTCCATTTGTGTTTTCATTTCATTTCTAGTACTCTAGTTTCTCTACTCCTTCACTTTTAAAGTAAATGCTGACATTTTGTTTTCATACAGATGGAATTTTAATAGAACATTGTTCTTACAGCTAATATCTTTTATTTTGTGGGTCACTCTACTCTTTTTTTTCCTATTATGATTTAATGAAAATATACATTCCCATGTTAACTTGCATGCCCACCTATATGCAGCTCCCATTGCTCTCCCTGCCCAGCGACAGCACTCTTCCTCTCTGCTCCCTACATGTCTTATCCTCCCAACAATCTCCTATCCCCACCTCACAACCCACGCCCCCTCCCCCAGAAAGAGGTCAGCAGGATGACATCCTGTAGATGCATAGAACCATAAATTGCACACACGATATGGTCATTCTGTGTTGCCAAGTCCAATACATTCCTGTCCAAGAGTTGACCTCCATTATGATTTATGGACAGGGTCAGCATCAGGGCCACAGGCCATACTCCTAGGGGAACTCCAAGGCCCGTGGACCATCAATTGCAGTCTTTTAATGGAGATCTCAGGGTACGCCCCTTATTATTCATGCCAGTGAGACTCAACTTTGTGAGTTCCATCACGGCATCACTGGTGGTGGCCGGGTACCATTTGGTTATTCTCGTCACAAGTCAATCTAGTCACCCACTCATGTAGGTCTGTCTGTCTTCTGGGTTCCCTTTCTCCCATGTTGTTTTGGTCCTTGGTGATCATCCATTCCTGCTAAGTTGTGACGATTTGCTGTAACCTCAGATGGCAGATTGGCAGCTTTTAAGACCCCAGATGCCACTCACCAATGTGGGGTGCAGAGGGCTCTTGTAGCAAAATGCTAGTTATGCCAACTGGCCTCAATTTCCCCTGAGAGCATAGTCCTCAGCTCCCTACCCCAACTACTCTGTCCTTGTAATATTGGATTAACATGGGAAGAGTAATCATGTTATGTTGAAGTCCAGTTAATATTGAACTTCTCTCTAAAGTGTGCTGTCCCAGATTTCACCCAAACAAATTTCTATCAACTATCTAATCTAAGCCCTCCCCCCGTAAGCCTCCCTCCTTCCCCAGCCTTGCAGTCATTGAAGAGTCTTTTCTTCTATGCATGAGTCGGTTTTCAAATTCTTATGGTAGTGTTCTTGTACAATATTTGTCCTTTTGTCGCTGACTACTTTCACTCAACATAATGCCCTCCAGTTGAAACCAGGTTATGCGATATTTCCTAAAATCATCATTGTTTTTTATCATTGCATAGTGTTCCAGTAAATATATATACCATAGTTTACCTGTCCATTCCTCTGTTGCTGAGCATCTGGGTTGATTACGTCTTTTTGCTCTTATGGACTATGCTGTGATAGACATTTGTGTGCGTATACCAGTTGGTGTGAATGACCTGGATTCTGTAGGATATATTCCCAACAGTGGAATTACTGGGTCAAATGGTATATCCAGATCCAGATTTTTAAGGAAGCACCAGATTGATTTCCAAAGAGGTTGTAACATTTTGCAATCCCACCAACAGTGTAGGAGAGTTCCAATTTCTCCACAGCCTCTCCAGCATTTGTTGTTTTGTGTTTTTTGAATCATGGCCAACCTTGTTGGGGTGAGATGGTATCTCATTGTCATTTTGATTTGAATTTCTTTAATAGCTAATGATCATGAGCATGTCTGCATGTGTTTTTTGGCCACCTGGATGTCGTCTTTAGAGAAGTATCTGTCCATCTCCTTGGCCCATTGCTTAATTGGATGATTTATCTTTTTCTTATTGATAGTTTGTAGTAACTTATAGATTATGGAGATCAGGCGTCCATCTGACATGCCAAGCCAAGCCAAGTGCCATCTGACATATAGTTGCCAAATATTTTTTTCCCATTCTGTAGGTGGCCGTTTAATTCTATTAATAAAGTCTTTGGATGAGCAAAAATGTTTGATTTTTAATAGTTCCCATTTATTTGTTTTCACTTCTGTTGTTTGTGGTTTGTTTGACAGATTTTGAAGTCTGTCTACATTGTGTATTAAACCTTCCATTGTTGTTCCTACTTTTTCATGGATGAGCTTTATCATTTTAGATTTCATATTTAGGTCTTTTACCCAATCTGAGTTGGTTTTTGTATAAGGTGTAAGATATGGGTCTTGTTTTAATTTATTGCAGATGGATAACAAATTTTGTCAGCATCATTTGTTGAAAAGATTGTTTTTATCCCAGTTTAATGTCTTAGGGACTTTGTCGAATATCAGCTGTTCATAGGAAGATGGTGTCGTGTCTGGGGTCTCAATTCTGTTCCATTGATCTATCTGTCTTTTTTTGTACCAGTACCAGGCTGTTTTGACTACTGTTTGACTACTGTTTTGACTACTGGCAGTGTAATAGGTTCTAAATCGGGTACTGAGAGACCTCCCAGTGTGTTCTTCTACTTCAGCAGAAGGAGCTTCTTCCCTTTCCAGACAAAGTTGGTAATTTGTTTCTCCATCTCATTAAAAAATGTCACTGGAATTTGTACTGGATTGCATTAATGTACATAGATTGCTTTGGGCAAAATAGACATTTTCACAATGTTAAGTCTTCCTATCCATGAGCAGGGTAATTTTCTCCATTTATGTAAGTCTCTCTTAGTTTCTTGTAGTAAGGACTTGTAGTTCTCTTTGTAAAGATCTGTTATTTCTCTAGTTAGATTTACTCCTAGGTACTTTATCTTCTTAGGAGCTATAGTAAATGGTATTGATTTGGTGATTTCTTTGTTAATAATCTCATTGGTGTAAAGCAATCCTACTGATTTACTTATTTTTGTCTTCTATCCTGAGACTTTGCTGAACTCTTCTATCAGTCTGAGAGGTTTACTTATGGATTCTTTAGGATTCTCTGTGTATACAGTCATATTATCTGCAAATAGGGAGATTTTTACTTCTTTGCTGATGCAGATGCTCTTTATTTCTTGGTGTTGTCTAAGTGCTCTGGCTAGAACTTCTAGTACAATATTGAATAAGAGAGATGACAGTGGGCATCCTATATAGTTCCTGTTCTCAAGGGAAACTGTTTCAGTCTCCATTCAGGATGATGTAGACAGTTGGTTTTGTATAAATGGTCTTTATCGCATTGAGGAATTTGCCGTCAATTCCTATTTTGCTGAGAGTTTTTAGCATGAATGGATGCTGGACTTTATCAAATGCCTTTTCTGCATAAATAGACAAAATCAGGTGATTCTTGTCTTTTGTGTTATTTATGTGGTTGATCACATTAATTTTCTGATGTTGAACCAGCCTTGCATCCCTGGTATGAATCCAACTTGGTCATGATAGATTATTTTTTGGATATGTTGTTGTATTCTATTGGCAAGAATTTTGTTGATGATTTTTGCATCTAGATTCATGAGTGATTTCAGTCTGTAGTGGTCCTTTTTGGTTGGGTCTTCCCTGGCTTTGGTACCAGGGTTATTCTGGCTTCGTAGAATGAGTTTGGGAGTACTCCATCCCTTTGTATACTGTGAAATTGTCTCAGTGGTATTGGAGATAACTCTTCTCTAAAAGCTTAGTAGTATTCTATGGTGAAGCCATCTGGGACCAGGGTTTTTTTGGTTGTCAGTTTTTTGATGACTTTTTCAATCTCTTCCTTTGTGATGGGTTTACTAAGTTCTGCTTCACCTTGGGGTAATTTTGGTAGGTGATATGAATCAAGGAATTTGTCCATTTCCTCTAGGTTTTCAAATTTCTTAGAGTACAGTCTTTCATAGTATTCTGTTACAATACTTTTCATTTCTGTTGGACCTGTTATGACAACTCCCCTCTCATTTCTTATTTGGGTTATTTGTTTCCTTTCCTGTTGTTCGATAGTAAGTTTAGACAATGGTTTGTCAATTTTGTTGATCTTTTCAAAAAACCAGATTCTGGTCTTATCAATTTTTTCAGGTGTTCTTCTATTCTCTAATTCATTTAGTTCTGCGACTCGACGGCACTTGGCTTGGCTGGCTAATCTTTATGATCTGTTTTCTTCTGGCGCCTGAGGGGTTCCTCTGTTGTTCTCTCTCTAGTTGTTTAAGCTGTAGGGGCAGTTCTTTGATTTCGTTTCTTTCTTCCTTCCAGAGGTGTGCATTTATGGAGACAGACTGACCTCTGAGCAGTGCTTTGGCTGTATCCCATAGGTTCTGGTAGGAAGTGTTTTCATTCTCATTGGAATCCATAAATTTATTTCATCCTTGATTTCTTGTATAACTCATGTCTTTTTGAGCAAGATGTTGTTCAATCTCTGAGTTCCACTTTCTATCTATGTTTTTCCTGCTATTGATTTTGACTTTTATGACTTTATGATCTGAGAAGATGCTTTGCATTAATTCAGTGGCATGGATTTTGTTGACAATTGCTTTATGTCCTAACAGATGATCTATTTTGGTGAATGTTCCATGTGCACTGGAGAAGAAGCTGTAGTTGTCTGCTGACGGATGGAAAGTTCTGTATATGTTGATGAGGTCTAGTTGGTTAATTGTGGCAATAAGGTCTTCTGTGTCTTTATTGAGCTTTTTTCTAGACTATCTGTCCAGTATTGAGAGTGTAGTGTTGAAGTCTCCCACTATTATTGCAGAGTGATCTGTCTCATTTCTGAGTGTAGTCAGTGTTTCTTCAATGTATTTAGGTGCTTTAATACTAGGTGTATTATATTTAATATTGTTATATCCTGTTTGTGTATTGAACCTTTCATCAATAGTGTCCATCTTTGTCTACGATGGTGGATCGTACATTAAAATCGATTTTATCTGAGATTAGACTTGCCATACCTGCTCTTCTTCATGTATTGTTAGCTTGACACATATTCTTCCATCCCTTAATTTTCAGTTTGTTCCTATCTTTAAGTCTAAAGTGAGTTTCTTGTAGGTAAATTGGATGAGTTATGTTTTTCGATCCAAGATGTCACTCAATGTCTCTTTACTGGAGTGTTCAGTCCATTCCTATTCAGTGTAATTATTGATAGGTATGTGTTCATTTCTGCCATTGTGATATGGTTGTTTTTGTGCTAATGTTTTCTCTGTTGTTCTTATTAATCTGTTTTGGGACTTTCTTTTTTGTAAGTTGATTTTTCACCTTTTTCGTGGTTGGTTTGTGGTTGTTGAGACTCCTGTATTACATTTCTTGATTTGATATGTTGCATCTTTGTTGTGCTTTACAGCTACCCTTAAGATCCTCCTTAATAAACTTTGTATAAACCCAATTACTATCATTCTTATCAACTTCCTGTCCATCTGGAAGAACCATAATGATTGTAGTACATCCCTCTTTTTAATATGATAACATCGTAGTTTTCATGATATGATCACTGGATTATTTCTTTCACTATTATAGCTTTGATTGTGTTTGGAGCCTTCCCTAAATGAGTAGGATTCTGGGTGATGTGTCATGTATTTTCTTCTAAAATCTAAAGTTAGTGGTTTCATTCTTCTAAGCCAAGAGATTCTTTCAGTATTTTTTGTAGCTTTGGTTTGGTTTCTACAAAGTCTCTGAGTTTCTGTTTATCTGTGAATGTCTTAATTTCATTTTCATATTTGAAAAACAGTTTTGAATGATATATAATTCTTGATTGGAAGTTATTCTCCTTCATAGCTTTGAATGTGTCATGCCACTGTCTCCATGCCAGCATTGTTTCTGCTGAGAAATCCAACGAAAGCTACAAGATCTCCCACTGAATGTCAGCTTTGCTTTGAGTCTTGCTGTCTTTAAGAGTTGCTGCTTATGTTTCATTTTGTTAAGCTTGATTATAATATGTCTTGGGGTCTTTTGAGATCTATATTGAGTGGCATTCGATATGCATCTGGGATATCTATATTCTCTTCCTTTATGATTTCTGGGAAATTTTCTCTCAGCAGCTCAGCAACGATACTCTCTGTGTTCTCAGGTGTCTGACCCTGCTCAGGAACTCCAATTAATCATAGATCATTCCTCTTAATAGAGTCCGACATACTTCTTAATACTTCTTCATTTTTCTTGTTTCTTTTTTCTGATTTCTCCTCATAGATGCCAGAGTCAGTAGCTCTGTCTTCTGAATCAGAAAGTCTATTTTCCATTTGTTCCATTCTGTTTTCTTGGCTTTGAATTGAGGTTTCTATCTCTTTGATTTTGTTCGTAATCTGTTGGATTTTGGAGTACTGGTGTTCCATCAGATCGAACAGCTTGCTTAATTTTTCATTTTGCTGTACTGCATTTTGTATAGCATCTAGTAGGGCTCTACTGTATAATCCTTTTGTATTCACCTTTCAATAGTTTCAGAAAAGTTTCTTCATCTTGAAGTTCTGAGGTGCTCTCTTTTCGGGCCTTCAGAAGCCACAGGTGATTTCTTAGTTACAATTTTCTCCAAAGTTTGTTGCTTTTGGGGCATTGTATGAGTCAATAGAGGCTGAGTCAGATGCTGTGAGGATCGACTGCAGTTGTTTCTCTGGTCTCTCTTGAAATGAGAGGTAAAAAGTATCTGACAACTTCCAAAGTCAGTCAGGTTTTCAGCTGTATAGGTCCCTCTTCCCAGCTGGCAAAGTAAGCACCTCTATATCGAACCTCAGATGTTATAAACATGTTGAAAATATAGATAGGCTGCTCCCCTGCTGGCCTCTGCTGTCAGGCCCCAGCTGTAGGCGACACTGTGTAGAATACTGCTTTCTTGCCAGAAAAGCACTCTCCTCTGGGCAGGCGCTGCTGCCTCCCAGCCCAGGAATTAGGTCCAGCTGAGGCGTCTGTATGGGTATATCCACCTCCCAGTGGAACAAGATGGTGTCCCACACAAGCTCACCACCTGGCTGGGATGAGGCTACTTTATTGCAGAGGCAGAAAGAGAGGCCAATGGTGCTGAGATGCACAGAGTCCACAGCCTCTGTTGCCTGGCCCCAGCCATAGGCAACCCTGTGTAAAATACTGCTTTTCTGTTGGAAAAGAGCTGTCCTGTGGGCAGGCACTGCCTCCCAGCATAGGAACTAGGTCCAGCTGGGGCCTCTGTATGGATGTCTCCGCCTCCCAGTGGATCAAGATGGGGTCCTGCACAAGCTTGGCACTGCCTCATATACTATATGTCGGGGGCAGAAAGAGAGGCCAAGGGTGCCAAGATGCACAGACTCTGAGGCTGGGCTCTCAAAATATAGCAATTTTTCTTGTCGATCCCACCAGCAGTACATATGAGATGAGCGGCTAGTCAAGTTCCCAGCTCCACCTGCCGGCTGAGACAGAGAAAAGTAAAATTAAAATGGTAAGTTACCTTTAGTCTGTGCAAGCCTACACTTGCTGAGAGTGGGGTCAGTGAAAGAGAGGAGGTTTTGTGTTCAGTGGTATGAAGTCCAAATTAACAGCCCTATGCCACATCCTAGGGCTCACTAGCTGTCCAGAAGGCTTTGTTTAATTATCAGTTCAAGTCTTGGTTTACAGATGGACTTAGGGAAATGTGTGTTTAGTCTACCATCTTGACTCCACCTCCCAACAATTTTTAATTATACAATTCATTCTTCAAGTTGTACAGCCATTCTTACCTTCTTTTCATCACCATTATTTCCTGTTTTTGTTATTGTTGCTTTTTTAACACTTTTTAAAAAATATGAAACACTTCACAAATTTGCTTGTCAACCCTGTGTAGGGGCCATGCTAATGTTCTCTGTAGCATTTCAGTTGTAGTGTATGTGCTGCTGAAGTGAGCACTGTTATTTCTTGCTTGCGTATATTTTCAGTATCATTGCTGAAAATTGCTCCTGAAGCAGCTTCATGTAACCAGAGGAAATACTGCTTGTTTCACATTAAATTATATTAACATAGATTAAATGGCTTCTCAATCCTGTCATTAAATCCCCCAGTAAATTTGCTTTCTGACTTTCTAGATGGCTGTGTAATACCATTTTCTTACTGGTTAAGTCTGTAACACTCTGTAAATGACTTCTGACATGAACTACCTGGAGTACGACAAATTTCCCATTTAAAAACATAGTTCTCTGCAAGACTATCCTTACTTCAGACAATCACAACCTGAAGGATTCCCAGGGCTGCTCTGACTTCTCATGAGCTTGGCTGAAAATTCCATGGGCCTGTATTACTACCTGAGTTTTGATAATTGTTAGAAGGACATACAGAATTCACTGAAAGTGCTATAATTATGACTTATACACAGTTTTATTTATTTATATGCAGTTTTATTATGGCATAAGGATTAAAATCAGAACCAATCAATGGGAAAGATACATAAGATACATAAGGCAACATGTAAGAGGACCCCAAATGTGAAACTTCTGTGTCACCAGGGCCGTGTCACCCTCCTCACGCATAGATGTATGTCAACTATTGTCAATCAAGAAGCTCACCAAGCTTCAGTGTCAAGAGGTTTAGTTGGGGCTCACTGCATAGGTATGGACAATTGAAATATTGCCCTTGTGATTCAACTCAATCTCCAGCCCCCCTACCCTGCTGCTTCAGGTTGATATCACATGGCTCAAAGCTTAAAACCTCCAATTACAGGGTTAGACCTTCTGGCATGAGCAGCACCCCATAGAGTCATCTTGTTAACATAAACTATTGAAAGTGTGACCATTAGTCCTTAACATGCACAGGTATGATCTCAGGTGCCCACCATGAAAGACAAAGAGTATAAGCACTTGAGAAATTCCAGGGGTTTAAAGTTTATCTCCTGGGAACCAGGGACAAAGGACAGACATCTTTTTGAGCAAAGTTAATTCTTCACTACACACACCTCTCTCTCATTTATCATCATTCATTGATGGCTTTTACTGAAAAACTAAAAACATCCAGAAGAAAACTACCTATCTTCCCACCACCAGATGTACCAGCCTACCTCATCTATACTCATATATGCTGCCTTCCATCTTGTTACCCTCTCCTCTCCACACTCACCTGCATACAAGGACTGCCAATTAAGTTTGTGAAGAATTCCTCCTAGTAAAAGTGCTAGATACCTCAGTGCTGCATATCACTACAATCACCTTTGAAGTACTCCCCTTGGGAAGCTATGCACTCAGGCCAGAGCCTAGTCCACTCTTCAAAGCAATTTTGGAACTCTTTTTCTGGAATGACCATCAGAGCCATCACGGTATTATCCTTGATGTCCTAAATGTCTTCAAAATGTCTTTGTTTCAATATTTCCTTTATACTCTGGTAAAGAAAAGAGTAGTTGGGGGCCAGATCAGGTGATTAGGGAAGCTGTTCCAACACAGTTATTTGTTAACTGGCTGAAAACTCCATCACAGACAACTATACAATCAAGTTTGCAAACCTTCCACCATGCCACCATGTGCAATGACCATTCCAGAAAGAGATCCAAAATTGCTTTGAAGGGTGGACTAGGCACTGGCAGTGGTGCATAGCTTCCCAAGGGGAGTACTTTGAAGGTAACCATAGTGACATGCAGCAGAGAGGTATGTAACACTTAGAACAATTAAGTTCATGAACTTCATTGTCAGTCTTTGTAACCAGCATTTTCTTCTCCCATCTGTCAATTACATCACACTTAATATTTCAGTAACTCCTATCTCAAAATTCTTTTATTTATCACTACCTCTTTGTTATGGTGCAAATTTCTGTTCTTCCTATATGCAAAAGTACTTGAAAGAATTGTCTTTGCTTCTGCTTTGTCACCTCCATTATCTCTTTTGTACAGTCATATCAGGTTTTCATCCTCTGATTGACCAAGTCCACTTTTGTCAAGTCAAAAACAACCTCCTCATCTCACCAAATACAGTAGATTATTCTGAGTCCTTCATTTTATTTGGATTCTCAGAAGTATTTGCTTACCTTTCTCAATGCTCCTTGCAGGCTTGGTTTCTGGAGCATCACGTTTTCTTTTTTTCTACCTCACTGATGGCTCCTCATTAGTCTCTTTGGCCAGCTTCTCTTCCTTTTATCAACCTCAGCTCTCTTTTCTATCTACATGTACTTCCTAGGTGAGCTCATTAAAATCTAAAGAGTCAGAATTTATATCTCACATCTAACTGTCTATCCTGAGCCTTTTACATGTACATCCAACTTGAATTGATAATGCCATTTTTTTTTTTGGTTATAGTAATCTCAAAAATAGCATGTCTTGAACCAGACACTTGACTTACAGTCCTGATTTACCTTTCTTTGCCAAATATTCCCATCTTTGTAATGGGATCCAAAAATTACCCAGTTCCCTGATTTAAAAACTAGTAGTTAGTCTTATTTGCTTACTTTTACTTCCACCACCAAATCCATCACAATGTCCTGTTGACTTTAAATTCAAAGTGTTTCCCAAATTTGAACACATCACTTGAGCTTCTTCATAGCCAACTCTGTCTTCCAAACCACTATCATTTGTTGCCTATTTGAAGCAATCTCTGAACTGTTCTGTCTCCTTCCTTCCACTTTTACTTCCCAGCAGTATTTTATCCCACAACAGCCAGA
Organism: Heterohyrax brucei; assembly: GCA_028571685.1. NCBI lineage: Eukaryota > Metazoa > Chordata > Mammalia > Hyracoidea > Procaviidae > Heterohyrax > Heterohyrax brucei. Next base: position 147,296,252 of record CM053143.1, read on the forward strand.
TAAATCTTTCTAAAAAGTATATGAGCAGTACTAGTGTCTCAAGCTCAGAACTGTCAATGGTTTTCATTCATCTTTAGAATAAAACTAAACCTCATTTCCATAACTTACAGGCTTGTTTCAAGTTGTGGAGCTACATTGCAGAAAGCTGTTTGGCCTTAGGTCTTGATTCCTGAGAGCTGGACCAACATCTGAGGCTAATGAGTAGGGTTGAAAAGTCCAAAAGAGAATGCCTGGGAGCCCTATGCTGACTAAGTATCATGAGGAATGATATAATCCACCCTGGCTATGTGCTGAAGTTCACAAAGGTCCTGGAAAATGAAGACTCAGAGAGCTTCCTGATTGGTGACTATGCATGGGAGAGGTTAATACGCACCTCCCTGGAACATGGAAGCTCCTAGATCTTGCCCTATATATCTCTTCATTTGTATTCTTTTTTGTTATATTTAAACTGTTTGTCAGAGTTTTGCTATCTCTATGAACGTTGTGAGTCATTCTAGCAAAGTAGCCAAAGGAGTAGGTGGAGCTGTCTGACCTGAAGTAGAGGTAGTCATGTGGAGTCTACGTCTTGCAGCTAGTCCACTGAGGGTGTGCAGGAAAATTCTAGGTTTGGGGCCAGCTGGTCTGAAGTGAAGAGAAACAAGAAGGACCCCAAAGCTTGTAGTAAAGGAGTAATTAAGACTGACAGAGCTCACACTGATGTCTGGCAGTGAGAGAGAGAAGGGCTGCAAGGGCAGCTGCAACCTGAACTGAAAAGGGAGAAGTTCAGCTTTTCCTAGGATGTAGCTGGCATAGCTTCCATGGATGTTAATTGTAGATCCAAGTAAAATGAAATCCTTGACAACTGCAATCTTTTTGCTGCTTATTATAATGTCCGTTCTTGGTTCAAGTAAAGATTTTTGTTTTCTTTATGTTAAGGTATAATCCCCACTGAAGGCTGTAGTCTTTGAGTTACATCACAAGTGCTTCAAGTTCTCTTTACTTTCAGCAAGCAAGGTTGTGTCACCTGCTTATTGCAGGTTGTAAGTTAGTGATCCTCCAATCCTGATACCACATTCTTCTTCAGATTGTTCAGCTGTTGAATTATTTGCTCAGCACACAGACTGAATAAGTATGGTGAAAGAATACAACCTGACACACACCTTTTCTGATTTTAAACCATGAAGTATCCCCTCATTCTATTTGAATGACTGCTTCTTCATCGATGTATAGTTTCTTCATGAACACAATTTAAGTGTTCTGTGATGTCCATTCTTTGCAATGTTGTCCTTAATCTGTTATGATTCATGCAGTCAAATTGCTTTGCATAGTCAATAAAACCCAGGTCAACATCTTTCTGGTAGTCTCAGCTTTCAGCTAGGATAATCTAACATCAGCATTGATGTCTTTTGTTCCATATTCTCTTCTTGATCTGGCTTGAAATTTTGGCAGTTCTCTGTTGATGTGCTACTGCAACCACTTTTGAATTATCTTCAAGAAAATTGACTTGTGTATTGTGTTAGCGATAGTCTTTGAGAATTTCTGCATTACACTGGATTACCTTTGTTTGGAATATGAGCAAATATGGATCTCTTCCAGTCAGTTAACTAGGTAGCTGTCATCCAAATTTCCTGGCGTATACATGTGAGCTCCTTCAGTGCTACATCCAGTTTGTTAAAGCATCTCAATTGGCATTCCATCAATTCCTCAAGGCTTGTTTTTCGCCAGTTCCTGCAGTGCATCTTGAACTTCTTTCACTACCATTGGTTCTTGATCAAACATTATCTCCTGAAATGGATGAATGTCAACCAGTTCTTTTTGGTATAGTGACTGTATTTCTTTCCTCTTTTTTTCATGCTTCCTGCCTTGTTCAGTACTTTGTCATAGACTCCTTCAAAATTGCAATTTAAGGCTTGATTTTTTTTTTTTTCCATTTCTTTCAGCTTGAGACATAGTGATCATATTCTTTCTTTTTGGTTTTCTGACTCCAAGTCAGAAATACTCCAAGTAAAGTATTTTATTATAATACTTTACTTTGTCTTCTTGAACCATCCTTTGAAATCTTATGTTTATCTATTTTGCCTCATCATTTCTTCCATTAGCTTTAGTTACTGTGTGTTCAGAAGCAAGTTTCAGAGTCTATTCTGACACTTATTTTCGACTTCTCTTTCTTTCCTGCCTTTTTGATGACTTCGTTTCTTCCTTCACATACAATGTGCTTGATATCATCCCACAGTTTGTCTGGTCTTTTGTTATAGCATTCATTGCATCATATCTGCCACATCCGGCACCCCAGCGGCCAGCGCTGGATCGGGTCTGAGGCCGCAGTGCACAGGTGAAAGGATGAGAAATCTCATGTGTGAACACATGTCACTCATGCATAAAACACATCACTCACACAAGAACAAATAAACACATCACACAAGACAAAGTTGGGGACAGCTGGCACCATAGTCTCTGATGGAGAATCATGGACCCCAGTCTGCTAACACAAGCTTTATTTTTAGGCTTTACAGGTAGGAGGTCAACAGGGTGGTGCATAGCCAAAAATGGTCATGATCTTTGTTACAAAACAAAGGATAGGAACATGCAAATAGTTTTAACCTGAGCCGAAATCCTGTAAACAATTTCAAGGAAACAGTTCTTAGCTAAGCACTTATTATTTTACAAAAGGTTTTGCCTGAGTCAGTTAAACTGCAAATGGTTTCAAGGAGATAGTTAGCCAGAATTGCAAATGGTTCAGCCTAGACCCATTATACTTCAAACAGTTTCAAGGCACCAAGCAACATGAGGAGAGGGAGGAGGGAGCAAGGGGGCTAGGACACAACAGCTTCCAGCGGCAGCACAAATCTGTCCTTGAGATAGTCCCTAAATTCAAACGGGGTACCCTCAGGGCCATACTTTGTTCTTTTATATATTCTAATTTTCTTCAACTTCAACTTGAACTTGCACTGAGCAATTAATGATCTGTTCTGATGGATGATATTTCACTTCGCCATTGTCTCTTTCCAGATATAGTCAATTTGATACCTGTATTCCATTTGGTAAGGGCCATATGTATAGACACCATTTATATCGGTGGAAAAAATATATTTGTAATGAAGAAATTATTGGCCTTACAGAATTCCATCATGCAATCTCTGGTACCATTTCTATCACCAAAGCCATATATTCCAACTACTGATCCTTCTTCTTTGCTTCCAACTTTCACATTCCAATCACCAATAATTATCAGTTTCTCTTGACTGCATGTTTGATCAATTTCATACTACTGAAATTGGTAAAAATCTTCAGTTTTTTCATCCGTGACATTAGTGGTTGGGGTGAATAAATCTGAATAATAGTTGCATTAACTCATCTTTCTTGCAGGCATATGGATATTATCCTATCACTGACAGCATTATACTTCAGAATAGATCTTGCAGTATTATTTTTGAGGATGAATATGATGCCATTTCTCTTCAGTTTGTCATCCCCTACATGGTAGACCATGTAATTGTCAGGTTCAGAATGACCAACACTAGTCCACATCAACTCAGTAACACATGTGATACTGACCTTTATGCATTCCATTCCATTTTTGATGACTTCCAATTTTCCTAAATTCCTACTTTGTGCATTCTGATTATTAATGAATGTCTGCTGCTGTTTCTTCTCATTTGGAATTGTGCCACATCAGCAAATGAAGGTTACGAAAAGCTTGACTATGCACACCATTAAGACTGGCTCTACTTTGAGAAGGCTGCTCTTACCCATGTTGCATTTTGAGAGCTTTCAAACTGAACAGCTGTAGTTTCAAAACCAGGTAAAGCTGATTCATAACTGATACCATCAGTTACCAAATGTTCTAGGTAAAACGGAATACCAAATATTAGGATTATCACAGATTAATGAAATATGGAGATTATCACAGATTAATGAAATAATAGAGTTCTCTTAAATTCTTGGTGTTTCTGATGGTCCTATTGTCCTGCTGACTTTCAGCTTAAAGGAGGTGAAGCAAAATGGTATTGCTATAAAACTTCATTATATTGCTTAGAGATACACTTACATTATGGACTTAACCTTTTTACATTGTTGAAAATACTTTTATTAAAAGAAAAAACACAAAAACCAAATGACCATTGGAGATAAAAGTTGCTCTAAATTCAGTATGTAAGGTGACACTTTTCTGTGTGCACAAATAGAGTAATACAAGTAAAAGGTTTGCTTTTTAAAAATGTGTAACATTATATAGAAATTCACATAACATAAAAAAGACCATAAACGAATACTATTTTTTTTCATAAAAGTAAAAAAAAAGAATAAATCATATTTCCTAATAGAAGAATTTTGGAATATCTAAGAATTAGGTGAAAAGAAACAAATGTTCTAGGTAAAACTGATTATCAAATATTAGGAACACAGATTATCACTGAGTGAGAAGACTGGGTTTCATAAAGGAATCTCTCCCAAATAAATGTATAGACTTAATATAATTCCAATTAAAATCCAGGGCTTTTATTTTGAAAGTCGGCAATGTGACTTTAAATTAATCTGGACAAGTAGCAAACATGTAACAGGGAAAAATTGGAAACAATCTAAAAATTCGTTTCAATAGGGAATGGGTTAAATAAACTTGTTCAACTCTGTGGTTGAATTCTAGGTGACTCAGAAAATAGTATGTTGGAAAATCATGGCATAAGGAAATACATGTATTAAGTTTTCACAATTTTGATATTTACTGTGGAATTAATATGAACTCGCCTAGATGTTTTATAGGTATCAACACAATAATTATGAATGCTTTTATCACACCTCCATTTAACAGGAGAGCTTCATGCATTGCAGATAAACCAAATTACTTCCCAAAGGTTATTTGTACTCTTTGCTAGGACTTGAACTGGACAAGTTTGATTGCAGATTCTATCATCGCTGTCTGTTACTGAGCAACAGTCTCATTCTACCTTTATGGACATCACTATGTCTACTACTTATTTTACTCACTTCCCTTGAACTGACCCAGACAAAGCCAATGAGTTTTTCTTCCAGGGAAAAATAGCATGGTAAAAAGGCAAAGAACACAGACTGTCTAATGGAATTAAAGTGGTTATCTATATTATTCTTGGGTTCATTTCTTAACTGTATGTAAAATGAGCTGTGCAGATTCAGATCTAGTTTGAATTTGGATATAGGTCCTTTCCTCCATTCCAAGTAGTGTGTGTGTTATGTGGATGTATATAGAATACAGGAATTTTCATTTATATTATTTTTTTAATAAATGGTAAGATTTATTCTTGACCAGTAGAGTGTGTTTTATGGAAAATAGTAAAGTGGAAAGTGACAGGAAGCACATTTGAGGTAAACAGCTGGCGAATCTCTGCAGCAGCCTCCACACCACTGATGATCCCCACCCCCCGACAGCCTGTGCCCGAGTGTTTGCTGCCTTCTTTAGACCATGTTCCTGGAAAACCATCTTTCCCCCCTTTTCTCAAATATTTTCAACTTCTTTTCATTAAATATGAGAATGTAACATTTTTTCCCTCATTTCTGTTTTACTTGTTGGATGAAAGTCACAGACTGCATGCCAAAGGTAAGCACATATTTGGAGATCAGAGGCAGCCTTGATTTTGAAGGAATGATTGGGGACATGTGCTGAAAATAAAAGTCCTAAATTACTCAAACTGAAGTGCCCCAGTTCACAATAGTTTAACTAGGGCAGTGGCCTTTGAAACACTTAATGACAGTTTTCTATTCTGCTCTGGCTCGAAGTGAAAAATGCCAGTAACAAAACTACACTACTGATCTCCTACTCCTCTTTTTCGTGGGGCACTACGGGTTTCGCTCTTATCTCTTTCTCAGTGACACAATCAAGGATCTGTAGCTCTCCAACTCTGAGTGGAAGTCTGGAATGAATTTTTTGGCTTAAAAAGGCAGCCAGGCTGTGCCATCAGGAATCCATGATTGTGACCAAATACATATTTAAGATAGATACATGGATTGTTGTACTGCTAAGTAGACATGTTGTTGCTGTTAGTGCTTTTGAGTTGATTCTGACTCACAGGCACCCTATGCACAACAGAATGGAACAGAGCTCAGTTCTGAGCCATGCTCACAATCGTTTTCATCCTTAAGCCCATTGTTGCAGTCCCTGTGTCAGTCCATCCTGTTGAAGATCTTCCTCTTTTCCACTGACCCTCTACTTTACCAGGCATGCTGGCCTTCTCCAAGGACTGATTCCTCCTGACAACACGCCCAGAGTATAGAAGACACTGACTTGCCTTTCTTGCTCCCAAGGAGCACTCTGGTTGGAAATCTTCCAAAACAGATTTGTTTGCCCTTTTGGCAATCTGTGGTACATTCAATATTCTTCTCCAACACCATAATTCAAAGGCACCAATTCTTCTTCTGCCTTCCTTATTCATTGTCCAGCTTTCATGCCTATGATATGGTTGAAAATACCATCAGGCTCACCTTAGTCTTCAAGGTGACTTCTTTCCTTTTCAACAATTTAAAGTGTTCTTTTGTAGCAGATTTTCCCAGTGCAATGCATCTTTTAGTTTCTTGACTGCTGCTTCCATGGGTGTTGATTATGTAACCAAGTAAAATCCTTGAAAATCAGTCTTTTCTCCGTTCTCATGACATTGCTTACTGGTCTAGTTGCGAGGATTTTTGTTTTCTTGATGTTGAGGTGCAGCCCATACTGAAAGTTGTGGTCTTTGCTCTTCATCAGTGTTGCAAGTCCTCTTTACTTTCAGCAAGCAAGATTGTGTCGTCTACATAATGCAGGTTGTTAATGAGTCATCCTCCAATACTGATGCCTCGTTCTTCTTCATATAGTCCATCTTCTCAGCTTATTTGCTCAGCATACAGATTGGAAAGGCATGGTGAAAGGATACAACCCTGACACACACCTTTCCTGACTTTAAACCAGGCAGTGTACCCTCGTTCTGTTTGTACAACTGCCTCTTGATCCACGTACAGATTTCTCATTAACATAAGTATTCCGTAATTTCCATTCTGATTAGACATGTAGAGTGGTGAAAATATGAACCAGACATTTAAAATCAAAGAGAGAAGGGAGGTAAGAAGGGAGGCAGAGAGGGAGTATAGACTTTGGTACTATGCCTGCTCCTATGCGAAGCTTAGTGACTTTAAAACCATCACATGTTTTCCTCAATCTCAGTTTCTTTACATAGAAAATGGAGTGAATGATTCAAAGTTTAGAAACTCCTTATGGGGTTTAAATAAATTGTTGAATAAAAATTGCCTACTCCGGTGCCTGGCACATAGTAAATACTTAAGCAATGGAAACTTGCCACATTAGTACCAATCCTCAGGGGAGAAAATTTAGGAAAGGCTGTTTAATTTTTCACTATATTATGGATGAAAGGATGATGACCTTGTAACTGACATACACTCCTAGTAGAAAATAATTAATTCGACATGGGAAGGGATTGGGGAAGAAGATCATATCAAGGCCAACTAGATATTTTTTAGGTATTATTGGAAATAGTAACACAGTTTTATGAATTTAAAAGAACAGTATTTATGCAAAGATCAGTATTTGGCTGCCAAGTGCTTGAGCAACTTTCTTATTTTGCAGATGCTCCTCATCTCCCAATGCAGAAACCAAAGTGGACAGTCATGCCCACTCTCAGATCTCTGACAGTAGTGACATGTGAACTAGAACCCCCCCCAGTTGGATGCTCCTGTCCAGCCCCTGGCATACTGATAAGGGAAGCCAAGAGCAGAGAGACAGAGATACTCGTGGAAACAGAAGAGCAGATTCGAGCCGTGGTACGGCTCTGCATATAGAACAGCGATACCTGCTAGGGCAGCGTTGCTCACATTTCTCACTGGCGAAACCTGGGCTGTGTCCCCTGACTAGTATTTTTCAGTTTATACTTTTTTACCAAGCTTGTATCTCCATACTTAAGATTGATTCTATAATGTATCCTAATTCTTACTTACAAATCCCTTAAAAAAATAATCAGAGTGAATTTCTGTTGCTTGCAATGAAGAACTCTGATGGTATTGGTAAATGAGTGAAGGTTTCTTGGCAAAACCAAACCTTTGGAGTTTGAATAAGTTGTCATAGTATTGTGGGCTTAAATAAGTGTTATTCTTTAGGTTGTCTGAGACGATATAATTATTACGCTTTTTGTATTACTGATATATTTAGCACTTAGCACCTAAACTGCCATTGCAGTGGTATTATTATCACAAAAAAAGAAAACAACACAAATAAAAGCCTCCACAAAAGTGTCACTTGAAATTTACTGTAATTTGGGGAGACAGTTTTAGTAACTCTAGTGTAATTCATAGATTCTGATTATAGACTGAGATCTGGGTTATGTCTGTTCCAACAGCAAAACTTCAAGACTGATTAAAGCCCATCCCTGATGCTGTATACAGACAAACAAGCCAAGGTGAAGGAACTCTAGCCTGCACAGACTTGCTTGGAAGTAGTTAGGCAGGCTTTTCTTCCAGGGAACCTCAGTGGACTTGAACCGCAACATTTCAGTTGGCATCTGCTAGCATTAGCCATTTGCATCCACGGAAGAGTATGTTAAGTGTTTTATGGAGATAGAGTCGAAGGCAGGAGTAGAATGATAAAGAACACTGACCAAAGCCAGAGCAGTCAGAGGGGTCCCTGTCACTGACAAAGTGAAAAGTTTTCACAGACTTTCAGTCACAACCTGTAACCAGCCGCAGAGAGATAATCATCTAAACAGGCAGTGCAGTCTGTCTTTCCTTTAAAATGTGAAAACTGGGGATTTCAGTCGTATTTGATCAAAAGTGTGGGCCATGTAAATAAAAGAACTTTCTGAGCTACCCTAGGGAGGGGTCATTTATTGAACAAACAGGGATGAGAGAAGCCGTTATAACAAGTACAAGCAAGGTGGTTCTTCTGTCAAAAGTGATTTTGAAGAAATTTTATAGAATACTTTCAGATTTCTTGGATTCTTTCAGAATGTGATTTTAGGTGCCCCAAAATACTGTTTAGTGTTTTTCTGTGAATGGTACTTTTCATTTGCCTAGGGAGATTGCTGAAGTAAACTCCAAAAGGAACATACAGAACAAGTGGGAGCATTTTTATTCCTGACTTAGTCATCTAGCGCTGCTATAACAGAAATACCGCAAAGGGATGGCTTGAACAGAAGTAGGCTAAAAAGTTCAAATTCAGGGCGTCACCTCCAGGGGAAGCCTTTCTCTGTTGGCTCAAGGGGAAGGTCCTTATTGTCAGTCTGCCCCTGGACTGGGAACTTGAGAGGCACAGGGACTCTAGGTCCAAAGGACATGCTTTGCTCCTGGCATTGCTTCTTTCCTGACAGCATGAAGTCCCCAACTCTCTGCTTGCTTCTTTATATCCCAAGAGACTGCCTCAAGGCTCAATATAATCTTAGAGATTGAATCCTGCCTCGCTAACACAATCACAGCCCATCCTCCCTCATTAGCATTGTAGAGTCAGAATTTTCACCAATGGGAACATTACACAAAACCAGAAATCATAACCTAGCCAAACTGCTGCACACATTTGTTGGGGGATGCAATTCAAGTGATGAAAATTCTTAACATTATTTTTGTAATTACTGATTATGAAAGCATTTATTTTATATCTACATAAAATGATTTTAGCTGTTTTCTCTGCAAAGAATCATAGAGTCAGGAATGGATTACCCAATAAGCCAGATGTTCCTTGAGACCACGGTCCCCACAGTCCTGAGTCCAGCAATTCAGTCCATCAGGGAGTTTGGATGTGTCTACAGAACTTCCACAACCATGCCTTGCGTAAGTTGTGCTGGCTTCCCTGGTAGTGTGTACTATCTTACTCTTCATCAAAGTTACTGCTTATCTATTTTCTATTTAATGTTTTTCCATCCCTGCCCCGCCCTCCCTGGTAACCATCAAAAATTGTTTCCTTTTATGCGTAAACCTTTTCATCAATTTTCACAGTAGTGGTCTTACACAACGCCTGTCCCACTGTGACTGACTAATTTCACTCAGCATAATGCCGTTATGAGATGACATATGTTTTTGCCAGGATCTTCTGCTAAAATGGCTGATCTTTCCCTGTTTCATGGTTTTTGGGCCCTTGCTGAACATCAACCAACTGTAGGTGGATGGATTTGCATCTGCGTCCTCAATTCTGTTCCACTGGTTGGTGTATCTGTCCTTGTACCAGTACAATGCATCTTTGTTCCTAAGGTAAATCTCTTGTAAACAGGATATTGATGGATCCTGTTTTTGATACTGTTCTATCACTCTGTCTGTGGATGCATTTACTCCATTTACATTCAGTCTAGTTATTGAGTGAAGTTATTGCTCTCATTTTGTAGTGATTTTTTTGTGGTGCTGCAATTTTCTTCATTCTTCGTGTTCTGTGTTGAACTCCTTTGGTTTGTGGATTTCTTCTTTTTTAAAAAAAATTGTAGGTTTTGTTTTATTGAGAATTTATGTTTTATTCCTTTATTTTGATGAGTAATGAGTAGGGTTTTTTTTTCTTTTAACTTTCTTTGTGGTTACCTTGAAATTTACTCTTATCTTTCTAGGTTTTAACCTGTGTATTATTACTTGGCATCAACTTGCCTTCTACTACGTTAGAAAGTTCTATATTTACACCATCTATTCCTTCTTTTATTACTCTAATATTGTCATTTACCAATTAATCTCTCTCATTCCCTGTTCCCTGTTGTAATTCTTTTGGTTTGGATTACTTCTTGAGAGTTCATTTCCTAGGCTGGCATCTGGCTGGTACAGTCTTGCATCTTAGATTTAGGCTGTAGTCTGAGGACTAAAGGGCTACCTTCAATAATTCTTGTCACTTTGGTTCAGGTTTTGCATATTCCCTTAATTTCTATTTATCTGGAAATTTCTTTATTTCATCTCATATTTGAATAAGAGTTTTGCAAGTCAATGGCACTTGGCTGGCCTGGTATTATTCTTGGCTGACAATTTTTTTTTCTTTCAAGGTTATATATGTGTCATCCCATTGTGTTCATGCCTTCATGGTTTCCGCCAAATGATCAGAGTTCACTCTTACTGTTTCTCATCTGTAGGTTTTCTTTTTTTCTCAAGTTACTCTCAGAATTTTTTATTTGCCTTTGGTTTTAGTGAACATTATTATGACATACACAGGAACCTCAGGTCCAAAGGACATGCTCTGCTTTTGGTCATGCTTTCTTGGTGGTGTGAGGTTCCTATGCCAAGATGCTCTCCTGGAATTTGGACTCAGCCACCTGGACTGTGATAACTTCTCTTGTTGAGTGGACTTGTAAATGGATTTGTGGCTTTCTGGACTGTGCCAATAAAGTTTTCTCTTCATGAAGGCTTCCACTTGTGGTGTTTTCTGTTGGAGCACTACCAGGTGACTAAAGCAGAATTTGGTATCAGGAGTTGGGTACTGCTCTAACAAGTACCTAAAATGTGGAAGCTTTTTTTTGAAACTGTGAATGGATGGAAGAAGGAACTGAAGAGAACTACTAGCACCTGAGAGGGCAGCAGATGGTGGGAAAAGCAGCAGTGGCAGCAAACTGGCAGCAGCTGAACCAGGAGCTGACCCTTGGAGCAAGAATGCTGAATGCCTGTGCACAGGAGGCTTCCTGGAGGATTGGGGTACCTCCAGGCACTTGAATTGGTAGAGCTAGGCTTGTTGACCCATGGAACAAGACAGCGGAATGTCTATGTGCAGGAGGCTACTTGATGGAGTGGGGTGCCTCTGAGTACTTGAATCAGTGGAGCTACAGAGCTTTGGAAAGCTTGCCCCTGCAGGGCAGATATGGGCTTGAGGCTAGGACCGTGAGGCCATGGGAAGCAGAAGCTGATGAGACAAGGCTGATGAGAGACTGAGCTGCCTCAGTCTCAGAAGCCAGGGTCTTCTTTGTGGGAGTAGAATTGCCACTCAGTTGGGCATAGGGTGCACCTAAAGCGAGGGGGCAGAGTTGCTGTCCAAGTGGGCCTAGAAGGTGGAGCTGAAGCTGAGGAGTCTCCACTCAGAATCTGGAGAGTGTGGCCAATACCTAGCGTCTGAAAGGAAGGGTTGTAAAATGTCTCAGAGTCTACAGTATTGTTTTTGAAGCCATGAAGGCTAATGTACTGTGTTAATTTGCTAAGTGTCTATTATGCTTTTCCCTGCAATTTCTCCATTTCTAATGAAAATGTGTAATCTGTGCTTGCCTGTTATATCATTGTATTTTGGAAAGATAACATGTGTTCTGGATTTCACAGCTGAGGAGAAATTTGTGGATTTTGGACTTGGACTGTTGCTGTGCTATGAATGAAGACAGTTGCCATGCCATGAGGAGTATTGCTTTGCTATGGATGAATATATTTTGTATGTTCTAATGATATGATTTTCATTTTGGGGGGCCAAAGGGTGGAATTTTGTGGGTTGGATTGTGTCCCCCCAAAAATGTGTGTGTTGACTTCACCTAGCTATGAGTCCCAATATCGCCATTCCTCCCAAGAGTTGTGAATTCTGCCTCTGTGATGTGATGAGGGAGAATGGGCACTAGTTGTGTTGGTGAGGCAGGGTTCAAGCTACAGGATTGTGGGATATAAGGGAGAGAAGTGAGCAGTGGACGTTGGGAACCTCATACCACCAAGACAGAAGCACCGAGAGCAGAGTGCATCCTTCATACCTGAAGTTCCTATGCCAAGATGCTCTCTTTGAATTTGGGCTCAGCCACCCAGACTGTGATAACTTCTCTTGTTGAATTGAGTAACTTCTCTTGTAACTTGTAAATGGATCTGTGGCTTACTAGACTGTGACAATAAAGGTTTCTCTTCATGAAGCCTTGCACTTGTAGTATTTTCTGTTGGAGCAGTACCAGGTGACTAAAATAGGTACTATTTAGTCCATTTCAATTCACAACTAGCCTATGCACAACAAAATGAAACACTGACCAGTCTTGTGCCACGTCCACTGTGCTTAAGCCTATGTTGCAGCCACAGTCAATCCATATCAATGATAGTCTTGCTCTGTTTTGCTGATCCTCCATTCTACCAAGCATGATGTCCTTTTCCAGGGACTGATTCTTCCTAACAGCATGTCCAAAGTATGTAAGATGTATCCTTGTGATTTTTGCTTCCAAGAAGTACTCTGATTATACTTCTTTCAGAACGTATCTGTTTGTTCTTTCTACAGTCCACGGTTCATTCGATATTCTTCTCCAACACCATAATTTAAAGGCATCAATTCTTCTGTCTTCCTTGTGTATTGTCAAGGTTTTGGACCATATGATGCAATTGAAAATAATCATGGCTGTGTCAGGCACATTTTAGTCTTCAAGGCAGCATCCTTACTCTTCAGTACTTTAAAGAGGTCCTTTGCAGAAGATTTTCCCAGTACAATGCATCTTTTAATTTCTTGGTGTGATTGTGGATACAAGTAAAATGAAATCCCTGACAACCTCAGTCTTTTCTCCATTTATCATGATGTTGCTTACTGGTTCAGTTGTGAGGATATTTTGTTTTCTTGATGTTGAGGTGCAATCTATAATGAAGGCTGTGGTCTTTGATCTTCATCAGTAAGTGTTTCAAATATTTTTCACTTCCAGCTAGCAAGATGATGTCATCTGTGTAATGCAGGTTGTTAATGAGTTGTCCTCCAATCTTGCTGCCTCATTCTTCTTCATATAATCCAGCTTCTTGGATTATTTGTTCAGCATACAGATTGAAAAGGTATGGTGAAAGGATACAACCTGACACACACCTTTCCTGTCTTTAAACCAGGCAGTGTCCCCTTGTTTTGTTTCCATGACTGTCTCTTCATACACATACAGATCATGTACAGACTCCTTAAGAGCACAATTAAGTGTTCTGGAATTTCATGTTAGCTATAATTTGTCATGATCCATACAGTTGAATGCCTTTGCATAGTCCATAAAACAGGTCAACATGTTTCTGGTTTTTCTCTGCTTTCAGCCAAAACCCATCTGACATCAGCAATGATATCCCTAGTTCCATGTCCTGTTCTGAATCCACCTTGAATTTCTGGTAGTTCCTTGTCAATATACTGTTGCAGTCACTTCTGAAAGATCTGGAGCAAAATTTTACTTGCATGTGATATTAATGATATTGTTCAGCAATTTCTGCGTTTGGTTGGATCACTTTTCTTTGGAATGGGCATAAATATGGATCTCTTCCAGTCAGTTGGCCAGTTAGCTATCCTCCAAATTTCTTGGCATAGACAAGTGAGCACTTCCAATGCTGCATCTGTTTGTTGAAACATCCCTATGATGTTCCATCAATTCCTGGAGCCCTATTTTTCACCAATGCCTTCAATGCAGCTTCAACTTCTTCCTTCAGTACCATCAGTCCCTGATCATATATGCTACCTCTTCAAATGGCTGAACACTGATCAATTCTTTCTGGTGTAATGACTTTGTGTATTTCTTTCATCTTCTTTTTATGCTCCCTGAGTCATTTAATATTTCCCCTGTAGAATCCTTTGGTGTTGTACCTTGAGGCTTAAATTATTTCTTCAGTTCTTTCAGCTTGAGACATACAAAATGTGTTCTTCCCTTTTGGTTTTCTATTTCCAGATCTTTGCATATGTCATTATAATACTTTATTTTGTCTTCTCGAGCTGCCCTTTGAAATCTTCTGTTTCATTCTTTTACTTCATCATTCCTTCCTTTTACTTTAGCTGCTCTGTGTTTGAGAGCATGTTTCACAGTCTCTTCTGACCTTCAATTTGGTATTTTCTTTCTTTCCTGTCTTTTTAATCACCTCTTGCTTTCTTCACAGATGAAGTCTTTGATGTCAGTCCACAGTTTGTCTGGTCTTTGTTCATTAGTGGTTAACACATCAAATCTGTTCTTGAGATGGTCTCTAAACTCATGTGGGATATACTCAAGGCCATACTTTGGCTCCTGTAGACTTGTTCTAATTTTCTTCAGTTTCATATTATTGGGTTCAAAATGGCCAGTACCGGACCATTTCAGCTCACTAATGCCTAGTCTGCAGATGTTTATGCATTCCATTTCCTTTTTGATAAGTTCCAGTTTCTTAGATTCTGACTTTGTACATTCCATGTTCTGGTTATTAATGGATGCTTGCACCTGTTTCTTCTCATTTTGAGTCATACTACATCAGCAAATGAAGATCCTGAAGGCTTTACTCCATCCATGCCATTAGGTTGACTCTACTTTAAGGAGGCAGCTCTTTCGCAGTCATCTTCTGAGTCCCTTCCAACCTGGGGGGCTTATTTTCTGGTACTGTATCTGACAGTGTTCTGTTGCTATCCATAAGGTTTTCACTGGCTCATTCTTTTCACAAGTAGACTGCCAGGTCTTTCTTCCTAGTCTTAGTCTGGACACTCAGTTGAAACCTGTCCACCATGGGTAATCCTGCTGGTACCTAAATAGCAGTGGCATAGCCTCCACCATCACAGCAACAAGCAATCCACTGTTGACAGACAAGTGGGGCCTGCTCACGCTCCTTTTTCTCAGTCTTCCTAGCCTGCTCATCCTCACTTTACACAATCTTCCTAACCTGTTCCCTCTGCCTTTACTCAGTCTTGCCAGCCTTCCCACCCTCTCTTTATCCCCTTCACTTCTTAAAAACAAACAAACAAACAAAGCAAAAAGAATGCTAAGGAAGCTTACCTTTGAAGGTAGAAATGAGAAACTGAGAAATGGAGAAAAACAAAAAGAGGAGAAGAAAAAAGATAACTAGCTAAAAATCTGGAAAAAAAAAAAAGTGAAAGGCCCACAAAAGTCCTATCATTACTGCTGCAAAGACCAAGAAAGTGTCTCCCAGGCTGCTCAGTATAGCGTGGATGAAAGTGGTATTGATGTCACATGGTGTTAGGTAGTCATAAGAAAGGAAAAAGAAGGTAAGTATAGAGAGGTGAGAGCTGGGAAATGAAGAACGACAGGAAGCAAAAAAGAGAAAAACATGGGCAAAAAAAGAAATATTCCCAGGGATCCAACTGACATGGATGTCCACACTGGGGAAGTAGGTCCCAAACTGTGCAGTTATAGCATTGTTTGCAGGGACTTCCAAGCCATGAAAAATGAAAGGAAACCAAAAGACAAAACACAACAAAGCAAAACAGAAGAAAATAAAGCAAGAAAAAAGACCTAAGGATTCTATCAACATGGTGTAATGGGTTAGAGGACTGGTTCCTTGGTTGAGTGGTGCTTCATAGCCTTTAAAGAAAAAGTAAAGGTGGCACACATTGTCAGATATTTAAGAGAAAGACAGGGGAAGTTATGGGAAGCGTGGAAGAAATGTAAAGAAATAAAAAAAAGCATTCCCAGCTACAGACAAATGACACTCAGGGAGCCATCCAGTCGAGGGTAGGAGGTGTATCCAGGTGGCCAAGGCTGAAGGGGTTTCCTCCTGGCCAAGAGACTACGCTGGCAGGAAGCAGATGTGGAGGGTAGAAGTGAGGTAGGAAGGGGAATATCACTGGTTACTGAGTATCCTGTGGCGAGATTTTGAAGGGGCTTTCATGTACTTCCTTGCCTGCTAATCTCTGACGTGGGTGACTCCAAATGACACAGATATTATACTGAGTCACTGCAGCTTCCCAGGAGGTATCAGAGACAGAGCAGCTAGCAGAAAATGGAGGATGGGAAGGCATGTATTGCTGGCTACCAGGTGCTTTGTCTTCTGCTGAGATTTCCCTAAGTCTACTTCCCTGTGCTCCCTGTTCACCAGTTTCTAGCAGGACTCCAAGATGGTAAACCTATGCTGACTTAGCTGATAGGAGACTTCCTTTCATACCTCCTTTCACTCTGTTTTATGTCAGTTTCTTACTCCACTTTGTGTTTGGCTGAGATCTTTATCTCTTCATTTGACAGCTCAGATTCCAGAACTGACATTTGTCTCTCTTTTACAAATTCTGATAATTAAGTCTGGGAACTTAATTGTTCTAAGTACTGCATACCTCATTGCTGAATAACACTACTGTCGCCTTTGAAGTACTCCTCTTAGGAAGCTATGGACTGATACTAGCACCTAGTCCACCCTTCAAAACAATTTTGGAGCACTTTCTGGAATGACCATTGCACACAGTGGCATGGTGGCAAGTTCAAGAACTTAATTGTGCAGTTGTCTGTGAGGGAGTTTTTAGCCAGGAAACAAATAAATGTACTGGAATACCCTCCCTACTCACCTGATCTGCCCCCCAACAATTTTTTTCTTTACCTGAAGATAAAGGAAATGTTGAAAGGAAGACATTTTGATGACATTCAGGACATCAAGGTAATAACACGACAAGTCTGATGGCCATTTCAAAAAGCATTCCAAAATTGTTTTGAAGGGTGGACTAGGTGCTGGCATCAGTCCCTAGCTTCCTGAGGGGAGCAGTTTTCAGGTGACTGTAGTCATATTCAGCAATGAGATATGTAGCACTTTTTCCAGGATGACATTGTGAACCTAATTGGCAGTCATAATACTTACTTTTTTGAGTGTTTTTCTGTGAAGGGGATGGCATGGTGCTTCTGTTTAGGGTGTTATGTTGGCTGGAAGCCTATGTTAATAGAATTTAGTGCCATAGTGAAGAAGAGTGATTACTATAACGGAGAGAAGTTCAGGCACAATGCTAGGTGGACAGAGTAATGTGTTTTTAGGTAAGTAAAATCGGGCTACCTCACAAAACAGAGTGATAGGCACATAAGTATGCAGTTTCTATCTGAGAATAAGTTGATGGTCGTTCTAAGTAGAATGACTATATCTCTTCTGAACCCACAACATGGCTACCTCTATGCCCATTTGACCTCACTGAAGCCCATTTCATTACTTCGAAGGAGGATAGATTACCATAACTTTAGAGAATTGTTTCACACAAGCCAATACAAAGGATAAGCGGTAAGGGCAGTAATGTCTTCTGTCTTTTCTTCCCAAGAGTTTAGGTAGCTCTGTCTAAGGGAACCTTGAGCGTCTACATAGCTAAATACAATTAATGCATTTTTAGGACACATTGTTATTTTTAACAAAAAACTAATTTCACATAATTTGAAATCTATCCACTGAAGCAACCATCCGCAGAATTGTCCTTGGATACTCTTAAACCTGAAATGCCTGTTAAGGTGAAATTGATACTGTCAACATTTTTGCACAATTTTAATGAGAAAAAAAATTAAAAGTGGACTTCTCCATTCAACCAGTCATTAATCACTGTAATGATAGCTGGGAAGTAAATTAACTGATACCATAACCTCTTCCCCTTCAGGAGCTAAGTAATCATAAAGGTACTACAGGAAAAATGGTTACATCTGAACAGTTTTTAAAGGAAATGATGATAATTAAAAATGTTAAAAATGAAAGTTTTGGCTTTTTGTTGATGCTAAAAAGAGATGTCTGAGAATTTCAAACACAGAGCCAGTACTGCGGTTCTCCTCTGTCGCCTCCTGGTGGTTGCCGTTTTACCCTCTTTCTGGCTACTCCCTCCTCCAGGTCACCTCTCTGAATCCACTGTGAACCTAGCCTCCGTTTGTGTCCAGCTCTTTTTGCACATGTGTGAATCATCCAAGGGGCGACATATCATATCCATGCAGGTGATCTGTCCCGTATCTCAGCTATTAATATCCTTGATGTCTGTAGCGTGCTTTGCTGGTCCTCCATTGAGTGATTTGCTCCCTTATCTACACTCTTAGCTTTGCAATTTCCTAGACTTGATCATCTAAAAAGAAACATCTCACTAGGAGTCACAGTTTTCCAGCTCTTCCTTTCTTTCAGCAGTCATCTTCCACCTAACACGTTCAACTTTTCCTCATTTCCAGGCTGGAGATCATGATTCATGCTCAACTCGAAGCCCATTGCTTTTCTGCCAGTTTGCTTAACTAAACTGCACACAAACATGGACTAATTCAAACCTCTGGCTCCTTTAATTTCTTCCTTGGTCTGATGTGAGCTCTCAAGAAAACCACCTGTCTATACAGATCAGTTTAATCTCAAATTTATAAGACAAAACTGATTTGAGAATTCAAATGAGTTCTTAGAACAACTAAATTTTTATAAAAGCAAAACACACTCATTATAGAATGGAGAAAAGCAAATAGTCAAATGGAAAACTGTATGTGCACATCATTTTATAAAATGATCCCAAATAGTATGAAATGCATTTAGTCCATGTCATGGAATTTATTTCCAATGTCTACATTTTAAAGACTTCATGATATGCTCCTTTTTAAGATACATTAAATGTTTATTTTTAACTTTTCCTGATTGGTGTTAACTGCCATAAGTTGATTCCAACTCATGGTGACCCCATGTTTGTCAGAGTAAAACTGTGCCCTGTGGGTTTTCAAGGCTGTGACATTTCAGGAGCAGATTGCCAGGCTTTCTTTGGTGGTGCCTGCATATGGTTTTGAACTGCCAGCCTTTTGAGTGCTTAAAGAGTTTTTCTATCCAGGGACTGCTAATTTTCTCATGTTGGTGAAATTTTAAGTTGTTGCTGACAAGCAACTTCATCTTTTTCTCTAGAATGAATTCCTAAAGATTGAGGTAGGGACCTAAAGAAAATAACATGATTAAGGTTCTTGATGCGCTTTTACTCATCATCTTTCGAAAACGTGTGAACAGTACATTCCAATATCAATGTAGATATGAACAACTGTTTTGTCCCATACTCGATACACTGAACAGTATAAAGTGGTGCTGACAGCATTTGAAAGTTTTTTTTTAATTTAAGAGACTCAAAATGGTGTGTGGATATGTGTGTGTGTGTGTATTTGTCCCTACTCTGGTGGGCCATGGTGATGTTTTGGGTTTCCTAGAATTAGTGCCAGTTTAGAGCCAGGGTCTGTAAGCCCCAGAAACCCTGATTAATTGCTTTTTACCAATCACTCGTAAATCCCTTTAGGGATGACTAAGAGAAACATTAATAGTACAGATTTTTGGTAGAGTAGTGGGGAGTCTTTCCTCAAGGGGGCATGGCAGCCCCATCATTCATGGAATTGTGGTTCTATAAACAGGCTCAAATCTGAGAATTGATTGAGGGGCCTTGACTCTATATTCTTGTGATTCAAGTTAGATGGCTGTTCTCTTGATCTAAAATTCTCTGTTTGTATAGATCAAGCAAATGTTTAATAGATTTCCCCTGTATTTGACTCCTAGGCACACTGTGAGTCAGTGGTCAATACCATAAGTACATACGAGTCAAACTCTTCTGATTACTGCTTTAACTCTATTCTGATTACCATAACCACAATTGCCTTTGTCAGTTAAGTGCTACCACTTGGCGCCCACCACTCTGGGATTCAATCTGCCCCATTGTCCTTCTGGAGAAGGACATCATGCTTGGTGAACTGGAGAGTCAGAGAAAAAGAAGACCTTCGACAAGATAGATCAACACAGTGGCTGCAACAATGGTCTTAACCATAAAAATGATTGTGGACACTGCACAAGACTGGGCAGTGTTTCGTTCTGTTGTTCATAGGGTCACTGTTAGTCAGAGCTGACACAAGGGCACCTAACAACAACAACAACAATAACATTGTAGTTCGGTGTCTGAAATCGGTTAGGGCAGTTCCCACTGTCAAATCTGACTTATGTAAAATAGCATTCACAGTCTTCAAGGATGTGGGAGCTCCCTTCACAAATCTGTTTCTCACCATTGTTGTAAAAGCTGTGTTCTCTGGGCACTCCATGCGTGGGTCTGTGAATCCCACCTGATAAATCCACTCCAATATGACACTTTCCACTAAGCCTTCAGATACTTTCTTCTACAGTATACAAAGGAAGATGTGGTGTTTCAACTTGATTTAGTATAGGCCACCACTTACTTAGTCCATGCTTCAGTATACAATCAGGTAAACCATTAGATCTTTTCCTAACCTATTAAATGAATAATATGTGCTTACTGCACTCGTATCAATAAATTCAAACTGATCCAACATTATGTTCCTTGCATCATTATCCTACAACCGTAACAGCCATCCCCAGTTTTCTGTTTTTATGTATTGGAAAAATCAACTAGTTATTTTGGAGTGTCTAATCCTGGGCCACACTTTGTACTGTATCTCTTGAATCTTACTGGTACTTGAGCCTAGTTATAGGTCTAGAGGCAAAAATGGGTGATGGGAGTAGGTCCTAGACAAGGCAGATGTCTTGTGAGGCATCTGCTTCAGGAGATACTCCAGGAACTGCCCCAGATGATATCTCAAAGACTCATCCAGCAAAGAGGATTAAGGTCATCAGTGGAAGGTCCAAGGGATAATGGTTTTACTGGGTAGGGTAGCTTAAGAGACAAAGATGAAGTTGTCTCCTTAGATGGAAGTAAAAGAGTTGGTTCTACTGATAGGAATGATATAGTGGAATTTAGAGTCTCAGTGTCTCCAGCTTGCTAATTATCCCTCCACATGTTCTTATCCCAAGTTTTTAGATCCCTTTCTTTTTTTCCCAATCAATGCCACCATTTTAACTTCAGACGCCACTTGAGGTTGGAATCTCCATTAGTATTGTAATTCAGTGACTCTTACAGTGAGAATCTGGGTTTGCTTTTCAACAATATCAGCTTTGTTACTACAGGGAATAGGTTTTCTTTCAGGGCACAAGCAGCAACTTTTAGGTCTTGTATGCCGTGACTCTGAATCTTTGAGCTCTTCCATTTCTTACACCACTTGTCTAGCAAAAGTAAGTCCAATCAACTGGGAATGTTAAACTTCTTATTCTGATGCAACTGTAGAGAAGTATAAAATGTGACATCACCCAAGTCCTTATCTTTACAAATATTTGATCCAGTGGTGGTGATATTTTGAGTATTTCTATTGCCAATATGGAAACACTGGTGGTGTAATGGCTAGGAACTATGTCTGCTAACCAAAAGGTTGGTAGTTCTAATCTACCAGGAGCTCCTTGGAAACTCTATGGGGGCAGTTCTATCCTGTCCTTTAGGATTGCTATGAGTTGGACTTGACTTGGCAATGAGTTTTTCTTTTTTTCATATTGCCATCATATGGCTAGATGTCTCTTAAAACATGCCAGATGCTATGATAATTGCTGAAAGTATAGTGAATGTTGTAAACTTGGTCTTTGCCTTTATTGTATTTATAGTCTAGTGGCGAAGACAGATAATAAACAGATAAATGGAATAAAATGTACATGTACTTATGTATGTAAAATACATAGATACATAAATACATACATGTTGATGTATGTAAAATAAATACAATGAAGGAAATGAACATGCTGCTGTGACAGAATAACAAACAACAACAACAAAACCAGTTGCCTTCAGAATTGATTTTGGCTCATGACAACCTCATGTGTGTCAGCATAGAACTGTTTCCCATAAGGCTTCCACTGGCTGATTTTTCAGAAGCATATTGGTAGGACTTTCTTCTGAGGTGCCAGTAGGTGGACTGTCAACCCTTTGCAGTGCTTAACAGTAACATTTATCTAATTTAGGGAGGTTGAGGCAAGGTACCTTTCTCTGACAAAATGAGTTTTAAGCAGAGTCGTGAGAAGCGGAAGGAGGTAGACATGTATAGAGCACAGAAAGCAGTGTACATAGGGAGAGAGAACAACAGACCTAAAGCTCTCGAGGATGAAAAGAGCTTGGTTTGATTGCAGTGCTAACAGCTGAACAAGTTCCTGGGATTCTGTGGATCCATTGTGACTATCTCAGAAACATCTTTGAGAAACAGGGCCAAAAGGGCATCACAACTGTTTATGAGAATAACAAATAGATTTGCAGCCACATGTACCTGAGTTCCAGTTCTAAAATGTTCAGTATGGCTGAGGGAGAATGGAGTTGCAAGCTCATTACCATGGATTGAATTGTGTTCCCCCAAAAATGTATGTATTGATTTGATTTGGCTATAAGTCCCAATATGATGCCCATCCTCCCATGTGTCATGAATCCTGTCTCTGTGAGATTGATAATGGAGAAAGGACAATAGTTGTGTTAGTGAGGCAGGTCTCAAGCTACAAGCTTGTGCGTTATAAGGGAGAGAAGTGAGATAAGGAAGTTCGAAACCTCATACAACCAAGAGAGCAGCACTGAGAGCAGAGCACATCCTTTGGACCTGAGGTTTCTGTGCTGAGATGCTCTCACTGGATTTGGACTTATCCTACCAGACTGTGATAATCTCTCATACTGAATGGACTTGTAACTTGTTAATGGATTTGCAGCTTACTGGCCTGTGACAGTAAAAGCTTCTCTTCATGAAACCTTCCACTTGAGCTATTTTCTGTTAGAACAGTACCAGATGTCTAGGACAGAGTTTGGTACAGGGAGTGGTGTACTGCTCTAACAAATACTGAAAATGTGGAAGTTTTTTTGAGACTGGATGGAAGAAGGCACCCAAGAGAACTGCTAGCACCTGAGAAGGCAGCAGGTGATGAGAAAAGCAGCAGCAGAACCAGAAGCCAACCCTCGGAGCAAGAATGGTGAATGTCTGTGCACAGGAGGCTTCCTGGCAGAGTGGGGTGCCTCTGGGCACTTGAACAGGTGAAGTGAGGCTTGCTGACCCACAGACCAAGAGGGCTGAGTGCCTATGTGCAGGAGGCTACTTGATGGAATGGGGTGCCTCCAGGCACTTGAATCAGTGGAGCTATAGAGCTTTGGAACACTCGTCCCTGTAATGCAGATGTGGGCTTGAGGGCCAAGCTATGAGGCCATTGGAAGTAGAAGTTGAGACAAGTTGATGAAGATGTGGGGTTGTGGCCCAAGTTTGATGAGAGGCTGAGCTGCCTCAGTCTCAGAAGGTATGCTGTGAAAGGGTGGAGCCAGGGCTTTCTGTGTTTGTGGGAATGGAACTGCTACTCAGTTGGGATTAGGGTTCACCTAAAGTCAAGGGGGCAGAGTGCTGTCCAAGTGGGCCTGGAGGCTGAGCTGAAGCCTGGGGCCTCCACTCAGAATCTGTAGCTTGCAGCCAATACCTGAAGTTTGAAGAGAATTTATGAAGTGTCTCAGAGTATGGAATAATGGTTTTGAAACCATGAAGACTAATGTAATGTGTTCTGATATTCTGCTTGGTGTATGCTATGAATGAAAATGGTTCCTGTGTTATGAGTGAAAACTGTTGCTATGCTACAAATGACTATATTTTGTATGTTCTAATGATATGATGTTTGGGGTGCCAAAGGGTGGGATGTTATGGATTGAATTGTGTCTCCCTAAAAATGTACGTGTTGATTTGATTCAGCTA
This sequence comes from Heterohyrax brucei, assembly GCA_028571685.1. Classification (NCBI taxonomy): domain Eukaryota; kingdom Metazoa; phylum Chordata; class Mammalia; order Hyracoidea; family Procaviidae; genus Heterohyrax; species Heterohyrax brucei. The sequence goes on from CM053143.1 coordinate 147,320,320, forward strand.
TGATTCCCAATATGATGCCCTTCCTCCCATATGTTGTCAATCCTGCCTCTGTGAGATTGATGATGGAGAATAGGCAACAGTTGTGTTAGTGAGGCAGGTCTCAAGCTACAAGCTTGTGGGTTATAAGCGAGAGAAGTGAGATGAGGAAGTTGGGAACCTCATACCACCAAGAGAGAAGCACGAGAGCAGAGCACATCCTTTGGACCTGAGGTTCCTGTGCTGAGATGCAGTCACTGGATTTGGATTTATCCTACCAGACTGTGATGATCTCTCATACTGAATGGACTTGTAACTTGTTAATGGATTTGCGGCTTACTGGCCTGTGACAATAAAAGCTTCTCTTCATGAAATCTTCCACTTGAGCTATTTTCTGTTAGAGCAGTACCAGGTGATGAGGACACTCATGTATAGTAGAACACTATAACATAACACTTCTACCATAATAATCTGTTTTCACAGGTCTGTAAGAGCTGGTTCCAGTATACCCCTGCACCCTAGGAGTGTCTGTCCAGGTAAAATCTATGCTATGTTTTTCTCTCTTTGCTGTAAAACTGACAAGATTGGTATAATTTGTTAGATTTATATAAACAATTGGTTGATGAGCATTCTGCTTTATTATAGTTCTGTCTCTTCAACTTCAGAGCAAAAGATTAGATTCTTATCATCTTGTTAGGCAAAGATTAGATCTTTTTGGAAAGATACTGAACACCCTTTGTGAATTCCCAAGTCTTTAGAAAGTATATTGGTAATGAATTTACAAATACCCATAGTCATATTTTTTAAAAAGCCTTCAGTCTATCAATTTTTAGAAGGAAAATACACAGAACTGAGGTTTTCTCACCCAACACTTATCTCCTATCTTTTTCCTGAAGTTAAAGCCTGGATTTTGTTCTGCTTCTGATGGTATATTCACTATTATTCACCAACACCAAGATTCAAAAGACTCAATTCTTCCTCAGTCTTCCTTATTCAATGCCCAGCTGTCTCATGCATATGAGACAACCGAAAATACATGGCTTGGGTCAGGCACACTTTAGTCCTCAAAGTGACATTCTTGCTTTTCAATACTTTAAAGAGATCTTTCACAGCGGATTTGCTCAATGCATCTGGTTTTTTGACTGCTGTCTCCGTGAGTGTTGATTGTGGATCCCAGCAAAATGAAATCCTTCATAACTTCAGTATTTTCTCCATTTATCAGTATGTCTGGAAAGTCTTGACACAGTGGTTAAGCACTTCATTAATAAGTGTTTTAAGTCTTCTTCACCTTCAGCAAACAAAATTGTGTCATTTACACACTGTAGTTGTTAAAGCATCTTCCTCCAATCCTGTTGCCCTTTCTTCATATACTCCAGCTTCTCAGATTATGTGCTCAGCAAACAGTTTGAATCAGTATGGTGAAAAGTTACAACTCTGACACATAACTTTCATGACTTTCAACCACTCAGTATTCCCTTATTCTTTTTGAATGACTGCCTCTTAGTCTAAATACAGGGTTCTAAATTAAGATGAGACATAGTGAAGTCATATTTTGTTTCTTATGGATTTTCTTCAATTTTCTTCAGTTTCAACTTGAACTTACATATGAGCAATTGATGATACATTCCACAGTGTGCCCTGGACTTGTTATCACTGAAGATACTGTGCTTCTTCATTGTCTCCTTCTACAGATGCAGTGGATTTGATTCCTATGTATTCTATCTCTTGTGTTCGAAGCGTATAGCCATCATTTACACTGTTGAGAAAATGTATTTGTAATGAAGATGTCATTGGTCTTGCAAAATTCTGTCACACAACCTCTGGAGTTATTTCTATCACCAAAGCCATACTTTCTACCTACCTATTTCTCTTCTTTGTTTCCAACTTTTGCATTCCAATTACCAGTAATTAATGCATCTTGATTGTATATTTTATCAATTTCAGATTGCAAAAACTGGTAAAAATCTTCAGTTTCCTTGCTGTTAGCAATAGTGATTGGTGTGTACATTTGAATACTTTTCATAGTAACAGGTAGTCCTTGTAGAGTATGAGTATTATTCTATCACTATTAGCACTGTGCTTCAGGATAGATCTTGAAATTTTTGTTTTGACAATGAATGTGACACCATTCCTCTCCAGTTTTCCATTCCTGGCAAGTAGACTCTGTGATTCTCTCTGACTCGAAATGGCCAATATCAATACATGTCAGCTCACTAATACTAGTATTTCAATCTTTCTGCAGTCCATTTCATTTCTGACAACTTCTGATTTTCCTAGGTTGATATTTTGTACCTTCCAAGTTCTGATTATTAATGGATGTTTTCAGCTATTTCTTCTCATTTTGAATTATACCATGCCAGCAAATGAAGACCCTGAAAGCATGACTCCATCCACATCATTAAGGTCTACTCTTTTTTGAGAAGGCAGCTCTCCTGAGGCATATCTTGAGTGCCTCCCAAACTGAGGAGCTCATCTTCTTGCGCTAACCAGACAATGTTCTGCTGCTATTCATAAAGTTTTTCTCAGGCTAAGTTTTCTGTAAGTAGACTCCCAAGTCCTTCTTCCTACTGTGTCTTAGACTGGCAGTGCACTTGGAACCTGTCTACCATGGGTGACCCTGCTGGTACTTGAAATACCAGTGACATAGCTTCCAGCATCACAGCAACACACCAGGCAACACAGCATATCAAACTAACAGATGCATGGGAAAATTCTACTTTAAATTCTTGTAATCAAGTGTCTTTGCCAAAATTTGGTCTTGTCATAAACATCTTCTGCTTCTTAGGAGACAGAAGCAGTAATGATATTTTGAGAAATATTATTTAACCTTTTCCCTATGAAAAAAAGTAGATAATCTTAATGTGTGCTTCATGTAAATGTAAACACAGACCCACCCAGTGCCGCGGAGTTGATTCTGACTCATAGACAACCTATAGGGCAGAGCAGAACTGCACTTTAGGGTTTCGAAGGATATCTTCACAGAAGGAGATACCCTTGTCTTTCCTCCCCAGAGTGGCTGATGCATTTGAACCATCACCCTTTTGGTTAGCAGCCAAGAGCTTAACCCCTGCACCATCAGGGCTCCCCGTAAAGGCAAAACCTGTCTATAGTTGTGAGTTTTAAACAGATGCATACAAGTTACTTGTTTATTAGGCTTTTTTCTCAAGAATTATAATTAAAGGCAGAACTTGTCTACATTCTTGTGAAAAGTTGAATAAACAAGTAACTTGTACGTGGCTGTTTCAATAAGGTAAATTATTGTTTTCAAAGCATTAGTGCTGTGCTATTGAAAGTTTGTTGGTTTAATTCAAGAATGGGAAACTTCCCACCCACCCTTATTTTTTACTCTGTGTACATAAAAAGTGCACTCTTCTATCAAATATAGCATATTCTGATAGAGATATGTATCTGTGTGGATGCGTGATAAGCAAGCACATAGGAAGACATAAGAAGCTGAAATGCAGAGAAGAGCTAGAAGGATATGCAGATCTGAACTTCACCTCCATCTGACAAGGTGACTTGCTGGGAAGCTTCTCAAATGCCAGTGTCTAGAAATACATACCCACAGAAAAGGATGTTGTAGATTAACAGAGACTAATTAATGTGGTGTTGTAGAAGAATTTTCAATGTACACTGGGCTGCCAAAAGAACAAATAAATCTATCTTGCAAGATGTACAATCGGACTGCTCCTTGGAAGCAAGAATAGTGAGACTACACCTCATATACTTTGAACATGTTTTCAGGAATGATCAGTTCCTAGAGAAGGACATCATGCTTTGTAAGGTCAGTGAAAAAGAAGACGACCCTCGGTAAAAAGAACGGACACAATAGCTGCAATGGGCTCAAGCACAGCAATGACTGTGAGGATGGCAAAGGACTGGGCAGGGGTTTGTTCTGTCGCACATACAGTCGCTTACAAGTTAGAACCAACCAGACAGCACCTAAAAACAACAATAACGAGGCAGAACAAGTAAATAAAATATTAGATCATTAATCAAAATTTTAAAAATCTATTAAAAACGTTATTGGGAAAATTGGTCAAATTGACTGTGGTCTATCAAATTTCACAGATGTGATAACTCCATTATGATCATGCTGGAGATTCTTAGCTTGTATGTGCCTGAGCATTTAGATATGAAGTCTATTATGCTGCCTACAGATAATATCTCAATGATTCAAGAAAAATGATTTGTATATAGATAGAGAAAATATGCCAAAATATTAACAAGTAAATCTAGATCTGAGTGTCTCAGTATCTTTGGAGTATTGTACAAAATTTTCTATAGATTTGAAGTTTTGCAAAATAAAAAATTGGGGCAAATAAAAATAAAATGTTGAGTTTGTAACTTAACCTAGATTAAATGCTAATATTCTGTATGTGGTCAATGACTCAGTGTTGGGAAAACAAGATATATTGGACTGTTGTGCTCTGAAAAGCTGTCACATGTTTGGATTTGTTTATTTTTATTATGATTAAGTGGAAGTATACAATCCAAATCAATTTTGCATGCCTGCCTCTCTGCAACTCTATCTACTCTCCGCACCCTGTGATAGCCTACTCCTTTTCACTGTTTGCTTGTAGTGTTCACCTGCCCCCTCTTCTCTACCACCTCCTCTCCCCTCTAGAAAGAAACCAGTAGGACAACCTCCTATATATGTGTAAAACCATAAAGTACACACAACACATGCTCGCTCTATGTCCCCAAGTCCAGTCCATTCTTCGTCTGTAATGCTGACCTTAGTACTGGTTTCGAGTCTGGGCCCTCAGGAAAGCTGGGGCCATGTCCCAGGGGACCCTCCAGGCTGTTGGACCATCAGTCCAAGTCTTTTAATAGAGTTTGGGATCCGTGCACCTCCTTACCTCATGCTACGTCAGGAAGTTTACATTGTGTCGCCTGTCAGGCCTGTCTTTGGTGGAGTCCAGGCACCGTCTGGTTCTTGTCTCATGCTGATGCAGTCTCCCAATCACATCGTCTGTCTGTCTCCTAGCCTTATTTTTCCCTCATGTCTTTGATAGTCTTGGTCATCATTTGTTCCAGGTGGATTGGGATCAATTGATGTTCCTCAAATGGCACCCTGCTGGCCTTCTTCTCTGAGTAGAGCAAATATTTCCTGTGTAAATTTTCCTGAGAAGAAGCCTAATCTGAGAGAAGAAATGAGAAGACAGATCAAGGAACAGGAAGGACCAGTATGGGAGGTAGAATCTGACATTTCATAAAACGTGCTAATGTACTGGAGGGGTGGGATCACTTTTTCCTAGTTCCCAAGGAAACAGTGCTCCATGGCTAAGCCAAATCTGACATTTATGATAACCACATAAAAAGCCCATGCCTGACAGAGTCAGAGTTTTAGCTAGGCCTTCAAGTCAAGTGCCTTGTGAAAGTTGAGTTTATGAGCTTGACAATGTCTACATCTAGTGTTAAACTTTCCTTGATAACTCATGAAATATTAGACTGAGCACTGCTGTAGGGATTTACATTCTTGGAGTAAATGGTAAGGGAGAATACACTTTTTCAGTCATTCCTAAGCCAGGTGGTGATAACAGTAGTGACATGAGAAAGATAACTTACCCTCACTGCTGAAAGACATTGTTAGAGGGCTTCATGCAGGGGCCTGTAGCAGAATGAACTGAACACAGAACAAGGGAAGAGCCACCTTCATCTGAAACTTGCCAAGGGCAGCGGAAGAGAAATCCTTGAAATATTATGGTAAGGTTTGACATTCAGCTCTCTGTGCTTTGGGGTCCTTTGTGATATGGGCCATTAATAGAAACATGATTTTAAATGGTAGTCTTAGTCTTGGCTCAGATATAATGTTTATATTTCACTAAGCATTGTATCTCCCCTACCGAAATGTAAGACATTTGGGCAGCAATCATAACTTCCTTTTCTTTTTATCTCTTTTTGCAACTGTCTTATTACCTTATATGTGGTATGTATTAAATAAACATTTGTTGAGTGGAATCACAGTTTACAACATTATCAATCCTGTGACTGTGAGGACTTTAAAAAAAGTTTGTCTCAACAACTTTGGCAAAAATTCTTACAAATAATGGAAGCTACTTATAAAAAATTCACCTGCCAACAATCTTCACTTTTCATTTATTGCCACCTATGAGAATTATTTTAAATACTGTAATATTCTGAGACATCTCCGTTGATGACTTCTCTGAAAAAAGTCAATTCCTGGGCCCCACTTGCATGTGGACTATCACATTCCCTAGTTACTATTTAGAATATAGTGATGCCTTCTGAACAGCACACTTGTTCAAGGTGTCTTACAAAATCTCTCCCCATGCTCCTGAGTTTGCACAGTACATGTTGGTGGAAACTACTGAAGCGTGTATGAGAGCTGATGTGTCTAAATCGATCAGCATGCCTTTTAGAGAGTGCATTTCCTTTGTCCTGCTGCCCCTGTTGGCAGGCTCTCTCTGACTGTGAATTGTCCTCACAGAAGAAGCAGCTTCCTTATGTAGCGAGCTGCATTTCAGTGGCAAAGGCCTTCTATGTGGTTACCATAAACATCAGATTTGGCCCCGTGATGGGCACTACTGTTCCTCTGGGAATGAGGCAAAGTGACCACCATCCCTCCAGTATAGTGTCTGTCGTGGATTAAATTGTGTCCCCTAAAACATATGTCAACTTGGTTAGGCCATGATTCCTAGTGTTGTGTGGTCATCCTCCATTCTGTGATTTTTCTTATGTGTTATAAATCATAATCTTTGTCTGTGGTTAGAGAAGATGACTTAACACCCTTGATTAGCAGGGGACACGATGCCTAGTGAAATACAAATATTACATCTAAGCCAAGACTAAGACATACCATTAAAGTCATGTTTCTGTTAATGGTCCGTATCACAAGGGTCCCCAAACCACAGAGAGTTGAATGGCAAACCTTATTGTCACATTTCAAGTTTCTGTCTTCCACTGCCCTTCAGTCTCAAACAAAGGTAGTATCCTCTCATGTTCTGTGTTGGTTTGTGCTGCTAAGGGACCATTGAATCAAACCCTTTAATGATGTCCTCCAGCAGTCCTGAGAGTATGTGGCCTTTGTCAGGTCACTACTATTATTACCTGGCTTAAAAATGACCGGAAAATGTTACTCTCCTTTACGTATACTCCTTCTTACTATTTAATCAGGTCACATGCCTGATTCCATGTAAAGAGTATTTCCTTGAGATGTGGGCTGCACCACCTTTTTATCTTATGAGAGACCAAATGACAGGGGAGAAAGCACAGAGTTAGGAAGCTCAGACCACCAAGAAAGCAGTGGCAGGACCAGAGTGAGTCCTTTAGCTCAGGATTCTTGCCCATGAAAAGCCCCTTCTCCAGGTTAAGAGTGATGACAAGGGCCTTCTTTCAGAGCTGACAGAAAGAGAAAACATTGCTCTGGAGCTGATTCCCTGAATTTGGACTTTTAGCATATGAGACTGTGAGAAAATAAATTTCTCTTTGTTAAAGTCTTCCACTTGTGGCATTTCTGTTACAGCAGCTCTAGATAACTAAGACAGTGTCAGAGAGTGGCCTTCAAAGAATTCTCATGTCTTCAGCAGGCTATTGACACCAGAGAGTGCTGGTAAGAAATCTACTTTCTGTGGTCCACACATTCATCAAATATTAAGTCTAGTTGAAGCAGAGGTGACAGTGGGTCCTAATTTCAGCATGTATTTGGACTACCTAACTGTGAGAAAGACAGTTTTAAGATGATCCAAGAAGCTTTTCACATACAAATTTTAGAAAATCAGCCCAATGATATCAAACTCTTCAAAATGCCCCAAAGATTCTATTTCAAGCATAGATCCTTTCAGAATGGAGGCAATATTCAGTTTCACTGAGTTCTGTAACTAGTTTTCTTTCTGATGGGATTTTACTCTCCTTACTAGAAGACTGTTTTTATGAAGTAACAGTGAAACCTAATAGGACCTTTAACAAAACTATATTTATTTGCAGAAAAAGACTCTCTGAATCAACCTCACCTTAAAAGCTTCAACAGTATGTAATCAAATGACTAACCCAGACAGTTAAAATTGAATCAATATTTTGATCTGGAATTCTTGAGAAACATACTTGAAAGTGATTCTTAGAAGGAGAATTCTGTAGAGAAATAATACCGGATGGTGCCCCAGCCACCATCAGTGATAACTGCGATGGAGCTCACTAAGTTGAGTCTCACTGGCAACACAAGAATAAATAGGGGTGCACCCTGAGATTCTTCACTAAAAGACTGCAATTGATGGTCCAGCAGTTTCGGGGTTCCCCTGGGAGCATGGCCCCTGGCCCTGATGCTGCCCTTGCCCATAAATCATAACCAAGGTCCACTCTGCGGACACGAATGGATTAGACTTGGCAATGCAGAGTGACCATATATTGGGTGCACTTTATGGTTCTATGCATCTATAGGATATCATCCTGCTGACCTCTGGCTGGAGGAAGGGGAATGGGTCAAGAGGAGGGAAAAGGAGGTTGTTGGGAGGATGAAACATGTATGGAGCAGAGAGGAATAGTGTGCTGTCACTAGGCAGGGAGAGCAGTGGAAGCTGCATATAGGTGGGCATGTAAATTTATAAGGGAATGTACATTTTCACTCAATCATAAGAAAAAAAGAAATAATAAAATAACTCATTTGTCTTTGTGAGAGGAGAGTATCTCAGCTTGCATAGAGTTGTCAGCTTTTTTGTTTTGTCAGTGAATACTACCTTAAAATAAAAACTTTCAAGACATTCTCATTTAATTAACGGATATAAGTTGACTTATTCAGAACAAAAAGACGTGTTGCATATGTTTCATCCCTTTTCAAACTCATATACTGAAGAACTGAGTAAACAACTTAAACGTTATGAAATAACATCACATAAAAACTGCATACTGAGATAGGGCTGCCAAATAGTCAATTTATGTGTGTGTATACATATACAGAGACTAACATATGAACACATTTTATTGTTAATATGTACAAATACATGTCATCATTGATTGGATTTTTCCCCCCAAAAATGTGTGTAGCAATTTGACTGAGTCATGATTCCCAGTACTGTGTGGTTGCTCTCTATGTTGTAGTTATAATTTTCTTATATGGTGTAAATCTTAACCTTTGCCTATGGTCAACAGGCAGAACTGGATTATTTTAGAGAGGATTCGGGTAGGACTATAAAGCTTACTAAAATAACATCCCTAATTTAATGTAAAGGGAATTTCACTAGGGTGTGGCCAGCATCACCTCTTGTCTCTTAAGAGATAAAAATGTCAAGGAATGGAGCAGAGAGTTAGGGACTTCATACCACCAAGAAAGCAGTGCCAGGAGCAGAGTACATCCTTTGGATTCAGAGTTCCTGTGCCTGAGAAACTCCTTGATCAGGGGAAGATTGAGAAGAAGGACATTCCTCCATAGTCAACAGAGAAAGAAAGCTTTTCCCTGGAGCCAATACCTGGAATTTAGACTTTTTGGCTACTTTACTGTGAAGAAATAAATTTCTCTTTGTTAAAGCCATCCACTTGTGATATTCTCTGATATAGAAGCACTAAATGACCAAGTGACATATTACATAGAAGACTGTGTTATATTGTTACGTACTAAATGCTGTATTTAAACACATCAGAAATATACTTCATATATTTATAATGTAAATACACTTTAAATTTTATTTCTTTAAGGTTGTTTAACAAGGTACGTGAAAACTTTTGGATCTTATTTGTTAACTAAAACGGTAACAGTGTAGTAAATAATAACCAAAGACATTTCTGATTGCATCACTCAAACCATACTTTAGAATTTTTGTTGCTGATTAGAAATAATGACATTGTCAATTTAAGAGGAATGATAAATTTACAAATCTTATTGTCTCATTTCAGAATTTATGTGTTGTTGACCCCAGGAGAAATAGAACAAGAGAGAATTTGAACACACAAAGTTAAACCCAGGTACCAATTCTATCAATCATACAGTACTGTACAAGCATTTGGAGGCTTAAAAGGAAAAAAAAAAAATGACATAGCCCCTGTCCATGAAATAAATGCTCACAATCTATACAATGAACTCCTGCCTATAAATTTAGAACAGAATTATTTAGCTGGCTGCATTTATATACATGCCCATTCCAAAGAAAAGTGATCCAGTGGAATGTGGAAATTATCAAACAATATCATTAATATTACATACAAGTAAAATTTTGCCGAAAATAATTAAAAAATGGCTGCAGTAGTACATCAGTACAGAACTATGTGGAATTCATGTTGTATTCAGAAGAGGACATGGATATCATTGCTGATGTCAGGTGGATCTGGGCTGCAAGCAGGGAACACCAGAAGGATATTAACCTCAGTGTTATTGACTACACAAAGACATTTGACTGTGTGGATCATAACAAACTATGGCTAACATCAGAAAGAATGGGAATTCCAGAACTCTTACCTGTGCTCTTGAGGACTTTTTCTAAGGCCAACAGGTGGGTTTGAACAGAATAAGAGGATACTGCATGGTTCAAAAATCAAGAAAGGTGTGAGTCAGGGAGGGTTGCATCCTTTCACCATACCTATTCAGTCTGTATGCTGAGCAAATAATCTGAAAACCTGGACTATATGAAGAAGAATGGGGCATCAGAATTAGAGGAAGACTCACTAACAACTTGTTTTATGCAGAAGGCACATTATTGCTTACTGAAAATAAAGAGGACTTGAAGTATTTACTGACTAAGATCAGATACTGCTGCCTTCAGTATGGATTGCACCTCAACATAAGGAAAACAAAAATTTTCACAGTTGGTTTAATAAACAACGTCATGATGAACAGAGAAAAGATAGAAGTTGTCAAATATTTCGTTTTACCTGGATCTACAACCAACAGCTGTGGAAGCAGCAGTCATGAAACTGAAAGTTGAATTGCATTAGGCAAATCTGCTACAAAAAGATCTCTTTAAAGTGCTGAAAAGCATAGAAGTCACTGTGAGGACTAAGGTGCACCTGACCTAAGTGATGGTATTTTCAATCACATCATTTGTGTGTGAAAGCTGGACAATGAATAAGGATAACTGAAGGAGGATTAATACTTTTGAATTACAGTGTTCAAGAAGATTATTAATTATACTATGAACTTCCAGAAGAATGAATAAATCAGTGTTGGAAGAAGTACAGCAAAAATGCTCATCATAAGTGAGGATGTCAAGACTTTTATCTCACATACTTTAGACATGTTATCAGGAGAGGCCAGACCCTGAAGAAGGACATCATGCTTGGCAAAGCAGAGGGTCAGTGAAAAGAGCAAGACCTTCAACAGGATGGACTGACACAGCATGGCTGGAGCAATGGAGCAAACGAACTAGCTATTGTGGGAGTGGCGTGGGACTGTGCCATGTATCACTCTGTTGTACACAGTCCTGCTGTGTTACAGTCTGTTATGATCTTTGGTAGTCATGAGGCACAGTGACTAAAGTGCTCAGCTGATAGCTGGAAGACTGATGGTTCAAATCCATTGATCACTGCAGGAGAAGAAATTATACACTAATACCGTTGTTCAGAAATGTGATAGAATTCTAACCAATAAAGTGTGAGGGTTAACTGCTGTCTGCTTTTATAAAGTTTCCGGCCTTGGAAACGTTATAGGGCAGAACTGCTCTCTCCTATACGGTCACCAGGAGTTGAAGTTGTCTCTATGGTAGTGGGTTTGTTTTGATTTTTTGATCGTGACCTTCCTATTGCCTACTCCCAGATAAAAAATGAGGAAGTTTTTTTTTAACTAAATATATATCCAGTTGGTTTCTTCACCGAGACTGATGAGTTCTGTTGATTGCTTCTAGATGTTCTAGTCATTATCTTTTAGCTGAAGAATAGAGTCTTGTTCAAGTTATCTTATAATGAGGGATTTGTGGTCAGGGTACCTTTGGGGCAATAAGAGAGACAAAAACTGGATAGGATTCTGAGTGTGGAAGCAGTAGTACACTGGCTGTGATGCAAATGGAACTTGACCCCAAGACGGCACTAATAATCTCTGCAGCAGAAGTTGGTGAGTCCTGAGGAACTTGACATTGGTGTCCTTTCGCACTGACTTGTTAATTCTTCCACAGCTCCAGCTACTAACTCTGCTTCTTCAAACTGCAGCTCACTATAACTCTTTGTAGCTCCAACTCTGAATTCTTCGTGGTCCCATCTAATTTTTCTCCTTATTCTTCTCAACAGTCATAAAACTCTGAAGATAATTTATTATTTTTTTCTTGGCATTTACCAGTTAAAATTCTTGAAATTTAGAATTGTATAGAGTCAGGTCATAATTTTAGTCTATTCAGGCAGACTTTCCCCACTCAGACTACATCTGATGTGTCTGGTACAAATAGCTGCGGAGAAAAACCCAGTCTTGGCTTTCCTTATAAAAACTTGCAGGGATGAGAAGAACTATGATTAAGCGATATAATGTATTTCATCCTAGCTTTCTTGCCCACATGCCTTCTTTATGTGCCTACAGTTCCAAAGCTGGCACTGAAAACACACTGTGGTTGACTCTCCAACAACAATTCTACTCTAAATGTCTATGTTAAGCCTGCCAAAGTAATTCCACTCTTCAGAAATGTGATAAAATTCTAACTAACAAATGTGAGGGTTAACTACGAAGGTCAGTGTGAGACTCGTAAGACAATTTTTCAACTGAGTGAGAAAAAGCAATGGGAAGGAATTTTCTCCATCCTTGTTATGGGACATTGTTTTATTTGGCAGTTGTAACCATGTGGCTAATAGCCTAACAATGAAACCAATGCCCAAAGTAGCAGAAAGAACAGATAGAAAGCCCAGGAAATTAAGGATGTGTTTTAGCATCGCATGTCTAATGAATTCCTTTTTTGGCTAAATATTATATTTTCTTATTGTTTAAGCTAACATCCCAAATCAACCTAACTTGTCTCAAATATCACACCTTTTTGATGAATTCTTTCCTGTCCATCCTGTTTAAAATTGTACTCCCAAACAGTACCCTGATTCCCTCTTCTTTTTCCTGAAACTTAATAGACATTTAACATACTATACAATTGATTTATACATCTTGTTTATTGTCTGTTGCCTCATACCAGAATGTAAAATAAAACTAGGGGTTCTTTTCTCCTTTGTTTGTTTTGCTATTTTACCGTTTGTCCCTAGATAAGTATCTGGGATTCAGTAGGCACACAGTACAGATTTATTGAACAGCTGAATGACTGCATTCAACGTATACTTGTTAAATGACTGAATAACCTGCTAAACTTACAGAGTTGGACTGTACGAGCTCCATGTATGCTGAAACCTCTAAAAGCTATTTCCAAACACACTGACATGAACTCCTACTTCTGCTCAACATAGGGTCTGTTAACCCCACATGCTTACCCGTTTCAGTTTTAATATAGACCAAGAGTCTAAACAAAATTAGTGCTTTAGCAGGCATATCATGAACTCTAAACATACCAACAATTATTAAAATGACAAAGGGCCAGGCAATATTACATTCTATTATGAATGAGGTCACTATGAGTCAGAACTGACTTGATGGCAACTAACAACAATGACATTAATGTATTAATCTGCATTTTTTTGACTATTACTGAAGTTCAGTATGATTTTATGTATTTATTAGCCATATGTGGAGAGTGGGCCATTGAATTGCTTTTCAAGTGCTCAGTTTGTGTTTCTACTAAGATGCTTATTATAATTTTTAAACGTATTAATACATTAGAGTTAACCTTAGTTTTTGATTTCAAAGATAGTTTTCCCAATTTATCACTTGTTCATTTATTTTTATTTGTATTTTTTGATATACTTTAACATTTTTATTTATCAAATCTATTCATCTTTTCTTCCTAGATTTTGTTTTTTCCATCAGGGTTAGAAAGGCCCCCTTCTCTTGGTGTTACGTAGTTATTCCCTATCACCAGTGTGGGGACTATATGCACAATCATTGGGGTTGCTCTAGACTTATTCTGTTAGATGTTTTTTTCAAGGTGTAGTTAGAATAATCTTCTTTTCAATCAAGTAAAGAGTTGTTTTTCATATTAAATAAATACTTGATATATTTTTCTACTATATGATTAAGATCACAAATTACTTCTAAAAGATTGCAAAAGAATATTATTATTTTTTTTAAAAAAAAAACCCTGCAAAACAGAAGTCTATAAATAAATGTGAAAATTACCTTGCAATCCTTTCATCTAGGATAGTGACTATTATTACCAGGTTTCTTTTGAGTCGTTCAGGACATGTTTTCTATCCCTAGCAAAAATTTGATTGTATCTTACAAATTGGAAATATATGGCCTAATAGACCAATGCTAAAGAGCCCTGGTAGCAAGTGATTTAGAACTTAGCTTCTAACTGAAAGGTCCATGGTTCAAATCCACTACCCACTCTGTGGGAAAAGAATGTGGCAGTTGGCTTCTTTAAAGATTACAACCTTGGAAATTCTATTTGAGAGTTCTACTGCATCCTGTAAGGCCTTTATGAGTAACAATTAATTCAATTATATATATATATATATATAAATTGGTTTTAGACCAACATTTTATAAACCTCTGTAATTGTTTTTAATTTAATAAAGAATAGCAAAAGATATAATACGGGTTCTTTGGTTCAATTTAAGGATAACTGTGTCAGTTATACAGATTATGAATTATGACATTTCTGAAACTAGTAAGGATATTGAGATATATATCTTTATTGCATATCATATAGAGATATAACTTTAATGCATTATTTTACATTATTGAAAAATTCTAAATCGGATATTGCAAATTAGTGTATGGAATAAGATAATATAGTAGTAATGATATTGATATTTTGTCATGTCAAGATTATTGCAAATTGTTGGAAGATGTAAATTGCCTTTAAAAATTTTGATCTTGTGCAGTTTGATCTTCATGATAAAATTTTCAAAAGACATTGAATGCTCTTAGAAATGACAGTTTTATGTCAAATACAAAAATAAGTCTTAAACTGGGATGACAGTTTGTTTTATATCATGGTGACTTATTGTTGTTACAAGGTGCTATCAAGTCAGTTCTGACTTTCAGAGACTGTAAAATGAAACAAGACACTGTTCAGTCCTGTGCCATCCTCACAATCTTTATTATGCTTGAGTCCATTGTTGCAGCTACCATGTCAGTCTATTTCATTGAGGGTCTTCCTCTTTTTTGCTGACCCTTTATTTCACCAAGCCTGCTGTTCTTCTCCAGGGATTGGTCCTTCCTGATAACATGTCCAAAGTGCATAAGATGAAATCTCATTATCCAGGAGGCTTTTGGCTGTACTTTTTCCATGAAAGATTTGTTGCTTCTTCTGGCAGTCCATAGCCACTGCCATTAAGTTGGGTCCAACAAATAATGACCCTAGAGGTCAAACTAGAACTACCCCACAGTTTCCAAGGAGCACCTGCTGCATTTGAACTGCCAACCTTTTGATTAGCAGGTGTAGCACTTAGCCTAGTATGCCACCAGGGTTTCCCTGGCAGTCCATGGCATATTCAATATTCTTCTCCAACACCACAATTCAAAGGCATTGATTCTTCTTTTGTCTTCTTTATTCATTGTCCAGCTATGGTATGCATATGAGTCTATTGAAAATACACTTGACTTGGGTCAAGTATATCTCAGTCCTCAAAATGACATCTTTACTTCTGAACACTTGAAAGAGATTTTTTTCAGTATATTTTCCCAGTGCAATACATCCTTTGATTTCTTGACTGCTGCTTCTATAGGTATTGATTGGAGCCAAGTAAAACAAAATACTTGACAACTTCAATCTATTTTCCATTTCTAATAGTGTTGCTTATCGGTTCAGTTGTGAGGATTTTTATTTTCTCTGTGTTCAGGTATAATCCACACTGAAGGCTGTGGTCTTTGATTTATATCAGTAAGTGCTTCAAGAGTGTTCACTTTCAGCAATGAACTTGAGTCATTTGCATATAAAACCAAAACCACTGCTTTTGAGTAGAGTCCAACTCATAGATAGTGACCCTACAAGAGAGAGGAGAACAGCCCCATGGAGCTTCCAAGGAGCATCTAGCAGATTTGAACTGTCAACCTTTTGGTTAGTAGCTACAGTGCTTAACATCTGTACTACCAGGGTATGCCATTTGCATGTGGTAGGTTGTTAATGAGTCTTCCTCCAATCTTGATGCCTCATTCTTCATAATATACTCCAGCATCTCAGATTATTTGCCCACCATACAGATTGTGTATGATTAAGGGATACAGCCCTGACTCACACTTTTCCTGATTTTAAACCATAAAGTGTACCCTTGTTTATTTGAATGACTGCCTCCTGGCCTATTTACAAGTTCCACATGAGCACAACTAAGTGTTCTGCAACTTCTATTCTTCTCAACGTTATCCATAATTTATTGTGAATCACGTAGTCAAATGCCTTTGCGTAGTCAATAAAACATATGGCTTACATATATTATTGAACTTGGCTTTGAAGATGAGAAGGCTTCTTTAATTCTATTGTTTTACTAGGAAGCATTTTAGAGTCATTAGATGCAAAGTAATGAATTATTTCTTCAAACCATTTTTTAGTACTAGTTGGGATTATGTGACATTAATTTTCCAGTGATAAATTAACCTGTTGAAATACTTTCCTCTGAAAATTTGTTATCTTGGATGCAACCACATTATATGTTAGAATGTCCTTTTTTAGTCCATAGCCTTCCTGATAAACAGGGATTTATATGCAACCAAACCTATGGATGTTATTCTATACCAAACATGTATCCACGTATAGGTTAACCATTAATGTTTAAGTTTGGTGGTCTGATCTAGTACTCATTCCTACATTTCTTCTTGTCTGTATCTGATCGATAAGAATATCTATACTCTTGTATAAATATACTGGTCTGAATATCTATACTGCATAGATACTCAGTCTAGCCTCAGAGCTGTAGGTTCAGTTTTGAACCAGTAACTCTCAAATTTGTCTACATAGTTTCATTCTTCCTCCTGAACTCCATTTTATATATCTTGTTCCCTCTGTTTAGAGTACTCTTTCCCAAATATGAGATGATTCTCTCACATATCTCTTTAGAGCTTTGCTGAAATGCTGTATTCTCAGCAAGGTTTTGCTTGATCATCTGATTTGCAATTGTAATCCTTCCATTCCTTGCCTCCCCCTTTTTTTCCTGATCTATTTTCTCCTTGTTACTTACTGTTTGTCTGTGGTTTCTCTTTTACCACCAGACCCTGTAACACAGCCTGGCACAGAGCAGACTAAAACCCACTGCTGTGAGGTCATTTCTGACTTGTGGTGACTCTATGTGTGTCATGGTAGAGCTGTGCTTCATAGGATTTTCAGTTGTTGAGGTTTTGGAAACAGATCACCAAGATTTCCCACTAAGACATCTCTTGATAGACTCAAACCTTCAAGCTTTTAGTAGCAGCTGAGTGTGTTAGCCATTTGCAACACTTAGCCACTCTTGTGATAGACCAGATGCTCCATCAATATGAGGATCAACAATGAAGTTCTTGAACCCATCCTAGAAAGAGTGCTACATACCGCACTGCTGAATATCACTGCAGTCATCTTCAGAGTACTCCCCTACGTAGCAGTGCCTACGTACCAAGGCCAGTGCCTAGTCCACTCTCCAAAGCCATTTTGGAACTCCTTTTTCTGGAACGGCCATCGGAGCTGTCATCATATTACCCCTTGATGCCCTTAGTATCATCCAAATGTCTTCCTTTTAATATTTCCTTTATATTCAGGTGAAAAAAAAAAAAAAAAACCCACTGGGGACCAGATCAGGTGGGTGGGGAGAGTGTTCCAATACAGTTATTTGTTTACTGGCTAAAACCTCCCTCACAGACAACTATACAATTAAGTTTGCAAACTTGCCACCTTGCCACCGTGCACAATAGGCATTCAGAAAGTTCCAAAATTGCTTTGAAGGTGGACTTGGCACTGGCATCAGTATATAGATATTCATAGGGAGTACTTCAAAGGTGGCCATAGGGATATTTAGCAATGAGGTACATAGCACTTAGAACAATTAAGTTCATGGACTTAATTGTTAGACCTCATATTTGTTAAATATTAACTGTCAACACAATGTTTACTTGAAATGTCTAAAAACCATTTCAGATGTAACATTAAAAAAAAGACACTTTATTTTTCCTCATCCAATGTGATTTTTGCTCATTTTTTTATGTATCAATAAATGGACTCAGGCAGGTGCGCAGGCCACCTCCTTGCTGTCCTCAGTTATTCTCTCTTGTTCAGTGATCCCATACAATCCATCAAGTGTGCTGTCTGTGTGTGTGTATAAAATATACACACATATTTGTATTTAGACGTAGACTACCTGTTGCCTCGAGCGCTACTACTTCTTAGTTCAAATCAGTATCATCTCTCCCCTGGATTACAGCGCCTACTGGCTCTTAACAGCTCTCACTGCTTCCATTCTTCTATTATCTAAGCACTCTATTCTTCACATCATTTTTCCAATGTGGTAACTAGATAATTAACTCCTCTGTTTGAACCCTTCTGTGACTTTCTGTGACACTTTGAGTAAAATCAATACCAATAGTTTGTTTCAAGGCCTTCAAGTTCATAAAGCTGTCCTAACCCCTTCTTCTCCAACTTCAGGTTTTGCCCCACAATCCCTTTTGTGATATTCCATCCACTCTAGCCACTTCAATGTACTTTAGCACACTCTGGCCCCAAGGCCTTTGCATCTGTCCTTTACCTGTCTTAATGCTCTTCTCCCAGATGTCAACTTGGCTTGCCATCTCCAATGGTTTACATAAGTGTCAGTTTCTTAGAGTAGCTGTTTCTGATCACCCTATATAAAATATTATGTTGAAATGTCTAGTTGTTTTTCACATTATTTTTACACATTTTATTCATCCACAATTGTCTATCACACACACATATATAGATACATACTAAATTTTCATTGTATTGTATCTCCCATCACGAGGTAAGCTTCCTGAGGTTACAGACATTTTACTACTCTGCAACATCTGGGTTTAAAAGAGGTGCATTTTCAATAAACACCTGTCAAATGAAAAGAAAATTTTGATCCATTTTGATCCATTTTGAAAATGGGAATGAGTGCAGCTATAGCTACAGACAGAAATTAGTCGCATACCCTATTCTTTATCATCTTTTTCCTTGCATTTCTGACAAAGTACATTTGGATATTTTATTTAAATGATATCATTCACTGCTTAATAAGTGATAGTATGGTAAAAACTAAGATGTATGTGTTTCTAACTCCCTTTTTGTTTAGTCCTTCTTTTGCCCAAAACATAGCATTCAGATGTCTGTGTGTGTACATTTGTGTATGTATTTTTGTTGATCACTGAGCATTTCATTATCTTTTGAACTTTAGAAAACATTATGTTCAGCATATATATCATGATTATTTAGCAATTTACCAACCATGGCACTTGGAAGATTAATTTTAAGAGGGATAAAATAATTTAAAAATTTATTTTCTATTTTTAATAGTAATGATAACCAACACATCATGCACTAATTGCATGCCATATGTGGAAAGAGATGATGGAAATCTCAATATCATCAGTCAGAACAAGACCAGGTGCCAACTCTGGAAAAGACCATCATTTTTTCATATGCAAGTTCAAGGTAAAGTTAAAAAGATTAGAACAAGTTCACAAGAGTGAAAGTATAATCTTGAGTATAGTCTATATAAAGTTTGAGACTGGTCCAAGAATAGATTTGACACACTGAACACAAACGACCGAAGACCAGATGAAGGACATCATACATGAAGAAAGCAAGAGGTCATTAAAAAAAGACAAGAAAGAAAGAAAATATCAAAATAGATGTCAGAAGAGACTGTAAAAGTTTTTCTGAATATAGAGTAGCTAAAGACAATGAACAAAATTCTGAAGTAAAAGAGCTGAAAAGAATATTTCAAAGGGTAGCTAGAGACAACCAAATATTGTCACGACATGCAAAGATCTAGAGTTAGAACAACAAAAGGGAAAAACATGTTCAGCATTTCTCAAGCTGAAAGAACTGAAGGAAAAATTTAAGCCTCAGGTTGCAGTTCTGAAGGGTTCTTTTGGAAAAATACTAAATGACATCAGAATGAAGCATCAAAAGAAGATGGAAGAAATACGCAGAATCATTGTAACAAAAATAATTAGTTGATGTTCAGTGGTTTCCTTGGCTCAGTGGTTTCAAGTGGTAGCATATGATCAAGAGATAATGGTACTGAGAAAGAAGTCCAACCTGCACTGAAGGTGTTGGCAAAAAAAAAGGCTCCAAGAATTGAGAGAGTACCAACTGAGATGTTTCAACAAGTGAATGCAGTGCTGGAAGTATTCACAGGTCTATGCCAAGAAATTCAAAAGAAAGCATTTAAATACATGAACCAACAAGAAGAGATTCACATTTATGCCTATTCCAAAGAAAGGTGATCCAACTGAATGTGAAAAGTATCCAATAATATCATCTCTATGACACACAAATAAAATTTTTCTGAAGGCCATTCAAAAGCTAATGCAGCAGGATTTTGACAGAAGTCAAACTGGATTCAGAAGAGGGTGTGAAACCAGGGATACATTGCTGATGTCAGATTGGTCCTGGGAGAAATCAGTGAACACCAGAAAGATGTTTACCTGTGTTTTACTATGCAAAGGCATTTGACTATGTGGATCATAACAAGTTATGGACAACACTGTGAATAATGGGAATTCCAGAGCACTTAACTGTGCCCATGAAGAACTTGTATATAGGTCAAGAGGCAGTTGCTCGAACAAAACAAGGTGATACCATGTGGTTCAAAGTCAGGGATGGTGTGAATCAGAGTTGTACCCTTTCACCATAATTTTTTCAATCTGTATGCTGAGAAAATTGTCTGAGAAACACTATAAAGAACAGTGCATCCAGACTGGAGGAAGACATTAAAAATGTGTTATGCAGATGGCACAACCTTACTTGCTGAAAGTAAACAGAACTTGAAGCACTTACTGACAAATATCAAAAACTTCAGCCTTCAACACTTATTACACCTCAATATAAAGAAAACAAAAATCCTCACAACTGAACCAATAAGCAACATCATGATAAAGGGAGAAAAGATTGGAGTTGTCAAGGATTTCACTTTGTTTGTATCTACAGTCAACATCCTGGGAAGCAGCAGTCAAGAAATCAAAAGATGCATTGCATTGGGAAGAGCTGCTGCAAAAGACATCTTTAAGGTGTTCAAAAGCAAAGACTTCACTTTGAAAACTAAGGTGCACCTGATCTAAGCCATGATGTTTTCAATTGCTTCATATGCATATGAAATCTGGGCAAAGAGTAATGAAAAATTCATGCTTTTGCATTATGGTGTTGGCAAAGAGTATTGAATATACCATGGACTGCTAGAAGAATGAATAAATCCATTGAAGTACAGCTAGAATGTTCCTTAGAAGCAAGAATGGTGATATTTCCAGTCACATACTTTGGACTTGGAATAAGGACGGATCAGTCCCTGAAGAAGGACATCATGTATTGTAAAGTAGAGGGTAAGTGAAACAGAGGAAGACTCTCAACGCAGTGGACTCATACAGTGGCTCAACTATGGGCTCAATAAAAAAAAAGTGGTCAGGAGTATGGCACAGGTCTGGACAGTGTTTTGTTCTGTTATATACAGTGTAATTGTGAGAACAGGCTTGATGGCACCTAAAAGGAACAACATTCTGTACCAGTGATAATTTACATGAGAGTAAATAATATTTTTCTCCAGGACCAAAATGAAGATTGAAAAGGAAATACAACTATATGTTCAGAGATATTGCATGAATTGTTCCAGACCACCACAATAAAGAGAATACCACAATAGAGTTACATGAATTTTTTGGTTTCCCAGTGCATAAAAAGTTATGTTTGCACTGTACTGTAATATACTGAGTGTGAAATAGCACTTGCCTAAATAAACAATGTACACACCTTAGTTAAAAATGCCTTATTGCTAAGAAATGCTAACCATCCTCTGAGGCTTCATCCAGTCATGATCTCGGTGGTGGAGGGCCATGCTTCTGTGTTGATGGCTAACTGATCAGCATGGTAGTTTCTGAAGGCTGAGGTGTGACTGTGGCACCTTCTTAAAATAAGACAGTAATGAAGTGTATCACACTGATTGACTCTTCCTTTCAGGGAAGTGAAACTGTTTAATAACACTTTATCCACAGCAGAACTTCTTTCAAAACTGGAATCGACCCTCTCAAACTCTATGATTGCTTTATCAATTAAGTATTACTTTCAGTAATATTCTATATCCTTTGCTGTCATCTTAACAGTGTTTACAGCATCTTTACTAGGAATGGACTCTATCTCAAGAGGTCACTTTCTTTGCTCATCCATAAGAACAATGCCCCATCTGTTAGTTTTGTCTTGAGATCGCAGCAATACAGTCACATCTTTAGGCTCCACTTTTTCTTCTAGTTCAGTTGTTACTCCCATCACGTCAGCAATTACTTCCTCCTGAAGTCTTGAACCCCTCAAAGTCATCCATGAAAGTTAGAATCAATCTCTTCCAAACTCCCCTTAATGTTGATGTTTTTACCTCCTTCCTTCTTACTGGCCTCTAGAATGATGAATCCTTTCCAGAAGGGTTTAAATTTATTATGCCCAGATTCATCAGAAGAATCACTATCTATGTCAGATATAACCTTATGAAATGTGTTTCTCAAATAATAAGACTTGAAAATTGAAATTATTCCTCGATCCATGGGCTGCAGAATGGATGTTGTGTTAGCAGGCATGAAAACAACATTAATCTCCTTGTACATCTTCATCAGTGCTCTTGGGTGACCACGTACATTGTAAATAAGCAGTAACATTTTGAAAGGAATCTTGTTTTCTGAGCAGTTGTTCTCAACAGCAGCCTTAAAATATTCATTAAACCACGCTGTAAACAGATGTGCTGTCATCCAGGCTTTGTTGTTCCATATATAAAGCACAGGCAGAGCAGAGTTAGCATAATTCTTACGAGCTCTAGGATTTTTTGGAATGATAAATGAGCATTGTCTTCAGTTTAAATTCACCAGCTGCATTAGCCGCTAACAGCCCCGAACATCAGCCTGTCCTCCAAAACTTTGAAACCAGGCATTAACTTCTGTCTGGCTATGACCCGTAACAATCTTCTTCCAATGAAAGGCTATTTTGTCTACACTGAAAATCTCTTGTTTAGTGGAGCTGCTTTCATCAGTTATCTTAGCTAGATCTTATGAATAACTTGCTGCAGTCTCTGTATCAGCACTTGCTGCCTCACTTTACAGTGCTGTGTATCAGAGATGGCTTCCTTCCTTAAATCTCACAAACGAAGGTCTGCTAGCTTCAGAATTTCTTCTGCACCTTCCTTACCTCCTTTAGCCTTCCCAGAATTGAAGTGAGTGAGGGCCTTGCTCTGGAAGAGGTTATGGCATAAGGGAATATTGCGGCCGGTTTGATCTCTCCAGACCACTAAAGCTTTCTTCATGTCAGCGATAAGGCTGTTTGACTTCCTCATCATTTCTTACCTTTTCCTTTGCTTTCAAAACTTAGCCAGGTGTTTGGCATAACAGGCCTAACTTTTGGTCTGTTTCAGCTTTCAACATGCTTTCCTCACTAAGCTTTTGAATTAGAGATGTACAGCTCTTCCTTTCACGTGAACATGCAGAGGCCGTTGTAGGGTTATTAACTGACATAATTTCGGTATTGTGTCTGAGGGAATAGAAAGGCCCTGGGAGAGGGAGAGACACGCAGAGCAGACGGTAAGTGGAGCACTCAAGACACACACACCATTCATCAACTCAGTTTGAGTCTTCATGAGGTCCCAGAACACTTACAGTAGTAATATCAAAGATCACTAATCATGATCACTAAAACAGATATAATAATGAAAAAGCTTGAAATATTATGAGAAATAACAAAACGTGACATAAAGACACCAAGTGAGCATGTGCTGTTGGAAAAATAATGCTCACAATAAAGCACATCTGTGAATGTAATTAATGATCTTCTACACTCTAATGTTTGCTTTAAAGTTAGTAAAGAAGGAACAGACAAAACCTATGAATTAAAATTGTATCAATTCTGATTTTTCTGTAATCAGTTTGAAGCTATATCATTTACTGTTGGCAGTAATAAGTACTAAGGAGTTTGGTAAGCAAATTTTGAAATGATTTATGAATGAACAATATGTGAAGCATTAGCATATTTTGACCTTGCACATCTTTTTTATTATCTCATAGTGGTTATAGTTTAAGGTATCATGAAAAATAAAAAAAAAAACTTTTGTCTCATTCTAACTGGAAATGACTTATGTGACTGTTGTGTGTGATGTTTTGGTTCTATACCACAATCATTAATAACATGGAGAAATTTTTCTTAAAACCTATTTTCCTCCATCAGCTTATATAACCAAACCAAATCCACTGTCATTCAGTTGATTCTGACTTGCAGTGACTCTATAGGACAGAGTAGAACTGCCCCATAGAGTGTCAGAGGAGCACCTGGTGGATCTGAACTGCAAATTTAAGAATTTATAAATTTCAAAGGATTGTGGCATGCTTTAGAAATACAATGTAAGGATAATGTCTTTCAATGTTTTCAAATGTACACATACATAAGGAATAAAAGATCACCTGGAATACTATGCAGCTATTTAAAAAGCACCATGGTGAAGAAAATTAAGTACCTGTTATAAATTTCTATGTATTTGCCTGCCGGTACCTCTTCTTCTGGTAACAGAATCCATTTCTCCCCTTGAGGAATTGTTCCTCCCCAAGCCTTGGTCTGTTTATTCTTCCAGAACTGACAGTCTTCTTGACTGCCAAGTATAGACTTTTAGTTCAAACCAGGCTAAGCAATGCTCTGTTCCCCTGACTGGAGTGGAGAGTTCTTTGTGTGAAGCCGTGGATTCTTTCCCTGGGTTATTTTTGCTATCTTGTGGGAAGAACTGACTAAGAATAAAGCCAACACAGGAAAAAGTATTGCTAAGAGGTGGTAAATATGGACAGTTTGATTAACTCACTTGTGCACACGAGCCCAAATAAGACTTTTCAGTAATTTTTTTATTCGTGCACGCTAAAATTACTTCTTTTTCCCCATAAACCACATTTAATTTAGTCTCAGTTCCTTGCAAATATATATTAGTGACAGAAAAATAGTGAAATAATAATGTTAAATGTAAAAAAAAGACACTTCCTTTTTTATTTCTAGGATCACCTCAGCAAAAAAAAGAAAAAGATTTAAGAAAAACATCAAAATATTCTTTTTGTGGAGCAAAATTATGAGTGTTTTTATTTTGTGACTTTTTTGTAATCTTCCAATTGTTTATGATGAGCCTCTCTTATGTTTATAATTAGAAAACCAAATACATCTAATTTTATAGGATGCTTTAGTCTGCTCAAAATTATTGCTGACATCTATCCTTTGCTCTTAAATGTGATTTCACCTGGGAGCTGAGTGTATTGAATTAACTTTTTTTTCATGGTATGTTTTTAAACTTATTTTAATAGAGGAGTAAACATATGGCTAATTACTTTTTTCCATTGAAGAAAAAAATTGTTTTTTTTTCTCAAATCTTCACTACATTTAACAGAAACTCAGTACCCCTTAAGCAATAATTGCTTATTTCCTCTTTCCATTCACCCTGGTTAACCAGTAATGCACTTTGATTTTTATGTATTTGCCTTTGCCAGGTATTTCATATAAGTGGAATCATACAGTATTTGGCCTTTTGTATCTGCCTTAGTTTACTCAGCATGTTTTCAAGGTTTATCCACATTGTAACATGTACGCAAACTTTCTTTCTCTTTGTGGCTAGAGAGCATTCTCTTGTTTGTACATGCCACCTTTTGTTTGTCCATTCATCTACTGATGGACATTTAGGTTGTTTTCACATTTTGACTATTTGAATCCTGCTGCAATGAACATGGGTGAACAAGTGTCTGTGATATATACATATTGAATTAATTAAATATTTCATTTCTACCCCTCCCCTCCCTGGTAACTATCAAAGATTGTTTTTCTCTGTGTTTGAACCTTTTCATGAGTTGTAATAGCAGTGGTCTCACACAACACCTATCCTTCTGTGACTGACTCATTTCACTCAGTATAATACCCTCCAATCTGCTTCATGTTATGAAGTGACCTCAAGTTTTGTCAACCCCATCTGCTAAAGACTGTCCTTTTTCCATTTGATGGACTTTCAGCCAACAAATCAGATGACCATAGGTGGATAGATTTACATCTGGGTTCTCAATAACATTCCATTGGTCAATGTCTCTGTCATTGTGTTAGTATTAGAGGTCTTTGTTTCTAGTGTGTGTTCCTTGTAAATAGTATGTTGCTGAATCCTGTTATTTATATATATATATATATTTAAATATATTTAAATTTATTCTGCTACTGTCTGTCTCTCTGTGGGTGCATTTAAGTCATTTGCATTCAGAATAATTGTTCGTAGATGTGACCTTATTGTTATCATTCTGTGGGTTTTTTTTTGCGTATGTGTGTGTGGTGCTGACATTTTCTTGTTTCTTCTCACTCTCCTGTGCTGAATTCCTTTGGTTTGTGGATTTGTTTTGTTTTTGTAGATTTTTTTTCTATTGAGGCTTTATGTTTTCCCTTTTTTATTCTGATGAGTTGGTTTATTAATTTTCTTTATGATTACTTTGGAATTTACTGTTGTTGTCCTAGGCTTGAACCAGTCTATTGTTACTTGGTAGTGCCTTGACTTTTACTCCACTGGACAGTTCTATATCTAGCTTTATTTCTTCTTCTATTGTTCTGATGTTGTTGTGGTTTACAGTTAACTCTCTGGGTC
Source organism: Heterohyrax brucei (assembly GCA_028571685.1). Taxonomy (NCBI): domain Eukaryota; kingdom Metazoa; phylum Chordata; class Mammalia; order Hyracoidea; family Procaviidae; genus Heterohyrax; species Heterohyrax brucei. The sequence continues at coordinate 147,347,056 of CM053143.1, forward strand.
CCTTTGGTAATTCTTTTCATTTTGAATAGTCCTTGAAAGTTTGTCTCCTAGGTTGGTGACTGGCTGGTACAACCTTGTGTCCTATATTCAGGCTGCAGTCTGATATTGTTGGTTCTCAGATTGCAGGACTGTCTTTAGTAATTCTAAGTTTGATTTGCTTTTCACATATTTCCTTAATTTATGTTTATATGTAGTGACCTAATTTCACATCGTATTTGAACAAAGAGTTTTGCAGGTTATATTAATCTTGGTTAGCAATTTTTTTCTTATAAGGTTTTATATATATTATCCAATTGCCATATTGGCTGTGTGATTTCTGCCAATAATTGGGGCTTAGTCTTACTATTTCTCCTCTGTGTGTGACTTTTTGTTTTTCTTGGGTTGCTCTCAGAATTTTTTCTCTGTCTTTGGTTTTATCAAGTGTAATCATGACATGCCTTGGTGATTTTCTTTTAGGGTCTAGTCTATGTAGAGTTCATTGAGCTTAGATGGTCAGCTTTTCATATTTCAAGGTACTGGGGAAGCTTTCTGTCAGCAATTCTTCAATAATCACTTCTGTGTTTTCCACTTCCTCCCCCTGTTCTGGAATTCCAATCACTCACAAATTTTTGCTTTTGACTGTATCCCACATGAATCTCAGAGTTTCTTTTTCTTCATTCTTCTTTTCTGCTTTTTCCTCAAACAGACATGTACTCAAGTATTGATCTTTAATTTTGCTAACCCATCATTTCCAATTAGATCCTCGGTCCTTTTATGACATTGTCCACTTCTGAAAGGACATTGTTACCTTTAGGATTTCTAATTATTGTTTTCACATGATTTCTGGTTATGAATTTATTTTGATATTTTGTTCCTGTATAATTTTTTATTAATTTGTCTGCCTATGTACAACTGAATGAAATACTGCCCACGTCCTGCTCCATCCTCACAATTGTTGTTATGCTTGAGTCCACTGCTGAAATTTTATTGTGATACATAAATGTGCATTAAGCCTTAATAAGCATGGGGCATTTGGATGGTGATATACTATGTTACAATAGAAAACTTATTTTTCTTTCTGGTATTGGGAGAAGAGTTTTATTTAGTTTATTGTCCTACCCTAAATACCAGAGTAGTCTTCAGCAGTGTTAATAAGGAAACTGAGGTCCAGATTAACAAAGCAATCAAGATATACATTTAACACAAACACATTTAAAGTTTATTTTGTGCAATGAAATTAACTGTGTTGTATGCTGTAAAGTTGATTCCCACTCATGGTGACCCAGTGTGACAGAGGAGAACTTCCCCATGGGGCTTTCTGGGCTATAATCTTCACAGATTCAGACAGCTAGGATTTTTCCTCCCTTAGAGCCACAAGGTGGGTTCGAGTATGGACCTTTAGGCTAGTAGCTGAGTGTTTAACCATTGTGCTACCAGAGTTTTTTGAATTTAACTTTACTAGGAAATTTGTCTTTGCCCTGGTTTCCTGAAAAGACAGTGTTAAACCTTTCGATTTCCCAAGCAGTTGAGATGCTGTATTTTTAAGTTTTAAAGCATCCAGACTACACTAAGGATGTGTGCAAGTTACTGGGTGCTGGCCAGGCCAGAGACTATCTACCAACCTGATGCCAGCTGATCTCAGAAAGGAAAGCATCATTCAGTGAATCACGTTAATATTATCCAGTGGTTTTGTACCCTATATCCTTCTCTTTTCCTTAAAAACTTGATTGTAATTAGCCTGCATTGAGTCATCTTTTTTTTTTTTATTAAAGAAATGGAATGGTCTCCTTACATGCACACAAATTAACTGCTCAAATAAATCCTACATATTATAGTGTTCTTTTTTCTCTTCTTTTGATTATTTTCTAACAGCAGGAAAAAAAAAAAAAAATCCTAGGTATTTATAGGCAGTTGCTTAGTAATATTTGGCAGGGAAGGAACTGGAAAATAATTGCATTTATGGGAAATTTAACAACATAAAGTTTTATATAAGAGTTATAGGAATATAGATTAAAAATGTTTATTAAAATCAGAGCTTGGATCAGTTGCAGAAGAGGCTGAGAATTCTCTGATATTTGAATAACAGCTCTTATAAAAAAAAATAACTGGCCTGACATGAATAAATTTGAGAACAGAACAAGGTTACTGGGTGGTTTAAAAAAAAAGAAAGAAATAAAAATGAAAGAAGCAGATCTAGACCTGACCTGGGACAAAAAGATAGCCTTGGGAATTCAGCTTAAGTTTCAGTGGGTTTTTGAGTGAAAGTTCTTACCATTCACACTAGAACAATAAACTAGTCTTATTGCATTTGTTTGTCATTATTGTTATGCATAAGACCTCATAGTTCATTCTATAATTTATGTTCAATTCTTCTCACTTTTTTTTTTTTAACCCAGATTAACAAAGCCTCAGGACTGTTAAACTGATCAGGAAGAACTTTGGTTGCAGTAAGTTTAGTAGAACAAATATTTCTTAAGGGTCAAATGAACGCCAGGCACAGAATTCAGGGATGAATATGATATTAACTCTTAGCTGGAGGTACTGAGACAGTATAATGCATGAAAGCTGTATGAAAATGAGATTATAGAAGGCCACTTTATCCAATCTTCACTGCAGAAAGTGTTAAGTAAGGCTTGCTTATGAAATGATGCTTGACCTGGGTATTGATAAGAAAAGAATAATGACTTTGAGAAGAAAATACTACTTGCAATTGGAGTGGTGAAGATGGTTGGGATAGAGGAAAGAATGGAGAATGAAGGAATATTCTAGAACCAAGGAATAGATTTGAAAAAGGAACATTGAAATCCTTTTCTGTTAACAAACAGGCTAGGTATACAGCATGGTTTCTACAGCACTGTTTCTTAATTTGTAAAGATGAAAACTATTCATCTTGACTAAAACCTCTATTAAATTTTAGTTTTAGAAGTCTTGCTAATTTTCTAAGACATGTTATTTCTAACCCCTTGAACACCTAGATTTTGTCTAATACACATGGTCTGTAATTATTTGGTCCTATAATTTCCTGAAGTTGGTAATTTTTAATTAATGTGTTTTCTTTGAGTTTCTTAAAGTATATGCATGCTGTTATTGCAGTTTTGGACATTTGCTCTTGAATGTAGAAAGAAAATGGAAGAAATGATGAAGTAAAAGAGTGGAACAGAAAATTTCGATAGCAGCTCAAGACGACAAAATAAAGTATTTTAATGAATTGTGCAAAGACCTGTATTTAGAAAACCAAAAGGAAAGAACATGCTTAGAATTTCTCAACATAAAACGACTGAAGGACAAAACTAAAGTCTTGAGTTGTGATACTGAAGGATTCTAAGGACATTGGAATGACACAGAAAGCATTAAAAGAGACAGAAGGAATACACAGTCTTTATACCAAAAAGAACTGGTAGGCATTCAACCATTTCAGGAAATAGTAAATGATCAAGAACCAAAGGTATTTGTCTTAGTTATCTGGTACTGCTATAGTAGAAATAGCACAAGTAGATAGCTTTAATAGAGAGAAGTATATTGCTTCACAGTCTGGGGGCCTAGGATTACAAATTCAGGGTGCCAGGTACAAGTAAACTCTTTTTCTGTCTGTTCTTGAGGAAAGTCCTTGTCATCAATCTTTCCTTGGTCTAGGAGCTTCTCTGCACAGGAACCTCAGGTTGAAAGGAGAAGCTCTGCTTCTGACACTGCTTTCTTGGAGGTACGAGGCCTCCATACCTCTCTGCTGACTTCTCTCTTTTATATCTCAAAAGAGATTGCCTTATGTAAAATCTAATCTTGTAGATTGAGTCCTGCCTCTTTAACATAACTGCCAGTAATCCTACCTCATAAATATCTTAGAGACAGGATTTACAACACATGGGAAAATCACATTGGATGGCAATTGGTGGATAATCATGCAATACTTGGAATCATGGCCTAGTCCTATTGATACACATATTTTTGGGAACATAATTTAATCCCTAACAGTACTGAAGGGGGAAGTCGAAGTTGCACTGAAGTCATTATTGAAAAACAAGCCTCTAGAAATTAGTGGAATTCCAATGAATATGCTTCAAAAAATGGATACATTGCTAGATGCGCTCACTCTTCCATGTGAAGAAAATTAGAATGTAGTTACCTGGCCAAAATGAGTGGAAGAGAACAGATTTGTGCTCACTTCAAGGACAGATGATCAAATAGAATGTGGAAATTATCAAACAATATCATTAACATCACCTGCAAGTAAAATTTTGCTGAAGATTATCCAAAAATGGTTGTAGCAATACATCATCTGGGAAGTATTGGAAATTCTAGCCAAATTCAGTAGAGGACTTGGAACAAGAGATATAATTACTGATATTATTTGAATCTTAGTTGAAAGCAGAGAAAACCAGAAAGATTTTTACCTAAGTTTTATTAGCTATGCACAGATATTTAACTGTATGGGTCACAACAAATTATTAATAACATTGTAAAATATAGGGCTTCTGTAACACTTAATTGAGTTCACGTGGTACCTGTACACAGACTGAGAGACAGTTATTTGAGCAGAACAAGGGAATGCTTGTGGTTTATGATCAGAAATTGTGTGTGTCAGGGTTGTATCCCTTCACCATACTGGTTCAATCTGTATGCTGAACAAATAATCTGAGGTGGACTATATGAAGAAGAGTGTGGCATCAGGAGTGGAGGAAGACTCATTAACATCCTGAGATGTGCAGATGACATAACCTTGCTTGCTGAAAATGAAGAGGACTTGAAGTACTTGCTAATGAAGATCAAAGACTACAGCTATCACTATGTATTATATCTGAGCATAATAAAGAAAAAGTCCTCACAAATAGACCAGCAAGCAACATCATAATAAAATGAGAAATGACTGAAGTTGTCAACAATTTTGTTTCACTTGAATCCACAATCAATGCCCATGGAAGTAGCAGTTAAGACATTAAATGATCGGGTGGCTAGCAGACACATAAGGAAATGTGATCATTACCCATTAGAGAAATGCAATTAAAAATTACTGTGAGATGCCATGCCACCCCAACAAGGCTGGCACCAATCCAAAAATCACAAAATAATAAATATTGGAGAGATTATGGAGTGATTGGAACATTCGTGCGATGCTAGTGAGAGCGTAAAATGGTACAGCCTCTTTGGAAAATGATTTGATGCTTCCTTAAAAAGCTAGAAATAGAAATAGGTGATCTAGCAATCTCACTCCTGGAAATGCATTCTACAGAAAGAAAAACTGGCACACCAAAAGACATATGCACACCCACTGCAGCATTGTTCACAACAGCAAAAAGACAGAAACAACCTAGGTGCCCACAAATAGACGAACAAATAAACAAAAATGGTACACACACACGGTGGAATAGTATGCAACAATAAACAACAATGATGAATCAGTTCCAGGGGATACCTGGGGCAACTGGCATAACTGAGTTTATTAAAAAATGTTCTCCATCCCATTTTGGTGAGTGGCATCTGGATCTTAAAAGCCTGTGAGCAGCCATCTAAGATGCATGAATTGGTCCCATCCCATTTGGAGCAAAGGAGACTGAAGGAAACCAAAAACAGAATGATAATATGAGTCCAAGAGGCTAAAGGAGCCTCCAGAGACTCCACCAGCCTGAGACCAGAAGCTAAAGGATGCCCAGTCACTACTAATGACCACCCTGGCAGAGAACATAGTAGAGAGTTCTGTTGAAGCATGAGAAAAGTATGAAACAGAACTCATATTTATGTAAAAAGACCAGACTTAACGTTTAGCAAAGACTGGAGGAACCCCTGAAACTGTGGCTTCCAGATTCTCTGTTTACCTAGAACTGAAATCATTTCTGAAGCCCACTATTCAGACAAAAGTTATCCAGGACTATAAAACAAACAAAGGGGGAGTGTGCTGTCACATTTTGGGGAATGCAACTAAAGTCACAAAACAATGTATAAATTTTTGTATGTGAAATTAACTTAAGCTATAAGCTCTCACCTAGGACATAATAAAAAAAGGAAATAAATGATGCACTTGAGAATACAAATTAGTATGTCCTTTATAACAACTCCTATTTAACATGGGCTCGAGTCTTAGCTAGAACAATAAGGCAAGAAAAATAAATGAAGTGCAGCCAAACTGCAAAAGAAGGTGAAAACCCATTCACTTGGCTTGGCCATTCACAAATGATATGATCCTAAATTTAAAGACCACAAAGATTCTACAAGAAAACTATTGGAACTGACAGATTAAACAGAATAGCAGGAAACATGATCAATGTACAAAAATCAGTTGAATTCCTATATAGCAGCAAACAGAAAAGGAGATCAGGAAAACAACACCATTTATAATAGCCCCTAAAAAGATAAAATACTTGGGAAAATATTCAACTAAGGACACAAAAGACTTATACAAATAAAACTACAGAACACTATTACTGGAAACAAAAAGAGATTTATGTAGATAGAAAAATATAACATCATCATGGATGGTAAGAATGAATGTTGTTAAAATGCCAGTTCTATCCAAAGTAATCTACAGCTATAATGTGGTCTTAATCCAAGTACCAATAGTATTCCTCAATGAGGTGGAAAAACCAATCATCAACTTTATGAGGAAAGGAAAGAGGCCCAAGATAATCAAAGTACTACTGAAGGAAAAGAACAAAGTAGGAAACCTCAGACTAGCTGATCTCAGTGTCCACTGTATAGCTACTGGTAGGCAAAATAGTGCGGTACTGTTATAACAACACACACATAGACCAATGGAACAGAATTAAGGATTTAGAGGTAAATCCATCCACCCGTTGTCAGCTGATCTTTAATGAGAGACCAAATTCCATTAAATCGAGTAAAATGCAGTCTTTTAATAATAAAAAAAGGGTGCTGGCAAAACTGGATGCTCATGTGTTAAAAAGAATGAAAGAAATGAAAAGAACCAGGACCTGTACCTCATACAATACACAAAAGCTTAGCCAAAATGAATCAAAGGTCTACATATAAAACCAGAAACGATACAAGTCATGGAAGGAAAAACAGGAACAATGCTCAGGACCCTACTACATGGCAAAAATGCAATACAAACAATAACTAATGATGGGACACAAAAAACAAACAGAAGACAAACTAGATAACTGGACACTCCTAAAAACTAAACATCTAAGCTTATCAAAAGACTCCACCAAAAGAATAAAAGGAAAAGCTACAGATTGGGAAAAATATTTTGGCTATGAGACATCTGACAAGCATCTAATGTCAAAAATATATAGAGTACTTCAATACCTGAACAACAAAAAGAGAAATAATCCAATTAAAACACGAGTGAATAGTATCAACAGACATTTCACCAAAGAAGACATTCAGGTGGTTAAGAGACACGTGAAGAAATGTTTGCAATCATTAGCTATCACAGAAATGCAAACCAAAACTATAATGAGATCACATCTCACTCTCTCATTACTGGCATTGATCAAACCAACCAACCAACCAACCAACCAGCAAAGAAACAAACAAAAAACCCAGAAAATAATGAAACTAGAGGTTTTGGGGAGATTGGAACTCTCATGCACTACTGGTGGGAAATTAAAATGGTACAACCACAATGGAAAACGATATGATGTCTCCTTAAAAGCTGCAATAGAAGTATTGTATCATCCAGCCATCCCACTTCTAGGAATATATCCTAGAGAAATAGAGTTGTCACATGAACAGACATATGTAAACTTAAAAGTTCATTGCAGTACTGTTTGAAACAAAAGACGAAAACAGCCTAAATACCCATCGACAGGTGAATGGATAAACAAATTATGCTACATATGCACAGTGGAATACTACCCAAAAATAAAAAACGATGAGTCCCACACACATACATATGAACTTGGAGAGTATTATGCTGAGTGAAATAATCACACAAGGACAAAAAAATAAAACACTATATGAGGCTATTATTATAAAGATCCAAGAAAAAGTTTTACACACAGAAAAAAATAACATTTGATTGTTACAAGGCAGGTGAGGGACAAGGAAAAGATATCAATACTTAGATAGTACGCAGAAAATAACTTTGGTGCCTGGGGAGACACACACAATGCAGGGAAGTCAGTACAACTAGACCAAGGTAAACATGTAGAACTTTGCGAGACACATTCATGCACCTTAAGGGACAAAGTTATCGGGCTTGTGGTTTTGGGGACATCTGGGTCAATTTGCAAAACACAGTTCATAAAAAAAATGTTCTACTTTCTAGTTTGGTCAGTAACATCCAGGGTATTAAAAGCTTGTGAGCAGTCATCTAAGATGCATCTATTGGTCCCATCCTATCGAGAACCAATAAACTGAGGACACTGGGAAAAATTAGTCTAAAAGATTAGCAGACCATGTGTGCCATAGCCTGAGCCCAGAAGAACTAGACGTTGCTGGCCACCACTGCTGACCATTCTGACAGGGACCACAATAATGGGTCTTGGATAGTGAAGGGAAAAATGTGGAACAAAGTCTAAATTCAGAAAAGAAAAAGACCAGATCAGACTTACTGCACTGAGAGATACTGGAGGAACACCTCTGGACACCCTCCTAAGAACTGAAGTCCTCCTTTCCGCCACAGATTAGACAGTTGGTAAAACAAACAGCAACATGCATGAGGAAGGTGCTTCTTGGTTCGATCAAGTATGTGAGAACAAACGGGAAGTGACTGCTCAGAAAGGAAGCCGAGAAGACAGGAAGGGGTGGGAGCACTGGATGAAAGAACCCTCGGCCCTCTTGGGGGTAAAGGGAAGGGGGACAGTGCTGACACATTGTGGGGTTTACAACTAATGTCACAAAACAATCTGTGTATACATTTTTGAAAGAGAAATTAATTTGTACTGTAAGCTTTGGCCTAAAGCACAATGAAATTTTAAAAAAAAGAAATTAAAAGATATATTGGGCAAATCCGCTGCAAAAGATCTTTTTAAGTGTCAAAACAGCAAAAGTGTCACTTTGAATACCAATGTGCCCCTAACCCAGGTCTTGGTATTTTCGGTCACCTCATATGCATGTGAAAGTGGGACCGTGACTAAGAAAGACCAAAGGAGGACTGATACAGCTAAATTACGGCGTTGGTGAAAAATATTGAATAGACCATGGACTGCCAGAAGAAGGAACAAATTTGTCTTGGAAGTACAGCCTAAATACTTCTTAGAAGTCAGAGTGGCATTTCATTTCACTTACTTTGGAAATGTCTTCAGGAGGGACCTATCCCTGGAGAAGGACATCATACTAGGCGAAGAGTCCGCCCAAAAGACAAAGACACAGTGGCTGCGACAGTGGGACTCAAACCCGGCGGGAGAGGCACGGGGAGAGTGGTGCAGGACGGGGCGCTGTGTCATTCTGTTGTGCGTGGCGTCTGTGTGTCAGAAAGGACCAGAAGGCGCCTAACAATGACACTGCTTTCCGAAGTTGTGCTTCCGATATCTTGTCCCACTTGACTGCAACGCCTGGAGATCTTTGTAAATCAAAGTGTGTTTTAAAGTCTTATTAATGTCTGTCTGTCTCTTGAAACATAGCTGTTGATTAGACTTTGGAAAGTTACTCATTCACAAAAGATAAATAGTAGAAACTGAACATTTAAGCCAGTTCCTCAATAATTATACATATGTGCCTGTGTTTAACATCATTCTCTGGCTTCAAAAAAGTGAAAAATAAATTCTTGATACTATGAATGTATTTGTAAAAGCAAGCAGAATTTATTGCTTACAAAAGACATGATGGGAAGGGTAGGAGGAAAAGAGAAGTGTAATCAAATTCTATAAACAGGGTACTTTTGCAGTGTTAGTGAGCCGGAAATAATGTATATATGTGTATATACTGTATACACATACAGCATACTTCTGTGTTTGGCTAAAACAACAAATCTCTTAATCCCATACTCTCTGTTTTTCTCTCTTTGTTATTTTCTTCTTTAGACAGCACGTGAGGGATAGGGCTTAGCTATTTTAGAATTTCACAGCTTTCTATGGGGTTTGTTTTGGATCAAATAATTTCTTTAGTAACACTGTGGAAGAGGAAATCCTCCGTGGTATTTAAAAACCAGAACCTACTGGGATGTTGGTGATGGCTTTCAGTTCCCACCGTGTTTTTTAATGCCTCAGGTTCTATTTCTGTAAGTACCACAATTTAATTATTTTGATATTAAGAAGATCCTTTTTGATTAGTATTTGATTTTTGTAATCTTGTAACCTTTTGATGAAGTTTTATGCTAAATAACTCCAGAAAAATGTGCCCAGATAATTTTGTTCTCTGTGTACTTCCTATCTGCAAGCATGCAGACAAAAATGTATTGGTATGTTTTTATAGTTTTCTGTGTTTAAGGTTAGGCTTGTTCTCTTCTTGAGCCACCAACACTAATTCTATTGCTTCGTTTACCTGCAGCTACAGTCAAAAGCTGTGAATGCTTTATTCCCTTCCTGTCAATGAAAGCCCTGCTGGCAGAGTGGTTCAGTGCTACTCTTGCTAACCAAGAGGTTGGTGGTTTGAATGCACCAGGCGCTCCCTGGAAACTCGATGGAGCAGTTCTATTCTGTCCTATAGAGTCACTCTGAGTCAGAATTGACTCTGTGGCAGTGGGTTTTATTTGGTGGTTTTCACCAATGGACTGGAAGGTTTTCACTAACAAAACTGCAGCTTTATTGACCAGTGGTCTAAATCATAATTCTCTCATCTCCTCTTCTCTGGACTAACCATGGTTGAGAATGAAAGGAGAACGTAATTGTATTGACTGTAAAGAGAAGACTGTTTTGCGTATTTAATTATAGCTTTCTTCTTTCTCAGTTTTATATGGTTGCTTTATTCTTCTACAGTTATTTAACTTTGTGTTTTGCAAAAAGTAAAGACCCTGTCAAATAAACTTTGAAGCATAGTATCTGTCCTAGTCATCTCGTCCCACCTAACAGAAATACCACAAGTGCATGGCTTTAACAAAGAGAAGTTTTTTCTCACACAGTCCAGTAGGCTAGAAGTTTGAATTCAAGATGGTGTCTCCAGGGGAACACACCCTCACTCTGTTGGCTTTGAAAGAAAATCCTTGTGTTGCATCAGTCTTTCTCTGGTTTAAGTGGATCTTGGCACAGGAACCTGATGTCTGAAAGACGCACTCTGCTATTGGTGTTGCTTTCTTGGTGGTATGAAGTCCCCAACTCTGCTTGCTTCCCTTTCCTTTCATCTCTTGTAGTATACAAGGTTAACAGGTAGCTGTGAGTTGGCATTCACTAGACTGCAGTGGATTCAGTAAGCCACACTCCAGGAAACTCCCTTAGTAAGGGTGTTGCATTCCCTCATGAATTCTCTTTTAGCATAATCCTGTCTACTAACCACAGGCAGAGAATAGGATTTACAGTATAGGAAAACCACAAAACGAAGGGAAAACACACAATACTGGGAATCATGGCCCCATCAAATTGCTATGCACAATTTTTGAGGGCCCTGATTCAATCCATGGCAGTACTACCACTCAATTTCTTAACTTTATTGCATTTTTACCTACTCTCTGAAAGTTTAAATCAAAACTAAGTGAAAAAGAAAATTTTAAGTTACTAATGTCTGAAAATTGTTTCTGAAAGTAATTTTTAAATAATATTTATTTTTCAAGTAAAGTTGCTGAATAAAGCTTTGATTGAAGAAGGAAGGTTTCATCACCAAGGAGCCAGGAACCAGAGAAAGTGAGGGGAAATGGGAGAGTGCAAGAACACGCTGGTATACCAGGAGGTTCAGACGTTCCCAGGCCAGAGCAAAGGTGATGGTCCTGTCATGATGGATGGTGGTTATAAACATGCTGCAACCCGTAGATCCAAGGAAGAACAAGGAAGAAAGGAAGAATATTCCACTATGAATTTCCTCTGTATTGCCACAAAGTGCCAAACCCAGCACTAGGATTTGGAGCATTCTTCTTGGGCATATACCTTAATACCTTACTCAGCCCTTTCTGATATTGCCTGGATTATATCAGCATTTTACTTGTGATGTAAATTCTCCAAAGCTGAGTTTCAGGATGATTCATCTATACATTCGGACACTTCAGTTGTCTGTCTTATTTACCGCTGAACCCCATACTACCAAGCTTCACTGTACAGAGTAGATGCTTAATAAATGCTAGAATGAATGAATGAAAGAACTTGTGTACACCTTGATGGGTGAGAGAAGATAGAAAATTTTCAGCTTAAAAGTAAATATACTTGGCACCCTTAGTAGATGTTATTTCATTTATAAAAATATGGATGACTTTCCAGTTGTATTCATTACTTTTAAGCAAATGATCCCAAAATATAATTGCTTAGAATAAAATTTTATTTTTGTGTCTCACAATTCTATGGATTGACTGAACTCAGCTGGGAAGTTGTCACTTAGGATCTCTTATATGGTAGAGATCATCTTGGGGTCATCTAAAAAGATATATGTATATAAATGTATATAAAATATATAAAAATACATAAATACATATATAAATACGTATATAAAAATACATGTATATAAAATTTTACATAAGCATAATCATCAGAAACGTGCTATTTTAACATTTTTAAAATGAACATGTGTTGCATAACTTTTTTTATATCAATAAAACTTCAGCAATATTATGCAATGGATGTTCTTTGGACCCCTGGCAGTTCCTGGGAGTCTGGTAGTTCTATGGTCAGTTTAGCATTTGCAGAAGGAAAAGAAGTGAAATTCATTTTGTTTGCATATATAGTACAAATTTTAATTCTAGGATTAATTATGATTTTCATAAAAACCTTTCCACGTTCTTAATAACAATTAACATCCTCAAGACTTGTGTATATACATAAGGACTGTTGCATGTTGGTCACTTGTCACAACTTACATTTAATTAAGAGGGTTCAGTTCCTATCAAAATTATTTTCATAGCATTTGCATATTAGTGTTTATATTTATTAAGTTTGCAGGCTTTGTTGTTTTTGTTGAATTGAAATAGATTAATGGGTCAAAAGTGGTTTATTGATGGCTAAGTCATGAAAATAAGTGCAACAGAACTACAATTTAGAATAATTTTATAATTGCAGCAACCTAGTATATTGATTTTCTTTTTTTACAAAAATTTTCGTCAGTTTTTGATAGCTGCAGGGAGTGTACTTGAGCAAAATAGCAGGAAAACTCGACTGTGTTCGAGGGTGCAGTGTCAGACACTGATATTTTGCTGATGTTTCATTTTCTGATGATGCAAAATTCTAGTGAAGAGAGGTCACTGGATGCAGTAGAATGGTCATATCAGTGAGAATGGTGATAGAAATTTGGAGTGAAGAAGAATAGTCAGAGATATTCTAAGGCAGGAGTTAAATATTTCTTCAGACAGTTCTGGAAATATGTTCAATAATATTGGGTAATAAGGGCAAGAAATATTTTGTTGCTGACTTTAATAGACAGATTCCTAAGTATTAACTGTTAAAAAGGTGATATTACATCTTAGTTTGAAATATACTTTAAAAAAATCTTTCCCCTAATTTTTTTTAGTAGTGGATTTTGAATTATCACATTGCTTTCACTGTCTACTTGGAAGATCATGTATTTGATTTTGTCCATCTTTTCATGTTCATTAATATTTGAAATACATCCTTTTAAAAGCATGTTCTGTCTTTCTAGCTTATTTTGACTTGTTGCCTGACTCCAAAAATCTTTTGATTCCTATTGGTAGCTGTGAAACATTGATGAAATCACCTTTACTGCCCATAATCTCTCTCATGTCAGTATCTTCTTTAAATTTCATAGGTTACTCTTATAATCACACTCCTGATTATATGTTCAGATGTCTTGATCTCTTTTGACCTATCACACCAGTGTGGCAAAGTTAATCCAACTTAAAGTCAATTTTCAACACATACATGCTTTGTAATTGTGTGCTAACCTAAGAGCTGGTGGTTTGAACCCACTCAGAGGCTCTGAAGAAAAATGTCTTAGCAAATATTTCCTTAAAGAAACTCTATAAAGCAGTTTTATATTATAACTCATGGGGTCATCGTGAATTGAAACTGACTAGATGATAATGGGTTTGGTTTGATTTGGTTTTGTAAGTCCTTGTTAAGAAGTCTGGAATTTATTTTATTGACAGCGTGGAGCTATTTTAGTGTTTTAAGAATGAGTACAAAATGGTAATATACATGCTTTTAATATACCATATCACACTGTTAGCAGTCTGGAAAAACAAATTACAAAGGGTATGAATAGGATGCAGAAAGACTAAAATTTTGGGAATAGAGTAGGGGAAAACTAGAAGATGAAATTTGAGAGAGTGATCATATTTATTGTATCTAAAACTTTTTATAATTTGAGCTATGTTTCTGTTCCTGTAATGAAGGATAGTTGTTCATGGCATTTTTCTCTTTTAATGCACTGTTCTAATTCACTTATGAAAGTTTTCCTTGAAAATTTTGTATAATTATTTATAAGGATAATGGATTTGTAGCTAGTTTTGTTTGTGCTACCTTTGTGAGACTTTAATATCAATGTTATGTCAGCTTTATTAACTTTTTAAAGGAACAGTTTAAATACTAATAAATATGGTTTCAGAAAAGTTTGAAAGGTTTGGAAAACTTTCTTCCATAAGAGTCAACTGTAATTCTTTGATCACTCTTAAGTCTTTTGTACATGCTGGAGTATTTCATTTTTACAGAACATCCAGTTAAATATGAATCTGAGGTAAATAAGGGTAATGTTATAGTTCCCCAAATATTGCACAAGCAATACCTTTTAAAGAAGTTAATTGTTGTTTATCTGGCATTCAACTTTTTTTATTCTGATTCAGTCAAAGTATACAATCCAAATCAATTTTGCATGCTCACCTACCTGCAGCTCCATCTGCTGTCCTCACCCTGTGACAGCACACTCCTCCTTTTCAGTCTGTGCTTCTAATATCCTCTTAATGAACACCAGTCTCCTTTTCTCCACTGTCTCCTCTTTCATTTAGAAAGAAACCAGTAGGATAGCCTCCTATAAATGTATAAAACCATAAAGCACATGTACCGCATGATCACAGTGTATCCCAAGGCCAGACCATTCTTGTATAAAGAGTTGATCTCAGGACCAGGAGTAAGTCTAAGTAAGGATCGTGTTCCCAGAGGACCCTCCATGCTGTTGGACCACCAATTCTGGTCTTTTAGCATGTTTCCTCATGTCTTTGATGTTATCAGTCATCATCTGTTCCAGATGGGTTTTGGCTATTTGGTGTCCCCCAGATGGTAGCTTGCTGACTTTTAAGACCCCAAATACCACTCACCAATATGGAGTACAAAAGACTCTATTAGCGAAAGACTAGTTATGCCAGTTGACCTCGATGACACTCAAATTTATCATCCTGTGTTTTCATTAGTTCTGTCAACCCTGTTCTTCAGTTAATTTTGTTATAATTTTGGAGAATTATCTACTCCATCTAAGTTTTGAAATCTAGCAATACAAGCAGTCCCCAGAAAACCCAAGAGGTCCATTCCTAATCCATCTTTAAAGTGATTTATATCTAAGTCAGAACAGTTAGATATAGTTCACATCTAATGTCAGTTAGTCAACTGTTCATCTTAGTATATCAAAAATCAAACAAAACATATTGCCATTGTTTGGATTCAGACGCATAGAAACCCTATAGGACAGGATAGAATCGTGCCATGGGGTTTCCAAGCACTTCCCGGTGGACTTCAACTACTCACCTTTTGGTTAGAAGCTGTAGCTCTTAACCACTACACTACCATGTCTTAGTATAAAGCATACATTTCTATGACTAAAAGCATTAAAGAAATACTTCCAGATATGTGAAACATCTCTAATGTAATTTAAAAAGCAAAACAAACCATTTGCTGTGGAGTCAATTCCAACTCATACCCAGTGTTTACTGTTGTTGAGTCAATTGCTACTCATAGAGATCCTATAGGACAGAGTAGAACTGCCTGTGTAGAGTTTCTAAAGAGCCCCTAGTGGGTTTTAACTGCCGACCTTTTGGTTAGCACATGCAGCACTTACGCACTATGCCACCAGGTTTTCCAACTCGTAGGGATTCTATGAAATCAAACCAAACCCAACCCATTGTCACTGAGTCACTTCTGACTGATAGTGACCCTATAAGACAGAGTAGAACTGGCCCATAGAGTTTCTAAGGAACAACTGGTGGATTCAAACCGCCAACCAGAAGACTAGCAGCAATAGAACTGAATCACTACACCACCAGAGTTTCCTAGAGACCCTGTAAGACATGAACGTTATAGGACATAGTAAAACTGGCCCACGAGGTTTTCAAGGGGCCGCTGGTGGATCTGAACTGCTGATTTTTGGTTATCAGAGGCTTTAACCGTTGTACCACCTAATACAGTAATAATATTAATGTTAAGATTCACATTGTAAAGTAGTATCTTTTATTATTAAGAAACATTGTACGTACCTTTTCTGCAGCTAAAGAGACATAAGCAGTGTAAACAAACATTACCCAAAATATCCAGAAAAACTGTGTTTTGTAAGATCTTTAAGGCCTCTTAGATACTTTATTTTAAATTCAGAACAAAAACTATGAGGCCCCTTCCTCAGCGCAAGGGAGAAGGTGCAACTTAGGATGTTCTGAGAGTGTTGGGAAGAGGATATTGGTATATTTCTTCTTACAGAACACCCAGTTAAATATGAATCTCAGATAAACAAAAATATGTTGTAGTATAAGTATATCCCAAATATTGCATAATATTTTTCTAAGTATTTATGTTTTGTTTACCTGAGATTAAAATTTAACACCCTGTATTTTTACTAGTTCTGTCAACCACATTCTTCAATTTATTATAAATTTAGGGAATTGTCTACTTCGTCTAAATTTTGCATGAGAAATTATGACTTAGTGTATCTGGATGTGTTCAGGGTTGAGCAGAGAACCCAAGTCTGAAGTTTCCCATGAATCCCATATGTGGACATATGGAGGCCAGAAATTTAAGACTATTCCACTCCATACAGCTACTAAAATAGCCAAGAACTGCTGCAATATGAATTGAAACAAAATAATGCAGGGGACTACTGCTTGTCTATTCTTTTGTCACATTGTAGTGGCTTGCATGTGGCTGTGATGCTGGAAGTTATGGCCACCGGTATTTCGCATACCAGCAGGGTCATCCATGGTGGACAGGTTTCAGCTGAGTGTAGAGATTAAGACAGACTATAAAGAAGAACATGGCAGTCTCCTTCTGAAAAAAACTGGCTAGTGACAATCTTATGTATAGCAATGAAATATTGTCTGATGTACTACTGGAAAAGGAGCATCCGAGGTTGGAAGACACTCAAGATACAACTGGGAAAGTGCTGCCTGTTGTCATTAGTTGGATCTGACTTGGTGGCCACTTGGCTTTGGCCTCAAAGTAGAGTTGACCTCAATGACATGGATAGTATAAAACTCTCAGAGCCTTCATTTGCTGACATGGTACAACTTAAAATGAGAAGAAACAGCAATAACTGTCTTGGAAGAAGTACATCCAGAATTCTCCTTAGAATGGCCAGACTTCATCTAACGTACTTTGGACATATTATCAGGAGGGACAAGACACTTTTCTTTGACTACAGTGGATCAGGTACACTTTAGTTCTCAAAGTGGCGTCTTTGCATTTTAACGCTTTAATGAGATCTTTTGCAACAGATTTCCCTGATGTAATATATCCTTTGATTTCTTGACTGTTGCTTTCACAGGCATTGATTGTGAATCTAAGTAAAATGAAATCCTTGACAACTTCAGTCTTTTCTCTGTTTATCATAGTGTTACTATGGGTCGAGTTTTGAAGATTTTTGTTTTCTTTATTTTGAGGTATAATCCAAACTAAGGGCTGTTGTCTTAGTCATCTAGTGCTGCTTTAACAGAAATGCCACAAGTGGATGACTTTAAAAAGAGAAATTTTATTTTGTCGCAGTCCATTAGGCTGAAAGTCCAAATCTAGTTTGTTTAGGTCCAGGAGATGATTTTCTCTGTTGGCTTTGAAGGAAGATCCTCATCATCAGTCTTCTCCTGGAGAGGGAGCTTCTCAGGCGTGGGGATCCTGAGTCCTTCCCAAAGGACACGTTCTGCTCCCAGTTCTGCTTCTTGGTGATATGAGATCCATAACTCTCTGCTTGCTTCCCTTTCCTTGATATCCCAAAAGACTGCCACAAGACACAGTACACATCTTACACATTGAATCCTGTCCCACCAACCCAATTGCTGTCCATCTTCCCTCATTACTATCACAGAGGCAGGGTTTATGACATGGATGAACATCACACAGTACCAGGGGTCATGACCTAGCCAAATTGCTACACACATTTTTGGGTTACACAGTTCAATTTATGACAGCTATAGTCTTTGATCTTCATCAGTAGGCACTTCAAAAAACTTTCAGCAAACAAAGTTGTGCATCTGCATACCGCACGGTGTTAATGAGGCTTCCTCCAATCCTGAAGTCACGTTCTTCTTCACAGAGTCTATTTTCTGAGATTATTTGCTCAGTATACAGATTGAATAAATATGGTGAAAGAACACAAAACAGACACAAATCTTTTCTGACTTTAAACTACATAGTATCCTCTTCTCCTGTTTGAAGGACTGCCTCTTGGGATATATGCAGTTTCTTCATGAGAATAATAAAGGGTTCTGTAACAATTTACCAATATTATCCAGAATTTGTTACAACCCAGCATTTGGATGCCTTTGCATAGTGAATGAAACACAGATAAACATCTTTCAACCAAGATCCATCTGACATTAGTGATGATATCCCTTGTTCTACATCTTCTTCTGAATCCAACTTGAATTTCTGGAAGCTCCCTGTAAATGTACTACTGTAACCATTTTTGAATTATCTTCAGCAAAATTGTACTTGCACGACCTGGTGGTGCAGTGTTTGATGCTTACCCACTAGCTGGAACATCTGTGGTAGTTTGCCTCTGTAAAGACTGCAGCCTTGGAAGTCCTCTGAGGCAGTTCTACCCTGTTCTATAGGGTCATTATGAGTTGGAATCAACTTGACTGCATTAGGTCTGGTTTGTTTGGAAGGATTTGTAGGATGAAAAAACGTTACTCCCTCGGAATTTACATTTTAAAGAAGAGATAAGGCATGAGGCACACTTTGTAAGTAATTAATGGTCTATTTACATGTAGGACCAGCATTAACAGCACTCCCTCTAGAGAGAATCTCATCTGTACAACTCTCCTTTCAACTGATGTGCACATACAAAAATTTTTATAAATATATAAAAAATACAAAAGATATAAAGTATAAATATATAGAAAATAAATCCAAAGTAAATCCTGGTCATATTGAACCTTTTTGATTTTTAAAGAGTAAGAATTTTGGCCTCCAAAGTATAAATTTTTCTATTTTATGGGATACAACATCAGTATCTATAAACTATCATGGCTATTTTTATCTTTAACTTAAACTGTTCTTTTGGAAACTGTTTAAAATGGTTGATGTATTATCATCACTGTAATCATTATTCAATATTTACTGACCATGTGCCAGGATCTGTTAAAAAAAATTCTATTTCCTGAGCATACATATTAAACAGAGAAAACAGCAGAGCTCAGCTAGATGTTAACTGTCATTACCCTGTCCTTGGAAACTCGCCAAAACTTTGAGAACAGCCTTAATTTGTTTTAGCAATGTATCTGCAGTGTTTAACTAAGACTTACCTAAATTACTTATTTATGAAGTAGAACCACTAAGTTAGGTTATCCTTAGTAACTAGTGGTGAAATATTACAGTGCATAGATATACAAATAAAGTGGATGTTTGGGACAGGAATACTAGCTATTCTCACATACCTTGTCTAAGGTAGGAACAAGATTGACATTACCCGTATAACAACTTTCTGTCTAAAGCCACTATTACAGAGTGGCTGTACTGAAAAAGAGTTTATTCTTTGCACACAACAAGTAGTCTGAAGGTGAGCATTTCAAACTTGTGAAGTGACTTCATGATTCTGTTAAGGTCCCTAGACCCTTTCATCCTCTGCTGTGGTTTCCTAGGAGCCCAGGTGGTGCAGTGGTTAAGAGCTCAGCGACTGATCAAAAGATTAGCAATCCACCTGCCACTCCTTGGAAACTCTATAGAGCAGTTCTACTCTGTCCTCTAGGGTCTCTGTGAGTCAGAATCAACTTGCTGGCAAAGGGTTTAGTTTGGTGCCTTCCCTAGTGTTGGCATTTTTCTTCATTTTGTCATTTAATGATAGGAGACATCTGTAGCACACTGTTTCCAAGAAAAGAAAAGGAATCAGGAAGGGTTGCACTTTTATTGGAATGAACAAAGCTTGTGTAGAAACTCTCAAATTATATCTCATGGCCAAAATTGTGTAGTATGTACTTTCCTAGCTGCAAGGGAGGCTCAGGAGCTGGATATTTTTATTTGGACATGTTACCATCATGAACAAAACTACATTTTCTTAGAAGGAATGAAAAGAGATATTTGATAAGCATTAGCAGTGTTTTCTGCAGGGATCTTTTTCTTGTGTGTGGCAGATCATTGCTAAGCCTTTGGTAAATGTTTCCGTGTCCTGATACACACAGATGGGTAAAGCTTCTGTGAGTCCATAGGGTACCTTTATGAGCTAATGAAGCCCCGTGTCGGAGCACATAGTGTGGTGAATGGAGTGTGGAACAGATTTCAGTTCCACTTGCCTCTCTGGCAAGATACTATTGTGCAGTGAACAACTTGCACAGCTGTATGTAGCAACTCTAGGGACCAGGAAGAGGTAAACAGAAGGAGATGATCAGTGATTGGTTTTGGCTTCTTTGTCATTAATCCTGTTTGCTACAACTGCTTCTTTCTTGTTCTTTTGGAAAGAAAAGTAACCATGCTTAGCGATTTCTATGTATTAGTAATATCTGTGAAGCACGTGTGTAATGTTACTTAAATTCTTAATGAATTTTTCTGACACCTAGTAAATGAGCAGATAAGAAAAAGGGATGAAAAGTCTAGTTCCTAGGGAAATTTAAGCAAACCTTGAGTTATCAAAAAGACCTGTTAATGAGTAAGTTGTATAATGTAAGGAAACTATAATAATAGTTATAAGAGAATACAGAAAGTGTAACATAACCCAAGAAGGCATCATTCTTTTGGGCACCTTGAAGGATGTAGTCAACACAGATAAAAAAAGAAAAGTCCTGACTCCATTGTCTTCCATCCTTCACTGTCCCTTAGGTGGATTTAGAATAATATTTGTAGAAGACAAAGGAATAATTTAATAATCTTCAAAGAAAGCACATATGATGTCTCTTAGTTATGGCTGTATTTGCTCCATTACTCCTGTTTCATCTTGATGAAGGCTGTGTTGCCATTATTCTAAACCTGATGGTATTTGGCAGAATGTAAGATATGCTCCATTTTTAAACTGAATGCTTGTCAATCATTCTTAATTGCTTTCTTTTAAGGTGCTTTGTCTTTAACAAGTGTAAGACCATCTCTTTCCTAGAAGTTACCAGATCTTCTATTACCTTGTTACTCGTTGCCCCATCCTCAGTTGAATCTAGATGTTTAGCCTACTTTTTTTTGTTTTTCCAAAGAGAAGCTTAACATACGGATTATATTCTGATAAAAGGAATAACTTTCAGTATGCATACTTTAAGTACAATCAATGGCAAGGGTATTTTTTTTTAAAAATCTAAGTATCAAAAAAGGTTATGGTATGTGTAAAGACATTAACAAGAAACATAGGTAGCAGACTTCAAATGCTGGCAAATGGTCAAACTGATGTTACTTTTCTTGTTAATATTTTTGCCCATCTTATAATTTTTCTTGATATAGTTTTATGTTTAAACATGTGAACAAAATCACCCAGATGTTCATTAATTCATAGTCATGAAAAATTTATTCAGCCTTTATTTGTGTGAATTGCCAATTGAGAAATAACCGGTCACTGTTATTCACGACCTTCTATATCATAATCCTTTTTGATATTTATATTAAAAGAAAGAAAACAACCCTTGCCATTGATGGTATTTAAGTAAAGTATACATAGTGAAAGCTATTTCCTTTTTCGGTAGATTCTAGTATCCTGAGCTAATGTTGATTTTGGAGCAATTAACAGGAATAGAAAATACTTAAATTATGGTGCTGGAGAAGAATATTCAATATGCTGTGACTTTTCAGAAGCACAAGCAAATATGTCTTGAAAGGAATACAGTCAGAATACTCTAGAAGCAAGGATGGCCAGGCTTCATCTCACTTACTTTGGACATGTTATCAGGGAGGCTCAGTTGTTGGCCAAGGACATAGTGTGTAATAAAGCAGAGGGTCGGTGAAGACAAACGAGGACCCTCAATGAGATGGGACTGACACAGTGGCTGCAACGCTGGGTTCAAACTGACCGCCTATTGCGAGAATGGTCCAGAAGGAGGAAACGTTTTGTACTATCACAGATGGCGTTTTTATGCATTGGAGCCAACTAGATGATACTTAACAACAGGAATAGGAATGGCAAAGTACCGGAAATGTGAGCAGGATGGAGCCCCCCTCGAAATTGTTTTGATCTCCTCACGAATCTATCTCCAACTTCAAGTTAGGTTTGATCCAAGAAATTGATGTTTAGTCAAAATCAGAACCTTGAAACTCTGGGAGATAAAGTGACAGAGCATCTAGAAGTTAGTTTTTCATTTCTGAAATATTCATTTCCTTTTTCAAACTCAGAAACCTGATGCATGTATCTACCACTTTCAGTCTCAAACCCTTGCCACCACCCATCCATATGTTTCTTTACTTCTTATACTCATTGTTCATTCATTCACTCAATACTTTTTTAATTTCTATGTTGTATATGGCACTGAAGTAGATCTTAAGGGGTATATAAAGAGGAACACAACATGTTTCTGCCCCAGATGATCATATAGCCTTATAGAAGCACAGAAAACTCACGAATGATTAAAAATTGCTTCCAGGAGCCCTGAGAATACAAAGAAAACAACTTTGCCTAAGTACATCGGGTCAGTTTCACTGAGAAAGTGGCATCTGAATTAAGTTTCTGAGAATGAATTACAAGAGAAACCACTCTGTAGGGAAGAGAGGTCTCTTAGGTGAAAGTGAGAACATAAAACAAGGCACTGAAGAGAAAAAGCATCAGGTTTGTCATGAAGAAAGGCAAGGCATTGAGTCTGGCTAAAACCCAATATATGCTCAGGACAGTAACAAAAATTTAGAAAATTAGATTTGTTGGATTATATATGCCAAAGTAAGGAATTTAGAATTTACCTTTTGCAAGCAGTGAGAATGAAAGATTTTTAAAAGATATTTTTTTAAAAATGTTTTTAAAAAGATTTTTAAAAAGACATCTAAAAAGACAAAAATCAAGATAGGTGCAAGATGGAAGCAGAGATTCTGAAGGTAGAGTAGTTTGATTATTGTTATATCTCAGCATGAGCAGTTTTTGCTCATGAGACGAGAACAGTAGGAAACAGTAAGGATGGGTATGAAACACGTTTTGAAGGAGAAGTCAGAAGTATTTTGAAAGTGGGCAAATGTGAGATGTAATGGAGAACTGAGTCAAGGACAGTTCCAGGATTTAAAAGCTTTATGCATGGAAGATGAAAGGAAGGGAGCTGAAAAGAGATCTCGGAAAACATAAGAGAGAGGGAAGGGTCCACCGAGAAGGCAAAGAATAAATCAGAGCATACCCTGTCATGAGGCTAAAGAGGGAGAGGCTTTCAGGCCTCTGCTGTGTCAAATGAAATGAGAAGTCAAGGGAAGTCAAAGGCAAGGTAAAAAGCAAATTTTGTGTTTGGTGACTAGCACATAACTGATTAAATTTAAAAATTGTTTCAGTAGTGTGAGGGACACTGAAAGGGGCCAAGGTTTAAAGAATGAATCCTTTAAAAGTATAAGCCGTGAATATCAACTTTTATTTTATGGAGAAGAGTTGAATAAGATGAAGTTAACAACTATTTTGCTCATGTAAAATTCCACATAAATCTCTCTCTCTCTCTTTCACACACACACACATAGAACAAAACGCGTCAGAGAATGCATTAAAATTAAATTACAAAGGAAAAAGAAGAAGCATGAATAAAAAGGAGTTTGAGAAACTAGGTGTTTTGAGAGAGAATTTTTGTTTTGTGGTAGATAAAATATGTCTGAAGACCGAAACTAAGAAATCAGGGGGAGGATGTTGAGGAAACCAAACAGAAATGCAACCTTAACCAAGCGAAGTGCTTCATGAAGCTAGAAAGTGTGAAGTCAAGAGAGAAACTGTTGACTTTAGTCTTAGACATGAGGAGGGGTATCTTTTCCTCTGAAACCTAGAGAAATGGGGAAAGAAGAGCAGATTCAGGTATTCTATTATTTCTGGAACGTTTTCTGGGATTATAATCTTAAATATTATTTCTGCTCAATTGCTTTGTTTTCCTTGTTCAGAGTCTGTAATTTGATGTCTTCTTACATTTTTGACTAGTTTTGCTTCATTTGTCACTTCATTTTTACTCTTTTGTTAATTTTTCTAATTTTCTTGAATTCTTACTAAATTTTCTTTGCATTTATCTTCTTTGGGTGTCTTGTAATTAAGTCATCATTTTGGATATAGTTTTTCTTCCTTCTCTTTCCTGGGTTCAGTCAATACTTGTCTCATTCCTTCTGGTGTGATATATATTTTAATTTACAGATTTTGAATTTCTGATTCAAGGTGTTTTAGTTCCATGTCCTTGACTTCTTTTTTAAGGCTGTTAGCTCAGTGTGCAAAGTTACATCATAGATTTATTTTCCTACCATGTGTGAGAGAGTCGAGAAGCATGTATGCTTACTAGCTGAAATATTTTAATTCTCATTTCTTTGTTTTCTTATTTTTGGTAGCTTTGCATAATGGATACAAGCTACATCTCTGCATTTCTTGGACAAGTGTGGTGGTTTGGGATTGTTTACAATATTTAAGGTCAAAGTATATTTTCATTGTGTCTGATTAAAAGCTTACTGTCTTCTTATTGGGTTATTTTTTTCTTCTCTTTGTTTTTTTTTTCTTTGTTGGTCAGGTGTGAACTGTGCTTCCTTTGATATTTTTCACCTACTTTTGTCTTGAGAAAATGTGAAATTTCCCCTGTTGCCTTTCACCCTTCACCGAATGATCTTCACAAGTATCTCTCCTGTCTACACTCTTCTGCTTGAGAATCACCAACTTTCCAAGACTTCTTGCTTGAATCCTGTGTACACCTTGAAATCTCTTTCCTATGGTCAATAATCTGATTTACCAGGACTTTCTTTTTTGTGTGTGTGTACGTAAGTAAGACTTTTTGTTTCTAGAGGTAACTTTTATCTTAATGTTTCATTTTCTCTTTAACACAGTTTTCTGGATCTCCCTACTTCCCTGCAAAAATTTGTGCAAGAGTCTTGATAATAAGTGTCCTGGAAAGTGGCATTTATTTGGTTTTTCATTTACAAGTATTTTAAAGTTTGTATTATGTTGAAAGGATAGGAGCTGTGTAGTCTGCTGTTCAGTTATTGTTTATCTATACAGTTTTGGACAATAATTAGAGAGTTTGGGATGCAGACAATTTCTCAGTTGCTTGGTAGTTCTTTATTATCTTTGTTTTATAGAAGAGAAAACTGGGGCTAAGAATTTGGGACTGAAACCCTGGTGGTGTAGTGGTTAAGTGCTACAGCTGCTAACCAAAAGTTCGGCAGTTCAAATCTGACAGGCACTCCTTGGAAACTCTATGCAGGAATTCTACTCTGTCTATAGGGTCACTATGAGTCAGAATTGGCTCTACAGCAGTGGGATTTTTTTTTTAAGAAGTTGAGATAATTGTAAAATTCCAGGTTATGTGTGGCACAGATATCTATCACTATCCCGCCTCTAAAAGAAGTTGATTAAATTTACAGTGGATCCAATCTACATGTGTGATTTACAGTAATTAGTTCAGGACACAAAATTGGTATAGCAGCAGAATAAAATGTCATAGTGGAATGGCATGAAAATGAGAGGGGTGTAAGCTGTGAGAAAGGTAAGCGATGAGGACCAGAAGGAAACAACTGAAAATCAACAACATGAGATTGACAAGGGTACAGAGTGAGAGAACAGGGCGATTTCAGTAACGGTTAATGAATAAAAACGGTGATAGAGGTAGAAGGGTGTCTTTTTTTTTTTTTCCAAGGGAGATAAATCAGCATAAGAATTAGCTAAGCCACAGGAAAACTGCCAGTAAGGAGACAGATGTGTACTTTCCTGACGGCTGAAAAGCCAAATAAAATTGGATATAAGCAAACTTTTTGTACAATCCTCAGCGTTATCTTCATCAAAACATTGACTTCTGTAATTTGTTTGTGTGGATGTACTCTTGTACTGAAAATGGCAAGACGTGTTTTCAAAGGAGTAGTCTTTTTGAGCTATTGAAAACTGTAGAAGTTAGGTCATATAGGCGACAGATAATTGACACATGGAGGATCAAAAATGAGTGAATCTCCAAAGAGCTTAGTGGAGAACTAAGTGTTCTCAGTGATACATGGTATTTCTGTGCCACAGACCAGTTCTGAGAATGACAAGATCCAGCCTGGGGACTTAAGGGATATTAAGGTTAAATAACCGGCTGTACAACGTATTCATCAGGAAAAGTTATTCTTCCAAGGCATTAAGAGATTATCAAAACCTGTCTGAAACTCCATCTGTCTATTGCCAGGCTGGTATATTTCCAGCAGACAGACCCAAGGTTCTGATCTTACGTTCATTTGTTTGTAATATCCGGATTCTTTTCAGGCAAAACATGGCCTGACTGAGCAAGGAGGTCATTGGTCGTTCTTACAACATTTAGCTTTTTCTGTGTTTTGGTGCTATATTTTGTAGGAAGAAAACATTTTTTTTTATTCACATTTCCAAAATCAAGGAATGCTTCACTAAAAAGAAGCCTCCTTTGCTATTGGATCATTCTAATTCTTTGGAAAATCAGCAACATTTAATATATTATTCCTCAAATGAAGACATAAAATGTTTTACTGGGAAGATACGTTTTTAAAAAAGTATGTATATTTCCTTGCTCTTTACAGTATAATACTTCATTTACAACATATATATGTGTACTCCTTTATTTGACATCAATTATTCTGTACATCTTGAAACTCTCCTTGTTCTTATAGTCCAATCATTTTTATGTCTTTTATGAGTATGCTTTCTTCCTGCTTTCCCTTAAATGCGTGTTTCTCTTTGTCTGCAAACTGTATAATTAGAATTCCTAGACTAGTGACTCTGAAATGTGCATTTGAACAGGATTTCTGTGTAGATTTGCAAGCATTAATTTTTGAAAACTACTCTGCCAAACCCTGGTGGCGTAGCGGTTAAGTGCTACATCTGCTAACCAAAAGGTCGACAGTTCAGATCTGCCAGGCGCTCTTTGGAAACTCTGTGGAACAGTTTTACTCTGTTCTATACAGTTGCTATGAGTCAGAATTAACTCAGTGGCAGTGTTATTTTTTCCTCATAGAATGCAGAAATTACTGAACAATATTATTAATATCACAGGCAAGTTCAAAGTGAAACTGAAGAAAATTAAAACAAGTCTATGAGAGCCAAAGTAAGACCTTAAGTACACCTGAATTTAGAGACCATCTCAAGAGTAGATTGGATGAATTAAACACTCATGACTGAAGACCAAAGGAGTTGCGGTATGACATCCAGGATATCACACACAAAGTGAAAGATCATTGAAAAGACAGGAAGAAAAGAAAGACAAAAATGGATATCAGAAGAGACTCTGAAACTCTATGCTTTTAAAGACAGAGTTGCTAAAGTAAAGGGAAGAAATGAAGAAATAAAGGAGTTGTATAGAAGATGTCAAGGTGTGGCTCAAGAAGACAAAGTAAGAATTATAGTGAAATGTACAAAGACCTTGAATTAAAAAATCAAAAGAAAAGAACATGTTCAGACTTTCTCAATGTGAAAAAACTGAAGACAAAAGTCAGGCCTTGAGTTGTAGTATCAAAGGATTCTACATGCAAAAAGTAGAACAATGTAGAAAGCAGCAAAAGAAGATGAAGCCATAGCTAAGTGCCATTGAGTCAGATCCGAAAAGGAATGCACAAAGTTGATCTTCAGAAATTTCAGAAGGTAGCATATAATCAAGGACTGGTGATGCTGCAGGGAGAAATCTACTCTGCATTGAAGACATCAAGGAAAAACAAGCCTCCAGGAAATGGCAGGATACAAACAGAGATGTTTCAACAAATGTATGCACAGTGGAAGTGTTTACTCCACTGTGCCAGGAAATTTGGAACACTGCTAGCTGGTCAACCAAGTGGAAGAGATCCATAATTGTTCCCATTTCAAAGAAAGATTATCCAATAAACTGTGAAAATCATTGAATAGTATCATTAATATTACATACAAGTAAAATTTTGCTGAAGATAATTTAAAAAATGTTTGCACCAATGTGTAGACAAGGAACTGCCAGAACTTCAAGCCAGATTCAGAAAAGGATGTGGAAAGTGGGGTATCATTGCTGATGTCAGATGGATCTTGGCTGAAAGCAGAGAGTAACAGATGTTTATGTGAGTTTTATTGACTATGCAAAGAGATTCGACTGTGTGGATTATAACAAATTGTGGGTAACATTGTGAAGAACAGGAATTCCAGAATATTTAATTGCACTCAAGAGTAACCTATACGTAAACAAAGAGTCAGTCATTCGAAAAGAACAAGGGGACTGTTTTGTGGTTTAAAGTCAGTAAAGGTGAGCATCAGAGTTCTACCCTTTTTTCATATTTATTCAATGTGTGTGCTGAACAAATAATCCAGGAAGCTGGACTATGTGAAGAAGAATACCGCATCAGGATTGGAGGAAGGCTCATTAATAGTCTATGATATGTACATGACACAACCTTGCTTACCGAAAGCTAGGAAGACTTGAAGCACTTCTTTAAAGAAGAAAACCTACAGCCTTCAGTAAGGATTACAACTCAATGTGAAGAAAACAAAATCCTCCCAACTTGTCCAATAAGCAACATCATGATAAACGGAGAGAAGTTTTCAAAGATTTGTTTTCACTTGGACCTGTGATCAACAGTCATGGAAGAAGCAGTCGAAAAATCAAAAGATGTATTGTGTTGGGTAAATATGCCGCAAAAGACCTTTTTAAAGTGTTGAAATCCACTTTGAAGACTAACTTTGTAAAGTCCACTACGAGGAGTGAGAAGTGCCTGTCCCAAGTCACCTTTTATGTATACCGAAGCTGGACAATGACTGAAGACAAATTGAAGATTTGAATCACGATGTTTGTGAAAAATATTGAACATATAAAGGACTGCCAGAAAAGCAACAAATCTGTTTTGGAAGAATTAGGGCCAGGATGCTCTTTAAAAGCAAGGATGGCAAGACTCTGTTTCACGTGATTTGGGCATGTTATTAGGAGGGACCAGTCCCTGCAGAAGGGCATCATGCTTGATAAATTAGAGTCACTGAAAAATAGAAAGACTGTCAATGAGATGGATCGACACAGTGGCTGTAACAGTGGACTCAAACAGAGCAAAACAGTTGTGAGATGGCAGAGGTCCAGGTAGTATTTTGTTCCGCTATATACAGGGTCACGATGAGTTGGAACCCACTGAACAGCACCTATCAACAACATCATCAATGCTTGTAAATTTTTAGACTCCCCCACCTCCCGTTAGGAAAAATTTCTGTTTTAAGAATGGACTATTAAGTGTTCTTCACTCCCTTGTTGCTTCTGGGCTGTACAATCTTTGGCTTAGCATGCTGCAGAACAGAAATTTCTTGCAGTTCATGTTCATCTCCTTGTGTTTCTCACCTCCTTGTTTTTGCTCTGACTTTTCTTCTGAAGAGAATGTTGTTTTCCTCTCTCCAACTTCTCTCAAGAGAGCTGAATCATACCCATGACTAATGTCCCTCTTCCTCTGTTTCACAAACATCCAAGATTGACTATTTGTTCCTACTTGGAATCATGTAGACATCTCTATCAATGCTTTTAGCACATTGTTTTATAATTACGCATTTATGTGTTTATCTCCTCAATCGGTCTCCAGATTCCTTGAATAAAGAAACCGCTTCTTACTCATGTTTATATTCCTGAGGATAAGCTCAGTACCTGTTTGTTGAAAGAAAAAAATGAATCAGTAATTCTCCCTGTCTCTTCTCTCTTTCTATACATGCACTAATAGTCAAAAGAATCACTTTCAGATTCCTAACAAATGGTGTGCATCTAAGTACCTCTCAGTGGGGCTGCAGTCGGCATTAATATTGAAGTGCTAAGTAATGGCCAATTTTGTTTCCTGTGTAATGGAAATTGATGGAAAGACGGTTACTGTGGATAATTAGATTGATTTTAGTTTTACCACTTTAATATCCAGACAGTTCTTGAAAGTGATTGTTGTAATTACTGAAAGACAAGCTGATACAGAAAGCCATTCTTTATTCTTCTCTTTCTCCTTTATACACACTGTACTGTTTCAAGACTTTCTTAGTTTCTCCTTTTCCTCCTCATTTTGTGCACACTGCTCTCAGAAGAGTTGTGTTGATGAACATTTTATCAGTATAGACTGAAACACGGAAGATCAAGGTCATAATAAAGGTACACAGAATCAATCACTGTACCAAGTGATTTGCATTTAATGTCTATATGGTCTGCACCTGGATAGTGTGACATACCAACAGCATACAGCAAGCTTCTAGTTTGTATTCCAGAAATTTATAGTAAAGTTGCCTCTGAAAAATGGCAGATGGATATTAGAGCAGAGATACCTTTTACAAAACCTTGCTTGTTACCTGGAGGGAACATTTCCTAAGTACAATCTTACCCCTCTTCAGCACTTTCCTGTTTTCATTCTGCCCTTGTGGAACAGTTGGCACACAAAATTCTTTATTGGCCTGGTTAATTTGGACAGATGTGTCAGAAAGCTTTACAGAACAGGAGGATATTTGCTACCTGTTTGTAATGTTTAGAGTAAGCTGAAACTCTCATTCCCTATAATGTTTTTCCTGTCGTATAAGGTGCCAAAGAAATAAATGTTGGCAACAACACCACAATAAATTATTTTTATAATGACAGTGTTCTAACTTTTATTTAAAATTTTAGTTAGAAGCAGAAAACTCTTATTTACCTGTCTTTTCTCTTTGCCTTAGCACAAAGCAATAAAAATATGGCCTATGATGGAACCTATCTCTCATTTATATGGGGCAACAAAACAAATAGAGGAAGGAAAACAGGAAGCTCACTTGGAAAATAATAAAATTACTTCTGCGAATAGAAATGAGAATAGAAATCTTGGTGTAAGACACTGTGATATCCTTGAAGACATGATTTGTATTCACCGTTCCTGGCACAGTGTTTTTTATATACCAGTCGTTACTAAATTTTTGCTGAGTTGATCTTAATTAATTCAAAGCTATGTCTCTGTGCTTCAAGGCTGTTCACAAGAAAGTCTCCAGAAGGAGCACATTGCTATCACATTGTATGTGGGCATGTGTACAAATATATTTTCTCATTAGAGCTAATTCTATTTAAATTACAATGAATCCAAAGGACAAAACCACGTACCATCTTTACTCAAAGGCAATACATTTTACTCTGTATCAAAGGATTCTTGATCATTTTGTTGGAGGAAGAGACTGGATGGCACTGCAGTGTCTTTCCTCGCTGGCGTACCATAGGTCTTTTGTCAATGCCTTTCTTATAATTAGGAATGAAAATAGACAATCCAAAACTTAGAAATACCATTAGCTTTTAAGGAAGTAAACTCTACTTACTAGGAGTATGGACACTGGCGTTAAAATAATGCAGCAGGCATCTGCCCTGGCTCTGCTACTTACTAGCTATGTGAACTTGGGGCTAATCACTTAACCTCTGTGTACTTTAACTTTCTCATCTAAACCTGGGAACTATAATACTGTCTCTATTAGAGTTTTATAAGGATCGAATGAGATCATGTATGTAAAGTTCTTTGTGGCTGTCTGAGAACTACTAAGTCCTCAATAATTGATAGCTATTAATAATAAATGACAAAAAATTAACTTGTAAATGGACAGTAATTTAAATGGATCATTGAAACCTTTCCTCTAACAAAACTTGAGATGTAACCTAAGATGAAAGCTGACTGTTACAGACGACTGAAGACTCTGAAGAGTAAGCATTGAATTAATACGTCTAAAACAAGAATTTGCAACATGGATAGAGGCAAGTTGAAGACTCATAAGCAGTGTTCACAGAGCACCGTGAGAAGAGGAGCCCACTGTGCTTTCTCTAGACTCACCCTTTCTCTCTTTGGCTGGCCTGCTTGAAGGAGGACTAGGAGGCATGCATGCCCAATTGCCGTATCTTAAACTTGTCTCTGAGAAATCTTACATCTCCTTACCAGGAGACAAATGAGTGACAGGAAAGAGAAAATCCAGGAGGATAGGCTCATGGAGCTCCCTCTACATGAAAGAGAATGCCAGAAGCAGGCGATAAGCTCCCCACTCTCTCCTGCACCAATAATAACAGTCACTATATCTTATTTTCTTTTATCTGTCTTTGAAGAAGTACAGCCAGAACTCTTCTTCGAAGTATAGATGGTGAGATTTTATTTTGTATGCGTTGGACGCGTTATGAGGAGGGAGGGTATCATGTTTGGTAAAGTAGAAAGTCATTGACAAGTGTACTACTCTCGATGAGATGGATTGACACAGTGGCTGCAACAATGGCCTAAAGCGTAATTATTGCGAGGACGGCACAGCACTGGAAAGTGTCTTGTTCTGTTGTGCATAGGGTCACTATGAGTCAGAACTGACTCAACAGAACCTATCAACAACACATAACTTATTGAAATTATTTTACAAATTTTGTATTAAAATGTAAAGTCGGTAAGGGCATCCACCAGTCTGATTGGCTGACCATTATATCCCCAGCACCAAGCACAATGAATGACTTAGATTATGTGCTCAATAGATTTTGAAGAATGAGACTAAATGAATGAGCAAATCTGCTAGCTCAGGTCTCTTGGCTGCTGTAAGCTTGCTGTAGTAATATATGCATAAGGCTGTTATAAACTATTCCTTTCAATATTCAAATAATATTATTTTATTTTTGACCATATATTTGGTGCAAGAGACTGTTCTAAGCACTTTATATACATTCATTTATTTAGCTCTCACAATTATCCTAGACATAGGTATTAATTATTATCACTATTTTATAGCTGTTGAAGTTGTTAAGTAATTTTCCAAGGTCACATACCAGTAAGTACAGAGCTAATTATGCTGATTCAATGCTCACTAAATGAGTTGGTCACAGGTCAAGGATATCTATTCACCTTGTTTCTAATTTTATATTAACACTCTGGCATTCCAGGAAGTCTGTACCTTAGACTCAGAATCCTGTTTGGTGACTTGTGAAGACCAAATCTCTAGGCCAACAAAAGGGAATTTTATTTTGTTTGTTAAGCTGATGCCCAATTGTGAGGCCTCTAGATTTTCAGCTGGCCGGTTTTTCTCTGATGTCACAGCTGTTTTGTTTTCTTTTTATCCCAAGCCACTGTAACATTCAGAATTTTAATTGCTGTGTCTATGCATGTCTGTCTCCTCTAATAGAAAATGACATCCTTACAGGGAGAATCTGTCTCATCTCTGTATCATCAATGTCTTATGCTAAACTCAAGATGCAGAAATTATTCAACAAATTTCTATTTGAGTGCCTATAAAAATCCCTTTGCTATTGAGTTGATTCTGATATATAGTCATCCCATAGGAGAGTATAACTGCACCACGAGGTTTTCAAGGAGATAACTTCTTATAGACACAGACTGCCACATCTTTCTCTCACGAAGCAGCAGGTAGGTTTGAACTATATAGATCTTTTGGTACTCAGGTAAGTGCTTAACCATTGCTCCATCAAAGCTCCTTTTTAAGTGAGGGTTACTCATATCCAGCTTAAAATCACTGTCTGTAATTTTGAAATAGTCTCCAGGGTTGGAAGAGTGTCTAGTTTTGGGAAAACCTGTTGGTTTGTCAGGAAGACATGGGTAAGAACTTGTGAATTCTAGCTTTGACAAATGAACCAAATACTATATACATATTTTAAAAGACATGGTTGATACGACAATTAATTAATCAAACAGCTGATTTTCTTTGTGTTTTCTTTCAACTTTTTCATTGCTGTTGGTTTTGTATTTGTAGAGACTTTCTGTTTTTCTTGTTTTTTATTTTAATGTGCAGGATTGTTAAGTTCCTATGAAGTTGCCTTAATATTTACCCCCATTTTTCTAAATTTAAGCCAGTCTTTAGTTTCTTTTCATCACCTTGACTTCTCCGTATGAAAAGATTTATGAGTACCTTTTTAGTCCCTCTCTTTTTTTACAATGTTACCATCTTTTACATAATGACATCTCTGTTTCCCTATTTTCTGTGTTTTGCCTTTAATTTATTTTTCTGATTTCGCTATCCAGGTTGATATTTCTGGTTGTTCTGTTCTGTGTTCTAGCCTTGGGTTGTTATCTGATGTTATTGACTTTCTAACCAAAGGACTTCCTTTAGTATTTCTTGTAATTTTGGTTTGATTTTTGCAAATTCCCTAAATTTCTGTTTATCTGGAAATGTCCTAGTTTCACCATCTTCCTTGGGAGTCAGTCTTGCTGGATATATAACTCTTGGCTGGCAATTTTTTTTACCTTCAAGACTTTGTATATGTCATCCTATTGCTTCCTTGCCTGTGTGGTATCTGTTGAGTTGTCCGAGGTTAGTCTTTTTGACTCTCCTTTGTAGATGATTTTTTGTTTATTCCTAGAAACTTTAAATTGTCTCCTTATCTTTAGTTTGGAAACACTGGTGACATAGTGGCTAAGTGCTACATCTGCTAACCAAAAAGCGAGCACCTCAAATCTGCCAGGCACTTCTTGGAAACTCCATGAGGCAGTTCTACTCTGACCTATAGGGTACTATGAGTTGGAATCGATTCGATGGCAGTGGGTTTGGTTTTATTTATCTTTAAGCCAAGGCAAGTGCCGTTGTGGGCAAATTTAACTGCAATAATGGCCTGGTATCATTTTTTGGGGATCTACCTTGTATGGAGTTTGATAAACATCTTGGACAGATACCTTCTCATCTCTCATGATGTCAGTGATGTTTTCTGTCAATGAATCTTCAACAATTCTCTCTGTATTTTCTGTTATTTCCTCCTGTTCTGGTACTCCAATCACTGGTAGTTTATTCCTATTGTTAAAATCCTACATAATTCTTAGTGTTTTATTAAATTTTTTTAATCTATTTTTTCCTCAAATGTGTTGATGTCACATTTTTTTGTCTTTAATTTCACTAATTCAGCATTCCATTGCCTCAGTTCTGCTTCTTTGATTTTTCTATTGTCTAATTCTGTAATTTTACTAAATTTCAGAATTTCTACTTCCTTTCTCTGTATGCTTTCTTGTAGCCTGTTCAGTTTGTCATTATGTTCTGATGCATATTGCTTCATCTCCTTCCTGATTTCTTGAAGAGTTCTAAATATTAACCTTTTGTGTTCTACCTCCTAAATTCCAGGACGTTCTCTTCTTTTGGAAAATTTCTTGAGTATTTTGAGAGCTTTCTGAAGCCATCATGGTCTGCCTTTTTAAGTGATTTGATATTGACTATTGTCTCAGAGCCATCACTAAGTTGTTGTCTTTATTAGTTTTATATTTGCTTCCTGTGTTCTAGCTTCTTGTTTTGAAATGTCCAAATAGGCTGGTCATGGATGCTAATTTGGGTATTGGCACCTTAAGTTCTAATGTTCTGTCACCTGGTAGATAGAGCTGTTACGAGGCATACAAACCCAAGAGTTTATGTACTTTTCTTGTATGGATTCAGCTCCAGTATTCAGGTAGTCAGTTACCGAATGTTTGGTACAGGCTTTTGCCGACTGTCTGAGCTGGGCAGGGGAGATTGGCATAGGCACAAGTATCTAATGGCATGCACTGAGAAAGGTAGGGGGCTTACAACCAACTCTTAGTGTCTGTGAAGATGACATGTTCCCTTGTGCCTGATCCTATGTGAAGGAGTTGTTTCTGCCCTGAATTTCTGGCTCGGGGTGTTGGCTGATACTTTTTTTTACCCTTCTGACTGTTTATTAAATTGTTCCCTCTCTGAGTCTAGGAGAATGGCTCAGGATACACATAAGTAGTCCTAATTCTGGCTCAGTAGTGGCATTAGACTCTGCAGGCAGGTGCAGTGCAGAGAAGAGAGGAAAAGCACAGGCTTATCCTAAAGGAAAGTTATAGACCCTCATTCAATAGATTAGATGCAAGCCACTTAACTTTTGAAGATTGTGTTCTGTTTTTCATCGGTTCTGGCAGCACAAGTGAACTCACTGCTGCTCTGTCTCTCTTGCTGAGAAGAACACCCTCTGAACACCACTTCTCTGCTTACCACACTGACTGAGGCCAGTTCTCAACAGGTCAGGTCTAGCCAGTACTAGGTACTTCTGGACCTGCTCTCCTTTCCCCATCAATTGGCCTGATCTCTCAAGTTTCCCTGTGATGTCCAGGGCACTAGAATGTCATATATAATTGGTTAATTTTTTTTCTTTTTTATTTAATGTGACTGAGTGAAATGTACATTCCCGTATAAATTTACATGACCATATAATTGGTTAATTTTTTATTTTGGGTCTTTGTTGTTAGAGGAATCACAGGAAGCGTCTGACTACTCTGCCATCTAAGCCTCACTGCCTCAAACAGATGATTCTGAGTCCTTTCCATAGCTGCAGACTTACTGTAGAAAGACTGAAGATATTTGTTTAGACGAGTTTATTATCAAGAGCTAAGATCTGGTATAGATCATAAAAGTAAAATGGGATCATTTGGTTAAAAAATACTTGGCCAGAATTCTTTAGAAGGACTCAGACTTTAGTAGTTTTTTAAAGAACTAGTGGAATTGGGTCGAGTTAAAGAAAACAGGAGAGATTCCATAGGAGTTGGAAGACTTGAAGGAGAGTAAAGAAGCAGGAAGCAGGAAGGAGAGTCGTGGCTGTGGAAGGCCTGGTTCAGGATAAAACATCACACATCTATACAGCTGATAGACAGCCAGATTCTGCTAAGAGTCTTCATAGCTTGTTCTACTTTATTAACGTATTTGTTTGTGTAATTTTCTTGTATTTACCCCATTTGAAGAGAAAAATGCCTTTGATTTGTTTGATAAGCATACTGTATATATCTATAGTACACTATATAGAAATGTATAATACTGTACTATATAGAATGCTATGTATTATATAGAAACAAAATATTCTAGAAACAGATTACTAAAACACACTGTATTTTTCTTACAAGAGTACAAGAGTAGCAGTTCAGCATAAAAGGAATATGCATGAATATCAGAGGTACTCTTCAGTTTGAATTCTGATCTAGATGCAATGTAACCTTGGTTAAATTGACTAACCTCTCTGATCATCAGTCTCCTCATCTATTAAGCAGATGGTAATTGAATAAGATAAAGATTATTAAAAGTCTAAGACATTAGTTATCACATTTTTATCACTAGATAGATAATGACTATTAATACCATTGTATTGCTTAATATTAGTTCCTAGGTAGTACAAACATTTAACAGACATGGCTGTTAATCTAAAGGCTAGTGATTGGATTATTCCCTGAGGAACTTCAGAGGAAGGCCTGGGGATTTGCTTCTGAAAATTAGACAAGGAAAACCTATGGAGTACAATCCTAGTCTGGCACATATGGGGTCATCATGAGTTAGAATGGCCTGTATGACAACTTGTAACTGGTATTATTTAATACCCAGTAGCATATTACATTCAGCTGTTTGACACATCCTAGTGAGGATAATTCTAATTCATCCTGTTTTACTTTCCTACTTTCTCAGTTGTCATTCTTTTGTCACCATTGGGCCTGGTGTCAGTTTTCCTCCCTCAGTTTTGGCTATTGAGGGTGCTTGGTCCTTCTTCACATAAACCAAAAAAGGATTAATTTCTACATCCTAAACAATGAAATTAGGTAAACATTATCCTATAATAAACTAAATTCCAGTGCTTTCAGTTTTTGGTTTACGAAAACAACAATAAAAGCCATTAACGTCATTTGGTATAATAAATTGTGTATCATTGTTATGTAGCAAGGAATTAATTAGGGAGAAAAATGTTCTAAAATCTCTGGATTCATGATCTACTCATTGTATTAATTATTTTTTAAATTTAAATGTAAGAACATCAAAGATGAAAAAGTGACTGGGATTACCTTATTTTAAAGCAGGGATATCACACAAATGAATTCTGTATATAAAGTAAAATATGTTGTCAACTCTGTAGGGCAGTTGCTATGAGTCAGGCTGCTATGAGTCGGAACCCACTTGGCACCTAGCAACAACCTCAACAATATCATTCCAGAAGTATATATTAACTTTCTTTCCATTTGTAAGATAATGATAAAATTTTCTTACAGCTAAAAGGTATTATTTTAAGTTATCATTATTTTCAGAATGAACCAAAAGGACCACTTGTGATATGAAAGGAATCAACACTTCCTGGAGCTATTTTATTAATAGTGTATCAATTGAGGAAATCTAAGTTTAAATTGCAATGTAGTTCCTTCAAAGATAATAAAAGAAAATTGAATGGAATAGGGAATGTGATTTCAGTCTCTATGTATTCAGGCATCCACCTGTATAATTTTAATTGATATCAAATTCTGTTTTTTGTAACATAAATTGTAACAACAGATTCTAAGACAGTGGATATTTTTTATTCCATAAAGTCCTCTTTTGTACAACTGTAAGTTCAAAATACTATTTCCAAGAAAAGTATACAGAATTTGACATGCTGCTGTGGTTAACATGCTTTATTAATTAGTCATAAAATTAGTTTATTACAATCGTGAATTCATCTAACAGTGAATTAAATGTCCATTATCCTAAATGCCATATAGCACAATGTTATGTTGATGTTAAATTTTGAATAGAGTTCATATGCTACTAATACACAGTACGTGTCTTCCTAATTGTACATAATTATAATTGTAATAACCTCAATTTGACAAATCATCTCCTGGTGAATTCTTTACATGTCATTTATGTTATCTTCTTTCCCAACATTTAGGTAATAAATCCCAGTGCCATACAGGGACCGATTTGCTTTTGACAGTTTTGTCTGTGCCTTTTTGAAGGTAAATACACTGGCAGCCTTTCTAGTAATGTCCAGGAGACAAATGCCAACCATTTTAAATAGGTTTCCCTCATGTTTCTTCAATGCATGCTTTGTCCTGAGTATGAATACGATTGCTGCCCTTTTACAGAACCACATCACAGCAGCAGAAGCCACAGGTGTACATAATCAAAAGGTAATTTACATCAAACTTTAGAATTGTAAACACAACCAGATCCTCAGTCAGACCTTGCACACTCAGTTTCTCTGGTTCCAACAACTAAACCCTTCCAGTTTAACACATTTCTGCATAGTCCAGGAATTTAGGCTTGAAGTGAGGATTTCTGGGGTGAGAAGTATGCATACAACCCACATGTTTGTTCTTCGTTCTATTTATCTAGGTTTTAATTTTGAAGCTGTGGGCACCTCTGCTCCTTTGTGTGCTTATGTCAAAACACGCTGAACAAATACTTACATTCCCCAGTGAAAATTCACATCATTTCAGGTGTTCCTATGGCATAAAATGGTAAGTATTGTAACACTGTGAGAAGTCTGGCTAGCTCCTGGAATGTCAATGATTTGTGGTGGTTTACTCAGAGCAGCTCAATAACATGCCAGGAACTGAAAATGAAGGAGTGCTTGCTGCCCTTTGGATGACCCCATGTCGTCTCAGAAGGGTTCTCTAACGGTTCTGCTCTCTGCTCAGATTCACCTCCTGTCACGACTTCAGGAGCTTACTGTTGATTTCTTGGATTTATGAAAGGCCATCTGGGCAAAAGAGCTATTGAAAGGCCATTCTGTAGGATTACACAATTCAGACAGTGAATGATATTCTGTTTAAACCCATTTCCAGTGAAAAGAAAGAAAATACTGCCGGGGTTCAACCTCACAAAACAGGATTTTTATAAAGAGATGACAGCAGGTTCTTAAGCACTGGTCCCTGAGAGCTCTTTATAGTGGCCTCTGGGTCTTCATGAGTCAGATCCGACTCGATGGCACTTGGCTGGCTTGGCTCTGGGTCTTACAACTCTGAGTCCTAGAAATTGGGCCAAAAGCTTTGGCCTGACCCACCTATCACCTCGTTGATAACCCAGATTCGGTTTAACTTTTTTCAGAAACTTCACTTTGATTTTGTGCCTGATCTTACTCACGCTGTTGAACTTCCAGCTTTTTATTAAGGATAAAAGGAAAGGTTAATGTGAAATATAAGATGCCCAAAAGAAAGCAAAAAATAAAATAAAATAAGAGAGAGAGAGAGAAAATCCCAACAGATAAAGAGAAATTTGAATCCATAATAGTGTGCCAAGCCCCAATCTAATCTTTCCAACCTTAAAAAAAGGAGAATTTTAAAAATAATTATGACTGTTTAATAAGCTCAGAAGACGTTTTTCTGAACAGAACCGGAGAATAAATGCTTTAGGTTTTCTAAGTCATCTGGTCTCTATTGCAACTAATCATTTCTGCCTTTGTGAAAAAAAAAAAAAAAAAAGCATCTATAATTAATGCATAAAATCAATACTCATGGTTATCATCCAATAAAACTTCATTTATGAACACCAAAAAGTAAACCACATAATTTTTGCATGCATCAAATTATAACCTTCTTTTGACCTTTTTTGGACCATCAGCAATATAAAAGGCATTCTCAACCTGTAGGCTGAAAAAAAATAGCTAATGCATGATATTTAGCCTGGGGTTATAGTTTGCTGACCCTTAGTTACAGTCTCATTCAATTCTGAGATAGAAGGGATTCCTATCATACACATATCTTGATTAGAGACAATAGTAGAGCCTTGAGTTTATTTGTGAGTAGAGAAGAAAGAGGAAGAGAGTCTCAAATACCAATACTTCAAAGCCTTTTCTTTCCAACCCCAACACACAACTGCTCACTTGTGATGAATCATTGCTGAAACCAGAAAAGGACACCCAACTTCTCAAAGCAGACAGGATAGAAAAAGGCATCTCTGGACAAACACGATAGAAAAAGTAGGTTCACAAAATTAGAAAAGGTCTTTGGAGAGATCCATGGTATGCTTTCTACCTGTGGGTGCCTTTTCATGCCAAGATAGCAGTATTCAACAAGCAAAGTAGAGAAAAAATCTCCACTTCCCCTCATCTCTGCAACCATGCTCAGGAACCCTCCACCAACAATACTCAGACCAACTGTTTTTTTCTATCAGAGGGATTTGTTCAATTATTTTCAGAGACAAATTTCATTTTATTGGTAGCAGTAACCGCCTGTCAGGTTTGGGATAGGACAGAAGGATGAAGAGGCCTGTTGTAGCTGTTGTTACATGCTGTCGAGTTGGTGTCGACTTACGGCGACCCTGTGAATAACAGAACAAAACGCTGCCCAGTCTTGAGCCATGTCTAAAATTGTTCTAAGGCTTAAGCCCATTGTTGCAGCCACTGTATCAGTCTGTCTCATTGAGGGTCTTCCTCTTTTTCTCTGACCCTCCACTTTACCAAGTATGATGTCCTTCTCCGGGGACCGATCTTTCTTGACAATATGTACAAATTATGTAAGATGCAGTCTTGCCATCTTTGCTTCCAAGAAACACTCTGATTGTACTTCTTCCAGAACAGATCAGTTTGTTCTTTTGGTGGTCCGAGGTGCATTCAACATTCTTCTCAAACACCACAATTCAAAGGTGTCAATTCTTCTTCTGTCTTCTTTGTTCATTGTCCAGCCTTTGCATGCATATGATGCAATTGAAAATACCGTGGCTTAGGTCAGGCACATTTTAGTCTTCAGGCTGATATCCCTACTTCTGAATACTTTGAAGAGGTCCTTTGCAGCAGAATTTCCTATTGCAATGCATCTTTTGATTTCTTGACTGCTGCTTCCATGGGTGTTGATTGTGGACCCAATTAAATGAAATCCCTGACAACCTCAGTCTTTTCTCCACTTATGATAAGGTTGCTTACTAGTCCAGTTGTGAGGATTTTTGTTTTCCTGATGTAGAGGTGCAATCTATATCGAAGACTGTGGTCCTTGATCTTCACCTCCTGCAAGTAAGGTAGTGTAATCTGCATAATGCAGACTGTTAATGAGTCGTCTCCAATTCTGATGCCTCGTTCTTCTTCATAAAATCCAGGGTCTCAGATTATTCGCTCAGCATACAGATTAAAAAGGTATGGTGAAAGGATATAACCCTGACGTACTCCTTTCCTGACTTTAGATCATGCAGAGTCCCCTAGTTCTGTTCTCAAGACTGCCTGTTGATACGTACAGAGAATCCTCAGGAGCACAATTAGGAGTTCTAGAATTTGCATTCTCTACAACGTTAGCCATGATTTAGTATGATCCACACAGTCAAATGCTTTTGCATAGTCAAGAAACACAAGTAAACAACTTTCTGGTATTCTTTGCTTTCAGCAAAGATCCATCTAACATCAGCGATGATATCCCAGCTTCCACGACTTCTTCTGAATTCAGCTGAGAAGGCCTACTCATTTATAAGTCAATGCTCAAATAAGGCCTATTTCAAACAAGCAAACTTGACTCTCCGCCCACATTGAAACTGGAGTTTCTGAGATATCCTGGTGAAGACAGCCCAGCTCCCCTGCTGTAGGCTCTGCGCTCTCGCCACTCTGTCTCGCTGTCTGAATACCATTTAGCAGTTCTCCAGCTGCTTGTCTTCTCCCATCTATCTGTTTAGGTCCTTTATCCCTTGGCAGTTTCTCTATAGTAGGATTATCTCCTGCTTTTCTCCCCACCTTCCATAAAATGAGAAAAAAAGCTGCTCTTCCTACAAACAAAAATGTTATAGTTCTCACTCCCACTTCCCTTTCTTTATTCTCCATTTTCCTCCCCCATCAGTGTATTTCAAATCCAATTTTCTACGATATGGTAAAGCATGATTCTGAAGTACTCCTCACTTATCAACTATGCATTATCTGACATTTTACATTTATGACAGTAGCTAGTGGGTTCAAACCACCGACCTTGCTGTTAGCAGCCAAACGCT
This sequence comes from Heterohyrax brucei, assembly GCA_028571685.1. Lineage (NCBI taxonomy): Eukaryota > Metazoa > Chordata > Mammalia > Hyracoidea > Procaviidae > Heterohyrax > Heterohyrax brucei. The sequence continues at coordinate 147,390,022 of CM053143.1, forward strand.
TAACCACTATTCCACCAGGTATACTTTGTCAAAAATCTACTCTCCAACCGTTTTACACATTAATAACATACGTCTGTCAATAACAAATGCTGAAGCATAAGGCTAGATTAACAGTGGCTGTGATGATTAAGAATATTTGTCAACTAGCCTGGGCTGTGCCTCTCGGTGGTTTGGCAGCTATGTAATGATGTAATTTGATAGTCATATAACGATGTAATACTCCTCCTTTTTGTGATCTGATGTGGTTGTCCTCCATTTTCACATGTCAGTTTTCACATAATGACCTGCTCTTTGCAACCTAATCATATCAATAAGTGAGGAGTAGTATTATGGTGAGAGAAAGCAAAAAGATATTCTTCCTTGGTTTTTCACCACACTTCTTTTTCAGCCACTGGGGCAGCTTTGACAATTGGTTCTATTTTCCCATGCTCACCAAAGAACAAATTTAACAAACTAAAAATTTGCACAACTTAAACCTTTACTGAGAGCAAAGTAAAACAAAGTTTAATAGAGGACAAGGGTACTAAACATTCAAAAGCACACATAACCAGAGGAAACATCAGTGTTGATTAATGAATATCTTTGAATGCCTAAATTTTACACAAAGATCAAAGTTGGTTTCCCTTATTCAGCAGAACTGGATTCATCTAAATTCTCACCTTAATTAATGGGACTCCCTAAAAGAAACTAAAAAGAATGAATGATAATTAAATGCTAATTTTGCACAGTTAAAATTACTGCAAATTGCATGCAAATTGGAAAACATAATCAGTAAAGAATCTTTCTCTGTGAAATTTCCAGTGCCATTACCTGAATTTATTTTGTGTCATATTCAGCGAGCGTCATCAGGGTTCTGGGCAAAGAGCAGCCTGTCAGTTCAGGGCCCTGCAGTTCACTGTTGTCAAGGCCAGTGATAGCTTTGGTTGATAAAAACTTGAACTAAAACAGGGGGAAATGCACGGAGGACATAGATCCACGACAGTTTAGAGAGAGAATTAATGACCTTTGCTGGTGAAATGAACAAAGGAATAATCTTCCTAAAAGAGAAATCATGAAATCTGGGTTCTGTAGACAGACAAGTCACCTTAATTTAACGTTTTTAAAAAAACATCAAATGCTTCAAGAGACACTTTGATCTATGCAAAGTAATATGAATTTTGTATTTAAAAACCTGTACACAAGTGGTATACAACTTCTATATATATATGTACACATATATATGTGTGTGTATACACACACGCACACACACACACACACACATATACACACATACACACATACCTACATATATATATAAACTCCAAACCCAAACCCACTGCCATCAAGTCAATTCTGACTCATAGCAACCCGTTAAATCAGAGTAGTACTGACCTGTAGAGTTTCCAAGGAGTGCCTGGTAGATTTGAATTCCTGACATTTTGGATAGCAGTTGTAGCACTCAACACTACACCACATGAGTTTCCATATATATGAGTTGGAATTGACTCAATGGCAGTGGTTATAGACACACACCCACACCCCCCCCCCCAGAGCCTATATTAGTAATTGAGTAATTCTTTTGGAAAAGTATTTTAACAAATACAGGTCACTCTTAAAACAGTAACAACTGCAACAACAAAAACACACTTTAAATACAGCATCAAGACTAAACACTAGAAAAGGACACCGTGTTTGGTAGAGGGTCAGACAAAATGTAGGAAATTCTGGAGGAGATGGATTGACACAATAGCTGTAACAATGGACTCAAGCATCCCGGTGATCATGAACATGGTACAGAACCAGGCAAAATTCAGTTTTGTTAACATAAAGTCTCCCTAAGGCCAGTGGCAACTAGCAACAGCAACCATTCTCTCCTCCTGTTCTTGTGGATGATGAAATCCAAGTCCTGTGTCCTAAGCAATAACCTGCTGTTGGCTGTTCTCCATTTGTCTCTCCAGACCTTCACCCTAGCCTTCGTCTTGCTCTTCATGCCATCATGCTGGTCTTCAAAAGCTTTATCCTGTGTATTCCTGTGCCCTTGAGTTGAAGTTGGGTTCACAGTGGGGACATCAGTATGAAATATTCAAGTGTCAGCAGAATGAGGTCAGAGTATGTGTTCACCTCATCTGCTGACCTGTGAATTGGCAGTGACTGTGTTCCTCTACTCAGATCCTATTAGGGCCACCATACTTCACAGTTACAGTTCTTGTTGGGTTCTAGTAACAACAATGTCTCTTTGTTGCTGGTGGCACAGTTGTTAAATGCTCAACTCTTGTGACACTTTGAAGCTACTAGCCATTTTGGCTAGAGAAAGACATGGCAGTCTGCTTCCATAAAAAATGTATAGCCTTGTAAACCCAGTGGGGCAGTTTTAATTCTATTCTGCAGCATCACTGGAAACCCTGGTGGTGTAGTGGTTAAGTCTTAAAACTGCTAACCAAAAAGTCAGCGGTTCATATCCACCATGCGCTCCTTGGAAACTCCATGGGGCAGTTATACTCTGACCTAATGGATTACTACAAGTTGGATCTTACTTGAGGGCAGTAGATTAGCAACTTCTGACTGCTGTGTGCTCCTATTGTTTTTCTTACTGTTGATGTCTTTTATGGGCTGAATTTTGTTTCCCAAAGTATATGTCTACTTTGCTAGTCCGTAATTCCCTCTATTTTGTGATTGTCCACCATTTTGTCATCTGATATGATTTTCGTATGTATTGTAAATCTTACATTTATGATGTTAATGAGATGGGATTAGAGGCAGTTATGTTAATGAGGCAGGACTCAATCAACAAGTATATTGTTGTGTCTTATGGCAATGTCTTATGAGAAATAAAAGAGGAATGAGAATGACTTAGAGACCGCCTGTCACCAAGACAGCAGTGCCAGGAGCATTGAGCTTCCTTTGGATTCAGGGTTCCTGTACCCAGAAGCTCTTCGACCAGGGGAAGATTGATGACAAAGACCTTCCTCCAGAGCCGTCAGAGAGGGAAAGCTATTCCCTGGAGCTGGCACCCTGAAGTAGGGCTTCGAGCTTCCTAGACTGGTAGAGAATAAATTTCTCTGTGTTGAAGCCGTCCACTTAAAGTATTTCTGTTGTAGCAGCCCTAGATAACTAAGAAGGAGACCTGGTGGTATAGCGATTAAGAACTAGACTGCTAACCAACGTGACAGTTATGTAAAGCGACCAGCTGCCTTGTCCTATAGTGCTGCTGTTAGTCGGAATCAACTTGATGGCAATGGATAGATAACCAAGACAGTGCCATTAATCTTCCCCAAACTAAAAAAAGAGAAAAAAAAAAAACTTAAGTGTGGGAAGCCCACATCGCAGCCGCGCCTTGAAGATGGCGCCGAGACACCCGACCGCGCCCTGAGTAAACCCGCCTCCCCACGTCAGCCCCTGTGTGACGCCCATGATGGCCTGATGATTGCAGCCAGTTAGAAGAGAAAGCCGCCCTCACCCCATGCCAAACTGAATGCCTATTGGACATGGCTCGGTATATAAGCCGAAGCCCAGAAAAATAAAGTTGTTGTTGTTCCTCTCTTGTCTCCCTGCATTCGGTGTCTCCTGCTTGGGGCCCCGGGCGGGTTCCGGGGGTCGCAGGCAGCGACATTTGGCGCCCGGACAGGGACCTGAAGGGGATAGGACTGCAACCCTCACCGCGGGGACGCCTGGACGGGTGAGCAGGTATTTACCTGGGTCAGTATTTACTGGAGCGGTATTTACCGGGAAGATAATGGGGAATCACCCAAGCAGCCAGAGGCTGTTTGTGCCTTTAAAGGAACTATTAAAATGTAGGGGCATTCAGATTAAACAGGGGACCCTTAAAACTTTCCTCTCAGCAGTGGAGGAAGTGGCCCCCTGGTTCCTGGTCTCGGGTCATTTAACGCTGAGCGCCTGGAATAAATTGGGTGGAGATCTAACCAGAGCGGATACCCAAGGAGGCCTTGGAGGCAGCTAACCTTGTTATTGCAGCAGACAAAGTGCAAAAGACAGAGGTGGTGGAGTTTTTGGGAGCTAGTGTTTCACCTACAACTGTCGCCCCTCAAAAACTCACGTTACGAGTGGATCACTTGCATACACTCAATGATTTTCAAAAACTTTTAGGGGACATTCAGTGGGTCCGCCCATATCTCTCTCTCTCAAACTCCGAGCTAAGCCCCTTGTATGACATTCTTAAGGGCGACTCGGGGTTGGCTTCCCCTCGCGAGTTAACTCCAGAAGCAAGGGAGGCCCTAAAAAGAGTGGGGGCAGCCCTTTCCACCGCTGCCTTAAAGCGCAGGAACCCTGACGCCCCCCCTCACACTCTGTGTTTTGCCCACTCCTTGCCAGCCCACAGGGGTGTTATGGCAGGGTGGCCCCCTTCGATGGGTTCACCCCCGCATTTCCCCGCAGCGCAGTATTGAATGGTACCCGGGCGCTGTGGCAAGAATGGCCTCGCTCGGACTGTCCCAAGCTGTCGAATTCTTTGGACGTCACCCCGAAAAGTTAATTACTCCCTATAACAGAACCCAAATACAGACCCTTGTGACAACCTCTGATGATTGGGCCGTCCTTTTATGTTCATTTTCGGGAGTAATCGATAATCATTACCCGAAAGACCCTCTGCTCCAGTTCAGTGCTAGCCATTCAATCATCTTCCCGCGCTGTACTTCTGACAAGCCTATACCAAATGCTCTCTCCATCTTCACCGATGGTTCCAACTCTGGTGTTGGCAGCATTGTCATTCCCAATCACTCCACCCAAACATACTTGTTCCCAAATTGTTCAGCGCAGTTGGTAGAGTTACAGGCAGTTAAGCTGGCTCTGCAGAACAATACCGACCCCGTCAACATCGTTTCAGATTCTGCATATGTGGTTAATGCAGTCAGAGCTCTGGAAGCAGCAGGGGTCATTTGCTCCAACTCGCCTGCTGCTGCTGTGTTTACTGACATCCAGAAAATTATTCTAAATCGCAACTCCCCCTTTTTCATTGTTCAGCACCGAGCACACCAAAACCTCCCTGGGCCAATTACACTAGGTAATGCAATGGCAGACCAGTTAACCCGCATGCCTATCATCCTTTCGGCCCTACAACAGGCGCAAAATTTTCATGATCAATTCCACGTCAACTCACAAACCCTTTCACGTCACTTTGGTATCTCTCGAGAACAAGCTCGTGACGTTGTGCGCAACTGTACTGCCTGTGCACCTCACTTGCCAACCCCTTCGGTGGGTGTGAACCCCCGAGGCCTTCGTCCCTGCCATCTTTGGCAGATGGATGTCACTCATATTCCAGAATTTGGCAGATTAAAATATGTTCATGTCTCTGTAGACTCCTATTCTGGTATCATTTTTGCTTCAGCCCACACAGGCGAGGCAGCCCGGCATGTTATCTCCCACTGTCTTACAGCTTGGGCAGCTTGGGGTGCCCCACTCAGTCTTAAAACAGACAACGCACCTGCTTACACCGGCCTACCGTTCCAAAATTTCCTGCAAGCCATGCGTGTGCATTGCACCCATGGCATCCCGTACAATCCCCAGGGCCAGGGAATAGTTGAAAGAGCTCACTCAACCCTCAAAGCCTGTCTATTAAAACAAAAAAGGGGAATTGGGCAGGGACACACTCCTCAGAACAGGCTGGCCCTGGCCCTGTTTACACTAAATTTTTTAACTTTGGATAAGGAGGGACGCTCCGCTGCAGAGCGCCATAGTGGTGCGGCGGAAACCCCTCCACGAACAGCTATATGGAAAGATACCCTTTCTGGCAAATGGAAGGGTCCAGCACCAGTTGTCACTATCACCCGAGGAGCTGTTTGTATTTTCCCGCAGGACTCCCAAGCTCCTATTTGGGTTCCCAGCCGATTGATCCGACTAGTCAGGCATGATGTCTCCGCTGATGACTCTCCTGAAAATCCTACCCCTGTCATTACTGCTGACACCTCTGCTAATCAATGAAGCTTCCAACGCTGATGCTGTGGACACTGATGGCGCAGACACAGATAAGTATTGGGGGCTCTTAGATGTTCTGCCCCTACCTCTCCCAGTCCACTATTCTTCAGGGTTGTTCCCCCAACTTTTTACCACTAATGACTCCCTTCAACTTCCCTCGATTCCGGTAGATGAGAGCAGCAGCTCTGAACCTCGTCCACTCAATGTCACCTTGCGGGGCCTTCTCTGCTTTCGTGTGCCCCACAACCTGTCTGATCTAGAAAACTCTATAGAGAACACCCCATGTGTCACACTGTATAATATGTCTGCGGGGTGGTTTGACCCCCCCCAAAAAATAGCTCTAACCCCACCACGAATGGTACCTTGCTGCAAGGTCGTTTACCCCTCATGATCCCCAAAGGAAATTCTACTGTCCCCCCCCAGCCTCGCTGGGCCCCCTATTGCAAAAGCACCCGCGATTGGCCCCAGCTTTGGACTGGCTGCCAAAACCATCGGTCCCCGTGGGCTGTCAAATCCTTTTTCACATTCTCTCCCAATATTGGAACGCAGGCCAACCACTTCTCCCCCGGGAAGAATTATACCTGGCAGTTTCCAACACAGGCAAGCCCCACTAATCCTTTGATGTTTGGCTACTTTGTGGTGTCGGTGGAGGTTGCACTGACATAACCCCAGTTGTCATGCTGACCGGTGGTACAATTAGTAACACCACTGTGAAGTGGAATTCCACAGGTGTGTTTGAGGACACACTAGAAACACAAGGAGTGGGCTCTAACCTTACCTTCCCTCCCACTCCTGTTTGTGTGCAACCACCTTTCATGTTCATGTTAATGCATGACTCCCGTCCCTCTAATGACCCCGTTTCATGTACTAATAATACTTGTTTCTACTCATTATGTTGGAATGCTTCTATGTTTCATACCGCTCTAGTTACTAGGTTGCCTCGCTACGTACCATGGCCAGTGCAGAACACCCGATCGTCACTGTCAACTCATTTGCGCTCCAAAGGAGACTTTGGAATTACCGCTGCCATTGTTGCGGCAGTTACTGCCTCTGTCGCTGCGGCAGCCGCCGCTGCAGTAGCCTTGACTCAAACTGTGCAAACAGCCGACGCCCTTAATCAAATGGCGGAAAACACCGCTACAACGCTACAAACACAGCTTGCAGTTAATGGAAAACTTCTGGGAGCCATTCACATATTAAATCACCGTGTAGACTTAGTTCAAGAGCAAGTGGACAGTTTAACCCAGCTAGTGCAGCTGGGCTGTGAGTGGCGCCTAGCCAGCGTCTGCGTCACTCCCGTTCATTTTCACAGCATCTCCAGGGCTGCTTATCTCTCTAGAACTCTGTCTCAACAATTGACTGGAAATTGGTCCAAAGAGACTGAGGCGCTTATCACTCAGTTGCGTAATGCCATAATGTCTGTCAACTCCACCCGAGTGGACGCTTCATTGGCCTCAATCATGCGAGGGTTTTGGTCTCAATTGGGCGTGCTGACAAAGGAATGGGCTGGTCTTGTGGGGATAGTATTCCTCTTCATATTGGCCATCGGTGTAGGCTGCTACTGTCTATGTCGCCATAAGAAACCACAGGAGATCAAATACTCCCTTTTGGTACAGGCCTACTCTGAAGTGGCAGCTGACACTCAGGGTAGCCAGGTGTGGTTACAGATGCTTGAAAGCAGTCAATGACGGGCAACCTCCAGCCAGGCTCCCTCAACCTAAGACAGGGCCCCTGCCTTTTGCTGCAGCCGGCCTGATGACGGGTAAGAGAGAAGTTCTGGGCTAGGATGACCCAAGCCAGGCGTTTCTTGCGATACCTTGCCTTGTACCTTGCTTTTATTAAAACAAAAAGGGGGAGATGTGGGAAGCCCACATCGCAGCCGCGCCTTGAAGATGGCGCCGAGACACCCGACCGCGCCCTGAGTAAACCCGCCTCCCCACGTCAGCCCCTGTGTGACGCCCATGATGGCCTGATGATTGCAGCCAGTTAGAAGAGAAAGCCGCCCTCACCCCATGCCAAACTGAATGCCTATTGGACATGGCTCGGTATATAAGCCGAAGCCCAGAAAAATAAAGTTGTTGTTGTTCCTCTCTTGTCTCCCTGCATTCGGTGTCTCCTGCTTGGGGCCCCGGGCGGGTTCCGGGGGTCGCAGGCAGCGACACTTAAGCCAAGTGGATTCTGACTCACATACTGACTTTATAGGATGCAGTACAACTGCCCCACAGAGTTTCTAAGAAGTAGCAGGTGAATTTGAAACTGCTGACCTTTGGGTGAACAGCAGAGCTCTTAACCACTGCACCACGAGGACGCCAACCTTCCCCACAACTCTGTGAATAATCCTCTTATAAGATATTCTCAGTTATCACTTAGAGTATGTTCTCTGTGTCTTGAAAGGACCCTGACAAATATAACACTTCATCTTTTTGCACTGTTAGTAAATCACTGATCTTTCCCTTAGGTAAGTCTAAAGGTAACGTAGTTTGCATTCTTAAATTTCCTTTCTCTCTCTCTCTCTCTCTCTTTATTTTGGCTCCTTTATGGTCTCTTTCCAATTTCTCTTCGTCGCATGTTCCTCCTCACCTCCGCTCTCCCCACCCTGTGGCTTTCGGATCCATTGCAGCCGTAATTGTGCACCTAGAGTACTTTGTATCTACACTACTTAGCCACATAGCCCATCCTTTGCTATGAATTATTTACAGGCCTCTCTCTTCTTAAAAGTACTTCCAACTTTTTATATTGTTGAGTCACTAAGCCTTACATGATGTCTGGAAAAATTGGAGACCTACAAGTGCTTAGTGAATAAGTTAATATCTTGGGATGATTTGTCCAAGAATCGGCATAACTTTGACTATAGCTAATGGTGTTACGTGACAGTTGGATCATCTCATGGGCTCTGTGATCAGACCTTCTGGTGTGTAGCCTGGCTGTCATTTACACTAGTAACTGGACTTGAAGAGCTTTAACTTCTCAGTTCTGCAGTCTCCTCATCTATAAAATAACGATAATAGCAGTACTTATTTAATAAACGGCTATGAGGATTAAATGAGTTAAAATAAGCAAAACACTTAGGGGTGTGCCTGGCATGGAAACTGTGGTAGTGTACTGGTTAAGTGCTATAGCTGTGAACCAAAAAGTTGGCAGCTGGAATCCACCAGGTGCTGCTTGGAAACTTTATAGGGCAGTTCTACTCTGCTCTATAGGGCCCCTCTGAGTCAGAATCAACTCGATGGCAGTGGGTTTGGTGTTTTTTTCTTTTTTGGTTTGTGCCTGGCACCAAAAGTCTATATAAATATTTTCTGTTGTACTTCCTTTTCTGTGGTCCTTATGTTACCCAAAGCAGATCCTACTCTGTGCAGCTTCTTATCAATAAAAACACACTGACGTGAGGGGGTATGAAGAGGGTTGAAAGCAAGTGCACAGGCAAGGAGTAAAGAGTTTTATACTCGAAATCACGCTCTCTGAACAAACAGAGGTAGAACTTTTATACCATCTCTCACAAGGAAGTTCCCCTAACCTAACCTAACTTAACCCATTGCCATCGAGTCAATTCTGACTTACATTGACTACAGGACAGAGTAGAACTTACCCCTTAGAGTTTCCAAGGAACACCTGGTGGATTTGAACTGCTGATCTTTCAGTTTGCAGCTGTAGCTCTTAACTACTATGCCATCAGGGTTTCCACAAGGAAGTACACCCAAGCATAATGAAACACCCAGAACACCAGGGCACACAGGCACAGTAAGGCAAATTCTGTTCATTTTTTCCTTTGGCATGTAGGATGGTAAACTGGGTTTGATTGGCTTGATTCCCAAGCTGTAGCTTTGAGGACAAAGGACAGGAGGAGGCAGGTACCACTTGGTCCGAGCAAGTGCTAATTGAGCCACATCCAGTGCCATCGCTTGAGGATTAGATGGATAATAGCTAAGCAGCTCCTGGCTGCATTGCCTATCACTGATATAACATGCACCAGCTAGGATAGAGTTAGGATATCCAATTTATGGAAAGCAAACAGAAGATTCCAGAACTGATTGCAAGTCAGATGTAAATATTATTGTCAGAGTGGTGGTACTTCCATTAAGAGTTTTAAAAATGCATATAATTGATAATGTGAATTTGTTGGTCAAAATCTTAGTCTTGTTAGGCTCTTATAATTTAGCAGAAGAACTTACTCTTTTCTGGGTCTGTGATCTCAAGTTGCAAAGCAATGTTCTCTTAAAATGACTTTTATAAACATTCAATTTCAGTTATCACTGCATTGCATTTGTTAGTGGAATTTTAACAAGATAACCTTATTTCTATTCTCTGAGTATTTGGGAGGGAGGCATCTTACTTTGGTTTCCTAAATATAGATGAAATTCACATCTTCTAGGGATTTTATAAAAAATTAAAATAGGAACGAGGACAAGGCTTCCAGGAGCTAAATTCTTTTACCATAATCATGTTATTCCAACAATAATTTCTACCACAGTACTTAGAATAAAAGTTCCGACATATTTCTTTAGTTCATAGCTCATCTCCACTTACTAAGTTTATGATCGTGGGCCAAATAATTGAAATCAGAATTTCTGTCTCAGTTCCTTTAACTACAAAAGGGGAATAATAGTAGGATCTGCTTCACAGAGTTGTTCTGGGAATTAGAAGAGATAACCATGCAATGCTCTTAGAAAAGAGCCTGGCACAAATTAGGTGTTCAATTGTTACATATCATTGTTGTTTACCAGTTGTTTATTTTAAAGGGGAGGGATACCTAATTAATGAAACACAAATTTAATTGCTGTGTTGTTGTTTTTCAAGGTACTATGTGTTTCACAGAAGAGAAGATTACTTAGACTTTGTCTTTCAAGATGACAGTAGTTGTGGTCTGAATTCAACAGATCTGAATTCCCCTTAACAGTGTCTGGCAAAGTTATTTTGACTCTGGATATAAAGATTACAAAGGGATAAACAAACAAATAAATTAGTTTCCCAAAGGAATGTTCTATATTTAGTTAGTTAATGGCAAATGAATTTCTATTTTTAATTTAGTTAACTGTTTCCTTCTAAAATGAAGGTAATAATGTACAGTGAATGTCTCTGTGTGAGTCTTCTCTTGCATACTCTAAATCTAACTAAAACTCTAAATATCCTTTCTAACAACCAGCTGCAAAAGCAGTTTTTATTCTTCCGACCCTAACCACCAGAACAGATCAGATCTCATAAGTTGAAGGGATCATCAAGTTTGCTCAAGAATTTGGCACCAGCTATAAAGGCTGAAGTCACCAGGACCTTTCTCTCACTTCTGTCCTGCTGGTTGCAAATTTGGGGCTCCTGTTACTTCTCCTCTATCTTTGACAATTTGCAAGAAAGACCACAGAACTCAGGAAAATGTTATCCTTATGATTACAGTTTCATTACAGAAAAAAAGACAAAATGAAAAGACACACAGGGTGAGGTCAGAACTCCCATGTTCCAGACGATATGTTCCAAAGACTCTTCTAAGAATCAAAGTCTTTCATCAGTAGGAAGCTCACTGAACTTCAGTGTTTAGAATTTTTATTGGGATTTAATTACGTAGGAAAGACTGATTGAATCATTGCCCATATGGTTCAACTCAACCTCCAGCCCCCCTCCCTTGAGGTTCAAGGCCTCTCTGACTTAGTGTGCCCTTACCCAACAATCACCTCACTATCTTGTGGTCCAGAGAACAAAGTGACACCAAACATTCAGAAAATGCCAAAGGTTTACAAATTATATCCCAGAAACCAAGGACAAAGACCATATTTGTGGGTTATATTAACTATATACCACACACAATGGTATTGACCTCGTATGGATTTGACAAGGATTAAAAAATTATCATACTTGTAAAACCTTTAGAACGTAGTTCAGCATACAGTATTTGTAAAATGAAATAAAGCAAAGATAAATAAAACACAATGCATTCCCTAAACATTTGATAGTGGGGAAGTGACAATGAATGTTCTCAAGTTTTGGCATGAGTTTCGCCCTTTGTTTGTGAGGTACCAAACTACTAGTACTAAACTGCAGGAAAATCTGTACTGGTTGATCAAAATGGCGTAAAAGCAGTCCTAAACTGTAGGAAAGCATATTCTCAACTGCTGACTAAGGCCATGGAAGCATTTGAGAATTGATGTAGATGGTAATCTAAAGAAAGTGGTCCCATGTGTTTTCAGGACTGCAAAGTCAACACAATACCGGGGATTACAGGAAGGAATTAAAAATAAAACCCCAAACTGAGAAAAGTATAGTAGACACGTTACCAGAGGACTCAGATTAGTCTAGGTTTCAGTGTCATGATACGAATAAGCTATTCAGCTTCATTTCATTTAAATTGCTTCATTCGTTAAAAAAAAAAAATATATATATATGTAATGTTCTAGTGAATATTTTCAGTAAAATGTAAGGATTACATATGAGTGTGAGTGTTGGTGTGATGTTGTCTTAGTCATTCAGTACTGTTAAAACAGAAACAGTGCAAGTGGATGGCTTTAACAAAGAGAAATTTATGCTGTCACAGTCCAATAGGCTACAAATCCAAATTCAGGGCATCAGTTCAAGGGAAAGGCTTTCTCTATTGACTCTGTAGGAGGGTCCCTGTCACCAGGCTTCCCCTGGATTGGGAGTTTCTTTGGAAGAGACTCCCAGTCCTTTCTAAAGGACGCACTCTGATCCTGCCACAGCTTCTTGGTAGTATGTTGTCCTAAATTCTCTGCTTGCTTGTCTTCCCTTTATATTCCAAGAGATTGCCTCAAGACACAATACGGTCTTACACTTTTGAGTCCTGCCCCACCAACACAACCGCCACCCGTCCTCCCTCACTGACATCATAAAGGTATGGTCTACAGCATATAACAATGGCACACAATACTGGGAATCAAGGCCCAGCCAAATTGCTGCACATATTTTTTGGGGGATACAATTCAATCAATGACAGTTATATTCAGTGTAAAATAAGGTGTTATATTATTACTTTTATTAATAAAATCCTGATGTTACTATTTTATAGAAGCATGATGGTTCATTCTAATTCTTAGTGTCTTTGAAAATCCTAGGGAAAAATTAAACTAGAAAATGATTACTAAACTAGAAATATGATTATTCACATTATTAGTGAGAGAAAAGGAGAGGCCCTTCTTCTGCTACTACTATTATTAATCTGTTGAAAAAAGGAGAAATCAAAAATTAAAAGCTGTAAATTTACTCTAGAACGATCAAAATATAAGAAAATACATTGAGACTATCTCTAAATGTTTGGGCTTACTTGTAACTAGTAAACAATTTGTGATGAATTTATTCAAACTTGTAAAAATTTTCCTGTTCTGTGTTACTGCTCACACTATATGAGGTCCAACAATTAAGTCGGCAAACTTATTTGTTCTAAGTGCTACATAGTTCGTTGCTGTACATCACTGTGCTCACCTTCAAAATACTACTCCCTTTGGGAAGCCAGGAACCGATGCCAGTGCTTTCAAAGCAGTTTCGGAACCATTTTTCCTGCATAGCCATTGTGCTGAAGTGGCAAGGTGGCAAGTTCAAGAACTTACTTGAATAGTTGACTGTAGGGGAGTTTTTAGCCAATAGATAAATAACTGTATTGAGACATCCTCCCTACTCACCTGATCTGGCCTCCAGTGACTTTTTTCTTTACCCTAAGATAAAGGAAATATTGAGAGGAAGACATTTGGTGTTTTTTGGATTAACTCCAACATTGTTGGGGTTAGATGGTATCTCACAGTTTTGATTTGGATTTCTTTAATGGCTAATTCTTGGGAGCATTTCCTCATGTATCTGTTAGTTGCCTGAATGACTTGTTTGGTGAAGGGCCTGTTCATATCCTTTGCCCATTGTTTAAGTTTTTTTTGTTGTTGTTGCTATTGTTGTTGAAGTTTTGCATTGTCTTGTAGCTTTTTGAGATGAGAAGTTGGTCACAATGATCACAGCCAAAAATTTTTTCCCAGTCTGTAGATTGTCTTTTACTCTTTTGGTGAAGTCCTTGGATGGACGTGTTTAATTTTTAGGAGTTCCCAATTCCCTGCTGTTTTAGTCAGCAAATACCGCAGAGTGGATGGCTTTAACAAAGGAAACTTTATTCTTACAGAGTCTGGTGGGCTACAAGTCCAAATTCAGGATGTCCACTCTAGGGGAAGGCTTTGTCCCTTGTTGGCTCTGGAGGAAAGTCCGGTAATGTGTCAGTAGTTGTCCTGGGAGCATCTTGGCACAGAAACGTCAGGTCTGAAGGACATGCTCTTCTCCCAGTGCTGCTTGTTTGATGGTGCCAGGTTCCCAACTCTCTGCTCATTTCCCTTTCCTTTTATCTCTTGTAGGATGAAAGAATAAAGGGTGGTGCAAACCATACTCCAGGGAAATCCTCTTTATAGTGGAGCACGAAGTTGATCCTATGTAGGGATTTACAGTCCCACCTTAATCCTTTAACATACAGCATAGAAAAGTCACAGAACGGAGGACAGTCATAAAATATTGGGAATCATGGTCCAGCCACATGGCTACAAGCACTTTTGGGGGGACACAGTTCAACCCATCACCCTACTTTCTTTTCTGGTGTTTGTCCATTGTTAATAATGTTTTGTATCCTGCTTATGCCATGTATTAGGGTTTCTAGCATTGTTCCTATTTTTTCTTTCATAATCTTTATTATTTTAGATTTGATATTTAAGTCTTTGATACATCTTTGAGATAGTTTTTGTGCATGGTGTGAGTTTTGGGTCTTGTTTCATTTTTTTTTTTTTTCACAGATGGATATCCAGTTATACAAGTACCCTTTGTTAAAGAGATTATCTTTCCCCCAATTTATTGACTTTGCACCTTTGTCAAATATTAGCTGCTTATAGGTAGATGATATTGCGTCTGGATTCTCAATTCTGTTCCATTGAACTTTGCATCTGTTGTACCAGAACAAGACTGTTCTGACTACCCACCCACCTACTGTCACCAAGCTGGTCCAACACGTAGCAACTCTAGAGGTCAGAGTAGAACTGCCCCATGGGTGTTTCCAAGGGGCACCTGGAGGATTTGAACTGTCAACCTTTATGGTTAGCAGTCATAGCACTTAACCCACTATGCCACACAGTGGTGGCATAACAGGTCCTAAAACCAGTTAGGTTGAGTCTTGACTTTAGATTTTGTTCGTCTTCTTCAGTAATGTTTTGCTTATACAAGGCTTTTTTCTTTTCCATATGAAGTTAGTTATTTGTTTCTCTATCTCATTAAAAAAATGCCATTGGAATTTGGATTAGGATTGCATTGTATCTTTAGATTGCTTTGAGTAGGATAACCATTTTCATAATGCTGAATCTTCCTATCCAAGACCAAGATAGGTTTCTCCACTTATGTAAGTCTCTTGTAGTTTCTTGTAGTTTTCTTTGTGTAAGACTTTTATGTCTCTGATTATATTTATTCCTAAGAATTTTGTCTTCTCTGGGGCTATTCTGAATGGTGCTGATGTGGTGATGTACTCTTTCATATTCTTAATGTTGGTGTAGAATAATGTGTTGGTTTTTTTTTTTTTTTGTAGGTTGCAGGACAGTTTGCACTCTTTCCTTGAAGGGCTGAGGACAGCATTTGGTATTTTACCTGTTTTTCCTGGGCAGCCTCTTTTTCTGAGTTACCAAAGACCCTAAAGGCCAGTTTCAAAAGATCCCTTTGGGAAATCTGTGGCCTGTCTTCAAGCTTTTGGAGGTTTTTACAGATGTCTGCAGTGGATTGGGAAATAAAGTGAATGTTTAAGTAGTGTTGTCCCACCTCAGAAGTGAGATATAGATAAGTGTATTTAATCAAAGTTTCTGTGAGTCTATTTAGGAAGGCGGTAGAATTTTCATCTGCCTTCTGGGTGATTAGTTCCAGTTAGGGTCCACGGAGAGTACTGCTGTTGCCCTGGGAGTGGTGGTGGTTAGGATTTGGGGTATGAAGTGAGTTAGTAAAGGCCATGGCAGGGGATCAGATAAAGATCCTTCTATGTGAGGTTAAGAATGGGTTAGGTATTGGAATTCTTTGAGAAAATGAGAGGGGTCAGATGAAAAGGACCTGAGCCTTCTTTCAGTCGGGAATAGGTCAACCAGACTGAAAGGAATATGTACCTTGAAGATGCCTCCAGCTTTGACTACCTCTCAGAGGGGCAAAATTGTTTTGGGGAGAGGGGTTGTCCCCTAGACCTAGTGTGTGGAGGTGAAAGGGGGTCTATGGAGGGGCCAGAGGAGACCTTCAAGTGGATGATAGGTTGTGGAATGAACAAAGAGGGAGAAGGCATTGCCATAGAAGGAGACAGCAGAATTTCAGAAGAGGAGAGAGTCTGCTGGACCTGAAGAGAGAGGGGGAGTGGCATGGTCAGAAGAATCAAAATCAGATTCAGGAAGTGGTGGCTTAGAAGGCTGAAGTTCCTCATTCAGGAGGAGGATTTGGAAAGTGGTGCAGGATTGTCAGAAAGAGGGGTGGGTTATGAAGGAAAAAGAAGGCTTGGATATAAGGGACCTTGGATCACTTGTTGTGGGTTATGAAATTGTCTAAATCTTAGAGAATGCTTGCAAAAGAATCAACTGTTTGGGCTCTATTCACCCAGCTACCTAGGATGTCTAGATTTATAGGAGGCACCCCAATGAGTGTCATCAGGGGGTTTAGATTGGCTAAACCATAGTGTAGTGGGTGAGCAGGAAGAAGAGAGAAGGGGAGGAGACTAGTCCAACAAGGGACAGGCAAGTATCCAAGGTTCTCACTGGGAACTAGGTTCTGGTAGACCCAACATGCTGTCCAGGTTTCCCCAGAGAGCAAAGATGGGGGGCAGGGAAGCAGTGTTGCAGTGCCCTCAGGGAAGACTCAACCCAGTGCTGGGGTTTGTGTGAAATAGAAACAAAAAAGATGTCAAGATTTCTCTGGCAAGGGAAATATCCCCCTCCAACTCACCAGTTTGCAATTCTGTCAATGTGCTGTTGGTCATTTGTCATGCCGTGGTAAAGGTCTGAGGGAAGTGAGGACCCAGGAGCTGGTGGTCTTGTTCTCTTTGTCCTGGTTTTCAGCACCAAAATGTTAGGGTTTTTTTGTAGTTTGCCATGCAGAAAGTAACAGACTTTATGTGTTTATCTTTTATCCTGATATTTTGCTTAACCCTTTTGCTAGTTTCAATAATCTTTTGTGTGTGTGTGTGTGTGGTTTCCTTAGGGCTTTCAGTGTATAAGACTGTATCATCTGCAAATAGGGATATTTCTAAATTTTCTTTACTGATTTTCATGCCTTTTATTTCTTTTTCTAGTTTAATTGCTCTGGATAGAAACTTCTATGCAATGTTGAGTAAATGAAAAATGGAATTTTTGTCTGGCTCCCATTCTCAGGGGGAATGTTTTCAGATTCTTTCCATTTGGGATGAAGTTGGCTGTTGGCTTGGTACAAATGCCATTTATTATGTTGAGGAATTACCCTTCTATTCCTATTTTGCTCAAAGTCTTTAACATGAATTAGTGTTGAACTTTGTAAATTGCTTTTTATGCATCAATTCATAAAATCAGGTGGTTCTAGTCTTTGGTTTTATTTATGTGGTTGATGGCATTAATTGTTTTTCTAATGTTGAACCATCCCTTGCCTCCCTGGTATGAATCCTTCTTGGTCATAGTGAATTACGTTTTTGCTATATTGTTGAAGTCTATTGGCTAGAATTTTTTGAAGGTTTTTGCATGGAAGTTTATGGGAGATACAGGTCTGTAATTGACCATTTTTGTGCTGTCTTTAGCTGGTTTTGTTATCAGTGTTAGGCTGGCTTCACATAATGGGTTTGGGAGTATTCTGAAATCGTGCATTAAATTGTGTTACCAAAAAAAAATCTGCAGTAATTTGGCTAGGCCAATATGTGTAATATTCCTCCATGTTGGACTTCCTGCCTCTATGATGTGAATGAGGATAGATGGGTGCTGTTGTGCTGGTGGAGCAGGGCTTGCTGAATGTGTGAAATTGGTTTTGTGCCTTGAGGCGGTATCTTGAGATATAAGAGAAGGACTCTAGCAGAGACAGTTGGGAACCTCATATCATCAGAAAGAAAGCAGTGCCAGGATCTGAGTGTGTGCTTTTGTAAACGACCGGGGTACCTGTGCCTCAGAAGCATCCAGTCTAGGGGAAGACTGATGACAAAGAACTTCCTCCACTGAGGGAGAGAAAGCCTTCCCTTGGAGCTGACACCCTGAATTTGGACTTTTAGCTTTCTGGACTGTGACAAATAAAATTCCTCTTTCTAAAGCCATCCACTTGTATTTCTGTTACAGCGTCAGTAGGTAACTAAAACATCCACATATTTCTATGCTCTGAAATACTTTTAGTAATAGCGGTAATGCCTCTTGTCTGAAAGTGGTAGAATCTTCAATGAAGCATCAGAGTCAGGGCTTTTTTCTTCAGTTAGGAGTTTTTCTTTTTTCTTTTTGTTATGATTAAATGAAAGTACTCAATCCAAGCCAATGTTGCATACCCATCTCTCTACAACTCTATAGGGGATCCCCACCGTGTGACAGCACACTGCTCCTTTTCACTATTTACTACTAGTACCCTCCCAAGTAACACCTGTCCCTTCCTCTCTGCTCTCTTCTCCCCTCCAGAAAGAAACCAGTAGGACAGTCTTCTGTAGATGTATAAAACCATAAAGTATACATACCACATGCTCACTCTGTGTCCCTAAGTCCAGTTCATTCTTAGTCTGAAGTGTTGACCTCAGTACTGATTTCAGATCTGGAGAAGCAGCAAGTCTAGGGGCCATATTCCTAGGGACCCTACAAATTGTCAGACCATCATTTCTGGTCTTTTAGTAGGGTTCTTGATCTGCACACCTCTTTATCTTGTATTACATCAGGAACTCTACATTCTGTCCCCTATCAAGTCTGTCTTTGGTGCTGGCAAGTCACCATCTGGTTCTTCTGGTCTCATTCTGATACAGTCTCCCAGTTATATGAATCCTTTTGTCGCCTGAGCTGATTTTTCCTTGTGTCTTTGATGTTCTCAGTAGTCATCTGTTCCAGGTGGATTGGGACCAATTGATGTTCCTCAAATGGCAGCTTGCTGGTTTTTTAAGACCGTAGACACCACTCATCAATATGAGATACTGAAGACTTCCTTAGCAAAAGGCTAGTTATGCCAATTGACCTCAATGCCAATTGAAAACACTGTCCCCAGACCTCTGTCCCTGCTACTCTATCCTTGTAAATGATAGGTTAAATTTAGAAAACCTTTTAGTTTGTGAATTAGTCCATTTATGCTGACTTACCTTCCACTGAGAGCTGTCACACCCTTCACCTAACCAAATTCCTATCAACTATTTAATTTATGACCAACCCACTCCTCCCTCTTTTCTTCTTGTGCACAAGTCCTTATTTAAGTCCTTATAATAGTGATCTCTTACAATATTTGTCCTTTTTCAGCTGACAACTTTCACTCAGCATAACATCTTCTAGTTGTTACTAGGTTATGAGTTGCTTCCTAAAAATCTTGATTGTTCTTTATGATGGCATAGTGTTCCATTATATATATGTCCATAATTTGTTTATCTATTCATCTGTTGATGGGCATCTAGGTTGATGCCATGTTTTTGCTATTGTGGATGGTGTGCAATAAACATTTGTGTGCATACATCTGTTCATGTGACAGCCCTTATTTCTGTAGGATATTTTCCAAGCAGTAGGATTACTGGATCATATGGTATTTCTATTTCTAGCTTTTTAAGAAAGCACCAAATTGCTTTCCAAAGAGGCTGTACCATCTTGCATTTCCACCGGCAGTGCAGGAGAGTTCCAGTCTCTCCAACATTTGTTGTTTTGTGTTTTTTGGATGACTGCCAATCTCACTGGGGTGACATGATATCTCATTGTAGTTTCGATTTGGGTTTCTCTATTAGCTAATGATCATGAGCATCTCCTCAGGAATCTTCTGACTTTCTGAATGCCTTCTTTGGTGAAGTGTTTATCCATGTCCTTTGGCCATTGTTTAATTGTGTTATTTGTCTTTTTCTTATTGATATTCTGCAGTACTGTGTAGATTATGGAAATCAGATATTAATCTGATACATAGTTGCCAAATATTTTTTTTCCCATTCTGTAGAGAGTCTTCTAACTCTATTGATAAAGTCTTTGGATAAGCATAACTGTTTAATTTTTAGTAGTTCCCATTCGTCTATTTTCTCTTCTGTTGTTTGTGCATTGTTAGAACTTTCATTGTTGTTCCTGTTTTTTTCTTCCATAATCTTTATTGCTTTAGGATTGATATTTAGATCTTCGATCCTTTTTGAGTTAGTTTTTGTGTAATATGTGACATATGAGTCTTGTTTCAGTTTTTTGCAGATGGATATCCAATATTGCCAACACCATTTGTTAAAGAGACTGTTTTTACTTGAATTTACAGCCTTTGGGCCTTTGTTAAATATCAGCTATTCATAAGAGGATGGTGATATTACTGGGGCCTCAATTACATTCCATTGGTCTATATGTCTGTTTTTGTACCAGTGCCAAGCTGTTTTGACTCCATGCGGTGTAGTAGGTTTTATGGTCAGGTAGTGTGAGGGTGTGAGGCCTCACACTGTGTTCCTCTTCTTCAGTAGTGTCTGACTTATCTAAAGTCAAGTGCCTTTTCTGCATCTGTTGACGAAATCAAATGTTTCTTATCCTTTGGGTTATTTATGTGGTTGATCACATTAGTTGTTTTTCTGCTGTCGAACCAACCTGCATCCCTGGTATGAATCCAGCTTAGTCATGTTGAATTATATTTTTGATATGTTGTTGCATTCTATTGGCTAGGATTTTATCAAAGATTTTTGTAAGTAGGTTTATGAATGATTGTGATCTGTAATTTTCTTTTTTTGTTGGGTCTTGCCCTGGCTTTGGTATCTGGGTTATGCTGGCTTCATAAAATGAATTTACGAGTATTCCACCCTTTTTATGCTATGAAATAGTAGCATTGGACTTAACCCTTTTCCAAAAGTTTGGTAGAATTGTCTGTTGAAGTTGTCTGGGCCAGAACTTTCTTTGATTGGTAGCTTTTTTTATTACTGTTTCAAGCTCTTGTTTTGTAATGAGTTTATTAAGTTGTTCTACTTCTCCTTGTGATAATTTTGGTAGGTGATGTGGGTATAGAAATTTGTCCATTTCCTCTAGGTTTTCAAATCTGTTAGAGTACAATTGTTTGTAATATTCTATTAAGATACTTTTAATTTCAGTTGTGTTTGTTGTGATGTCTCCGCTTGCATTTCCTATTCTTTTTTTTTGTTTCCTCTCTTGTTTTTCTACTGTGAGTTTAGTGAGTGGTTAATCAATTTGGTTGATTTTTTTCAGAAAACCAGCTTTTGGTTTTGTTAATTCTTTCAGTTGTTATTCTGTTCTCTAATTTGTTTAGTTCTGTTCTGTCTGGTTCCTTCTGGTGCTCGAGGGATTCTTTTGTTGTTCTCTTTCTACTTGTTCAAGCTGAAGGGTTAATTCTTTAGTTTGGGTCCTGTCTTCCTCCCATGTGTATGTATTTATAGAGATGAACTGACCTTGGAGCACTGCTTTGGCTGTATCCCATGGTTTCTGGCAGGGTGTAGTTTCATTATCTGATTCTATGAATTTCTTTATTGCATCGTTGATTTCTTCTATAACTCACGAGTTTTTGAGCAAGGTGTTTTTCAGTTTCCATGACTTCAAATTTCTAGCCATTGTTGTATTCTCTAGACGTAATTTTCTTGAGAACTGCTTTTCTGCTGTGAAAGGCATTGCCCAGAGGCAGCCATACCAACTGCCACCCTCAGGGGTGGCAGGCCACTCATCCTAGCTGACAAAGATAGTGACCTACTTGTGGAATCGCTCAGAGGTTGCATCAGGAGGCACTATGACATGGCTGAAATAAGGGAGGGTTAAGGGCACTGCCACATTTGGGCTGTAGCCACTACTGCATATTTTAGGTACAATTGTCTTAAAAACAGCTTTTCTGCTGAGAGAGGCTCTGTCTAGTCAGATACTGTTGCTCAGTGTGTCAGCCAGCTCCATCTGGGCCCTCAGGCACAGCTGATTCTGCCTCTCAGCTGACAAAGATGGTATCCTACCTGTGCCACCTCTCCTGCACTGAGCCAGTAGAATCTATAGCACAGTTCAGAGGAGAGAGGGGAAAAGGGCTCTGGTAACTTCGGCCACCAACCACTGCTAGGTTTCTACATGTGACTGTCTTAAATACAGCCTCTCTGCTGCAAGAGATGCTGACTACATAGGCCCTGCAGCTCAGCAGCTGGCCCCTACCAGCATCTCAAGCTCAGCAGTCCCAGTCCCAGTCTCCCGGTTGACGAAGATGACGTCTGTGCCTATAAGCCTCTCAGCTGCTGTGCCAGCAGAAGTAGGACTCTGTTCTGCTGTCTTACCTCTGACAAAAGTACTTTTCCCCTTCCTGTCACCCAATCCAATCTCACAGCCCTTTGCCTGAATTTGAGGATCCCAGAATGTCCACTCTGTTCCATTCAATTGTTTTTAGAGGCTTTAGTTCTCAGAGGGAATTGAGGTGAAGTGTGACTAGTCCACTGTTGGCCCTGCCCCTCTGGTTAGGAGTTTTTAAATTAACTTTTCAATCTTTTCTTTTATTATGCATTTATTTAATTGTCCTACCTCTGTTTCTGTTTTTGTTTGTTTATTCAAGTAGGTAGTGTTTTTCTGGAAATTTGTTTATTTCCTCTAGGTTTTCAAATTCATTAGAGTATAAATTTTTGTAGTAGTCTGTCATGATTTGGTCATGATTTTTTTTTTTTATTTCAGTTGGGTCTGTTGTCATATTATTCATGTCATTTCTCAGTCAGTAATTTGCTTCCTCTCTTGTTTTTGTTTTGTTATTTTGGCCATTTTTTTTTTTTTAATCTTTTCAGAGAACCAGCTTTTGATCTTGTTAATTCTTTCAATCATTTTTCTATTCTTTAACTCATTTAGTTCTGCCTTAATTCTTCTTATTTGCTTTAGTATGGTGTTGGATAGATTCTTTCGTTGCTCTCTTTCTAATTGCTCAAGATATATGGATAATGCTTTGATTTGTGCCCTTTCTTCTTTTTGGATTTGTGCATTAATTGAAATAAATTGAACTCTAAGCATTGCCTTTGTTGTTTCCCAAAGGTTCTGATAGGATGTGTTTTCATTCTCATTTGATTATATAAATTCCTTTACTGTCTCTTTGTTTTGTTTTGTTTTGTTTTTATAACCCAATGGTATTTGAACAAAATGTTCAGTTTCCATGTGTTTGATTTTTTTTCTTTTCTTTCTTTCTTTTTTGGTTATTAATTTCTACTTTTATGGCTTTATTGTCTGAAAACATGCTTTGTAATATTTTGATGCACTAAATTTTGTTAAAGCCTTCTTTATGCCTTAATATGTGGCATATTCTGGAATATGTTCCACATGCATTGGGGAGGAAAGTATACTTGGTTGCTGTTGGGTAGAGTGTTCTGTATATGTCTATGAGGTCTAGTTGCTCAATTGTGGCATTTAGATCTTTTGCATCTTTATTGAGCTGCTTTCTGAATGTTCTGTCCTTCACTGAGGGTATGTGTTGAAATCTCCTGTCTCTTTTCAATACTACTGGAGTTCATTTTATGTAGAAGCCCCATCATTGGATGTGTGAATATTTCGTATAGTTTTGTCTTCCAGCTTTATTAAACTTTAATCATGATATAGTGTTCTTCCTTATCCTTTGTGGTGAATTTTACTTTAAAGTCTATTTTATCAGAAATTAATTTTGCCTCTCCTGATCTTTTTTGAATTTTGTTTGCTTGATACTGTTTTAATCATCCTTTGAGTTTTAGTTTATTTGGGTCTTTAAGTCTAAGAGTATCTCATAGGTAGTGTAATACCTGATTGTGTTTTTTAAATCCATTCTGCCACTCTCTATCTCTCTACTGGAGCATTTAATCCATTTATGTTCATCATAGTTTTTGACAAGTGTGGATTTAATGTTGTCATTTTAATGCCTTTTTTGTGTGCATGTGTTGTTGACAATTTCTTTGTTCCACTTAACTTTCTGTAATAAATCATTTTTTCTTTGTGTTTTCTTTCATTTTTTCATTGTTTTTGTATTTGTTGAGACTCCACGTTTTTTATTTTGATGTGTAGGATCGTTAGTTTCCTTTCTTTAATATTTATCCCTACTTTTCTAAATGTTAAGATTGTCTTTAACTTTTTTGCATTGTCTTAATTCCTGTATATATGAAAGATCTATAACTACATTTTTAATCTCCCTTTCTGTTACAATGTTGTCATCTCTAACACAATGACATCTCTGTTTCTCTATTTTCAGTGTTTTAGTTTCATTTTATTTTTGTGATTTCCATTTCTGGGTTGATATCTGGTCCTGCCTTCTAGCCTTGGGTTGTTACTTGATGTTATTGATTTTCTAACCAAGGGACTCCGTTTAGTATTTCTTATAATTTTAGTTTGGTTGTTGCAAAATCTCTAAACTTATGTTTATCTGGAAATGTCCTAATGTTGCGATGGCAACATTATCTGAGAGACAATTTTGCAAGGTATGTAATTCTTAACTGGCAGTTTCTTTTTCCTTCAATGTTTTGTGTATGTCATCTCTTTGTCTTCTTGACTGCATGGTTTCTACAGAACAGTCCGAGTTCAATTTTATTGTTTTGCCTTTGCAGATTATTTTTCATTTAACCCTAGCAGCTTTTAAAAGCCTGTCCTTAATATTTGAAAATATGATTAATAATCTGTCTTAGGGTCTTTTTGGAGGGATCTAACTTTTGTGGAATTTGATGAGCATCTTAGATAGATATCTTCTTATACTTCATGATATCAAGGAAGTTTTCAGTCAAGAAATTTTCAACTTTCTCTGTATTTTTGGTTCTCTGTGCCCCTCATTCTAGCACTCCAGTCGCTTGTAGATTATTCTCCTTAATTGAGTCCCAGATAATTCTTAATGTTACCTGTTTTTTTAAATCTTCTATCTGATTTTTTCCTTAAATATATTGTTGTCAAGGGTTTTGTCTTCAACTTCACTAATTCTTGTTTCTATTTCAGTAATTATGTTCCTTAACCTTTTTATTAAGCTGTCTAAAGGTTTTGCGTTAAATCTGTAATTTTATTATTTATTTTCTGAACTTCTGTGTAGGGTTCCTCTGTAGTTTCTTGCAGCCTATTCAATTTGTCTTTACGCTCTGCTGCATTTTGTCTGATCTTTTCAAGAGTTCTAAATATTAATCTTTTGTATCATACCTCTGATAATTCCTGGAAGTTCTCTTCATCTGCAAAATGTCTTGATTCTTTGTTTCAGATTTCCAGAGCCATTGTGGCATGCGTCTTTATGTGATTCAGTGTTGATTCTTGTCTCTGGGTCATCAGGAAGCTGTTATTATTTATTTATTTTATGTTTACTTACTGTGTTTTAGCTTCTTACTTTAAATGCAAAAATAGACTGGTTGTGTGAGCTAGTTTGATTTTCTTTTTCTTTTTTTTTTTACACTGTTGAGGCTGTAATGTTCTGTCATCAGACAGTTAGAGCTTGTACTGGATAGGTGAGCCAAGGCATCCACTTACTTTTCTTGTAGTTTTCAGCTCAGGTGCCCAGATAGTAGGTCACCAACTCTGTGCTGTAGGCTCTCCCTTACAGTTCTAGAAGGGCAGGGGTAATTGGTACAGGCACATGTATCTGGTAGCATGTTCTAGGAAAAGGTGGGGGTTGACAGTGAGTGTCTGTGAGGAAAGTATATCCCCTTATGCCTGAGTTTAGATAAAGGAACTGTTTCTTTCTTGAGTTCCTAGTTTAGGGTAGTTAGTAAATTATTTCATTTATTTGTTTATCTATCTATATATGTATTTGTTTACTTTCCACCTTGTTTATTAAATTGTTCCATTTCCAAACCTAGGAGAATGCCATAATCCTTGCATAAGGAGTCCTACTAGCCCGTGTAAGGGTGTCAGACTCTAGAGATGGACACAGTGTAGAAAAGGGATGCAGAAGTGTTAGGAAAAGGGAGAGAGGTTTATTGTAATGGAAAGGTTTAGGTACTTTCCAGTATATTAGTGCAATCTACTTAGCTTTGATGATCAAATACTGTTTTGTCACTGATTATGGAGGTGTGAGTACGCCATTGGCTAATTGTTCTTTCTTGCTGAGTAAGATACTTTCCAAAACCCACTGCTCAGCTCACCAAGCTCATCATTACCAGTCTGCTGGCTGGGTACTGGTTCACATTGCGTCAGATCTGGCCAGTTCTAAGTCCTTTTGGACCTGCTTTCCCTTCCTTGTTGCTTATTCAGATTTCTTAACTTTCCCTTTGGCATTCAGGGCACCTAGAATGTCATATATAATCAATTCACTTTTGGGGGAGGGGGCCTTTTTTTGTTAGAGGAATCACAGGAAGCATCTGACTACTGTGCCATCTTAGCAACCTCTCTGACAATCCTATCTTTTTTTATTATTATTTTTTATTTGATATGATTGAGTGAAAATGTACATTCCCATATAAATTTACATGCCCACCTATGTGCAGCTTCCCCTACTCTCCCTGTCCAGCTACAGCACACTATTCCTCTCTGCTCCATATATATGTTTCATC
Source organism: Heterohyrax brucei (assembly GCA_028571685.1). Taxonomy (NCBI): domain Eukaryota; kingdom Metazoa; phylum Chordata; class Mammalia; order Hyracoidea; family Procaviidae; genus Heterohyrax; species Heterohyrax brucei. The sequence continues at coordinate 147,416,471 of CM053143.1, forward strand.
CTCCCAACAGTCTCTTTTCTCCTCTTCTCCAAACACTCTCCTTCCTCCAACCAGAGGTCAGCAGGCTGATATCCTATAGACGTATAGAACCATAAAGTGCATACAATATATGGTCACTCTGCATTGCCAAGTCCAATCTATTTGTGTCCATTACCCTATCTTTTTTTTTTAATCCAACAAGGAGTCTTAAGTTTATTAATGATAGAAACAGTACAAATTTCAAACCAAACTACAGTTACTCTTTTGAAACACCAAAAAAAAAAAAAAAAGGCTTCATTTTCAGATGATTATGTTGTTAATTCCATAATGGCATTTACAGTATCATTACTGTTGTTCTTCAGGGCTCAGACTGTCTTTGCTCTTGACAGATTTGCTTGTGACATGACCAGTTCTATGTTCTTAACTTCCACACCTGTTTCATCAACCTCTTCCTCTTCACTCTCCTCTTGTACAGTGTTTTCCTGAATGTTTGACACAGCTTCACCCTGATCTTTGAATTTCTGTGCAGCTGCTAGCTGTGCTTGTTGAGATAAATCTTCAATCTTGGCTTCACCAGAAACTATGTAGGTATCTGAAGCTGGGCTCTTGTAGACATCTGGCTTTGTAATGACAAACAGGATATTTTCAGATTTATGGGCAGTGACTCTAGTAACCCCTGTAACTTGTTGAAGACCCAATTTGGACATAGTTTTCCATGCCTTCTTTTCATTCTGACTCTGTTTTGCTTTACTGCCTGGTTCTTCGTCAATTTCAGCTGCTACTGCCAGCTGGGCCTATTGTGTGGTTGTCTGTGTGGAATCCTGTTCCTCCAGCTCTGGTACTGATTCATAACTGTCAGATTCTGTAGCAGACCCTGTCTCAACCTGGGGTTATGGTAATTCCTGCTCTGTAGCTGGGATGGTTTCTGTGGCTTCACCAGGCATTTTGTGTGGGGAATGCAGAACCAAGTTGGTGGCGGAAAAATCACAATCCCTATCTTTTAATTGCTTTGTTCAGACCATTTGTATTTTAATGTGATTATTAATATAGTAGTATCTAGATCTACCTTCCTTTTTTTTCCAGTTTCTTTTCTATCTGTACCTTATTGTTTTAGCCATCTGGTACCTCTGCTGTAACAGAGATACCACAAGGTGGGTAGCTTTAACAAAGGGAAGTTTATTCTTACACAGTTTGGTAGGCTACAAATCTAAATTTAGTATGTCTACTACAGGGGAAGGCTTTCCCTTTGTTGGATCTGGAGGAAGGTTTTTGTGTTGTATTTGTCTTTGGTCGGGAAGCACCCTGGTGCAGGAACCTCAGGTCTGAAGGACATGATCTTCTCCCAATACTACTTTCTTGATGGTATCAGGTTCCCAACTCTCTGCTTGCTTCCATTTTCTTTTATCTCTTGTAGGATGAAAGGATAAAGGGCAGTGCAAGTCATACTCCAGGGAAACTCCCCTTACAGTGGAGCAGGAAAGTGATCTTAAGATGGGATTTGCAATCTAACCCTAATCCTCTAACATACAGTGTAGAAAAAACACAAAGTGGAGGACAATCGTAAAATATTGGGAATCATGGCCCAGCCACATGGCTACACAGATTTTGGGATGGGGGACATAGTTCAATCCACTACACTTATGATCTGGTTTCCTTTTTTCTGACTTTTGTTTGTTTTGTTCCATGATATCTTATTTAATGTATTTTCTTAGCTTTATTAACTATTATTCATTGTTATGTTATTTTAGTGGTTGTTTTAGGATTTATAACATACTCCTTTCATATACCCCCTTCGTGTATGAAGAAAAACAAGGCATCAGGTTTGGAGGAAGACTCATTAACAACCCGTGTTATGCAGATGACACAATCTTGCTTGCTGAAAGTGAAGAGGATTTTGAAACACTTACTGATGATCAAAGACCACAGCCTTCAGTAAGGAATGCACTTCAACATCAAGAAAACAAAAATCCTCACAACTGGATCAGTAAGCACTATCGTAATAAATGGAGAAAGGATTGAGTTTGTCAAGGATTTCATTTTAATTGTTTCCACAATCAACACCCACAGAAGCAGCAGCCAGGAAATCAAAAGACATATTGCATTGAGGAAATCTACTGGAAAGGACCTCTTCAAAGTATTGAGAAGTAAAGATGTCATCTTGAAGAGTTAGGAGTGCCTGACCCAAGACATGGAATTTTCAATTGCATCAAATGCATGGGAAATCTAGACAATGAATAAGGAAGACAGAAGAACTGACACCTTTGAATTGTGCTGTTGGAGAAGAATATTGTATGTCCCTTGGACTGCTAAAAGAAAAAACAGATCTGTTTTGCCAGAAGTACAACCAGTGCACTCCTTGGAAGCAAAAATGTCTCTAATCCTGGCTGCAAATTACAGACCTTGGACCTGTTTTCAAGAGGGATCAATTCCTGGAGAAAGACATCATGCTTAGTGGAGTGGAGGGTCAGTGAATAAGAGGAAGACCTTCAAGGAGATTGACTGACACAGTGCTACAACAATAGGCTTAAGCATCAAAGCAATTGTGGGCATGGCACAGACCGGGCATTGTTTCGTTCTGTTATGTGCAGGATCTCCACGAGTCAGAACCAACACAATGACAACAACAATAAGAATAGTATACTTCTTTAAGTTAGATACATATACTTCATGTGATATTATACCACTGCACATATAGTGAGAAAATATTACAACCGTCTACTTCCATTTCTTTCTGCCTGGCTCTTGTGCTACTGCTGTCATACATTTTATTTGTTCCTGTATTATAAATCCAACAATAAATTGTTATTATTTTTGCCCCAGTTAGTTATCCTTTAGATAGATTTAAATAGTAACAAAAAGTTTTGCTCACATAATTATCATGTCCAACGTTTCTCATTTCTTCGTGTAGAAACAAGTTTTTCATGTGGTATACTTTTTCCTGACTGATAGATACATTGTGTGTATTATAGAACTACTGCTACTGAATTTTTCTGGATTTATAAGTCCAAAAATATTTTATTCCACTTTTTAGAACACATTTTCTATGCTTAAAGAAAGAATTCTAGGCTAATATTTTTTCTTTCTGTGTTTTAAAGATGTTTTTCCAAGATTATTTAGCTTGCACTGTTTCCATCAAGACACCTGCTGTTTTCCTTATATTTCTTCTTCTATATTTAATTGTTTTCTAGATACTTTCATTACTGGTTGATTACTATTAGTGTACATTGCTCCCTAGTTTCTATATTATCATTTTTCTCCAGGAACTTTTAAGATTTTTCTCTTTATTACTAGCTTTAGGAAACTTTTTTGATAATTTTTTTTTTTTTATAGTTCTCTTAGTACTTTTCTTTTTGCTTGGAAGGTATTGAACTCATTAAATCTTTGGGCTTATGCAGAAGGCTGCATGAGTAGGAGACAATTTGATGTCAACTAGCAACAATAACAACAGGAAAAAGGAATTTCCTCTGTGAGTTAGAAATCCACGGATTGGTAACTGGTTTGATTAAGTTATATAGCCAAGCCAAGTGCCGTCGAGTCGGATATATATATATATATATATATATATATATATACAAACATTTTTATCCAACCAAAACTTATTCCTACTTAATTTCATTTAGTACACTTTTTGTCATTCTATCCACTCCATAAAATATGTTGCATCTAAATCTTGCCCTTTAGGCATTAGTTAATCTAGATGTTGACTGAAAAATTGATCTTGAACAAAACACACTTTGATGCTTTAAGTAGGCCACTCCTATTTTGCTCACTAGAATGGCAGGAGTATTAATATTTAAATGCTCTGTCTGGTATCTGGTATGACTAGGAGACCATCATGACTTTGATAGATGCTTAAACTGCAAAGACAGTCACAGACAGGAGAACTAAAAGAGAAAGAAAACATCCCAGTGGTGGAATTTTTGCAGAGGAGAGGGCATCTCAAAGGTTATGTTAAACTATAAGGTGTGCCTTACCTGCATGGGAAAAGACAGGGAGAGTTCTTCCACCTCTATTACCGTTCGTTCAGTTATTCAAGAAATATTTGAATGCCTACCGTTTTAGTCACTTGGAACTGCTCTAACACAACATACCACAAGTGCGTAGTTTCATGAAGAGAATATTGTCATAGTTTGGTAAGCCACAAATCCATCTATGACTTTTAAGTCTATTCAATAGGAGAATTTATCAGAGTCCGGTAGGCTGAGTCCAAATCCAGTGACAGCGTCTTGACACAGAACCTCAGGTCCAAAGGCTGTGCTCTGCTCTCAGTGCTGCCTTCTTAGTGGTATGAGGTTCCCGACTTACTTTGCTCACTTCTCTCCCACAGCTGGTAACGAGCCCTGCCTCACCAACACCACTGCTGTCCATTTTACCCCGTCAATACCACACAGGCAGGACTCAACAACACATGGGAGGAATTACATCATACTGGGACTCAGATCCAAGTCAGATCAATACATACGTTGTGGGGGGTACCCAGTGCAATCCATTACACCTACTATGTGCCAGACTTTCAGTGTACTTCACTGTATCACTGTACAAATGATTCTTGCTCTCATTACCCTTCCTTACGTTCTATCAGGAATGCAGACAGGTAGAAGTGAAGACAGAAAAGAAAACAAAAAACCCAAACCCTTTACTGTCACGCTGATTCCAACTCATAGTAACCCTACAGGACAGGGTAGAACAGCCCCATAGAGTTCCCAAGGAGCATCTGATGGACTCGAACTGCCGACCTTTTGGTTAGCACATAACCACTAGTCACTTGGGTTTCCAAAAGACATAAAAAATAAGTAAATTCTATAGTGTATTGTAAGATGATATATGCATTGAGAAAAATACAAAGGAAGTAAAACAGGGTGAGGGAGGTTAAGCAATGGGAAGTGAAGGGGTGCTAGTCACAGTTTTAAATAGATGAGACAGGGGCAAAAACTTGAAGGAGCTGAGAATGCTGGCATGCAGATGCCTTGAGGAAGGCTCTCCAGGCAGGAAAGACAACTGAAGCAAAAGCCAGCTTTAGCAGGAGCGATCCTGCTGTGACCAGGGAAGAGTAATCAAGAGAAAAATCGTTGAAGAATCAGAGGCCAAACGTGAAGCCACCCTGTACAAACTCGGACTTCTCTTAGTAAAATGGGGAGCTACTGTAGAGTGTTGAGCAGAGAAATGCGCTCATCTGATTTGAATTTTGAAAGATTTCCCTGGCTGCTGTGTTGACAACAGACCAGGTGGTGTGTAGCGAAAGCGTACAAGCAGGGACCATTTTTGTTTCTTTGTTTTTAGAATATCATTGCAATTTCTCCCTTTTAGGCCACTAACTCCTCTCATCTGAATTACTGTTACTACACGACTATCTGCGTGTCTCTAGTTTTACCTCTCTGTATTCCCTAATTTTTCTAAAATGCAAATCTGTGTCCTCAGCTACTTAAAAGATTTTTTGTTGTTGCAGGGGGAGGGGTGTCACACTTTCTTTTAAGATATCTGTTTATTAACCTGATTTTATCTAACTATTCCATTTTTTAAATTTGCTCACTCATTTTTATCCTCTTCAATCCAGTCCCCACAGACTATTATCAAGACACATTATCTCATCTTTTCATTGCTCACCTTTTCATCGCAACTACCATTCTGCATTCCTCTTGCAAACACTGCCTTGCACGTAGGGTCCTCAGGGCTCCTATTGTTGAGTAGTACCACCATCCTCCAAATTTGCTTCTACATTTATGTACTTCTGTTATTAGAACATTTTCCCCATTATAATCATAACTGCTTTTTAAATTTTACTCATCTGGTAATAGCCTACGAGCTTCATAAGGACATAAACATGACTGGTTTCTCCAGGTTAGCTATTGCTGTGAACCAAACTACCCAAAACACAGAATCTTCATATAACAACAGACACTTATTTCACTCACGGATCTGCTCTATGGGTAAGCTCAGTAGGAAAAGTCCATTTCTGCCCTGTGTGTTACCAGCCTCAATGATCTGAAGGGGTTAGACTGCAAGGATTCACCTGTCAGATGACTTATTCAGGTGAGTGGGCAGCTGGTAGTGGTTGTTAATTTCTTTCTGTGTGGGCCTCACTCCATGGAGTGGTTGGATTCTATGAGGAAGCTTTCCAAGAGATTCAGCCTCATGCTGCTATCACTGTTCAAGATCTAATCTCAGAAGTTACAGAGGGTAACTTTTACCATAGTCACAAATCTACCTGGACCCAAAAAAGAGGAAACTTGGACGCTATCTTTTGATAAGAAGAAAAGCAAAGTCACATTTTAAGGTGAGCATGCTGAATGGAAAATGTTGTTGCAGCCACTGTAGGAAACTGCCATCTACCACCCTCAACACTGGTGTTTGTTTGTTTGTTTTACCTCGTAGCAACTTGTCTGGCGAAACATGGAGTCTACTGAGTCTCAGTCTATGCATATTTGGGATAATTGAAGTGTTTTTCTCAATAGCTTCCCTTTCCATCTACTGTGAGGATTTCCTTTCATTATGAATAGCTCAATATCATACAGTTATAAACAGAATCCAATTCTCTGTGTTTGGCTTTGTTTTCTTTATGGTGTACACTGAAGACATAAGGAGTGTATCCATGTAACTAATTCTGCGTGTTTCACTTCAGTAGAATCTTTATTTCCTCCACTGGAGCCAGTTACTCTATAAAATGCTTATTTTCAGAGCATGAGAATTCTCAATATTTCCCAGTTATTCTTCATTAGGATATTACCACATTTCTTTGAAAAATGTTACATAAAACAGGAACCTTTATAGCTTCACCAATATCGTTTCATATGAAAACCAGTTGACTTATTTTTTCACATTTGGCCATCCTATAAAACTTTGAGTAGACATTAATGTTTAGCTATTAAGGTAGCATGAAAACAAACTAATAAACATATGATTTATAAACTGCCTTCCTACTGCAGAGTTCAAAGTCTTTACTTAAATATTTTTTGCAAGTAACAAAAATAGCTTTCTTTGCTATTTCTAGGATGGTAACTATTATGTATGTAAATAGGAATTTTATTACCATGCTCTTTAGGAAGACTTATTTCATATTTGTGATCAATGTTTTTCCTCTATTTACATCCAAATATGTAAATAGATCATCAGCACTCCTAGTGTGATAAAAAGTCAATATGTTCACTTCCTAATGATCTGGAAGATGGGCAAAGCCATTTACTGATGGTACTGGGCTGTGTCACGTATGATTAGCAAACACAGACCTCTAAGTCTCTCAGTGCTTATAACTTGCTTATTGTCTGTTTAAAGCTGAAGCCTGGGGAAGGTGTTCATCTATAGATGGTTTTTTTGGCAAAAAGACTGGTCATATGACAGATGTTTTCCTGTTAATTTGTCATACAACTTCAGATCCAAGACTTCAGTATCTTGCCAAGAAGTTTTTGTTTTTTCTTTAATTTGCCTACGCAAAGTCAATCTTTTGCTTGTCAATATTTTCACAATGTCCTTGGACCTATTTTTATCATGATATTATTTTATAAATATACATATTTAAAAAATCTGTCTCTTTAAGCTAAGAACTCAAAAATAACAACAATATCTTTTTCATAGTTTTATTCATAATATGCCAGGCATGCAATGGTTCAGTACCTCAAGTGGAGTAACAGGCTTGCCATTTGAGTGAAAGGAATTGGGTTTGGTCCTTAGTTTATCAGTTGCTCGTTCGTTCACTCCTTTAGAACTAAAGTTTTCACATGTCCTTCAAATATTTCTAAATGGATGTATCCTACCTGTTCACTCTGTACTTCCTAATTACATTCTTAGCTTGGTTGCCAGATGTCACAGATGGATTTTTTTCCTGTGGCCTTCTCCATCATCCTTCTTGTCCCTTCCAGAACCATGATTCCATCTATCAAAATATGTCCACATTTTTTCTACTAACTGTCCTTCCTAACTTCCCTGATGATTTGCCCACCCTTGCAGGGTCACTTGACTGCTTTGGCCCTGCCACTTTACAGGAGTCTCACCCTGCCTCTCTTCCAGCTGCTTTTGGATACCTGTTAGACTACAAAAAAAGACCAAACCCACTCCTTCGAGTCAGTTCCATCTCATAGCTACCTGGTAGGAAAGAGTAGAACTGCTCCATAGTGTTTCCAAGGAGTGCCTGATGGATTGAAACTGCCGACCTTTGGGTTAGCAGACACAGCACTTAACCACTATGTCACCGGGGTTTCCGCTAGACTATAGCGCATGTTTTAGAGGCTACACAAAAACATTTGACTGTGTGGATTAATTTTGTTTATGCAGAACCTATACATGGATAAAGAGGCTGCCACTACAACAGAACAGTGAGTTACTGCATGGTTTAAGATTTGAAAAGATGTATGGTGGGAACATATTCTTTCACTTTTATAATTCAATTTGGATACTGAATGAATAACACAGGAAACTAGGCTATGTGAGAAAGAACACAGCCTTAAGATTGGAGGAGGACTGGTTAGCAGCCTGCAGTATGCAGATGATACAGCCTTGCTTGCTGAAATTGAAGAGGACTTGGAGTGCTTACTGATATAGATCAAAGACCACAGTTTTCAGTATAGATTACAACGAAACATTAAAAAAAAAAACAAAAAAAACGTACAACTGGACCAATAAACAGTTGTCAAGGAATTTTTTCTTCTTGAATCACCAGTCAATGCCCATGGAAGCACCAGTCAAGAAATCAAACAACTTATTGCGTTGGACAAATTGCTCCAATAGATGTTTCAAAAAAAATGTTAAAAAGTAAAGATATCACTTTGATAACTAAGATGTATCTGACCATAGCCACAGTATTTTCAATTGTCTTTTACACATATGAAAGCTGGATAATGAAGAAGAAAGGATGAATTAGAATCATGGTATTGGAAAAGAATATTGACTATACCATGGAAAATAGAACAGACAAACTTATCTTGGAAATATAGCTAGAATGATCCTCAGAAGTATGGATGATGAGTCATTTTCTCACTTACTTTGAACATGTTATCGGAGGGACTAAGAGTTGGAGAAGGTTAGCCGAGGGTTAGCAAAAAAGAGGAAGACCTTCAGTGAGATGGACTGACACAGTGGCTGCAACAAATTCAAACACGACATAGGACTGAACAATGTTCTGTTATGTAGGCCATTATCGGTATATCTGTCCATGGCACCTAAAAACAGACTATAATATGCTCTTTTGTAGCAAAAAAGAAAAAAATGAAACCAATCACATATGACTTCAGATTTTAGCACAGACTATAGATCAGGAATTTTCACATAGGTGTCCAATAAGTGCATTAAGTAGATGTTTTTATAAGTTTAAAAGAAGCTTTCATAGCAATAATTTTAAAACTCCAAATGTGAAGTTTTAAAAAACTGAAAATATAAAATGAAAGCAATGTGCAATTGCCCTTATAATAATAATAATAAACAGTCCTTCAGAAGTGATTAGTATCTGCCACTTGGTCTCAGACAAATTTGCACTAAACTTTTGTCCAGAAAAAGCCTCTCATTTTTTATTGTTGCACCCCAACCTTGTTTGTGATATTGATGCATAGACCCGTTATCTCCAGAGCAAATGTAAGCAACTATCTCTGGCGAGACAAAAATACTGTTTACAAAAGATGCAGACATGTGGAGTTAGGCAGTTGGAACAATGCTAAAAGATATCTTGCTGCTTTGCCCCTGAGCTAGACGTTCCAAAGCACTTGCAGTTTCCTTTAGACACGTGTCAATTTGCACAGATCACTTGAAACTAAAAATGATGGATCAGATGAAGCCTGGCCAGCCTTCTGTACTGGGAGAGATTGCTCCAAAGCCTCAATGGGCCTCACCCCAAAGGAACTGTATAAAAACAAAGGAGATACACACAGAATGCTAAGACAAACAAACAACAAGCTGTCTGGCATGCTGAAGTCATTCTAGCTATCAATAATTTGATTATTAGAAAATGTCAGATTGCTATATTCTAACATGTTCTCAGAGGTTTTGGCTGGAGACGGTATTTCACCATCTGCCAATCCAAAGCCCTGTCTTAATGTGGTGTTGCCCCTCTACACGTCTGACTACTGTTTTCTTCTTGACCACCATTCTCTAGCCTCAGTGGCCTCCTTTTGGTTTCTGGAACATGCCAAATATGTTTCCACCTCAGGAACTTTGCACTTACCCTTTAGCTCTGACTTCCTTCAGGTCTTGGTTCAAGTATGACTGAGAAAGCCTCCTTTGACTCCTGATCTAAAGAACTCTTTACCCTACCTCTATTTCACTCTGTGCACTATGCTTTGTATTTCTATATGCAATTTAATATGCACATTCTTATTTATAGTTTATGTCTGTCTACAAGAATTAAGCTGTATGAAATAGGGACTTAGATTTTATTTGATGTTGTAGTCCCAGCACACAGGAGAACATCAGCCACAGAGTAGGTATAAATGCATGTTTATTAAATGATTGTATTGTTTCCCTGTACAATAAATTAAATTCTGTTGTTCCAAACTTTCTCTGAAGTTGACTAACCGTGCAAACATATTTGTATGCATGTTTGGGAGGAACGCAGCAGAAAGAAGTAAATGGCTCCAAAGGATGAAACCTGAAGTTGACTGAGATTTTCACTGGTGTGGGATAGGACTGTAAATATGTCAGTCCTCCACCAAATTCCCTGAAACCTTTGAGATGCCATTAGACTCCCCCTGGCACTAACAGTAAGGAACTCAATTTAATTTTATTTAAACTCTGAAAGTTGAGGTAACCTCAAAATTAGAATGAGTGGTGCTGGTTTCTCTATGATATTTGCTTTACTTTCTGATTTAGATAAGGGAAAAATCAACTAATGAACAGAAAATTCCACTACTATACTTTCTGCTTGTTTATTACTGGACTTTGATCTTTTTTTTTTTTTTAATATACTTAGGAAAAAATATGTAGTATCAAATATCAAAGACCACTGGCTGCTGGTTTCAGTGATGGAATACTTCTTAAAAGCTATTAGTCACTCCTACGGAAAGCCATGCTTGTTCTGTTTCTCTGGCTGTGATATGACCTTGTTACAGATGCAGAGCTCTGCAAAGAGTTGAGCCCCGGCCAGCAGCACATGAGCACTGTCTCTTGCTTCAGTGACAAATGAAATATTCTGGATTTAGACTCTTCAGGGATGAATTTTCATAATCAGACCACTATGTAAGATAAGTTAGGCTTATCTCCAAAAGCTTTACTTTAAATTTCTGATGATCATTTCTGAGCAATCGTCTAATCACTTGAGGTATTATAAAATCAAACTACTTGAGTTACATGTGTTTCTCTTTGGAAGGAGGAATCATTTTTATAGCATTTTGTAAGTCAGTGTTCCCTAATCTCTTTGATGCTTTGCACTTTAATAAAAATAAGTTCTCAAAATTATGACTAAGGTGTGATTTGAGACGTTACACTTCTCTTGATAGCTATCAAGCCTTAAATCTCTTTAGCCATGCTTTTCAAAGAGCTATGATAGACAAATTAAAATATATAAATTAAAGCCCTACAAATCCAGGGAGTTATTCCAAACGACTGCAACATTAATAATAAATGCTAAAAATTGGGAACTTGAACTGTCACAGGAAATAGCATCTATTAAAAAAGGAAGATAAAATCTAGAGCTGTAAGTTTATGTTCTTATTCAAAGATGGGTTTATTGTAAGCCTTTACTTAGAGCACAGTCAGAAGATATTGATTCTTTAAGACCTAGGAATATCAATATTTATCAAAGTAAAAGCAATTCAAATTTTTAAAGCTTGTTATTAATCACAGCAACTATTGTAGTTCAAACCATGGATGTCTATGGAACACATTTTTCAGTTTAGAACTTATAGTCAGCCAAAATGAGTGATTTTTCCTTCTCCTATAGGACAAGGTTTTTTATTAGGAAGTAATAACCTCATGTAACCTTTTAATTTTAAAAGATACAAAAATTCTATGTCATTTTAACAAGGAGCGGTTGAGTGGGGAATAAAATGTTCTCCTGGGTTACTTTCATGACTAAGTGAACTAGTGTTATCTTTTGTGAGAATTCAAATTCAGCCAACTGAGTACCCTTCATGCAGAAATCATTATTTCTTAAATTTTGAAGTTGTTTATAAATATATTGGTGATTTACAAGTAGTTACTCTGTTTTTCTAAACAATTATTAGGTTGTTCTAGTCACATCTTCATCAAAAAGTTATGTCTCTGTGGATTGACAGAGCTAGCCCAGAGACTTCGTAGAAGAAATGTCAGGCAAAAACGGTGAGACACCATGGGGACACTTACATTATGGCTCAGGTTAAGAAGAAAGTCAGGATAAAGAGTCAAGTTATGCATTACACCTCTCTGACTCCAGATTTACAAGACCCACAAGCAATGAGGCCTTCTCAGTTGCCCACAGGTCTTTCTCTTTCACCTCCTTCTTTCTACACCTTAGTCTTTCAGCATTTTACAGTAGAAGTTAGAATGACAGAAGTTTGAGACTCTTATTGGCCAGAATAAACTGAGAATATCTAATTAAAATAGTCATCAATTCATTCCTGACATTGCCCTTTTGATAGTATCATAAATGGAAGTTTGTGAAAGGACAAACTATTTCATTTCTAGATTGACTAGTTTGTTATTTTTCTCTTTGTTCCTACTGGTTTTTTGATGATTCTTCTTCCATAATCATTAGTGCTATGTTAGAAGACTGCTGGACAAGAAAAAGGAGATTAAATAATAACAACAATAATAATAATCAGATATGATCAGAAGCTTGAGAAAAAATACTCATATGAAAAACAAGCACTGAAACATTTATACATTTACATGAAAATTCTTTAAACTATCAATTGAGAGACAAATGTAAGGGATCATTACTGAGCATGCTCAGTTTTCTCTTTTCCTTTTTTGTATATTCTATTATTTACTGAAGAACTTGGAAGACTATCATTCCTTCTGCTTACTCCTTACAACCAACCAACCAATCAACCAACCAACCAGCAAACAGCACACTCCCACTGCTGTCATGTAGACTGCAATTCACAGTAATTCTACAATACATATTAGAACTGCCCCATAGAGTTTCCATGGAATGGCTGGTGGATTTAAACTGCTTCACTGTTGGTTAGCAGCTAAGCTTTAACTACTTACTGTGCCAATAAGAGTCAAAGAAAATCAGAGAAACTCTTAATGGGATCAGTTGACACAATAGCTGCAACAATAAACTCAAGCATACCAACAATGATAAAGATGACAAAAGACAGGGATTGTATCGTTCTGTTATACATAAGATTGTCAGGAGCCAGCTCAATGGCCACTAACAATAAAAAAAACAACCCCACAAAAGTGTCTCACACGGGATAAGCCCCACTTGGCCATCTGGACCTGGTGGCTGGGTAGTCAACATTACTAAATAACCAAGGTTTATGTTATGAGTCACTTTAGACAAAGGAAATTGGCAGAATGATTTCAGCAAGGTGAAAACGTAAATAAAAAAGAACAAAAAAGACAAAATAAAACAGACATAAGCATTAACTCCCTTGAGTCTTTTCCTGGAATTTTTTATGTCAGTGCAAATTGCTCCACTGAAGCAGATACAGCTTCTGAAAGAAACATGGATCTGTTTGCTAGTCCCTTCAGAGAGACTGCCCAGCTCTGCCAAAGACTGCTCTGGGCAGAAAGGCCAATTTGCCTGGAATTGATCTCTCTTTCGTTCTTGTTGTTAAGACAACTTCCAGCTGGGGGACCTGCCAGAGTACTGATTTATCATTTTGAAATATAAACAGGTTTATTTATTTATTTTTTCTCTGTCAAACCGCTATGATTTGAGCCGTGAATTCCCATGTCTCTTCCAGGGAATGCTTAATCTTAGACTTTTAAAACTAGGCTGTTCTCCATTTTACAGTTGTTTGAAATGTACTTACTGACTGTGTGCTTAGTTTCAGTTTACTTAGATGTTTGAGGGCTTAGTTGTCCCCGTAAATAAAACTGACAATACTCAGAAAGAATCAAAAGACATAGCAAGCTCTTTAAGGATCCAAATTGATCCCTTGCTCACGGGAGGATAATTTTTTTTTTTTTTTTTTTTTTGGTCTCATAGATGCCTTTTTCTTTTCCAGAGTAGTTTTATTCCCAAAGGCAAAAGTTACAAAATTATAAAGGTAAAAAAGACAATTATTGCATACCTAGGCTCTAAGATTTTATAATCTTCTGCAACAAGATCAGTAGTCTCTTAAAACTATCATATAATGAGAAAATTTTGAGCACTTTCACTATAGTCTTTCCAAAAGAAAAGAGATATTGTGAGTTTCCTTTCATTTGTTCAAGTTTCAGGATTAAAAAAAGACAAGATGGAGACATCAGTGGGCCCTTCATGTCACTGCCGAGCATCAAGACACCTCTGGGGGAAATGAACAGAAATACCTCATGACTTTTGTATCCTTCTGGTTCATTCTTTTACAGAGGCTATGGGTCAGGGTTTTTGTTAAGAGTAGTAGAGTAGTAGACCCTTATGAGAGAGTGTGCCAGGTGCTGGAGAGCAATCACGTGGGAAATAAAGACAGAAAAGGCATCATGGTAGAAGGAACCTTTGCTTTGTGCTCATATTCTCCCATTTTTTGCCACAATTTCCCAATCTTTAAAATGGCCACAATAAGTTATGTGAAGAATTGTTCTGAAGATTACAAATTACTGTCTAAAGTATTGTCATATGAATGATACTTAGTAAATTATCACTATTATTTTTATGTGACTCTTGAACTCCAGGAAATTGCTTCTCACTTACAGAGACAATGTATAGGAGGGAAAATGACCTTTTCAAATTGTTATATACTAAATCCTCATGTATGCAATAAGCATGTTATCCCACCACCCCATTAGTTGTCTTGGAGTCCAGTCAGACTCATGGTGACTTCACACATGTCAGAGGAGAACATCCGCAGTTTTACTCAAGTGATACACACCTTCTACGTGTGTCACTGTCCATTGTCTCCTCCCATGAGGCATTTTCATAAGTGTGCTATGCTAATTTCTAACAGCAACATGTAGAAGAGGACTGATATGGTGGTATTTGAGAAGGTGCTTTGCACGAGGAGGGAGTGACTGGCAAACAAACACAGAAGGCACACATCATTTATATAAAAATACAGTATACTTTACAAAATTTTCAATGGCTGTGATATTTTGGAAGTTGATAGCCAGGCCTTTGTTCCAAGGTGCCTCTAGGTGGATTCAAAATATCAACCTTTTAGGTTAGTTGTTGCTGTTTGGTGCCACTAAATCCATTTTGGCTCACAGAGACAACACGTGAGAGAATAGAACTACCCCAAATCACCAGGTCTTTCTTCTGTGGAATCACTAGATGGCTTCAAACTGCCAACGTTGCTATTAGAAGTCCAGGGCTCACCTGTTGCACATAGGGCTCCTTAGCAGGCAAGTCCTTAACTCTTCGCACCACCCAGGTGCTTCACCGTTATTACAAACACTATAAAGGATCATGCAAAAAGAAGCTACTAAGCTGTAGTAGTTGGGAAGGCTTTAAGGAATTTGAGGTGTTAACTATGGCTAGACTCCAGAACATTTTCAAGTTGAAAGAGACACTGAACAGAAAGCTAAGGGAGGTAAATATTTCAAAATAGTAACAGACAACAACCATAACAATGAGGTTGAGCAAAAAAAGCCCCCAAATCAGCAAATAAGCTTTTGTCAGTTTTCAAACTCTAGTTTGAAATCAGAAAGCATGAATTTATAGGGTTACCTGTTTAGGTATTCATTCATAAAGTCAATGTTTCCTAAGCTCCGATGATACACCTAGCCTTACAGGAGATGAAGAATAGAATCGTGAATAATGACGATGTGGTCCTTGTGCTCTGGAGTCAGGGAGTCAGCATAAAAAAGAAAATAAACAAAAATATATACTAAAAGAAGAAAGTACTATGAGATAAATATATCAAGATGAGGAGGTATGAGACAGGATTTTTGAAAAGACTACCTTTTAACTGAGACCTGACAGGTAATGCAAATTCTATATGCAAAGTATAAGGAAGAAGGATTTTTAATTTTTTTATTGTGATTAAGTGAAAGTTTACAGTCCAAGTCAGTTTTGCATATACAACCCTGAGTGCCCACCTCTCTTCAACTCTAACTGCTCTTCTCACCCTGTGACAGCACTCTTCTTTCTCAATCTTTACTTCCAATATCCACTCAACCAACACTTGTGCCTTCCTTTCCCCTCTAAAAAGAAACCAGTAAGGCAGCCTCATATATATATTAAACCATAAAGTGCACACACCATATGCATCTGTCTGTACCCGAAAGTCCAGTGCATTCTTTGTCTGAAGTGTTGTTTTCAGTACTGGTTTCAGCTCTGGGCTAGCAGGAGGTCTAGGGGCCATGTTCACAGGGGATCCTCCAGGTTGTTGGACCAACAGTTCTGGTCTTTTAATAGAGTTCTTGATTTGCACACCTCTTTTTCTCAAGCTATGCCAGGGACTCTACATTGTGACACCTATCAAGGCTGTCTTTGGTGGTGACTGGGCACTGTCTAGTTCTTCTGGTCTTGTGCTGGTGTAGTCTCTCAATCATTTTGTAGTATCCTGGGCTCATTTTTTCATCACGTCTTTCATGTTCTTGGTTGTCATCTGTTTCAGGTGAGTTGGGACCAGTTAATGTTCCTCAGATGGCAACTTACTGTCTTTTAAGACCGAGACGCCACTCACCAATATGGTGCAGAAGACTTAGAAAATTGACCTCTGTATCCCCTGAAAACATGGTTCCCAGACCCCTGTCCCAGCTGCTCTATCCTTTGAAATATTGGGTTGAGTTTAGAAAGCCTTTCAGCTCATTATGGTGTAGTCCAGTTATGCTGACCTGCCTTCTACTGTGTGCTGTCACTCCCTTTATCTAACTGAATTTCTATCGAGTATCTAATCCATGAATAGCCCTCTCTCTGCCTCCCCACCCTTGTAGCCATCAAAAAGTATTTTCTTCTGTGCGTAAGTCCTTATTTAAGACCTTATAATAGAGGGCTCATACAATATTTGTCCTGTTGCATCTGACTGATTTCACCCAGCATAGTGTCTTCTAGTTGATTCGAGGTTATGAGATGTTTCATAACCTCATTGTTCTTTTATCATTGCAGTGTTCCATTGGGTATATATACCATAGTTTGTTTATCTATTCATCGGTCAATAGGCACGTAGGTTGAGTCCATCTTTTTGCTACTGTGGACAGGCATCTGTTCATGTCACAGCCCTTATTTCCATAGGACATATTCCAAGCAGTAGGATTGCTGGGTCATATGGTGTTTCCATTTTCAGCTTTCTAAGGAAGTGCCAAATTGCTTTCCAAGGAAGTGGTGCCATTTTACATTCCCACCAGCAGAGTAGAAGTAGCTCCAGTGTCTCCACAGCCTCTCCAACATTTGTTGTTTTGTGTTTTTCTGACTATTGCCAACCTCGTTGGGGTGAGATGGTATCTCATTGCAGCTTTTGATTTGAAGTTTTTGAACAGCTAATGATTTTGTGCATTTCCTCATGCATGTGTGTCTTTTGGCTGCCTGGATGTTTTCTATGGAGAAATGTCGGTCCATATCCTTTGCCCGTTGTTTAATTGGGTTATTTGTCTTCTGTTTGCTGATATTTTGCAGTACCTCATAGATTACAAAAATTAAACATCAATCTGTTAGGTGGTTGCAAGTATTTACCCCGGTCTGTAGGCAGTCTTTTTCCTCCCTTAATAAAGTCTTTGGATGAGCATGAGCGTTTGATTTTTAGTAGTTCTCATTTACCTATTTTCTCTTCTGCTTCATTAGTAATGTGTTTTAGTCTGTTTAAGCATGTATTAGTGTTGTCTCTATTTTTTCTTCCACAATATTTACCATTTTAGATTTGATATATGGATCTTTGATCCATTTTCAGTTAGTTTTTGTTTAAGGTGTGATATATGGGACTTGTTTCAGTTTTTTTCACTCATGGCGATGGCATTTGGCTGGTTTGGCTTCAGTTTTTTTGCAGAGGTATATACAATTTTGCCAACACCATTTGTTAAAGAGACTATTTTTCCCTGGTTCACAGCCTTTGGGCCTTTGTAAAATATCAGCTGTTCATAGGTGGATGGTATTACTTATGGATTCTCTATTCTGTTCCATTGGTCTATTTATCTGTTTTTGTACTAGTACCAGGCTGTTTTGACTATCATGACAGTGTAATAGATTCTAAGGTCAAGTGATGTGAGGCCTCCTACTGTGTTCCTCTTCTTCAGTAGTGTTTTACTTATCCAGAGTTTCTTCCTTTTCCAAATGAAATTGGTGATTTGTTTCTCTACCTCATTAAGAAATGACATTGGAGTTGGTATTGAGATTACATTGTATATATAGATTGCTTTGGGTAGAATAGATATTTTTACAATGTTGAGTCTTCCTATCCACAAGCAAGGTAGGTTTCTCCACTTATGTAAGTCTCTTACGGTTTCTTACAGTAGGGTCTTGTAATTCTCTTTGTATGAGTCTCTTATATCCCTGGTTAGATTTATTCCTAGGATTTTTTCTTTTGGTGGCTATAGTAAATTGTGCTGATTTCATGATTTCCTCATTGATGGTCTCTTTGTTGGTGTAAAGGAATCCTACTGATTTATTTGTGTTTATTTTGTATCCTGAGACTTTACTGAACTTTTCTGTTAGTTTCAGTTGTTTATTTGTGGATTCTTTAGGGTTTTCTGTGCATATGATCGTATCATCTGGAAATAGAGATACTTTTACTTGTCCTTTACCAATGTGAATGTGAGGGGAGCAGAATCAAGAAGGTGGACTACACACACGTCTTCTTAATTTCCTCTGAAAATTAAGACATGGATTCATAGTTAAATGGAGCTTTCTGGATACCCAGTGAACCCTAGGACATGGCATAGGGCTATCAGTTTGGACTACATGCCACTGAATGGAAAACTGCGTGTCTTTTGCCAAACCCCACTCTGGCTGAGTTGGCTAGCTACTGCACACTGAAGATAACTGATGTTTTTAAATTTTTTTTCTTTTTGTTCTCTAGAAGGTGGGAGATGGGCTTAACCAGCAGCTACATAGACCTGCAGTGCTAAAGTGATCAGCGAGTAGAATAGCCACTCTATAAGAGCCCAGGTCCAGACAACCCTGCCACCCTCTTGTTTCAGATCTCCACCTTAGATTCTGCTGTTTTGTGGGGGCAGGACAGCTAGACAAGGATGCCATCTAGTTTGACCAGGAGGTGGACATACCCAACCGGAGGCCTCAGCCAGGGCTAATTCCCAGGCTGGGAGGCAGAACCAGTCTGGGGAGAGCTTTTACAGCAGAAAAGCTGTGTTTAGCATGGTATATCCTTACAAGAGGGGCCCAGAAGAGGATGACAGCAGACCAGTAGCCTGTCCTATTTTGAACTATACCACAGTATCTGGGAACAGCTGATGAGGTCCCTCTGTTGTCAGCCAGAAGGAGGGGCTCATCACATCTGATAGCTTGACTAATTTTGGAAGCAATCAGATAGCTTTTAACTTTTAAAATAAGAGTGCCTAGAGAAAAAACTGTGGTACAGCCCAACAGCATCTCTTCTAGCATTTACTGACCCACGTCATAAGGTCTGCTGATGGTCTACCAGTGACTACATAAGTAGGGCAGTGTCTTTGCCAGCCAGGAGGTGGAGCCTGCCACCCCATAGATTCTATTGGGCCCAGTCACTGGAGTACATAGAAGTGGCTGGTGATCAACTTCTTTCTCAGAACGGTATCTAAGATCCTGTTAAGGCAACACCAGAGAGAAACTAAACAGCCCCTAGATATCCTGCAAGCAACAAATCATAATCAGACACTTAAAAAAAAAATCTACCCATGGCTCCAGAAAACTCCCAAAATGAAGAACCAAAGAACTTCCCAGAGCAAGAAGTTTTTCTGAAACTATTGGAGGTCAAGTGCAATAGAATTATATAGAGAGCCCTCCTGGACGTTATGCAAAATGCAGTAGAGCAAAATGAAAAATTAAGCAAGCTGTTTGAACTGATGGAACACCAGCATTCTGAAATCTGACAGATAATAAAATTATGAAATTAAACAATTCAATTCAAAGCCAAAAGAACAGAATTGACCAACTGGAAATTAGACTTACTCACCTTGAAGACAGAGCTAACTGACACCAATGTGGATAACCTTTATTTCTTTATCTTGTTTGATTGCTCTGGCTAAAACCTCTAGCACAATGTTGAATACAATTGGTGACAGTGGGCATCCTTGTCTGGTTTCTATTTTCAGGAGGAATGCTTTCAGTATCTCTCCATTCAGGATAATGTTGGCTGGTGGCTTTGCATAGGTGCCCCTTATTACATTGACAAGTTTCTCTTCTATTCCTTTTTTGCTGAGAGTTTTTAACACGAATGGGTGTTGTCAAATGCCTTTTCTGGATAAACTGAAAAAAATCAAATGATTCTTTTGTTTTCTGTATGTGATTACACTAATTGTTTTTCTGATATTGAACCTCTCCTGCATCCCTGGTATGAACCCTCCTTGGTCATGGTGAATTATTTTTTGATATGTTGTTGAATTCTATTGGCTAGATTTTATTGAAGATTTTTGCATCTAGGTTTATGAGTGATATTGATCTGTAATTTTTTTTGTGGGCCCTTTACCTGGCTTTGGTATAGTGGTTAAGCTGGATTCATAGAATGAATTTGGGAGTATTCCATCCTTTTCTATGCTGTGAAAAACTTTACTAGTATAGGAATTAACTCTTCTCTAAAAATTTGGTTGAATTCTTTAGTGAAGCTCTCTGGGCCAGGGCATTTTTGTTGGTAGTTTTTCGATTACTTTTCAATCACTTATTTTGTGATGGGTTTATTAAACTGTTCTACTTCTCTTTCTGATAATTTTGGCAGGTAACATGATTCTAGGAATTTTCCATTTCCTCTAGGTTTTCAAATCTATTAGAGTACAATTTTTCATAGTATTCTGTTATGGTTCTTTTAATTTCAGTTGAGTCTGTTGTGACGTATCCTGTCTCACTTCTTATTCATGTTTTTGTTTCTTATCCTGTTTTTCTTTTGTGAGTTTAACCAGTGATTCATTAATGTTTCTGATATTTTTTTTAAAAAAACAGCTTTTAGTTTTGTTCATTCTTTCAACTGTTTTTCTATTCTCAAATTCATTTAGTTCTGCTCTAATTTTTATTATCTCTTTTCTTCTGGTGCTCAAGAGGTTCTTTTGTTGTTCTCTTTCTCCTTGTTTGAGTTGCAAGTTTAATTCTTTGGTTTGGGCCCTTTTGTCATTTTAAATGTATACATTTGTTGAGATAAGTAGACCTCTGAGTGCTGCTTTTTCTGTGTCCAGTAGGTTCCAGTAGGATGTGTTTTCATTCTGATTGAATTTCATGAATTTCTTCATTCCATTCTTGATTTCAGTAAGAAGGACTTTTGACAAAGAATCAGGGAAAACAGAAAAACAAAGAAAATCAAAGCTAGAAAACTTATGCTGCTTAAATAATGATTCACAGACAAGCAGCATTGACATCACTTGGAATTATATTAGAAATGCAAATTCTTGGCTCTCACATCAGCTCAAGTAAATCTTAATTTTCACTGAAGAGCTCCATGTGATTCATATACACATTACATTTGAGAAACTTAAAATTTTATTTTGCATTAGGCTGCATGGGGTCATGAGTTGGACTGATAAGTTTAGAGCTGGGATGAATGACTTTGATGTAAGGAGTCAACCCAGCATATGTAAAGAACTCATTAGAGAAGCAAAAGTTGGAAGACGATGGAGAGGATAGGGCAGGAGCTGAAGAGAAACACAGGGTTAAGAAAGAAATCGTTTAAGATGGAAGATTTAGATTTGTGTGTGTAAAAGTAACATTTAGGAGATGGAGTGATGATGAATATGATTGTTAAGATTGTGTGTCAACTTGCTGGGTGTTGACTCTCAGTAGTTTGGCTGTTATAAGGTTAGTCTGGCAGACACTTGGTGTTGCAGTCACTTCCAGGAGAATTGGTATAATATGATCACCTCCATGATGAGATCTGCTGTGAGTAGTCAATCAGTTGAATGCTACTTTCACTGAGGGTATGGCCTGCATCCAATTTGGTAGACTTTCTGGCAAGTCTCATGGGCTTTTTCCTAGCTCTGGATCCTACAGCTGCCTCCTGTTCATCTGACCTCTGGTTCATAGGACTTGATTTAGCAGTTTTCTTGTGGTTTTGTCTCCCAAACTTGGGATTTATCAGTCTTCACAGACTCTGAGCAGGATCTCTGGTTGCTGACCTGCTGATCTTAGGTTCACCAACCCCTGAAGTTACATGAATCAGAAGATGCTTCCAGTTTGTCCCTGGTGGCTTGGGATATTCCAGCCTCTACAATCACACAAGGTACTTTCTTGATATAAATCTCTGTCTTTCTGTCTCTCTCACTCTCTCTCACTCTCTATACTTGTAATCTTCACTGATTTTGCTTCTCTCAAGAACCCAGCCTAAGACATTTGCTACTGTGAGTGGCTCTAGAGAAATAAAATTGTAAGGATGAATTTTCCGAATTGGTTTGCGAGTCTAGCTAGTCTTAAGGATGTTGGTGACTCTGCTGCTGGCAGTAAAGAGGGTATTATGAATCCACGTCATGAGATAGCAATAAAAATGTGAAAACATGACTGCCAATTGATCAGATATTGATGAAATGTAAGGCTGTGGGTAACTGTATTTTTGATATCTTTCAACAATTTTGTTATAAAAAGGAGTAAGCTGGTTGTTTAGTCTCACTTTCACTAGATAAAGTGGTAAAGGAAATAGATGAGCTCAGGGCTTGAGAGTCAAAGCTCAAGCACTGTATAAATGACCTGTGCAAAAAAAAAAAAGTAGATTTTGGAGAAACACAATGGATTATCAAAAGCTTATCCAGGTGGTAAGTCCAGTTCCAGCTGCTATTTCAAATGTGGTTTCATTGCTTAAGAAAATTAATACATCTCCTAAGGACTTGGTTTGTAGCTGTTGGTCTGGCTAATGACTTTTTATCCATACCTGTTTTGAAGGACCACTGGTAGCAGTTTGCCTTTAGCTAGTAAAGCTAGCAATACCTCTTCAGAGATACATAAACTGTTCAGCTCTATATTATAATTCAGTCTGTATTTCTCTTCTCCAAGATGGAATACTGGTTGTCTTAGTCATCTAGTGCTACAACAGAACTACCATAAGTGGATGGCTTAAGCAAAGAGAAATTTATTTTCTCACTGTCTAGTGAGCTACAAATCCAAATTCAGGGTGTCAGTTCCAGGGGAAAGCTGTCTCTTTCTGTTGGCTCTGGAGGAAAGTCCATCAGTCTCCCCCTGGCCAAGGAACTTCTGCTTGCAGAAACTTGCAAAGGCTGTGCTCAGCTCTCAATGCTTCTCTCTTGGTGGTATGAGTTTACCAAGTCTTTTCTTGCTTCCTCTTCCCTTTATCTTCTGTAGAATAAAAGATAATGCAAACCACACCCCAGAGAAATTCCCTTTAGGTTGGATCAAGGAGGTGACCTGAGTAAGGGCATCATAATCCCTTCCTAATACTGTTTACCATACCCCAATCTTGCCCTATTAAATACACCGTAATTACGACTTGAAAAATAGGAAAATCACAAAATGGAGGACAGTGACTCAACACTGGGAATCAGGGCCTAGCCAAATTGCTACACATTTTGGGGGGCTATGATTTGATCTATGACACTGGTCCATTGCACTGATGACATTATGTTGATTGGACATAGTGAACAAGAAGTGTCAATGACTTTGTAATTATTGCTAGAAAGTAAGAAATTAATCCAGCAAAAATCTATCTACCTTCTACCTCAGTGAAATTTCTGGGGGTTCAGTGTGGTGGGAGTGTTATGGGACATATTGGGATACTCCTTCTAAAGTGAAGGTCAAATAATTGCATCTGGACACTCCCACAAATAGAAAAGGGGACACAATATCTAGAGGGTGGCTTTGGATTATGAAGGTAACATATTTGTCACTTGGTATGCTACTCTGACTTTTTCATCAGGTTACCCAGAAAGCTGCTAGTTCTGAGTGGAGCCCAGCATGAGAAAAGGCTTTACAACAAGTCAAAGCTACTGTGCAAGTGGCTCTGCCCCTTGTACCATATGATCTGGCTGACCCCAGTGGTGACTGAAGTGGCAGTGGCCAATGGAAATACAATTTGGAGTCTTTGGCAGGTCCGTATCAGTGAATCACATTGAAGACCATCAGGATTTTGGCCCAAAGCCCTACCACTCTCTGCAGATAACTACCCTCCTTTTGAGAAACAGCTTTTTGTTGTTGGGCTTTAGTAGAGACTGAAAGCTTAATCACGGGCCATGAAGTCACCATGTGGCCTGAGCTGAACTTATTGTTGTCTAACCTACAGACCTATAAATTTGGACATGTGCAGCACACTCTATCATTAAATGGAAGTGATATATATGAGATTCAGTGTGAGCAGGAATTGAATAAACAAGTAAGTTACATGAGGAACTGACCCAAATGCCATGGTGTCTACTCCTGTCACAAATCCTTCCATATTCTAGTCTGGACCTGTGGCCTCATGAGGAGTTCCTTATGATCAGCTGATGGAAGAAGAGAAGATTCATTCATGTCTTACAGAGGATTCTGCACAATATACAGGTGCCACTCAAAAGTGGTAGTGGTAATGTTACTGTGCCTTTCTGGGACCTTCCTGGAAAACACTGGTGAAGGGAAACCCTCCCAATGGGCAGAACTTGTGGCAGTACACCTGGTTGTTCACTTTGCTTGGAAGGAGAAATGGCCAGATGTGCAATTATATACTGCTTCACTGCCTGTGGCCAATGGTTTTGCTGG
This sequence comes from Heterohyrax brucei, assembly GCA_028571685.1. NCBI lineage: Eukaryota > Metazoa > Chordata > Mammalia > Hyracoidea > Procaviidae > Heterohyrax > Heterohyrax brucei. Next base: position 147,441,240 of record CM053143.1, read on the forward strand.
ATGGTCAGAGACTTGGAAGGAGTGTAACTGGAAAATTATAGGATGATTTATGGGGAAGAGAATGTGGAAACATCTCCCTGAATTTGCTGGAATAGTGGTGATATTTATGTTTCACATGCTTGCTCACCAAAGGGTGACCTTTGCAGAGGAGGATTTTAACACTCAGGTGGATAGGATGACATAGTCCGTGGAAAAAAGTCATCCTATTTCCCTAAACTCTTCCATCATTACCCAATGGGCTCCCAAGCATAGTGGCCCTTGTGGCAGCAATGGAGATTATACACAGGCTCAGAAAAATAGACCTCCACTCACCAAAGCCGATGTGGTTACATCCAATGCAAAGTGTCCAATCTGCCAGCAGAAGGGACCAACACTAAGTCCCTGATATGGCATCCTTCCTCAAGGTGATCAGCCAACATCATTTGGCAGGCTGATTACACTAGAAAGGGCAGTATATATATATATATGTATGTACATATATATATTTAGTACTGAAATAGTCACTTACTCTGGATATAGATTTACCTTCCATGCACACAGTGTTTCTGCTAAAACCTTCACCCATTGACTGACAGTATGCTTCATCCACAGTGGTGGAATCCCACACAGCATCACCTTGAATAAGTGGACTCACTTCACAGAAAATGAAATGTGGCAACGGCCTGTGCTTGTGAAATTCACTAGTCTTGACATGTTCCCATCATCCTGAACCAGTTGGCTTAAAGGAGTGATGAAATGGCCTTCTGAAGACACAGTTTTTGTGCCAGCTAGATGGCAATACCTCTTAGGGTTGGGGCAATGTTCTCCAATAGGCTGTATATGCTCTTGACTAGTGTCCAGTATATGGTGCTTCTGCAACTAGGATTCACCACTTGAGAAATCAAAAGCTACAGTGGGAGTAGCATCCCTAGTGTCCCCACTTAGAAAATTTTTGTTTCCTGTCCCCATGATGTTATGCTCTGTGAGCCTAGAAGTCTTATTTCTCAAGGGACGAATGTTCCTACTTGGAGACACATGGCTGATTTCATTGAGTTGGAAGTTAAGAATGTCATCCGGCCACTTGGAGTTCTTTACGCCTCTGGATCAACAGTCAAAGAAAGCAGTTACCATAGTAGCTTCTATGATTGATCCTGATTACCAATAGGATGTTGAACTGATACTAGATAAAGGAGGTAAAGAAGAGTGTGTCTGGAAGGCACAAGATCCCTTAGGATGTCATAATATTACCATTCCCTGTGTTTAAAGAAAATGGACTACTGCACAAACCCACTTCCAACATGATTACTAATGGCCTAGGTCCTTCAGGAATGAAGGTATGGGTCACGACACCACACAAAGAACCACAACCAGCTGAGATACTTGCTAGAGAGTGAATGGAATACAGAATGTGTGGTGGAAGAAGGTAGTTCTAAATACCAGCTACAACCAGTTGGCCATTTGCAGAAATAAGGGCTGGAATTGTTTTAAGTACTTCTTCACTGTATGTGTACTTTAAACATTTCTGTTTTCCTCACTTATAAAACATAAGATGTTAAAAGGGCTATTGCACATTCAGTTGTTTTTTAATTATGTCCTCTTAGGCTACACATGACTTTATAATTCATATTTTCAGACATTGTGGAGATGCTTACAGTTGTTAATCTGACAAGTGGTGGACTTTATTATGGTTGTATGTCTGCTGGCTAGGCCTGGATTCTCTGCGGTTTTGCCATCATGATGAAGTCCGGCAGTAGTGTGAAGATGCAGTCACCTCCATGAGGAGATTTAATATGATGTGATCGTCTCTGTGATGAACTTTGCTGAGAGCAGTGTTTTAGTCAGCTAGGGCTGCTCTAACAGAAACACCACTGAGTGGATGGCTTTAACAAAGGAAGGTTGATTCTTACGCAGTCCCATAGGCTACAAGTCCAAATTCAGGATGTCTGCTCCAGGGGAAGGCTTTCCCCTTGTTGGCTCTGGAGAAAGTCCGGTATTGCATCAGTCTTTGTCCAGGGAGCATCTTGGCGCAGGAACCTCGGGTCTGAAGGACGCACTCTTCTCCCTGTGGGGCTTGCTTGATGGTGTGAGATTCCCCATTTGCAGCCTGCTTCTCTTTCCTTTTACCTCTCGCAAGATGAAAGGATTAAGGGTGGGCCAAGCCATACTCCATGGAAACTACCTTTATAGTGGACCAGGGAGGTGGTCTTATAAAAGGATTTACAGTCTCACCCTAATCCTTTAACAGAGAGTTTAGGAAAACCACAAAATGGAGAACTGTCACAAGATACTAGGAATCATGGCCCCAGCCACATGGCTACACATATTTTTGAGGGGACACAATTCAATCCATGACAAGTAGCTAATAAGTTGGAAGTGAATTTCCTTGGGATTGTGGCCATGCTTCCAATTTAGGTGGACTTCGTGGTATGTTTTATGGGTTTTTGCTAGCTCTGGATCCTGCAGCTGATTCCTGTTTGTATGACCTCCAGTTCTTGGGACTTGAGTGAGCAGCCTGCCTGCTTTCTTGCCTGCAGGATTGTCTGTCTTGCCTGTCTTGCCTCAAAATTCATTGGTCTTTGGAGCCAGTAACCCAGAGCCCTACTGTCTAATCTGCCAATCTTGCATTCACCAGCTTCTGAGGCTATATGAATGAAGAACAATTCCCAGCCTGACTCACAAAATTGGGACATTCCAGTCTCCACAACCATGTGAACCATTTCCTTGATATAAATCTCACTACATATATGTATTTATATCTTTTACTGGTTTTGCTTCTGTAGAGAACTCAGCCTAAGACACAGAGAATATAGAGAGAATATCTAAGGATCACAGTCTTTAAGGATGCAAGATTAGTTTTGCAAATTTGACCTATCTTTTCCTTCTCAGCTGTGTACAATCAGCAAGTAAGTGGGCACTCCTGGAAACTTTGCTTCTTATATTTCCTTTCCAGTGTGTAAGAAGTCTCAGAGAAAATTTCAATTTATGCAAATTATCCTTGAAACCCAACAAGACAAAATTAGCTTGTGATGGAGAAGAGACACTGCCTTCACTGGAGCAAAGGAAATGGAAAGGATGTGTGTCTTGTGAAGTTACTGGTGGGAATACAAGGAATTCTGCCATACTAATTGCCTTTTGTCCACAAAGCATGAACATCTGCTGTAAAAATGGAAGAAACAAGAGTAGAAATTTTTAAAAGTGAGAAGTTATAAATTAATCTCTGTAGAAGATCAAAAAAATATGCAAGGTAGAAAACTTTGGTAAGAGAACCAGACAGTATTCAGTGCCTATTCAGGATAAAAAATTTATAGTGAGAGCTGGCCAATTATATGATTCTTTTTTCCCAGCTGTGCTCAACTTTATGGGTACAGGTGTAGGAAAAGCAGATGGTTGGGTTCACCTAAGGTCGAGGTTAATAATCTGAAGTCATCCTTTAACATTGCAACTTGTCTGAATCAAGTTCTTGGCAACTGTTCCTAGCTAAAGAATTCAGAGGTTAGATGCAGCTATTTAGCTCAGATTATAATAACACAGCACTGGTTGTTCACCTTTGGACTCAGCTTTGCATACGTCGTCAGTAAACTTGACAGCAATGCTATGGCTTAGATATTATCATTCCCATTTTATCCATGAAAAATCAAATCAAAAGAAGATTCAAATCAACCTGATATAAATGATAATGCCAACACTCAAATTAAGATCTACTGGGCTTCTACCATCACTCTTCTTATTATAAAAATGAAAAGAATTATTTAAAAAAAAACACAAAATAATAGGAAAAGATAGAAAGTTATTTTTTAATTAAAAGAAAATCCTTTTTGTTTTTTATTGAATAGTTTTCCTCCAGTCGTGTGACAAAATTGAGTAAATTGTGACACATGGTCTCCCTTTTCAGGTGCACACCATCAGCACGTAAATGTGCACTTTTGAAGATTTTTGTTTCTCATATTTCCTGATCACTGTGTGAGAAGTTTGAGAGGAAGTTTCAAGCTGTAGATCTTAGTTGGAGTGTTGGCATTATAACTAAGTATAGCATCAGAGGTAAGGTGGAGGTAGTGCTTATAAATTCCTTAGACATCTAGCCAAGCCAAGAGCCGTTGAGTCGGTTCTGAGTCAAAAAGACTTAAATACGATGACGTATCTTTCCTTCTAAAATATGGTAAAATATGTCATTTATTTTACTGGTTTAAATTACAAAATTATTAACCAATAAAATTCTAAAATAAGCATCCGATATAGAAATCAGATAAAAAATTCAGATGCCTACTGAGTCCTGGAAAGAAAGTTCAATGAGGGGAAAGAGCGAAAAAGGCAGGTGGGTGGGAAGGGTCGGGGGGTTGGGGAGGCATTATTGGCAAACTGGGGAGACGCTAATTTGTGTAATCTAATTTATTATGCAGGAATCAAATGTCTGTGTTGCCACATCCTCCTATTACCTCACAGAAGATAGAAAACCTCAAATTTCTGTGAAATTTAGACATTTTAAAACATTCTGTACGTTAAAGGAAACATATCAATTAGTCAGCTGGGTTAGGACTAGGGACACATGTCTGACACTTCTGATACTTTTAAATCTGTAACAAGAGTCTTAACTGCCAATGTTAAGAGGTGAGTCACTCTATTAAAAAACTCTCTTTAAGGGTTATTTTGAGGAATATGATCTACTTTTTACGTTTGTAGAGTCTCTGGGTAGTGCCAATAATGTCAATCAAAAGTCTGGAAGCTCACGTATACCCAAATGTGCCTTGCCTAGTGGTCTACTTTTGAAAAATCTGCCATTGAAAGTGCTTTGGAGAACAGTTTTACATATATGAGGTCATCATGAGTTAGAATTGACTCTAGGGCAACTGAATTTCTTTCTTTTTTTTTTTGGTGTATTTATAGGTAATCATCCTTTAATTTAGAGAAGTTACCTTAGAGAAGGAAACAAAAGAAAATAAGAGAATTATGCTTTATCTGTACAAGTCATTACTTTCTCTTTAAATGAGGAAGGCATAGGCATAAATGCTTCTTCATGAAAGAAAGTAGAGAATTAATTCAACACCGATTCTCATTTATTCATGAAAGAGTTCACAAACTTAATTTATCATAATGAACTTCCCAGGGGTAGTCAACAAGAGCATTATAAGCACAGCAGGTAAGTTTTCCAACAATAATGAAATTATGCTTCTTTCTGCATAAAGAAGCATTTTAGTAGCTTTGGGTTTCAACATTAAGTGTGTAGCAAATCCGCTGCCATTGAGTTGGGTCCAACTCACAGCGACCCTAGAGGTCAGCGTAGAACTGTCCCACAGAGCTGCCAAGGAGTGCCTGGCAGATCTGAAGTGCTGACCTTTTGATTAGTAGTTGTACACTTAACCCACTGTGTCACCAGCGTTCAACACACATGCTGTTATTTAATTTCACCTTAAGAGCAATGAAAATATGAAAAAGAATTATAATACGAGTGATGACTGAACTCCTTGCCACTCCGTAAACATGCCTCAAAATTTTGTGACTATATTTGATCTTGGATTTCTTCACCTTAACAGGCCTGAATATGTCTGTCAGAATTCTATCTGACTGCCAAGTCCAGGTTCAAAATAGCTTTTTTCGCACTGATACTAGTGAGTGAATGCCTGCTACATGTGTATCTACTGAAAATCCTGGCCTGCTGCAGTATATTGGGGTAAATAAGGAATGTGGATTTTAGGTGCTCTTTTTTGTAGAATGGTAGGAGGCTTACAGGTCAAAGAAATTGACCAGTCACATTGGATTTGATGAGTAATCCACAGAGCTGAGATTCCATGCAATCGGAAACAGTAACTGTCCTTTAATATCTATGTTGCATTCCTGATGATGACTGAGCCACAAAATTAGTAGGGAAGTATATGCAATCAGGAGAAGGCCTACTTGCTAACTCATATGGAACGTCAGAAAGCAAAGTTTAACAAACAAAGAGATAAATCAAATTGAGGAACTTTTCCTGATCTGATACTAAAACAGTGCATCAAGAAAGAAAATTTTGCTCTTTGATAGATTGTTGGCCTTATAATGTAATCATTAATGTCTATGTTTATGTCTATGGTACTTTTAGTAGTTACATCACGTTACTTACTCTTGTTACATCTGCAGTTAACCAACACCTCTGTGGTAGGCTAAATAATGTTCAGGCTGTTAACCAGAAGTTGGTCTGCTGCTTCTTGGAACTCTATGGGGTAGTTGGACTCAGGTAGGGTTGCTATGAGTCAGAATAGACTCCACAGCAATGAGTCTGGGTTTTTTGTCTAACTGCTAGAATTTTGGGTAATGTGTTATGCAGTAACTCAATAGCTAGGACACTAACAAAGTTTTTTTATTCTACCTATTACTTTTAAAGGACCCATAGTGGTGCAGTGGTTGCATACTCACCTGGTCATTGACAGGTCTGTGGTTTGGATCCACCAGTTACTCAATGGGAGAAAGACGTGGCGGTTTACTTCCATAAAGATGTACGGTCTTGGAAATCCTGTGGGGCAATCTATTCTGTCATATAGGGCTGTGGTGGGATGCAATCAACTCATTGGGCCATTGCCTTTAACAGTTTTGCTCCATCTAGTGTGACAGCTCTTTCAGAGCAGCAGTTAAGCACTGGGCTGCTGAGTGAATAGTTGGCAGGCTGTCTGCCAGAGAAAGACCTGGCAATCTGTTTTGATAAAGATTGCAGCCTAGAAACCCTATAGGATAGTTACAGTCTGTTCCACGAGGTTGCCATGCATCAGAATTCAGTTGATATCATTCAACGACAGCAGTATGACAGCCACTAGCCACTGGCACCAATTGGGTGATAAACATGGTATGACTAATAAGGCGAACTTTTTATTTTAATGAAATTAAGTTAAATATCACGTGTGGTCAGTGACAACCACATTGAAGGCTGGTTAATTAGGTTCTTTACTTTCTTACTGTGTTATTTATTGGCTGTTTTCCTCATCTAGGATTCAGGATCTTTCAGTGCAGAGATTTTCCTGTTCTGTTAACTGATATATCCTGAGTGCCTAGAACAGTGTCTGGCACATAGAAAGCTTTCCATAAATATTTGAAGAGTGAGTGGATTAAAATGGTACCTGCATTTTATTTCTGTCTCATATATAGTTAATCCTTCAGTACTGAGTAATCGCAACTTCTCCAGCCCTTGGTCTTCTGAATTTATGTTTGAGGGGAGAAACTTGAACTTAATTCTCATAAACATCTTTTAACACATCCAAGTATATAATCCTGTCTCCTCTGAAGCGATATTTTTAGGAATGATTTATCAGCTGTTTTGCCCTAAGCTGAATCAAACAGATGTCCAGATAATTGAAGTCCCCAACCACTAATAACATCTCCAGTTTTTCTGTCTATATTAGGCAAAAACCATCATACTCTGTCTAACTAGATAGTCCTGAGTGTGTTTTCGTAATGATATAGTTTCTCTTTCCTTTCACCTTTGTCCACCTGCTCCCTGACTCACGTAAGCCCTCAGTTTTGTCAATTTCTACACAAGTGTGTCTTTGGCATATAGTTCTAAATTTCACTCATGCTTCTTTTAAGTAAGGAGTACCTTTCCATTTCTCTAGCTCAGCCATGTATCTCCATCATCACGATGTGTAATATTCTTGAGACCAGATTTACCTATTTCTGCTGGAATTCGGTATACATGTAGATATCTGAGCTCTGTTTAGGCTTCTTGTTTTTGTTTAAGGATTGCAGATCGCTATGATCATTCCTTTTTCCTACAGTCGTATCAATTTTTCTTTAGAGATAGTTAATTTCTTTGACTCTTTCTCCCAAATTTCTGCATTTTTTTGCAATCAAATTGACCTGATGAGTCACCTAATCTCATATCTGTCAAGATCAAGAAAAGCAAATACTGTCCTTTGACATAATGTTCTTTGCTTTTTATCCCTATCTTATGCCAAAGCCTCTTCTAAACTTATACACTTCAATTGGAAAGAAATGACAAATTACTGTATTATTTTTATCCTATCAATGACTATATCATCAGGGGGGATACAGATCATGTTTATTTTGTCTGAGTTAAAAGTTGTGATAATATGAACTTGTTTGTTAGAAGTGAAGAGGGCTTGAAGCACTTACTGATGAAGATCAAAGAGTAAAGCCTTTAGTGTGAATTAAACCTCAACACAAAGTAAACAAAAATCCTCACAACTGGACCAATGAGCAACATCATGATAAATGGAGAAAAGATAGAAGTTGTCCAGGATTTCATTTTACTTGATTCCTGATCAATATCCATGGAAGCAGCAGTCAAGAAATTAAAGGCCATATCGGATGTAGAAGATGTCTTTAAAGTGTTTAAAAGGAAAAATGTCACTTTGATGACTGAGATGAGCCTGACCCAGACCACAGTGTTTTCAGTTTCCTCATAGGAATGTGAAAGCAGAACAATGAATATGAAGACCAAAGAAGAATACATGACTTTTAGTTATAGTGTTGGCAAAGAATATTGAATAAACCATGGATTATCAAAAACAAAACAAGCTGTGTGTCTTGGAAGAAGCACAGCTAGAATGCAGCTTAGAAGGGAAGATGATGAGATTTCTGTGTTTATCATGTTCTCCTTCCAACCACTTTATACCAATCTCTGACAATCGGGCTTTCTTCTCGGATTGTGTTGCTGTCTGGAATCTTTCCTATTGTTTCTAGAAATGCAAAGTATAGGCTAAAATTCTCCAAGGTTTTCTTTAGTCTGATACAGATGTTAACTTGAACCAATAACACATATAACCAGTGACTTCCTCAAGCAAGGAGTCAAATATGTTATTCTCAGAAAGATCACATAGAAGCTTCCAGGGTCTCACTTGGAGTCATTGTTTTTGTCAATATTCCCACAAAATCCTACAACAAATGCTATCTCTTTGTGACTCATTGCATGTTACTGAGGTTCTTGGGAACTTGGCCTTGAGTTTGTCTTGGTCATGTTCCTGCTCACATTACTCTATATTACATCAGAGATTCTCAAATTTGGGAGTGTCTCAGGATCCTCTTCGTGTTCTGTGCTGTCAAGTTGGTTCTGGCTCATAGAGACCCTATAGGGCAGAACAGAACTGGCCCCAGAGAATTTCCAAGGAGTTCTTGACTGGATTTAAACTGCTGACCTTATGGTTACCAGCCATAGCTCTTAGCCACTATACCACTAGGGTTTCTGGAATCACGTTAAAACCAAAAACCGAACCCGCTGCTGTCAAGTCAATTCTGGGTCAGGTGTGTCTGATCCAGCAGTTGCAGGGTGGGCCTTGAGAATTTGCATTTCTAATAAGTTCTGAGGTGATCACTATGCTACTGATTAAGGACATAATTTCTGGGCCACTAGATTACAAAGTCTGGAAGTCTTTAGCATACCAGCCAATCAATAGCACTGACTTAAAATGTGGAGTACAGGACAATCAGCAGACATTCTTCATGAGCATGTCTTGACTGGGTGTTCTGCTGCCCCTGGAGCCTGTTTTCCAGATTTCTTTGAGTATTTTAAAACAGGGCCTGTGTGTCCTTCAACTCCCCAAATTCAAGAACATCAGTATGTACATTTATAATTTCCTTCCTTAGCTCAGGTGTTGATTCTCTGAGGGGGTCAGAGGAGGCAGGTATCCCATTCAGTCATACTCTAGCCCATCCGTACATCAGTAACCACTACTAATCCCAGGTGACTTTGGTTGGAACTAGGGATCAAGCCTTGTTTCTTCCTCCAAACAAAATAGTGCACTCACAAAATGACCTCTTACTTTAAACATTTTAAAATATCTCACTTTTTCTGCTACCTTCCTACCAGCTGTCTAACTGGAAAGACAGATTGTTGTCTGTTCTTTCTGCTTTGTTTTTCCTGTCTTTTCCCATAAGAATGTTGGTAAAAATTATTAAAAATCCCTGAGCAATTACTAAGTGCCGAACATTTTCTTACGCAATCTGTATATATCTTATAACCTTTAGAAAAACTCTATGAAGTAGGCCCTGGTCATATTTTGAAGATAAACAAAAATTAAGACTTGGATTAAATGACTTGTATATGGTCATAAGCTACTAACTAATAGCAAAATAGAGATTTCTACCAAGTCTGACTCCCAACTTCAGGTTTTAATGATTTTCCAAAAACAGCATCAGCATTCTGGCCACTTAACCATTGTTGAAATTCTCTGGTTCTCCTTCTGACTTCCCTAGGGTTTTTTGTATGGCAAGATTCCAAACCTGGGGAGTGGATTTCCCTCCTCTTAGCAGGAAAAGCCATTGTAGAAGCCAGACAATCGGTAATACTGGCTGAATTACACCGGAGAAACCAACTAACTAACAAACACACAACAACAGAAACCATTGCTGTTGAGTTGATACAGAGTATAGGAAACTCAGCAGCAATCTTAATTAGAAAATCCAGACACAGTGTATGTTTTGCTGCTACAGGTGCCTGCTTCTCGGATATCTTTGAGCATGTTGAATTAGATCCTGTAACAATGGTCACAGGTTGCATAATATCTGTTCATGCAACATCCCACTGTGTATGTATCCGTGATCCCATAAAGTTATAACACAGTTCAGAAATCCCTATGGAGGGATATGATGTAGCAGACATAACTGGTTGTAGTGAGCACAGCTGCTTCCTGCACACAACACATGTATCTCTTGTTTCTTGTATACAATGCAATTGTGCTGCTAAGCGTATTCTAGAAGAGTAAAGACATTATCTGTAATACATGTGTCTTGATAGGCATAATAAACACCTATGTTACTGGCTTATGTGCGTACTATGCGTCTTTATCATTATTTTAACATGAACTTGCCCTACTTACAAATAAAAAGTTTACCATGTAATAGCGTGTGCTTTGAAATGTAGGTAGCAGTATCCAATCTTGTGTATTGCTCATCTCATGAGTGTTACAGTGTTTTATCTCTGTTTCATCTTCTTTTGAAAATATTGCTGTGAAGTAATCATGACTCCCAAATGCGTTAAAACCAGAGCTACTGATAACAGCAGTTAGCGGTAAAGGAGAAGTATTACTTTGGAAGTGAAACAAAGGTTATTAAACAAGAAGATGGAAAATTACTAATGGTTTTGCTAGCAACTTAGGCTTATTTGCACAACATCAAATTCGTATAACATCCTATTTCAAAGAATGTATCATGGACTATCTTAGGCCAGTTTAGAGAAACAAAACCAGTAAAACGTGTTTGTATATAGATAGTTAATGTATGTACACACACACACATGTATTATATACACACACACAAACATAAATACATACATATCCATCTATCTATACAAAATCACACACATATATATACATACATCTCTCTCTCTCCAGTTGATTCTAACTCATAGTAACCTTATAGTACAGAGTATAATTGCTGCATAGGATTTCCAAGGAGTGGCTGGTGGATTTGAGTTGTCTACCATATGGTTAGTAGTCAAATGCTTACTCTTAACTACTCCACCACTGGGGTTGTGTGTGTGTGTGTATATATATATATGTACATATGTACACACACACAGGTACATACAAACATACATAAATATATATACATACATATACATATACACACATGTATATACACATATATACATATCTGCATATAGATAGGGCCATATACTTATATATCTATACAAAGTAGGTAGGCAGAGGGGGAGGAGAAAGATTTATTTCAAGGAAATGGTACACATAGTTGTGGAGGCTAGCAAGTCCCAAATATGTGGGTCAGATATTAGACTGGAGTCATCTCTTGACTCACACAGTTGCAAGGGCTGACAAACCCAAAATCTGCAGGTCACATGGCAGCCTGCTGGCTCACAGAGCTGTGGGACTCATGGGCTGTGGGAGCCAGCAAATTCCAAAATCTACAGGTCAGATGGCAGGCTACTGGCTCAAATTTCAAGAAGCAGAGGTCAGAAGATCATGAATTAGACACAGGACTCAGAGAGCATGAACTTTGCCAGAACGTCTATATATATATTGGATGCAATCCACATGCCCCTAAGGAAACTCCCCGTTCAACTTATTGACAGCTCACAACAGATCACCTAATGGGGCATGGTTATTTAATATCTGCCATATCACTGACAATCACAGTCTAGCCAAGTTGATACATAACCTTAATCATCACATGGACATTGACAGGTGACTATATATTCTTAATCTCGATCTGATTCATCAGTTTCAACAGGTCAGTGTCTTACTCCTCTTCACCTTTGTTCTAAAACAGAGAAGAGAGTAAACTGAAATACTTAGCTGATTTAGAATTCAGATTTTTTTTTTGAACCTTAAATATTTAAAGTCTCTGACTAGATCTCATTATTTTTTCTGCTCTTATTTTACTTTAGTATTTTTTTTCCCCTATCTGAAGCTAACATTGTATGGGAACTATAAACTTATCTTTGTCTCCAAGTGTAAATATGTAGCATTATTTTTTAATGCAATATTCACAATATCTTTGCGTGTATCAACTATATCTATTTTCCAAAATTAAGAGTCAAATGGTAACTGCCATTATTTAATTCCAGTATAGATAGAGTTAACAAGGATGTAAAATTGAATATTCATATGGATCAGCAAAACTAGATGACATTCCTTTGTCAGACTGTAAATATTTTAAGGCCTGGAATCAGATTTTAATTTTATTCATAAATAAAATGGATAGACACTTGTTATAAGTTGGTTGTTGATTTACCAATACACTGCAAGAGTCATACAACAGCAATATCGTAAATAGCATTGTACCCACTTTGAGAAGCTACATACTACATTACCTGATTGATCCTAATATAAACTTTGAGAATAGAGGTATTTACAGCAAAGAAGCTAATGCTGAGAGTTTAAATTGTTTAAGATTATAAAGCAAATACTTAAATACAACTCGAGTTTTCTTAGTCCCCTTTATGTAATATACTGCCTTCTTTTATTCACTAATGAAAGCTCAAGTAAGAAGTGTTACTACTAGGTAATAAAGTTTTCATATTCAAGATACAGATTTAATTTTATTACATTCCATATAATAAAACTTTAAAACTCCCTTATTTCCAATCAACTAGCGAGCATTAATCTACTTTCTTTGCCTAATCTTGAGTTTCACATAAATGGAATCACTTAACTCATTGCCTCTTGTGTCTGGATTCTTAACTAGCATAAAATTTTCATGGTTCACACATTTTGTGGCATGTGGGTATGTGTCCTCTCTTTTTATGAATGTACAATACTTCATTGTATGGACATTCCTCCTTTTTTGCTACCATGAATAATGTTTCCATGAACATTTGCATATACATTTTTGTATGAACATAAATTTTCAATTTTTTTAGTTATAAATCTAGGAACAAAATTCTGAGTCATATGGTAACTCTGTTTTTAACATTTTGAGGAACTGTCAAATTGCTTTTCAATGCAACTCTACCACTTTATATATCCACTGACACTTTATGAGGCATCCAATATTTCTAACACTTGCTGCTTTCAGTTACTGTTATTGTTGTTATCGTAATAAGTAAGAATTGGTATATATTGTCATCCGATGTACCATTCCCTAGTGACGAATGGAAGTCTTTCAGAAGAATGCCTCTTCAGAACCTTAGCCACTTCCACACTTTCTTTTAAACCTTGAGTTGCTTTATTTCTGGGTTTAAAGTTTCTTTATATATTCTGAATATTAGACCCTTATCACATACGTCACGGGTTGAATTATATCTTCCAAATATGTGTCACCTAGGCCAGTTCCTGAATCTCAGTAATTGCATGATTGACCACTACTGTGTCTTCTGACGTGATTTTGCTGTGTACTGTAAATCCTACCTCTGTGATATTAACGAGGGCTTTTAATGTTTTGCTTTGTTTTGTTTTTTAATGTTGCTCTTATTTCTTCTTCTGTAATCTGTGTAGTTTCTGCTTTTATAGTACTTAGGTCTTTGATACATTTTGAATTAGTTTTGTGTATGGTGTTAGTTATGTTGTTGTTAGGTGCCATCAAGTCAGTTCCAACTCATAGTGACTGTATGCACAACAGAACAAAACACTGCCCTTCCTTACACCATGTTGACAATCATTTTTTTGCTTAAATTCATACTTGTGGCCACAGTGTCAATCCATCTCATCAAGGGTCTTCCTCTTTTTCACTAACCCTCCACTCTACCAAGCATGATGTCCTTCTCCAGGGACTGATCTCTCCTGGCATAAGATGCAGTCTCAGTATCTTTGCTTCCTAGGAGCACTCCGGTTGTACTTTTTCCAGAACAAATCTATTTGTTCTTTTGGCAGTCTATGGTACAATATTCGTTTCCAACACTACAATTCAAAGGCAACAATTCTTGTGTCTTCTGTATTCGTTGTTCATGTGTGAAGTATGGGTCCTCTTCTATTATTTTGCAGATGGACTTAAAGTTTTGTCAGCACCATTTGTTAGAAAGACTATCTTTTCCCCATTTGGTCAACTTTGGGCCCTTGGTGAAGATGAGGTGGCCATGGGTAGATGGAGTTGCATCTGGGTTCTCAGTACCAGGTTATTTTGACTACCCTAGTTGTTCCAAGATCAGGTAGTGTGAATCCTACTTTCTTCCTTTTCAACGGTGCTTTACTTATTTGGGGTCTCTTTCCTTTCCATATAGTTAGTGCTTAGTTTTTTCATCTGTTTTAAAAAATTATTGTTGGCATTTGGATTGGGATTGTGTTGTATTTGTAGATTGCTTTGTGTATAGCTGTTATTTTTACTGCATTGTACCTAAGAATGTGTTATACTTTTGTGTTTGTGTCAGTCTCTTTTGTTTTCTGTAATAGCTTCTGTGGTTTCCTTTTATTTCACTGGTTAGATTTATTCCTAAGTGTTTTATTTTCCTAGATGCTATTATAAATGATATTGTTTCCTTTCTTTTCTTTTCATTGTTTGGGAATCCAACTGATTTTTTGTATGTTTATCTTGTATCCTGCTTATCTGCTGAATCTTTCCAGTATTTCCTGTTGTTTTCTAATGAAGTCTTTTGGGTTTTCTGTACATGATATCATATCTTCCGCAAATATCGGTTTGGAAGCCCTTTATTTCTTTTTCTTGCCTTATTGCTCTAGCTAGGGTATCCAGCACAATGTTAAATAACAGTGTTAATAAAAGGCATCCTCATCTTTTTCCTGTTCTCAAGGGGAATGTTTTCAGTCTCTCTCCATTAAGAACGATATTTGCTTTGGTTTCATATTACACTACAGACGCTCCACAGCTGTGGAGTTGATTCCTACTCATAGAAACACTGTAGGACAGGAGAACCTGGTGAAATACAACTGCTGACCTTTTTGTTAGCAGATATATTTAACCATTATGCCGTGTCCATTATCGCTGAACAATTTTCTTGCTATACCTATTTTATTGAAAATGTTTACCAGAATGGGTATTGGATTTTGTCAAATGCTTTTTCTGCATTGATTTAGGGAAACTTTTGATATTTTTCTTTTATTTATGTGGTAGATTATGTTGATTGATTTTCTAATGTTGAACCATCCTTGCATACCTGGTGTGAATCCCACTTGGTTGCGTTATATTATTTTTTTTATATGATATTGAATTTCATTAGCTAGAATTTTATTGGGAATTTTTGCATGTACATTCATGAAAGTTTGTAGTGTTCTGTAATTTTCTTTGCTTTGTTTTGTTTTCTTTTATGGTGTCTTTGCCTGGTTTTGGTATCAGGGTTATGCTGGCTTTGTAGAATTAATTTGGAAGTATCACTTCATTTTCTATATTCTGAAACAGCTTGAATAGTACTGATATAAACTCTTATTGTTTGGTAGAATTCTCTAGAGAAGTCATCTGTCTGGGCCACAGCTTCTTTGTTTGGAATTTTTAAAGTACCTTTTGCATCACTTCTTCTGTTATGGGTCTGTTCAGATTTTCATCACCATTTTGTGTGAGTTTGGGTTGGTAGTGTATTTCTAGAAATTTGTCTGTTTCCTCTAGACTTTCAATGTTTCTGGAGTACTGTTTTTCATAGTACTCTGTTATGATTCTTTTAATTTCAGTTGGGTCTATTGTGATTCCCCTCATTTCATTTCTTATTTGGGATATTTACAGTTCTCTCCTGTTTTTGTATTGTCAGTTGTTTGTTGATTTTGTTAATCTTTTCAAAGAACCAGCTTTTGGTTTTGTTGATTCTTTCCATTATTTTTCTTTGCTATTTCATGTATTTATGTTCTGATCTCAATTATTGCCTATCTTCAGGTAACCGTGTACTGCTTTAGCTCTTCTCTTTCTATTTGTTCATTCCATGTAGCTAATGTTTCGATTTTGTTCCTTTCTTCTTTTTTGATGCGTACATTTATATCCATAAATTGACATCTGAGCACTGCCTTGGTTGTGTCCAAAAGGTTTTGGTGTGACATATTTTCCTTCTTGTTTGATTCCACACTTTTTTTGAGTTTGTCTTTGATTTCTTCTATCATTCAGCAGTTTTTTAAAGAAGGGTGCTTTTAAGTTTCCATGTAATTGATTTTTCCCCCTTGTTCTTACTCTTGTTAATTTCTACTTTGATGCTGTTGTGATCAAAGAAGATGCTTTGTATTATCTCAATGTCTTCTCTTTGTGAAGGATTGCTTTATGATCTAAGGTAATGGTCTAGTCTGGAGAATATCCCATGTACATTGGAGAAGAATGTGTACTTTGCATCTGTTGAATGGAGTGTTCTATATATGAATTCAAGTTGGTTGATACTGGCCTTTAGGTCTTCTGTATCTTTGTTGAGTTTCTTTCTAAATGTTCTGTCCTTTACCAAGAGTAGTGAGTTGAAGTCTTCTACTATTATTGTGAAACTGTCAGTTTCTGTTTGCAGCACTGTTAGAGTTTGTTTTATGTATTTTGGGGCCCTATCATTAGGTGCATTGAAGTTTATTATGGTTATGTCTTCATGATGGATCATCCCTTTAATGATTATATAATTCCCTTCTTTGCATTTTATGGTGAATTTTGTTTTAAAATCTATTTTGTCTGAGACCAATATTACCACACCTGCTCTTTATTGGTAATTGTTTGTTTGATACATATTTTTCCATCTTTTGATTTTTAATAAATTTATGTCTTTGTTTCTAAAATGTATCTCTGGTAGACAGCTTATTGATGAATCCTGTTTTTTCATCCATTCTGTCACTCACTGTATCTTTATTGATGGATGTGCTTAGGCCATTTACACTCAGTGTAATCATTGATAACTGTGAGTTTATTGGTATCACTTTGATGCTTTTTCCTTTCTTTCTTTCTTTCTTTTTTTTTTTTTTTTTTTTTTTAGTGGTACTGGCATTTTCTTTGTTCCACCATGACCTAAGGTAATGGTATATGCTGGAGAATATTCCATGTGCATTGGAGAAGAATGTGTGCTTTGCATCTGTTGAATGGATAATTCTACATATGAACTATATGTGTGCCAAATACATTTTGTTTGTGGATTTTTTTTTTTTTTTGTAGATTTTGTTTTACTGAGATTTCATGTTTTTCTTTTGATGAGTAGGTTGGTTAACTTTCGTAATGATAACCTTGAAATTTACCCTTTTCTTCCTAGGTTTTATTACTTGGTATCACCGTGCATTCTTGTCAGTTAGAAAGTTCTCTACCTATACTATTCATTTCCTCTTTAATAATTCTGATGTTGTTGTCATTTGTAGATCACCCTCTCTTGTTCTTTGTTGTTGTAAGTATTTTAGTTTTGAATAGTTCTTGAGAGTTCATTTCCTACATGAGTGAGTATCTGCGTAGTGTGATCTTGCATCCTAGGTTCAGGATGTCTTCTGATGTTGTTTGTTCTCAAACCCTTTAATAATTCTTGCAAGTTTGGTTTGGTTTTTCACATGTTCCCTTACTTTCTGTTTGTATGAAAATGTCTTAATTTCACCATCATATCTGAATGAGAATTTTGCAGGATATATTATTATTGGTTGGTGTCTTAGCTAGTGCTGCTATAACAGAAATAATTCAAGTGGATGGGTGAAAAAATTATTGTCAGAGTCTGGCAAGCTACACGTTCAAATTGAATATGAAAGCATCTTGGCATAGGAACCTTAGGTCCAAAGGATGCACTCTGCTCTTGTTTCTGCTTTCTTGTTGGTATGAGGTTCCCAACTCTCTGCTCATTTCCTTCTACTCTTATCTCTCAAGAGATTACCTCAGCATAAACTGAGTTTGTAGCCGTAGTTTCACCTCACTAACACAGCTGCTGCACATTATCCCTTATTAACATCATAGAGGCAGCATTCACAGCACATGGGAAAAGTCACACAGTGCTAGGACTCATAGCTAAGCCAAATTGATACACATATTTTTTTTGTGGGGAAACAATGTAGTCAATAACCACCACCACCAACAAAAAAAAAACCAAACCCACTGCTATTGAGTCCGGTCAGACTCATAGAGACCCTAGAGGTCAAAGCAGAACTATCACATAGAGTTTCAAAGCAGTGCCTGGTGGATTTGAACTGCTGATCTTTTGGTTAGCAGACATATCTCTTAGCCCACCATGCCACCAAGGTTTCCCTGAAATCAATAACAGTAGGCATTTTTTTTTCCTTTCAGGTTTTAAGTATTTCATCCCATTTCCTTCTTGCTTGCGTGGTTTACACTGAATCAACAGAGCTTAGTCTTGTCATTTCCCCTCTGTATGTGATTTTTAATTTTGGGGGGGTTGTTCTCAGCATTCTTTCTCTGTCCGTGGTTTTAGTGAGTATGATTATTATATACTATGGTGGTTTTCTTTAGAAGTCTATCCTACATGGGATTCATTGAGCTTTGATTGTATCCCACATCATTCTTAGGGTTTCTCCATTTTTTTTCCTGAGTTTTCCACAAACAAAGGGCTATTCAAGGTTTCATCTTCAATTTTGCTGATCCTTTCTTCCATTGTTTCAAATCTGCTCTTCAGACCTTCTATGATCTATCTAGCTCTGAAATATTGTTCATCTTTTGGATTTTTAATTGTTTTTGTATGATTTCTAGTTGTGAATTTATTTTTACATTTAATTCCTGTATTATTTTCCTGAATTCTTCCACTGTTTTGTCTGTACCTTCAATGATTTTGCCTACATTTTCCAGGAAATTTTTAATTTTTTTCTTCATTTTTTGTCTGCTTTTTGCTTCAACTGTTGCATAGCTCTGAATGTTAGAGATTTAAATTCTCTTTCAGGTAGTTCTAAAGCCTTTTCTTCTCTGGAATGCCATTTGGATGTCAATTGGAAGCATCCTGTGTTGGTTTTTATGTTTTGCTATCATCTGCCATTGGGATATTCAGTAGTCATTCTCTTGATCTGTTGATTCTAAATTTGTTTATTTTGTCTTTTTTGTTTTCTTTGGTTATATCTGAGCAGATGGGCTGTGTTTGTTGTTATTTGCTTGTCTCTAGGTGTGATACTTTTCACCTCCTTGTCTAATGGACAGGACCAGTCACTTATCTATGGTGCAGCAAGGCAAGTCTAGCTTAAGGGGAGGGTCTGGGGTGGGTTGTATGCATGTCATTTGAGGCTGACAGGGTGGGGCCAGGGGCCAGTGCAGGGCAGGCTCAGGTAGGTTGTGCCTATGCTGCTTGGGTATTGATGTTCAGTGCATTGTCCACACAGGCAGAAGAGTGGGAAGGTTGTGATGTATAGAGCTAAGATGAATGTGGGAAAGAAGTGAGAGAGGAGAGCTACACTGAAGCCCCCTCCCCCAAAAATTGCTGAGGGAGCCTGCTATTGGAGTGGAGAGACAAGAAATAAAGAAAAAGAAAAAAATATCTATACATATAAGGAAAAAAATGCCCCTGTGGATCCTACTGGAAGTCAGAGAAATAGCTCCTAGGCTTCAGGACACAGCCCAGGGGCAGAGACAGCACATAGCAACAGACATCCAAGAGAAAGGAAAAGAAGG
Source organism: Heterohyrax brucei (assembly GCA_028571685.1). Classification (NCBI taxonomy): domain Eukaryota; kingdom Metazoa; phylum Chordata; class Mammalia; order Hyracoidea; family Procaviidae; genus Heterohyrax; species Heterohyrax brucei. The sequence goes on from CM053143.1 coordinate 147,461,070, forward strand.
AAAGTAAATAAAGATAAGAAACTGAGAAGTGAAGTAAAACAAAAAAGAGAAAAAAGAGAGAGAGAGAAAATAATAATAATAAAGAAATACCCCCAGAGATCCTACTGTCTTGGCTTTGGAGACAGGGATGTTGCTCCCATGTTGCACAGTACAGCAGTATAGTAGGAGAGGTGGAGATGGCACAGAGTGCCAGGTATTCAGGAGAGAGGAAAAGAAGACAAGGAAATAGTGATAAGAAGCTGAGAAATGAAGAAAAACAAAACAGAAGAAAGAAAAAGAAAACAACAACAAAAAGACCCCAGAGATCTCACCAGCATGTTGGCACAGACTGAGGAAGCAGTTCCGCAGTCAAGTGAGACTTCACAGCCTGTCAAGAAGAAGCAAACATTAGCTTATGGAGTCAGATGTTTGAGAGAACGTGGGAAAATAGGTGAGAGACAGAGAAGAAACTGAAAAAAAAAAGAAAAGAAAAGAAAAGGCTGGAAATAGTTATACCAATAACAAAGAAACAGCACTAGTGGTTCTGGCTAGTGCAGGTGGGGTGAATCCAGGCACAGAGCTGGTGCCTCCTGACCTAGCAGCCATGGCCTACTGGGACACATTAGAGGCCAAGCAGTGGTTAAAAGGGTGGGATAAGAAAGCCTGCATTGCTGGTTACTGGATGCTCTGTCTCCTGCTGGGAGCTCTGTGAAGCTGCTTTCCTGTACTTCCTATCTACTTATCTCCATCAGGAGTCCAACACAGTGAATCCATGCCATGTTTGCTAAGGCCCTCCACTCTGAATCTCTCACCATTCTCTTTTCTGTGTTTCTTACTCCATTCAGTGCTTGGAGTTTCTTACTCCATTCAGTGCTTGGTTGAGTTCTTTATCTTTTCATTTGACACTTAGGGTTCCAGATTTGATGTCTGTCTCTGTATTACTTAGTTTTTTGGGTCTTTGTTATGGACAGATATTGTGTTGCTTCTGTTTATAGCACTATGTTCGTTCTATCTTTGCAGGTGTATTCTTATGTTGTTGGTGGAGTGTTCTATATATGCTAGATCAACATGGTTTATAAGGTTATTCACATCTTCTATACTTGCTGGTCTCTGTCTAATTGTTTTATCAATTACTGAAGGTACGGTATTGAAGTCAACAACAATTATCACTCAACTGTCTATTTTTTTCTTCAATTCCTGCAGTTTTTCCTTCACGTGTTTTAAGGCTTTTGTTACATGCATTTATAGCTCTAATCTTATAACTTCTGTATGGCTAAATATATAATGCCCTTGTTTGTCCCAATGACAATTTTTATTTTAAATGTACTTTCTTTGATATCTGTATAGCCATTCTAGTTGTTTTTTGGCTGCTGCTGCATTGAGTATCTTTTCTTGCCCTTTTATTTTCAACCTATTTGTGTCTTTAAATGCAAAATGAGTCTCTCATGTACAGAATTTGGTTAGTTCACAGATTTTTTTTTTTTTAATTCTTGTGCTTCTTCATTCTGTCAATCCTTGTATTTTGACTGGAAAGTTTAATCCACTTGAATTTAGTGTAATAACTGATTAAATATGTCTACTATTTTACTAATTGCTTTCTGTGTGCCTGGCATTTGTTTTTCCTCCCCAGTTCCACCGTTAGGGCTCCTACTGGGTTAAATATATATTTTCTTGTGTGCCATTTTAATTCTCTGGGTTTCTCTTCTCCTATATTTATTGAATTAGTTTCTTAGTTTTTGTCCTAGGGGCATCCAAGTGACTTCTTTATTTATAGCTATCTACTTACAATTAATATAAACTTAATTTCAATAATATACAAAATTATGGTTTTTTATAGCTCCATTTTCTCATGTTTTTTCATTTACTGTCATAGTTTACATTTTAATGCATTGTGTGTTTATGAATTTAAATTTGTAATTACTGCATTAGGCAGTTGTATTTTAAATCACTTAAGTTAAAAATTGTTATCTTTATGCTGTTTTTTTATATTTGCCTATGTAATTACCTTTATTGGTACTCTTTATTTCTTCATGTGGTTGTGAGTTACTGTATTCTTCCATTTCGATCTGAAGGACTAATGTTAGTGTTTTGGTAGGATGGAAGTACCAGTGACAGACTTTCTCAGTTTTTGTTTGTCTAGAAACATCTTAATTTTTTTCTCTATTTTTGAAGGATAGTTCTGTTGTAAGTAGAATTCTTAGTTCCCTTTTTCTCTTTCATCTCTTTCAGCCCATTGTCTTATGGACTACATTTTCTTTTTTTTTTTTTTTTACTAAGAAATCATCTGTCAATATTATTTAGGATTCATGTATATGAAATGTCACTTCTCTCTTGTTTTCAGAATTCTCCTCTTTATCTTGCACCGTGAAAATGTGATTATGATGCACCTAGGTGTGGATCTCTGAATTTATAGTAGTTGGAATTTGTTGAGTTTTTTGGGAATGTACATTAATGATTTTTTAAGACAAACTTTAAATGGGAGGGTGGAGTCCAGATGGCAGACTAGACGCAAGTATCCTTAATTCCCTCTGAAAAGTAGGGCCTGGATTGATAATTAAATCGAGACATCTGGACACCCAGTGAGCCCCAGGACATGGCATATGGCTATCAATTTGGACTACATGCCGCTGAAAGGCAAACCTCTTCTGTTTCCCTGACTCCTGCCCCTGCTAAATGGCTGACTCTCACAGACTAAAAGTAACTGCTGTTTTTAACTTTCTTTTCTTAGTCTTACCTGGCAGGCATGGGCTTAACTGGTATCAAAGCTCAGGTGGATTGCTGATGTGATCAGCAGGTGGAATAGCCACATTTTGAGAGCCTGGCTTTAGACTCTGAGCACCTCAGCCCCTCTACCCTTTCTTTCCAAGCCTCCGCCATTGACTAGACTATTTTGCAGCGGGCAGGGGACCTAGTGAAGGACTCCATCTTGTTCAACTGGGAGGCGAAGTTACCCAAATGCAGTCCTCAGCAGGGTCTAATTCCAAGGCTGGGAAGCAGTGCCAGCCTAGGGAACACTTTCCCAGCAGAAAAGCTGTGTTTAACACAGTGTAGCCTTATGGGAGGGGCCTGGCAATGGATGACAGCAGGGTAGTAGTCCATACTTGAACTAGATTACAGCATCTGGGGACAGATAGTGAGTTGCCTCTACTGCCAGCTGGAAAGAGGGGCTTGCACACCTGATAGTTTGAGTGATTTGGGAAGCAATCAGGTAGCTTTTACCTTTCAAAATAAGACCACCTAGAGAAATAACTGCAGTGCATCCTGATGGCATCTCTTCCAGCCTTTGCTGACCCACGTCATGAGGTCAGCTGATGGCTCTCTAGTGATTCCATAAGTAGGGCTGTGTCTTTTCCAACCAGGAAGTAGCACCTGGTACCCCAGAGATTCCACTGGGCGTAGTCAGCAGTGTACATAGGGATGACTGGTGATCACTTTCCTTCTCAGACTGTGCCTCAAATCCTGTTAAGGCAACACCAAGAGAAGCTAAACAACTTCTAGATGCCCCCAAAGCAACAATCCCTGGCCAGACACTTAAAGAAAAGTCCACCCATGGCTCCAGGAAGCTCCCCAATGAAAGAACCAAAGAATTTCCCAGATGAAGAAGACTCTGAAACTATCAGAGGTTGAGTACAAAAGAATTAAATATAGAGCTCTCTTAGATATTATACAAAATACAGCAGACCAAAATGAAAAATTAAGCAAGCTCTTTGATCCGATGCAACACCACCATTCTGAAATCCAACAGATCAATAACAAAATTAAAGAATTAGAAAATTCAGTTCAAAGCCAAGAAAACAGACTTGAACAAATCAAAAATAGACTTTCTGACTTGGAAGACAGAGCTACTGACACCAGCATTTATGAGGAGATATCAGAGAAAAGAAACAAGAAAAAAGAAGCATTAAGAAACATATAGGACTCTATCAACAGGAACAATCTATGATTAATTGGAGTTCCTGAACAGCGAGGGACACTTGAAAACACAGAGTATTGCTGTTGAGTTGTTGACAGAAAACTTCCCTGAAATTATGACAGAAGAGAACATAGATATCCAAGATGCATGTTGAATGCTACACAATTTAGACCCCAAAAGAAAGACACCAAGACATATTATAATGAAGCTTAACAAAATGAAAGATAAGCAGAAACTGTTACAGGCAGCAAGACTCAAAGCAAAGCTAACATTCAGAGGAAAGTCCTGTAGGCTTTCCCTTGATTTCTCAGCAGAAACAAAGTTGGCATGGAGACAGTGGCATGACACATTCAAAGCCTTGAAGGAGAAAAAGTTCCAGCCAAGAGTTGTATATTCCGTGAAACTGTCTTTCAAATATGAAAATGAAATTAAGACATTCACAGATAAACTGAAACTCAGAGACTCTGTAAAAACCAAACAAAACTACAAGAAATACTGAAAGAAGCTCTTGGTTTAGGAAAGCAAAACCGTTAACTCTATATTTTAGGAGGCAATATGGGACACATCATCTAGAAATCTCAGTTAGGGAAGGGTCAAAACTCAGAGCTATAATATTAAAAGTAGTGATCCAGTGATCATATGAAAACTATGATATCATCACATTAAAAAGAGGGATACACTACAGTAGTTATAGGCCTTCCAGATAGAGATGAATTTAACAAGATTCGTAGAAGTTAAAATTGAGTTTAAATATGGATTATTAAGGGGGATCACAAAGGATAGCCACAAAGCACAAAAAACATGAAATATATCAAATCAAGAGATGTAATATAGGAGTCTCAACAAACACAAAACAAACACTGAAACAGGCAAAAAAATCAGCCCATAGAGAAGAATGTCCCAGAACAGAATATTAAGAGCAACAGAGAAAACATGAACACAAAAATAATCACATCAAAATGACAGCACTAAACACACACCTATCAATAATTACATTGAATGTAAATGAGCTGAACATTCCAGTAAAGAGACAACAAGTGACATCTTGTATCAAAAGGTGTGACCTGTCTATATGTTGCCTATAAGAAACTCACCTTAGGCTTAAAGATATGAACAAACTGAAAATTAAAGGATGGAAGAATATATACCAAGGTAACAATACACAAATAAGAACAAGTGTGGCAATACTAATCTCAGATAAAATTGATTTTAAGGTAAAATCCACCATCATCGACAAGGGTTGACACTATTTATTGCTGAAAGGTTCGATACTCAAGCAGAACTTAACAATATTAAATATTTATGCACCCAATCATAGAGCATCTAAATACATCACAGAAACAGTGACTACATTAAAAACTGAGATAGACCACTTCACAATAACAGTAAGAGACTTCAACACTTCACTTTCAGTATTGGACAGATCTAAAAAAAGCTCAGTGATGACACAGAGGATTTTATTGCAACTGTTAACCAACTAAACCTCATCAACATATACAGAACTTTCTATCCATCAGCAGATAACCACACATTCTTCTCCAGTACACATGGAATATTTTCCAGAATAGACAATGTGTTAGGGTGTAAAAGAAATCTCAACAACATCCACACCATTGAATTGTTGCAAACCATCTTCTCAGATCATAAAGCCATAACAGTTGAAATCAAAAACAGAAAAAACAGATAGAAATTGGAACTCATGTAAACTGAACAACATGTCATGCAAAAAGACATGGAAGAAATCAAGGATGAAATAAAGTAATATATGGATTCAAATGAGAATGAAAACACTTCCTACCAGAATCTATGGTACACAGCCAAAGCAGTGCTCAGAGGTCAGTTTATGTCTTTAAAATTTAAATGGTGCTTGCCAAGCCAACTAAGTGCTGTCAAGCTTAACCATTTTTTATTGAAATATTCTGTCTTTTCTTTCCCTCTAGGGCTCCCATTATGCATATGTTAGTATGTGTAACTAGTGGTATCTCACAGGTTTCTGAGATTCTGTTAATATTTTTACGTTCTTTTTTCTTTCAGTTCTGCAAGCTAGATCATCTCTACTTACCTATCTTCATGTTTATTGATTATTTTTCTGACTGTTCAATCCTGCCCTTAATACCTTATTGTGGATTTTTTGTTTTAGTTATTATGCTTTTCAACTCCAGAATTTCTAATTGGTGACTTTTCATAGCTTCTATCTTTTTATTTCACATATATCTGCCAATTTTTCCTGTGGAAGTGGCTTGCATATTGCTGTGAGGTTGGAAGTTATGTCCTAGTATTCCTATAATATCAGGGTCATCCACGGTGGATAGGTTTCAGCTGAGCTTCCAGACTAAGACAGATTTTAGGAAGAAGGGCCTGGTGGACGACTTCTGAAAACCTTATTAATATCAGCAGAACGTCGTCTGATATAGTACCAAAAGGTGATTCTCCTCAGGTTGGAAAGCACTCGGGATACCAACAGGGAAAAGCTATCTCCTCAAAGTAGAGGTAACCTGAATTATGTGTGTGAAGTCAACCTTTTTGACCTTCATTTGGTGATGTGACATGATTTACAATGGGACGAAATAACTGCTAAAACCATTAATAAAAATAACATTGGAAGCCATCAACAATGAAATAGCATGCATAAAGATCAATATCCTAGGCAGTAGTGAGTTTAAATGGACTGGTATCAGCCATTTTGAATCAGAAAATCAGGTGGTGTGCTACTCTGGGAATGACAAATTGAAGAGGAATGGTGTTGCTTTCATCATTAAAAAGAACATTTCAAGATCTCTCCTGAAGTACATTGTTGTCAATGATAGGACAATATACACATGCCTACAAAGAAGACAGCTAATACAACTATTCTGTATATTTATGTGCCAATTATTAATGCCAAAGATGACAAATTTAAAGATTTTTATCAACTTCTGCAGTCTGAAATTGATACAACATACAATTGAGATGAACTAATAATTACTGAAGATTGGAATGTGAAAGTCAGAAACAAAGTAGAAAAATTAGCAACTGGAAAATATGTCCTTGGTGATAGAAATGATACTGGGGATGATATGACGGAATTTTGCAAGATAGGCAGTATTTCAAATAGAACAAGGGGTTATTGAATAGTTTAAAATCAGAAAAAGAGCGTACCAGGGTTGTATCTTTTCACTATACTTCATCAACCTGTATGCTGAGCAATTAGTCCAAAAACCTGGAGTATGTGAAGAAGAATATGGCAGCAGGAATGGAGGATGACTCACTAACAACCTGTGATATGCAGAAAACACAACCTTACTTGTTGAAAGTGAAGAGGTTTGAAGTACTTATTGTATAGGTCAAAGACTGTAGCTTGCAGTACGAATTATACCTTAACATAAAGAAAGCAAAAATCCTCACAGCTGGACCAATAAGCAACGTCATGATAAACAGAGAAAAGATTGAAGTTGTTCAGTATTTCATTTTATTGGGATCCACAATCAGTATCCATCAAAGCAACATACTGCATTGGGCAAGTCTCTAGCAAAAGACCTTTGAATGTTAAAATACAAAGATGTCACTTGAAGGACTAAGGTGAGCTTGACCTAAACCACGGTGTTTTCAATAAAAAGACTGAAGGTGAACTGATACCTTTGAATTGTGGTATTGACTGCCAGAAGAGTGAACAAATCTGGCTTAGAAGAAGCCTAGCCAGAGTGCTCCTTAGAAGTAAGAATGATGAGATTTTGTCTCATCTATTTTGGGCATCTTATCATGAGGGATCAGTCCCTGGAGGAGAACATCATTCCTGGTAGAGGGCCAGTGGAAAAGAAGAAGACCCTCAAGGAGATGGGTTGACAGTAGCTGAAACAATGGACTCAAGAACAACAACGACTAAGAGGATGACTCAAGACTGGGCCAGTTCTGTTCTGTTGGATGTAGAGTGGCTCTGAGTCTGAACTGACTGCACGACACACCTAACGACAACAGCACATGTATGTTTATTGATGTTTTTTGTTCTGTGAGATGTCATCCTTACACTTTCCTACAGACTTTGAGACATGATTTCCTTTAGCTCTTTAGACATATTTAAAATAGCTTTTTGAAGACTTTTTCGAATAATTCTAGTGCCTGTGCTCTGTCAGGAAAAATTTACGTTGATGGATTAATTGCTTTGTTTTTCTTCCCCTGTGTATGTATGGTCCATGCTTCATTGTTTCTTTGTCTGTCTCGTAATTTTTTGTTGTTGTTGGAAACTGACTATTTAAATAACACAGTGAGGAAACTCTGGAAATCAGATTCTTCCCCACTCCCTCAGATTTGTTGTTGTCATTTTTTTTTGTATATGTTTTGGTTTATTGACTTTCCTTAACTTATTCTGCATTTCATGGTGTGTAGCTGCTGAAGTCTCTACTAGGTCAGCTCAGTGTTTAGTTGAATAAGATAGTTTTTTAAAATGGAACTAGTAAGTCTCCATATTTTTCCAAGGTGCTCTGTGACTATGTTGGAGTATGTCTTTGGCACTTATACAGGTAATTTAAAACTCTGCCTTAGCCTTTATTTATTGCTTGAAGAACTTTTCCTGAGCATGCACATAGCCCTACGTACATGTGTGACCTTCTAAATACCTAGTTTGAAGCTTCCAAAGCCAGTATAGAAATCCCGTACCTCAGCTTTTTCTTTTAAGATTTTTGGTGAGTCTGTTGTTTGCTCCAGCTCTTATCATTATCTCAGGCAACAGTGATGTTAATAAAGTAAACTAGTTGGTTCCCACAGAAAAATTTTTAGCATTGCATAATTTTGATTGAGTTCTAATAAAGCAAGCTTTTTGAGTGGGATACTGTCAAATGAACCACTATGTGGATCATATAGTAACTCTTCTTTGGGAATAAAAAAGTCCTGTTTGCGTAGTGGTTAAGTGCTACATCTGCTAACGGAAAGGTCAACAGTGCGAATCTGACAGATGGCTCCTTGGAAATTTTATGTTGCAGTCCTACTCTGTCCTACTGAGTCACTATGAATTGGAATTGACTCAATGGCAGTGGGTTTGGTTTGGTGTTTGGGTAATAAAGCTTTAAGGGAGTTTCATCTCCTTTTTTTTTCCTGATACTTCAATGTGGGCTGTTATTTTTTAATGCTGCTGAGATGCTGGGACTTGAGCAGAGGGGCCCATGGTAAATTGAAATATCACAAAGCTCACTTTCCTTGTTCTCACTGAGATACAGATTTTTTTTAACTAAACACACTCATTTTCTGTATACTATCAAGACTTTTTTCACTATCTACAGTTCTTCATAAGTTGGTTTTGAGGTTTTTTCAGTTACTTCATTTCTTTTATAAAACAACAGACTTTCAAAGATTCTTTGTTTTTGCTGATATCATTTCTTGGAATATGGCTCTTAAACTTTTTGATACTGGTGGTGTTGCTATTTGAAACTTTGTGGGTCTCACAAAAGCTGTAGATGCAATTGTCAGAAAAATCCATGTATGTGGATTTGTTTGGGGCACTGTTCTATTGGTTTCATAAGCACTGTGACACTCTACCAAAGACCGCTCACCAAATAATTATAAAGTCCTCAATCCTTATCTTTTCCTAAGCCAACAGGAAATTCTCCCACAAAGAACCCAAGAACAGAATTCCAGAGAGACAACCTAATAGTAGCAATTGTTTGCTGTTGTATGTAAATTCAGATTCAGTGTCCAATAGTTTCCTCATCTACAAATTACGCATCATAGGATTATTGTGTGGATTGCATACAAAAATGAATATAATATTGCTTAAAGCAATGCCAGACTCTTCGTCAGCAATTCGTAAATTCTAACTATTAATATTATTTCCTTCCCCTCCTTCTCCTTTGGTTATTCTTTCATTGATTTCCTGGGGAAATTTCTGTGATGTCCACCAGATTTGTTCACGTTCTTTAAAATCTTCTTGAAATACATATTTTACTGTGAAATAACTGTACTCAGTGGGAGGAAGTATTTGAACACCAATTTTTTCTTCCATGGAGCCATTGGTGGTTTTGACAACTCGACGGCACTTGGCTTGGCTTGGCTGTTTTGGTTAGCAGCGGAGTGCTTTAACCATTTTGCCGCAAGGGCTCCTTCACTGTAGAGCAGGAAAACATGTTTAACTACAGTCTATGACCTCAGCTGGAAAGATCCTAAGTGTAAATACAAATACTCAAAAGTGAAAAGGGGGAGATTTTGAATGCCACCATGACGAAGTGCTTTATAACTGCAGGGTAGGTTGCACAAGTATAGTATACATTTTTTTATTTTAGTTGACTCATTTCCTCACGTATCTGTTATATAAAATTCAAACTAATTCTAACTAGGTTAAGTGAATTTTCATTTAAAAAAATAATCTTGAGACAATTTAGTGACAATATGAAAATTTTTATTTTCCATTGCAGATTAGCAAGGAACTAGATAACCAAAAAGGAAGCAACATGACTTAAAAATTAAATGTCCCATTACAATTTACATTGTTGAAAATTAATGGTTTTTTTTTTTTTCTTTGCTTCAGTCATCAAAATTGCTGTCTGCACTTGGTTACACATTAGATTCTTCATGAATGACATAACTCATGAGATGAGTCCAAACCCAAATAAAAGTAGTTTCAAACAAGCACTACCTGTGTGTTGTGATGTTCTAGGTACTATATGCACAAAGACATGAAACTCTTTAGAAATTTCTCATCTACTAGACAGTGACTACTGAAAAAAAGCCTTAAATATATTATAGGTCTTTTACTAATACTGTATGTTTCTGAATATTAATATGATTATTCAAAGGAGAAAATGGGGAGCAATGAAATAGTGTGATATTCTTCCTCACTTACGACTCCTTTGCTTCCTGTGTGGTCCTGGGTTGGTACAGACGGAGGGTTTGATGAACAGTGAATAGACACCAGGCAGCTACGATGTTAGATCAAATCATGTAGATCAAGAATTATTTTCTAGGGTCACTTTAAGAAAGACAACCAAGAGCAATATGCAAGAGCGGCAGTGAAACCACATCATAAACGAAGAAGTGATGGAGAGTATCACAAAGATTTTGTATGTAAACATGTTTCTTACCTTTGTCTATTAGGAACATTCTTCTCCACTTAGAACTTTTGCTGTTATGTTAATACTTACAGATTTTTGTTTTCATCCACTATTTGCTAATCTTTTTTTTGTTTTTTTAATAATGAAGGACATTGGATTAGAGGGGCAAATAGTGCTGCAGTTTACTTTTTTTCTGGCCTGGATTACATTAAACTTTGGGTTTTAAGTCTGCCTATATCTTAATATAGATAAAATATAAAATCTTTTTATGGATTTCAGGACTTCATGAAATCCTCCTGATTGCTACGATAATATGTGAATTAGGTAGTTTTATTTATTTATTTTTCCTCTTTAAGTGAAACCTACACGGATGGTGGCCTAATTCATTTACGAATTTGGAAAGCTTGTCTAGGTGGTTTTATAATTAGACCTTTGCAGGTAGCAGGACAATTTGCTTCGTATTCCTATGTAACAGCTGTCTTCCCAGCTGGCTCTGTTTGTTATAAATGAAAAGGGCTCTTTAAATTTACATTCTCTGCATGATCAAGCTTGGCATCAAACGCAGCTTCTGGATGACACCAAAGATAAGCACCAAAGGATGTCAGGGTGAAACTCTAGACCATGATGAGTTAGACGACATTATACACCATGGTCGTGTGTTTCTATTAAAGCCAGGCAATGCGAACACTGAATCTTTGAGAAGTATCATTTTAGTCTTTGACTGTTTTTGTAATGTGATTGAGATGAATCCCCATGATATATCCCTGGAGCACAATGAACTGTGAAATATGCAAACAACTGCTGTGGCAACACAAGACACTTGTTGACCCAAATTATGGTAGTTTTTCCTTTGGAATATACACTTATAGAAGAAGTAAATAATTCCTCCAAACTGTATTTATCAAGCATCACAAAATGGATGATGTCTTTTTCTTTCTTTCTCTTAAATTTGTTTTTGCCTTGTGGTCTCTTTCTCTTCCTGTATTAAAGTCAATGATATGTTCAGACTTTCCACTGGAAAAGTCACTTCAATTTATATATCAATTTACTGATAATGTGCACATAAATTCTCCAGTACAAGGAGGCTAAAAGAAGCTAGAAGCTACTTTGTTTTCTCCAGAGCATTTTTAACTAACATCTATGAAAAAGGTTTGGATGGCAAGACTACAAAAAAGATCTCTAAAAATGTAAATATATACTTTCATATCCTTTAAAATTAAATTACTATTTTAAAAAACTTCATACACTGTGAAAATCAGTTGCATGTAATTTAAGTGATTTTTTTTTCCACCTCAGTACTAATAGTTTGAGTTTCTATTTTATTTGCATTAACTGATTAGTTATCTGAGGTCTATGGGACTCTAGCGAGTCCTTAAACCTACTAAAGTAGCATGCATACACACATGTGGTGTGTGTCTGCCTTTTTCTTGGCAGAGACTTCAGATATTTAATTTTTATATAAATCTTCAAAGTAACACAAAAACTGTCAAAAAATTGACTATTAACCATGTTTTTCTCATACTAATATTATAACATTTTAAATTGAATGAAACCTGTTAAACCCGAAATGTCTGTCATTGTATACCTGACAGTATACAATCACAGTGTAATGCAAGGGAAAATAACAAGAGAAAAGACTCCTTTACTCTCTTCCTAGTTTCATCAATTTTCCTCATTCACTGTTTCATTTTGCTTTAGCTGGTAGAATGTTGAATAATGAATATACTTAATTGAAATAAAATGAGGCATAACTCAAGTATCTCAATGAATTAGTCACTTTTCTTGAGTTAACAACCCTTTTGTCTTTTAGCATCACAGACATTGTACATTTGGATGGCAAAGTCCAAAAACACTAAGAGTTTTAGTAAAATCTAGGGTTTGTTTAAAATAGAAACAATTTAAAGCACAGCAAAAGGAGATCAAACTTTAGGTCTTGTGACTGTGTTTCTGTGCATTTATCTTTCAGTATTGAGATCAGATCCTTGGAGACATGAACTCATTTTTTTTCTGGTTTAATCTAGGCAAATAAAATCAGTACTAATAGTTCAAGTTTCCCTTTTATTTGCATTAATTGAAATTCTTGTATTATGCTCCATTTAATACTTAGCATCTGCATACTTCAGTTATTGTTAATATTCCATTCATACTAATTCCACGAAAAGCAGAACAGAACCTTCCCTAGTCCTGCACCAGCCTCAGCATCATCGCTGTGTATGAGCCCGTTGTTGCTGTAGCCACAGTGCCCACCCACCTCCTTGAGTGTCTCCCTATTTTCCCTTGACTCTGTTTCACCAAGTGTGATGTTATTCTGCATGGGCTGGTCCCTCCTGATAACATGTCCAAAGTATGTGAGACAAAGTCTTCCCATGCTCACTTTCTGTATTTCCTCCAAGACAAATTTATTCATTCTCTTGGCAGTCCATGCTATATTCAATATTCTTTGACAACATCAAAATTCAAAGGCATCAATTCTTCAGTCTTCAATTCATTATCTTGCTTTTACATTCATATGAGGTGACTGGGATTACCATGGCTTAGGTCAGGCACATCTTGGTCCTCAAAGTGACATCTTAGATTTTTTTTTTTTTCACACTTGAAAGAGGTCTTTTGTATTTTCCACTGCAATGCATTGTTTGATTTCATGACTACTGCTTCTGTGAGTGTTGATTATGGATCCAACTAAATTGAACTCCTTGGCAACTTCAATCTTTTTCTCCAAGTATCGTGATGTTGCTTATTGATCTTGTCATGAGGATTTTTGTTTTCATATACAAAGGGGGACCTGGTGGCATGGTGGTTGAAAGCTGTAGCTGCTAACCAAAAGATCAGCAGTGTGAATCCAGTGACCAGTCCTTGAAAATCCTATGGGGCCGTTCTACTATATTCCATAGGGTTTCTAGGATTGCATCAACTTGATTGCTATGAATGTCATTTGTTTTTTGTTTTATACACTTTATTGAATTTATTTAAGAACCTTGAATGACATAATTGGTTTATAATACTTTACCAAAATCATTTTTATATTGGAACATAGCACTGTATTTATATGGCACTAAAATTTGTTATACCAATAGATAGTATGAGAAACACTGAAATTTTCAACCAAAACTTTTTTCTCCAGCTTTTTGGGAGAAATGAGAAAGATGTTTGAAAATTATACTTACATTGATGTTCATTCTTGTTGCTTTATGTGGTCTTCATTGCATTAATAACTTACACTTGCTGATTATTTAACATGAGCTAGATGAACTCTTTACATACCATAGCTAATTTAATTCCCATCACAAACCCAAGAATTTAGAGCTTTTATTATTTTTATTTCATAGGTGAGAAAACTGATACTGAGAGAAGATAAATCGCTTGCCCAAGGTTATGGATTATGAGTTGTGAAGCCAGTGTGTCTTATAACAAAATACAGATCAGTTAACCACAACACTATATGGCCATCAATAATAATGGTGTTTTTGCCCTTAGTCACCTTCCAGTTGCCCCAGGCCCACAGTAAACCCACACACAATGGGGATTGTGATCCACAGGGTTTTACCAGCTGATTTTCAGAAGTAGCTCACCAGGCCTTTCTTCCTAGTTTGTCTTAGTCTGGAAGCTCAGCTGAAACCTGTTGGGCATCTTAGCAACACTCAAATGTCTACTGACAGACGTGTGGTGGGTGTACTTGAGTCACATTGGCTAGGATCTGAACCTAGGTCTCCCTTACAGAAGACAAGATTTCTTCCACTGAATCACCCCGTCCATTTGTCCTCAATAAAAGAACCAAATCCATTGCCTCCAAATTAATTTCAACTCATAGTGACTGTATAGGACCAGGAAGAATTGCCCCATAGGGTTTCCAAGCTGAAATCCTATGGAAATAGACTGATGTGTTCTTTTCCTGAGAGCTGATGGTGGCTCAGTGAGACCTTTCAGTGGGCAGCCAGGTGCTTTAACCACTGCACCACCAGGGCTCTTTGCCCTCAATTAAAAAAAAAAAGTTGTCATTGTGTTGATTGAAACTCGTAGCAATCTTATAGGACAGAGTAGAACCACCCCATAGAGTTTCCAAGGGGAGCCTGATAGATTTGAATTGCTGACCTTTTTGTTAGCAGCCACAGTTTGTAAATACTATGCAACTACCATTGGTAATAGCCACTCTTTAGTGAAGACTAAAGTCACCTACAGCCAGTATTTAGTTTCCTTTTCCCGCAAATGAAACAATCTTCATTTTACAGATGCAACTTTGAGGCTCTGATTAGTTGTGAGTCAGCTATTAGTAGCTATATGACATTTAAATAAGGTTGTTAATTACTATGGTATCTAGTGATCAGGTATCTCTTAATTAGGTGCTCTTTACAATGGTATAGAGATTGGGCATCAGCCTCTTCTGCTAAAACTTTCAGATAAAAGCAATATTTTCTATACCTTAAAGCACCAATATTTATGAGTCCTGTACAACACGTAATTACTTTAAAAAAATCCTAGCAGAAGAAAACAATAAGATTCTTAAATACTAACCTTTCACCAGTGCTACAGTAGTAAACCTTGGTGGCACAATGGTTAAGAACAACGGCTGCTAACCAGAAAACAAAAACAAACAAAAGACCTCAGCTGCTTGAATCTACTAGGTGCTCTTTGGAAAGCCTATGGGACAGTTCTACTTTGTCTTGTGAGATCGCCGTGGGTTGGAATGCTAGAGTAGCCCTACGTATTTTCAGAATGCATCTATGTTTCTGGGTTAATCTTACAGGTCACCCTAGTCCTCCAGATTACTTTTACTGCACAGTCTTCTTTCATATTTCCAAATTCCAAAATAAGAAACTCATTGTACGAGGTAAAAGCCATCCCACTTCTCTTCAAATGCAAAACACCTGATTGATATAAATGGATTTCAAGTGGTAGCCTCTTTCCAATCAAGGGAATTAAGAATTTTAGCTATGCAGGTAGCCAAGACATCACTCATGTATCAGTTTCTTGTAACATTTTAAAATCTATCCTGAAATATGATACATGATAGAATAGCGTCTACAGGCTCACAAGGAAAACCAACAGCTATTATTCAAATTTGCTCACCAACCACTAACGCCAAGGGTGAAGAAATTCAAGATTTCCTTTTATCAATTTCTGCAGTCTGAAAAATGAGATAGATTGTATGAGGACCACAATCACAGGCAGTAGAGAGCTGAAATGTATTGCTATTGGTTATTTTGAATCAGAGAGCCATAATGTCTATTTGCCAAGAATGAAAAATTGAGGAGGAATGACATCACATTCATTGTCAAAAAGAAAATTTCAAGATCTATCCTGAAGCGTGGAAACTCTGTGTCTGAACACAGGTGTTCAAGGCCAGGAATGTAGGTTCCAGATGCGGGCAGACCTGGTAGTGATAGAGGCTCTCCTGGTGCGGTCGTGGCAGGTTTACTGGAGCAAAAGCACAGCAAGGCAGCACGGCATCTCAGACAGCAGCAAGTGGCTGAAGGCAGTGAGCAAGCAACTGCCTCATGGCACAGTGATCTTATATAGCCAGTTTTCCACACAGGTGGCTGGCTGCCAGATTTGAGCCCTCAAGACCAAGCTGGGCATAAACAGGGTATGTCATGTTGCTGAATCACTTTCATGCCTGTACTTGGCCAAAAGGCCTGAGCAAAGACAACCTTCCATTCCATCCCCACATCCTGGTAGTGCAATAGCTAGGGCTGTTAACCAGGTGCTAACTGAAAATGCATGGAGAAATTCTACTCTGTCGTGCAGGGTTGCTATGAGTTTGAATTGACTCAGTGGCTACATATTTTGTTTTAATTTTGATCCTGAAGTACAATGTTGTCAGTGACAGAATAATACTCCTACATCTACAAGGAATACATATTAATATGAACATTATTCAAATTTATGCATGAAACACTAATACCAAAGATGAGGAAATAGAATATTTTTTAACAATTTCTGCAGTCTGAAATTGGTCAAGTTTGCAGTCAATTTGCCTTGATAATTATTGGTGATTGGAAAGTGCAAGTTGGAAACAAAAAGAAAGCACAGTAGTTGGAAAATATGGTCTTAGTAATAGAAATGATGCTGAAGAGCGTATGATAAAGTTTTGAAAGATCAAGACTCTATTCACTGGAAACACCTTGCTTCAGTACAGTAAATGGTGACTATGCACATGGAACACACAGGAATCATATTGACTACATCAGTGGAAAGAGAACATGGAGAAGCTCTGCATCACCAGTCAGAACAAGGCTGAGGCCAACTGACTGCAGAACAGATCATTAATTGTTCATATGCAACTTCTACTTAAAGCTGAAGAAAATTACAACAAATCTACAAGAGCCAAAATACAACTTTGAGTATGTTCCACCGGAATTTAGAGACCACGATCTCAAGGACAGATTTGAAGCATTGAATAGTTAATGACTGAGGACCAGATGACTTATGGGGTGACATCATACATGAAGAAAATGAAACGTCATTAAAAGAAAAGAAATAAAAGAAAAAAAAATAGAAGTCAGAAGATATTCTGAAACTTTCTGTTGACCACAGACCAGTGAAAACAAGTGAAATAAATGATTAAGTAAAATAGTTGAACAGAAGATTTGAAAGGGACACATAAGAATACAAAGTGAAATGTATGAAGACATGAAGCTAGAAACTTAAAGAGCACACTCAACATTTTTCCAGATGAAAGAACTGAAGAAAGCATTTGAACCACCAGTTTTAGTACGGACAAAGTAATAAACAACACAGGACCATGGAAAGAAGATGGAAGGAATACAGACTCATTGTATGAAAAAGAATTGATGGATGTTCACCCATTTCGAGAGGTAGCACCTGACCAAGAACCAATGCACTGAAAGCATTTTCAAAAAACAAGTTTCCAGGAACTGATGAAATTCCAGTTGAGACGTTTCAACAAATAGGTAAAACTCTCACTTGTCTATGCCAAGTAATTTAGAAGATAACTAACTGGCCAACCAACTGGAAGAGGTCTGTAATTGTGACCATTCCAAAGAATGGTGGTCC
The DNA here is from genome assembly GCA_028571685.1 of Heterohyrax brucei. Taxonomy (NCBI): domain Eukaryota; kingdom Metazoa; phylum Chordata; class Mammalia; order Hyracoidea; family Procaviidae; genus Heterohyrax; species Heterohyrax brucei. The sequence goes on from CM053143.1 coordinate 147,478,989, forward strand.
AAAATAACACAGACATTTTTGAGCAATATAATTTATGTCACACACAAGTAAAATTTTGCTAAAAATAATTAAAAAACAGTTGTAGAATTACATTGACTAGAAACTGTCAGGAATTCTAGCTGGATTCAGAAGTGTACATAAAATGAGGAATATCATTACCAATTTAGATGAATCTTGACTGAAAGCCAAGAATACAGAAAAGATATTTACCTGGCTTTTATTGAACATACTAATGCATTTGATGGTGTGGATCATAACACATTACAGATTACATTGTGAAGAATGACATTCCAGAATACTTAACTGTGCTTATGAGGAATCTGTATGGACCAAGAGGCAGTCTTTAATACAATAAGGGGACACTGTGTGGTTTAAAATCAGGAAAGGTGTGTCTTGGGATAGCAGCCTTTCACCATACTTAATTTGATCTGTATACTGAGCAAATAATCTAAGAAATTGGGCTACATGAAAAAGAATGCTGCTTTAGAATTGGAGAAAGACTTATTAACAATCCACTATTTGCAGACTACATACTTTGCTTACTGAAAGCGAAGAGTATTTAAACATCCCAGACCATATCCTTTGGTATGGATTACACCTCAACACAAATACTGAATACAATGTGCCAGAAAAAGTACAGCTAGAATGCTCCTTAGAGGTGAAGACACCAAGACTTGGTTTCCCGTATTTTGGTCGCATTATCAGCCCCTGTCTCTGAAGAAGGATGTCGTAGATGGTAAAGTAGAAAATCAATGAAAAAGAGGAAAACTCTCAGTGTTGTTCAAAGAAAGTGACAACTGTGAGGATGACACATGCAGACAATATTTTGTTCTATTGTACATAGGGTCACCATGAGTCAAAACCAACTCAACAGCATGTAGCAACAGGTGTCAAAGAACGTTACACATCCCAGCATATTCTGGAGTTTAGTAGGTGGATAGGCTAGAGTCAGAAGACTTAAATTTAGCTGAGCTGACACTAACTAACTAGAGAACCAACCCTTTTTCCTGCCCTAATCTATATGATCATCCCAAGTAACTTCTAGAACTGTGTCTCTCAGTTTACTGTGTTTGAACAACCCGTATGGGAAACATACGAGATGCTTATTAAAAAAAAATACAGATATACTTAAGTACATCTCTATGAATGCATCCCACAATTTAGTTAAAGAACATTAACAAGAATAAGGAGCAGAATATTATAGTGGTGGTGGGGGTGGGATGGGGAAAGAAGACATTGTGGATTGAGAGAGAGAACGGTTGAACTCAAGCCTAGAATCTGTTACTTGCTAGCTGTATAACCTGGGGCAGTCCACTTAATTCTTCACTAAACCTCCATTGTTCCACCTCTGAAATGGGGATAACAATGACTACAATCAATGCCAACCACTGCATTAAACATTCAGTAAGAACCTGCCCTTTACTTTCAAGTCGGTTTCATGCTGGCTCATAGCAACCCTGTGGGATAGGGTAGTACTGCTCCAGAGGGTTCCCAAGGCCATAAATCTTTATGAAAGCAGACTACTATGTGTTTCTCCTGTGAGGTGGCTGGTGAGTTCAAATTACTAACTTTCAGGTTGGAAGCTCAGAGCTTAACCACTACACCAACCACGGCTCCTCTCTATAAGGACAGTCATGTATAAATGCTTTGTAGAAACAAGTATCTTGATTACTATGAAGTAATATTTTATTACTCCTTTAAAAGTGATAAAATAATATATTTCATAAATGCAAACTTATAAATTTGAGAAACTTTTTATTCAATGTTTCCACAACTCATAACAACTTTATAGGACAGACTACAACTGCTTCATAGAGTTTCCAAAGAGTACTGGGTGGATTTGAACTGCCAACTTTTTGGTTAACAGACATAGCACTTAACGACTTCAGCACCAGGGATTCCTTGTATTGCACATACTATCTGTTCAAAATACAGAGCAATATGGAATATGTCTTTATTTTCATCTGCTGCAGATGCTGAAATCGTGTCATTGTAGAGAATTTTGATTCTACTCTCCTTTAGAATGCAAATTCTGCTTGTGAAAAGGAATGCTTTGAATATGAATTATTAATGAGATTGTATAACAGGGGAGGTCAAGGCTGAGAAAGACTACATTAGGAGGCAAAATAGGCCTTCAAAGTGATACTAAAAAAGACAAATTTTGCTTACTTCACACTTGATCTCTTTGTTAATTTAGTGATTGGAAAACAACCAATACAAACGCACACACAGATCACACACTTACACTTCAGTGGAAATTGGAAATAGCTAATTAGTGCAGCATTAGAAAAACTGGACAAATTGACTGTAATTAAGCTAAAACAGTAGAGGTAAAGGCAGTATTACAACCAGTGCCAAAATACATAAAAAATTCTTTATATGCTTGGTGTCTGATACAGGAAATGAAGGGGATAAAATTATACTGTACAGGATGTTTATTTTATCCTTACATACTTCTTTTCTTTTTAGCTGATGGCTAACTATGACCCCTGTACTGCAAAACTTACAGTGCTGAGAAAGTGGCTTTAAAATACTTGGTGTTTTTTCAGTTCCATGTTCTTACCTGCAACTGTGCTCTTGTCACTTATGAGACATCAGTCCTTTGTAGACTTAGCAGTAGCTTTTCATCCTTACTATCTTGCTTAATTGTCACCTCTCAGTGAGGTTTTTGGAAACTCTTTCAGAAAGTATTGGCTGAACATAGATAACAACTGAAAGATTTTTACTGTTTTATTCTTTATGCAAAACCCTTTGACTGTATAATAGCAAATTATGGATAACACTGTGAATAATGGGGATTCCAGAACATTTAACTGTGCTCATAAGGAATCTGTACGTAGACGAGAAGGCAGTGGTTAGAACAGAACAAGGGCAAGTTGCTGGTTGAGAATCAGGAGAGATATGTGTTAAGGTTGTGTCCTTTCACCATACTTATTCAATGTATAGCCCGTATATACTGAGCAAATAACCATGGAAGCTGGAAGAGCATCAGGATTGGAGGAAGACTTGTTAACAACCTGTGATATTCAGATGACATAACTTTACTTGCTAAGAGTGAAGAGGTCTTGAAGCACTTACAAATGACGATCAAAGATTACAGCCTTCAGTATGGATTACATCTCAACATAGACATAACAAAATCTTCACAACTGGACTAATAGGGAACACTATGATACATGGAGAAAACAGTGAAGTTGTCAAAGATTTCATTTTACTTGGATTCATAATAAATGACCATGGAAACAGCAGTCAAAATACCAGACAATATGCAGTGGGCAAATCTGCTGCAGGAGACCTCTTTAAAGTGTTCGAAAGCAACGATGTTCCTTGCAGGACTATGATGTGCCTGACCCAAGCCATGGCATTTTCAGTCACCTCACATACATGTGAAAATGGGACAATGAATAAAGAAGAATGAAGAAGAATTGACACTTCGGAATTATGGTGTTGGTGAAGAATATTGAGGAGACCATGGGCTACCAGAAGAATGAACAAATCTATCTCGTAAGAAGTATAGCCAGAATACTCCTTAGTAGCCAGGATGACAAGACTTCATCTTACATACAATGGACATGTTATCAGGAGGGATCTATCCCTAGAGAAGGACACAGTACTTGGTAAAGTGTCAGTGAAAAAAAGAGGAAGACCCTTAACAATAGGAATTGACACAGTAGTTGCAACAACGGGCTGCAGCATAACACCAATTTGTGAGTATGACACAGGACTGGAAAGTGTTTCATTTTGCTGTACATAGAGGCACTATGAGTTGTAACCAATTAAATGGCCGCTAACAACAACATCAGAGAGCATTAATGGTTCTCTGTTTTACGCTATGTAACATTGCCACCTCTGTAAAAGTGTTCATCATCTTGTAGTTCATTGTTTTTTCCTCATCCACATCCTTTTGCATCTCTAGTACGCAAACTCCTAGAGAGTTGGAAAATCAGCTCTGCCTTTTTGTGTTCCTAGAACTTAGCAGCCAGAACAGCATGTGGTAAGTTTTCAAAGAATAATTAATGAAAAAAAATATTCAAATTATTGCAGTTTTATACATATCTTTACAACTATGAAACTTTGTTTTCACAAGGCACCACTCTTTTGCATTCCAACTGATGAGTAATTTGTATATTTTATTACATATAAGTTGGTTATCCCATTTTTTATCACAGGATAAAGTTAAGACTGCCACATGCTTCTTTTCTTCATGTGAACAACCTTGTAATTTTGGCTAGATTTTATTTTCACATCATTTTATCATTGAGATTATATTCCTTTGTCATAATGTCAATAAATTTCAATTTAATTTTTTTATAGGCATTCAATTAGAGATTACCCTTTAGGTATTCTTTTTTATCACCTTTTTCTGAATCTTCAATCTTCTAATAGAAATTACTTTCAAGAATGCCAAATAAGACTTCCTTGTCAAAAAATGTTAGCTGCCTCGGACCACTGAATATCATTTTGTCTTTATGTACTATCTGGTTCATCATAACAAAATGATATTATCATGTTTCTGAAAAATGGTATTATAGGTAAGAGAGACAGTTCCCATGTTTTGAAGACTTAACAAATAAATATGCATTATAGAATATTAGTAATGAATTAATATTTTCCTTTTCTGAAGGGTGTTTTGGTAAAATTCATCATTTCTAATGTTAGATCTTTAGTTATATCATTGAACTTAAATATTTTAGATATGTATAATATATACATTACACATAGATTTCAGTAGACAGGATACTTCTTTTTTTCAAAATTGATGTCCTTATCCAAATACACCATTCTTAAAGTATTAGAGATTTAAATATAACCTAGTTTAGTGATATTATTGATGTCTGTGGCAAGGCATCTATTCCATATTGAGCATTACTTCATGGCAGTGAATTTTTCTAGTTAAAGGCATTCAATTTCTTTTCAAAATTACATTTCTTGACCACCTGGATTTTCCCATTTTACTTTTTATAGAATGTCTTCCATTTATTGTATCCCTGGGTCAGGGATAATCCATTGTCACTGAGTCAATTACAATTCACAGAGACCCTATAGGTCAGAGTAGAACTGCCTTGAAAGTAAAATTTTCAAAGAATGCCTGGAGGATCTGAAATGCTGACCCTTTTGTTATCAGTCATAGTGATTAGCCATTATGCCATCAAGGTTTCTGGACCAGGGATGGATTACCTAGTAAACAAGGTAGAACTGGGCTTACTGGTTCTTACTACTCTGTAGTGCATAATTCTGCCCATTTTTCACTATATCACAAAGTACCTTGCTTACTGCAAACGTGTGTGTACCTTGCTTATAGGTTAATCTGCTCCTGCATTGGTGAAACCTCTTTTTCATACACCTATATGATAAATTATGGCTAACATTTCAGAGAATGGGAATCCCAGAACACTTAAGTGTGCTCTTAAGGAATCTGTATATAGATCAAGAAACAGTTGTGTGAGCAGAACAAGGGGATGCTGCATGTTTTAAAGTCAGGAAAGCTGTGTGTCAGAGTAGTATCCTTTCACCATACCTTTACAACTTGTATGCGGAGCTAATAATCTGAGAAGGTGGATTACACAAAGAAGAATGAGGCATCAGGATTGAAGGATGACTTGTTAACAACCTGCTTTACACAGGTAATAGGGCCTTACCTGCTGGAAGTGAAGAAGTTTTGAAACACTAACTGATGAAGATCAGTGACCACAGTCTTTGGTATGGATTGCACTTCAATATTAAGAAAACAAAAATTCTTACAACTGGACCAGTAAGCAAAATTGTCATAAATGGAGAAAGGATTAAAGTTGTCAAGGATTTCATTTTACTTGGTTCTACAATCAACACCCATGGAAGCAGCAGTCAAGAAATCAAATGACACATGGCACTGGGAAAATAAGCTGCAAAAGGTCTCCTTTAAAGTATTGAAAAGTAAAGAAGTCACCTAAAAGACTGAAGTGCACCTGACCCAAGCCATGGTATTTTCACTTGCATCATATGCATGAGGAAAAAGCTGAATGATGAACAAGGAAGACAGAAGAAGAATAAATACCTTTGAATTGTGGTGTTGGAGAAGAATGTGGAATGTACCATGATCCACCAAAAAACAAACAGACCTGTTCTGGAAGAAGCACAATCAGAGTGCCCCTCGGAAGCCAAGATGGCAAGACTGTATCTTACACACTTTGGACATGTTGTCAGGAAGAGCCAGTCCCTGGAGAAGGACTTCACGCTTGGTAGAGTGCAGGGTCAGTGAAAAAGAGGAAGACCCTTGACAAGATGGATTGACAAAGTGGCCGCAACAATGGGCATAAGCATAAAAATGATTGTGGACATGGTGCAAGACCAGACAGTGTTTCGTTCTATTGTACGTAAGGTTGCTGTAAGTCAGAACTGACTCAATGGCACCTTACAATGGCAACATAGGGTTGTATCTGTGAATGTTCATCCCTTGTTCCTGTAGGACACATAATTAAAATCAGTGTGAAAAAGAAGAAAATGGTAGTTGTTGTGTAATTGTTACAGAGAATCAATTCATAGGGTCCGTTTAACAACTTCCCCTTGTCCTTTGGAAACTCTCAGTAACAATTTAGAAGGAGTTGGATAGAGACCAAAGTTTCTGAAGAGCAAGTAGGACAGAGTCAGATAAATACATTTCTACAGCTCCTCTTGAGAGTGTGTTTTCTTCCAAGGTTGGCATATCCTGAAATAAGGGCTACATGTTAAAGGTCATTTCAGGGTTCAAAAATAGTTACGTTATATATAAAATGCAAATAGCTATGCTTAGGAAACTGATTTATCTAAGAAAATTGTATTCTATGAATATATGGGAAGAAAAAGGAATCTTGCAAATGCAGTTATTGAGTGCTTGACTGTTACTGAAAAGTTCAATGGTAAGAGCCTGCTGCTAGTGAAAGCTGTTGTTGTTAGGTGCCAGTAAGTTGGTACTGACCTATGGTGAACCTATGTAGAAAGAACTTAACACTACCCTGTCCTGCACGATGACCACAGTCACTTTTATGCTTGATATCATTGTGGCAGGCGCGGTGTCAATCCACCTCATTGAAGATCTTCCTCTTTTTGGCTGACTCTCCACTTTACCAAGCATGATGTCCTTCTCCAGGGACTGATCCCTCCTGACAATATGTCCAAAACATTTAAGATGTAGTCTTGCCATCCTTGATTCTAAGGAACACTCTGGTTGTACTTTTTCCAGGACAGATAAGTTTGTTCTTTTGGCAGTCCATGGTATATTCAATATTCTTATACAACACCACAATTCAACGGCATCACTTCTTCTGTCTTCTTCATTAACTGTTCAGCTCTCACATGCATATGCCATGGCTTGCTTAGGTACACCTTAGTCTCCAAGGTGGTATCTTTACTGTTCAACACTCCAATACTTCAGGGAGGTCTTTTGCAGCAGATTTTCCCAGTGTAATGTGTCTTTTGATTTCTTGACTGCTGCTTCCATGAATATTGATTATGCAACCAAATAAAATGAAATCCTTGACAACTTCAATCTTTTCCCCATTTATCATGATGTTGCTTAGTGGTTCAGCTGTGAGGATTATTTTTGTTTTCTTCATGGTGAGATGCAATCCATACCTATGGCTGTGAGCAATCCATAGTGAAGGCTGACCTTCATCAGTAAGTATTTCAAATCCTCTTCACATTCAGTAAGCAAGGTTGTGTCATCTGTCTAATGCAGATTGTTAATGAGTCTTCCCCCAATCCTAATATCCCACTCTTCTTATTATCATCTCACTTCTTGGATTATTTGCTCAGCATACAGATTGAAAAGGTATGGTGAAAGGGCATAACCCTGACATGCACCTTTCCTGACTTTAAACCATGCAGACTCCCCTTCTTCTGTTCCAGTGATTGCCTATTGATCCATGCACGGATTCCTCATGAGCACAATTAAGTGTTCTGGGAGTCCCATTCTCTGCAATGTTGTCCGTAATTTGTTATGATCCACATAGGCAAATGCCTTTGTATAGTCAAGAAAATGTAGGTAAACATCTTTCTGGTATTTTCTACTTTCAGTCAAGATCCATCTAACATCAGCAATGATATTCCTGGTTTTATCCTCTCTTGAACTCGGCTTGAATTTCTGGTAGTTCTCTGGCAATATACCACTACTGTAACCACTTCTGAACGATTGTTATCAAAATTTTACTTGCTTGTGATATTAATGATATTGTTTGATAATTTCCACATTTGGTTCATTTGGTTGGATCACCTCTCCTGGGAATAGGCATGAATGTATATATTTTTTCCTGATCAGTTGGCCAGGTAGCTGTTCTCCAACATTCTTGGCATAGATAAGTAGACACTTCCAGTGCTGCATCCATTTTTTGAAACATCTCAATTGATATTCCATCAGTTCCTAGAACCTAGTTTCTCACCAATGTCATCAATGCAACTTTGGCTTCTCTCTTCAGTACCAGTAGTTCCTGATCATATACCATGTCTTGAAATGGTTAAATGTCAATCAGTTCTTTTTGGTATGAGTTCTAACAAGTAAGTTCATGAGCTCATCCTAGAAAAAGTGCTACATACTTCATTGCTGAATATCACTATGGTCACTTTTGAAATACTTCTCTTGAGAAACTATGCAGTGATATCAGCACCTAGTCCACCCTTGAAAGTAATTTTGGAACTCATTTTTCTGGAATGGACATCAGAACTGTTGTCATATCATCCTTGATGTCCTGAGTGTCACAAAAAATGTCTTCCTTTCAATATTTCCTTTATCTTCAGGTAAAGAAAAATGCCATTGGGGCCAGATCAGGTGAGTAGGGACAGTGTTCTAGTAGAGTTATTTGTTTATTGTCTAACAATTCCCTCATAGACAGTGCTGTGTAAGCTGGTGCATTGTCGTGATGCAAGAGCTGTGAGATGGTGAAAAGTTTAGGTCATTTTTGTCTAACTCTTTCACATAGTCTTTTCAGCACTTCCAAATAATAAACTTGGTTAATTGTTTGTCCAGTTGGTACAAATTCATAATGAACAATACATCTGATATCAAAAAAGTTTAGCAACATCATTTTGACTCTTGATTTAAACTGATGAAACTTCTTTGGTTGTGGAGAATTGGCTGATTTCCATTGTGCACTTTAATGCTTTTTTTCAGAGTAATATAGGTACATCCATGTTTCATCGCCAGTGATAACATGACCCAAAACATCATTTGTCTCGCTAAGTGGTCTTGGAAAACTCCGACTCTCCTCTGCTTTTGTTCTTCAGTGGGCTCCTTTGCGACCGTTTTTGCACATAGCTTTCTTATGCCAAGATTTTCAGTTAAGATTTTTCTGTTTCTCTATTGATGTTTACTTACTCTGCTATGCTTCTGACAGTCAGCCTATGGTTTTGAAGTACAATTTGATGAATTTTTGCATTGTTTTCATCAGTTCTGCTAGTTACTGTCTGCCCTGACATATTTTCATCAGTGATGCTTTTTCTCCTCTCAGAAAAATGTTTGATTCATTGGTACACTGCTGTTTCCCTCATGGCATTATCCCAATAAGCTTGGACTAATGTGTCCCTGATTTCACTTCCACTCTCTCCAGGTTTAACAAGAAATTTAACCTCTGTTCATTGCTCTAATTCCAACATTTTCATGATGGCACATACAAACACACATCAACAATAATGAATGTCACTCAGCAAGACATTGCCATATGTCGATGGAAACACAACTGCGAGTCACTGATATACCAATGTTAAGAAACCTTACCTAGTTGTTTGTACAGTGCTGCCAGCACAAGCACCTGGTGGAAAGTTTGTGAACTTTATTGTCAGATGTCAGATAATGACTGTATTGCTCCCTGTTTCTTTTGACGTTTCCTGTGTCTTTTGATACTTTCCCCACAGAATCCTTCAGTACTGCTGTCAGTGTGACATCATGTCTTTCTTTTGCTTTGGCTACTGAATGTCCAAGAACAAGTTTCAGAGTCTCTTCTGACGTTCAATTTGGCCTTTTCTTTCTTTCTTTCCTGCCTTTTTAATGACATCTTGCTTTTTTTCACGTATGATATTTTTCACATATGATATCATATTCACATATGATATTTTTAATGTCATTTCACAACTTCTTTCTTCTTTGTTTCCAACTCTTGCATTCCAATCACCAGTAATTATCAAAGCATCCTGATTGAATGTTCGATCAGTCCCAGACTGCAGAAGCTGGTGAAAATCTTCAGTTTCTTCATTTTTGGCCTTAGTAGTTGGTACATGAATTTGAATAATAGCTGTATTAACTTGTCTTCCTTCCAGGCTTATGGATATGATCCTATAGTGATAGGATTGTACTTCATTGTACTTGTACTTGTACTTCATTGACAGCATTGTACTTCAGGACAGACATTGAAATGTTCTGTTTAGTGATGAATGTAACATCATTCACCCTAAAGTTTTTATTCCTTGCATATCAGACTATATGATTGATTCAAAATGGCCAGTACCAGTCCATTTCAGCTCATGAATGCCTAGTATATTGATATTTATGCATTCTATTTCATTTTTGATAGTTTCTGATTTTCCTGTATTCATACTTCCATGTTCTGATTATTAATGGATATTTGTAGCTGTTTCTTGTCATTCTGAGTCATGCCATTCAACAAATGAAGGTCTAAAGGCTTGACTCCATTTATGTCATTAAGGTAAGCTCTACTTTGAGGAGGCGGCTCTCCCCTAGTCATCTCTGAAGATGACCAGGGCCCTCATTTTCTGGCACTGTATGTGACAATGTTGCACTGCTATTTGTAGTGTCTTCTCTAGCTAATTCTTTTCAGAAGTAGACTGCCAGGACATTCTTCCAAGTCTGCCTTAGTCTGTAAGCTCAACTGAAACCTGCCCACCGTGGGTAATCCTGCTGGCATCTGAATATTGGGGGCATAGCTTCCAGCATCATAACAACACACAAGCCCCCATACTATAATAAACTGACAAGTAAGTGGAGGTCTGCAAATGTTACAACCTTGCAAACTCTGTGAGGGAAATTCTACTAGGTCTTATATGAATGCTGTGATTCAGACTCAATTCAGCGATCACGGGTGTATGGCGAGGAGGTTTTCCTATGAGGTGAAACAAACAACAAACTCCAAGATATTCACAGGTGAATTCTTTTGAGGTTGCCACTCCATTCCAGGAATATGGGCAGAATTTTGAGGTTGCCACTCCATTCCAGGAATATGGGCAGAATTACTGATAATGGGCTATTGCTTTAGGTGAGGTAATTGGGAAGGCAGTAAAGCTTTGGATGGTATACTCAGCTCTGTGTATTCTTTCCATCTCCTTCATATCCTTCCTGATTTGTTGAATATTTTGCCCAGAGAAACCTTCCATTTTACAACTCAAGGCTTGAATTTTTATTTCAGTTCTTTCAGCTTGAGAAATATCGACAGTGTTCTTCACTTTTGGTTTTCTAACTCCAGGTCTTTGCACATGTCATTATATTACTTTACTTTTTTCCTTTTTAGCCACCTCTTGACATCTTCCATTCAGCTCTTTTACTTCATCATTTCTTCAATTCACTTTAGCTTCTCTGTACTCAAGGGTAAGTTTCAAATTGTCTTCTGACAGCCACTTTGGTCTTTTCTTCCTTTCATTTTTTTTAGTGACCCTTTACACTTTATGATGTCCTTACAACTTGTCTGATCTTCAGTCATAAGTGTTCAGTATGTCAAAACTATTTCTGAGATGGTCTCAAAATGCAAGTGGCATGCGCTCAAGGTCATACCCTGGCTCTTATGAAACTGTTTTAATTGTCTCTAGCTTCACCTTAAACTTGTGTAGGGGCATTTGGTTTGCCCTGCAGTCAGCCCCTGACTTTCCTCTGAATAATGGTATTGAATTTCTCTATGATCTCTTTCCAAAGATGTAGTTGACTTGATTCCTTTGTATTTCACTGGATGAGAGCCACATGTATAGTTACTGTTTACATTGTTGAAAAAATGTATTTGTAACAAAGAAGTCATCAGTCTTGTAAAATTCTATCATAGGATCTCAGGCATAATTTCTATCATCAAGGTCATGTTTTGAAACTATCAATCCTTTTCTTTGTTTCCAGCATTCATATTCCAATTGCCAATAATTATCAATGCCTCCTAATTGTATGTTTGATCAATTTCAGGCTGCCAGCCAAAGCCAGCCAAGTGCTGTCGAGTTGGATAATTATTAAAATCTCGAATTCCTATCAATTAGTCAACATAATTTAGCAGCAAATTAAAATAAGAAAAAGTAGACCATGAATCAAAGAGCACTTATCTCAGGAATGCAAGAATAATCAACAGCAGAAAATATAAGACAGTAATATGTCTTATCATACTAACTGACTACAAAAAAAAAGCAGAAACGATAATCTGTACACAGTAAAATGTTTTCTTAATTGTAAGTGTCTGACTGGGATTTTTTTTTTAAGTAAATGAATCCTTAAAAAACTGGGAACAAAAAGAAACTTTCTTAATCAAATGAAAGTGATCTTCGTAACCCCATTCACATCATCCCTAACTGTAATATAAATACAGTTTGTAATATAGTATTACAAACAAACACAAACCAATACCAAGCATATTTAATAAAGTAATTTGAAAATTTCCTTTTAATATTAAGAATTTGGTCAAAATGGTGATATGTTTCTGCTATTTAATGCAGTATTTGAAGTTCTGTCCAATAAAATACAAAGAATAATGCAGGTATGCACACTGAAAGGATGAAAAAAAGTTTAGCATTTGTAAGTAATCTATCATTTACAAAGAGAACCTCACTTAATCAGCAGATAAACTATTAGAAATATTAAGTCCTTGAAGCAAATTCAAAATGTAAAAATCAATACCATTTCTTTGTAATGTCAATAAATATTTAGAAATTAAACAGAAAATAAAGCACTTGCAATCACAATAAAGACTATGAAGCTACTAGAAAGTAACTGCCTAATTCCTGAGGTCAAATATTTAGAATTCTTTTCTAATTACTTGTTTTCCTCTTCTCTTCATATCTAATTCACCACATTCTAAAATATTTCTAGTTATTCTATTACTCCCAACCTTGTCGAAACCACTATCATGTCTAAACTTTTGCTCAACGTTGCCATGAGATACAGCATTAATAATTGATGGAGTAGGAGAATATATTTGCAATACTTTATAAAATTAAATTCTTCATTTTAGAGTGATTGTATTTTTGCCAAAAAAAATTTGCAAAGGTAACACAGAGACTTTCTGTACAACTGACAACCAGTTTCCTCTGTTGTTAACATTTTAGTGTGATACACTTAATACATTTGGTAAACTGATATTACCGTATGAAATTTGTTGATGCTGTTGTTAGGCCACATTTAGTTGATCCTGACTTACAATAACACTATGAAATACAGTTGGAAAACTGTCCCCATTCTGTTTTTCTTGGCTAGTATCTTCATGGAAGCAGATTTCCAGTTCTTTCTCAGAGTCCCAGGGTGTGACTCACTCAAATACTTAGCTGTTTATGACACTAGGATTCCTGAAATAAACACATCAATATATGTAATATAAATAATATTGACACTATTCAGTCCAGCAGAACCTATGCAAGATGCCACGTTACATTTAGTCTTTGTATCTCCATAGGCTCCTTTAGTCTGTGACAGTTTCTCAGACTAATCTTGTTTTAGGTGACTTTAGCACTGGTGAATACTGGTTATTTTGCGGAATGTATTTCATATGGGTATGACTGATATTTTTCCAGTGATTAGTGTTAGAGATTTTTGGATGCAATGGGTTTTGCTTAATCGAAAGTATGTAGAGGAAAAACCGGAGAGAGGAGGAGAAAGAAAAGGAAAAGTTTATTTGTGTCCTGGGTAGCTTTACAGAGTTCAGGGTTGGGGGTAGGGGGGTGGGGGGCACCTGCAAAACCAAGCACTGCCTGGGGGGTTGGGGGTTTATAAAGGGGGCGGGCGGACCTTATTGAAGACAGCCCTGAAAACAGCCCAGTGAGGATGAGAATGTTGTCCATGTAAAGTAGCCTATAGGGTTTTGGATGATTAAAGTTACTTAATTAGCATAAGGGGTTTATAAAGGGGGTTTCATTTCAGTGGAGTTGAGCCTATGGGAAAGGAGTGATAGCTAGTCGGTCCCGCGCAGCTCTTCTCATTTGAATGGAATTTCAGGAATAGCTGGCAGACAAAACGTTTGGATTCCGGCAGCTCCCAGAATGGCTGGGGGGTGGGGGGGGGCAGCTTGGGTTTCAGCCTAACAATTAGAGTGAAGTTGTGTGTATTGAAAAAGGAAGACCACAGAGATGAAATGCCATCCTCATTGCAACCCTTTCATATATATGAGTATGTGTAGCTACTACTCATATTTCCCTCCTATGGGGTTTATAAGTATGCTTTTGTAACATTTTAGCATACTGTCACAGATTGAGTTGTGTTCCCCGCAAAATGTATGTATCAGTTTGGCTGGGCTATGATTTCTGGTACTGTGTGAATTTCTTATATGTTGTAAATTGCCTCTATGATGTTAATAAGGGAGGACAGGCAGAAGTCGTGTTGGTGAGGTAGGACTTAATCTATAAGATGGTATCTTGGGATATAAAGGCTATAAAGAGACCTCGTACCACCAGGAAAGAAACACTAGGAGCAGAGTGCATCCTTTGGACCAGCGATCCTTGCGCCTCTGAAGCTCCCAGTGCAGGGGAAGAGTGATGACAAGGACCTTCCTCCAGAGCCAACAAAGACATCCACTAGAGCTGATGCCCTAAATTTGGACTTTTGGCCTACTTTTCTATGAGAAAATAAACTTCTCTTTGTTAAAGCCATCCACTTGTGGTATTTCTGTTATAGCAGCACTAGATGACTAAGACACATATCTTAGCATCAGGGCAAGGAGTTATGCAACTGAGTAAACTGGAAGGAAGTTCATCAGCACTGTGTTGTGCTGAAAGTTACTGCAGAAGGAGCTGCAGCAAGAGGCGTAACTGTTAATGACCTTTGTCTCTTTTTCCATCTGCACAGTGAGATAAAGCTTGTATCCACATTCTAAATACATTCATTGTGTTATTTGGAGGGTGCAGTTTAGGTATTAGACAATATTAAATGCATAACTTATTTTCAGGAGAAACACTGTAAACATGCATCCTTTATGTAATTCAAGTTCGTAGATACAAATAAGTACCAATTACATTTTCTTGTCCCTTTGGAATTCTAAACAACAAGGTAAGCTTTGTAAGAAGACCTGTGATTTTCCATGTGTCATTGGGTAGGTACAGTTTTTGAGATTAGGTAACATTCTTATGAAAAACTTATTTTTAAGAGAAATACAGTGTAATTACACACTGTAGTATGCCTGACATTCTTCATGCGTGTTTTGCATAGTTTTGCAGCATGAGGCAATTTATTAAATCTAGGTCTTTGCACAATTAATTATAATACTTTATTTTTCTCTTCTTGAAATCTTTTGTTCAGCTCTTTTAATTCGTTTCTTCTATTCACTTTACCTACTCTAAGTTCAAGAACAATTTTCAAAGTCCCTTCTGACATTCGTTTTGGTCCTTCTTCTTTCCTGTCTTTTAATGATCTTTTACTTTCTTAATTTATTATGCCTTAATGTTATTCCACAACTCATCTGGTCTTAAGTCATCCATGTTCAGTGTTTAAAATGTGTTCTTGAGATAGTCACTAAAGTCAGATGGAATCTCCTCAAGGCCTTGCTTTGGCTCTTGTGGACTTTTAAAAAATTTATTCAGGTTTACCTTGAATTTGCATAATGTACAAATGTTTTTATGGTTTATTTTGGCATTATAGTAATGATGAAATCTAGCATTTATGTAATGACTTAGTTTGGCATTTACGCAATGATGCAATCATCCTCCATGATGACATCTGATGTCATTAGTCAATCAGTTGCTGTGGATCCTTGTCATCATCTGAACATGGATTCTTGGAACTTGAGCCAGCAACCTGCTGATAAACCTGCTGACCATGGCTTCATCAACTGCAACATCATGTGAGTCAGTGGAAGCTTCCAGCCTCATCTTGTAATTACCATTTTGTTTTGTTTTTTAAATAATTTATTGTGCGTTAAGTTGTAATTCACATTCCAAGTCAATTTGCTATGTGCAATTCTAGCTTCTCTCCCCACTCTGTGACAGCACACTACTACTTTCCACCCTGTATTTCTCTTATCCTCTTATCCATTCAGCCAACTCCTGTCCCTTTCTACCCTCTCATCTCTTTGCCAGCATGACTCTATATCATGTGGTCCAGTTTGACCTTTGTCTGAAGAGTTGGCTACAGCACTGTTTCAAGCTCTGGGCTAACATTGATTCCAGAGGCCATGTCCTAAGAGTACCCTCCAGTCTGATGGACCATCAGGCGTGATCTTTTAATATAATTCTACTTCTACACCTATTTTTACCCCACTACATCAGGGTCTTAACTTTGTGTCCCCTGCCAGGTCAGTCATTGTTGTTGCTGGGCACCATCTGGTTCCTCTGGCTCCATGCTGATGTTGTCTTGGATCACATGGCACTTTCTGTCCCTTGGGCTCATATTTTCCTCATAACTTTGATGTCCTTCATTTTGCTCTACTCCAAGTAAATTGAGACAAATTGGTGCTAATTAGATGGCCACTTGTTAGTTAAGACCCCAGATACCACTCACCAAAGTGATATGCAGAACATTTTCTTAAAAACAAAACAGAATAAACTTAGTTATGCCAATTAGCCTTGATGCCCCCTGAAACCATGGTCCCCAGATCCCTGTCACTGCTACTCTGTCTTCAAAATGTTGAGTTACATTTAGGAAACCTTTTAACTTTTGATGTAGTTCAGCTATGCTAACCTCCCTTCTATTGTATGCTACCACTGCCTTCACTTAATCCAATTCCTATCTATTATTTAAGCTATGAATAGCCCTTTTCTTTCCATCTTCCCCCTTATAACCATCAAAGATTATTTTCTTCCGTGCTTAAATCTTAGGTCCTTGTAATAGTGATCTTATACAATATTTGCCCTTTTGCAACTGACTAATTTCCCTCAGCATAATATCTTCCAAATGATTCCATGTTATGAGAAGTTTCCTAAGATCATCGTTATTCTATATCACTCAGTAGTATTCCAATGTGTAAACATACCATGGTTTGTTTATCTGTTCACCTGTTTATGGGACTTAGGTTGATTCCATCTTACTGCTGTTGTGGATAGTGCTGCAACAAACATTGATACGCCTGTGTCTGCTTGTGTGACAGCCCTTGTTTCTCTAGAATATATTCTAAAAAGTGGGAGTGCTAAATCATATAGAATTTCTATTTTTAGCTTTTTAAGCAAGTAGCACATCAATTTCTAAAGTGGCTGTATCATTTTATATTTCCATCAACGGTGCAGAAGATTTCCTTGCAGTCTCTCCACAACCTCTCCAACATCTATTACTTTATGTTTTTTGGATTAATCCAGCCTTGTTTTTGTCTCACTTAGTTTTGAGTCAGATTTCTTTAACGGCTAATGATTGTAAACATTTTATAATGTTTCTGTTAGCCACCTGGATGTCGTCTTTAGTGAAGTGCCTGTTCATATACTATGACTATTGTTAAATTGGGTTATTTGTCTTTTTGTTGTTGAGATTTTGTAGTACCTTGTTGATTATGGAAATTAGATGCTAATCAGATTTCTGGTAGCCAAAAACTCTTCCCGAGTCTGTAAGTAATTTTTTTTTTACTCTTGGAGAAGTTTTTGGGTGAATATGTGTTTGATTTTTAGGAGTTCCCAGTTGTTTATTTTCTCTTCTGGTGATTGTGCATTGTTAGTAATATTTTGTAGTCTGTTTATGCCACATGATAGAGCCCCTACCATTGTCCCTATTTTTAGTTCTGTGATCTTTATGGTTTTAGATTTTTACATTTAGGTCTTTGATCCAGTTTTCCTGCATGGTATGAGATTTGGGTCTTGTTTCATTTTTTCTGCAGATGGATATTCAGTTATACTAACCTCACTTATTGAATAGAATGCCTTTTTCCTAGTTTGTAGACTTTGGATCTTTGTCAAATATCAGCTTCTTGTAGTTAGGTATTGTTATATTTGGATTCTCAATTCTGTTCCATTGGCCTATGTATCTATTTTTGTACCAGTATCAGACTGTTTTGCCTACAGTGGCAATGTAATAGGTTCTAAATTAAGGTAGTGTGAAGCCTTGCACTTTGTTCTTCTTCAATAATGACTTCTCATTTCATATGAAGTTGGTGATATGTTTCTCTATCTCATTAAAAAATGCATTTAGAATTTGTACCAGGATTGCATTATAACTGTAGATTGATTTGGGTGGACTAGACATTTTCACAATACTAAGCTTCCTATCCATGAACAAGGTGGGTATCTCCACTTATATGGGTCTCTTTTGGCTTCTTGAAGTACAATTTTGTAGTTTTCTTTGTATAGGTCTTTCACATCTCTGGTTAGATTTATTAGGTATTTTAGATATCTAAGATATTCTTAGATATTTTATCTTTGGGGGGCTATAGTAGATGGTATTGATATGGTAATTTCCTCTTTGATGGTCTCTTTGTTGGCATAAAGGAATCCAACTGATTTATGTATCTTTGTTTTGTATCCTAATACTTTGCTAAATTCTTCCATTAGTTCCAGTAGTTCTTTGAAAGTTCTTCAGAGTTTTCTTTGCATAAGATCATGTCATCTGCAAATAGAGATACTTTTATTCTTCCTTACTAATGTGGACCCTTCATTTCTTAATCTTGCCTGATCATACAGGCTAAAACCTCTAAGACAGTATCGAATAAAAGTAGTGACAAGGAGCATCTTTTGTTCCCTTCTCAAAGGGAATGATTTTAGACTCTCTCCATTTAGGCTGATGTTGGCTGTTGGTTTCACACAGATGATCCTTATTATGTTGAGGAATGTCCTTTCTATTCCTATTTTGTTGAGAGTTTTTAACATGAATGGATATTGGACTTTGTCAAATGCCTTTTCTGTAGCAATGGATAAAACCAAGTATTTTTCATTGTTTTGGTTTACTTACGTGGTTGATTACATTAATTGTTTTTTTTTTTTTTTTTTTTTTTTTTTTAATGTTGAACCATCCCTGCATCCCTGGCATGAATCCCAGTTAGTCAAGGTGAATTACTTTTTTGATATGTTGTTGAATTCCACTGGTTAGAATTTTGTTGAGGAGAGACATTGGTCTTTAATTTTCCCTTTTTGTGCTGTCTTTACCTGCTTTTGGCATCAAGATTATGCTGGCTTCATAGGATGAGTTTGGGAGTATTCAATCTTTTCTATACTCTGCAATACCCTTAGTAATAGTGTTAACTCTTCTCTGAACAATTTGGTAGAATTCTCCAGTGAAACTGTCAGGGCTGGGGCATTTTTTAGTTGGAAGTTTTTAAATTACTTTTTCAATCTCTTCTTTTGTAATGTGTTTAATTAGTTATTATACTTCTGTTTGTTTTGGTAGGTATTGTGTTTCTAGATATTTGTCCATTTCCTCTAGGTTTTAAGGTTTATTAGATTACAATTTTTCTTAGAATTCCATCATAATTCCTTTAATTTCAGTTGGGTGTGCTGTGATTTGAGCCATCTCATTTTTTATTTGAGTTATTTACTTCCTCTCTTGTTTTTCTTTTGTCAGTTTAGCCAATAAATTTTGTTGACCTTTGGCTTTCAAAATACCAGTTTTTGGCTTTGTTAACTATTTCAATCATTTTTCTATTCTCTAATTCTTTGACTTCTGTGCCAATTTTTATTATATGATTTCTTCTGGTGCCCAAGGGATATTTTTGCTGCTCTCTTTTCACTTGCTTGAGTTATAGGGTTAATTCTTTGACTTGGCCCTTTCTTCTTTTTCTGTATGTGCATTTATAAGTTGGCTTCTGAGCACTACTTTTGCCGTTTCCCAGAGGTTCTTGTAGGATGTGTTCATTCTCGTTTGCATCTATGCATTTCCTTATTCTATCTTTGATTTCTTCTCTAGTATAGTCATTTTTGAGCAAGGTATTATTTAGTTTCATAGGCACTTGGCTATTATTTAGTTTCATGTGTTTTATTTTTATTTTTTTCTTCTCTTTCTGTTATTGATTTCTATTTTTATGGCTTTGTGGTCTAATCACTGTGTTCTGTGTCTTGGTCATGGGTTGTTACCTGTCTTTATTGATTTTTTAACCAAATGACTCCCTTTAGTATTTCTTGTAATTTTGGTTTGTTTTTTGCCAATTCCCTAAATTTCTCTTTATCTGGAAATGCCCTAACTGCACTGTCATATCTGAGAGATGATTTTGCTGGATATATAATTCTTGTCTGGCAATTGTTTTATTCTGAAGCTCTGTATGTTATGTCAGCTCATTGCCTTCTTGCCAACAATGGGCTGACAAGTCTGAGCTTAGTCTTACTGATTCTCCACTTTAGATTATTTTTCATTTATCCCTAGCCACTTTTAAAAGTGTCTCCTTATCTTTAGTTTAGGCAAGTTTCATTATAATATGCTTTGGTGTCTTTCTTTTGGGAGGGCATTCAGTGAACATCCTGGATAGGTATTTTTCTCATATTTCATGATATTAGAGAAGCTAGGGTTGCCGTGAGTCGGATAAGACTTGATGGCACTTGGCTTGTCAGAGAAATTTTCTGAGCTAATCTTGAACAATTCTCTTCTATTTTCTGTTATCCCTCTCTGTTCTGGCACTCCAGTCACTCATAGGTTATTTCTCTTCATAGAGTCCCACATAATTCTTAGTTTCTCTGGGTTTCTTTAAAATTCTTTTATATAATTTTTCCTCAAATATGTTGATGATACATGCTTTATCTTCACTCTCACCAATTCAGCCTTTCATTGCAATTCTGCTCTTTTGACTTTCTATTGAGTTTTCTAATTCTTTAATTTTATTATTAATAATCTGAATTTCTAATTCTTGCCATTATATGCTTTCCTGCAGATTGTTCAATTTGTTATTATGATCTGCTGCATTTTGCCTCATCTCTTTCCTCATCTCTTGAAGAGTTCTAAATATTAATCATTTACATTTTACTTCTGATAATTCCAGGAAATTCTCTTCCTCTGGAAAATTTGATTCTTGATTTTGGGAGCTTTTTGAAAAAATTATGGTCTGCTGTTCTAAATGATTGGAATTGACTGTTGTCCCTGAGCAATCAGTATATTATACTTATTTATTTTATGTTTGCCTGTTGTGTTCTAGCTTCTTGTTTTGAAATATCCAAATAGGCTGGTTGCATGTGATAGTTTAATTATTGTTGTCTTTGAAGTTCTAACATTTTGCTACCAGGTGATTAGAGCTATTACTATATATGGAAGCAAAGGAGTCTCTTTATTTTTCTTCTATAGATTCAGCCTAGGTGTCCAGAGAGTCAGTCACCAAGTGTGTGGTGCAGGCTCTCTCCTACTGTCCTAGACGAGCAGGGGTGATTGATATAGGCTCTGAAGTCTGGCTACAGTTGCTAACAAAAGCAGGGACTAACAGCTGTCCCTGAGTGTCTGTGAGTATGATATATCCCTTATGTTTGAATCTAGATGAGGAAACACTTCCTGCCTTGATTTTCTGGCTTAGGGGAGCTAGTAGATGTTTCCCTCCTTCCCCTAGTTTGTTAAATTTCCCACCTCTGGATCTCAGAGAATGGCTTAGGGTGGGCTTATGGAGTCCTACTTCCAGCTCAGTTAATGGCATCAGATTCCAGAGCCAGGTACAATACAGAAAAGAGAGGATGAGAATGGCTCAGGGTGGGCTTGAGGAGTCCTCCTGCCCACTCAGTTAATGGCATCAGACTCCAGGACCGGGCACAGTGCAGAGAAGCAATGGAGAATCACATGAGAATGAAGAGAGGCCTATGCCAAAGGCAAGATTTAGATTCATGCTCACAGTAGGTTACAAAGACTTAGCTTTTGACAATCTGGTGCTGTTTCTCTCTGGGTATGGAGGAGCCGCCACGCAATTTCTCCTGAAGTGGACGTGCACTAATGTCCACAACTTAACTCACCACAGTGGTCACATCTGTTTCCCAGCAGGTCAGGTTTGTGACATTTTGTGGCACTACTTGCCCTCACCCATTGCTAGTCCAATTTCTTGGCTTTCTCTTTGGCATTCAGGTCTCTTAGAATATCACATATACTGGATTTGGGTCTTTGTTGTTAGAGGAGTCATGGAAAGTGTCCATCTACTGTGCCATCCTGGATCCTTCTTGGAAATACTGTTTCCTGAAACACTCCTAGTTTTATGAAACATATAAATATGTGCCTGAATAACTTCTAGAATATTTATTTTCTTTACTCAACAATGAAAGTGATTCTGAGGAAGAAGGTGACTCTGAGGAGGAGAGTGACAAAGATGCCTTAGAGGAGCTTTTTCTTCCTGTGGAATCTGAAGCTCATTGGGCCGATAAGAAGCACAAGTACATGGTATCGGAGGATACTAATGCACTTGATGTTGCACAGGGCATAGGGTTTGAAGGGTGAGTTGGGCTTGGGTAGAGAAAAAAGAAGTAAATAATAGTAAAATATCAAATACACAGAACATAGTCTTAACAGGTTATGCTATGGGTTGAGAGTAACTGAATTCTTGAGAATCAAATGAAAAAGCAAAATATCTAAATAAAATCACGCTAACCAACCAACATGACCATTGTAAACAAAATAATAAGGTACAAATGGGAATATTTGCTATGTTGTTAAATATTAAGAGTAATATTTATATTAATGATTATCATTCTTAATTTTAATCATTCGGCAGGTATTTTTGAGCTTTAAAAGCATTGTGCCAGACTCTGCCCAGAAATGTAAAAATGCTTATTTAAACCAAACTTGGGGAGTTTTCTAAATACTTTCTTCATGTGGGTGTGAGAGTTAATATGACACATAACACAAATCGTGAAACACAACTTAAGAACAATTTATTTGCATGTTGGTCTTTTTGCTGGCTTAGACTTTTAAAGTTTACTTCTCCTAATCAATTTAAAATCTTTAGAGACAGTCCAATATTATATATTCCCTTTAGTGTCTAATACTTGATTACCTTTTAAAATATAATGATGCTATTTATAGCATCCTCGTCTGTGAAGAATGACTTTGGAAACAATTTTTGTAGATATTGCTGAAGTTTTAACTTGTACTCTGCTTCTAAATATCTTTTCTGTGAAACTTGTCAGATTCAACACTATTCTTAGATTCAAAGCTATTATTAATTTATCATTACCATGCAGCTTCTTTTTCATATGCAAAAGATTACAGTATGAAAGAGTTCTCCTTGAATGTTCTAGTTCTTGTTTTATTACTACAATAAGATAAAGTCATAAAACAAGCAAAAAAATAAATCCCTTAATACTAATTTTTATTTTATATCTTATGTAATTTCTTTCTATTGTACCTTCCAACTCTTACTTAAATACAAAATGTATTTCTTAATCTGGTTTATTGTTTTTTCAATAAATACTTTATCAGAAATCAAATTCTTTTTTACTACTTAGAATCAGAAAATATATATACATTGTAGGATACACATTTTCCAGAAGTTCTTTTTAAGTTAACTGACTATTTTTAACAGAACAAATAAAATGATAAATGTATAAAATGAGCTTGCTATCTAATGAGGTTAGTGAAAGTTCAGAATATTTTTAATAAATTGAGTAGCCATATCCGTATTTATGGAAGAAATTCCTGGATTTTGAATTTATGCAAAGAGAAAAACAACAGCAAATTTAGGTTATAGTGTTGTTCTTTAGTAATCATTTGGCCTTGAAGGCCTCTTTGCCGCAATGTCATCTCTTAAACATTAAAGAAGTTATTAAAAGTGAGTTTAAAATAATATATAATGATTAAAATCTTCTTGATCATATTGTGTAAGCCAACTTATATTTTTATATAAATTATACACACACCCACGTGTCTGTGTCTATCATATTCTTCCATTTCTAATATTAACTGTAAGATGCTGTACATGGTGAAATCTGTTCTTTATATGATCTTTTGCCTTGGTTAACTAGAAAAATTGCTATACGGATTTTTTCCCCCTCATTCTTGAGTTGTTACTTTTGCTCTAGTTTTCTACCCTTAAAGGTTTGTTGCTTTCAACTAGATTGATTAACAGTTCCTGGGCAAGCTGTAAAAAGCTTGACTTTTTGTCTGGCCATGGGCTGTAGCCTGTTCTGTGACTGTTATGCGCCTTGTAGGAATTGGTCAATATACTATGTTACTGAAGGGACTATAGCCTGCTGTACCAGAAAAGTGTTTGCCTGTTTTATTGACCATGCAAAGGCTTTCAACTGTATGGATCTTAACAAATCATAGATAGCTTTGTGAAGAATGGGAATTCCAGAATGCCTGCTTGTGCTTGTGAGAAGCCTGTATATAGACTGAGAGACAGTGGTTCAAATAGAACAAGGGGATACTGCATGCTTTAAAATTAGGAAAAGTATGCATCATAGTTGGTTCTTGTCACCGTACTTATATCAGTCTGTGTGCTGAGCAAATAACACAAGAAGTTGTACTGCATGAATGAGAAGGGTGTGTCAGAACCGGAGAAGGGCTCATTAACAACCTGTGATATGTAAATGGCACAACTTTACTTGCTAAAAGTGAAGAAATTTTGAGGTCCTTAATTCATAAATGTCAATGAATGTAGTCTTCAGTATGGATTATACCTCAATATGAACTTTTTTTTTTAGAAAAAGAGGGCAAAATCCTCACACCTGGAGCAACAAGCAACGTCATGATAAATGGAGTAAACATCGAAGTTGCTAAGGAATTCATTTTGCTTGTAAAAATCGACACTCATGGATGCAGCAGTGAAGAAATCAAATGTTTTGCACCGGGCAACTGTGCTACAAACAACCTCTGTTCAATAACAGTGTCATCACTTTGAAGACTAAGGGTGCCTGAAACAAGCCGTGGTATTTTCATTCATCTCATAGGCGTGTGAGAGCCGGACAAGGAGTAAGACACATATTTGGTGTTGGAAAAGGACACTGAATATACCATGGTTTGCCAGGAGAATGAAAAAATCAGTCTTGGAAGATGTACATCTAGAATGCTCCTCAGAAGCAAGGATGGTGAGACTTTGTGTCATGTACTTTGGCCATGTTATTAGGAAGCCTTAGTTTCTGGAGAAGGACATCATGTTTGGTAAAGAAGAGGGTCAGGAATAAAGAGGATGTGCCTCAGGGAGATGGGCTGAGTCAGTAGCTGCAGCAGTGGGTTAAACATTGCAGTGGTTGTGAAGGTGCCCCAGGACTAGGCAGTGTTTCATTAATTACACATAGCGTCACTGTGAGACAGAGCTGATTGGATGGTGCCTAACGACAACAAAAGTAGCCCAGCAGGCTATTTTTAAGTACAACTAAAGTGTCTGTGACCAGCCTAGAAGGGATTAGTCTTTCATGGCCTGGTTAGGAAGGCTAGGTCTTGAAATTGATCAGGAGTTTGCTTATATAAGCTGCCAACCCCACAGAGTTTGACAGACAGAAAACGGAGGTAAGAAGAAGAATTGAGAGCATGGAAGGAGAAAGAAAAGAGACAAAGCAGAGAGAGAGGAAGCAAGGAACCTCTAAAAGAGCTAGAACACTGATCAAAGGCTGAAGACAGCCAGGGGCCTGAAAGGCGCTCTGCAGTAGATTCAGTGGCAGAAACTTGCTGCTAGGAATGCTGTTGAAATGAACAAACCTGCTACACTGGTCCTAAGCAGCAGACAGGGTGGCAGAAGGAAGGCTGAGTCAGAGAAGTCTGTCCTGAGAGGGCCAAGAAGCGGCCTGCTTGAGGGGGCTGCGAAGAACCTGCCATGAGAGAGCTGACAAGGGCCTGTTCTGAGGGGCCAACAGGAGGCTGCCATGAGGGGCTTGTGAGGACTTCTACTGGGCGAAGTAGAGGGAAGTATGACACAGAAAGGGTCTCGTTGCTGAAAGAGCTCTCCTCCACTGAACAAGGGAGGGGTGTGCCCTCCATTTCAAGACAATTTTCCAGAATTTGCCTCCTACATGATTCTTGATTCTTGATTCTGATCTTGATTCTGATTCCAAGTTGTAGCCTATTACTTTCTTAATAAATTACTCAATTGTAAGTATGGTCCTTGAATTCTGTATGGTCATTGCAGTGAATTATCAAACCCAGCAGAAAAGGATAGAGTATATTGGGGAGGGCAGCTTGTGTCAGGCTTGGGGAAAAGACTGGAAACTGAAGGTCTGTCTGACCTCCACCTGATAGGGAGTAGCTTTGCAGTGATACTGACCAATATGCTCCCTGAAATTAGGCAGGTTCTAACCCTTGCATTTTGTGCTATACTTACTTATTATATAATGTATTCTGGAGATTTGTCAGAGTTCTATGTAGAGATATTCTTCATTCCTTTGTGTAAAAGTGTAGCAATCCATGTTCAATATTGCTACCTTCAGTTGAACCATTGCTCTTAGGAATAGGTTTAATTATGGATCTCTTCTGGTTGGTTAGCCAGGTAGCTGTTTCCAAATTGCTTGATGCATGTGACTGAGCACTTCCAGTGCTGCCTCCATTTATTGAAACATCTCAGTTGGTATTGAATCCATTCCTTGAGCCTTGTTTTTCAACAGTACCTGCAGTGAGGTTTAGACTTTTTCATTCAGTACCATCAGTTCTTGATCATACGGTACCTCGTGAAATGATTAAACATCAACAAATTCTTTTTGCTATAGTGATTCTATATATGTCTTGCATCTTCTTTTGATGCTTCCGGTGTGATTTACAATTTTTCTGGTAGAATCTTTGAATATTGTAACCTAAGTCTTGACTTTTATCTTCACTTCTTCCAGCCTGAGAAATCTAAGCATGTTCTTCCCTTTAGGTTTGTTATCTCCAGCCTTTTGCACACATTATAATAACGCTTTGTCTTCTTCTGTCACACTTCAAAGTCTTCTGCTGAATTCTTTTACTTCAACATTCCTTCTGATTGCTTTAGCTACTCAACATTGCAGAGCAACTTTTAGAGTCTCTTCTGACATTTGTTTTGGTCTTTTGTCTCTTTCCCATGTTTTTCAATGATGTGTTACATTCTTCATGTATGATGACCTCGATATCATTCCACAATTGGTCTGGTCTTCAATCATTAGCGTATAATATGTCAAATCTGTTCTTGAGATGGTCTCTAAATTTGGGTAGGATATACTCAAGATTGTACCTTTGTTCTTGTGGACTTGTTTTAATTTTCTTTAGCTTCAATTTAAACTTGAATTGAGCAATTGATGGTCAATTCCACAGTCAGCCCCTGGCCTCATGCTTACTGATGATATTAAACTTTTCTATCACTTATTTCTACATATATAGATGATTGATTCCTGCATGTCTCATCTAGAAAATTCCATGGGTATAGTTACCATTTATGTTGACAAAACTCGTGTCATGGATTGAATTGTGTCTCCTGAAAAATATACGTAGCAGTTTGGTTGGGCTATAATTTCCAGTAATGTGTGATTGCCCTCTATTTTGTGATATTCCGATGTTGTAAATCCTAATTTCTGCCTGTGGTTAACAGACTGGATTATGTTAAACAGGATTAGGGTGACCCTTCCTAAAGTTAACTCCCAGCTTCAGTGTAAATGAAGTTTCCCTGAAGTGTGAACTACACCGCCTTTTATCCTACAAGAGATAAAGGGAGAAGGAAGTAAGCAGAGAGTTGAGGGCCTCATACAATAAAGAAGCAGCACCTGGGGTAGAATGCATCTTGGTATAGCTTCCAGCATTACAACAATAGGCAAGCCCCCACAGTATAGTAAGCTGACAGGAAGAAATTCAAGCTGGATTCAGAAGAGGACTTTGGAAGAAGAGATATGATTCCTGATGTCAGATGCATTATTGAGAATTCAAACATAAAATCAATCACCTATGAGCAGCTGATGTTTGAAAAGGGCCTAAATTCTGTTAAATGGAGAAAAGATCGTGTCTTTAACAAATAGTGCTGGCCAAACTGGATACCCATCTGTTAAAAAAATGAAACAAGATCCATACTTCACACCATGCACAAAAACTAACTCATAATGTATCAAAGACCTAAATGTAAAATCTTAAATGATAAAGATAATGGCCTATTATAAAGAAAAAATAGAGACAATGTTGTAAGCCCCAGTATATGATGTAAACAGAATGCCAAACGGTACTAACAATGTACAAACACTAGAAGAGAAATTGGATAACTGGAGGCTCCTAAGAATGAAACATTTGTGCTCATCCAAATGACCAAAAGAGTAAAAAGACAACATACAGATGAGAAAAATTTTTTGCTGGGAAATGCCTGATGAAGCTCTAGTCTCTAAATTCCACAAGATATTGCAACACCTCAGTAATAAAAAAAAGCAATCACCCAATTAAAAAATAGACAAAGCATATGAACAGATGCTTAATGGAAGAAGATATTCAGGCCACTAACAGTTACATGAGGAAATGCTTGTGATCATTAGCCATTACAGAAATGCGGATAGAAACTACAATGCGATGCTACATCATCCCCAGAAGGGCCACACTAATCCCCAAACCAAAAAATAACAAGTGTTGGAGAGGTTGTGAAGCGTTTGGAAAACTTAAGTACTGCTGGTGGGAGTGTAAAATGGTACAAACCACTTTGGGATAATTTTGGCACTTCCTTAAAAAGCTAGAAGTTCCATATGGTAAGCAATCCCACTCCTTGGAATATACAAGGTCTGACAATTAAGTCTGTGAACTTAATTGTTCTAAGTGCTACATACCTCGTTGCTGGATAGCATTACAACCACCTTCAAAGTACTCCCCTTTGGAAGCTATGCACCAATGCCAGTGTCTAGCCACGCTTCAGAGCAATTTTGGAACTCTTAAAGGAATGGCCATTGCACATGGTGGCAAGTCGGCAAGTTTGCAAACTTAATTATATAGTTGTCTGTGAGGGAGCTTTTAGCTAGTAAACAAATAACTTTATTGGAACAACCTTCTTACTCAGCTGATTTGACTCCCAATGTTTTTTTTTTTTTTACCCAAAGATAAAGGAAATAGGGAAAGGAAGCCATTTTGATGGCATTCAGGACATCAAGGGTAATGAGATGATGGCTCTGATGGCCATTCCAGAAAAAAGTTCCAAAATTGCTTTGAAGGATAGACTAGGCACTGGCATTGGTGCATAGCTTCCTGAGGGGAGTATTTCAAAGGTGACCATAGTGATATTCAGCAATGAGATACGTAGCACTTTTTCTAGGATGAGTTCACTATCTTAACGGCAATCCTCATATTATAGAGAAATAAGAGGCATCAAATAGATGTATGCAAACCTATGTTCACTGTAGCATTGTTCACAATAGCAAAAAGATGAAAACAATGTAGGTGTCTCTTGATAGATGAATGGATAAACAAATTACTGTACATACACACAATGGAATACTATACAAAGATAAAGAACAGTGATACATCTGTGAAACATCTTACACTATGGTGGAATCTGGGAGGCATTAAAAGCAATTAGTCAGTCACAAAAGGATAAATATTGTATGAAGACACTATTATAATAACTCAAGGAAAAGTTTAAACACAGAAAAAAACATTCTTTGGTGACTGTGAGAGTTTAGAGAGGGAGAGGTAAATTCACTAACTAGATAGCATGTAGGAATCATCGCAGGTGAAGGGAAGGACAGCGCACAATACAGGAGAAGTCAGCACAACAGGACTAAACCAAAAGCTAAGAAGTTACCTGAACATAACTAAATATTTCTGGGGACAGTGGAGCAGGGGTGGAGTTCTGGGGACCATGGTTTCAGGGGACATTTAGGTCAACTGATGTAACAAAGGTTATTAAGAAAATGTTCTGCATTCCCCTTTGGTGAGTGGTGTCTGGATTCTTAAAAGCTAGCAAGAGGCTCTCTAAGATGCATTGAATGGTTCTGACCCATTTGGAGCAAAGAAGAATGAGAAACACCAAAGACACAGAAAACTATTAGCCCAAGAACAAAATCCCACCATCACTGAATTGACTCTGATTCATAGATCAGAGAATCCACCAGCCTGAGACCAGCAGAACTAAATGGTGCTGCCTTGGCAGGGAATGCAACAGAAAGTCCCTGATGGAAAGTGAGACAAGTGGGGTACAGAACTCAAGCTGACATTTAAAAATCAGACTTAGTTATCTGACTGAGACTTCAGAAACCTCCAAAGCTGTGGTCCCAGAATTGTTAACCCAGAATTGAAACCGTTCTGGTTTCATTAGTCACATTTTAGACAAAAATTAAACCATACTGCAAAACATAAAATAATATGCAAGAAGACTGTGCCTCTCAGTTGAAGCATGAACAGGAGACCAAATCAGTGATACCTGTCAGGAGGCACAGTGAAAAGGCGGGAAAGGACAGGAGCTGGTTGGATGGACACTTGACCCTGAGGACAGAAAGAGGGTGTTCTGTCACATACAATATAGCTGGTGTCATAAAAAAGTACATGTATAAATTTTTGACTGAGAAATTAACTTGGACTATAAACTTTCATCTAAAGAACAATTACACAATAGAACTGATGGCTTTGAATTGTGATGTTGGAGAAGAGTAGTGAACATTCCATGGACTGCCAAAAGAAGGAAAAAAAAAAGTTTTGGAATAAGAACAGCCAGAATGCTCCTTAGAAGCAAGAATGGTGTGATTATGTCTCACATACCTTGGACATGTTATCAGGATGGTTCAGTCCTTTGAGAAGGACATCATTCTTGATAAACTGGAGGGTCAGTAAAAAGAGGAAGGAAGGCCCTCAAGGAAGTGGATTAATACAGTGGCTGCAACAATGCGCTCAGGGGTAACGATGATTGTGAGGTTGGTGCAGGACCAGACAGTGTTTCCTTCCACTGTGCATATGAGATCTGACAATGAAGTACATGAACTTGACTGTTCTAAGTGCTATATAACTCATTGCTAAATATCATTATGGTCATCTTCAAAGAGTCCCCCTTGGGAAGCTGTGTGCTGACCCCAGTGTCTAGTACACCCTTCAGAGCAAATTTGGAACTCTTTCTGGAATGGCCATTGCTCACCGTGACATGGTGGCAAGTTTGCAAGCTTAATTGTATAGTTGTCTGTGAGGGAGTTTTTAGACAGTAAACGAATAACTGCATTAGAACATCTTCCCTACTTAGCTGACCTGTCCCCCAATGACTTTTTTCTTTACCTGAAGATAAAGCAAATATTGAAAGGAAGACATTTTGATGACATTCAGGACATCAATGGTAATACCACTATAGCTCTGATGTCATTCCGGAAAAAAGAGTTCTAAAATTGTTTTGAAGGGTGGACTAGACACTGGTATCAAGGCATAGTTTCTTTAAGGAAGTACTTTGAAGGTGACCATAGCAATATTCAGCAATGAGATATGGAACACTTTTTCTAGGATGAGTTTGTGAACTTAGTTGGCAGTTCTTGTCGGGTTGCTATAAATCAGCATCAATTCCATGGTACTTAACAACAACATAAAACCAAAAAGATTAAACCCAGTGCTGATGAGTTGATTCCAACCTACAGGATCCCTGTAGCAGAGAGTAGAAATACTCCATAGAGTTTCTAAAGAGCATGTGCTGGATTCAAACTGCTGATCAACATAGCAATTCATTACATGGATATATGACTCTTTATTCACAGGTTCTCTAATAATGGGAATTTAGAAGGGAAAGATGAGTAGTGTTCTAGCTTGTGGGCATTAGAAGTCCTTTTTCTATTGCTTTTGTAAATTTTTCAAATGTAAAGTCTAATATTTTCTGAGATAGTGTAGCTTGTAGCCATTCTTAACTTTATGAACTTGGCTTTTCCTTTGGACTATATGAAGATAAACAAGGTATCAGGATTAGAGAGGGACTCAACTACAATCTGCGATGGACAGATGACATAGTCTTGCCTGCAGAATGTGAAGAGGATTTAAATCACTTCCTGATGAAGATCAAAGACCACAGACTTCAGTATGGACTGTATGTACCTCAATGTCAAGAAAACAAAAAATCTTCACAACTGGACCAGTAAGCAATATTGTCATAATGGAGGAAGGATTGAGGTTGTCAAGGATTTCATTTCACTTGAGTCCACAATCAGTGCCTATGGAAACAGCAGTCATGAAATCAAAACACTCATTGCGTTGGGAAAATCTGTTCCAAAAAAAGTCTTTAAAGTGTTGAAAAGTAAAGATGTCACACTGAAGACTAAGGTAAACCTGACCTGATTGGTATTTTCAGTCACGTCATATGCATGGAAAAGCTGGCCAGTCATTAAGGAAGACAGAAGAATTGCCACCTTCGAATTGTCTTGTTGGAGAAGACTATTGAATACATCATGAACTGCCAAAAGAACGAAGAAGTACAGCCAGAGTGCACCTTGGAAGCAAAGAAGGCAAGACTGTGTCTTACATACTTTGGACACGTTGTCAGGAGGTATTAATCTCTGGAGAAGGACATCATGGTTGGTAGAGAGTTAGGGAAAAAGAGAAGGACTTTCAACAGGACGGGTTGACCCAGTGGCTGCAACAATGGGCTCAAGCACAAAGGTGCTTGTGTGCGTGGTGCAGAACCACGTGGTGTTTCGTTCTGTGGTACATAGGCTTGCTATGAATCGGAATCAACTCAACAGCACCTAACAACGACAACAACTATCGTCTTTGGTCTGCTAATTTTGTATTCTGTTCTAAGGAAGTTCTTTCATCACACATGGCAAACACAGTTGGTTTGTTGCCAGACTCGACAAGCCTTACTTACTCCACTTCCCCTAGATCTGACTGCAGACTCTTTGCCCTCACATACAAAGTGGAAAGCACAGAAAACCTGCAGAGTTTTAATTGTTCCCTCATGTGAGTATCTGTTGGAATTGAGGTTTTTCCTGTTCTCTCATTTGTTAAATGTTGAATTACTGTCCTCTGACACAAACTTGACAGCTTACAGTATCTAAACTGCTGTATTTGTCATCAGATTTGGCACATAAATAATTGCCAAATTTAAAAATAAAAAATAAATTGGCGGGTGTAGCAAGTAAAAATGCAGGACAATGGTCCTATACATCTATAGGACATCATCTTGCTGACCTCTGGCTGGAGGAAGGGGAGTGGACGGAGAGGAGGGGAAAGGAGACTGTTGGGAGGATGAGACATGTATGGGGCAGAGAGGAATAGTGTGCAGTCACTGGACAGGGAGAGCAGTGGAAGCTGCATATAGGTGGGCATGTAAATTTATACGGGAATGTACATTTTCACTCAGTTATGTTAAATAAAAATAAAAATTAAAAAAATGCAGGACAACAGTTAAATTTGAATTTTAGTTACACAGCAAATGATTTTTTTACTGTAAGTATGTACATGCCACATAGTTCTTGGGACATACTTGTACTAAAGGAGACACTAGTTGCTCACGGATAGAATCTTAGCTTTCCACCTAGAAAATCTGGGCTCAGTTCTGGCCAGTGTACCTCAAGAACAGCTACCACCCCCATGTCAGTGGAGGCTTGAGAGTTCTATGATGCTAGATTTCAGCAATGTTTCCAGACTAAGAGAGACTAGGAATAAAGTGTTGATGATCTAATTCAGAAAAATCAGCCAATAACCCCCATCGGTTACAATGGCCCAATCCTGTTGTGTACAGGGTTTCCACGAGTCAGGGGCTAACTTGAGGTATCTAACAACAAAAACATACTAAAAAAAAAATCAAGGATCAAGTTAAACTGAATGGTGTATAGTCTATCCATCAATATAATTGAGTCATCTTTTTTTATTTTTATTTTTGTAAATCATGTTCTTGAATGTTTTATTTTAATATCTTAATTGCATCCATCTGTTTTCAGGAAGACTCAAAAGCGATGCCACCAACATGATCATTGACATACAAATCCTGTTTTGGGAGTTGTGTTTTGTTTTTAATTTTGGCTGTATCTCCTATAGACTTTTTTTTTTCTGTTTCTATTTATTTGATTTATACAATACCTTTACATGAATATTTTGGAAAGATAAAGCTTCCTAATTTTAGCTTTCTATAAATACTCAAGGACATTTGTAACTAGAAATGCCTCAGTTATAAATTCAGGTATGCTTCATATGTGTGTGGTCAAGGTATTAATTTGGCTGGTAAAGGCTACTGCTATATCTAGCAGCACTGATTATGCACTCATAAATGCTACAAGGGCAAGAGATCAAAGAAAGAGGACTAGGATTTTCAGCTTATAAAAGGAGAAAGGGTTTCAAAGTCCCACCTAAAGAAATGATAGATATATCAACAGTTATGAAGATGGGAAGGAACTTTTAAAGGTCAAAATCAGTCCTTGGAATATTAGTTGACAAATACACACGCACATGCTGGTGCACAATCACACACAAAAATGCAGGCAAAAAAACAGATTCAAACAGAAAGAGAAAGGGACTATTTTCCAGCCAACA
This sequence comes from Heterohyrax brucei, assembly GCA_028571685.1. NCBI lineage: Eukaryota > Metazoa > Chordata > Mammalia > Hyracoidea > Procaviidae > Heterohyrax > Heterohyrax brucei. The sequence goes on from CM053143.1 coordinate 147,513,319, forward strand.
AATGAACATATGGAGAAACAAAGTAATAACCCCATAAGTAAAAATCATTCCATATGTTTAGCTAGGTGTGTGATCATTCTAGAGTACAAGTTTGCTCTGAATCAGAACTTTCTATCTCATAGATACTGTCAACACAAACAAAGAGGTTTGGTTTCACAGCTGTGAGGAAAGCAAATAGAAAGAGGTATCTGTGATAGAGAGGTACCAGTTACGTAGGTTAGAAGGTAGTATAACATCGTTGAAAGGAGTGAATTAAGGCAAGATACAAGACTAATATTATAAAATTTTAATGAAGATTAATGAATCTGAAATAATTGAGGGTACATCTTGATCAACCACCAGTCCACAACGGGCTCCACCACCATAGGAAGTCACACAACAGATGAAGAAAAGAGGCTAGGAAAGAATGTTAAAGCAGACTTCGACTTTTACGATATGGCATTTCAATAACCACTGTTAGAGTTGCCTTTTAAAGTGTTCTTTTTAACACGTTTATATAGAAGGAAAACAAGTCATAATAAATAACTTTCCATTCTGTAACACATTTTTTTCCCTCTGGAGTTTAAACATAAGTCTTGTAATGTTAGACTGCAAAAAGAAGAATTCTGAAAGAAGAATTTAATAGTTAGCAGTGATTTCAGTTTTTGTGATACCTTAGTGGGCAGTAGGCATTTTGGAGATTTTTGTAGACTTTCTGAGGTGCTTTCAGACTAGGATTGGACTAACATATAGAAGGCTGGTGAGCATTTTGCTCACTCTGGATTCTGCAGCCAGCTCCTGTTTGTCTGACCTCCTGTTCTTGGGGCTTGAGCTAGCAGTTTACCTGTGACCTTGCCTGTCAATCTTGGGATTTGACCTTGGGTTCACTAGCTTCTGAGGCTCTGTGACTCACAGGAAGCCTCCATCCTAACCCAAGAGCTTGGGACATTCCAGTTTCCCAACTGTGTGAGACTTTGCCTTAATATAAGGCATAATATAAGGCAAATATATTACATATATTTATATGCTTTGCTGGTTTTGCTTGCCTGGAGAACCTAACCTAAGACATTTGGTACCAACAGTTGTTCTAGAGAAAAAAAAAATTGGTAAGGTGAATTTTCTAACTTGGTTCTCAAGTATGGTTAGCCATAAAGATGTTGATGACTGTTTCCAGTAGTGAAGACAGCACTAATTATCCATGACATAAGGTGGCAATTCAAATATACAAAATATCACCACCAATAGATCAGGTATTGGTGAAAGATGAGTTTGTAGGTGATTGGATGTATGATAATTTTCTACAGTTTTATCATAATAAGAAGTATAAGGGAATTGTTTGGTTAGTCAAACTGGTGAAAAAGATGAATTCAGAGCTTCAGAGTAAAAGTTCATGAAACACAGAAGCAACCTCAAAGTTTCTGGTTGTGTCTTGAGAGGAAGCCTAATTTTTTTTTGTAGCAACAGAGCTGATATTGCTGAAAACTGAACCTAGAGTTTAATTACAACAATGACAGGATTATAACATTAACTTAACTGCCAGCCTTGAGAGGTGTCTGAAGTTAAAGTGGAGGCACTGATTGGGAAGAAATGGGATCCTGAAACCTGGGGTGAGGACATACGAGATGGTAATCAGGAAGCTGGAGATACTGAGCCCCTAAATTTTGTTGAAGTGCTCCTGCCAACAGAACCATGCCTATTTAATGATATTAATCCAGGTGCATCTAAAATGCCTTTGTCTGAGTCATTGCTCGTGACATACATAGCCTGCGGCAAATACTTTCAAAGATAATTCTGAATGTTTTCAAAATATTTCCCCACTGATTTTCCTTCTAGTCCTAAAGCTAGGCTTGAGTCCCAAGGAGTTCCAAAATGTAAGTACAAAGTACAATCCAAGAGTGGGCACATCACACTCTGAAAGAACTACTTGACTTTTCTAAAACGTACAAACAAAAGTCTGGGGAAAATGTGTAGGAATGGCTCTTAAGAGTGTGGTAAAATGGTACAAGGAACATAAAGATGGATTAGTCTGAATTTATTGATATGGCTTACTAAGCACAGATTCTTCATTAAATGTTTCAGTTCAAGAAGCTGGGAAAATATCTAGTTTGACTGAGTTGCTGAAGCTTGGATTATGAGGTGGACTACATTAAATCAAGTCAAAGTACCAGACTTGCCTTGATATATTATAGAAGAAGGTATCCTAAGGCTTAGGGAAACTGGCACACTAGAGTGGATTTATCAGTTTAGACCCACACACAGAGCGCACAGAGGACATACCTTTTACCACAACAATGAGAAACAAATTTGCGAAGAGAGCCCCAGCATCCTTAAACACTGCTCTGGTTGCTACTTTACATAAGTCAAATTTGACAGTGAATACTGCACTAACTGAATTAAGACACCAAACTACAAAGGGGCTGATTGTACCCTATAGAGGTAGGGGCCAAGTGGTGGCACTCAGTCAACAGAGACAACGTGACTGTAGTCAGTAAAGTTAAAACAGTAATCAGAATAGCCTGACTTGTACAGACGTACAAACTTTGGGTGTTTGCTGCTTAGTCATGATGTCCTTAGATGTGAGATAGAAAGTAAAGCTACTAAATATTTACTTGTTCTATATAAGCATGTGAATTCTAGGTCAAGTGAATAACAATCTAACTCAGATTGTCAGAATAGAGTCATGACAACTCAGTTAATTCTTACACTTGAGAAAATTCACAAACTCAAAACTCTTTGATTGGAGGGGAAGCCAGGTCCTCTTAAGGAAGGATTCCAATACATTGCCAAAAATTTATACCATTCATCTTTCTCCCAGCCTTCTCCGAAGGGATCTATATAGCCTTTTATGAGAGTGTCTGTTCATTGGGGAAAAAAATCAGATTTTTTTTCGGACATTACTAGACACTGGCTCTGAACTAACACTAATCCTAAGGGACCAACAGCACCACTATGGCCCACCATTCAGAGTGGGAACATATAGAGGTCATGTTATTAATGAAGTCAAAGCTCATGTCCGCCTCATAGTAGGTCCAGTGGATCCCTGATCTTATCTGGTAGTGATTTCCTGAATTCCTGAATGCATAATTGAAATAGATATTGCCATCAACTGGCAGCACCCCTACATTGGTTCCCCGATAAGTGGATGGCTATGATGTTAGGATAAGCCAAATGGAAGCCACTAAAACTGTCCCTACCTAGGAAAATAGTAAACTGAAAGCAATACTTCATTCCTGGAGGGACTGCAGAGATTACTGTCACCATTGAGGACTTGAAGGATTCCCATCACATCCCCACTCAACTTGTCTATTTGGCCTATGAGAAAAATAAATGCATCTTGGAGAATGACGCTGGCTTTTTAAAAACCTTGCCAGGTGGTGACTCCAGTTGCAGCTGCTATTCCAGAAATAGCCTCAATTCTTGAACAAATCAATACATCTGGTACCTAATATGCATCTCCTGATCTCCCTAATTTTTTTTTCCTCCACAACTGTTTCAAGGGTCCATGAAGTAATTTACCTTTAGCTGGAAAGACCCACAACATACCATCACTTACCTCAGGTGGATACCGACTCTCCAGTTCTATAGCATAATTTAGTCTTCAGGGACCGTGATTGCCGTTCCCTTCCACAAGACATCATATTGGTCCATTACACTGATGACATTGTGCTGAATGGACCTAGTTAGGTAGAAGTGTCAATGACCCTGGACATATTGGTAAAGCATTTGCATGCTAGAGGATGAGAAATGAATCCCATAAAAATCCAAGCACCTTCTACTTCAGTGAAATTTCTAGGGGTCCAGTGTTGCAGGACATGCAAAGATACTCCTTCTAAAGTCAAGGTTAATTTATTGCATCTGGCTCTTGCCATAAAGGAAGTATAGTGCCTAGTGGGCTTTTGGATTTTGGAACCAATATGTTCCTCATTTGGGTGTGCTACTCCAGCCTATTTATCAAGTGACTCAAAAAAGCTGCTAGTTTTGAGTGGGACTCAGAGCAAGAGAAGGTTCTGAAACAGGTCAGACTGCTTTGCAAGTCACTCTACCACCGAGGCCTTATGATTCAGTTGATCTAATAGTGCTTGAATTATCAGTGGCAGATAGAGATGCTGCTTGCAGTCTTTAGCAGGACCTGTTTGGTGAATCACATTGGAAACCCTTAGAATTTTGGAGCAAATCCCTTCCATCCTCTTCAGATAACTACTGTCTTCTTGAGAAACAGCTTTTTTCTTGTTACTGGGCCTTTGCAGAGATGGAATCCTTAACTCTGGGATACCATGTTACCATGTGGACTCAGTTTTCCATCATGAATTAGATGTCTGAAACCATAGAATCATAAAGTTGTATGTAAAGGCAGCACTCCATCATTAAAGGGAAATGGTGCACATGAGATTGGGCCCAATGGGCTTTTCATCAAAGTGGCCATGGTGGCAGCAATGGAGGCTATACGTGGGCCCAGCATCATGGTCGTCCACTCACCAAGACTGACTTGGCTACAGCCGCTGTTGAGTGCCCAATCAGGTGCAGACACCAACACAGAGTTCCCAATATGGTACTATCCCTGGAGGTGATCAGCCAGCAACCTGGTGGCAAGCTGATTACACTGGACCACTTTCATCATGAAAAGGGTAGCATTTGTTCCCGTTGGAATAGACATTTACTATGGATATGGATTTGCTTTCCTTGCACGAAACACTTCTGCCAAAATTATCATCTGTGGTCTCACAGAATGCTTACCTACAGTCATGGTATCCTACCAAGTATGGCCTTGAATCAAGAAACTCACTTCACAGCAAATAAAATGATGCAATGAGTCCATGCTCATGGAATTCACTGGTCTTGCCATATTCCCCATCATCCTGAAGCCACTGGCTGAATAGAAAGATTCAGTACCCTCCTAAAGATGAAGTTACAGCACCAGCTCTTTGCCAGTGCTTCACAGTGTCGGAGTAGTGTCCTCCAGGAAGTTTCATGTGCTCTAAACCAGTGTCTGCTACATGGTGTTGTTACTCCCATAGCCAGGACTGAAGGATCCAGGAATCAAGGGGTGGAAATGGTAATGACATCAGCCACTATTACCCCTAATGACCCACATGAAAGATTTTTGCTTCCTGTCCTCAATATCTTACACTGCCTAAGATCTCTAGACCTGCAGAGCACAATGTCTGGGAATATTCCTACTTCAACTAGAAGCTAAGAATGCCACCTGCCCATTTTGGGCTTCTTATGTCTCTGGATCGATAGGCAAAGAAGAGTTACTCTACTCACAGATGTGAATGATCCTGAAGTCAGATGAGTATTACAGCACAGAGGTAAAGAACAATATGTCTGGACTGCAGAAGATCCCTTAGGTCATCTAGTAGTACTGCCATGACCTATGATTAAAGTCAGTGGAAAACTGCAACAACCTAGTTATAACATGACTGTTAATGGCCTAGACCCTTCAGCAAAGACGCTTTGGGTAATCTTACCAGGAAAAGAACCACAACCACAACCTGAGGTGCTTTCTGTCGGCAAATGGAATATGGAATGGGTGGCGGAAGAAAGAAGTTCTGAATACCAGCTGCGGCTGCACGATCGGTTGCAGAAATGAAGATCATAACCGTTTAGAGTATTTCTGCTATGCATCAGATGTTTTTGTTTTCTTCACTTACAAAGTGTGAAATGTAACTGAGCAAGTGTAGTTTGGGTTGTATTTGTGTTCATTATATCATGTTAGGTGGAATTATGAGTCTATCCAAAGCCAAGTGCCGTTGAGTATGATTCTATACTTGTCTTTATTCATAGATTATGGATGGTTTAAGGACATTAGTATAGATGCTAAGCTGACAAAGTGTGGACTGCGATGGTTAGAGTGCATGTTAACTTGGCTGGGCCGTGATTCTCAGTGTTCAGGCAGTCAAATGAGGTTGTGTTCACTTCCTTGTTGAGCTTTGGTATGCGATCACCCTGTGATAGGAGCTGCTGTGAGTAGCCAGTTGGTTGAAGTGGGGTTCCCTTGGACATGTGGCCTGCATAGAGTGTGGGTGATGTTCTGGCAGGGCTCAGGGGCCCTTGCTTATTCTGGACCCCACAGCTGGCTGCTGTTCCTCTGATCTCCTGTTCTTGGGACTTGAGCTAGTAGCTTAACTGTGGCCTTACCCGCAAATCTTGGGACTCATCAATCTTCGGAGCCTGTCAGCACAGCCCTGCTCTCAGCATGCTGATCTGGGGTTATTGGTCCTGTGCCTACATGAGTCATGATATGGTTCTGTTCTGACCCTGAAACTTGGCACACTACAGCTTCTCTAACTGCATGAGCCATATCCTTAATATAATATAAATCTCTCTCTCTCTCTCTCTCTTTCTCTCTATACATATACATTTTCCTGGTTTTTCCTCTCTGGAGAACTCAGACTAAGACACTACCTCACAGCAGTTTTGAGTTACAAAATTTGAGTTAGACATGGGAATCCCAAACAGGTATCTGCTGGCCCAGTGCTGCCTGTGCGTCTGCTCAGGTGGTCTGGCCCCGGAGGAAGCTGGCTTATAAGGCAGCTGTATGTGTTGTCATTGCAGGATGGTGAGGGGCACAGGGCAGGGTGGCTCTGTTTTCCAAAGGTTGCTTAGAGACTGTCCCAGTAGAGAGGATATTCCTTAGCCATTGCTGCTATGCTTGTGGCCTCATAAATGAGCAAAATAGTCCTTTGTAGATATTTTAACTGTTGGAGTATATGCAAAACATCAAATAATGTGAGAGCTGATAAGTGAGGAGTAGTGGTAATGGTAGATATGAGTACAGATATAGAATATCTTTCTCATAGGATTGCTGTGAATATTAAATGATTTAATATCAACAAATTACAACAGAATGTGGTAGATAGTATGCAGACATAGGTGTTATAATCATTGTTATTGTTACATATACAAAGATTTGTGTAAATGTGTCGTTATCCACCCAAACCAAAGCCCACTGATGTCAGGTCATTTAATTTCACAGCAAGCCCATAGGGCTTCCAAGGCTATAAATGTTTACTGAAGCAGACTGCCACATCTTTCGGTCACAGAGCCAGTGGTGGCTTCAAACCACCAACCTTTGTTTAGCAGTTGATTGCTTTAACTACTGTACCACCAGTGCTCCTCATTACTCAGCCATCTTTAATCATTTCTTTAACTCAAATGTCTGTAACTAATATGTTGGGAAGGGTTGTTGATTACTACTTTTATTGATAAAGATTTCATGACTCTCTTTGGAGTGAAATCAGTTTCCTTATGTGGCCTTCCTCCCTCCTCCCTTTATTTTATACAGTATTAAAAAACAAGAATGGAAAAAAGACTAAAATGGATGTTAGAAGAGACTCTGAAACTTGCTCTTGAACACAGAGCACTACAGTGTATGGAAAAAAATGATGAAATAAAAGAACTAAACGGATGATTTCAAATGACGGTTTAAAAGACAAAGTAAAATGTTGTTAAGACTCAGAGTTAGAATACCCAAAGGGAAGAATATTTCTCAAGCTGAATATACTGAAGAAAAAAGTTCAAGCCTTGAGTCACAATATTGAAGGGTTCTATGGGCAAAATATTGAATAATGCAGAAAGCATCAAATGAAAATGTAAGAAGTATACAGAGTCACTGTACCAAAAATAACTGGGCAACAACAAAACATTTCCAGAGGTAGCATATGATCAAGAACCAGAAGTACTGAAGAGAGAAGTCTAAGACGCAGTGGAAGTACTGTTGAAAAATGAGGGTCCAGAGATCGACAGAATGCTAATCAAGATGTTTCAACAAGCACACATGCTGGAAGTACACAGTCATCTCCTGCAAGAAATTTAGAAGACAGTGACTTGGACAGCTGACGGGAAGAGATCCATATTTGTGCCCATTCCAAAGAAAGGTGATTCAACAGGATGTATAAATTATTAAATATTATTAATGTCACATGCAAGTAAAATTTTACTGAAGTTCATTCAAAAATAATTGCAGCACTACATTGGCAGGGTACTACAGAAATTTAAACCCGACTCGACGGCACTTGGTTTGGCTTGGCTTGGCCTCAGAAAAGGATGTGGAATGAGGAATATATGGTTACTAATGTTAGATAGATCTTGGATGAAAGATATTTACCTATGTTTTATTGACTGTGTGGATCATAACAAATTGTGGATAACATTGCAAAAATGTTTACGTCATGACTTAATTGTGGTCATGCTGGACCTGCACATAAACCAAGAGGAAGCCATTCAAAGGGGACAAGAGAATACTACATGGTTTAAAATCAGGAAATGATTGCACTGGAGTTGCGTTCTCTCACCATGCTCACTCAAGCTGTATTCTGAGCAGATAATCTGAGGAGTTCGACTATGTAAAGAAGATGGTGTCAGGATTGGAGGAAGATTCATTAACCACTTGTAATATGCAGACAACACAGCTTTGCTTTCTGATAGTGAAGAAGACTTGAAGCACTTACTGATGAATCTCAAAGAGTGAAGCCATTACTATGCATTATACGTCAGCATAAAGAAAACCAAAGTTCTCACAAATGGACCAGTAAGCAACATCGTGATAAAATGAGAAAAGACTGAAGTTGTCAAGGATTTCCCTTTTACTTTGATCCACAACTTACATCCATGGAAGCAGCATTAGGAAATCAAATGGCACACTGCACTGGGCAAAGCAGCTGCAAAACACCTCTTTACAGTGTTAAAAAGCAACCATGTCACTTTGAGGGCTAAGGTGTACTGGATTCAAATCGTGATATTTTTAGTCACCTCATATGCACGAAAAAAGCTGAACAATGAATATAGAAGACAGAAGGAGACTGGATGCCTTTGAATTATGGCGTTAGTGAAGAACACTGAATGTACCATAAACTAGCAGAAGAAGAAAGAGTTTGTCTTAGAAGAAATACAGCCGGAATAGTCCTTAGAAGGGAGGAAAGACAGACTTCATCTCTAGCCTTTTGGACATCCCTGGAGAAGAATCTCATGTTTGATAAATTAGAAGGTCAGTGACAAAGAGGAAGACCCTCGATGAGATGGACTGGCACAGTGGCTGCGACAGTGGGCTCCAATGCAGCAATGGTTGCGAGGATGGCTCTGGCCAGGGCAGTGTTTCATTCTTTTGTGCACAGGGTCACTATGTGTCAAAACTGCTGTGAGGGTACCTAACAAAAACAATGATGTTGTTTCTGGCTTTGGTTCTTTGAGAACAAGTTTGTAAGATTTTTCTTCTAAGCCCTTTGTCTTATTTCTACACCAGAGAATTTGTTACTTTTGTCCAGGTTGATCAACATTTTGTGCACAAGCTGTGAGCATTTTGTGGTTTGATGGGAAAGGTGAATTATTGGTCTTGTAGGTGGGGCTGTGCCTCCTCCCTGTCTTTAACAAGCTTTGTGTATCATATATATAAGTTTCATGTTATACGTTATGTAGGGAAATAAAGGAGGAGGGATGTTATGCTGTTAAAAAAAATACAAAAAAAATTGTGGCTTGATGTTTTTTGTCTGGCCCTGGGCTGCAGCCAGCCCTGTGATTCATGTGCACTTTTCAGGGACTGGTCAATGGACTATGTAAATGAGGTGTCTATAGACTGCTATGCAAATGAAGTATCTGTGTCCAACCAAGAGGGGATTTGTCAGTTTGTGACTCCTCCTGGAAAGGGCCATGCCTGGAAATTGAAATGAAGTTTTGTGTATATGAAACCAATATCACAGAGGTTTTTAAGATGGAGAGAATCAAAGAAGAGAAGCATGAAGAAGCCTGTTCTCATGGGGTTGAGAGGTGGCCTGGTTGGCCAACAGGAACTGAGAGAGCTGCCCTACACTGTAGAAGGGAGCCTTTGCCTGCATGCTTCTGGATGCTGATCCGGATTCTGAGTTTCAGCCTGCTGATCCTGATACCAAGCTGTGCCGTGTTACTTCTTTACTAAATCATTTAACTGCAAGTATGGTTGGCAAGTTCTGTGTGGGCATTAGAATGGGTTACAGAACCCAGAAATAAAGTAGCAAGTGCCATGGGAATGACAGCTGATGTCAGAATTGGTAAAAACTTTGGAGGTTTGGGATATGTCTGAACTTGACCTCATGGAGATTAGCTTTGGGCTGATTCTAGGCATCATCTCTCCTGACATTAGATAGGTTCTTTCAATACTGCTCCCACTACCATTACACACTCTTCTACCCTGATCTCTGTATTATAGTAGTAGTCGATTTAGGTCTTTCTCTTTTTCTGGCTGGATAATTTCAGTGATCTCTTATAATTTAAAGGCCCTAGCTCCCTAATCTTTTCTTAACCCAGTAAGATGAAAATAACACACTTTACCCTAAAATACTCTGATAAGCCCCCACTCAGTATTTATAAGATAAACAGAAAACGACTTAGTTTTCCATTCCATCCTTTCATTGACCTCATTGTTTCCATTGACTCACTCTATTATCCAATTCTATCCCTTTACTCAAACTCCTTAAAACACTGACTACTTGTTTTTTTACTAAACCCTTCAGTCTGCATGTTATTTCTTGCCCCCAAATCTCCACTTCTCTTCCATTCTGGCCTTCCCTGCCACAAAAAATCTGGCCAAAGCTTTATATCTTGGCTTGTTGTCCCCCAAGAATTTTGTTTACACTACTAATATAATATTTGTCATGCTAGATTATTACTAGTCTTGTGGATGTCTGCTCTGAATAGCTTCCACTTGTCCTTTCAGGTCTAGTCTTCACCCTTTCGTAGTCTGCTCTGTGCTCCACAACACTGACCCATATGCAATCAGCAATAAACCTCGTTTACCCTCAGGCTTTTGGTTAGTCTTAACCAAGAGTTGCTCACTGCCAAAAACATAAACAAGAAAGAAGATCTTAAACTAAAAAAAATAAACAAGTATCTTAGTTTAAGGGGATTAAGGTGAATACTTTTTATTTCCATGGCTTTCTTCTTGCTGGATTTCTCTGGGTTGTTGTGTGTCTACAAAAGTTATCGCCTCAGTCAAACTGCCTTCTTCATACATAGCTTTACCTTTGAGGTTGACGTAACTACTCCCGCTCCTTACCCTTCAGATCTACTCATGGTAACGACTTTCTCCTCTTCTGAAAGCTCTTCCTCTGTTGCATTTCTTACACTTTACACACACAAACTCTTGGCAGTTACTCAGCTTAACTGTGTACTGTAGAGTGCCTGCCTGTTACTTAATAAACTGATGCAATATCTACAACAGTGTTTGAAAAGGAAAGTTAAATGAGGTATTCTAGGTTGGAAGGATAGAATGAACAATAATTAATTCAGAACATACATTATGAATTTTATTATTTTCTCCTCTTATTGATAAAAGAAATCATTTATATTTTGTTCTTGCCCATATTCATTTCTCTAAGGTGCTTGAAGCATATTTGATATGCATTCTCATTAATCCTGTCTGGGCTCTCTAAGGCCTCAGAGAAATTAAATTATTAGCTACAGACAGAATATGGAAACTAGAAAAAGATGTGAGGCAGGAAACAGAAACCAGTATCTTAGTTCAAGGGATCAAGTTCCATACTATGATACAAGATTTTAAATACCAACACCAAAAAAATTGACAGACCATCCAAAAAATAGTTGAAACCAGGCAATGGACTCAAAACTCAGACAAAAAATAGCCTGGTGAGTGCTGCTCAAACCTGAGGTTCTGACATTTTTAGAAGGAGAACGAGATGCCTGTTATACAGAAGGCATTGCATAAACATTTACTGAAAGAATTGGAAATGAAATAATGAAGCAATGGCAAACTGGGAGGCATTTAAACTGCTCTACTATGAAGGAACCTTATTTAGTTGTCAAATTTTGATGTGTGATGTCTAGAATCTAAGTAGAGGGAAAAAACAAACTCACATTTCTTAATTGCTTAATGTGTAGTGGATAAAATTCTAGGCATATCTAATCCTTAAAAAATCCAAATGTATAAATGTTAAAAGTTCATTTTTATATAGTGATATTAAGACTTCAACAGAATTACATAGTCCAAAATTAAAAATCCTGAAGCCAGACTGAGTTTATCAGACACCAACACAGACGATTAGGTGAGCAGCATGTCCATGGCTATCAGAGAAAAGCAGCTATTCTGATCCACAGACTGAGACATACATTTGTACCCACAACTGTTTGGTCGTAGGCAGAAAATGGCGTGAAATAAGAAAAATAGCTACTTGATCTCACTCCTTTGCACTAAAGTGCTGGCTGTTTATTGGCCGAAAGGTGATGTGGAATACTTTACTTGAGAGTTTAGTCTAGATATCCAAATAAGTCCTAGGTTCTTTGAATCTAAATGTGCAAGAAGGTTGATGGGATCACTTCTTGGTTTATGTTGTCTGTTGAAGGAAGACTAGTTCTTCCTTTGTACCAATTCCTTTCTTCATCTCTTCATTTCCCTTACCCTGTCTTTCTTTAGACTGTGTGCCATAAAACGGCCTCTTCTGAAAACTCACACTTTCTGCTCAAGCTGCTTTCTCTCAGCCTGCAAGCATCCTCATTTGCCTCACCCATAAAACTCTTTAGCTCTGCTAGTATTCCCTGGTCAAGTCAGTCATTCGAATGGAGCAAGTGTATACTGTATGGCTGAAGTGATATATTAACCTACAGTGCACTTAGAGAGTGTTATAACAGTGATCAGTCTATACCTGTTGAATTTTATTGTAATTAATTTGGCTTAAACTTAGTTCTAGAACTATTCCCAAATTTAGTCAAACTATATGTATAGTTCTCATCATAAATATGGTCTTTCTAAGTTATTTAAGCTGATGTAACTGATGGTTTCCATTTACACAATTTCCCCAAGACTGAGAAGAAAATTCCACAAGTTTTGGTTTTATGGATGGCTGTGTACCAAGCCATATTATATCTACTAGTTTTCCAGTTGTTAAATAAATGGGTCACATGGAGTAAATGAAGCTAAAATGGGCAATAATGAGAAAAATGACTATAATGTGTGTAACAAGACAACACACCAGTACTTCTAGAAGAAGAGTAAACTCTGGAACAAAGGGATGGAAATTTATACACAGCAGCTATGTCCATGATGCAAAAAATCAGAAAAGACAGAGTTGTTGGAAAACTGAGTAACAAGTGAAGTTTTAAGTGTTCACAGACGCATTTGTATTTACTAGGTCAGCATCTAAAAGTTGAAAAGAGATGATGATTCACTGAAGGAGCATGAAGGCTTGCAGATGTCACAGGGGATGTTAAAAGAAGGAAGCAGAGGGGGTTCTGGATTAACTAGAGCAAAGCTAAATTGCCTGAGGCCCTGCATTGGAGCAGAACAAATGGTCAAGGTGAAAAAAAAATGGGGATTCTTATTAAAGATGAAGGAAAAACCTAGCTGTCCCATCGTGTCTTTCAATATTGACTCAAGCTTTCAGACAGCCATACTACTGAGTTAACTGCTTGTGCATGTGTGTGTGCCTCTGAATTTATATGTATTCCCCACACATCACAGTTATGTAGGCAAAACCTCTAAAATGCATACCACAGCAAAATGCTGTGACTCTATTTCCAGAGTCTTCTCTATATAAATATCATAAAGGGTATAATGATATTTGATTCTCACAGCATTTGTGGCAGATTGTACTTTCCAAATGTGGCCACAATAACAGTTTTAATCCCACATGCTCTGCCAGAAAAGTTTCCACCCTGTCTTGAAGCAGTAGAATTTGTATTCTTTCCCCTTAAAACTGAAAGGGACTCTGTGGGGGCCTCAGCTAAGAGAGTGTGATAAAAGTGACACTGTGACTTCACAGGAAAAGTTTTAAAACACACTCAGTTCCTCTTGGCCCTCTCACCGGGCTGTGTACCACTGGAGCCCTGAGCCACCACCATGCAAACACCACATGCATAGACCGTCCAGAGAGTCAGAAGGAGCTCAAAGAAAAGATTGAGAAGGAGTTCAAAGAACCCGGCTGTTGACATGTTTGAACCTTCACAGCCCAGACCCCAGATGATTTCAGCCCTAGTCAGTGTTTGATTACAACTGTACAGGAGACCTGGAGGAGCAGAAACCATGAGGTGATCCCAGAGCTATGAAAGATGAAAGTAAAATTCTTGTTCAAGCCACTAAGTTTTTGGATGTGCTCACTTTTTTTTCGTCAGCAGTAAATACAGCGATATTCCTAAAAGGTACTAGGGTTCACTTATCACACAGGGTAAGTACCTGAACAGGAAACAAACTTTCTCTGGGTGAGGAAGTAAATCTGTATCATTGTAAGTATAGTCATTAAAATTGAGAGTTCGTTCCAGACAGCCCTACTTATTTATGATGGGGAAAGGACACAATACATCAGAACATTCATTGGCAATGAAACTTTAGAACACACAGTTTACTTAAAAGCTACATTTTAAAAAAGCTGTTGATGGGAATAACAAATCAAAACCATAACTGGTATTCATTCTCTGAATTTATACCTTGTATCAGACTGCTTTTCCAGATTGAAACATTATGCTACAATTGTATTTGTAGGTCTTGTTTGATTTATGTACCCTTTAAAATAGAATCCAGAGATGGACAAGTATCAGTATTTTTCTCTATGTCGATATGTAGAAAAATGGAAGATTACCGCTAATGCCTGCCACTAGTCTCTCAGATTATTAGTCAGGTTTCATAAAAACTACTTTTCCTATCACAATTTTAGTGCTTCCTGCATGCAGAACACCAGGCTGGGAATAAAATAACTGGAGAACAAGACTCTCCCCTCAAAGAGTTTGTTAACTAGAAAGAGATTAAAAAACATCCGTAAGAAGGATAATTGAAAAGGCATACAAGCCAAAACCCAACAAATTGTTCTCCATACCAGCTATCTTTAAATACTAAGGGAACCAACAGTAAAAAGTAAACTTAGAACAGAAAATTGTGAATATTTAGCACACTTATGCATTCATGTTTAAAAATCAAGTTATAAGCATTTAGCAATTATGATACTGGATTTATTGTCCTTACTATGGAAAACTATTACACTGAACTCAGTGAAATTATCAATTTTTGAATTTTTACAAAAGTAGCAATTTCATATGGTTTAGCCTGACACATCAGTGATCAAGTAAAGTTCTTAAAAAAGCAAACTAGACTCGGAGAATTAACCCCTAGAGACAACCTCAGTCATTTGACATGTGTTCAGCCTTCCTTTTTAAAAATCCTAGTGACAAGAGAAGCTATTTGACTCATAACTAAATATGAATTGTATTTAATTATATCATACTATCAACAGTCCTATCCACATTCAACATTTTTAACTTTCAATAGTAGATTACCTGTGGACATTTATTTTAAAAGTTAATTGCTTCTTTTTGAACCTCAGATATTTACTAAGTACTTAGAGTCCCTGGGTGGTACAAATGGTTCAGTCAGTGCTGAACTGCTAACCAGAAGGTTGGCTGTTAAAATACACTCAGAGGTACCTTGGAAGACAGGGCTGGTGATTGGCTTCCAAAATCCCACAGCCTTGAAAATTCTATAGAGCAGTTCTAACTGCACACATCAAGTCTCTGTGAGTTGGAATCTACTCAACAGCAACTAATTACATCAACTATTTTATTACTAATAAGCCTCGGATTGAAGGACTAATTTCATAAATGCATATACCCTGTGCTCCCATTGGAGTTAAGTACCATGGGGGAAGAATAATATTTACAAGTTACAAAAAAATTAACTTCCTTTGAGGAACATCTGGTTATTTAAACTTATTATCTAAATAATCCTCTTGAAAAGCTTAATAGGTAAAGGCAAGAAGTTAAAAAATGTAGGAAATTGCTAAATTCCTGCTGTGGTTAGGGTTTCAATGAGTGTTGAATTCATCAGTTAATGGTCTCTGGCCAAAATATTATATTAAATGAAAGTTTACAGTTTGGGGATATTTCCTAGGGAAACTCAGCTTATCAGAAATTCGCATTTTTACTCTGCCTTCTATTTTTAGAGGGAACACTGGTGGTATAGTGGCTAAGTGCTATGGCTGCTAACCAAAAGGCCAGATGCTGCTTGGAAACTCTGTGGCGCCGTTCTACTCTGTCCTGTTGGGTCACTGTGTGTTGGAATCAACTCAACAGCAGTGGTCTTGGTTATATATTTTAGAATACTTTTCTGATTAGTGAAGAGTTTCTCTAATTGTAACATAAATTTTCTAAAACTTACATTATACTATAAAATTACCAGCTTTAGGGTCCTGGACTATATTCCCTCAATATGCTTAGAGGCTGTCCAGGATCAGAATATTATTACTATTCAACCTAATTGATATCGTTGCCCAGAAGGTCCTAAAGTTATAGGAAATTATGTTGTACCATTCCCCAAGTTTTCAGGAGTTACACAGTGTTTTGGGAAGGTGAAATACTAGACTACTACCTTCTGTTCACACATATATACACATATGCACACCCCAAGAAAAAACTAAACCTGTTCCCAACGAGTTAATTCTGACTCATAGTGGCCCTTTAGGACATTATAGAATGGCCCCACAGGGGTTCCAAGGAGGGCCTGGTGGTTTTCAACTGCTAGTTTGGCTTAGCAATTGTAGCTCTTAGCCACTGTATCACAAATGTATCTGACACACAAATATTATATTGTAATGTACATTCAATAGCCATTTCTGCACACACTATCTGTACAACATAGAGAGGAATGTGAAAATGGTTTATAAATTATTTTAACCCACAAGTATCTGTTGATTACTTTGCATGTCCTAGGCATTATATTAGGCACTTGGATATATTGAATCATGTTATATATAGACTTCTGGGGAGTCTATTGGTGTTCAATTTTAAAGAATTTTAAACTTTGGTGTCATGGGTTAAAGTATATCCAAAAATACGAGTCAACTTGGTTAGGCCATGACTGCCAGTTTGTGTGATTGTGCACTACGTTGTCATCTGATGTGATTCTCCTGTATATTGTAAATCCTACTCTGTGATGTGAATCAGAATTAGAGGCAGTTATATTAGTAAGGCAGGACTCAACCTACAATTAGTCTTGTGTTTTAAGTCAGTATCTTTTGAGATATGAAAAAGGAAAACAAGAAGCAGATTTGCCCACTGCAGTCAATAAGTGCATACTGTGTGGACCATAACAATTATGGATAATATTGTGTAGAATGGGAATTCCAGGAGACTTAATTGTGCTCATGAGTAATCTGTATGTGGGTCAAGAGGTAGTCGTCTGAACAGAACAAGGGGACACTGCATGTTTCAAACTTAGGAAAGATGTGCATCCAAGCTGTGTGCTTTCACCACACCTATTTAACCTGTATGCAGAGCAAATAATCCAAGAAGCTGGATTATATGAAGGTGAGCAGAGCATCAGGATTGGAAAGAAGACTCATTAACAACCTGCATTATGGAGATGATACAGCCTTGTCTGCTGAAAGTGAGGTGGACTTGAAACACTTACTGATGAAGATCAAAGACTACAGCCTTCCGTATGGATTATACCTCAAGATCAAGAAAACAAAAATCCCCACAACGGGACAAATACTCAACATCATGATAAACAGAGAAAAGATGGAAGTCATCAAGGATTTCATGTTATTTGGATCTGCAATCCACACTCATGGAAGCAGCAGTCAAGAAATCAAACAACTCATTACTCTGGGCAAATCTGCTGCAAAAGACCTCTTTTTTAAAGTAGATGTTGCTTTGAGAACTAAGGTGCACATGACCCAAGCTATGGTATTTTCAGTCACCTCATATGCATGTGAAAGTTGGACAATGAATTAGGAAGAATGAAGAACAATTGATGCTTTTGAATTGTGGTATTGGAGAAGAAGATGGAATATACCATGGACTTCCAGAACAAACAAATCTGTCTTCAAAGTACAGGCTGAACGTTTCCTAGAAGAAAGATGGGACACTTTTTCTCAAGCACTTAGGGCATGATATCAGGAAGGACCATTCCCTGGAGAAGGACATCATGCTTGTTAAGTGGAGGGTTATTGTAAAAAGAGGAACCCAGTCCCTCAGAGAGGTAGACTGACATAGTGGGTACAAGAATGGAGTCGAGCATAAGAGTGGTAGGATAGTAGAGTGTTTCTTTCTGTTGCATATGGGATAACTATGAGTGGAACCAACTTGATGGCACCTAACAATACCTTAATGTTTAATAGTACTCTAAAACATACAACATACAAAAAGAATGCATATCACACAACATTGCTGTTATTAGTTTGCTTTCAAGTCAGTTCCAATGCAGATAACCAGGCCTATCTTCAAAGACACCAATGAGTGGGTTTGAACTGACAACTTGTTGGTTAGTAGCTGATTGTTTAACCATTTGCACTGCCTAGGAATCCATCGTATTATATTCTCTTAAATTAAATTACTGGAATATGATGTAGATAAACACTTCATTTGCATATATTTTTCATCTCCTAGCATCATTGACATTATCAAAGCAGATACGTGACATTTTGGGTGAATTAGTTTTTATATTCTACTTTCCAGCTTTCATATATTCTACTGCAGTTGTCTACCTCACAGGTAGTCCTTCCCATCTTGTCTTCACTGTTATCAGTGTTGATCTGACTGTGTTTGTACTGCAGCAAACATTTACTTCTTACTTTTCAGTAGGCCACGTGTCCATAAAATGACACTTAGCTTAGCCTGCTTTTCACAAGAGCAATCTGGGTAGCAAAACCTTCCAAAACTTCAGCGTTGTGGGGAGTGTGAGAGATGGATGAGGGAAACCTAAATTATTCCACTGGTAGTGAGTACATTTTAGAGCTTTCCCCCTTTTAGGGGGTAGAGAAATGCTTTATTTTCACACTCAATGTGTTAAATGAAAATGACTCCACACAAGCTTTGAGTTTCAGCCTGTTCTCATTATGTTTTATTAAAGAATCTTTTTTAAAGAGACGTTATCTTATGTCATGGATTGAATTATGTACCCCCCAAAATATATGTATCAATTTGATTTGGCTATGATTCCCAGTATTGTGTGGTTGTCCTCCATTTTCTGTTTACAATTTTGTCTTAGAGAGGATTAGGGTGGGATTCTAACACCCTGACCCAGGTCGTATCTCTGACCCAATTTAAAGGGAGTTTCCTTAGGGTATGGCCTGTACTACCTTTTATCTCTGAAGTGATACAAAGGAAAGGGAAGCCAGCAAAGAGGGAGACCTCACACCAAGAAAGCAGTGCTGGGAGCACAGCATGTCTTTGGACCTCGGGTCACTGCTCAGAGAAGCTCCTAGGCAGGGGGAAGATTAATGAGAAGGCCAACAGAGAGAAAGCCTTCCCCTGGAATTGATACCCTGAATTTGGACTTTTAGTTTATGTAATAGTGAGGAAATAAACTTTTCTTTGTTTAAAGCCATCCAATTGTTACAGCAGCACTAAGACATCTTACCTAATCCTCCAAACATGTAAGTGTTTTAGAACCGCAAATGCTCCAGAATTGAGCTGTATATAATATGCTAGGCACTCACAGTGGCTGAGAGCAAAGGCAAGCTAAGGATGCTAACCAAAATATCAGTAGCTCAAGTTCACCAGCTGCTCCTTGGAAATCTTCTGTTCTGGAAAGTCACTATGAGTTGGAATAGACTTGATAGTAATGGGTTAGTCGCATGTAACTGTTGAACACTTGAAATATTCTGGATAGAGATGTTACAAATGTAACATAATTGCTGTATTTTTAAGACTTATTATGGGAAAAATGTAAAATAGGTCAATAATAAATACTTGTATAGAGTATGTTTTAAAATATTTTGGGAATATTGAGCTATATTATATACACCATTAAAATTAATTTCACTTTGTTTCATTTTTTTCTTTTTTTAAACTGTGGAAACTAGGAATTTAATTTAGCTATGTAATTTACATTGTGTCTTTTAATTGGACAGAGTGGCTCTAGAAATGGCAGAGCTCTTGATACTGAGAACAGTTTCAGCTTTTTCTCAGAATTACATGAGACACATGGGATCTCTTAAGTGAAACTTCAAACTGTCTTGAACAAGTAAACAGATACCAGAGAGGTTTCTGAAGATTAAAAGGTCATCTGATCTTGTATACATGCAGGTATAAGAAGAATAATTAGACCACAAACAAGACAGAACAAAGTCAAAAGGAAAAGAACAGGACCAAGGTAAGTTAAATCAATAAGATCATCTTAGCGACTAGATAATAATGAGCAGTGAGAGGGTCAACGACCTCTACAGGTATAAAAGGAGTTTTTGGCACGCTAGAGTGTTCTGTGGGGTTGTTGATGTTGTGGGAACCTATAGGACAGAATAGAGCAGTACTACTCTTTCCTTACAGGGAGCACAGAGATACTACATACAATAGGTTATCTTCTTCTGGAACTTGAATCTGTCTAATTAGCATGTGGCTCTGTTCTTCCATCAGAACAATGGTGTGAAACATGCACAAAAAATTCAGTGAACTCCATGAAACAGGGATAACCTATTACTGGAAATATCATTCCAGTTAGGTATCTGTGGTCTTAATTATTTTCAGTATACTCATAAGAAAATTGAGGCTGATTCAGAAGGATTAAGTAATTTTCTTAAAAACAAAACGAGTAAGGGAAAAATTTGATTTTAATTCAATTTTACTCTTAACACAATTGCTACTTTTCGTGTTCTGCCTCCTTTCAGCAACTGGAAACCATGTTGGTATAGTGATCAAGTGCTACAGCTGCTAACTAGAAGGTTGGTAGTTTGAATCTGCCAGGTGCTCCTTGGGGCAGTTCTACTCCTTCCCATAGGGTCCTTATAAGTCAGAATCAACTTGATGGCAATAGGTTTGGTTGTTGTTGTTGTTTTTTTTAAATGACTATCAATGTAGTAAAGACTTTTTTAGTTAAGTAAGAATTAAGTGTTATATTCTAGACTTACTATATCCTTTTTGATTTGGTTGTTTAACACAGATTTCATTGCTATTTCAAAATATGCAGTAATGTGAACTGATCTAGTGTAACTTCTAGTCAGAGAAGTTCGATTCCTTTGTTCGCACAGCAACAGGAGATTCTTTAAGGACTCTTCTTTATGGCCGAATTAGTCTAGGAAATATTCATTTGTTGGTGGCTTAGAGCAAGATGATTCTTATTACAGTTTTTGGTGTTGATTATTCAATTCACCAAAATAATCTCTCCTATTGTGTTGGTCTCTTGTACACCCTTCTTCCTTGTGATTTTATTTTATTTTTATTGTGATTAAGTGAAAGTATCCAAGTCAAATTAAATTTTCATTAACAGCTATCTGCAGCTCCTTCTGCTCTTCCTGTCCAGTGACAGCACACTCCTCCTTTTAATTCTGTATATGTCATAGTCTCTTAACAATTTCCTGTCTCCTCCTCTCTACCCTCTCTTCTTCCTTCTAGTAAGAGGCCAGTAAGACAGCATCTTACAGATACATAAAACCAAAGTGTGCACACCGTATGCTCACATTGTGTCCCTGAGTCCAGTCCATTCCTGTCCGAAAAATTGACCTCAGTAACGTTTTCCAGTGAGGGGCAAAAGTCAACCCATAAAGAAGAATAACCCAGAGCAGAATATTAAGAGCAACATACTAAATATCAACACAAAAATAAATACATCAAAATGACAGCACTAAACTCATACCTATCAATACTTACACTGAATGCAAACTGACTGAACTAGACTATTCCTCTTAATAGAGTTGCACATGTTTGTTAATGCTTATTCATTTTTCTTATTTCTTTTCTCTGATTTCTCCTCATAAATGCTGGCATCTGTTGCTCTATCCTCAAGGTCACTAAGTCTGACTTCTGTCTCCTCAATTTTGCTCTTTTGTCTTTGCATTGAATTGTCTAATTCTGTAATTTTGCTATTGATCTGTTGGATTTCAGATCGTTGCTGTTCCATCAGTTCAAATATCTTGCTTAATTTGTCATTTTGCACTACTGCATTTTATTTAATCTCTAGTAGGGCTGTGTATATAATTCTTTTGTACTCGACCTCCAATAGTTTTAGAAAGCATTCTTCATCTGGGAAGTTTCCAGATTCTTTATTTTGGGAGTTTCCCAGAGCCACAGTGGGCTGTATCTTTAAAGGGCTGGCAATGGTTTGTTGCCTTCAGGCCATCTAGAGACTGTTTAGTTTCTATTGGTGTTACCTTAACAGGAGGTGAGGAATAGTTTTGAGAAAGGAAGTTGGTCACCAGTTGCCTCTGTGTACTCTAGTGACTGGCCTCATTGGATTCTCTGGGGTGGCAGGCCCCACCTCCTGACTGACAAATATGGTGCACTACTTATGGAGTCACTAGGGGGCTGCCAGCTGACCCTATCATGCAGATCAGTGAAGGCTGAAAGAGATGCTGCTGGGAGGCTCAGCAGTTATTTCTCCAGGCATCTTACTTTAAACAGCTGGGAGCTGTCCAACAGCTGGCAAAATCAGTTAGGCTGTCAGGTGTGGCAGGCCCCACCTTCCGGCTGACAGTGGAAGTCCCTCTTCGAATGTCCCCAGATGCTATGCCACAGTTCAAAGTAGGGAGGGTCCTTGCTGTCATCCTCAACCAGGCCCTACCCATAATGTAACACTGTCCTAAACATAGTCTTTCTGCTGGAAAAGTGTTTTCCAGACCGGGACTGCCTCTCAGCTTCAGAAATAGCCCTGCTGAGTCCTCCAGTTGGGTGACTTCACCTCCCAACCAACTAAGATGGCATCCCAGCCAAGCTGCCCCTCCCACTACAAAACTGCATAATCTGTGGTGCAGCTCAGAAAAGAGCAGGTGGAAGGGCAGTGGTGCCCTCAGCCTGCAGCCAGGCTCTCAAAATGTGGCTATCTCATGTGCTGTCTCTTTCCTCTGCTATACACTATTTACTTCAGCATAGCAATTCAGCATATTCGCTGGCTCATGCCCATCGTCTGCCTCCCAGACAACAAAGAAGACATCAATACCTGCAGTCTGCCCAAGTGGTGAGTCAGCAGGAGTGGGGCTCTGCATGCACTGCCCATGTTAGAGAGATGTAGTTTCCTGTTTAGTGGCACATAGTCCAATCAGACAACCCTATGCCATATCCTAGAGTTCCCTGGGTGTCCAGAGTGCTCTGTTCAATCATCATTCCATGCCTTAGTTCTCAGAGGGAATTGAGAAGACATGTGTCTAGTATGCCATCTTGGCCCCACCTCTGTCCTTCTTCTTTTGATTGGATTCTCCTCTTACTTTCCCTAGTGTTAATATGAAGGACTAACTCTCATTCATCTCTCTATTATCTCATTGGTCAGACAAATGTCTAGCACATAGGTCATGTTTTATTATCCATTCATGGTAGGAACACATTTCTATGCAGTAAACAAAGAGAAAATGACTACCTCTTTTGGGCTAGGCATTATGATGTGCACTGGGGTTAGAAGTGGGCAATTATTTCTATGCTATACTTTAATCTGGTGGGAGATGACTATGCATCAATGTGATAAGCCCTGTCTGTGTTATCAGCACAGGATGCTGTAGGAGTATTGTACGAGGGAAATTCACCTTGTTAATTCCAGAGAAGTTTTTCAGAATACGCAATGTTTAAGCTGAGACCCTTGGGGAGAGGTAAGCTTGGGAAAGGGAAAAGGAGCTGGTAGAAAATAAAGGGATTTCTAGCAAAAGGGAATAATGGGGAAAGACAGCGTGCATCTGTGAGTTGTTCAGCTGGAAAGTAGATTTGGTGGGGAATCTGTGTGAAAGTGAAAAGTGTTGGGGGGTAAACACTAAGAAGAAATATTCAATGAATGCTGAGTTTTGAAAAGCAATGTGTCGCACAATGCAATTCACTATGAATTTCTAAGAAAATTTATTTAGTCTAAATTTTAGATAATTTTATCTTATAAGCATATTTCATCTAATTAAAAAAATAACAACAGCTTTTAACCTGATATTGGAGCCCTCATATTCATATATACACATGCATATTCATTATATGTTTTTTTCATTACAGTTTTTTGGTCTGCAACAAACTTATCACTAGGGACATTTATTTCATGATAAATGGGCTTCATTAGTAGGGCTTTGAGACATTATTATTTATTCATCTGTGAAGGTTACAAAGCTTCTTTTAATTCACTTTCCTACCATTTCAAATATCAAATGTGTTTTGATTCTTTAGATGAAGCATAATGCAGTGAAAATTTTCAATTATTTAATGCTTGGTTTTAGTGTTTAAACAAAGAAGGGTAAAATCAATTCTGCTTTTTAATTTGATCAATTCATACATAAATTTGGGGAGAAGCATTAGTGAGAGGATATTGTGAAGGTACATATCCCAAAAATGAGTTTCAGGTCTTCTTTTGATCCATTTACAGTTTCCTCATGAACATAATTCTGTGTTCTGGAATTCCCACTCTTCCCTCTGGCAAATATACTGTGTGCTTTGACTGGCCTGCTAGGCTTTCTCTGCCTTGAGTAATCTAACTACAAAATTGGTATACCATTTTCTGTAGGTGCAGCTTATAAAGATCAATGAATGAAATAAGTTTTGCAATGCTCAAAAGAATGAGGATTTTAGAGCTACGTTTATGTTATCTCAATTTTTTTTGTAGGTTTTAGAAGAAGGAATACTAAATAGAGTTCATCTATAACATAGTTATGATAATTTTTTTGGAAGCAAATAATACTTCATGGCATAATGTACTTTTTTTTTGTTTTGTACATTATAAATCAGTGAGTTTTCATGTTTTCCACCAAAAAAGCAAAAGGATGTCTCAAGGCAGACAGCATGTTAGATTCTGCAGAGCAGAACAGAGATGTCTATTTGCATTTCCATCCTCACTCCTAATCACAAATAATGCTGACCTTGCAGACATCACCTGTAATGTGTGCAAATGGAAATTAAGGTGAGCTGAAATTCATTTATGACCTGACTTTTAGGGGGTTAGAAGACTAATAAAATATCTGCCAGTTCTTTTGCCACATGAAGTTTGAATGGGAAATGGGGAGATTAAAGAGAAAATGGTCAGGACTCGAAAGAAAGAACAAATAAACCAAGTTTCCTCTCTCCTTCTGTCAACATTTATGAAACATTGACTATGAGTCAAATACTGAAAAGATGAATCATCAAGTTACATATAGCTCTTTATGAGTTTTGCAATACATAAAATGACAAGGACAGGCAAATATATAGAAATCAAAGTTTGTTAGTGGTTTCCAAGAGTGCGAGGGAGGGGGACAGGGAAAGCCATTTTTTTGGAAAGCAGTGAGTTTCTATTTCTATTGCTAGGTACCACTGAGATGGTTACAACTCACAGCAACCCTGGCTACCACAGAATGAAACACTGCATGGTCCTCCTCATGTCCACAATCTTTGTTATGATTGATCCGATTGCTGCAGCCAGTCTATCAATCCATCTCGGTGAGTGTCTTTCTCCTTTTCACTGACCCTGTACTCTACTAAGCGTGATGTCCTTCTTGGGGGATTGATCCCTCCTGACTATATGTTCAAAGTATGTTAAGATGTAGTCTTGCCCTTCTTGCTTCTAAGGAGCATTCTGGTTGTACCCCTTCTAAGATAAATTTGTCATTCTTTCGGCAGTTGATGATATATTCAATATTCTTTGAAACACTACAATTCAATGGCATCAATTCTGTTCAGTCTTCCTTATTCATTGTCCAGCCTTTGCATGCACACGATGTGACTAAAAATACCATGGCTTGGGTCAGTCCCACCCTAGTCTTCAAGGTGACATACTTGCTTTTCAGTACTTTAAAGAGGTCTTTGTAGCCAGTGTACCCAATGCAATATATTGTTTGACTTCTTGACTGCTACTTCTATGAGTGTCAACTGTAGATCCAAGTAAAATGAAATCTTCAACAGCCTAAATCTTCTCTCTGTTTATTCTGATGTTACTTATTGATCCAGTTGTGAGGATTTTTATGTTGAGGTACAATCCATACTGAAGGCTACAGTATTTGATCTGCATCAGGCTATGCTTCAAGTCTTCTTAACTTTCAGCAAGCAAGATTGTGTTATCTGCATAATGCAGATTGCTAATGACATTTCCGCTAATCCTGATGTCCTGTTCTTCACATAGTCCAACTTTTCAGATTAGCAGCTCATCATACAGATTGAATAGGTATGGTGAAAGGATACAACAGAGACACACCTTTCCTGACTTTAAATCATGTAGTATCTCCTTGTTTTGTGTGCCTTTTAATACATGTACAGTTTCTTCATGAGCATAATTCAGTGTTCTGAAATTCTCATTCTTCATAATATTATCAATAATTTATTATGATCCACACAGTATAAAGTCTTTACGTAGTCAATACAACACAGGCAAACATCTTTCTGGTATTCTGTGCTTTCATTCGGAATCCATCTGACACCACCAACGATATCCCTAGCTCCGTTTCCTCTTCTGAATCCAGCCTGAATTTCTGACAGTTCCCTGTTGATATACTGCTACAGCTATTAAATGACCTTCAACAAAATTTTACTTGTGTGTGATATTAGTTGTGTTATTTGATAATTTCCACATTTGGTTGGATCACTTTTCTGAGGAACAGGTACAAATGTGGATCTCTGACAGCCAGTTGGTCATGTAGCTATCTTCCAAATTTCTTAGCATAGACCAGTAAGCACCTCCAGCACTACATCCATTTGGTGAAACATCTCAGTTGATATTCCATCAATTCCTGGAGCTTGTTTTTCACCAATACCTTCAGTGCAGCTTGCATTTCTTCCTTTAGTATCATTGGTACATGATTGCATGCTATCTTTTAAAATGATTGGATATCAACAAATTATTTTTGGTATAATGACCCTGTGTATTCCTTCCATTTTCTTTTGAGGCTGTCTGTGTCTTTAATATTTTCCTCATAGAATCCTTCACTATTGCAACTTGAAACTTTTTTTCTTCATTTCCTTCAGCTTGAGAAATGCTGAGTGTGTTCTTCCCTTTTGGTTTTCTGTTTCTAGCTTTTTGCATATGTTATTATAATACTTCCTTTTGTCATCTCAAGCTGCCCTTTAAAATCTTCTGTTCAGTTTTTCTACTTCATCATTTCTTTTCTTTAGCTACTTGACTTTCAAAAACAAGTTTCAGAGTCTATTCTGACATCCGTTTTGGTCTTTTCTATCTCCTGTCTTTTTAATAACCTTGATTTCTTCAAGTATGATGTCTTTGAGACCATTCCACAGCTCATCTGGTCTTTGGTCATCAGTGTTCAATGCATCAAATCTATTCTTGAGATGATTTCTAAACTCAGGTGGCATATACTCAAGGTTGCACTTTGGCTCTTATGAATTTGTTTTAATTTTCTTTGGTTTCAATTCAATAAGCAATTGACAATCTGTGCTGCAATCAGCCTCTGGGTCTTGTTCTGACTGATGATGTTGAGCTTTCCCTTCATCTCTTTCCACAGATGTAGTCGATTTGATTCCCGTGTATTCCATCTGGTGAGGTCCATGTGCATAGTCACTGTTTATGACGAGGAGAAAACGTATTTGTAATGAAGAAGTCATTGGTCTTGCAGAATTCTGTCAAGTGATCTCTGACACCATTTCTATCAAAGCCATATTATCCAAGTACTGATTCTTCTTCTTCATTTCCAATTTTTGTGTGCATCCAGATTGCATGTTTGATCAACTTCAGACTGCAGAAGCTGGTAAAAATGTTCATGTTTTTCATCTTTGGCCTTAGTGGTTGACATGTAGACTTGTAGATGTATGGATATTATCCCATTACTGACAGTGTTGTACTTTAGGATGGATCTTGAAAGGTTCTTTTTGATGATGAATGCAATGTCATTTCTCTTCAAGTTGTCAGTCATGACATAGTAGACTATTGATTCACAATGCCCAATACCAGTCCATTTCAGCTCACTAATGCCTAGTATATCAATGTTTATGTGTTCTATGTCATTTTTGATTCATGCTTCTTATGTTCCATGATCTGATTATTAATGGATGCTTTCAGCTATTTTTTTTTTCCTTTTGAATCATGCTATATCAGCAAATGAAGGTCCTGAAAGCTTTCCTCCATCCTCATCATTAAGGCCAACTTTCAAGCAGTGGAGCTCATCAATCAGAGTGTTCCATTGCTATTCCTAAGGTTTTCACTGGCTAATTCTTTTCAGAGGTAGATTGCCGATTCCTTCCTCTTAGTCTGTCTTTGTCTGGAAGTTCAGCTCATACCTGTGCTCCATGGGTGACCTTGCTAGTATCCAGATACCAGTGACATGGCTTCCAACATCACAACACACAAGACCCCACAACAGACAAACTGTTAGACACTTGAGGGTTCTATTTATAGAGATGGGAAGTTCGGCATCAGTTAACAATGGTTGTACAACTCATTAATGCAATTGATATCACTGAGTTGTGTGTCTGAAAATTGGTGAATTGGCAAGTGTTATATATTTTTATTAAACACAAACAAAAAATAAAAAAGCAGCAATATGGCTGCTGGGGTTGCTTATACACAGCCAAGCACGTCATGGAATTTATTTTCTTGGTTTGGAGGTTTTGGGTCATAGTTTCCTGACATCACAATTAATTTGGCCTTATCTTGCTTCCCACTATTTCTGTTCTACCTCCTAGTTTGTTGATTAGTGACTGGGGTCTTAATGAGTAGCAAGTGGTTGTCAAGGGTCTAACAATTGCTTTCTATTCACCTGAAGAATCAGAAGAAGAGGAGTTTCTGGGTTGGAGGAGAAAATCAAATGCATGAACCGAAATCAGATTTCAGAGTTTTAAATGTTCTCTAACTATATGTAGTGCATACACTTACATATGAATAATGAATTTGGTTTTGTGGAAGATACAGGCATTTCGCTTTCACTTCAAAAAGTATCATAAAGTCACTACAAGCGACTTACACCAGGTAGTGTTTTGGCAATCACTGCTCCCATACCAACTTCAAGGTGATTTCAGTTTAGAAGACAGGCGTCTGTTGACAATCTAAACCTGATCTTCACTCACCTCGCTCTCCGACCAGATGAATGCAAACATACAAACGTAGTTTTAGTCCTGGTATGGACTGCGGAAGGAAGGAAGGAGGAAAGAAACGAAAGAAGAGAAAGAAGGGAAAGAGAGCTCAAGGACGGAAAGAAGCGAGTGAGCAAAACATTTTTTTCCATTTTTTTCCGTTTTAGCTCCTGCCGGGTCTTCTGGGCTTGCTGTTGAGCGGCGCCCTCCTCCAGGCTCGGTTCTCGGCCCCGCCCCCTAGTGTCCGAGCCAGGCAGCCAGCGGATGGAGCCTATCTCTTTAAATGACAGCTGTGGCTCGGGTCCCAGTCCAGGGCTTGACGTCAGTGCCGCCTCCCGGGCTGCGAGGAGTAGTTAGCGCCGCCGTCCGCGCTCAGGGTTCGCCGCGCGCTCGCAAGCCGCTGGGGCGGTGAGTTTTCTTTGCTCGGGCCCCTCCTCCCGCCCTCCCCGCGGAGAGCCGAGCAACCTCCCGAGAACCTCTTGCAAGTCTTTCTCACACTTCCCCACTGTCTCCCCAAAGGAGCAGCAGCTTGCGTCTCCTTGCGCCTCCGCCTCAGCCGCCGCTCCGGCGGAGCTGCTCTTCCGCGCGCCGCTCCCCCGATGGAGCCCGGGCGCCACCGACGCCGCCTCTGCCCCGAGCCCTGAGAGGGGCCGCTCCGGCCGGAGGTACGCGCCGCCCGGCCCCGGGTCGCAGGGACGCCTAGGCGCACACAGAGGGCCGGAGGTCGCCAGGGGTGCAGCGCGCGGGCTCTGGGAACCAGAAAGTGCTGCTCTCCGGGTCACTTGGCCGGCGGCGGGGGGGACGATGGCGCTGAAGGACACTGGTAGTGGCAGCAGCACTATACTGCCCATTAGCGAAATGGTCTCTTCGTCCAGCGCGCCCGGCGCTCCGGCAGCCGCGGCTCCGGGGCCCTGCGCGCCCTCACCCTTCCCCGAGGTGGTGGAGCTGAACGTAGGCGGCCAGGTCTATGTGACCAAGCACTCGACACTGCTCAGCGTCCCCGACAGCACTCTGGCCAGCATGTTCTCACCTTCAAGTCCCCGGGGCGGCGCCCGGCGCCGGGGCGAGTTGCCGAGGGACAGCCGGGCGCGCTTCTTCATCGACCGGGACGGCTTCCTCTTCAGGTACGTGCTGGATTATCTGCGGGACAAACAGCTAGCGCTCCCAGAACACTTCCCCGAGAAGGAGCGGCTCCTGCGCGAGGCTGAGTACTTCCAGCTCACCGACCTGGTGAAGCTGCTGTCACCCAAGGTCACCAAGCAGAACTCGCTCAACGACGAGGGATGCCAGAGCGATCTGGAAGACAATGTATCGCAGGGCAGTAGCGACGCGCTTTTGCTTCGCGGGGCGGCAGCCGCAGCACCCTCGGGCCCCGGAGCGCACGGGGGTAGCGGGGGCGCGCCCGACAAGCGCTCGGGCTTCCTCACGCTGGGCTACCGCGGCTCCTATACCACGGTGCGCGACAACCAGGCGGACGCCAAGTTCCGGCGCGTGGCGCGCATCATGGTGTGCGGGCGCATAGCGCTGGCCAAAGAGGTCTTCGGAGACACGCTCAACGAGAGTCGCGATCCCGACCGGCCACCGGAGAAGTACACGTCGCGCTTCTACCTCAAGTTCACCTACTTGGAGCAGGCGTTCGACCGCCTTTCCGAGGCCGGCTTCCACATGGTGGCGTGTAACTCCTCCGGCACTGCCGCCTTTGTCAACCAGTACCGCGACGACAAGATCTGGAGCAGCTACACCGAGTACATTTTCTTCAGTAAGTTCTCCGCCCTACCACTTACATGTGCCCCTGGTCCCCTCACCTTTCCACTGCCGTTTCTCGCTCCCTCCGGAGCCAGCGGCGTTGGGAGTCGGGAGCTGGCCAACTAGTTAGGAAGGGTGGCGCCTCCTGCGCGTCTCTGCGTAGTAGCAGGCATCATTTACTCTGGAGGCCTTTTCACATCTTTTCGCGCCTTTGCTCCGAACTTAAGAACATCCCGTTCGCACGCAGCCCTCTACTTTTTGATCTAGCTCTGCCAGGCGGCCCACTCCTGGATACACTGGGCTGCCTTTCAGCTAGGGCGGGGAACAGTGGAGGGTGGGGTTGGACCCAGAAGTCCTACTCCTCTCCGCTCTGTGGGTCTTGGCCGCGAAGCATCGCCGTGCACCCCCAGGACTACCTTCTCTTTTTGCCATGGGTTACAGGCGGTGTCCGGAGGGGGTGACGGCAGAGATGGCTGCTGTGCCACCAGAGACCTTCAGGTGGCTAGGATTTGAGAGCGTCTGGTGGAAATAAGGTCTCTGTTGAGAGTTACAATGTGCAGGACGCCGGTTTCCCCCGCACCAGTTATTGTCTCCAGTACAACCGCGGGTGAATTTAGATGCCCGAGTGTCCTCTGAAGGTTGGAGATGAAGAAGGGTCATGGTATGTGAGTGTGTGGTGTTGTGTTTGCTTTCTGGGCCCCTCAAGTAAGAAAGAGGGTGTTAAGTTCATTTTTCCAGAGAGGGTGATGAATGCAGGGATTTTAAATGAAGAAAGGGAGAAGATTGGAAAAGCATCAGGCACGATGCTTCTGTAGTGTGCTTCCGGAAGAGGCTGTGTGGAGTTGTGGAATTTAAGCCTGGCACTGTGACTATCGGGGCCACCGGATTGTGGGCCTGGAGGCGGATGCAGTTCTCAGTGATGTTTTTAACGTGAAGAGGACAAGGATGAAAGAGCGATTTGGACTAATGAGAAGCCAGCTAGGATAGCAGTAGGGACGCATCATTTGGCAGACGTTTTTCCTTTGACAGATACAAGAAGTTTCAAAGTGGCTTGTAGTGTTAGAGAGAGTAGAATTGAAAGCCTGTGCCTGAAATAGACCAGCTTTGTTGTATTTATTTATTTTGGTAACTAAGTCATGGGGATCCTGGATAATTTTCTGCGCTTTGGAGAAGTGAAGGCGCATCTCGTTGCACAGGTGGAAACTTGGACTCTTTGGTGGCTCTGTTTGTGCAAACCTAGGGCATAGTGTGACCAAGCACAGCACCGTAGGTGTTAGAGTGAGTGTCTTTGTAATAGTGCTGAATTGGGTGCCAGCCAAGCCAAGTGCCATCGAGTCGGATCCGACTCATGGGTGAGGAAACCATTTTAATAGAGAAACAAAAAAAGTGTTCACTGAAGAACTCCAGTTGTCTCAGTTATGTTAAAGTATTGTTTGTTTCATATTAAGTTGGTGATCAGTAAAACACCCAAAAGAAAGATAACGTTTTATTGTTCCTGAAAACTTGAGATCCTTTCAATATGTATCAAGTGGTTAGTTATAGCATCATTCTTTGCATTTTAATCTTTATCAGTGGGACCTTTTCCCACCACTTTTTGGATTTTAAACATTAGTTTAAATGTTGATCTATTTCTAGGCATATAAAAAGATGAGGTGTAATTAGTTTTTTCTTTTCTATGGTTAGTAATTTTTGTTAGGGAAGATTGCAAGCTTGGATAGTCTCCAGTGTTGAGTCTTCATGCATTTCGGAACTCTGTCACTGTTTTAGTTTTTTGTTATTTCCTAGAACGTTATGGGCTTCAAAATGTTTACTAAATTACGGAAAAATGCCTGTAAAATACATCACATTTGGAAAGTCAGCCAATTTAATTAACGCAATAATTTGACAGATACTTGGAATTCAGGATGTTTTACTTCCGGAACTAAACGAATATTCATATGATGAATAACCCAAGGTTTCAAACAAGTTTGTTCAGGTTGGAACTCCTGCTGAGAATCTGCCTTTCTAATAAGTTCCCACAAAGTTGTACGTAAGAGTCATTTGGGATTTTGTTAAAATGTTGATTCTGGTTTAGTATATCTGGGATGGAAATGCAGATTCTCAGCAGAGGTTCAGACCCTTAATGTCCAGTTCAGAGTCTTGAAATAACCACTTTCAGGGTATTCTAATGACTAATAAGCCCTGAGGATTGATTGATAAAAGTCCTAGAAATCTAAGGAAGCAATCCATGTTCAAGCCTTCATTGATCATCCTAGCTTGGCAAGGGTGAGAATATAAAATTCCAGAGTATTGTTTTGATGTCATAATTCAGTCATTATCCAATCAAATATAGTTGCCATTTTTAATCTGGAATGTAGAATTTATCTTGAATAGTAGTTTATGTGCTTTTTTTTTAATGCTTTGTACATGTTGTAGTATTTGTTTTTCACAGAGAATTTTAAATGGAATTCATTGTAATATCTGATGCAAAATTAAAGTTAACATTTTTGTATTTCCAAAATCTGTTTTATGAGCACATAATGATATACAAAACACAACCTTGTTTGCAAAGTCTTTGTTTTAACAGAATAGCAGTGTCACTCATAAAAACAAAATAAGTTAGATGAAGTTATTTGTCCACTTTTGCTTTGGACACAGAGGAGAACCTGAGCATCCATTTTCTTGACATGAAGCTCCTTCAAATTTCTTTTGTATCAGCAAGTGTTGGTCACTTTAGCACCTTTTAAAATTCATGCTCAGTATGAACATAGTAATTAGAAGCTGCTATAAATATGATAAAATTGTAGTTTATACAATTCAGTATCAATTTCAACCCCCTCCTCTAGTTTCAGCTGTGCAAGTGAAGAGTATGGCATATATTTCACTAAATCTCAGGCACTGCTGCTTGCAAAATGTATGGTATTGGTTAAATCATTGTCTTATTTTCCTCAGCTGTATGGTGGAGATAATCATAGTACCAGTCTTAAAGGGTTTGAGAATACATGCAAAGGTATTACACCTGTGCCTGACACGTAATAAGAGCTTAAGAAATGTTAGCTGCTTGTAAGAGTAAATTACAGTTTTTTTTTAACTCATCAACATTCAATTTTAAATTTCATTTTAGCTTGGCATAGTTAACTTATTTAATTGTACAGTTAACTGGGAGATGATTTTGCTATTAAAGAATAGCTTACTGAACTTTTACCTGTTTGAAACTGCCCATTAAATAACCAACTTCTTTTCTGGAAATTGAATTTTTTCACGCCAAGTTCAAGTCCCCTGGTTTTGTCAGTCATACTCCAGCTGAATTTTCTGGGTTGACTCCCTCAGAACCCATTTCTGACTCAAGGCCAAGAAACATTTTAGCTAGCACTCTGCATTCGGTCTTGAAACTTTGGCAATATTTTCTGATAAATATCAAGCTAGGTTCATAGCTCCTTAAGTGCTTGTATCTAAGTCATTAAATTCTAATGCACAAAGTTGTATGCAGTGTATTAAACATTTAATATCAACCTTATTTTGCTACATGTATACTTTGTAGTCTATTCTCAGTCTTGCCTCATTATTTATCAAGTTTTTTTTGGTACACTGCAACATACACTAATACTATTAAATTTGGTATTAGTCTCCTGTTATTGAAGATGAATTGCCCTTTCTTGGGGAAAACAGAGTGATTTATTGCATGTTCAGTTTTTTGGAATGTCTGGGAAGCATAGTTGTGGCAATTTTTAGTAGGGTCTAGGAGAGAGAAAGGCATTTATATGTTGGCACTGTATTACATGGACAACAGTTATGTGCTTGGAATTCAGTGTGGAGGCAACTTGTAATTGAAGCTGGCATGATATAATCCCTTTCTTCTCATAATCAGTAAACTTACAGAAAAGGTGATGCTGATGTGTTGTTCCTTTCTTACAGTTGTTCAGGTTTTGAACTCCCGTATGTTGGTTGAATACCACCATGTCCTAGTCCACACAGTGTTATATTTATATTGACTATTTTCCCAGTGCTCCTTGAATACTCTGGGGGTCAGTTCTACCCTGGCCCCTAGGGTCGCCATGAGTTGGATCCGACTTGACGGCACTTGGCTTGGTATTTTCCCAGTTAGCTTACGAAAAGTTAGTATTTCCAAAATGCAGAATGTGTCATAAAAATCACTTTTGCTGTATGCCTTATCTAATGTTGTCATAAGTATTTTATATAAATTACTTTGCTTATTCCCCATGACATCTTTGCAGACTTCTCATTAGTACTCCAGTGACTCATTTCTCTAGGTTGTATGTGGTATTCTTTGATGTTGGATACATCTCAGCTGTGATGTTAACAGTGCCACTTCAAGGAAATAATGCTAATACTGAAGTGGGCTGTGAAATCAAATTTGTCTTAATGGAATTTTTAGATGCATTCTTTTAGATCCGTTCTGATTTATTTCACTGTGTTGAAAGCTCATTGAGTTGAAAACATTCAAATAGTAATTCAGGCTTACATTAGCTTGCTTGTTGTGTTGAGTTTTTGAGAAATATCTCTGAAAAGTCATTCTGTTTAGATACATCCCTTCAGAAGTTTTCAAAATCATTTTCTTGTCAAATAAGATCACCAAATAACATGTTATGAAAAAGGGTTTTGTTAATCAGTTTTGTGTTTGATTTGTTTCTTCCTGAATAACTGTAGTCATTTTCATATTTATAATGTGATAATTTCTTCTGTGCTCATGTGGCTGAATGATGAATCAGTGGGAAGTAAGCAAAAGGAAGAGATAACTTTTTAGAACACCAAGATTTTGATTTCATGTAAGTAATTTGTGAAATAAAGCAGATAGAAAATGATTAAAATCTTAGGATTAAGAAGTTTGGAGGCCATGCTGTGCCGCTGGCTGCTTTTTAAAGGCACTGAAATTTTATGCCTAACTTACACTGCATCAAAACTTGATCTTTTGTGTAGTGCTGTGGCTTTAGCTTTCCCACCACCCTTTCTGTTAACTTTGAATGAATCCATCTTTATGTAGATAATGAAGCTGACAGAATGAATAGTGCTGCAAGCTGCCTTTGGTAAAGTTCTTTCCTGTTATAACTTAGGATGTTAGAACTCACAATGTGAATTTCTGTTGGGAAACCCTGGTGGCATAGTGGTTAAGGGCTACGTCTGCTAACCCCAAAGTCAGTAGTTCACATCCGCCATGGGCTCCTTGAAAACTTGAGGGAGCAGTTCTACTCTGTCCTAGAAGGTCACTATGAGT
Organism: Heterohyrax brucei; assembly: GCA_028571685.1. Taxonomy (NCBI): domain Eukaryota; kingdom Metazoa; phylum Chordata; class Mammalia; order Hyracoidea; family Procaviidae; genus Heterohyrax; species Heterohyrax brucei. The sequence continues at coordinate 147,549,107 of CM053143.1, forward strand.
TGGAGTCAACTCAGTGGCACTGGTTTGGTGTGCTAGTTTAAAAAAACTTTGCAAAAAAGAGAAATGAGAAGTACAAAAATACTATCTAATCTATTGCCGTAATTGACTGGCATGAGTTAAAAAAGAGATGACTGGACTGGGCACTTGTCATTTAGAAGTAGTTGTTTTTTAAAATTTTATAAAAGTAATGTATGCAGATTTAAAAATTTAAAGAAGTAAATTAAAAAGTTATTAAAGGTTTTATAACTTCTAATAAAATCTTGAACAATTTCCTTCTCATATTTTTATGCATTGTAGATAAACAAACATTTGTAAAAGGATGTGGTCATATTACATAGATAAGTTGTATGCTGTTGTTTTCTTTTTTTTGCTTTGTTTTATACTGTTAATGGCAGTCCTCATGACATTGACATATAGGTTATAAAAATATAATATGCATCCTTTACCACAGTGTTATAAAGATTTACATTGACTATTTTCCTAGTTAGCTTAGAAAAATGTTAATATTTCCAAAATGTAGAGTGTGTAACTAAAAATAAATTTTACTATACTCATACACTACCTCATATTGTCCTGGTGGCATAGTGGTTAAGTGCTTGTCTGCTAGCCAAAGATCGGCAGTTCAAATCCCTCAGGTGCTCCTTGGAAACTCTATGGGGTAGTTCTACTCTGTCCCATAGAGTTGCTATGAGTCAGAATGGACTTGATAGCAGTGGGTAAGATTGCCCCAAGTAGTTGATATAAATTATTTTGCTTATTCCCTGTAACATTTTTGAAACTTCACATTAGAACTCAAATAATTCAATCAGGAAACAGTGACTTATAGAGCTTAAATAACATCCAAGAGTCATAGAGCTAGTCTATGATTAGACTGAAATTGGAATGGCTTTGTCTTATTCAAAAGCCCTTTACCCCCAAATATTAAAAAATAATGTCCATGTCATGTAGTCAATTTAACATATTTCAGTGTCAGCTATGTACTTTGAACTTAGATCAACAGTGAGATTAACTTTGTATAAGTATACCCAGTATTTCTTGGCCCATTTTAGATCTCCACATGAACTCTGTGTGTGTATGCTTGTATGTCTATAATGTCATCACCTGCTGAAAGAGTTAACTTTTATTGATTAAAATACAATATTCGTGAGTATTTTTAAATTAAGGACATACATTAACTTGATGTAGTCCTTTGGGAACTAGTAATATGTTTGCTTTGGAGCCCTTGGTGGTGCAAAGAAATGGTTAAGTGCTCGACTGTTAACCAAAAGGTTGGTGCTTCGGATTCACCCAACAGCTCCAAGGAAAGACTTGGAGATCTGTTTCCATAAAGATGACAGCCAAGACGACTTTGGAGCAGTTCTACACAGTTACATGGGATCTCTATGAGTGAGAATTGACTCCATGACACCCAAAGACATCAACATGAATACAGTCCCTGGGTGGTTCAAATGGTTAAAGTGGTCAACTGCTAAGCAAAAGGTCAGTAGTTCAAACTCACTGCGAGGTGCTACAGGAGAAAGACCCAGCAGTCTAATTCGAAAAAGAAGAAAATTAGCCCTTAAGAACCATATGGAGCACAGTTTTGGTCTGACATGTATGTAGTCGCCATGAGTCACTATCTACTCGGTGACAACAACTCAAACATAGGTTGCATATCTATCGCTATCAGGTAGATTCTGACTCATGGCAACCCTGTGTGTTACAAAGTACAACTACTTCATAGGGTTTTATTTGTTCTACTCTTTTATTGAAGCAATTCACCAGGCCTTTCTTCTGTGGACCTGCTCTGTGTGCTCATAACACCAACCAGGTTTGCAGTCAGCTGCTACTCTGAAGGTTGGAGATTTGAACCCATGCTGTGGCTCTGTAGACAAAAAGTCTAGAGAACCACTTCTGTAAATGATTACAGCCCAGAGAACTCTCTGGAATGGTTCTGCCCTGTAACACATGGGGTCACTGTGAGTGACTAGTTCCTTTGGGAACTAGTAATACGTTTGCTTTGGAGCCCTTGGTGGTGCAGAGCAGCCATACTTCTCTTCTGGAGCAATTCTGGGTTTAACTTCTATAAATACAGTAGTTAATATGTTCTTTTCTTAGGAGATACCAAAATAAAAAGGATATTTCAATTAAAAAATCATTTGTAGTATACATAGTTGTTTATTGATCCTTAATATTGATTATTATTCTTCAGTGCTAACAGGTCAACTTTGACTCATGTTGACCCCATGCATTTTCCAGGCTACAATCTTTAGGGAAAAAAATGGTCATGTTTTTTCAGGGAAGCACTGGATGGGTTCAAACTGGCAACTTTTTGGTTAACAGCAAAGTGTTTAATCGTTGTGCTAACAGAGCTCCTTGTTGGTTAATGCTATTAAATATTATGTTTGATATAATGCTGTTCTAAAAGGTATGAAATGCCTTCAGAGTATGGGAATTGGCTTTCAGTGTTTTTGAAGCCTTAAATTGCTCTAGAAGTCTGTATAAAAAGTTTAAAAACACTTGGAAAGAAAGTTTTAGGTTAATCTTAAATTTGTATGTAATAACTCTTATGCTGTTTGCCTCTTTTGAATTATGCATGTTTGGATCTGACTCGATGGCACTTGGCTTTGGCTCTCAATAGGTAAAAATCCCAAGCTGGCTAGGTATGCTTGTGATTTCTCTAATTGCATACATTCTTTAAGTAAGAGGTTGTAAAAAAGGAGATTTTTACAAAGATTTACCTAAAGATTAGAATAAATGTATTCACAGGACTGAAGAAGTTGCTCTAGCAGGTAAGTGTTAACTACTTCAAAGGATCCAAATGTAATGACGTGCCTTCAGCTGCTGACTTTAATATAGGTGGGTGTCCTTTGCCTGTTACCCAGGCTCTTTTGTTAGCTTCTGTGATGAAGCATTTCATGAAACCTAATTGCATATTTAGTTGCAGTTTCAAAAATAAAAATATATGAATTATCTATATTAAGTCTGTAGTATTTTATTTCCTGACTCTTTGGCAACTCTGTGCATTACCTGGTACCATAGCTGTTGTAATATTGTTTGAACCACTTATTGTAGGTCCTTCTCTGTTTAGCCGCTGAACAACTGTCTTAGTATGATACACCAATATCTTAGCCATCTAGTGTTGCTTTAACAGAAGTACCACAAGCGGATGGCTTCAAAAAGAGATTTTATTTTGTTATGTTCCAGTAGGCTAGAAGTCCAAATTCATGATATCAGTTCCAGGGGAAGGCTTTTTCTGTTGACTCTGGAGGAAAGTCCTGGTCATGAATCTTTCCCTGGACTTGGAGCTTCTGAGGCACAGGTCTGATGCCCAAGTCCTTTCTGGGGCTGCTTCCAGCACCATTTTCTTGGGGATGTGAGATCTCCAACTCTCTGCTTGTTCCTTTTTCTTTAAATCCCAAGAGATTGCCTCAAGACACAAAACAGTCTTACACATTGAGTCCTTCCCCACCAGCACAGCTGGGCCCATCTTCCCTCATTGACATCGTAGAGGCAGGGTTTACAACATGGAGAAACATCCCACCATACTGGGAATCATAGTCTAACAACATTGCTACATACGTTTTTAGGGGGACAAAACTCAGTCCATGACCACTAGGTTTAGTTTTCTCATTGCATTTCCTGCAGTGTGTAATTATCTGCTTGTCTGGATCCTGCACTAGAGTGAAGGTGGGCTTTGTCTGACTTTCGTGTTTTCTATCCCCAGTGTAGTGGCAAGCTCCATAGTAAACACTACATAAATATTTGTCTTTTGCATGAAAGTGTGAATTAATGAATGAATCAGAGATGTTAGAGTTTCCATTATGTTACTTGTTGAATTTGAGATTCAGTTTAAGTTATACTTAGAGCACTTATGAATACCAGGCTAAAGGATGGTGTAAACCATCACAGGCAAATTTATGTCATTCTGAATTACATTATTTAGCAGTTGTTGAGTATTTAAACAGAGGAATAATGACATCAACTGTTACACAGAAACCTATAAAGAATGAAAATAAAAGGTAAGCTATAAGCAAAATATGTTGTCAGGTACCACTGAGTGGGATGTGGCCCATAGTGACCTTATGCACAATGAAACAAAACCCTACCTGGCCTTGTGCCATGTCCACAGTTATTTTTAAGCTTAAGCCATTTGTGGAGCCACTGTGTCAGTCCACTTTGTTGAAGGTCTTCCTATCTTTTGCTGACCCTCCACTTTACCAAGCATGATATCCTTCTCCAGGGACTGATTCTTCCTGACAACATGTCCAAAGTATGTAAGAGGCAGTCTTACCATCTTTCCTTCTAAGGAGCATTCAGTTTTTCTTTTCCAAAACATCTGTTTATTCTTGTGGGAGCACATGGTACATTCAGTATTCTTCTCCAGTGCTGCAATTCAAAAGTGTCGATTTTTCTTTCTTTTTATCCAGCTTTCACATACATATGATGTGATTAAAAATACCATGGCCTGGGTCAGGTACACCTTAGTGTTAAAGGTGACGTCTCTACTTATTTATTTTTTTTACCACTTTCTAGAAATCCTTTGTGGCAGATTTTCCCAATACCATGTATCTCTTGATTTCTTGACTGCTCCTTCCGTGGGCATTGATTGTAGACCCAAGTCAAGTGAAGTCCTTGACAACCTCAGTCCTTTCTCCGTTTATCAAAATGTTGCTTACTGATCCAGTGGTGTGTAGTTTTGTTTTCTTGATGTTGAGGTACAAACCGTACTGACGGCAGTGGTCTCTGATCTTCGTCAGTAAGTTTTCAAATCCTCTTCACTTCCAATAAGCAAAGTTGTGTCATCTGCATAATTCAGGTTGTTAGTGAGTCTTCCTCCAATCCTGACGCCTGCTTCTTCTTCATATAGTCCAACTTCTCAGATTATTTGCTCAGTATACACTTGTCTATCAGTTTGTGGGAGCTTGTATGTTGCTGTGATGTTGGAAGCTATGCCACCAGCATTCAGATACCAGCAGGGTCACCCATGGTGGACAGGTTTCAGCCGAGCTTCCAGGCTAAGACAGACTAGGAAGAAAGGCCCAGCAGTCTACTTCTGAAAAGAATTAGCCAATGAAAATCTTGTAAATAGCAGAAGCAGAATATAGGAGAGATGAAAATGATATAAATGAAGTTGTTAGAACTGTGAACACAAACACATGTAAGTGACTGGAAAGGTAGAAGGTGTAAGGGATCAAAAGTTAAGTAGCTTGATCTTTTTTAGTTGTATTTTGAAAGGTGTTGGAGAAAATGTTCCCTGCCTCAGTCTATCCAACCACAGTGTTGTTGCTGGGTACTGATGAGTTGGTTCTGACTCATAGCAGCATCTAATAGAGTAGTGATAGCTGGGTGATTTCTTGACCATGTTTATGGAAGAAGTCCTGCTTGTGGAACAGTTAAGCACTGGACTGCTAACTGAAGGGCTGGCAGTTGGAACCCACCTAGCAGCTGTGTGGGGGAAAGACCTAGTGATCTGCTTCTGTAAAGATTACAACTTAAAAAACCCTAAAGGACTATTCTACCCTATTGCATGGAGTTACCATGAATGGGAATCAATTTGACAGTGTGCAACAAGAAGAAATCTTTATGAAAATGATTAGTACTTGCCTCAAAAAAAGAAAAGCAGAATGTGGAATGACTGCTGCCTCCAGACATGGTCAGGTCCACCCTTATTTGTAACTAATTCAGGAAGAATCTGGCTGTACAGACAGGTAATTGCAAAAGTGAAAAGCTAGTTAACTACATTGCAATCCTGCTCTTCACTGGTTTTTAAAAGCTGCCTCTAAATATGCTGAACAGGTATTATTTTTTAAAGACCAATACTAACATATCAGTTTTTTTTTTTTTTTTTTTTAACATTCATGGATCTTAGGTCAAGTTGAAAGCAGTAAAAGTAAGCCAGTTTTCCTGTCAATAACAGCACACATCTTTATGATAATGAGTTGATGGTTAGTTTAATGTTTGTATCCCAGTTAAATGTAGGTTCTAAGTCTACCATATTAAAAGCATGCTAACCATATTAAAGCCTAACCATTCAGAGGGGAAAAAAAGTGAGTTCAATATAACAAATGAACATAATAAAAAAATACGTAGTATTGGTTTCAGATCACCGGAAGAGTGAGTGCTTTAACCACTCGATTTGTTATCTCCATTTCTCCCACCAGTCACATTGACAGAAACCTTCAGAATAGATTAGATTATAATATGTTGCTCTTCTTTATATATAGTACAAGGAAACTAGGAGGAGCAAGTACCGTGTTTAGGGAGGGAAAATGCCCAAATTTCTTGGGCCCTACTCCTAGAAGGCAAATCCTTAAATACTATAAATACTTCCATACTTTTTAGTCAAATTTTATGATGTTTTCTGACCCTAATTTTGGGATTTTGGGAAATAATTAAATTTCTGTCATGAAGGCAAAGCAGCTTTAACAATAGTACTTCATCTCACAGGTTGGTTGTGATTATTGGCTGTAATGATCTGTGTAAAATATGTAGTGTCAAGCCCAAATGCTCAATAAATGTTAGCTGTTGATATATATTTAAGTTTCTCAAAATACTTAGTTAATCACGTTTCTCTACTTTTTAAATTCTCAGTACCAGATTTCTTCCCTTTTCTTTTGAGTAAATCAAAAGGAATACACATTTCAAAACTGTTACAAAAGGATCTTGTCATAAATGAATAAGCTGCACATATATTTTCCTTAATTATCAAAACTACCAAGTTTAAATTGCATCATATTATTAAAATAAGTTTAGTCCAGTTGGTTCTTCGTTGCTGCCATGGCTTGAACTGTGTCCCTCTAAAAGGTGTGCCACCTTGGTTGGGCCGTGAATCCCAGTATTATTTGTTTGTCATACATTTTGTGATTTTTCTATGTGTTATGAATCATAATCTCTGCCTCTGGTTAAAAGGAGTAGGGTGGGATATAACACCCTTGCTCAGGTCACATCCCTGAATCCAGTGTAAATAGAAATTCCCTGGGTGTGGCATGCTCTGTCTTTGATTTTAAACCCAGTGCTTTGGAATCAATGCTGACTGATAGCGACCCTCTGGACACAGTAAAACTGCCTCATAGAATGTCCAAGGAGTGTCAGGCAGGTTTGAACTGCCCACTTTTTGGTTAGCAGCCATAGCATTTAACGACAACACCGTCAGGGCTCCCCTCTTTTACTTTACAAAAGATAAAGGCAAGGGAAGCAAGCATAGTGTTGGGGACCTGATACCACCAAGAAAGTGGTGCTGGGAGCAGAATGAGTCCTTTGGACCTGGGGTCCCTATGTGGAGAAGCTTCTTGTCCAGGAGAGGCTTGACAAGAAGCACCTTCCGCAAGAACTGACAGAGAAAGCTGTCCCCTGGAGCTGACACCCAGAATCTGGACTTGTAGCCCACTAGACTGTGAGAGAATAAATTTCTCTTCATTGAAGCTATTGTTGTATTTCTGTTATAGAAGAATGACTACTGCTTAGAAAAAGAAGAAAAAGTACTCTTTCAGATCTAGTACTGATTGATGGTCAATATTTACGTAACTAACAAGGAAATTGGTATGCTACAGAAATAGTCTCATAAACCATGGGGTTCCTTTAGGGAAAAGACCCCTAAACAAACTGTATTTCTGATGAAGGCTTTCACCTTTGATTTTAACAGTTTTATGCACGAGAACAAACTGTCACAGAGCCAGGTGGGCTCAAACATTGCCCTGGGTTTGCAACTTTGGACCAAAATTTCAGACTAGTTTTTGGATTCAAATGCATGTCTCTACAATGTGGAGTAAAGTGTGTTAGCTTTCTACTCAGTCAGTTTCTACTGAAGCTACTCTGACATATTTTGAATATACGCTTCCTAAGTTGGTAAAAGCCTTGATGTTCAAAGAAGGTGGTGAGATCAAACGCAGATGCAGGCCATCAGGTAGAGACAATTCTTGAGTATTCTGACTTCTTGGTGGAAGCTGCTGCTAGCATACCCTTCGGAGGTGGAGGGTAAGACAACCACATAGAATCCCAAAGTGGCATTTGCCTTTGAGAAGGAGAAGTTATTACTGGGACAACTTTATAAGGGGTTCTAGGAGGGAGTGGTCATTGTCCTCACTAATTGTTGGTGAAATCAGTTTGGTGACTTTTGAGATGAGCCTTTCTAATAGTGGCTGAATTAGAATTACACAAAGAAATGGATTTGACAATAGAAGACCTTGGGTTACTTAACCTTCATCAGTATGTAGATTTGTTTTATTTTGTGCTGCTTACCTTTTTTAGGTCCCTAGGTGGTGCTGATAGCTTGCTAATTTAAAGGCTGGTGGTCCATGTCTACCCAGTGGCACCACAAAGCAAAGACCTGGTGATATGCTTCTGTTGAGACTGAATCCAAGAAAACCCTATGAAGTAGCTCTACTTTTTAACATATGAGAATCAATTCTATGGCAATTAACAACAACAAAGATGACAATAGTTTTTCTTCAGTTCTTCGCATAGAAAATGGTAGAAATATAACCTGTTTTAGAAATCCTGATTCCATAAAATACCATTAATAATGTGTACCAAATACTGTGCTGAATAAAAAATAGCATTTTTTTTTCTTGTTTTGGTGTGTCAAACTGCTTTCTTTGAAAACTAGTGTGTTAAGTTTGTTAGTATTAATAAAACATTTACTGAAGTTGAAATCTTTTAATATGCTATCTCATTTAATGATTTAAAATAATTACCAACATAAAAACTACCAAAATGAGATAAATCCAGGTTAGATTAATTTTTAAGCTACTGATTTGTATGTTTTATGTAGACTCCTTATATATTATATATTTACCTGATATGGAATCATATTACCAAGGAACAATTGGGTCTTTTGACCCTTGTTCCTGGGCTAACTTTCAGATACTTTGGCTGTAGAGCCCTCTCTAGGAGCTAACCTTTACTCAGGTTGGTTTGGTGACCACACTTGGTCTGGCTTTTACCTGGATTGGCTGAGGGGATTGTCTAGTGACTCTTCAAAACCCTAGAATTTAAAGGCTCAGATTGGGCCTCCTGATCAAGGTGAGCTAAGAGAAAAATGTACCTTTGGACATGGAGTCCTGCATCAAGAACCTCCTAGACCAAATAAACTTGCAATAGTGCAACAGTATCAGAAGAGGCAGAGACAACAAGAGAACCCAGACAATGGAAGCACAGTGTAAAGACTGAACCCTTGCTGAGATCTGAGAGGAGGGGACTATATGCAGAGCAGAGGCCATCCAGGAGTTCTTCTGCAGCTGGCGGAGAGGCTTCAGGAGCCAGCTCAGAGGAGCAGTTGATAGCTAGCCCTCCAAGTAGTGTTATTGAGTTTCCCATTTGAAAGTTTCCTGATGGGTGAGAATAAACATTGGTTTGGGAAAAGATAAATAGATTTTGTTTGTAAAATGTAAATGGGTCCCTTTGTGAAAAGTTGAGGCCCTGTGCTGGGACTCCTCCCAAACCTTGCCCTATGTGTGTCTTTGTTTCTGTTTATATCCTTCTTTCTTATATTGGTTATTACAGATACGGTGTTTCCATTAGTTCTCTATGATCATGATACTGAATTATTGAACCTAATTGAGAAAGAGTGCTGTGTGGGGAAAAGTCTGTTGTCAGAAATGGTAGAGAAGTTGGAGAACCTGGACCTTATAAAATATTTGACCTCTACTTTTAAAAGCAAGCTTTGTACTGATTCTTATCCTCAGGGTTATCATCCTTGCAATATTTATGTATTCATTAAATGATATTATCTGTCTAGGAGTCAGTAAGGTGTTGAAAGTGTAACAATAAATGGGGTTGGAAACATTTCCTGTGCTGTTTAACTAGGGTCATGACCTATAGATGTATAGGTTGTATACTGCTTGACTCAGACATACACATCACAGGAGTGTCACATCCTGTAGATACATACAACTTGCAAGGTTCTTTGTGACTGCCCAGCTTGTGGGAGAAGACTGCCTGTATCTTCTACCAACTTCTGACCACCAGAGTTTCGGCATCACTGTGTCTGAGAGAAAGAGAGAGAGAATACATGAGAGCAAGTACACAGTCATTGTTTGAAGGAGCATTAGTTTGACTCCATGGCCACTTCAGGGAATTTAAAATGTTTTGTCTTATGAATTCTGGTTGAATATGATATTTTCATTGGCCTTCACCTTCTGCTAAACATTACCTACTTAAAGAGAAACTCAGCATTTTGAAAGTATTTTTCCTGTTTTCTGTATTACACCTAACTCCATTTCTGAGAAATTTTTACTACTAGCTGAAATGCAAAATCTATTCAAGAGTCCAGATTTTGCCATATTTCTTGTAGATGTCACTTACTCCCCAGGAAGAAATGATAAGGTCAAAGTAGAATGAAGACTTCTCCTGGTTACCTTTGACAGGTACTCTATAATTAAGTTTGCTTTTGAAGTCTTTACAAGGTGTGCCTTTTTACTTTAGTCAAATCTCCAGTGGGTTCATTCAGCATACTTCTTAGTCAGTGGTAAAAAGATAATGGTTTGTAACAGAAGACAGGCGTATCCAACTTGTCAACAATGGTGAATGATGTTAGTGAATGGAGCTATAAATTCCAGCACTGAAATTGCTGTAACTTAGTATAATTATTTACATTTCTTCTACTAGATTTTTGTCTCTAAAGCATACAGTACTCATTACTTTTCTTTTCCTCATTCTTGTATGTTAGGATATTTGGACTTAGAATATTCACTTAGTTATTTTCAGCTGTTTGATTTTGAGCCGTACTTTTCATAATTATACTTTGGTACTCAACCTTCATGGGTAAAGCTCAGTAATACTCAGTATTTAGTAAATTTTTTTTTTTTTTTTTGGTAAGAGAGAGATTACAAACTACCACACATAATTTTGGTACAATTGCCAGGATCTGGAGGCTTTATTGCTGTTTTTAGCTAACTCATATGTAGTGTGAGTTCAAATTCTTTATCAGGTAACCAATGTATGAAAAGTTTGGAAAGGCAGTGTTTTCCAAACTCCTTGCAATTTTTTGGTGTCTTCTTTACAGACAACAGCTTCCTTGAACTAATTGCAGCTGAAAAGATTTGTTAAGTATAATAGATAGTTCACAGAATGTTTAAGAAATTTGAACTTTGTGAGTGATTCGCAAACACACTACATAATAAGGCTGCCAAAGAAGGCCCTGGAGCACCGTGATCTGAGGGCTTAAAATCAGGCAGTTGATAAGCAGCCATGAAGTCTAGGCATGCCACCTCTGCCATGATGCGTGTGGTCGGACATACCATCGGGACACTTCCTGTTGCTTTATGTGTGTCAGCTGACAGTAGTGTCTGGTTGTAGAACCTGGGTCACATATAGAAACCTAGCCATAGGAGAGTCTAGAAAATTAGCTAAAAAAAAAAAAAACGAAACAAAAAACATGGAACACTGTCATCATTGGTCTGTGCAAGTCTATTCTGTAATTTATAAAAAATTTAAGCCACTTAATCTTCATTACTTCATCTTCCATGAATACCACCATTTGTTGTGTTTTCTTACAAAATGTTTATTACGCATTGTGTTGCTTTGTATTTTAATTTGTGTGCATCCGTTTCTTGTCTTTCTCATTAAGCACCTTATTTTTAAGGTTATTTTTGGGCATATGTCCATATAGGATAATTGGTTGTTTCTAAATGCTGTATATTATTACTCTTTGTGAATTTTACTTAAAAGCGTTATCCCATCTGGTCAGTGCTGAGGTTGCCTCCAATCTGGTCATTGTCAATTCCCCTACGGGCATGCATGAGAGATCTTTGAAATACATATCAAGAAGGTGAATTGTTGGGTTAGAGGTTATACACATGTGTTATTCGAGTCCATACTGTTAGACTCCTCTCTGAGTCAGTGTACAATCTGTACTCCTAATACTTCTCTACTCCTACTACTTCCCTCCCAGTAGTTGGCAAAATTCAGTTTCCTAATTTTTGCCAAAAGAGATGAAAAGTGGTATTTCGTTCTTGTTTTAAATTTCATTTCTCTGATTACTGATGATGAAAATGTTGTTTTTAGCTCTCTAGTAGATGTAAATTAGAAGAGTATTGGAAAAATTTTGCATAAAGAGTATCAAAAGAATACGATAAAGTCTATCTCTTTGACCACCTTCTTAACCCTGTTAAAATTTCAATCACAGTGATACTGTCAACACGTGCTCCTGCATAACTGTCTCTCATGTAACTGAATATTTACTAACCTTTGCAAAGAGGGACTCAAGGTCTTATCATCCTGACCTTCATCTTTGGACGATGTACATTGTATTAGTCCGACTGTGATTCCTTCTGTAGGATCACTTATGAATTAATATATTAATGGGTAAGTTATTCCTCCAAAGCATTCAAAACAATATCAAATAGGAAAATTATGATTTCAGTAAAAGTTCTTGTTCTAAGAATAGAAGACTGGCAAGTAAGCTATGGTCACAGATTTATAAGAAGTTTATAACCAATCCTGCTGGGGCAATGGCTGCCTTTACTAAAAATAGAATTTGTTGCTGTCAGTGGCCATTGAGTTGATTTCAACTTCTAGTGACTCCACGTTATAGAATAGAACTTCTTCATAAGGTTTTATGCATATAATTTCTTTTAAAAAAAATACATTTTATTTTGAGAATATATAAAGTAGAACATAACTGGTTCAATCAGTTTTCACAAGGACAATTCAGTGCCACTGATTACATTCTTCAAGTTCTGCCACCATTCTCACCCTCCTTTTCTGAATTGTTCCTCCTCTGTTAACATGAACTCACTGCCCCCTGAGTTTCCTATCTTTCCAGTTGCTGTTGTCAAGTTGATTCTGTATGGATAGCTTTTAAAAGAGCACAATGCTCAAGGAAGATATTCTTTACTAATTAAGCTAAACCATTGTTTGGCTTAAGAAGACCTCAGGAGAGGGGGCAGAGTCAAGATGATGCACTAAGCACATGTCTCCTTATATCCCTCTGGAAACCAAGACCTGAATTGATAATCAAACGGAGCTTTCTGATCACTAGTGAGCCCCCAGGACATGGCACAGGGCTGTTAGTTGGGACTTCATGCCACTGAACGAAAAGCCTCCTCTCTTTCACTGACTCCCACTCCTGGCTAGCCCTGGCTCTCACAGACTGAAAGTAACATACCATTTTGACATTTTTTTTTCCTCTATCTTGGCTGGTGGGCGGAGCTGGGTCTTGCCTAGCAGCTAGTCTCAGATGCACTGCTGGTGGGATAGGCAGGCAGAATTGCCATATTTTGAGAGCCAGGCTTAGGACTCTGTATACCTAGCCACTTTGGGCCTGTCTTTTTATCACTGCCACAACATGGTTTGTACGGATCCAGGGATGCCTGTGTGTGGGACACCATGTTGGATACAGAGGTTTTAGTGGGACCTAATTCTTAGTCTGGGAGCCAGCACTTGCAAACAGGACAGCACTTCTCTGATAGAAAAGCAGTAGTTTACACAGTGATGCCTACGGTGGGGGCCTGGCAACAGAGCGGGGGACTTACAAGGTCTCGGCACCTTTAGCCCCTCTATCTGCTGCCGTGTGGAGGGTGCCATCTTAGATATGGTGGCCACAGCTGGACCTAATTCTTAGCCTGGGAGCCAGAGCCTGCCCACAGGAGAACACTATTCTACCAGAAAAGCAGTAGTTTACACAGTGTCGCCTAAGGCTGGGTCCTGTTGAGCAGAGGACAACAGGGAAGAAGCATTGCTGTATTTTGAACTAGTGCGTATCATCTGGGGTTGGATATAGAGGTGATTACTTTGCCAGTTGGGAACAGGGACCTGTACACCTGAAAACCTGACCAAGTTGGGAAGTGGTCAGATACCTTGTGTTTTACATTTTAAGACAGCCTATAGAAACATCTGCAGTCCATCCTCACAGTATCTCTCTCACCCTCTACTTACTCACATGAAACCCCAAAAGCAACAGATGCTTGTGGCAAACAAGAAATCACCCATGGCTTCAGAAGGCTCCCAAACAAAACAACCAAGGAGTTTTCTGGATGAAGATGCTTTTCTGAAACTATTGGAAGATCAATACAAAAGGATTATATAGAGAGCCCTTCTAGACCTTATACAAAATGCAGCAGAACAAAATGAAAAATTAAGCAAGCTGTTCAATCTGATGGAACATCAGTACTCTGAAATCCAACAGATCAAGAACAAAATCAGAGACATAGAAACTTCCATTAAAAGCCAAGAAAACAGAATGGAACAAATGAAAAAAAGAATTTCTGACTTGGAAGACAGAGCTACTGATGCCAGTGTCTATGAGAAGAAATCAGAAAAAAGAGACAAGAAAAATGAAGAAGCATTAAGAAGCATGTGGGGCTCTATTAAAGAGAAACAACTTTCGATTAATTGGAGTCCCTGAACAGGATGAGACACCTGAGAACACAGAGAGTATCATTGCTGAGCTGCTGACAGAAAACTTCCCAGAAATTGTGAAGGAAGAGAATATAGATATCCCAGATGCATATCATATGCCACTCAATATATGTTTCAAAAGAAAGACTACAAGACTACAAAAAAAGACTACAAGACTATATTATAATCAAGCTTAACAAAATGAAACGTAAGCAGCAACTCCTAAAGGCATCAAGACTCAAAGCAAAGCTAGCATTCAAAGGGAAACCATGTAGGCTTTCATCAGATTTCTCAGCAGAAACCATGCTGGCACAGAGGCAATGGCATGACTCATTTAAAGCCTTGAAGGAGAAGAACTTCCAATCAAGAATCATATATCCTGCAAAACTATCTTTCAAATGTGAAAATGAAATTAACACATTCCCAGATAAACAGAAACTCAGAGACTTTGTGAAAACCAAACCAAAACTACAAGAAATACTGAAAGAAGTTCTTGGCTCTGGCATAGAAGAACGAAACCACTAACTTTATATTTTAGAACTACACACTACTCAAAACTCTACTCAGTTAGGGAATGCTCCAAAGTCAATCACAGCTTTAATATGGAAAGAAGCAATCCAGTGATTAACATGAAAACTGTATTGCCATCATATTAAAAAGAGGAATGTACTACAGTCGTTATAGTCCTTCCGGGGGAAGTCAACAAGACTGGTAGTAATTAAAGTTGGGTTTATATATAATTTATTAAGGGGAGGTCATAGGGGCAGCCATAAAGCACAACAAAGATGAAACATAGCATATCAAGAAATGTAACACAGGAGTCTCAACAAGTACAAAACCAGCTCTGAAAAAGATGAAAAATCAACTCACCAAAAAAAAAAAAAAAAATGCCCCAGAACAGACTAATAAGAACAACAGAGAAAACATCAACACAAAATAAAACATATCACAATGGCAGCACTGAACACATACCTATCAATAATTACATTGAATGTGAATGGACTGAATGCGCCAGTAAAGAGATACTGAGTGACATCTTAGATCAAAAGACATGACCCATCCATATGTTGTCTACAAGAAACTCACTTGAGACTTAAAGATAGGAACAAACTGAAAATTAAAGGATGGAAGAATATGTATCAAGCTAACAATGAACAAAGAAGAGCAGGTGTGGCAATTCTAATCTCAGACAAAATCAGTTTTAATGTAAAATCCACCATCGTGGAAACAGATGGACACTATTTATTGCTGAAAGGTTCAGTACGCAAGCAAGACTTAGCTATAATAAATATTTATGCACCTAATATCAGAGCACCTAAATATATCAAAGAAACACTGACTACACTCAGAAAAGAGTGAGATTACTCCACAATAATAGTGGGAGACTTCAACACTCCACTCTCAATACTGGACAGATCATCTAGAAAAAAGCTCAGTGAAGATACAGAAGACCTTTTTGCCACAATTAACCAACTAAACCTCATTGATATTTATAGAACTTTCTACCCATCAGCAGACAACTACACCTTCTCCAGTGCCCATGGAACGTTCTCCAGAATTGACCATGTGTTAGGACATAATGCAATTCTCAGCAAAATCCATACTGTCGAATTACTGCAAAGCATGTTCTCAGATCATAAAGCCATAGAAGTTGAAATCAATAGCAGAAAAAACATAGAAAGTGAAACTCTTGGAAACTGAACAACATCTTGTTCAGAAAACCATGGGTTATAGAAGAAATCAAGGATGAAATAAAGAAATTCATGGATTCCAATGAGAATGAAAACACTTCCTATCAGAACCTGTGGAATACAGCTAAAGCAGTGCTCAGAGATCTGTTTATCTCCATAAAGGCACACATCTGGAAGGAAGAAAGAAACCAAATCAAGGAACTGACCCTACAGCTTGAACAAGTAGAGAGGGAACAACAGAGGAACCCCTCAGCCACCAGAAGTAACCAGATCATAAAGATTAGAGCAGAGCTATATGAATTAGAGAGTAGAAGAACAAATGAAAAAACTGAAAAGACCAAAAGCTGGTTTTTCTAAAAGATCAACAAAATCGACAAAGCACTGGCTAAACTTACTAAAGAAAAACAGGAAAGGAAACAAATAACCCAAATAAGAAATGAGAGGGGAGTTGTCACAACAGATCCAACAGAAATCAAAAGTATCATAACAGAATACTATGAAAGACTGTACTCTAACAACTTTGAAAACCTAGAGGAAATGTGCAAATTTCTTGACTCATATCACCTACCCAGTTATCACAACATGAAACAGAACAACTTAATAAACCCATCACAAAGGAAGAGATTGAAAAGGTAATAAAAAAACTGCCAACCAAAAAAAGCCTGGATCCAGATGACTTCACTGCAGAATTTTACCACGCTTTTACAGAAGAGTTATTTCCAATACTGCTGAGACTATTTCACAGTATAGAAAGGGATGGAGTACTCCCAAACTCATTCTATGAAACCAGCATAACCCTGATACCAAAGCTGGGGAAAGACCCAACAAAAAAAGGAGAATTACAGACCAATATCACTCATGAATCTGGATGCAAAAATTGTCAACAAAATTCTAGCCAATAGAATACAACAACATATCAAAAAGTAATCCATCAAGAAGACCTCAGGAGATACTATTAGTTTTAAAACTTAGAAATGATCTCAGGGCAATAGTTTCCAGTGATGAAGACATGTCCAAAGTAGGTGAGTACAAGTCTCAGACATTACTTTGTGATGGGTAGAGTTTTCAATGACTAATGGATTGGATTAGTAATTATTTATAATGAAGTAATTATAGGTCACAGTATTAATGGCTAGTCATAGAGTTTCTTTGGCAATAGAAACTTCAAGCTGTAGTATACTTCTGGTAAGCTTCAAGAATAAAGTAAGGGCAACCAAAATCTTGCATATTGTAATTTTTAGTCTTGCAGACTGTGATTTTTCTCCTCTCTGAATTACTCTTTGCTCTCTTTCGTAAATTACTGACTTAGGAGGATGGCTCCAGCTGTCTCACCAGGACAGATCACCTCTTGTACCTCCTGCTAAGGCTATAATTTTATAGATAGCACTAAGAAATTGTTCTTGCTATTTATTCTTTTTTTTAACAGATTTCATTTTTAGAGAAGTTTTATGTTTATAAAAAAATGATGTAGAATGTAAAGTTCCCCTACCCTTCCCAGATATGTTATTTTTTTCTATTAACATCTTGAATTTCTGTGGAAATGTACCGAAATTACAATTGATGGACCAAGATTGATACTTTATTGTTAATAGAGTCCATATTTTGCATTGGGATTCATTTTTTGAATTCTGGAGTCCTGTTGTTTTCTTGGACAAATGCATGATGTTCTGTATCTTCCACTATAGGATGATATAATTATTTTACTACCTTAAAAAAGGCCCTGTGCACTGTCTATTCATTTACCCCTGGCTGCCACCTGCTAGCAACCACTGATCTTTTCATTGACTCTATATTTTTCTGCATTTTCAATGATGTCATGTAGTTGGAATCTTAACGCTTTTTCATACTGGCTTGTTTCACTTATCAGTATGAATTTAAGGTCCCTCCATGTGTTTTGATCCGACTCGACGGCACTTGGCTTTGGCCATGTGTTTTAAGACTTGATAGCTTATTTCTTTTTATCGTGAAATGGTGCTTCACTGTATAGAGATACCACCATTTTTATCCATTCACCTATTGCAAGATAACTTGATTACTTCCAAATTTTGGCAATTATAAATTGAACTAAATTCCTGTGCAGGTTTTTATGTGGACATGTATTTTTATCTCATTTGAGTAAATACCTAGAAGTATGATTGTTTGATCAAATGGTGAACATGCATTTGGCTTCGCAGGAAGCTGTGATGTCTTCCAAAGTGGCTGTACCATTTTGCATCCTTACTAGCAATAAATGAAAATTCCTGTTCCTCCATATTCTTGGCAGCATTTAGGGATTTTAGTGTTTTCTGTTTTAGCCATATGTGGTAACTATGAGTCAGAACTGACTTGACAGCTGCAGGTTTGGGTTTTTTGGTTTGTGTAATAGGTGTATAGCAGTGTTTCATTGTTGTTTTGATTTGTATTTCTCTAATAACATATGCGAAACTCTGATGGTGTACTAGTTAGTTGTTAGATCTGCTCACCAAAATGTCAGTAGTTCATATCCACGAGGCACTCCTTGGTAATCCTGTGGGACAGTTCTACTGTGTCCTGCAGGGTTGCTGAGTCAGAATCTGTTAGGGTTTTAATGAAATGATATTGATCACCTTATTCATATATTTGTTTGATGAGGTTTTATTCAGATCTTTTTGCTCATTTCATAATTGGGTTGTTGGTTTTCTTATTATAGGGTTCAAGAGTTCTTATGTATCTTGTGTAAAAGTTATTTACCAGATGTATTTTACATTTTGTCTCAGTTTGTCATTTGTTTTTCCATTTTCTTAGAAGTGTCTTTCACTTCACAGAGCACAAGCATTTAATTTTAATGAAATCCTTCTTATCAATTTTCCACTTATAGATCATGCTTTTGGTGTTATATATAAAGTCAGCATTAAACACATGATTATTTAGAATTTTTTGTATTTTCTCCTGTATAGCTTTGCATTTTACATTTAAGACTATGATTAATTTTGAGCTAAATTTGTGAAAGATGCAAGCTTTTTGTCTAGATCTTTTCCCTACCTGCATGTGAACATTTAATTTTTCTGGCACTGTTTGTGGAAAAGACTATCTTTCCTTTACTGAATTGCCTTTGCTTTTTGTCAGAAATCAGTTTACTTTATTTGTGTAGGTCTACTTCTGAACTCTGCAGTCTGTTTCATTGATGTGTTGGTTGCTCCACTGATGCCACACTGTCTTGATCACTCATGGTAGCTTTGTAGGAAGTCTTCAAATCAGGTACTCTCAGTGTTTTGTTTCTGTTCTTTAGTATGATGTTTTCATTCTGTGTCTTTAACCTTCTCAAATACACATTAGAAAGATTTTGTCAATATGCACAAATAGTTTGCTGGGAGTTTGATTGGGACTGCAATGAATCTATTGATAAAATTGGGAAGAATTGACATCTGAATAGTATTAAATCTTCATATCCATAAGCTCTTCCTTGATTTCTTTCATTGGAATTTTGTAGTTTTTTCCATATTGATCTTATCAGATTTGCACCTATGTATTCAATTTATTGTTGCTAATGTAAATGATGCATTTTTAATTTCAAATTCCATTGTTTCATTGCTTATAGATAGGAAATCAGTTGACCTTTACATGCTAACTGTGTTACCTTTTATGTTGCTGTAATTGCTTGTTTATTCTAAGAATTTTTACTGCCTTCATTGGCATTTCTTCATAGACTATCTTAATGATCTGGGAGCAAAGACAATTTTATGTTCCAATATGTATACCTTTATTACATTTTATTGTCAAAATTCTCTTAGCTAGGATTTCCAGTATGATACTGAATAGGAGTTAAAAAAAATCCATTGCTGTGAAGTCAATTACAACTCATCGGAATCCTATAGGACAGAGTAGAATTGCCCCCATAGAGTTTCCAGGGAGTACCTACAGGATTTGAACTGCCAACCTTTTGGTTAGCAGACATAGCACTTAACCACCATGCCACCAGGGTTCCCAGAAGGCAACAACTATTCCAGATATTCTACCTGATCCTCACCTCTCTCTTCTCAATTATTTTATAATCTAGTTTTCTTGGCTAAAGAAGAGAGAGCAGAGAGTTGTGTCCCAGCCACAATAATCTCTATCTTCCTGATTTTATTAGAGCTTTGTCTTAAGATCCAATCAAGATTCAGCTTCCACCCTGAAAGATACACACACACAGACACATAGACACACGCACATACAGTGCTTTAGGTGCAAGTTTACAGCTCAAGTTAGTTTCTCATACAAAAATTTGTGGACACATTCTTATGTGACCCTAGTTGCTCTTCCTACAATGGAACAGCACAGTCTTCCCCTTTAACCTGTGTTTCTTGTGTCCATTCAAACAGTTCCTATCCCTTTCCACCCTCTCATCTTGTTTTTGGACAAGAGCCACCAATTTAGTATCATGTATCTACTTGAGCCAACAAACACCCTCTTCACCAGTATCATTTTACATCGTATAGTCCAATGTAGTCATTGTCTAAAGAGTTGGCTTCAGGAATGGTTTTAGTTCTGGGCAGACGTGACTTCTGTGTCCTCCAGTCTCAGTCAGACCATCAAGTCTGCTCTTTTCATCTGAAGTTGATTTCCACAGCCCGCTGTTCTCCCACTCCATCATGGATTCTCTTGTGTTCCCTATCATGGCCTTCATCTGTGATAGCCAGGCATCTTTTAGTTCTTCTGGTCTCAGGCTGATGTAGTCGCTGATTTATGTGGACCTTTCTGTTTCTTCAGCCCATATTTTCCTATGTCTTCGTTGTTCTTCATTCCTCTTTGTTCCAGGTGATTTGGGGGACCAATTGATGCCTCTAAGATGGACAATTGCTAGCTCACCAGAGTGAGATGCAGACATTTTCTTGATAAACTTTGTTATACCAGTTCACCTAGATGTCCCCCGAAACCATTAGACCATTCGCTTTTAAGTTAATTATTGATATTGTTGAATTAATTTGGAAAGCCTGGTGGCATGGTGGTTTAGTGCTACAGCTGCTAACCAGAAGGTCAGCAGTTCATATCCATGAGGTGCTCTTCAGAAACTCTACAGACAGATCTACTCTGTCTGTAGGGTCGCTATGAGTCAGAATTGATTCAATGGCAATGGGTTCAGATTTCTTGAGGTTTATATTTATAGTGGAAACCCTGGTGGCATAGTGGCTAAATGCTACGTCTACTAACCAAACTTTGGGTAGTTTGAATCTGCCAGGTGCACCTTGGAAACTCTGTGGGAATAGTTTTATTGTGTCTTGAAAGGTCACTGTGAGTCAGAATCAACTGGATGGAAGGGTTTTTTAAAATATATTTCTAACAGAGCCTTGGTGGCACACTGAAAACTCTGGTGACATTGTGGGTATATGATAGAGTTGCTAACAAAAAGATCTGCAGTTTGAATCCACCAGACGTTCTATGGAAACTCTATGGAGAAGTTTTACTTTGTTCTGTAGGATCGCTATGGGTTGAAATGGACTGGACAGCAATGGATTTGGTTTTGGTGGCACAGTAGTTATGAATTGGGCTGCTAATGGATAGTTTGTATTCTGGGTTTCATAGATGAAGAAATTTTGGATTTGGGGCTTGAAGTTAAGACTTTTGCTAGGATACAAATGAATATGTTTTATATGTTGCCAGTATCTGATTTTGGAAGTACAAAGCATAGTGGCATAGTAGTTAAGTGCTACATCTGTTAACCAAAATTTCAGCAGTATGAATCTGCCAGAACTCCTTGGAAACTCAGTGGAGCAGTTCTACTCTGTCCTATTGGGTCACTACGAGTTGGCATTAACTCAACGGCCATGGGTTTGGTTTTTGGCTTTGGCTGTTATAGAAAGACTAGAAGTACCTTAATTTCTGGAGCTGTTTTCAGAACTGGAGACAAATGGCCAAACTTACTTTGTTTTCCCCACAAATACCATTAAATCAAAAACACTAAACCCACTGCCATCCAGTGGATTCCAACTCACAGAACCTTAAAGGATAAAGTAGAACTGCTCTATAGTTTCCAAGTGGTGCCTGGCGGATTTGAACTCCCAGCCTTTTGGTTGATAGGAATAGCACTATGCAACCAGGGTTTCCATGCATACCATTGGAGATATTTTATTGTAGAAGTGTATAGTTTCAAATATACATACTAGAGTTTAGGATAAATGAATGTTTGCTATTGCAAGAAAATTACTGTTTCCAGTTACATTAATGTGAATATGGATTCTAGTAAGAATGATAAGAGAAAAATTTGAGAATCTTGGCTTAACTTCTGTGTCTGCCTCTTTCTAGTTATTGATTTCATGTAAATCATTTAAATACTTTGAGATCATTTCCCTATCTCCCATCTGATGAATGATCTGGACATAAGTGAAATGGTAAATGCCAGATGTTTTAATACCAGAGTTGAATTGTATCATGCAGATTACACCAGTTGCCACAAAACATAAATTGCTTTTGGGTGAAATATGAAGGCAGTCACTAAGATGTTATCTCACTTTCTCTGTAACAGTTAAAATATAAGCTGAAAGTTTGACATCACTGGGGATAATGCCCAGCTATTGTCTGCTATTGGAGTATGACTTTAAGTCAGTGTAGTGCAAGATACAGGGCTAAAAACTGTTGCCTTCAGGTCAATTCCCACTCATAGTGACCTTATTGGACAGAGTAGAACCACCCCGTAAGGTATCCAAGGAGTGCTTGGTGGATTTGAACTGCTGACCTCTTGATTAGCGGCCATAGTTTTAACCACTGTGCCACCAGAATTTCCAGATATAGGGCAGATTTAGAAATATTACTGATGACAACATCAATGCCTATATCTTGTAATAAGTAATCCTCACAAAAGGCCATGAATCATACCAGTGACTGGATACTGTGGTTGCTAACTAAAAGGCTGGCAATCTGAATCTACTACAGCATTCCTTAGAAACTCGATAGTGCAGTTCTCCTCTGTCCAGTAGGGTCTCTATGAATTGAAATTGACTCGATAGCAATGAACTTTTCTTTAACTCCCCAGAGACATTCACCATTAAACATGAAGTGGCTAATTTGGTCAATCAGGTTAGGAGAGTAATTTCTTGTTAGATATGCTCTCTTTCCCAGTGACTGAGGTCATCTGTGCCTGGCAATTGGTACTATTTTTTCTTTTTTTAAAAATTGAAGTAGTGAAGGATGGTATGAATCAGGTAGACTTTGTAAATGAAATTTGAAGTGGCGATTTTCTTCAGTTAGGGAGTGTTTTATTTTTACTACATTTACTCCCCATCCACTATACAGTGAAACCTTATACTGTGTCCAACACCAAACTGTCACTTAGCAAATGTTTATTCATTTAATTAGGGCAGCTGTATGGTGTGTAAGTAGAATAATTTATGTTCAGGTTTGAGGACAAAGACTTTGAAATAAACAGTCCTTATGTTCACACCCTAATCCAGTTACTTAACAGCCATGTAAATTTGGGTAAGTCATTTATTTTATCCAAACCTCAATTTCCTCATTTGTATGATTTTTAGAATCATAGTACTTCACACTGTTGCTCTGGAGACTCAAAGATGTTATATAAAACATTTGGCGTGGCCCATTACTGAAGTCAATAGGTTAACTATTCCACTTACTATTTTTAAAGACCAGTGCTGATACAAAGTAAGTTGTAATTGCTTGCACTGGAAGGGAAAGTTTGGGGAATAGGTGACATGTGCAAATTATTGAAAGAAGTATAGGCTGCTTGGTCAGCAAATAAGATAGAAGCTTGGGAGCTTTGCTAAGCGTGGGATATTCAGACAGTTAATTTGATTTGGCTGCATATCAGCTCATGCATTGGGGAAAAATCTGGAAGGAGGCAGCTAAGTGATGCAGCACATTATGTATCAGGGTAATGGATTCTAAACTAGAAAGTGATGAGATCAAACATGCATTGTTTTATAAAATAAATGTAGCAGCAGTGTGACACATGGGATTGGTAAAACTGAATTTACTTGGCTAGTTGACAGCTAGTGGAGAGGCTAGCTAGGAACCAGTGTGCTCATTGAAGATGGGGAGTAAGTGATGGATTTCAATGCTATGTATATGGTGCAGTCAATTGAGATTTATGAGGAAAGAGTTAAGTAATTTGGAAGCTGACCTGTGATTCATTCACTCCCTTTACAAGGAAGCTACCTGGGGAGACAGAAGACAAGTGACCTGGTTTAATCTCCTTGTCAACTGGCTTCCCAAGAAAATAATATTTCTAAGAAAAAAAAAGACCTTTATCTGTTGAAGGCCTTTATTCCTAATTCTGGCTAAAGGCTAACTTATAGTAAATAAGTGATGTACAGACTCTGTGAGGTACATGGCTTTCTGGAGAATATAAGCTATAAGCTATTCATTTTTTTTTTTTTTTGATGATGACTCCCTGGAGGGTATTGTATAAGCTATTCATTTCTTTGGTGATATAAAATGTAGAAATTTTATAACTTTTATGATTCTATCTGTGTGAGAAGCCCCATAAAAACTTTTGTGGAGACTCATCTATCATTCTGGGCTAGAGAGTAAGTATCCCCAGTTGGAAAGAAGGATCTGGGGAGCCATATGGGCTATTCCAGGTCTGGGCTGTTGTATGTCTCTCTTTGCTTCATAGATGCCTATATTCTTAACGTTGTGAGTGAAACTTGATAGTGTGATCTCTGACTCATGTGAGTTTGATTTTGTAATCTGACTCTGTGTCTTAGCTTAGAGTTTGTGAACTGTTAGATGTAGAGGAGGTGGATAAAGAAGTAATGACCTTATCTGAGATAGCATGTATGGAATGAGAATCTGCATCTCCATCTCTGTTGAACAGAGAATGAACTCAGATCTAGATCTATTAAATTTGAGGTACCTGTGTGTGACTTTCTGTCCCAAATGAAGACTCCAGGAATTAGATGAATAATTAGTAAATTTAAAAAGGTAGAAGTTTAGACAACTGCTCAGTGAGTTTGTAAAGGAATAAAACTCTGTTGAGGATGTTGAAGAAGTGGGTAGATAAAGGGGAGCTTGCAATTGACATTGAAAAAGGTGAAAAGGGTTAAAACTATGAAAAAGAAGGAGTGTTTGTAGAAGCTACAGGAGACAAAAGTTTCAAGTACAAGAACTTGAATATTCAGTAGGGAAAATGCTACGGAGAGTTGATTGTAGATTAAGACTGAAGAATATCAATTAGGTATACCAATTAAGAACTCATTAGTGATCTTAGGGATTACTAAAGGAAATGATACATTTTGTAGTGTAATGCATTGGATAACTGGGACGAAGGCATTGGTATAAATGTAGAGATATTGTTGTAAGGTGCTGTGGAGTGGATTCTGACCCATAGCAATCCTACGTACAACAGAATGAAACACTACCTTGTCTTGTGCCATGCCCACAATTGTTTTTATGCTCAAGTCCATTGCTGCAACTACTGTGTTATTCCATCTCATTGAGCATCTTCCTCTTTTTCACTGACCCTTTGTTTTACCAAGTGTGATGTCCTTCTCCAAGGACTGAGCCCTCCTGACAACATGTACAAAGTATGTAAGATGCAGTCTATCTTTGTTTCCAAGGGCAACTCTGGTTCTACTTCCAGAATAGATCTGTTTGTTTTTTTGGCAGTCCAAGGTATATTCAGTATTCTTCTCCAACACCACAATTCAAAGACGTCAATTCTGTGTTCTTTATTCATTGTCTAGCTTTCACATGATATGATGAGATTGAAAATACAATAGCTTGGATGAGGCACACCTTAATTTTCAAGGCGACGTCTTTTAGTACTTTCAAGTGATCCTTTGCAGCAAGATTTTCTCAGTGTAATGCGTCTTTTGATTTTGTCACTGCTACTTCCATGGGTGTTGATTGTGGAACCAAGTAAAACAAAATCCTTGACAATCTCAATGTTACTCCATTTGTCATGATGTTGCTTACTAGTCCAAGTGTGAGGATTTTTGTTTTCTTGATGTTGAGATGCAAACCATACTGCAGGCTGTGTCTTTGATCTTCATCAGTGTTTCCTATCCTCTTTACTTTCAGCAAGCAAGGTTGTGTCTTCTGCATAACATAGGTTGTCAACGAGTCTTCCTGCAGCCCACAGGCCTCTTGCTTCATAGAGTCTAGCTTCTCAGATTATTTGCTCAGCATACAGATTGAAAAGGTACAGTGAAAGGATACAACCTTGATGTGTACCTTTCCTGACTTTAAATCACGCAGTGTCTCCTTGTTCTGTATCCATGACTGCCTCTTCACACATACACACATTCCTCGTGAACACAAATAAGTGTTCTGAAACTCCCATTCTCTGGAATGTTACCCATAACGTGTTTGGTCCACACAGTTGAATGCCTTTGCACAGTCAAAGAAACACATGTAAACTTCTTACTGGTATTCTCTGCTTTCAGCTGAGATCCATCTGACACCAGTGGTGTTACCTCTGGCTCCAAGTCCCCTTTTGAATTCAGCTTGAATTTCTAGCAGTCATCTGTCAATATACTGTTGTAGTCTCTTTTGAATAATCTTGAAATTTTACCTGTGTGTGGTATTAAAAATAATGTTTGATAATTTCTTCACTCAATTGGATCACCTTTCTTGAGAATAGGCATAAATATGGATCTCTTCCGGTCGGTTGGCCTGGTAGCTGTTCTTCAAATTTATTGCCATAGTCAGGTGAGCACTTTGGTGCTGCATCCATTTGTTGAAACATCTCAGTTGATACTCCATGAATTCCTGGAGCCTTGTTTTTCACCACTGCATCCAATGCAGCTTCAGCTTCTTCCTTCAATACCATTGATGGTTGTTCATATGTTACTTTTTTGAATGGCTGAACATCGACTAATTTCTTCTGGTATGATGACTGTGTATTCCTTCTATTTTCTTTTAATAGTTCCTGAGTCATTTAATATTTTTCCTGTAGAATCCTTTACTATTGTATCTTCGGGTCTGAGTTTTTTCTTCAGTTCTTTCAGCTTGGGAAGTGCAGAGTGTGTTCTTCCCTTTTGGTTTTCTATTTCTAGCACTTTGCACATGTCTTTATGATACTTTGTCTTCTCGAGCTGACCTTTGAAATCTGTTTAGGTCATTTACTTCGCCATTCCTTCCTTTTGCTTTAGCTGCTGGATGTTTGAGAGCAAGTTTCAGAGCCTTTTCTTACATCCAGTTTGGTCTTTTCTCTCTTTCCTGTCTTCTTTAATGATCTCTTACTTTCTTCATGAAGGATGTCTTTGATGTCACCGTATAATTCATCTGGGCTTTGGTCACTAGTGTTCAATTCAATCTGTTTTTGAGATGGTTTCTACACTTGGTTGGGATATATCAAGGTTGGACTTTGGCTTTTGTGAACGTGTACTAATTTTCTTCAGGACCTTTGTTTGTTCATGTGGCATGACTCAAAATGAGAAGAAATGGCTGCAAACATCCATGAATAATAGAAACATGGAATGTATGAAGTTTGAATCTAGGAAAATTGGAAACTGTCAAATATGAAATGAAATATATAAACATTGATATCCTAGTCGTTAGCATGCTGAAGTGAACCGTTACTGGCCATTGTGAATCAGACAATCATGTGGTCTAGTATGGTATTCTAGTCATCTAGTGTTGCTCTAACAGAAATACCACAAAGTGAATGGCTTTGAAAGAGAAATGTTTATTCTTACACAGCCCAGTAGGCTAATATTCCAAATTCAGAATGTCTACTCAAGGGGAAGGCTTTCCCTGTGTCAGCTTTGGAGGAAAGTTTTTCTGTTACATCCAGGTGCATTCAGGGAGCACTTGATGCAGGAACCTCAGGTCTGAAAGTTGCACTTTTTTCCCATTGCTGCTTTTTTAATAGTGTGGAGTTCCCAACTTTCTGCTTGCTTCCCTTTCCTTTTCTCTCTTATAGAATGAAAGGATAAAAGGTGATGCAAGCCACACACCAAGGAAACTCCTTTTACAAGGGGTCATGAAGGTGATCTTATGAAGAGATTTATGGTCTCACCCTAATCCTTCCTAACATAATCCACTCTGTTAACCACAGGCAGAGATTAAGATTTACAGCATCAGAAAATCACAAAATGGAGAATAATCACAGAATACAGGGAATCCTGGCCTAGCCAAATAACTACACCTATTTTTTGGGGGAAAACAATTCAATTGATGACAGTTGGGAATGAAAATTGAGGAATAATGTTACGTTCATTATCAAAAAGAACATTTCAAGATCTGTCCTGAAGTACAATGATAGGATAATAGCCATATGCCTGTAAGGAAGGCCACTTAATATGACTATTCAAATTTATGCATCAACCACTAAGATCAAAGGATGAAATTGATTTTTACCAGCTTTTGCAGTCCGAAATTGATCAAACATGCATTCAGGATGCATCGATAATTACTGGTGATTGAAATGCAAATTTGGAAATGAAGAGAAGGATCTGTAGTTGGAAAATATGGCCTTCATGATAGAAATGATGCTGGAGATGGCATGATAGAGTCTTACAAGACCAATGACTTCTTTATTGCAAATATCTTTTTTCCTAAACACAAATGGTGACTATACATGTGGACTTCACCAGATGCAATACACAGGGAGAAAATTGACTACATGTGTGGAAAGACGGTGGAAAAGCTCAATATCAGCAGTCAGAACATGACCAGGTGCTGACTGTGGCACAGAACATAAATTGTGCTTATGCAAGTTCAATGTAGACATGTAGACAGTAAATAGTGGGGTTGGTCCATGTTTATGAATTCTTACTCTGGGTATGATGAACAGAGAAATGCTGATAAAAGTGTGATTAATGCAACCAAGTTACTTTTTCTAGGTTGAGTAAAGAAACCAAGAAATTGTTGATAATCTAAGTTACTTGTAGTAGTGTCACATGGGATGTTGGTCCACACTGAATATTTGTTCCCTGACAAATTAGAATCTCTAGGGGATAATACTTGGGAATATCATTACTTAAGAAGTTTTCCCAATTAATGTTTAAGAGCCTGTCTAATTATAACCAAGAGGTTTCTGAAAAAAAGTTATCTTGCTAAAATATTAAATGAAAAAATCAGAGATCTGTATGCATGGAGTGCTGTTAATTATGTTAAAAAAGAAGCAAGTGAATGTTCATGCATTAAAGAGGCTGGAAGGAAATGCACTTACATATTTTCCAGTAGTTATATCCAGATTGTAGGGTGATAGAAAATTAAATAACTTTTGTTCTTTTACATCTTTTGAATCTCAGCTAGCATTTCTACTATGCATCTAGGTTTGAACTTTTCGTCTTCTGTTGGCCACTTTATGAGACTTTTCAATCTGAGGTATCATTGTTTTTCTTTAATATTCAGCATTTTTTGTCACAATTTCTTCATTATTTTCCTTCTATCCTTCTGAACAATGTGGATATTTTAGTTTGATATTCCGTATGCCTTAGTTTTATTTATTTATTACATTTTCTTTATCTGCCACCCACTTCTGCTGTTTTCTGATAAAGTTCTTCAATATGATTTTCTGACTCACAAATTGGATTTTCATCTTTATCCTATTTTTGATCTGACCTTTTGTGCTCTTTTTGATTATATTTTTCACAGTCAACATTTCTACTTGGTTCATGTGTTTATTATGTTCATTTCTACTTGGTTCATACACTTTTCCATCCTCTCTTTCCACACATGTAGTCAATTTTATTCCTGTGTATTCCATCTAGATAGGTCCATGTATATGTTTATTATTTTTCAACCTATTTAATAAATCTCTTATCTGCTTCATCATACGCATCCTGATCATTTGGTCTCTGTTTTAATAATCCTGCTTCGTGTGTCATATATTGTTCATTTTGCTATCTTTTGTGGCAGTCACACACTAAGTATTTTGACCTGAGAGCTTATGTTTTTCCATAACGGTATCACAGAGGTGGAGCCGTGGTAGCACAGTGGTTAACATGCTTGTGTCCTATTAGCCAGTTAGTACATGTATTATTTTATGACATTGTTGGTTAACAACCCCACCACAGATCAACATTCTCCCTTCTCAACTTTGGCTCCCTGTCACCAGCTTTCCTGATCCCTGTTGCCATCTAGTCCTTGCCCCTGGGCTGACATGTCCATTTAGTCATCTTGTGTTTCATGGGCCAGTCCATTCTTCCACTGAAGGATAAACCTCTGAAGTGACTTCATGACTGAGCTGAAAGGGTTTCTAGGGGCCATACTCTCAGGGTTTCTCTTGTCTCTGTCAGGCCAGCAAGTGTAGTCTTTCTTTTCAACTTAAAATTTTGTGCTATAGTTTTCTCTCACTGTGCCCAGGACCTGCTGCTGTTATTGCCCCAGACAGAGCAGTCAGTGGTGGCAGCTGGGCACCAACTTGTACTAAATCCAGTCTGCCAGGAGCTGTTGGAGAGGGGTTCCTTAGTCCTTCGGTCTAATTTTGCCTTTATTTCTTAAGTTTTCTTCATTCTTTGCTCCTGAAGGGGTAAGACCAATGGAGTGTTCTAGCTGGTCACTTACAGGCTTTTAAGACCCCAGACCCTACTCACCAAAACAGAATGTAGAACACTTTCTTTATAAACTGTGTTAGGCAAATGAGCCATGTTCCCTGAGACCAGGATCCCCATAGCCCTTAGCCCAACAATTCAGTCCTCCAGGGAGTTTGGATGTGTCTGTGGCGCTTCCATGACTTTGCCTTGTACCAATTGTGCTGGCTTCCCCAGTTGTTTATTCTGTTAGCCTTCATCAAAGTTACCACTTATCTGTTGTGTACTTAGTGTTTTTCCATCTCCATCCTTTCCCTCCCTGTTTCTTTTTATGTTTAAGCCTTTTCATGAATTTTCACGGCAGTGGTCTCATGCAGTGTGTGTCCTGTTGTGATCAACATATTTTGCTCACCATAATGTGCTCCCAAATCCTTCACACTATGACATCCAATTTTGCTGGCACCATATTTTAAAAAGACTACGTTTTCCCCATTTGATAGACTTAGGGCCTTTGTTGAAGGTTAGTGACCCAAACCAAAAACCTATGGCTGTTGAGTTGATTCAAACTCATAGCGACGCTATAAGACAGAGTAGAACTGCCCTTGTAGAGTTTCCAAGGAGCGTCTATTATACCAGAGAACACTGCTTTCAATTGAAATTCTTTTTAAAAGAAATTTATTATTATTATTTGATTTGATTTGATTGAAAGTGTACAATCCAGTTTAAATTTGCATGTCTGCCTATGTACAGCTCCTACTGCTCCCCTTGCCCAGTGACAGCACTCCACCTTTCTGTTGTATACATGTCATATCTTCTTAACAATATCCTGTCCTGTCTTCTCTACTCTCTCCACTCCCCTCTAGTAAGAAGCCAGTAGGAGGACATCCTATAGATGCATAGAACCATAAAGTGCATACACGATATGATCACTCTGTCGACGAGTCCAATCTATTCCTGTCCGAGGAGTTGACCTCAGTAATGATTTATGGGCAGGGGCAGCATCAGGACTGCTGAAGCTGTATTTAGTGCCTGGAGTGAATCCATGCTACACAGATGCTGCACTTCCTGCCTGGCTGAGCTGCTGTAGCTAGTCAGGAGGTGTCAGTGGTAGAGCAGCAGGGACAAGGTAGGGGGATGGAAAGTGTGTATCTCTGATTACTAGTTACTTGGTCTTCTGCTGAGGTTTCCGTCAGCTTGCTTTGCTATGCTCCTTGTCTGCTGATCTCCAACAGAAATCCAACACGGAGAATCAGTGCTGGGTTAGCTGATAGGAACCTCCTTTTCTGTCTCTTTTCGCTGTCTGTCCTCTGTCCATTTTTTAAACCACTTGGTGCTTGGTCTCTGAGGTCTTTCTCACTTCATTTGATACTTCAGATTCTAGAACTGACGTTTGACTATTTTACTTAGTTTTTGAGTCTTTGCTCATAATGTAGAACTTTTGTGGCAACCTGGTATTACCCAGTCAACGTCAGTAGCCTCAGTTACTCAGGGCCCTTCTCCAAATTATCCTCTGATGCTGTGCCTAGCCACTCTGTCTCGGTGTGCTGTCAGCACACAGAAGAGGTTTCTCAGATTTTTTAAAAAATGTTTATTCTTCAGATCTATGGTTGCCCTTGTCTTCTGTTTTAATAGTGAATTACTGAGAAAGAAGCAGCAGTTTGCATTACTTTGCCATCTTCCCAGAGATTAGCAGAAACTATCAGTATTTTGTATTCATTTATCATTTCAACATTCAAAAACTATTTTAAGCAATGAAAATGCCCAGAATAATTCTACATGTTGAGGATTCTGGTGAAAGAGACACACTAAACCCCTTATTCTT
The DNA here is from genome assembly GCA_028571685.1 of Heterohyrax brucei. NCBI lineage: Eukaryota > Metazoa > Chordata > Mammalia > Hyracoidea > Procaviidae > Heterohyrax > Heterohyrax brucei. Next base: position 147,581,314 of record CM053143.1, read on the forward strand.
GGTGTCTATACATTTATTTGCTAAACAAATTTAATTTTGAGGCCAAAATGAAATATATGAGGGCATATTTGTTAAACACAAAATTAACTGATTTATCAGACTTGATTAATTATAGACTTACTTAAGTGATACTTAGCTTTAAGAGAAATGGAATACCGCTGACTGAAATATACTCTCCTTTGGCTTTAACCTTTTCAGAAACAGACACACAAATTAGTAGATCATGTTTAGTTGGGGAAATAATATATGGTAAATGGAAGACTCATTTTAATTGTCCAAATTAAAAATTTTTAGGCTACATGGGGATTGTATAATGGTAGAATGTTTATTGATATTATTACAGTAAGTGTTATTAGTAAATATTTTGTAGGTTTTGATTTGTGGGATTATTTCCAAGTGTTTGGAGTCTTCTGGGGGGATGGGTAAGGGGGAGTGGGAGGTATTTTAAACTAGATGACAGTATGTTTAGCATTTTAGAGCTAAACTGAAACAGTTGTTAAACTTGTATTTTGTGGAAGGATATGACTTATAGAAGAGGGGAAGAAAACCCACCTCACACTATTATACTCATCAAACCCAACTCACTGCTGTCCATTTGATTCTGTTTCATAGCAACCCTATAATACCAAAGAATGTTATTTTCAATTGAAATTCTACAAACTGTGTTTAGTCTTTAAGTTTTTAAACGGCATTTAAAAGCATTATGTGTTCTGTGTTACTGATTATCTATACCTGTGGAAGTGAAATTGAAAAGAAGTCAGAATGGCTGTTTACGTTGTATGCACATAGTGGGAAGAGGTGCGAAGTAAAGCTGGGTTATGTATTAGGGCCCTGGGCCAGGAATGATGACATTTCGGCATCTGCAGCCGTCTATAGAGATCAATATGTTTAAATGTTCAGGAGATAGGTGACCAGAGGTGGTGCTGAGATACATAGAGAGAGACCCAGGGTCTCTTTAAGGCTATTGATACTTCACTGAAAAAGACTGGCAAGCTGTATTCGTGAACAGTGACTCCCTGGTTGACATGCATTGTGTAAAATCTAACTGGAACCCATTTGACTCGATTTTAAGATGAGATGTGAGGCAAAACCTAGGTTGAATTCAAGATGAAACTGCACTGTCTTTTAAATATTTTTATCATCAGTACCCGAAAATATGTAACCTCTCTCTGAATGAGCTTCACTATCAACTTAAACCACAAGGAAAATTCAGATGTCTCAGTAAACACCTGGTGAAGAAATTCATCTTCTCTTCAGAATAAAACTTGGGAATGCATGGAAGATGTATGGATCTGTTGATTACAGCACTCTTCTTTTTATGGTTTAAACAGCTTACCTTCTGTTCATAGCTCAGTGGGATTCAAAGAGCTTATATTTCTTCATCACTATTGATTCAGGTAAACAAAAATCTCATGGTTCGTTTATTACTTTTCCCTGCTAATTCTCTAGCCTTTATTTGTCTTTAGAATTTTGTGTTCACTTTTAAAGAGAAATAAATTCTGTTATCTCTTGTTGGCCACTGTTGAGAACTTCTTCCAGTTTAAATTAATAGAAGACACAGGTCATTTGTTTTTAAGCAGACAGACTTGTAGACACTCCCTGAAATCACAGCGTGTTGCTTAATTGACTGCAGAGAACCCGTGTTTCACTGATGTCTTGACAGTTCCCCCAAATAATTAGCAACAAAGTTGATTTACTCACTATTTTGTATTTAGAGCATTGTTATTGCTTTCTTCAGAAATTGTCAGAGAGTAGAAAATTTTGTAACCTGCTCTGTGTGTGAGTATAGACTGAAGGTGTGAAATAAATGTGTCAAATTTATTAATTTAGGTCAGGATTTCTATGCCTCAGCCCTGTGGACAGTTTGGTCTCCATCATTTCTTGTTATGATGCCAACTTGTAGGATCTTTGGCAGCATCCTGACCTCTACTATCCAGATGCCAGCAGAGCCTTCTCGCCGTGCACCTGCTGCCCGAGTTGTGGCAACCAGAAATGCCTGCAGACATGACCAGGTTGTCCTCTGGGGGTCAAAATCACCCCAGCTGTAAATCACTGACTTAGATCAATGTTTAAATTTACCCTGAAAACAGCAGCTGTTTAAATTTACAGCTGGTAAAATGGAGTGGAGGGATAGTCATTCTCTTTCCTAGGCAATAACGACAGCAGCAACAGCAGCAACCAGCTCTGCTGCAGCTGCAGTGCTGAGGAGATGTGAAACAACATTTGCTATTCATCAGGAAGGTGCTAGCCTAGGCCTTTTATCTGTCTCTTAATAGTCCTGTGAAGACAGAATTGTCATTGCCATTCTAGTGTTGTGGGAAATGAAGCTCCAGGTCATTAACCTACCTACACAAGGTCAAACATCTCATCTTGCTGTTGAGATTAAACCTAGAGAGCCTTGTTTCTAAATCACTGTTCGTTGTCCCTCATTCTACTCTAACTTTCAACATGTTCCTTGGAAAGTTCTGTCACTTCTTGACCAATGATAACATGGTTCAAAGTATCAAGGGTTGTCTTCTCTTTTGCTTAAAAAATGTGATTTTTATATAAACAAAATAACTAGTTGCACTTCAGAGGTGACTTAGTTGCTACATAACTACAATAAAAAGGTGTGTGTGTAAGGTTTCTTTAACTATATCATTCCAAAGACTCCCGTCTTCACTATGGTAATTTTTTGTGTGTATGTGTCTTCCTCTCTAGTCCACATACCCAAACTGAGTATCACAATAATAAATGCATCTCAAAGATACTCCGGTGGTTGATAATGAAGAAAAATGTTCTCATGTGTTACAAACACATTAATCACCAAATTACAAGAACTTATTTTCAGTATTCACATTTCATTGATTTAAAGTTAGTACATTTTATCATTCCCTTCTACAGAGGGTCTGATCAGTAACCAAATGACTAATTAGTGAATAGACCAAAAAAAGAGGAAGAAATTCTAAGCTTAAAAATATTAATGTCAGTTTGAGACTTATATTTCATTACTAAATAATTCAGTTTATTATTTTGTAAAGCACTGCCCAGGAAGATTTATTACATAGCAACGTTTTGAGCAAGAGAACAAAGCACTCCTCTGTCCTGTGTCATCCTCACAGTAGTTGGTATGTTTGAGGCTGTTGTTGTAGTCACTGTATCAGTTAACGTTTTCGAGGGTCTTTCTGTTTTATGTTGACACTAGCTTGGCTTTGGCATACTAAACATGATGTCCTTCTCCAGAGATTGATCCCTCCTGACAACCTGTCCAAAGTATGAAGTCTAGCCACACTCACTTCTAAGGAGCATTCTAACTGTACATCTTGGAAGACAGAATTCTTGGTTCTTCTCGAAGTCCATGGTTTGTATTCGATATTCTTTGCCAACACCATAATTCAAGTGCATCAGTTTTTCTTGGGTTTCCCTTATTTGTTGTCCAGCTTTCACATGCATATGGGGTGACTGAAAGTATCATGGCTTGGGTCAGGTGTACTTTAGTCCTCAAAGTGGTTACTTTCCTTTTTAACTTTTAACACTTTTTAACACTCCAAAGAGGTCTTTTGCAGGAAATTTGCGCAATACAATAGTTATTTGATTTCTTGACTGCTGCTTCCATGGGCATTGATAGTGGATCCAAATAAGCTGAAGTCCTTGACAACGTCAGTCTTTCCTCCATTTATCATGATGTTGCTTATTGGTCCAGTTGTGAGAATTTTTGTTTTCTTTATGTTACAGTGCAATCCATACTGAAGGCTGTAGTCTTTGATTTTTATCAGTAAGTGCTTCAAGTCCCTTTCATTTTCAGTAAGCAAGGTCTGTGAGCTGTATAACACAGGTTGTTTATGAGTCTTCCTCCAATCCTTATGCTACATTCTTCTTTATATAATCCAGTTTCTCTGATTATATGATCAGCATACAGACCGAGTAAGTATGGTGAAAGATACAACTCTGGCACACACCTTTCCTGACTTTAAACCATGCAGTATCCCCTTGTTGTACTAAAACAAATGTCTCATAGTCTAAGTACAGATTCCTATGAGCACAATTAAGTGTTCTGGAATTCCCTTTCTTCACAATGTTATCTATAACTTGTTATGATCTACATAGTCAAAAGCCTGTGCGTAGTCAGTAATGGACAGACAAACCTCTTTCTGATAGTCTTGTTGTTGTATTACTGTGGTCACTTTTGCATAATTCTCAGCATAATTCTACTTGAGTGTAATATTAATGACATTGTTCAATAATTTCCTCATTTGGCTAGATCACCTTTCTTTAGAACGAGCACAAGTGTAGGTATCTCTCAGTCGGTTGGCCAGGCAGTTGGCCTCCAGATTCCTTGGCCCAGACAAATGAACACCTCCAGTACTACGTTTGTTCATTGACATATCTCGGTAGGTCCTCTGTCGGTTCCTGGAGCCTTTTTTCACCATTCCCTTTAGTGCAGTACCATTGGTTCTTGATCATATGCTACTTCCCGAGATGGTTGAATATAGACTACTTCCTTTGGGTACAGTGACTGTGTATTCCTTCCGTCTGCTTCTGAAGCTTCCTGTGTTGTTCAGTATTTTCCCCTTAGAATCTTTCAGTGTTCCAAGTTGAAGCTCTAATTTTTTTGTCAGTTCTTTCAGCTTGAGAAGTGCCTTGTATTCCTGCTTTTGGCTTTCTGACTCCAGGTTTTTGCACATAATTTTCAGCAGAAGTTTACCTGTGTGATATTAATGATATTGTTTGCTAATTTTCATATTTGGTTGGACCTTTCTTTGGAATGGGTACAGCTATGGATATACTTTGTGTGATTGAGCTGCCCTTTGAAATCTTCAGTTGTCTTATATCTTTCCTCCTTTCTCTTTATGTACTCTATGTGTGAAAGCTAATTTCAGAGACTCTTAGGACTTCCATTTTGGTTTTTGTTTTCTTTCTTATTTTTTAATGACTTTGTGCTTTCTTTGTATGTTATGTCCTTGATACTCCCCCTTTGCTGTTGTCTGCAGTCATTAGTGTTCGGTCCATCACATCTTTTCCTGAGGTGGTCTCTGAATTCAGGAGGGATATACTCAAGGGAGTATTTTGTGAACTTGCTATAGTTCTTTTCAATTTTATTTTGAACTTGCATATCAGTAATTGATGATCTGTGTCTTAGTTGCTGGCCTTGTTCTGACTGATAATACTGAATTTCTTCATCATCCTTTTCCACTAATGTGGTGGATTTGATTCTTGTGTATTCTATCTGGCAAGACCAACATTGATCATTGCTGTTTATATTGCTGAAAAGGTATTTGCAGTGAAGAAATCATCGGTCTTATGAAATTTCGTCAGGCAATCTCTAGCATCATTTCTATCACCAAGCCCGTGTTTTCTCGCTGCCGATCCTTCTCTATTTCCAACTTGCACTTTCCAATTACCAGTAATTATCCATATATCTGTTAATTCATGCTCTATCAGTTTTAGATTGCAGTACTTGGTAAAAATCTTCAGTTTCCTCATCTTTGGCCTTAGTGGTTGATGTGTAAATTTATATAATAGTCATATTGACTGATCTTCCTTGTAGGTGTATTGATGTTGTCCTATCACTGACAGTGCTGTACTTCAGGATAGATCTTGAAATGTTCTTCTTGACAGTGAACGCAACATCATTGATTTTCAGTTTGTCATTCTTGCCGTAGTAGACCATATCACTGCCTGGTTCAAAGTGGCCCATAGCAGTCCATTTCAGCACACTAATGCCTAGGGTATTGATGATTATGTATTCCATTTAATTTTGATGACTTCCGATTTTCCTAGATTCGTTCTGCATACACTCCATGTTCTAATTGTTAATGGATGTTTGAGGCTGTTTCTTCTGTTTTGACTCATGCCACATCAGCAAATGAAGGTCCTGAAAACTTGACTTCATCTGATTTGAATTGACTCTACTTCGAGGATGTAGTTCTTCCCTGGTGATATTTTGAGTGCCTTCCAAAACCCTGCAGGACTCATCCTCCAGCACTATATCAGAAAATATTCAGCTGTAATTCATAAGGTTTTTACTGGCCTTTCCCTGCCCCCCTAGAAATAGACTACCAGATCCTTCTTTCAATCTGTCTTCATCTGAAAGAACCACTGAAACCTGTCTATCGAGGGTGACCCTGCTTGTAAATGATTTGAAATACCAGCAGCAAAGCTTTTAGTATCAGGGCAACATGTAGGCCACCACAGTTTGACAGACTGACTGACATGATAGTTTATGACATTAAGCATGGAAATTTAGAAAGATACTGCTAAGTAACAAAAATAATAATGAATGTTATATATTTTCAGAATAGTTAATTAATCCCCATGCTCAGATTAGATGATTACTGCTAAGGACAGAATTTTAAAAAGAAAAAAAAAGAGATCCATAGTTAAAATTGGTATCTATAATATTATTATGAAGAGGCCATTGTAACTTCTTTTTTTTCCCCTATAAGAATTCTGGGCTTTCTCGCAGTAGTCACTATATCAAACATTGAAACAACAGAATAGATGTTGTATTTTTTTCTTCATGGTTTCAAGAGATTTTACCCTTACAAAAGACAAGTAAGGAATAGATGGTGATACAATACCCTTATCTTATCCACAGTGCATCTCTTCACACAGGTTCTGTGCAAAGCCTAATCTTCAGAAATTTCTTCTATCCTTTGGAATTAGTCACAAATGATATATCATACCCAAAACCTTTTATAAAATCAGGGTGATGGAAACCCAGGCATATCACAGGTCAGGGTTTCCTCCAAGGTGTGGACTCACAGCTGCATCTGTATCCCCTGGGGATCCTGTTAAAAGCTGCAGGTTGCTCAGCCTGCACACAGATATACTGAATCAGAATCTCATATTTGACAGGTAATCCACTTGAGGTTCTGAGGTCACCGAAGTGAGGTGTATGCGTCCAAAGGAGTGTACAAGTCATATGATGAGCAGATAACCTGAGAAGCTGGCCTCTAGTAGAAGAACCTAACATCTAGATTGGAAGAAGAGTCATTAACTGCCTATGATATACAGACAAAACAGCCTTCCTTGCTAAAAGTGAGGAGGATTTGAAACGCTTACTGATGAAGATCAAAGACACTGCCTTTGGTATGGGTTGCATGCCATCATCAAGAAAACAAAAATTTTCACATCTGGACCAGTAAGCAACATAATGATAAATGGAGAAAGGATTGAGGTTGTCAAGGATTTCATTTTACATAGTTCCACAATCAATGCCCATGGAGGCAGTAGTCAGGAAATCAAAAGATGCATTGCATTGGGAAAATCTGCTGCAAAAGAATTTCTAAAATGTTGAAAAGTAAAGATGTCACCCTGATGACTAAAATACCTGACCCAAGACATGGTATTTTCAGTCACATCATATGCGTATGAAAGCTGGTCAGTGAATAAGGAAGACAGAAGGAGAATTGAATCCTTTGAATTGTAGTGTTGGAGAAGAATATTGAATATACCACGGACTGCCAAAAGAATAAGCAGATCTGTTCTGGAAGAAGTAGAACCATGGTTTGGATACATATTTTGGACATGCTGTGAGGTGGGATCAATTCTGGAGAAGGACATCGTGATTGGTAATGTAGAGGGTCAGTGAAAAAAAGGAAGATCCTTAATGAGATGGACTGACACCGTCACTGCAACAATCCAAGCCAAGCCAGGTGCCGTCCAAATACACATAAAAATGATGTGGGCATGGTGCAGGGCCAGGCAGTGTTTCATTCTGCTGTGCATAGGGTTGCTATGAGTTGGAACTGACCCCTGGCACTTCACAACAACAGTGTGTTATGATTCTTAACATATAATACTTAGTGGTATTACCTAATTTATAAATTATTAAATATACATATGCTGAAGATGTGATCTTAGAGTGATTTTTGAGATAGTCAGGATCCCAAAAGTTTGGAGTCAGCTGATCATCTTACTTTCAGAGAAAACACTTATTACATTCAGTTGCTGCATTGAAGTAAAATAAAATGACAAAATAGAAAACAATTTTAAGAGGACTTCTAGAATGGGATTCCAAAAGTCTCTTGCCTTTTTGGTAGAACCTCACTGCCTATCTGTTTGTTTTGTTAGCACCTTCTCTTATATTTGCCTCTGAATGAGAGTCGTTCTAGGGAATGAAGACTTATTAACCTTAGGATATTTAAAATCTTTTAATTTGGTTCTACAGGTTTCATTTTCTTTCTCTTATTTAATGCACTTGCATTCTTATAATCCTTCTCTTTAGTAATTATTCTCTATTAAGATTTATTTCACAGGAGACACTTTCTGATAATTTTTTTGATCATTTCTCATATCTCTTGGCAGTTTTCCTGGAGGAAAAGCCTGGAAGAGGATGTTGACTCCTCCTATGTTTGCACCTCCTGGGGGCACTATCCTGTGTAGCCAGTGCACACTCATACTCTAGGAATTGTCCAAGAATCTAGCTGAGGTGTTGCAAACCTTGAGCTGCTGCCCAATTTTTTTGTAAATAAAACTTTATTGAATTACATCCCTGCCCATTCTTTTTTTTTAAATTAAGTGTATTTTTGTTGTTGTTAATTGTCTTCAGATATACTCCACCTCATGGTGACCTTATGTATAACAGCTAAATATTGCCTGGTCCTTTACCATTTGTATGATCTTTGCTATGAGTCATTGTTGGGGCTATTGTATAATGTCTTCTAACCTAGGGGACTCACCTTCTAGCACTAGATTGGATAATGCACTGTTGTGATCTGTAAGGTTTTGCTTGATGTCTTAGTCATCTAGTGCTGCTATTACAGAAATGCTAAGTAAATGGCTTTAAAAAGAGAAATTTTATTCTGTTACAGCCCAGTAGGCTAAAAGTTCTACTTTAGGGTATTAGCTTCAGAGGAAATCTTCCTCTGTTGGCCCTGGAGGAAGATCCTTATCCTTAATCTTCCCCTGGACTGGGAGCTTCTTAAGTGGGCCTAGAGTATATGCTGTGCTCCTGACACTGCTTTCTTGGTAATATAAGATGCCCAACTGTCTGCTTGCTTCTCTGTCTTTTATATCCCAAGAGATTACCTCAAGGCACGATACACACTGAGTCGTACCCCACCAATACGACTACTACCTAGTCTCCCTCATTGATGTCACAGGAGCAAAATTTACAACTTACAGGAAAATAGCGCAGCACCAGGAATCATGGTCCAGCCAAACTGATTATACATTTTTTTTTTTTTGGAGGACATAATTCAACCTATGACACTTGGGTAATTTTTAGAAGTAATATCACCAGGCCTTTCTTCCTAGTTTATCTTAATCTGGAAACTGTGTTGAATCATGTCTATCATAGGTGACCCTGCTAGCATTTGAAATACTGGTGGCTTAGTTTTTTAGGAGCGTTGCGACATGCAAGCCACCAAAGTGCAAAGAAATGAGATACACTTAGTGGGTTAAGTGTATTGAAATATATTAAAATGTTTTAGAATCATGAAAACAAGATTGCGTCCTTATTAACCACAGCTGTATATAAGTTATATGAAAGACGATTGTCATGTGAAGAAACTGATAATGCTTACGGTTTTAAAATTGTAGCAATCATAATTATAGTCTCTTTTTCATCATTTGCTGTGAGTCATGTGCTGTGCTGAATGCTTTGTATCTATTTTCTTACTTAACCCTCACCCCCTTATGGATGATGAGACTGAGACTTGAAGAGATAAAGTATGATTTTTTCTGGGAAGCTCAACTAGTAACTTCAGAGGTAGAATTCTAACAAAGGTGTGTCTGTTGCCAAAGACCATGCCTTGACCATTGTTCAAAAAGGCCTGTCTTTATTCTTTCCACTCTTCTCCATTTCCTTACCCACTGCCTTAATCTTCTCTAAGAGCTTCTAAAAATACCCTCCTGATAGTTTCTCAGCTTCCTCTGTTCCTGCTGACATTGATCTGTTCCCTTGTGTACAGACAGGAATGCAAGGCAAAATGAGACTGTATGTATAAAAACTTTTCTGATAAGAAATCTATCTGAATGGACAGTATTACAGTTTATATTTTATTGCCACATTTTAACTATTGACCATTTCCACTTCTGTTCTCTAAAAGTGATTTGATAGAACCCAACATTTCCATTTCCATAGGACTGTCATTTAATGTCACTCCTGTTTTCAGTTATGTTGTCATCTGTTCATGTAACATCCCCTTTTTCCATTCCCATCCATTAAAGCTAGATACTTAGGTAGCCTGCTCTGGGAAGACTTGTATTCAGTGTAGAAATGATGGTTCTCTAGATGTATAGGGTTGCTGAGTCGGAACTGACTCGACAGCAGTAGGTTTGAGTTTAATTGTACTCAAGAAACTCTGGTGGTGTAGTGGTTAAGTGCTTTTTCAGCTAATCAAAAGGTTAGCAGTTCAAATCCAGCAGGCGCTCCTTGGAAACTCTACGGAGCAATTCTATTCTGTCCTACAGAGTCCCTTTGAGTCAGAATCGACGTGACAACAGTCAGTTTTTGATTTTAGTTGTACTCAGGAGCCCTAGTGTGCAGGGGTTAAGAGTGCCATTGCTAACAAAAAGGTCAGCAGTTGGGATCCACCAGCTGCTCTTTGGAAACCTTACAGGGCAGTTCTCAACTTGATAGCCACAGGTCCAACTGTATCCCTGGTTCCTTAATTATACTTGTGATCTTTATCACAACACTCATCAGAGTGTATTCAGTTATTTGGGAATCTGTCAAGATTCTGCTGTGTTAGACTCTTGAGTTGTTGAGGGATGGGACACTAAGTCGCTCACCTCTGTAACTCCAGAGCCTCCACAGTACCTGGCTTGAAGTAGGTACTTACATCAGTTTTGTTGAATGAACCCAATTCATATCAAATTATATTGCTAGTGATAATAGGTGTTTTGGCCTCACAGGTAGAAAACAATCAGTAATTGCATAATTATTTTGTCTATATGTTATTACTTATTTAATAACATATTGAAAACTAGACTTGAATGAATGTGGCTAAACAAAAACACAAAATTTATTTTGTTTATGAATTTTTGCCACAAAATTAACCTTTTCTCTTGCCTAAAAGTTCTTTGAGAATTACCTGTGTGTGAATAATATTTCTTCATGTAGCTCATCCAGCTCAGTAAAATGAAATATTTTTAATTAACGGTTGTAATCAGCTTTTCCTATTCTTGGGTCTAATAGCTCACAGTCACTTAAGCAAATTGAATTTTAAGGAGAAATTAAACACTGCATTTATAAAGCCAAATTCAGATTGATTTTCTTTTCCAATCTCCAACCTCACATATTTCATCAAGGACAGCGACTTTTGTTTCCGTCGTTCATTTATTCATTCACTCATAAATCAGATATATATTGAAATCTAATAACTACCATCTCTAGGTGGATATAGGTTTGTCCACATCGGGGTTATGGACCTTTGTAGATAAAGCTCTATTTTGCTTTTTTAAAATGTAAAAATATTAAGAGATAACATCTTAATGTTGAGAAACCCTGGTGGTGTAGTGGGTTAAGTGCTACCACTGCTAACCCCAAGGTTGGCAGTTCAAATCCACCAGGTGCTCCTTGAATACTCTGGGGGTCAGTTCTACCCTGGCCCCTAGGGTTGCCATGAGTTGGATACATTTTTAAAATGTAAAGATAAAATGGTTATACTATTCATTTAATTCCTGAGAAAATAGTTTTGACACTGTTCTAAAGTTGATTGTGCTACTTCTAGTGCCCTGCCAAGAGGTCAGATTATTCAGCTGTCTTCAAGAGTTTGGGCTGTAGGTTGCTACCTCTCATAGTGACTGGGATTGGCAAGTGAGGGATGTCTTACTTTGCAGAAAAGTATCTGCAGGCCTGGTTGCTCTCATTTCAAGAGGAGAAACTTTGGGCCCCTTCCTCTCAGAGAAGAAGTTATGAGCCTTTAGATAACCAAACTCCCAAAACCCCATTGCTATTGAGTTTATTCCATGTCATAGTGACCCCGAAGGACAGAATAGAACCATCCTGCAGGGTTTCCAAGGAACACCTGATTGATTCACACTTCTGAGCCTTTTCATTAGCACCCATAGTTTTTAGCCACCAGGTCACTAAAAATATCCTACTGCTATCAGGTATTATGGTGGTGTAGTGGTTAAGTGCTATGGCTGCTAACGAGATGTTCACCAGTTAAAATCTACTAGGTGCTCCTTGGAAATTTTATGGGCTGGTTCTGCTCTGTCTGCAGAGTTGCTATGAGTCAGAATTGACTCTATGGCAGTGGATTTGGTTTTGTTTTTTATCAAGTACTGTAGAGCAGCTGATGGATTCAAGCAGCCAGCTTTTTGGTCATCAGAGCTCTGAAGCAATGTGCCACCTCAACTCCCACTGTTGATGACATCCAAACGCACTTACCTTACTTCAGGTACTCACTGTCTAAAAAGCATCTGTATTTTTAAATAGAAATACAAGAACAAACATGCATAATTTTTTGGAGGGGGAGTGGTCTTGTATGTTTTTCTTTAACCCAGTATGTAGTCACTATTGGGTTGCTATAAACCAGAACTGACTTAACAGCACTGGATATAAGGTTTTCCTTTTGAGTCTTGAACAGGAGACCCGGTGCATAGTGCATAACAGACATGTGTGCTAACAAAAGGTTGCCAGTCTGAGTCCACTAGCCTCCTCAGAAACCCTGTAGAGCAGTTCTACTCTGTCCTATAGATTCGCTATGAGTCAGAATTGATTCTACAGCAATGGCTTTTTTTTTTTTTTTTAAATCTTAGGAAAAAAAGCACACAGACTTTAGGGCAATTTGTTTGCAAGAATAGATAAAATAGATGCCACCAAGTTCCCCTAAGAAAAGAGAGTTGTTTCCTGTGATGTGAGTGTGATCTTTAGATCTAACAAAAAGCATTCTTCTCAGGGATCTGAAATAGACCAGGATGCAGACCCAAGAAATGCAAGATTGGTTCCTTCCAGCAGTTTATATTATAATCAGGTAAAATGATTATAAAATAGTGTGACATTTGGGGTCAGTAAGTTAGTAGAAGGAATGACATTATTATTTTCTTTTAAAATTATTTTTGAGGATAATGTTTTCACAAAACACAACTTACAAAGTGCTCTCCTAGAGTATAATAGCCTGTGAGCTATAATTTAGATGTCCTTTTTAAAGTTTTGTTTTCTAATTTTTGTTGGAGACATAAATTAGGTTCTGGTAATCAGATAGGAAAAGAAATGAAAATTTCATTCAAGAATTTAAAAAATTGAGCCTTCTGGGGCTGTTTGGCAGAGGGTTGAAAATCCCTCAGTGGCTTGGAACTACCTTTCCTCACACCCATCACCCTCCACATATATACTGTCTTTGTTGAACAGTGATCACAGTTCTGAGCTTAGGGCTTTGAAGTCAGATACTGAGAGATTCAGATTCTGGTTGCCTGTTAACTGTATGGCCTTATACAAACTACTTAACTGCTCAAAGCGTCATTTCCTCTACTGAAAAATAGGCTAGAAGTCATTTTGAGGATTAAAGGACAATTATGGCTGAAAGGTCAGAGTAGACTATCTGGTACACAGTAAGACCTCAAAATATATTTACTGTCTTTATGTTCCTACAGTGATACCTGTGAATTAGACGGAAACAATTCAAATAATGTACATGTCTGTTCTAAGTGCCGAAACAAAAGAGATAGAGATACAGATGTTACAATGGGATAGTGGCAAATTACCTAGATCTCACAAAGAATGGCCTTTGACCTAATCCTCCACCTCAATAGACTAGATACTTAGTGCTGTTGGGGTGTATCATTTTAGATGGGTTCAGGAGGGCCAGGATAACCTCTCTACTTTCACAAGAGATTCATATACACAAATGTGTGCATGCGGTCATTTTAAATGAATTTTGGCTCATTTATAATGGCTCATTTATAATTCAGGTTATAATTATAAACTGAAAGCCTCCTTTCCATTAGAAATTTGCAGGGTAAATATAGGTTCAAATCAGAAGTAGTTGAATGATTTTGTGGAATTTTTTTTTTTATCTGGGCTGTTTATCAAACCAGTGAGGTCACCTGATCAATAAGTGTATGGCTTTCTAATAATTAGAATACCTCAAAGTCTCTTACCCTTGGGCAGAGAATAAAATTCCCTTTGAACCTTTTGCTAGTTTTTAGTGTCTTTTTGAGTACTCTACTAAGGCTACTCTATCACTTCCTTCATAGAAGGGAGAATGGCAAAACTTGGTCTCACATACTTTGGACATGCTATCAGGTGGGAACAGTATGTAGAGAAGGACATCACGCTTGATCAAGTAGAGAGAGAGCAAATTAAAAACCAAACCAACAAACCAAAAAAGACCTTCAATGAGATGAATTGATACAGTGGCTGCAACAGTGGGCTCCAGCGTAACAGTGGGCTCCAGCGTAACCACAGTAGTGACAATGGCACAGGACTAGGCAGTATTTTGTTCTGTTTTGTGTGGTAGCACCAGACAATGACCACATTGCTGTTCTCTTGCTACTGACTATGAAAGCAGCATTAATGTATTATTTTGCAGTTCTGGTGGTCAAAACTATGACATGGGTCACATGGGCTAAACACAGAATACCAGCTGGGCGTCATTCCTTAGGGAGCTCTAGGGGTGAATCTGTTCTTTGTCCTGTTCAGCTTCTGGGGGCTGCCTTCTTTCCTTGGCTCCTGCTCACTTCCATCTTTACATCTAATAGCATAGCACCTTTGAATCTCTCTCTTTCTCTGATTTTCCTACCCCCCCTTTTTTTTTTACTTATAAGGACCCTTGTAATTACATTGGGCCCACCAGATAATAAAGGAATGTCTTCCATCTTAACATTGTTAACTCAATTACGTTTGTATAGTCCCTTTTACTAGGTAAAGTATGGGTGGATTTGAATCTCTGACTTTTCAGCTAGGATTCAAGCACTTAACCATTTATACCACTCAGGAACTGCTAGTTTGCTATTACTAAAGCTTATTTAGGAGTTTCTTAAAAATTTTAATTTGTCTCCTTATTTGGATGTAGTCACATTTCTCTGGATGAGTTTAGGTAAATTCTGCAAGGAATTTTCCTTATTGAGTGACTTGAATACATTGAGGTAATATGTGGGCACGCACTTCATGAGGGAAAGCCAGGTGCTGTAGTGGTTTTTTTTTTTTTTTTTTTGGACTTGATGAAATATAATAGGTAATGCCGTTATAGAATTTACCATATTAAATGGCAAAAGAGAAGTGTATAGTAAGCATGATTTACCTGGGAGTGGCCTTCAATTAGCACTCAGTAATACTTTATTGCATTATACATTCATCTTATAGGGCCTGAATTAATGAATAAATCACAATGGAAATGAAGCACAAACATGACTAAGGGAGAATAAGGAATAAGTAGGAAAGTGAGTTCAAAGAAAAAAAAGCATGTATTTTATTTTGAGCTTCAGACCAGCCCTTTGAATATAATTAACACTCATCTATATAAAATCTCAGACAAGTAGGTTTAAATTTAACAAGTTGACAGTATGCCTAGAAAAATGGTAACTGTTATTTTAAATTATATTTTAGCTGTGATTATAGTGGGTGCTCCCCCTGCCTTCCATTATTTTCTTGGAAGCTGTTTTTGCCGATTAAATACTTTTGAATCTTCTTATGGCATGGTCTGCTTACCAAGTTTATCAAAGAAAAGCAAGCTGTCTATGACTGCTGTTCGTAGAAGGCTAATTTTCAAAGATATATAGCTTGATGTTCTCGTCTAGTAAAAGTATTGCTTTTAGGAGCTGTACTAACTCTTCTTAGCTATTAAGTACTGCAGTGTATCTTGTGGGTACAAACATTATTGCCTTCTTGGGAGATTATAATTTGTAGAACTATAATTTGGGAAATTGCTGTCACCCATTCTTTCATCACTGGAATAATGCTTTTGTAGTTCTTTGGAACACTCTGGGGTGACTGAAATGGTGAACAGAAAGTGTGTGGGTGGAAAGATAGTGTCTGTGGAATAAAGCATCTAATGCTGTGCTATTACTTGATTAAGTTCTATGTGTCTTGTATCTTAGTTAATTTACTGTAATAATCTTGTCTGGTAGGAAGTCTTAGCTCCATTTCCCAGAAAACAAAATTGAATTTTGATGAAATGCTGTCTAAGCCACTACCCTTTGCCTTCCAGCCCATTCTGACTCTTGTTGCTCCACAGGATTTTAGTGACTGATTTTTTGGAAGCAGACCACCAGGCCTTTCTTCCTAGGTGCTTCTGAGTGGACTTGAACCACCAACGTTTCAGTCAGCAGCCAAACACATTAACTGTTTGTGTCACCGGGGCAGGCAAATAGTTCTCTTTTCAGTTGGCCGTGTTAACATCACTCTCAAGCCTCTTTCCAAGTTATTTCCTCCTCTCAATGATTACCTCTTACCTTGAGTCTAAGTATTCTACATTTTATGTCTGGTTCAAGTATCAGAGTTTTGAATTCTTGCAATACATGTGGACCACATCTGGAAAACTGTAGGTTCAATCTTATAAATTGTTTTGTAAATATGGTACTTGGCATTGTCTTTTCAGGTATATATTAAACAATGTCACAACTAATGATTGTATGAAAAGAACTACTGTCTTTTTGTAAATAGACCATCTATTATGTCTCTGTTATGGCCCATAGGACAGCTTTCTGTAGACCTCAGCAGTAAGGAAAGCTTTACCAGAATATCTGGTATGCTTTTCACCTGTAAATATTATGAACTATGTAACTGACTTTGGTTTCATGCATGTCTTGGTTATAAATAACCTCAAAGCTAAATAGCATCTCATACTCTCTAATTTAAGATTTCATGGCACCTAATATTGCCTAATTATATTTCCAGCTTCACCTTGCCGTTTTGTTTAAATTTTCCTTTTCAAAAGGACTTGATTACCTTGTTTAAATTTTGCTACCTTGTATATTTTTGTGATTTGTCTTGTATCCTTCTGGGACTAAGGTAGGGTCTGTGTATAGATATATATAAGTTAAAAATAAATAAATAAATGTAGTGACCTTTAAAGGATCATTCAGCAAATCATTTGAGAAACTTCCCTAATGATATCAGATAGCTATTCATTTTGCCTCAAATAACAATTTTTTTTAAGGTAATTACCAGTTGGACCAAATGAACATTTACTAAGAGTTTCCTCTGTTATTTAATAATTCCACTGTTATTTAATAATACTTGGGCATATCTCTTAAATTAAACTGTGTTTCTCCAAGTTTGTTCTGAGAAATGCCACTTTTACAAGATGCATTAGGAAAAATGAAGTGCGTCATTGAATAACTGTATGACTTACTGACTTAATCTGTATTTATGCACTATTCTGGAAGATTTCTAGCACCCCTCAGAATACTAAAGGCTTTATGAAACCCTGTGCAACATCTGTTCAACCCAAATTTTTGATGATGGAACCTGTTTTTCATGTAACAGTTGTTATTTTGCAGAAAAACTGGAAATACCAAATTCAGGAATCATGACATGTATGCTATTTTCCATTTTCATTACAAAATTAATCATTACAATTACTAAACCTTTGTGTGATTCATTTTTCTGAGTGTGAAATGAGGGCTTGGCTGGTAAAATTATTAATAGTTTTAAATGGAGTTAACACCTATAAGTAGCTTGATCTAGTGGTCACTCATAGAAAAGGCTCAACGTATATTATTTTGATGAGTGTCATACTCTCAGTCAATATTTGTCACTAGATGTTAAGCGAAAGTTACACTGAAATTTGTGAAACAAGGTGGTCCTATTAGCTTAAATGCAATTTCTGTGTAATTTACAGGTTAAAGGGATTCTATAGATTATTCTCAAGTAGTCAGCTTTTTTTTTTTTCCCAATTTTACAGCAATATTTCAGGAAACAAAGATAAATGTTCCTTTAGAATTAGTGTAATATATATCATAATACAGGGAGTTGTGCAATAGATTTTAGAAATTGTTTTGTGGAAAATGGTTAAAATTGAAAAGGTTCTGTGTTAAGAATATTAGTCACTTTCTTGCGCTATTAATAAAAGGATGCCCTGGAGGCAGTGGGAGCTCTGTGCCCTTGTGCTTAAGCATCTGGTTGCTATTCAAAAAGTTGGCAGTTGGAATCCACCAGGCGTTCCTTGGAAACCCTTTGGAGCAGCTCTGTCTGTCCTATAGGGTCACTGTGAGTAGGAATCAACTTGACAGCCATAGGTTTTTTTGGTTCTGAGGCAACTGAAGTCAGTAATGCTGAGGGAACTAGCAATAAAAATCCTAGAATGCTGTGCTTTGATTTTTGTGTGTTTTCCTCTCTTGTTCTTAAAGCAGACATTCAGTTGTCATTTTTTTTTTTTCTTTTTGCCGTGATACTCAGGTAATTTATTTCTTCACCTATTTCAATATCTTGCTTTTACTTTTTTTTGTCTCCTCCTTTTAATATACTATAAACTGGAGACCTGGTAATGAGGCATATGCATTTATTTTTTTTTAACAATAGTTAAAAATGAACAAATTTTCGTGTGTGTGTGTGTGTGTGTGTGTGTTTTACTGGAGATTCTTGAGCGTATTGTTCTACATGGTTAAAATTGGTAGTAAGTGACCTGTGTTCATTTGGTAATATATTATTGTATTATGTCTTATAAAATGATTATTTTGGGGTAAGCAAAAGATAATTCCCAAGCTACCACTTCAGAATTGTTTCTTATTCTCTGAATGCTCTTATTTCCCCCATCAGTCCCTCATAATTTCTCCACATGTGTGCCTGGCAGGCTACCTCCATGCCTCTTACAGCTCAATTTGAGTCAGAAGTTTGGCCTCCTGCTTATTAAAAGATACTAACTTCTCTCCCAGCACACGTTTATACGGTGTGGCAGGACTGCCTTCAAAGAGCTGCACACTATGCCGTGGGTCTCCCTAGCGTGTATAAACCATTTCATTTTATTATTTGTCTATAATTTTACTTAGAAGAATCATAGTGTAAAAGGACCATTAGAAATTACCCATGTAGGTCCTTTAAAATTTAATAGTCTTCATACTTATTCCTCAATTGTTAAACACATTAAATTTTGTCTGGCTATTTTAGGTTATATCATTAGAGGGGATTATTTTTGTTGTTGTTGATAAAGTGTGCTATTTAAATGCATCACATATACCAGGTGCTGATTATCAGTTTTCAGAGAGTTCACATAAAATATATAGACAGCAATAAAACTATGTTACAGAGATTTCCTTTTCATTCAGTAAATATTTCAGGTTCATTTAGTGAATCAAGGTCATAATTTTAACAACTACTTTATGATTATATTTAAAAGTATGGGCTTAGTAGTTAATGGACTTCCAAATAACAACCACTTGTCTATGCTAGTGCTTTACATAAATTATTTCATTTAATCTTGAGCATCAGCTATATGAGTTAAACTTTATTATCCACTTCCCATATTGCAGACACTACAGTCAAAGCTCAAGAATTTATATTAACTTACCTATCACAGCAGATAAGTAATAGGATTGAGGTTTGAATTCACAGTTGCCTGGTTTCTCAGGCTGTATGTTTCCTGGTACAGTATACTGATTCCAGTGACAGGAAGAATGAAGAAGAATATCAGAGAAGATGTAAGACCAGTTTTGCACTTGGTCCAATTAGAATTCAGTAAGTGGTAAGGAAATGTTAGGACATTCCTAGTGCACGATATAGGGTATGGGATAAGGAAACAAACAAATAAGAGACCTAGAGTATTTGCAGCACTTGAGGAAACTAATATGATTATAATTATAGGTTTTGGTAAAATAATATTATTAGGAGCTAAACTGAAGTATTTTCAATAATAAACTGGAACAGTAAAATATTTTCAGTAGATGATGAAGACTTTTTGAAGGATTTAATTCAAGGCAATGGAATACCATGATGAAAATTGTGAAACAGACAAACTAGTGAGATGACCATAACAGAGGTAGATTTTGAAGCAGCAGTACAAATTAGTAGGTCATTGGGGTAGTTGATGCAAATACTGAGATCCGAAAGTAGAATTTTGCAGTCAGCATCTTTAGAGCCTGGAAATGAAAGAGATGAATGGAAGGATAATGATCCTGAAATCTGTGTTTTAAATAATTAGATGAACTCTGATAATATGGATCAAGCAAGAACAATGATAGGCAATAATTATTTGTGAAGAAAAAGTAATACATTTAGAATTATGAGGTGCTGATTAGACAATGGAATGAATATGTCTAGTGGGCTATAAAACGGATGGAACTGAACTCGAAGTACTAGCTCAAGATTAGAGAGGGAGTCGTTTATATTCATTTAACAGTTAAGATTTGTATTCTTACATTTATTTAGTTGTTATACTTAATTCAAACATTGAAATACCCAACTTGAGCTCTTAAAATTAACCTGAGAACAGAAACATTTGTAAATACAATATGTAAATTTGAGGATAAAAAGAATGTGACAAGAAGCACAGATGGGATCTTCTTCACTGGAATCATGAGTACATTTTTTCCAAATATATATTGTTTTTAAATTGAGACTCTCATTCCCATAGATGTTTATGCTCCTCAGTTCTTTTCTTAGGCTTAGTATTTTATAGATCATTTCTGAGCTAAGGAAAGAGAACTATCTTTCAATTATCCTTAAAAATTCATTTTCTTAGTTGTATTTAATCTATTAAAAACATTTTTTAATATACCTTGGATGTGTTGCTGATGACTAATGAGTAATCCCTCTTTCATTGTAAGCTCAGATCTGATATTCACTGTGTATTCTCCTCTTTGTCCTTGGATAGCATCCAATATGAGGAGAGGAAGAAGGTATCCAGCAGTAGTATCAGAGAGGAGTGGAGAGGGTGGAGAAGAGGGGACAGGAGATTGTTAAGAGTATATGACATGTACAGAACAGAAAGGAGGGGCATGCTGTTACCGGTCAAGGAGAGCAGCAGGAGCTTCACATAGGTAGACATGCACATTTGAACTGGATTGTACACTTTCACTCAATCACAATAAAAGAATTATATATATATATAAAAGAAAGAAGTACTCTCAATAAAGCAATGTAAAATGTGTTAATCTCTATGGAAGCAGGACTGCAAAAATGTCATGTCAGTCTTTTAGCATCACGATCCATTTCTTCCACTCTTGATCAGTTCACTGCTGAGAAGACGTTTTAGTAGCTCAAGGTATAAAGACAGTCTTCAGGAAGGGAAAGCAAAGTTAAACAAAAATAAAACAACAGCTTATTCTTGATTGTTCCCTGGAGAAAGTGGTACAAGCTTTTCAAAACACAGCTTACCCACTGATCAAAAATTTACATTGATCAATGTAAGATACAAGGTATGCAAAGATACTTAAGACACTTTATAGCTGTTATTGTAGATTAAGACAAAAATGGAGGAAAGATAAATATATTTTCTTGGTATGGGGAGCAGCTGGAAGAGAGTTCCAGGGAAGAAAACAGAGAAGTCTAAGATTAACACTAGTACAGTGTTCACACCTTGCTCCACCCTTTTGTGATTCTAAATTTTCCCTGCTCACATCTTTGAATCTTGATAAGAGTGACTTGTGTAAGTAATCTTTCCTACTTAAGATCATGCAGGGGTATCTTAAATCCTTTTTCTGCTGTGTTTTGGTAAAAACAAAAACAATTGAATGTTTCATTACGTGCATTGGATTACCAAAAGCAAAAACCAAAACTTTTGCCGTCAAGGTTATTCCAATTTGTAGTACTCCTAAAAAACCCGTTGCTGTGGAGTAAGTTCTGCCTTCTAGCAATCCTTAGGACAGAGTAGGGCTTCCCTGTAGGATTCCAGGGAGTGGCTGGTGAATTTGAATTGCTGACCTTTTGGTTAGCAGTGGACCTTTTAACCACTGTAAAGGTAGAAATTCAGATCTAAATTAAGAACCTTCATGGATTATTTTTAAAACAAATTTTTCATTTTGTTTTGAGTAGAAGTTTACAATTCCAGTTTCTCATAAAAAACCTTACACTGTGCCATGTGACCCTAGCTGCTCTCCCTGTGACAGCACATCCCTCTCATCTATGCCCTATTTACCATGTCCATTTAACCACCTCTTGTCCCGCTCAGTCTTCTTGTCTCACCTCTGGACAGGAGCTGCCCCATTAGTCTCCTGTATCTACCCAAGCCAAGAAATACCCTCTTCAACATGTATCATTTGATGTCTTATAGAGTAGTTCAATCTTTGAGAAACTCGCTTTGAGAATGGTTTCAGTTGTGGGCTAACAGGGAGTCCTGGAGCCATGTCTTCTGGGGACCTTCCAGTCTGTGAGACCATTAAGTCTGGTCTTTTCACAAGAGTTTAGGTTCTGTACCCCACATGTATGCTGCTCCATCAGGGATTCTTTGTTGAGTTCTCTGTAACCCCAAAAAGCCACTGCCGTCGATTTGGGTGCGACTCATAGTGACCTTAGAAGTCAGACTTGCCCTGTCCCGTAGAGTTTCCAAGGAGTGCCTAGTGAGTTTAAAATGCTGACCTTTTGGTTAGCAGACATAGCACTTAACCCACTACATCACCAGGGTTTCCAGGTTCTCTGTAAGGGCAGTTAATTGGTGGTGGCCAGGAACAGTATAGTTCTTCTTGTCTCATGTTGATGTAGTCTTTGGTTTATGTGGCTCTTCTGTATCCTTGATGCTCTTCTCCTTTGCTCTAGGTGGGTAGAGACCAACTGATGCTTCTTAGATGGCCACTAGCTAGCTATTAAGACTCGTAAATATCACTTACCAAACTGGGATGCAGGACATATTAATAAACATTGTTATACCGGTTGAGCTTTGACCTGGATGTTCCCTGAAATCAGCATCATGGTTTTTAAATTTAGACAAATGATATACAATTACTTGCAGTTATGTACTTTGAACTATAATTTCTTTAAACTTCTTAAAGCAGTTTTGCCTTAAAAAGTCCCAAATATTTTACTTTAGACCTTGCTGAGTGAAGGTGAACTCTGATGATTATGAAACAAGACAGAAAGTTAGCACCTACAAGTCTGAACTAAATTCTTCTCAACTTTTCAGGGAGTGTTCAGAGTGTAATTGCTTGACAAGCTTTCTTAGTTTTATTCGACTTCAGTCATGAAATTAAATATAAAATGATAGAATTTTAAATGAGTGTGAGTTGGGGGATTTCTTGAAATGCATCACGTTTAATAAATGAGTTACCTGATTTCTTTCTTCATTCCTCTGGTACCCTATTAAAGAGGTCAGTTCTTTAGGTCATCCAGTTTATTTCTTTTCTGGATTCTGTCTATTTAGCCCTGAGGCAAAACTTGGCCCATATCCAAGGACATGCTGGTATTCCAAGAAAACTTTGTACAGGGTTTATAGAATTAGTATCTCATTAAAAAATGATGTATAGGCTTTTATACAGAAATACAAAATGTCATACTTGGTTGTTCTCTTGGCAAGGTTAGGCTCATGTAGATTTCGTTGGTGTCATTAGGCAAAATTTTTCCTATTGACATTTTAAAAACTTGTTCTGAATGACATTTATATGTATAGATAAAAACCAGACATAAAAAGAAATACTCTAATAAGAACACTATATTTTGTTTCTGGCCTTTAAGGACAGTTGAATGTCAGAAATAAAGAGATCTTTTTTTTTGGTCCCCATTTTGTTCTAGGGAAAAGAGTTTCAGCATGTTATTTAAGAGGTGATTACTTTTCTTTCAGATGCATGTATCTTGTGTTGAAATCCAAACTATACATCTTAAAGATAATTCAGTTGAACATTGACCCTCCGTAATGAATGACACTGATTGTAAAACATGGGGTTTGTAGGAACTGAAATAAGTGCAATCTGGGGGCTCTTCTGGAAGAATATTATAAAGTAAACCACAAATACAAAACTTGGTATGAAAGTATTGTTTTTGCGAAAATAAATTGTAACAATTTACATATTCAGAAAGATGACAAATGCCAGAACACCAGAAAATATAGAAAAACAATGTACTTTCAAAAATATATTGATTGCCCCATATGTGTATATTACTTTTTTCATTGTATTTTGTGGCTTAATTACTGGCTGTTCATATTTCAATGATTCTGTACTATTTTCTGTGGAAAGTTAGAAATACAATTCAGCTTCCTTTCAGTATTAGTGATAGACAGATATATAAAACCCACTGCCATCAAGTTGATTTCGACTCATAGCGACCCTATAGGTCACAGTAGAATTGCCCTATAGAGTTTCCAAGGAGCACCTGGTGAATTTGAATTGCTTACCTTTTGGTTAGCAGATGTAGCTGACGTGTGTGTGTGTGTGTGTGTGTGTGTGTATTGGGATACATAAAATATGATTTCACACAGATCTGCTCACTTTTTGCAGTATTGCTTGAGATTTGTGACCAGGAAACATATTAATTCTAATAAATTGTGTTTTACTCACTTCTACTCCTGGAAACTAAGCAGTTGTAATTGTATATCCTACACTATTGAGTATATTCTTGAAAACAGTTCTCGTTAGCTTTTACCAGGTGTTGATAAATTCTTCATCTCAAGGTTACATATCTGATAAAGGGAAGAATTTTCCACAGGCTGCCTTCTGGCTTCATTCATTACCATCCTTGTTTTTCCTTGTAGCTTTCATGTTTTTCTTGTAGCTTTCCATGTAGCTTTCATCTGGCCAAGGAACACATTGGGATCAGGAAATAAACTTTATCACATATCTTTGAGTCACAAGGCATGGTCAGTTGGTCTAGAGGACAGTAGGATTTTTATTTGAAGCTGTTTCTGTTGGGCTGGCTAGTAGAATGGAAAACCAAAAACAAACAAAAAACTCCAAAAAACTTTCTGCTGTCGAGTTGATTGTGACTCAAAGTAACCCTATAGGACAGAGTAAAACTGCCTCATAGTTTCCAAGGAACACCTGGTAGATTTGAACTACTGACGTTTTGGTTAGCAGACATAACACTTAACCATTACACCACCAGGGTTCAGTAGAATGGAAGGAACTTAAAATCCTTCCTGTATATTCCACTAAATGGATTCAAGTTCAGCCTTTTAGCTGGATTCCTGAAATGCTTGGAAGCAGTCCAGTAGCAGCTGACAGAGAAGACGTATGCCAGGACAGGTCCAAAGGGGAAAAGACAGGAGACAGAACCAGTTGCAGTTAAGACATCTTTTCCAAATTTTCTGGAAATGTAAATGTGCATACACAGTAGTAGGATGCCTCCTAAGGACTGGGAGGGATCTTTGAAGCTTCAGGCTCACATTCTGGGATTTAAGAAACCCATTGCCTCTGGGTTGATTTTTACTAATAGCCACCCTATAGGACAGAGTAGAACGGCCCCATAGAGTTTCCAAGGAACACATGGTAGATTCAAACTGCCCACCCCTTGGTTAGCAGCTGTAGCACTTAACAACTATGCCACCAGGTTTCCTGACATTTCAGAGACTTGCCTAAATTTATGTAACTGTTTAATAGGGGCAGGAATGTGGACTTCTCTATGTAGCTTTCTTTCTCTCTTTTTTAAAACATTGAGTTTGTTCATTTTTATTTTTTCTAACATATTTAAATGTCACATGAAAATTACTTTCAATTAAATAATAAATATTCTGATGAAGACTCCAATGCCAAGAATTCAAACATTTACACTGTTTACATTACTCTAAGGCTCTACTTAAAGAAAATAAATATTTGAGATTGAAAGGTTTAAATTCAGAGATATTAAAATGAATAATTGAACAGCAGCATGACTGAAAACTGAGCAGTGAAAACTGTAACTCTGAATTTTCCTTTGTTCCATTTCTGTTCTCCAGTTATATCTTTTAGCTGTGTAATCGCTCAGATGCCGGTTTTACTTTACCTTTGTGAATTCAGTTTTTGCTCTAGTGTATGTATCTTTATTCTAGGGTTTGGAGTATTATTTTAAATGAAGGAGCTTGAAACAACTAAGGAAATCATTATGCTTCATCATATGTTTCAGTTTGGGGAGTTCCATGGTCCTTAGTATAAAATTAATCTGAGAGAGCTATGGTTTTCTATAGCAATGTGAAAAACACAATTCAGTAGTTCTCTACCATAATAATGTCATGGTTTCAGAATGGAGCAGTGTATGCATTTTGAGACTTTGAATGTTAAGGAATGGAAAGAAGGAAAGGAGATACCTAAATAAAATAGCAATTGCTGTTTGCTTAAGATTTTCCGTGTTGTCTTTCCTGTGGTAAGTACTATACGTATGTTATTAACTCATTTAATATTTAGGACAACTATAATCTAAGTAGAATTTTCATCTCCATTTTATAGGTACAGAGAAAGGCTCAAAGAGGAAATGTGACTTATACAAAAGTGACTTAAAACTAAACCTTTCTCACTTTAAAGCCCATGTGCTTAACTTTGGCCCTGTACCACTACTCTTTTGTCCTTAACAGTGAGTCAAGGAAAGCTAGAAGAAGATCTACACCAGCGAAACACACTTAAAACAAGCAATGATGAAAACGCCCATCATTCTGGAGAATTCTAAAGGGCCTGCAGTTTCTGATGTGGTGATCAGAGGAAAACTACTGTTAGTAGGAACTGTAGTCTTGCTTGAAAGTACTCACTGCCATAAACTTACTGCATTTCTTTATCATACTACACTTCACCTTAAGAAACTCATGATCAAAAAACAAAATCACAAATTTTACTCATGTAGCTCACATAAAATAGACATACGGTGAACTCCCACGAGATTGATCAGGCTTGCAGAATGGAAGGTGCCGAAAGAGCTGATTTTGATGTCTGAGCATGGCAGCCACATGTGAGAACAGTTGAAACTAGGAGACAAGAATATCTTGATTTTGACCGGCCGTTGCTATCTGATTGAAGCACTGAGAAAGTTGAAATTCTGTACTTGAAAAGATTTTTAATGTCATGTCTGATTCAAACATTTAATAGCTGTTATTGGGTAGGCCACTTTGCAGAAAGTTGTAGCTAGAGAAATTAACTATGCCTCTTAGAACATTTGAGCCTGTTGTCTTCTAGTAATAAGATAATTCAGATTCATTCTGACAGAAGAAAGAGATTGAAATGTCAGCTACACAGTTTGAAAATGCTACGGGAATTCTAAGCATTATTATTAATAAGGTTAGCAGATTATCTGGTTTCAAGCTAATATTGGAGTCCCTCTTTATTATAGAAAATGCTGAATTAGAGAATGATAGCAGGAAATCCAAGTGTTTAAAAGACCATCAGAAAATGTGATGAGCTTAATTAGAAAATAGTTTATTTGATGAACGTAATTAGAAAACTATTTTTCTCCTTACAGTAGATGCTCAGTAAAAGGTTTGTCTACATTGTCATTGGAGGGAGGTAAATATACTCCTACTTGAATGTGGACTTTTGTTATCTGCTGTGTGATGACTACCATGCAACCTGAGTTAGACCCTTATTGTGACATTATAGTTCTTTTTTTATCTATTGAAGGATTTTGTCATCTTCATTGTAGTTTGTGCTCTCAACTTTAATGTCACTAGTCCCCAAGCCATGCAGTGTTCCTTGTTGTTGCTGTTAGCCGCTGTGTTGGCCCTTACTGATGGTGACCCCAGGCAAAATAGAGCTAAACTCTACCTTTTCCTGTGCCATCCATGTGATTGGTTGCATACCAGACTGTTGTGATCCATAGGTTTTTATTACATGATTTTGGAAGTAGATCACCAGGGCTTTCTTCCTACTCTGTCTTAGTGTGAAGCTCTTTCAAAACCTGTTCAGTATCATAGCAGCTAGCAAGCCTTTACTAACAGATGAGTGACTGCTTATAAGATGCATTGACCAAGAGTCAGACTAGGGTCTCCTGCAGGCAAGGTGAGAATTCTACTTTTGAACCATCAGTACCTCCATGTTATTTTGTTAGATAACCCACATTCATTTGGGGGCATGGATTGTGAACTGTGCTCACATTTCTCTTCTCTTCAGAATAATCGCAGATCCCTTACTCCTTTTCATCCTCAGAGAATGGACTTTTGCCGTGATAACTCTTCTGCCTCTTTTTCAGACCCTGTTCACTTTTAAGGAAACCCCAGTGCCATAGTGATTGATAAGGATGGCTACTAACCAAGAGGTCATCAGTTTGAGTCCACCAGGCCTCCTTGGAAACTCTATGGGGCAGTTCTACTCTGTCCTATGGGGTCGCTATAAGTGGTAATTGATTTGACAGTGGGAATCAACTTGAGTTATTCCCTTCTGCCTTCTTTTGGATTTTGTTTACATCTTTTATTTCACTTGTACTTTTGCCCCAGTCTACAGCTGTATAAAATTTCTTCTTCCCAGTCATTTTCTTTTTCGACAATATTTCTACCTGAGTGGCCTCCTCTACATTAAAACGCCATTGCTTGAATTTTCTCACTAATCAATTATTTAATACACTACAATCTGAATTCTTTTCATCTCTCTTTTGAAAATGTTGTCATCTAATGGGTAAATGGGATGACCTCTGTGAGGTGCCTGTGATATTTGCCTGTACAAAGCACAGTTCCTTGCTCACAGAAACTCTCTCCTTCTTTGACTTATTTATGACACATTTCCTTCTTGATTATATTCATAGCTTCCAAACTTGGTTTGCTGGCTCCTTTTCCTCCTTGTCCTCACTGAATTTGTGAAGTCTTCTTAATGAAACTTATCCTCCTTGCCATGGACCCCAAGAGTCTTCAGGACTTGGTCTTAGCCTCCTACGGTCTGACCGTCACTCGTGTCTCTTCCTTGGTATTGCTGTGCTGCAGGCACAATGGCCTTCTCCCCAGTTCTAAGAACCACATGTTCTTTTCCTTACATGTGTGCTTTGTAAATTCTACTTTTTCCATATGGGATGCTCTGCATCCTGCTCTTCACATGTGTGACTCATTCCCATTCTGCAAGTGTTGATTAAAATAGCCACCCTATATAGAGTAGGTCTGTTTTATTGGTTGCCTAAAGAAGCCAGCTGCAACACGAGATTATACTGGATGGATTCTACAGATTACCTGGACCTGTAGATGTGTGATAGACCCAAATGACCTAAAATGATAGACTTGAAAAGCTGTTTCATTGAGCATCACGTCAGACACCTGTGTGTTTCTTCTTTGTCAGTTCTTTCTCCATTAGCTAGGATATTTGATGGACAGGGGATGTGTATTGAATGGATCAGTTGTCACGTATGACTTAGGATACATCAGTTTTCTTTGTACTTTATCTTTGACATTTATGCTTTATTTTTGTTTCTTTTACCTCTGGTAAGAAGTGATAGAGAATTGAATTCTTTCAGGACCAAAGGTTACAAGTGTTAGAGGACGTTGTTAACTCTATCTGACAAGTACTTGCATTTTTGATTCAGTGGACTGTGAGGAGTGATTTTTTTAACTTGCTCACAAGGAATAATTTTGGGGTAATAGAGAAACAAGATAAAAGGCTTTGAACTCTATAAAAGGATACAGCTGTATAAATTCTAGTTATTTACATTTACCTTATGTATATCATTTTAAAGAGTTGTGACTTCCTTCAAAAATAGAGTGTGTTTCTAAGTGTCTTTCTCTGAACTCAATGATAAATATTTCATTTATTAATGATTATCTTACAGGAGCCTGACTGTAAAAATACATCTAGCAAAAAATAAATTGAATCTCTTCTTTTTAATGTAGATTTGAGGGTAATTCATTATTCTTGAACTGGTGTAGCCATATACAAATTAATTCCATTTGTTAGATAGTATAATTGCAACCAATTATGCTTGAAAGAACAGATCAAAGTTCTTGTAATGTTTTCTTATATATTAAAAACATTTGACAGCCTGTTTCAGTTTGAAGACTTACCAGCACTAAGTCCTAACTTCTTTTTTTAAGAGAGAGATTTCATTGCTTTTTAAAGAAAATTGTTAATAAGCATTAAATAACTAACAAGCAAAATAGAAAAGATTAAGGAATAATAATAAAAAAGTTTTAAAAACCTACCTATGCAGAACATTCTCTTGCTAGTATTAGGCAGATTAAATTCTAGTTAGATCTTTATGTAAGACTATATTCCTTAATTTAGTTTTGTGGCGTGACCATCATCTTCTAATTAGCAGAATGATTCCTGTCTTAGTCATCTAGTGCTGCTGTAACATAAATTCTATAAGTGGGTGGCTTTAATAAGGAGAAATTTATTTGCTCACAGAAAATAAGGCTAAAAGTCCAAGTTCAGGGCCTCAGCTCTAGGAGATGTCTTTCTCTGTTGATTCTGGAGGAAGGTCCTCATCATCAATCTTCCTCTAGACTGGAAACTTCTGCGACATAGTAGCCCAGGTCCAGAGGACGCGCTCTGCTCCAAGTGCTGCTGCTTTCCTAATGGCATGAGGTCTCCACCTTTCTGCTTGCTTCCCTGTGCTTTGTATTCCTGGTGATTTCTTGAAGGTACAGTGTACTGTTACAGACTGAATCTTACCTCACTAATACTGCCACCACTCATCCTTCCTAATTAACATCATAGAGACAAGATTTACAACGTATAGAAACATCAACAATACCAGGAATCATGACCTAGCCAAACTGATGCAAACATTTTTTAAGGAACGCAGTTCAACCCATGACAGTTGTCTTTTGTAGATGCATGTTCATGTGTGTTTGTCTATGAGGTGGGGTGTGTGATTATTCACAACACACACAAATACACATACACACATGCACAGTTTTATACCTATGTGTATATGGGTGTTTTGGATTGCATTGTGTCCCCCCAAATATCTCTCAATGTAGTGGTCTGTAATTCCCAGTCTTGTGTGATTGTTTGCCGTTTTGCCATCTGATATAGTTTTCTCATGTGTTGTAAATCCTGCTTCTATGATATTAATGAGACAGGAGTAGAGACAATCATGTGTTTTAAATCAATCTCTTTTGAGATACAAAGGAGAGAAGGTAACAGAGAGAAATAGGGTCCTCATACCACCAAGAAACAAATTGTGGTGTTGTAGTTAAGTGTTACATCTGCTAACCAAAAGGGTGGCAGTTCAAATCCACCATGTGCTCCTTGGAAACTCTGTGGAGCAATTCTACTCTGTCCTATAGGGTCACTATGAGTTGCCATCGACTTGACAGCACTGGATTTGTGGTTTTTTTTTTTTTTTTTTTTTTGATTTTGATTTTTGGTTTACCATCAGGAAACAGGAACCAGGAGAATAGCACATCCTTTGGATCCCGGGTTCCTGCTCTAAGAAGCTCCTCGACTGGGAAAGATTGATGGTAGAGAAAGACTTCCACTTGGAACTGGCACCCTGATTTCAGACTTCTAGCCTCCTAGACTGTGAGGGAATAAATTTCTTCTTGTGGTATTTCTGTTATAACAGCACTAGTTAACTAAGACAATGGGTGCACATGTAAGTATGCAGGAGCTGACTTGCTGTTGGCTCAGTGGCAACTGCTTTGTATTTAAATATTAGAGAAATTATCTTAATCTTTGGTGTATATGGTCGCGGCAGTTATAGATCAATTAATTGAAAACAGTTTCACTAATTAGGATTGATATATAAGAAGGGCTATTGATTCTTAACATTTCTGTGTTTCTCATTTTTTAGGTAAACTAATTTATTTGATTTTGGCACAGTGTCTCTACATCACGTCAAATCAATAGCAATTAATAACATGGCCAACAGAATATAGAAAACTGTGGTTGAAGCAAGTTATGAGGTTATCTTAGTTCGAATGAAAGGGTTAAGATAGAAGCAGTCTAGGGATGGTATTGAAGCTGTGCATTGTCCCTAAATGCCAAACTCCTACCTTTCTCTGATACCCTCCTTAGCATATGATAAGACTTGGGTTTGCAAATTGGCTATAAGAATTCAGCCACTGTGTTTTCACTTCAAGAGGTGGGTAAGAAGACAAAAAGTAAACACACACACTTTGTTGGCTTCTTTCTTTGGAGGAGCTTTCTCAAAATGATTCTCAGCAATTTCCATTTCCAATGCACTGGCCTAAAATGTATAGCAAAACCATTTCTGGATGTCATGAAAGATGGGTGGTTCTCTTAGTAAAGAAAAAGTTTCTCTTTTCTCCCCAAAAATACTGAATATGCAACCAGTGGATTCTGCCACAGTTATTTCCCTAATGGCCTACAGGAAGCAAGAATTGATCAGATTTTTTTCTTAGATGTAAATCTAATTACTGTTTTATTGTTTCTCCAGAAGTTTCATGTTATGAACAGAACCATGAAAATGTTAATGAGGTTGTTTTATATTTTTCTGAACTTATTTTCAGAAAAAGCAAAATTGCCAGTATGTTTTAATCTAACACATTATAAAACCCTCTTGAACAATTCTTGGGGCATACATTATAGTTGAGTCATACCCCATTGTATCTCCATTTTTTCCTAGCTCTTCTGTAGAAGCTGGGAATCAAGACACTCTCTTTCCCACCTTTTTCACTACTAGGGATGGGGATATAACATGGTTATGGTCATTAGATGCTGGAGAAAGTCAGTTAGGAATGTGCCCAGGAAATTTTTGCTCTCTCCTTAAAAGGAGGAATTGATGGGGTGATCACACCATTTCTCCTTCTTCTTGTAGCAAACACAGCTATGCTGCCTGAAATCAGGGCTGCCTTGAGAACAAAAAGGACTCGGTAGGAAGGAAAAGTCTAGACAGTCAGTGTTAAACTCTAATAGTGTTGAGTCACTGAGCCACCCCACTCCTGGTACCAAATTGTCTTAGACTGGGTTTTCTAGGGAAGCAAAACCAGTAACACATGTATGTACAAGGAAGATTTATATATATAAAGTACAAGGAAAGATACACACACACACACACACACACACATACATATATATAGCAAACAACTCACTCAATTGCACAGAAGCTGAATGTCCAAAGTCCTGGCACAAGCTTCAGGTGGCCACAGGAGTTAGTGAATCCAAAGTTAGCAGGTCAGAGACCAGAGTTCTAGATCACTGGTTGTGTAGGTCGGCGGATCCCAAGCTGGTGGTGAGACGGAGCTGCAGAGGCCGGTGAACCTGTGATCAGCAGGTCAGGGAACAGGACGCTGAAGTGCCAGCTGTAAGGGTTGATGAATCCAACAACTGCTAGTTCAAGTCTGTGGACCAGACGCCAGAAGAGAACAGGAGCTGCTGGCTATGTGAGCAGACCAACAGTAGGTGGTGGAAGGCAGAGAGCAGAGAGCTGAGGGGTGGGAAACCACCACAGGCCCCGCCCTGCCACTTAATACAACAAGCAAAGATGGAGTAGCCAAGGTGACATAATCCTGACCACCACAGTCAGTGTTAAGCTCTAATATTGTTGAGTCACTGAGTCATGACCTGTGTTAGAAGCTGAACCTCAGTTACTTTTAAGTTTTTGCCCATCTGGTGCAGTATCTGTTTCTTCACTGAATCAAACTAAAGTTTTTTTTTTTTTTTTTAAGACTACTTGTTCAGCATTGTAATTAGAAGTACCTTGAGGAAATGCTTTGTCTACCTAATACCATGCAGGCAATATTAGGAAGAATGCTTGTTGATCAGTTTACTGATTGGTGCTCGTAAGGATTTGAATTCAGAGAGACTTGGTTTTAAATATGGAATCTAATCTTTAGGAATCATAAATAGAGATAATAATGACTATATGATCATGGGATTTTTGTTCATTAAATGAGATACCATGTGAAAACACGTTGCATAAGCACTGGTATTCTTTTGGAGTACTTGCAAAGAGGCCAAAGGATTGCTTCTTTCTTTTCTGAGTTTAAATTTTCTTTGAGACGTGTGTTAATGGTTTAATGTTGGAATGTTGGAATTTGGAAGTTCAAAGAAGACATTTATTCAGATCCAACTTCTGTGAATTGTGAATTCAGGCTAGTTGCTTATTATCTTTTTGCACCTGTGTTTCCTCTTGGCACAAAAAAACACAGTAAAACCTATCCTTAACTAAATGAGATGGTGCTTTTGAAGATTATCTAGTGCCTACTAGGTTACTGGGCAATCAGTAGATGAGTGTGTGTTATTATTATTTATTTTTTCTGATTCATTTGCATTTCTACTTATAATTAAATTTCTAGGGAGAATGTTTATACTTTGAAATAAATGTTACTTTTGGTACTTTCTAAAGATCTAATGAGAACTAGCATCAGTAAACTAAATATACTAAGTGGTTAGACAATATTATGTTTTCTCAAACTCCATATTCTCATTGATCAAACTCATAGTACACAGTTATCAAATTTCAGTTAATTGTGTAAATATATTAAACCTGACATACTATTGTTTATTTTTATATTTACAACTCATAAGTTACTTCATGCTTTTGATGATTATCATCAAGAAACTAGTTGTTATTACACAGAAGTTAAAAAAATACTCATTTAAGTTTTCTGGCTGGGTTTTAAAAATTATTGTGGTTATGTGTCTGTGTGTGTAGGTGTGATTTTTCACTTTATCCATTTTTTAGTGTACAATTCAGTGACATTAATTATATTCACCATGTTGTATAAGTGTCACTGCTATGTATTTCCAAAACTTCTTCATCCCCCTAAACAGAGGCTCTGTACCCATTAGGCAGTAATTCTGCACTCATGTATTCCCGTTCTGGGGAGACTTTAAAAAACTGAGTTTAATGTGCGTAATGTTAGGTAGGGATTCCTTTTTATCATTTATTTTTTTAAGTGTAGCCTTTACATTGTATAGTAAATGTACAATTAGCACATTTAAATGTACAGTTAATGTGCTTTAAATGTGTAGTTGGCACATTTACCAACACTGTTGATGTAATTTTAATTTTGCAGTAGTTTGGTTGCATTATCTATTTTTAGCCTCAGTAGTATGTGAGTAACAATTAGGTAGTTTTAAAAATTTCTTTTTGAGACCAGTTTTCTTAGGCATTTATTAGTTGAGCAAGTCTGTATTCTCCTTTCAACTTGCTTTATAATTCTAGGAAAATAGCACAATTTTTTTCCCTTTAATTGTGTTATGCATCCTTACTGTAACTTGTTGTTACTTTTGAAGAACCTACCAGAACTATGGTTTGCCATTATCGTGCTCCTAAAAATAATGGCTGACCTACAAGTACAGAACCGTGCTCACTACAATCAATGCTTAAATGAGGAAGGAGTGTGGGTTCTGCTACTGTCGCAATATTACACTTTCCCCACATTTTATGGTGTAACTATTTCCAGCAGGAATTCAAACTCTTGGGTCAGCACTTTTCCTGTGACTTAGCTGTGTTCACTATTCTTGTTTTGTAGACTGAGGAGAAAGTAGTTCTTTGTCCATTTCTGTCCTGACAATTTGATATATTTAAGTTTATCTCATGAAAATCTTTGGGGGTATTTTTAACACTTAGTAAAAATAGATATTTTTCAGCTGTGCTGAGCTCTAGCTTATATTAAACTTTATACTGTGATGTTCAAGGCAGAAATTGTGATGAAGCTAGACCATTATCTGCATGTAAACTGAATCCCACCAGTTTTACACTTCCCTTTGTTCAATCTGTTGAGAAATTTTATCTTTCAGGTGAGATCACTTCACCCGGCTATTCTTAGCTTCAGAAGATTTTTATCATCAACTTGATCAAAAAGCCCTTATGAAGCATGTTTTTGTGGTACTTTATATGACTGAACCAGACTAGTAGGGCCTGTAACTTCTGGAAGCTCATGAATATTGGCAGGGGGAAACCAAGGTGGTATGGAGCAGTTGAATGTCTTTTTCAAACACAGCCAAGTCATTTAAATAGGATTTGACTTTGATACTGTATGTCATCTGACTCAGCAATAGTTGGAACTATCTAATGACTATAAAATTCCCAACCAACAAACTCAATTTGTGCTTTATTGGAATTGAAAAGATGTGGTTTACGTAATACTTATATAATATCCCGTTTTGCAGCAGAAGGCCATGTGCGTCACTGTAGAAGGCTGCTGTAGTATTTCCTAGACAGGAGAGGGTACATGACATGCTGACTCAGAGGAACAAGTATATATGCCTTCTATAATCCTTAATGCCAAGTCTCGGGCATGAATTTAAAACAACAAAAATATGTTGTAAACTCGTTGTTGCTATTCAGTGTCATTGACTTGATTTCAGCTCATAGCCATGCCATGTGACAGTCTAGAACTGTCCTACAGTGATTCCTAGGCCATAGTGTCTATGGTTAGAAATTCAAAAAGAAAGACTTGTTAGGAATTTCTCAAGTTGAAAGAACTGAAGAAAACATTCAAGCCTTGAGTTGCAATAGTCAAGAAGCCCTGATGTTGCAGTGTTTAAGAGATTGGCTGCTAGCCAAAGTCGGTAGTTCAAATCCACCAGCTGCTCCTTGGAAATCATATGTGGCAATTCTGCTCTCTTCTAGACAGTTGCTATGAGTTGGAATTGACATGGCGGTAACGAATCTGGTTTGGTTTATGGATATGGGCAAAATATTGAACAAGGCAGGCAGCATCAAAAGAAGATGGAAGGAACACACAGTATCTGTGTATTCAACCATTTCAGAAGGCATTATCAAGAACTGACAGTACTGAAGGAAGAAGTCCAAGGTCACTGAAGGCAAGAGGAAAAACAGGCTCCAGGAATTGATGAAATACCAATTGAAGTATTTTAGCAAATGGATGCAGCCCTGCAGTGCTCACTTGTCTGTGCTAAGAATTTGGAAGATAGTTACTTGCCTGGGTAACTGGAAGAAACCCACATTTGTGCCCATTTCAAAGAAAGGTGGAGCATGCAGAAATTATTGGATGATGTCATTAATATTACACACAAGTAAAACTTTGCTGAAGATTATTTAAGTGACTGTAGCAGTACATAGACTGGGAACTGCCAAAAATTCAATCCAGAAGAGGATATAGAACCAAAGAACCAGGGAATCATTGCTGATGTCAGGTATATCCTGGCTGAAAGCAGAGAACACCAGAAAGCTATTTACCTGTGGTTTATGGACTTTGCAAACACTGTGCAGATTGTAACAAATTATGGTCAACATGGCAAAGAATAGAAATTTCAGAACATTTAAATTGTACTCAAGAAGAATCTGTACATGAATCAAGAGGGAGTTGTTCAAACAGAAGGGGATACTGTGTGGTTTGAAGCTCAGAAAACTGCATCAGGGTTGTATCCTTTTATCACAGTTATTCCGTCTGTGTGATGAGCAAATAATCTGAGAAGTTGAATTGCAGGAAGAACACAGCATTACAGTTGGAGGAAGACTCATTGATAGCCTGCATTATGCAAATGGCACAACTTTGCTTGCTGAAAGCAAAGAGGACAGTAGTTAAAGACAACTGCCTTCAGTAGGATTACACCTCCATATAAAGAAATCAAAAAGTCTCACAACTGGACCACTAAGTCACATCATGATAACCACAGAAAAGACTGAAGTTGCTAAGGATTTCATTTTACTTGGATCCACAGTCAACATTCATGGAAGCAGCAGTCAAGAAATCAAAAGGTGCATTGCATTGGGCACATCTGCTTCAAAAGTCCTCTTATGCGTGTTAAAAAGCAAAGATGTCACCTGGAATACTAAGGTGTGCCTGACTCAAGCCATGGTGTTATCAGTCATCTTATATTCATGTGAAATCTGGACAATGAATAAGGGAGACTGAAGAAGAATTGATGCCTTTGAATGGTGTTGGCAAAGAATATTGAATGTGTTATGGACTGCCAAAAGAATGAACAAATCTGTCGCAGAAGAAGTACACTTAGGATGCTGCTTAGAAGCAAAGATGGCACGAGTTTGGATATGTTGGTGGGAGGAATCAGTCTCTGGGGAAGGCATCATGCTTAGTAAAGTAGATCAGTGAGAAAGATGAAGGTCCTCAAGATGTATTGACACAGTGGCTGCAACAGTGGGTTTAAGCAGGTTGACGATAATTGTGAGGATGAGGCAGGACTCAGCAGTGTTCATTCTTTTGTACAAAGGGTCTCTAGTCATAACTAACTGGATGACACCTAACAACAACAGTTCAAATAAGGAACCCTGTTGGCATAAATGGAGCTCAGCTGCTAACTGAAAGGCTGATGCTTTAACCCTCACAGCTGCTCAGTAGAAAAAGACTGGGCTATCTGCTTCTACAAAGATCATAACCCTGCAAAACCCTACGGGGCAGCTCTGCTCTGTCACGTGGGTTCGTTCTAACTTGAAACCAGCTTGTGACATGTAACAACACTTAGAATATCAAACCTTTAAAATTTGACCATAAACCTATTTAGTAGTAAAATCGTAATAATCACTAAAATTGATAAAATTTCACATTTATTCTTGTATGCCATTGCTTTATTGTATAATTAAAATTTAAACCTTGGCTTTCACTGTGGCTGGTATTATTTTAACATGCATTCGTTCAGCACTTGATCAAAATGTGTGCTTGATTTTCTGTGCCTTCTGAGGGCAGACATGTTTATGTTACCTGAGTTGTAGAATAGATCAGAAGGATTAAAACCCGGTTTAGGTTAATGTGGTGATGATGTTGGCAAACTTGAAAAGAATGGGAGTGTTCTTAGGAAGGTTGAGGACAGTACCTATGAAGTTTCCCCTTGATAGGGAAATAAAAGGAGAAAGATAAACTTTATTTACACTATAGTTTGCTCAGGGCTAACACTAGGACCATAGAGATCTGGTGGTGAAATGGTTAAGCCCTGTGCTCCTAACCTAAAGTTTGAGGTTCAGACACACTCAGTGGCTCTATAGGAGAAAGACCTGTCTGTCTGCCCCTGTAACAGTAACAGTCAAGAAAAGCCTTATGGTGCAGCTATTCTGTCACATGGAGTCAGTGCAAGTCAGAATTGACTTGACTGCACTCAAGGATAAGCCGAAGTCTCAAGTTTACTGATAAGTTGAACATTTAAGTAAGACTCATTAGGAAACACAACAAATAGATCTTATATGTGTACCTGCATATGTGCTGAGGGAATCTGTACCTTTATTAAAACCAAGCCCATTGCAGTTGATTCTGACTCATGGCTATTCTCCATGAAAGAGGAGAACTGCCCCATAGAGCTTCCAGAGTTGTAATCTGTGCTGAAGCAGACTGCCGTATCTTTCTTTCATGGAGTAGCTAGTGTATTAGAACTGTGACCGTTTGGTTAGCAGTTGAGTATTTAACCACTGAGCTACCATGCTTGTTGCAGTAAGAGAAAACAAGAAAAAAACCCAAGCCCACTGCTGTCAAGTCAGTTCCTGCTCAGAAGGACCCTAAAAGACAGAGAAGATCTACTCCATAGAGTTTTCATGGAGCGCCTGGCAACTTCAAACTGCCAGCCATTTGGTTAGCAGATGTAGCATTTACCCACTGTGCCAACCAGGGTTTCCAAAAACTGAGCATCAGATTCAAGCTCTTAAGTAGGTTTTTGATATTGAGATGATTGATTAATCTGACTGAGCTTCAGTTTCCTCAATATTGACATGGATATAGAAATATGAGGTCTGACAATGAAGTCTGTGAACTGAATTGTTCTAAGTGCTACATACATACCTCATTGGTGAATACCACTGTGGCCACCTACAAAATGCTTTCTTTGGGTAGCTGTGTACTGATGCCAGCTCCTAGTCCACGCTTCAAGGCAATTTGGTAACTCTTTCTGGAGTGGCCGTTGTGCATGGTGGCATGGTGGCAAGTTCATGAACTTAATCTTCTAGTTGTCTGTAAGGGAGTTTTTAGCCAGTAAACAAATAACTGTATGGGAACACCTACCCTACTCACCTGATCTGTCTTCCAGTGACTTTTTTCTTTACCTGGAGATGAAGAGAATATTGAAAAGAAGACATTTGGATGATATTCAGGACATCAAGGGTAATATGACAACAGCTATGATGGCCATTCAAGAAAGAGTTCTGAAGTTGCTTTGAAGGATGGACTAGGCATTGACATTGGTGCCTGGCTTACCAAGTGGAGTACTCTGAAGGTGACTGTAGTGATAGTCAACAATGAGATATGTGCCAATTTTTCTAGGATGAGTTTGTCATCTTAATTGGTAAGCTTGGTATATAACTCATTGGAGTCTTGTAGAGAACAAATAAAATGACAAATGTCTAGAGCCTCTGTTATTGAACCTGGCACATAGTAGTGCTCAAAAATTAATTCTTTTCTTTTTAACTCTAATTTATTTTTCATTTTCTCTGCAGCTTCTAGGTCTGCTAAACTGTGGGTAAAATACTTCCAGATGCCCA
This sequence comes from Heterohyrax brucei, assembly GCA_028571685.1. NCBI lineage: Eukaryota > Metazoa > Chordata > Mammalia > Hyracoidea > Procaviidae > Heterohyrax > Heterohyrax brucei. The sequence continues at coordinate 147,621,287 of CM053143.1, forward strand.
GCCACGCCCCGGCTTTCTACTTTAGTGCCACCTCTGTATAGGTAATCTGGACTGCCAAATACTGACCATTACCTACATGATACACTGGTTTGGAGGCTTGTCCAGATCCCAATGAGAAGACTGTAATCATTATGCACCATTCCTACGTGTCTACCTATTCTGTGATATTTCTAAAGAATAGTACTTGGGAGAAGTAGACTTAGATATCTGTTATTAAATTTGTTCTTTCAGTGCAACAAAGGAGGTATGTAGGCATGCATGTTAGTGAAATTTCACAGTGTCTAATCCAAGGGCTTTTTTAAAACATAATAAACTGGAGTATTGACTGGACCTCCACAATGAGAGTGAGAAAAGGAGAAACAATGAAACAAGGAAAAGGGCTGCAGGTGGGTGGGAGGTGGGAACTGGGAAAGCAAAAGGAGGAGAACCAGAGAAAAGTGGAAAGATACAAGAAAAATATCTGCTAAATGATATTTAATTCATTTATTCAAGACATGTTTACCGAGTGCTTTTTGAGTGTGAAGAATCATGCTATGCCTGGGCGTGTCACAGTGATTAAAATAGTAATAAGAATTAGCTAAGCTTGTATAGAACTTGCCTGGTGCCAGGCTCCAGAATAAGTATTTTTTAAAAAAATAATGTATTCTGCCTTCATAGCAAACTTGTGTGGTGGGTTCTGTTTTGCAAACGAGGGAATTCAAGGATAAACAAAATTATAACGTAGTTATGTACATACAGCTACTAAGTGGAAGAGCTTAGATTTGATCCTGTTATTATAAGCATAGTTCTTCACAACAACACTATACTGACCCTTCTTGAGGGTCTTATAGTCCGTAAGGCAGTGCATGTGTAGTGGAGGTGCATAATTAAATGGACAGTTGTTTTGATGAAGAGTACAGGAAGGTAAAAAAGGTCTGTCTTCTAGCATTCCAGAATTCCAAAGAAAGTGGCATCTATTAGGAAGAATGAGCTACATTGGAAAAGATAAAGATTTTGCAATTTTATTTACTTTATGTAAGAGAAATGCTATCCACACAGATGCATCATTCTGTGTTATTGAATAGAAAAGTGTCCCTTCGTATTTTACAGGAGCTGCTAAAATCTACCATATTTCCAAACCCATTGATACAGCTGGGATTTTAATTATAGTTGTGCTGCAATGAAAGATAATGTGGAGTTATTTCTCTGCACCATGCATACGACTTGTAATTGTGTCCCAGGTTTTGAAAAGAAGGGAAGCAGTGTGTGAAATATGGCCTGATTTGCAGAAGCATAAATTAAGACCCAAATCTATGCCTGGAAAGACATTCTATTATCAGCTTTAAGACCTTTACTTTCCAACATAGTGAAGAATGTTTATTAATCAGAAACTTGCTGGATTTTGAAGTAGGTTTGTAAGTAAAAGAAATGAAGGAAAAAAAATGCCCCAGGCTTCTTTCCATAGAAATAAATAATCCTTCAAAAGATGTGCTCTTTTTATTCTTCTTGAATATGTTACCTCCCTCTCCTCCCCTTCAAAGGCTGTTTCTGTTTTATGAATCTGCTAGGCATCACCTCCCCTACCCAACTTCCTTGATGTCTCCCACCCCTGGATTGGTCCTGTAAGCCTTCTTCCATGCTTACTTTAACATCCTCAGGATAGCCGTAGCATTGCCAGTGCATCTGTCTCATTTATCTGTAATTCCCAGTATAGCTGCTGGTCTGTTTTCTTGATTCTGAGCCCACTGGGAGTAGAGACTCAGTTGTACTCAATCTTAGAGAGCTCATGTTAAAAGTTCTTATTAGAAGACTGACTGAATTTATACCATTAAAATGTTATCTGGTGGAAACTGATGTTAGCTATACAAATCTAATGGAGAGTTTCACAGAAACACATAGGTTCGTCTCCAGTATTTTATTTTTTTTCCTGTTGCATTGTCAGGATTGGCCTCAAGTTGAGGATCAGCAGAGTGTAGCCCTGCATAAGCTATCTGGAACTTGAGAGACTCAGGGAGAGAGAAGAGAGTGAACTGCAAAATTTAAAACTGGTCAAATAATGAATCAAAAAAAGTAAGGGAAGGAATAAAATGAAACAAACAGATTTTTTTGGATACCTGACAAGTGCCACAGAATCTTTTCACTTCGTTACTGTAAAGACCATGAGATGCAGTTTCTGTTCTCCCTTTTACAATGTAGGTACTGATGCTCGGCAGGGTTGTAGCCCACAATGATGCTAACTAGAGAAAAGCCCTGCTAACATTCTGGAAATAACTTACCTTTGTTCTTGTGTGTATATATGTATGTTTTGCATTTGTATTTACAAAATATATAGGCTTGTATTCACCTTCTCTCATTAAATATGTCATTGGGAGCAATCTCCAGTCTTGCTGTCCTTTGAAAATAGGATTTCAGTAGCTGCCTAATGTTTCAATCATTTATATTTCCATGATGTGCTGAACATCTACAGTATGCTAAGCAGTATATTATATGGTGGGGATATAATAATGAATGGGTAAGTCACTCTTCTCCTGGAACTTATTTCAAAGATGTAAAAGTTATGTGGCAGACACTGTTGGTTGGCTACTTTAACATTCATTTCTACCTCCTTTCTCTTGCTACTTCCAAGAAATGAGACTAGAAAAGAAACATAAATTCTTCTTACTCCTTTCGAGCTAAGGCTGGTTGTGTAACTCAGTTATGGCCTGTGGCTATGTAGAAGTCGGCTGGTAGATTTCTTGTAAGTTTTTGCCTTTTTTTTTTTTTTGTAAATGAGACAGATGCACTGAGGTTCCCATTGCTACCTTCTTTCTTCCTTGAAAGAAGGTATGTCTAGAGCTGTGCCTGCCATCAGAACACAAGCAGATGACTGAAGTCAGTACTGTAAAGACATCACAGCAGAGATACAGAAAAATCCTATGATCCTAGTGGCTTTATTGTGCACCTAAAAACTGTGCCAGCCACTTCCTACTGGTAGACTTATGTGAGATGAATTCAGTCTTATTTGCTAAAACCTGTTAGTTTTCCTATTTGCATAATAAACACTTTTCTAATGATGCATATTATTTAGCCAACCTATTTAGGTGCTTTATGTTTCTTTATATATTCTTTAAAATTATGCTGTAGCGAATAACACCAAACTTCAAAATTCTGAGTCCATGTCTCATTATTCCAATAAGATAAATTTCTAGATATATAATTGCTGAATATTAGGGTATAAATTTGGATGCATTTTAGGAAAACTGTCATCTTGAAAAGTCAAACCATTTTATACTCCCAAATATTTGAGAGTACCCATATCAAATAACTTAGCACTTCTTACCCATAGATTTTCGATGTGTTGTTTCTGTTCAATAATAATAAGTGTAGATTTGCACCATCTGTTCTCTTTGTAAGCAGATTTAAAAGAGAAGTAGTGGCATACCAGTAGATGTCCAAAAGTTCTTGTAAAAAAATGAGTGCTTCTTTATGTGATGTCTGCAGGTGAAAAGAAGAGACAACCTTGATATAATATGACAAGAACAGAAGGATAGTATCAAAAGAAATTGTTCTCATCCAGCTCATATTTTTTCATATCATTCTGAAATATCCAGATAATATTTAACCCAGAAATGTGTTGAGAATTGGAAATTCCAGGAAAATTTCAGCTAATAGTTTTGATATTGTTTATTTGAAAGGTAAAAAAATGCAAGTGCTCAAAAAGAAATACCTGTAAAGCATTCTGCTCCTCTATTATTGTAATTTCTTATTCTTTTTATCAAAAAAAAAATCAGTGGGCATCATGTAAACTCCATAAAACTCAAACACCTCATATGTTTAACTGCTGTGCCATTGGCTGTTTCATGTTAAATGTGTAAATCTCCACAGGCTGAAGTCTTTGTGGGGGTGGGTGGGGGGTGGGGGGGAGTGTTTTGTTGTAGTTTAAATTACACTCTTACCTGGTTTCAGGCTCTGGAACATACACTGTGGAATTAGTCATTATTCTCAGTTTTCCTATATAAACCCACTGCCATTGAGTGGCTTCTGACTCATAGTGACAACCCTATAGGAAAGGGTAGAACTGCCCCATAGAATTCCAAGGAGCTTCTGGTGGATTTGAACTGCTACCTTTTGGTTAGCAGCCTTAGCACTTAACTGATCCACCACCAGGATTTCCCTGTCCTATATGGAAGGCAGAAAATATTTCTTTGGGTATTGTTTTTTAGAACCCTAAATATTACCTAATTAGAAATGCAGGGGTAACTTTAAAGAAGCGTAAATAATCTTGCTCCAATCAAGAACAAATACTATCCTAAGGGAATCATCCCTCTGATTTAACGCATTTTCATTTCTGTGCAGTCTTTAATCCTGAGGAAGCATTCTGACTTTTTGCCCTTGATCACAGAGGAATCTTTTCATTTCATGTCTTGGTTACACTAGTGTGCATTCAGCTAATACTTGAACAGTGTCCAGCCAAGCCAAGTGCCGTTGAGTCGGGTGCAAAAAAACAGCATAACCAGCTTGAATGCAACTTTGCAAAGAAAGGACAGAAAGAGCTCAGCTGTGTCTGTACTGATGACTCACAGAAGTCAAGACAAGTGTAAAATCAAGTTGCAAGCAGATCAGTTCAGTTGCTGAAATGCGCCAGAAGGTGTGATTTCTAGAAAGTGTTGCTTTCTTAATGATTGTGAAAACTTCAATGCTTCTTCAAAATATCATCATTGCACTTGATATTTTACTATATTTCTTGGTTAATATTTCTTTCTCTGAGATGAGTGATTTTTAAAATGCAGAGACACAAAGATGAGTGTAACACAGTTTACTGTTTGTTGTTTCTGGGCTTACCTTTTTACTTCATAGTTTATATAACAGCTTTTCTCCTCAGAAAAATCTGTTCTCATTCTGGGTGCCAAAATCCATATTTATCTTTCTGCTGCTAACTAATTCCAACAGTCAGGGCACTAAAGCATAGCTTATTCTATGTGTATTTATAGAGGTTCTTCACATACTTAGATGTAGCCCTGCACATAATCTCACCAGAAGTAAATTTGTTGATTGAGCATTTTACTGTTAGTTTACTGTCATGGAGTTTCAGTGCTAATTGGCTGAATTCTAGAGTATGGCTCTTGCAGAATCTGATTTGCCTTTAAAAGACAATAGTTAAGACACTGATGAAACTCTATTATGTCTGTGGACACATGGGTTTTATCCTTAACCTCAAAGACTGGGCATGATTATTCATATGTGATCCTGACAAAGTAACCAAAAGATTTCTGAAGAAAAAAAATGCATTTTCCCTACTTTTTTAATTCTCTCTCTTTTTTTATTACTATCCTGTTCTAAGATAATCTCTTACAGTGGTAGCTTTAAGGTTTTATCAAATCATGAATATCTTTGGATGGGTGTTAGATCCCTGGTGCTGTTTGCTGTATTTTATACATTAGGTAGCTGGGAAAACGTTTCAAAGAGCATCTGCCTGAATCATCAAACTGATTGCCAGAATAACAGAAACAGAGTTATATTTTTTCTGTAGCCATCTCAAAGTTTTTTAGTAATGACACATTTTGTTCGTTGAGTAAATTTTGGCATTAATTCTAATGTCACATTTATTTGAACAACAACACAAGTAGATAGAGTACTAAGAGGAAATCTTTTATTCCCATTTTACTGGTATTTAAAAGTACTTTATTAGGTTGGTTAAGGACTGAATTGGTGAACCAAAAGGCTGGCAAATCAAATCCACCCAGCAGTACCTTGAAGGAAAGCATGGTGATTTACTTCTGAAAGGTGATGATTTTTAGTTGTAAAAATCCTATGGGGCACTTCTATTCTGAAACATCTGGAATCACCATGGTTTGGAATTGAGTCAAAGGCAACAAGGTTAGATATTTTTGGTATTAAAATGTTGGTGATAGTTTGTACCCCAAAGCTTGTCATAAACTTAATGTATAGTATAAGCTGATGTCCTAGGTCCACTAATGGAGGATCAAATCTACTTCTAAAAATCCTGTTAGCTTTGGGATTGATTGTTTCATTTTATCATTCATTTATTCATTCAATAGGTAGTTTACTGAATTTCTTCTGTGCATTAGGTGTTGCAATAGTAATCCAAAATAGATGTGTCCTGCACCCTTGAAGCTTATTTTGAAGTTCAGAAGACAGATGTTAATCAAATATATCAAAAATTGAAACAGTGATAAGAGATGTAGAAAGAACATAATGCCATGTGATACTTATAGATGGAGGATTTCACCTATCAGAGAAGGAGGACTTCTCTGAGGGTCTGTGTCATGTCTGGCACCCCAGTGACCAACACTGGGAAAAACCCATATCTGAGGGAGACAGGAAAGGGGATGACAAAAAACTCACACATGAAACACGTAACTCACACAAGAAACACATCACACAAGATAAAGCTGAGGCCAGGTGGAACTAAGGTCTCTGAGTGAGAATAATGGCCACCGTTCCTCAACAGGAAACTTTATTTATAAGGTTGCAGTCAGGAAGAAGTTGGCAGGGCAGTCTATTTTGCAAAAAATGATTACAGTGGTATTGGGGCATCTCATGATGGGCTGAACCATATACATAAGTATCATCAAGGTACGAGGTAGGAGAAAGAGGCAAAGGTCAGGCTTTCTCAGAGACTCTGGCATACCTGAGAAAAGCCTTAAACATACATCAGTAAGACAGCAGGGGGGACAGCACATTCCTAGCAGCCCTCAGCAGATCTGATGCTTGAGCTGATGTATGAAAGGTATGATACATTGGAGTTAACTAGAGAAAGAAGTAGTAGTGTGTGCAAAGGGCCTGTGGCAGGAGAGGTTCAAGGAGGTACATCGTGGTTACCCATGCACGGCCTTAAGGAGTTTTATTATTATTCCAGGAACAATGGGAACTCAATAAAGAAAATTTCAGTAGGTGTTTCAGGGAGCAGGGTAGAATGCATATATGATAACATTTCTATTCCAAAAAGGCTATTTGGTTTATGTGGGGAGAAGAATGGAGGGAGGTGAGTGTATACTAGCTGCCTGAGTTGGACCCTCTAGAATTTTACAAGTGACAGAAGGGAGACACTGTTACTTAACTAGCTTTTCATAAATTGATAATAATTCCTTATGATTCTAAGTCTTGATACTATTAACTGTGGATACAGTATTAGGATGATGACAGCTGTTTGGTGGGGTAGCCTGATCCACATGATTAATTCACTGACGGAGTCTTCACATGTAAACTCTTTGGTCTTATTTTTGTTTGTTTCCTTGGTTCCTTGTGTACTTGTGTGTTTTGATTACTTTTCTAGGTCAGCTTATTAAGAAGGAAGATATAAAAGCTAAGGTTCCCTCCTGACCCTCTCTCTTTGCATATAGACTCACTCAGAAAAGCATACATGCATATACACACAGAGCCTGTGTGTAATTTTGTATATATCACACTGTAAGTGTAATTTTGCAACTTTCATTTCAGATTCTGTTTGTGATATTTCTGTGTCAGTGAAACACACAGAAACCCCACTTTTGATGGTCACATAGTAATCTGTTGTAATTATTGACCATAATTTAACAATCTCCTTTTTATGTGTGTTACTTTCCATTTTCCATTATTAAATAAGATTACAGTGAAAATACCTTTGCACATAATTTGTTTTGACCATATCTGATTATCTCCTTAGGATAAATTTATAGAAATGAAGGTAATGGAGCAGTTAATATACACATTTATTATATCAATACACTTATAAATCCTTTGCTTTCCAGAAATATTGAAACAATTTAATCTTTTATCAGTTTCAGATAATACACATTTTTCACACTTTTGCCAAGGCTCGAGTTATTGCTTTTTTATTAATAGGACCTTTTTTTTTTTTTTGCCTATTTTATAGGTTGCAGAAGATACCTTTCTGCTATATTTACATTTATTAATGTCATCATTCTGAACAGCTGTATATCACATTTTGGTGCATTCATTTCATTGTTAGGAATTCTTGTAAAATGAGTCAAGCATCTTAAATTAGTACACTGTGTAATATAATATATATTCCTTTTTAGTAGACTTCAGTGCCAACTTACTCAGGAATGCAGTAAGAATATTGGTGGAAGCATACAGTTTTCAACATTCTAATGACACATTTCCCTTGATGCTTTTATGGAGGGCCCTATTTTTCTCAGGACTGAACGGTTCACATTTTTTTTCCCCATCTTTGCATAGAGCTGTCAGACACACACCTCTGTTATTGATATAAAGGCATAAATATTACTATAGATTTAAATGTAGATCTGAATATGTTTCTACTTCTGATCAGTCTGTTCAAAGGCCATAAAGATGACTTTTATCTGTTCAAAGAGGCTTTCGTTTACGATGGGAACACTGGCAGGATCATTTCCACAATGCCCAGTTTGAATAGAACTGGTATGTTGTCTAGGGACGCACAAAGGACTATGCAAAAGTTGATTTAAAACTATATGCGCCTAGAGGAGAAATTCCGTGTCTTACCATTTTCTCTCCCAGCCTTAGTCCTGGTTATAGTGTTGAGTTTGCTCAAGCCTGTGATCTTTGTCTTTGCGATGCTGGAGGCTGGGAGATTGGTGCCCTAGACCCTGAGCCTTACCCTTAGAGACTATAGTCTCAGCATTACAACTTGTGGGAACACATCACAGACACATTTTTTAATGTCCTCCTTTAACCTTAGGATAAATAACTTAGAAGTGTTCTCTTAGTTCCTAAGCTTTGATATGACTTACAATGGAATAAAGAGACAGAGGCGTTTGAGCTCCTTTTAATGCTTCTTTTCTGGTAGCTGTGTGACTTGATACCACGGTGACATGCATCAAGGAAATACTTAGAATTAATGATGCTTTCAGTTGTTGGAAGAAAGAAAATTATTTTTAATTCCTGAAGCTTCAAATTATCATCTTGCATACAAACTCCTTTCTGGAATAAATGAATTGAAAATGTCAATTTCAAGAGTTGTTTTTAATCCGTGCTTAAAGCAGAATGCTTACTTTTGCCTTAGTTTACTGGGTTACTTTAACCCAAGTTATAGAGACAAAAATTGCAAAGCAGATGGCTTAAATATTATACCTTTATAATGCTTTTGATATCTAGACAATTATGTTTGTAATTGCTGAGCTGTTTCCTAGTATTTTAATATCTGTTATGTTAAAATTTTTTTATATGGACTGGGAAAAAGTTTCAAAGAGATTTATCTTGTTTTTTGTTTGTTTTTATTTTTTGAATACTGTATTGTGCTTTATAGGCGCTCCTTGGATACTCTACGGGGCAGTTCTACTCTGGCCTCTAGGGTTGCCATGAGTCAGAACTGACTCCATGGCACTGGGTTTATTATGCTTTAAGTGATAGCTTACAATCCAAGTCAATTTGCTATATAAAACCCCGCATACACACCTCTATGCAACTTTAGCAGCTCTCCTTACCCTGTAACAATATGCACATCCTTTCCACACTGTATTTCCCATCTCCATTCAGCTAGCTCCTGTCCTGCTGTACCGTCTCATCTGGACCTGAGCTGCTCAGTCAGCCTCGTGTATATGAGGTCTGATAGTTAAATCGGTGAACTTAATCATTCTAAGTGCTACATACCTCATTGCTGAATATCACTTTGATCACCTTTGAAGTACGCTCCTTGGGAAGTTATGCACAAACACCAGCACTGAGGCTACTCTTCAAGGTAATTTTGGAACTTTTTTTGAAATGGCCATTGTGCATGGTGGCATGGTAAAATGGTAGAAAGACATAAGCTTAATTGTATAGTTGTCTGTGAGGGAGTTTTTAGCCAGTAAACAAATAACTGTATTGGAACACCTTCCCTACTCATCTGATCTGGGCCCCAGTGAATTTTTTCTTTACTTGAAGATGAAGATACTATTAGAAGACATTTTGATGACATTCAGGACATCAAAGGAAATATGACAACAGCTCTGATAGCCATTCCAGAAAAAGAGTTCCAAAATTGCTTTGAAGGGTGGACTAGGAGCTGGCACATAGCTTCCCAAAGGTAGTACTTCAAAGGTGACCATAGTGATATTCAGCAGTGAGGTGCGTAGCACTTTTTCTAGGACGAGTTTGCGAACTTAATTGGCAGTCCTCCTATACTTAAGCCTAGAAGCCCAGTCTTTGCCAGTGTCATTCTATGCCTCATAGTCTAGTCCAACCTTTGTCTGAAGAGCTGGCTTCAGGCTGGTTTCAGCTCCAGGCTAACATGTCTTCAGGAGCCCCTCCAGTCTGTTAGACCATCAAGCCTGGTCTTTCAGTAGAGTTCTAGTTCTGCACACTCACTTTTCTCCCACTACACCTAGGACTGTATGTTGTGTTCCCTGTCAGGGCAGTTGTCCCTGGGGTCTGGGTACCATCTAGTTTTTTTGGTCTCACGCTGAAGTAGTCTTCAGATCATATGACCCCTTCTGTTTGCTGGGTTCACATTGTCCTCATGTCTTTGATATCTTTCAATCTCTTCTGTTCCGGTTGGGTTTGGACTAGGTGAAGCTACTTAGATGGCTGTTTGGTAGCTTTTAAGACCCCCGGCACTACTTACCAAAGTGTTAAGCAGAATATTTTCTTTAAAAAGCCTTAGTTATGCCAGTTGACCTGGATGTCACCTAAAACCATGGTCCCCAGATCCTTGCTTCTGCTTTTCTTTCCTTTGAAATGTTGGGTTATATTTAGAAAACCTTCTAACTTTTGGTATAGTCTAGCTGTGCTGATCTCCTTTCTACTGCATGCTGCAACTCCCTTCACATTACCCGATACCTGCCTACTATTTAATCTATGAATACCCATCTTCCTTCCTGCCAGTCCTTGTAGTGTTTATAATAGTGGTCTCATAGAATAATTGTCCTTCCGTTGGTGATTTCGTTCAGCATGTCTTTGAGATGACTCCATGTTATATTTCCTGAGGTCATCATTGTTCTTTATCATTGCATAGTATTCCACTGTGTGAATATACATAGTTTATGCATTCATCTGCTGATGGTCACCTCATGGATTCTCTTTTTGCTATTGTGGACAGTGCTGTGATAGTCATTGGTGTGAGTGTATCTGTACATGTGACAGCTGTTATTTCTCTAGGGTAAAATCCAAGAAGTGGGGCTGCTGGATCCTATGGTATTTCTCTTTCTAGCTTTTGCAGAAAGCACCAAATTGATTTCCAAAGTGTTCGTACCATTTTACATTTCCACCAACAGTGTAGAAGAGTTATAGTGTCTCTCCAACATGTATTATTTTGTGTTTGTTGGAGTGAAATTGTAGTTTTGATTTGGATTTCTCTGATGGCCAATTATCAAGAGCATTTCCTCGTGTGTCTGTTAGCATCCTGGATTTCTCTTTTTGACGAAGTGCTGGTTCTTGTCCTTTGCCCATTTTTGACTGAGTTGTTTGTGTTTTTATTGTTAAGGTTTTAAGTACCATGGTGATTATGGAGAATAGATGCCAATTGGATTTGTGGTAGCCAAAAATTCTTTCCCATGCTGTAAGTAGTCTTTTTATTCTTTTGGTGGTCTTTGGATGATTCTACGTGTTTGACTTTTAGGAGTTCTTAGTTACCTGTTTTATCTTCTGGTGTCATGCAATGTTAATTTTGTAGTCTGTTTATGCTGTATATTAGGGCTACCAACATTGTTCCTGTTTTTTCTTCCATGATTGTTATTTTTTTAGACTTTATATTTAGGTTTTTGATCCATTTTGAGTTAGTTTTTATGCATGATGTGAAATAAGAATCTTGTTTCCCTTTTTTGAATAGTGTTCTGTTATTATTATTTATTATGATTGAATGAAAATGTACATTCCCATATAAATTTGCACGCTCACCTATATGCAGTGGACCCTGCAGGGTAACAGCACACTCTTCTTCTCTGCTCCATAGATGTCCTATCCTCTCAACAGTCTCCTATCTTCTCCTCTCCACTCACTCCCCTTCCTCCAGTATGAGATCAGCAGGATGACATCCTGTAGATGCCTGTTTTTTTTTAATCCATTCTGCCATTCTCTGTTCCTTTATTGGTGCATTTAATCCATTTTCACTGAACATGGTTATTGATAGGTGTGAGTTTAGTTCTGTCATTTTTTAAATTGTGATTAAGTAAAGGTATGCAGTTTAAATCAGTTTTGTATGTCTGCCTATATGGAGCTCCATCTGCTGTCCTCATCTAATGACAGCATAATCCTCCTTTTCACTCTGTGTTTCTAGTATTCTCTTAAAGAGCACCTGTCCCCTCCTTTCCAGCCTCTTCTGTCCCTTCTAGATAGAAACCAGTAGGATAGCTTCCTATAAATGTGTAGAACCATAAAGTACACACACCATGTGATCACCTTGTGTCCCTGAGTCCAGTGCATTCTTAAGAGTTGACCTCAGTACTGACTTCCAGTCAGGGCCAACAGCACCTCTAGGGGCCATGTTCCCAGGGCATCCTCCAGGCTGTCAGACCATCAGTTAGAAAACCTTTTAGCCTTTTGTGTAGTCTAGTTATGACTATCTGCCTCATGGTTTCTTATTCTGATGCATAGAATTTATAGGTTACTTTGTGATTTCTTTAATATTTACCCCTATTTTTCTAAATTTAAATCAGACTTGAATATCTTGATATTGCCTTGACTTTCTCTCGTTACGAAAGATCTATGACTACATTTTATGTCTCTGATTTTTATTTTAGTGTTTACATAATAACATTTCTGTTTTCCTGTTTTCAGTATTTTGCCTTTGATTTATGTCTTTGATTTGCCCTATTTGGGTTGATATCCAGTTGTTCTGTTGTATGTTATTGTCTTGTAATTTTGGTTTGCTTTTCACAAATTCTCTAAATTTTTGTTTATCTGGAAGTGTCCTAATTTCTCCATCATATTGGAGAGGCGGTTTTACTGGATGCATAATTCATGGCTGGTAATTATTTTCCCTCAAGGTTTTTATATGTCCTCTCACTGCCCTCTTGCCTGCCTATTTTCTGCTGAGCAGTCTGAGCTTAGTCTTACTGATTCTAATCTGTAGGTTGTTTTCTGTGTATCCCTTGCCACTTTTAAAATTGTCTCATGATCTTTATTTTTGTCAGGTTTGACATGATGTTTTTCTTTTGGGACCTACCTTGTGTTTGATGGGAATCTTGGATAGATTTCTTCTCATCTTTTATGATATCTGTGAAGTTTTCTGTCAACAAATCTTTGACACTTTTATCTATATTTTGTGTTCTTCCTCCTGTTCTGGTACTCCAGTCATTCACAGAGTATTCCTCTTGATAGAATCTCACATAATTCTTGGAGTTTCTTGATTTTTTTTTAACTCTTTAATCTGATTTTTCCTCAAATATGTGGATGTCATATGTTTTATCTTCACTTTCACTAACTTAACCTTCTATTGCCTCAGTTCTGCTCCAGTGACTTTCTACTGAATCATCTAATTCTGTAATTTTAATGTTAATTTTTTAATTTCTCATTTTTGCCACTATGTTTTCTTTCAGCCAGATCAATTGTTGTAATGCTGTACTGCATTTCTCCTCATCTCCTTCCTCATTATTAAAGAGAAATAATAATCTTTTGTATTCTACCTCTGGTAATTCAAGAAAATTCTTTCCCTCTGGAAAATCTGATTCTTTGTTTTGGAAGCCTTCTGACGTCATTATGGTTTTCCTTTTTAAGTGATTAGAAATTGACTGTTGTCTCTGAGCCATATTAAGTTGTGTTTTAAGTTTGCCTTCTTCTTATAGTTTCTTGTTTTGTTTTGTAATGTCTAAATAGACTGGTCTGTGTGATAGTTTTGTTATCGACAGCACTTGCCTTGGCTGGCTTGACACTCTAACATCTAGTCACGGGTGTTTAGAGCTGTTACTAGACATATGAGTCTGAGAGTCTGTTTACTTTTATTGACTCAGTTCAGCTCAGGTGAATCCAGGTAGTCAGTGAAAACATGTGTGGTGCAGGCTGTTGTGTGTACTGTCCTAGATGGGCAGTGGTGATTGGCGTAGACAAAGGTGTCTGGTCACAGCTGCTAAGAAAAGAACTGGTCAAACATCTGTCCTTAAATGCCTGTGAGGATGGCACGTCACCTTATGTCTGACTCTGCATGAAAGAACAACTTCTACCCTGAATTACTGGCTCAGGAGTTGGTCAATTTCTGTTTCTTTTTGTTAAACTATTCTCTCTCAGAGTTTTGGAGAGTGGCTCAGAGGGAGCTTAAGGAGTCCTACTTTTGATCTGATTATTAATTGTCATACTCCAGAGACTGGTACAGTGCAGCAAAGGGAGGGGCAAGCAGTGGGGAATGGGTAAGAGGTTTATCCCAAAGGAAAGATTTAGATCAGTGCAGGGTACTTTCAACTTGATGGTGCTTGGCTTGGCTTGGCAGGGGACTTTACTCACAAAGACTGAATTTTTGATGATCTAGTGCTGTTTTTCACTGATTCTGGAGGTGCAAGTAGATTTTGAGATCAGTTTCTCCTGCTGAGGAGGATGCCCTCTAACTGCTAACACTCCTTCCGACTCCATGGCCATAGCAGTTTCCTAGTGGGTCAGGTCTGCTGAATCCTATATATTTTTAGAGCTACTCTTCCTTCCCTGTTCCTCAGTCTGAGTTCTCATCTTTCCTTTAGATATTCAGGGCTCCTAGGATGTCATATGTAATCAATTCGTTTGTTCTTTTGGGTCTTTGTTGTTACCGGGGTCACAGGAAGTATTTGACTACTCTGACATCTTGGCTCTGTGTCTTCATATTTTTTTTTTTAAGTTTACCTTTAACACAGGAACAAAGAGCCAGTCAAAGTTTTTCTGGTATTTGCTTTACAATTCAGTACATAAGCTGTGCACCTTCTTTATAGCAGTATTTAGAATATTTGTCTTCTATTACTTTGTTACTGTAGTTTCCCCATGTGTTCTGTTTCATCTCATGTATACTATTATTATTTGGTTTCAAAGAACAAAAATTTACTATTTTCTTCCTCTGTAGATCAAATAGCTGATACAGATCTCACTGGGCTAAAATCAAGGTGGTGGTGAGCTGCATTCCTTTTTGGAGGCTCTGAGAGGTTTTTGTTATGTGTTGTAGAGTTGATTCAGATTTATAGCAACCCTGTATTACAGAATGGAACTGCCCCATAGGGTTTTCTGGGCTGTAGTCTTTATGGGAACATATTTCCAGGTCCGTTCTCTTGCACAGTGGCTGAGAGGTTCGATCCACTGGCTTTTTGGTTAGCAGCCCAATACTATTTCCTTGCCTTTTCTAGTTTCTATAGACTTCACCCATTCATGGCCTCATGGTATCGTTGTTCAGTCTTCAAAGGCAGCAACATCTGGCTTCTTGAGATTTCTCTCTTAAAACACTGACCTCTACTTCTGTTGCTGTATCCCTTTTCTCACCGTCTGTCCCATCTGCCTCTTACACTTACAGGCATCCTTTAACTTGAACCATTTGTATAATAACTTCATGATCTCCCTGACTTGCAGTCTTATTCTTCATTTTGCCCCACAGCTTACACCACTATTCATATTTCACAAATGCAGTGTTGTTCATGGTATTGTCGTTAACTCTTCTGCCGAAAGTATGTTTTATTTTTTAACAAATCGTACTTATTATCTATGCAAATTTTGACACCTTGTTTAATCTCTCAGTGTTCTTAACTATAAAATGGAAGCATTATTAGCAAATAAAAAAAATTAGGTTTATGAGTAAATGAAAATGTGCTTGTCAGTATTTCTTACATGTCTAAATAATGAAATGAAAATTATTAATTTTGCATGCAAAATCAATCAGAATTTGTCCTCAGATAATCTCTCTGCACTTACGTTAATTCAATTATGTGTGGCCAACATTTTAGCCAAAGCTCATTTAGCATTGTCTTAGCCTATTCTTGGCTTTTCCAATTCTGTGTTTCCATCTCTATTTTTATTTCTGTTGCCTGGCATCTCCTTCCACTACCTTTGCCATTCAAGGAGATGCTTTCATTCCTCTGAAGCCATCTAATATGACACTCCTTCCAAATTTCTGAGCAAATGTGGCTAGCCTATAGTGACTTTCTGAAATTGGTATGTTACTGACCCTTCTTTCTTTCTTATGATAATAGTTATTTAACAGCTACTTCTTTGAACAATCTGACTCAAAGGCACTTGGCTTGGCTCTTTGAATAATGATTACTTGAGTAAAGGTCTTTTTCTAAACCTACAAGGTACTCAGAAGCAAGGCTAGCATTAAACTAATGCATGCTTATAGCACTAGAAGTATATAGGACTTAAAGTAAGTTTTCAATAACAGTTTGTTCAGGTAATGTATCGTTTAGCTCTCTAACATTCATAATGATCCTGATCATCTTCCAAAGAGACAAATGCCCCAAATAATGTGTATTATTTCATTGCCCACCATAAGACTAAACAAATTTTAGATCCATTAAGCCATTTTAAAAATTGGCAAAATTTGTCATAACTGCTTTTCATGTATTGGCTCAAGAGGATTTATTAAGCCATTTTAACACTGTAGAGTGTGTATCATTTTGAATATTTCCCTTTTCTTTATTATCTAGAGAATTAGCTTATATTGGTTACCAGCAGAAACATCCTTTACTGTATCAGAGTTTGACAGTTCCACTTCCACTCAGGAAATAGTCTAAAGCATCAGCAGTTAATACTTTATACTTTTAAAATACCCAGTCAATTTCTGAGCACGATCAATCTAAAAATTTTATTACTGAAGGAAAGTATTCTTTTGTTCAGGCGAGCATATTAAACAATATTCCAGATAGTGCATATTATTAGATTGCGTACCATAAAACTAAAAAAGTTACTTAACCTGTCAAGTGTATTTTTCATATTTCCAGGCAAGCTTTATATAAACTATGTGTGACAGGCAGACAACTCTTCTGGTCTTAATTATCCCAAGAAATGATGATTTACTAGCTTCCCTTCCAAAATAAGGATTTTACTAATGAACATAGTAAATGAACTCTACAGGTAATTGCAGTGTCAGCTGATACGTGTCAGTGAAAAACTTGAAGTGAGCAGATCAAGGAAGAGAAGTCTCATCTTTCTTGAGATCAGGTAAGCATAAAGCATATATGAAGGCTTTTAGTGATGCCTCTCAGGAAAATTCTACTTTGAAGTGGAGAATGATTTATTAATCTAAAATGTATTGAAAATCCTTGAATTGCAAGTCCTCATGATGACTTTCTTCAGGGAAAAGCATTTCTTTGTTTTCGCTTCAGTTAGTTTTTAACAATTAAATTAAATGCAAGGATTGCATTTTTGTTCTTGATACTCCTGGCTGTTTGAAAAAGTAAACTCTACTCAGTTAATGCAAAAAAAAAAAACACTTGTTCCTTGTTCTGCCTCCCTAGACTTCCAGCAGATGTCAGGAAATTAAAATCATCCATTAATATAGTAGTTCTTATCTTTCTGGTGGGCCCTGCTTTATTTTCCTTTGACGTATCTAAGTTTGCATTAGGAATTTTATATAAATGCTTATGAAAGATAACTATATTACCCTAGAAGTCACTGATAGAGAACAAACCATATACAGTCAGTATGTAAAACACAATAGGAGGCAGGGCTTCTAACAGTTTCTTTTATCCTTTATTTAATGCTACAAATACATAACCCAATAAACAAACCCATTGCCATCAAGTTGATTGCAAGCATTTCCAAGACTGTGTAATTCTGTATGGAAACTGACTGCTACACGTTTCTCCTGTGGAGTCACTTGTGGTTTTCAAACACAACCTTCCTGTTATCAGTCAATCACTTTAACCCCTGTTCCACCGGGACTCACAAATACATAAAGCATGTGTGTGTGCTGTGACAAGCTAGTACTACAATGTATGTGCAAATGCAGAGTCAAGAATAAGCAAGGCACCACTGAGGTAGAACAAAGTGGGAATACATGCTCTATGGTATTATCAGGAATAAGTAGGTAATAATTTCAATTAATTATGTTAATAAATGCAATTATTAAGAATATGTGGTGCTGTCACAGTGACTAACAAGTTAACCAGCCAAACGAAATGGAAGCTCCATAAATATACCCAAGCTTAAACCAAACTTAGTATTTCACACAGTGAGGAAAGGACAATTTCCTTCAACAAACATCTGAGTCCAATTTAATATCTATAGAAAATAAAGTTGAACATCTGTCTCACATCATACACAGAAATCAAATCCAGTAAATTGTAGAGCTGAAATGTAAAAGGCAGAACAATAAAGCTTTTGGAAGATAATTTAGGAAAGTTATCAGAGGAGGGAAAGATGTATTAAAGAGGACACAATAAATATTAGCAGTGAAGAGAAAGATTGATAAATCAGGCTACATACAAATTAAAATAATTTATGTTCCTGGCATATGCCCATTTTTAACAGGGTAAGGAGACAAGCTACACATTGGCAGAAGATGTTTGCAGCAAACGTAATCAGCACACAACTGCTACATCCCCAAACACTAGCTAGCACAAACCAGCATTTGGTAGTGTGTGTCCTCTGTGATGACTTGGCTCCTCCAATTTTTGCTGCCCTTGAGTCATTTCTTTAATTGTAACATTCATGACAGAGAACATTTAATTAGCCAAACTTTCATTACTTTGTGACTTGTCTTAGGTAAAGATAGGAAAAGTTTGGTTTTGGAGCTTCCTTTCTATGAGATCCCGAGATGGCTTTTCACAGTTGAAAAGAGAAAAGAGAATATAATTCCCCAATGAGTACTTTAGAAGACTGTAATGTCCAGAATATATAAAGTAGTCCTGCAACTTAACAAGAAAATGACAAAAACCCAATTAAAAATAAACAAGGACTTGAGTAGACCTTTTAGCAAAAAGGGTGTCTGGATGGCCAACAGATACAGGAAAAGTTGCTCAAATTGTTAGCCATCAAAGAGATGTAAATCAAAACCACAATGAGATACAACTGCACTCCTGCTGGGATGGTTAAGACAAAAGACAAAGTGAAACAAAACCAGGAAATTATAAATTCCGGCAAGGATCTAGGGAAATCGGAACCTTTATTTATTACTGGTGAGAATGGAGAATAATGTAGCCACTGTGGAAAACAATGTAGTGATGCCTCAAAAAACTAAAAATGCATCTACCAGATGACTGAGAAATTCCACTTCTGAGTATATCTTCGAGAGGCTTGAGAGCCATGACATGAACAAACAGGAATAAACCAGTGTTCACTGCAGCACTATTCACAATAGCCAATATATGAGAACAATCTAAATGGCCATCATCAGATAAATGGATGAACAAGATGTGGTACATACATAGTGGAATACAGTGCTTAACCCTATAGAAAAATGAAGTCCTGATTCTTGCTACACCATGGATGAACCAAGACGACATGTTGAGTGAAATAAGTAGATCACAAAAAGATGCACCTTGTATCTTACCTGTATAATTGACACTAGGCACATATATAGAGACTAAAGTTTATTAGGGGATAAACTTTTTTGGCTAATAAATGAGAGAAAGGGGAAGAAGGAGAGCTATTATTTGTGCCACTGTAAGTTTCTGTTTATAGTGCTGGGGAGAAGGACATAATTTAGGGGTAATGGCTCCACAGCTGATTAACTGATATTACTAAGCAGTAGACCTGAAAAATATTGAATTGGCAAATGTTGTGCTGTATGTATTTTTATAACAACAACAACAAAATTAGAGACAGAGAGAGTATCCACTGATACTGCAAACAACCAAATACCTCATGGGATTTATATTCTTGGTTTGGAGATTTGGTGTCCTGAGTTCATGGGACATCCCAGTCAATTGGCCTAATATTGTTTATCAATACTTCTGCTCTGGTGGTGCAGTCATTAAGGCACTTCGCTACCAACCCAGATTTAGCAGTTTAATTCTGCTGGCAACTCCATGGAGAAAGAGTTGGCAGTTTGCTTTTGTAAAGAATACAGTCTTAGAGAGCCTGCAAGGCAGTTCTACTCTGTCCTATAAAAGAACAAACCAAAACCCAAACCCACTGCTATTGAGTCGATTCTGATTCATAGCAACCTAGTAGGTCAACGTAGAACTGCCCCATAGAGTTTCCAAGGAACTTTTGGTGAATTTGAACTCCTGACCTTTTGGTTAGCAGATGTAGCATGTCACCACTACGCCACTAGGCTTTCCTACTTGGTCCTATAGGGTTACTACAAGTCAGAATTGACTCAATGGCAGCAGTTTTTTGTTGTTATTGTTCTTCTACCTGCTAATTTGTTGTGCAGTGATTGCTGGCTAGAAAGCTTGCAAGTGTACATCCGAATTGCTGTCCATCTCCATTAACGTGGAAGAGTGAAGGGAGATGGAGAGTCAGGAATTGAAGTAGGAAGTGGAATGTACATCTGACTGCTTCTGTGAATAACTGCCCGCTATATCAGAAGACCAAAGAACTGGTGATGCTAATGACAATCAATGTTTTGGTTGAAGATTCTGTGGAAAACTGCTGTCAGGGATTGGATTGTGTCCCCCCCCAAATAGGTGTAGCCATGTGGCTGGGCCATGGTTCCCAGTATCTTGTGACTGTCCTCCAATTTGTGGTTTTCCTATGCTGTATGTTAAAGGATTGGGGTGGGAGTGTAAATCTCTTTATAGTATCACCTCCTGCTCCACTGTAAAGAGTTTCCCTGGAGTACGGCTTGCCCCACCCTTAATCCTCTCAGCCTGCAGGAGATAAAAAGAAAGGGAGACAGGCTGAGAATTGGGAACCTCACACCATCAATCATGCAGCACCGGGAGAAGAGCATGTCCTTCAGACCTGAGGTTCCTGTGCCAAGATGCTCCCTGAACAAAGACTGATGCAAGACCGGACTTTCCTGCAGAGCTGACAAGGATGTCTACTTCCCCTGGAGCAGACATCCTGAATATGGACTTGCAGTCTACCAGACTGTGTAAGAATAAACGTTCCTTTGTTAAAGCCATCCACTCTGTGGTATTTCTGTTAGAGCAACCCTAGCTGACCAGAACAACTGCTGATCAAAAGTGGGAACATATAGAACAGACTTTATAATGCTCAATGAGATCTAGACTTTGTGGAGCCATTGAAGTTGGATGAACCCTCAAAATTGTTGCCCTGAGATAATCTTTAAATCTTAAAGGTCAGTACATATGTATCTTCTGATACCTTCTTTGAAGCAAACAACAGGTTAATTAGTAAAATGGGTCTTCCTTGAGCACTGAGCTTTTTAAATAATTATTTATGTGTAATCAAATTGATGACAGCAACTTGAAAGGATAGATGTGATGCTGGTAGCAGGATAATTTGGAAAAGGATAGAGAAAATGGTTACACAGCTTCAAGAATGTAATTGGTATCACTGAAATTTATTTGTGGAAATTATTAAAGTGGTATATCTTTTTTTGTATATTCTTTCAACAAGATAATAATAATAATACAGTTTTAAAAAGTAAAAGAAAGTCAGTTGCTTTGAAAAAGAGTTTAGATACCAAAGAGCAAAACCAACAAATAACCTCTGATCCTTAAAGGTGGGTAAGAGTTGACAGCAGAATGTTTGTCGGATCATTGTCTCTGAAGTTGACTAGTAAGTGCTTTGCTAAATATAAATAAGTACTCTATTGGGACATCTGAACCCATCCTGTTCTTAGCTCAATAAACAGGAAAGTAGGTAAATATATATGAACAACAATTATCCTTTATTAATGTGAATCTGTCATGTTAATGTGAATCTGTTAATTTACAACAAAAGCTTGAATGAAGCAGATTATAAAATTATGAAGTGAAGTCTTAGTGTAATTATTATCCCCTCTCCCATAGAAACTTGTTTTAAGTGAATTAAGAGAAAGCTACCCTATTCCTTACTTGTTTTTAAGAGTTAAAATAAGCTTTGTGCCATTCATTTCTTTGTGGAGTGAAGTATCAAACCAAACAAACCCACTGCCATTGATTTGATTCTGATGCATAGCGACCCTATAGGAGGGAGTAGCGTTGACCCATAGGGTTTCCAAAGAGTGCCTGGTAAACTTGAACTGCTGACCTTTTGGTTCGCAGCCATAGCACTTAACCCCTATGCCGCCAGGGTTTCTGATGAAGTATAGTTGAGGTTATTACTGAACTTTTTTCTCATTGCTAGGGATACCTTCAACTTCAT
Organism: Heterohyrax brucei; assembly: GCA_028571685.1. Taxonomy (NCBI): domain Eukaryota; kingdom Metazoa; phylum Chordata; class Mammalia; order Hyracoidea; family Procaviidae; genus Heterohyrax; species Heterohyrax brucei. The sequence goes on from CM053143.1 coordinate 147,643,304, forward strand.
CAGCATTATTCACAAAACAAGTAACCTGCTCTGCTTGTGTTTCCAGGCTCGTGGGGATTTATTATATTTACTTTAATGTATATATATGTGCAGTGCTAAATATCATATTGTCATGATAGTCTGTGGTCATTGAGAAATTTTTTAGTTTAATCCCTACCTAATGAAGAAACTTGGTCTATATATGTCTGGAATATAACTGTCTAGTACCTATTTGAAAGCTTACTGGGATAAGGACCAGTAAGTATTCTTTGACACGATCTTCTTCATTATTGGGCAGTATGTAAGTCAGTTTCTAGATGAATTCTTATGGTTCTATGATTCTACTTACTTTTCATCTACTGCTTTTTCCAAATGAGATTTTTTTTTTTTCATTCTAAGCATAGTACTTGTTTCTTTTTTTAAAATTTATGCAGGTAGGACGGAGCTGTATGAATAAAAAAATGACAGCTGCCATTTCCACATACTTGTCTACATGTAGCCTTTTGGAGCAAGAGCATGTATGTCTGCTTTCTCTTCACAAAGTAACGCTGTGGAGTTTAAACAGCTATCATGTTCTGGTGATTATTTCTTTCCCACTGTGTTATATATTTTTAGTTGCTGAAATGTTTTAGGTATGGAAAAACATCTTTAAAGCTGAAAATGGAATCAATTTAATATATTTCTGTAGTAATATTTTATAGCATTTGTGCAATTTGATTTTATTACATTCAGGATGGTAGAGAATAGACTTGACTTTCTCAATTATATTTCAGCTGCTACTCAATTTTTTCACACAGAAATTCAAGATGAATGCCTCGCAATAGAGTATATATACATAAATGGCATTTTTGTTTTGGACACTCTTTAATAGAAAGGAACATCACTTTTTCATCAAAACACTATGTTGTAAAAAGTCACTAAGTTATGGAACTGGTAATCACCAGTCTCCTTTTCACAAAACCAATGTGAAATAGAGCACTGCTTTAGTGTGCAGCAAGACCACTGAAGTTTCTTAAAGGGCCCATGTCAGCATAAACAGAATAACCAATGATTTCAGACTGCGCAAATAGTCTTAAGTTTGTAGAAAGTGGCTTTTTTTTTTTTTTTGGTAAGATTTGGGAAATGCTGATATAGTTCCCAGTGAAAGTGATGTTTGGGTTTTCACCAGACAAATATTTTATATTTTTTATGCATGTAGTTAGAAGGGAGATCAGTGATTATATTGGTGCATTGCTTGTTCCTTCTCAGATTTCTGTGACTGTTGTCCCACACCCATCACTTCCCCTTAGGTTTCAGAAAATAGGTTCAGTCATAGAGTAGCTTAGTGAATAAGGAACACCACAAAACCATATGTAGCACCGGCTTTATCTTCCACCAGATGAAAAGACTTAGATAACTCAGGGTATGCATAATTTTCCAGCTTTTAGTGCAGCCCCAGCATTACATGAGTGCTTATTTATGACCGAGTGGCCTGGAATGCCTACTCCCATTGGGAATCTGCTTCGTTTCTTTTATTCTAAAGTTGTCTCTGCCAATTCTGCTCATGTACAGTGCTGCAACATTGATGGGCCGAGCCACTCTACTGTTCTACAGTCTGTCTGCAGTACAACTGCCAGAAGTGAATTTCTCTACCTTTAGTTTTAGTGCTTTGCCACTTCCCAGCCTTAATGCGTTTGATAAAACCACCAAGTGTATGTACCTTCCAAAAGGTACACACTGCCATTAGCTTGCTTTCTGGCCAGAAATGACTGATAGATATACCCCTATTTCAGCAAGTCTTCTAGCTCATGCTCCAGAAAGGTGTCACTTCAGGGTCACATGCATGCATATATCATAATTCCCATGCACAGACTTATCAACAGATAGTATCAACTCATCTAAGTAATAAAGGGATTCTCACTAAGCAGCCTTAACTCAGCAAAAGAATAAAGAACAAAATTGACTTAAATCTCGTGATTGTATGTTTTATGTATATTTTTTCATATATAAATGTTAATTATATATTAAATATATGTTTATCAAATATATCACATGCATAATTGTTCAGGGTTTTTTAAACAGTGTTAGCAGCAGATCTGTCCTTTAAGGAAACCTGGTTGCTCAATGGTTAAGCCCTCAGTTGCTAACTTAAAGGTCAGTGGTTTGAACTTATCAGCCACTCTGAGGGAGGAAAGACCTGGCTGTCTACTCCAGTAAAGATTACAGCTTAGGAAATCCTATGAGGAAGTTCTGCTATATCACATAGGGTCTCTATGAATCAGGACACTCGGGCAGCATAGTGGTTAAGTGCTACCCACAGCTGCTACCCAGAGGGTTGGCAATTGAAATCCATTGTTGTGGCTACTGTGTCAATCTGTTTTGTCAAGTCTTCCTCTTTTTCACTGATCCTCCACTCTATCAAGCATGTTATCTTTCCCCAGGGACTGATCCTTCTGGACAACATGTCCAAAATATGTAAGATGCAGTCTTGCCAGCTTTGTGTCCAAGGAGCACTTCTTCCAGGACAGATCTGTTAGGGCTCTTGTTATTTTTCGGGCAATTTTTTTTGGTACTCCAAGATATAAAATTATTAGCCTGATGCCCCTATTGTGGTAATATTTCTTTTTTAATTGGATGCCAAAATAGAAAAAGAAAAGTTGCGATATAGTAGTTGATGGAATATTTATTCTTTGCCAGGTAGTTTTCTAACATTTTGACAAGTATTAATCCGTTTCCTTTTAAAAACTATGTGGTGAGATGTGTGATGGTTAAGACTGTGTGTCCACTTTACCAGGCCATGGTTCTCAGTGTGTGTGTGTGTTCATTCCTATGATGGGATAGATACACTATGAATAGCCAGTCTCTTGAAACGGATTTTCCTTAGGGGTGTGGCTGGTATCTGAATATAAGCCAGTCTTCTGGCTTTTTGCTGGGTCTGCATCCCTTGACCGCCTCTAGCTTCTCTGACCTCTGGTTCTTGGGACTTGAGCTATCCCCTTCTCTGATTCCTCTATCTTCTCAGGCTGTGATCAGTCTTGGGTTCACCAGCTCCTGTGGCTGCCTCTGTTCTGATCCCAGACTTGGGATGTTCCAGCATCTATAATCACATGAGCCATTTCCTTGATATAAACCTCAGTACGTGTGTATGTATATATGTGTGTATATGTATATTTATAGGCTTTGCTGATTTTACTTCTCTAGGGAATCCAGCCTAAGATAAGTGGATCATCTCCACTTTGTAGATAAGGACTCTGAAGTACAGAGAGATTAAGAAATTGCCAGAAGTCACTCAGCATGTAGGTGGCAAGTCAAGAATCACAGTCCTGCAGTCTGACTGTAAAACTTGCTTGGTAAACTATAATTTACTACTCAATAGTTATTTACCAGTGGAGCTTTTAAAGAAACTCCTTGCAATGATATTTGTATCTCTTTGTTTACAGTACTATATTTCATCCTGTGGGGAGTGTGGTAGAAAGTTAAGTACTTTTTTCTTTTCTATGAAATGCAGAACTAAGTGTATTGTAACTTGAAAAAGCAAAGAAAACAAATCAGATGATGAAGCAATCAGAATCTGTGTTGTATGTTTGTAAAGTTGGAAGGTCTTGGTGATATTATTCCCTGATTTTATAACATTAAGGCTTTGATTATAGAACTCTTCCATAGCTGTCTCTGCAATGTTAAAAAAAAAAGAAAAAAAGTTCAGTAAAAGGAGAAACTCTAGAGGAACAGAGATCACTGACTAGAAAAAAAAATACCTTTTTCAGATAAGAAAAATGCAATAGAATTTAACTCATTCTATTTATTATGGTACCTTAAAGATCATCTGAAACTATGATTTTATTTTACCAAGGGAGAAAATGAGATCCAGAGAGGATAAAACAGAAAAACCCAAACCTACTGCCTTAGAGTCAATTCGAGCTCATACTGATTCTACAGGACAGAGCAGAGTTGCCCTCATAGAGTTTCCAAGGAACGCTTGCCAGATTGGAACTGCAGATCTCTCTGTTAAAAAGACGTAACACTTAACCACAGTGCCACCACAGAGGATAAGTGGTGTGCAAATGCCACCTATCTAGTTGGTAGTACATCTGGAATTTAGTGGTTAAGAGCTCTGCTGCAAACCAAAAGGTTTGCAATTCGAATCCACCAGCTGCTCCTTGGAAACCCTGCTGGGCAGTTCTACTCTGTCCTATAGGATTGATAAATGGTTGCTAAAGGGTAATGGATACAACTGGGATTAGAATTTAGGTTGCTAGCTCAAAGACCAGTATATTTCCCGTTACTGTATTCCTGCTTCATATTCTTAATATTGTAACAGTTTTACTAGAAATAATTTTTAAACTGCTGGTTAGGCAGTTAGTCCACCTTGAGATTTTAAGAAGTGTGTTTGTGCTTATATTAAATTAAAAGAAGCATGTCTCTTCAACTGGAAGGAAAAAAAAGAAAACCTGACCTTGTTAAGTCCTTACTTGTGGATTCAGTAGAAATTTCCAACTCAGTTTCATCTTCTATATTTAGGTACTTTAACAGCTATAGCATTCAAGGTTACTATAAGAAAGTATTGCTGGAAGAAATTCTTTCCCTCAACTTTTTTTTTTAACTGCATTGTGAAATATAAAAAACAAACAAACAGTAAAGATGAAATGCAGAACTTCTAATTAAGTAATATTTATGTTTGTAGAGGAGCTTAATTATTATGTCAGATGTATACTTTAGCTCTCACATTTCCCGTGATTCTGTGATTTGGGAGAACTATGTTTATTTGAACAAGTAGCACAACACATGGGAAAGAATATCTGCTTAAAAGTATACAGCAGTTGATTTTTTTTCCCCTTTAGATTACCCAAAATTTAGATAAATGGCAGAATGGTGACCATTATATGTTGTGTTACTTACATCCTCTGAAGTTATATGCCTGGTTTTGGTGACTCCTTTGAACAGAGTCACTGATACACTTTAGCTTCATATTTTTGGTTTCATTTCATCAGAGTTGACATCAGTAGAGGAATCCCCTGCTGTTCAACAGTTTATTTTTTTATTATGACTGAGTGAAAATGTACATTCCCATATAAATGTACATGCCTGCCCATGTGCAGCTTCCACTGCTCTCCCTGCCCGGTGACAGCACACTGTTCCTTTCTGCTCCATACATGTCTAGGTACTCCCACTCAGAGGATCTGTGGCATAAAGACCTGCCAGTCTGCTTCTGTAGAGATCACAGCAAGAAAAATGTGATGGGTTAGTTCTACTTCAGGTTGCTATGAGTTGAAAACAATTTGATGGCAACTGAAACAATAACAACAAAATACTCCCAAATATTCTTGTAACCTGCTTGAGCTAGGTCTTTGTATTAGAGGCAGCCAGTTATTTATGCAATAATAGGCTTTAGGATTAGTTTTAAGAGAAAAACAATGCTTCATTCACTCACTTTTCCTCTCATTCATTATTGATTAGTTGATTTGATTTCAATTGTAAAAATATGGATAACGCAGCATTTACCAATTTAGTATTTTTTTGTGTGTACACTTCTCTTTTCTAGCTTGTTTGCTTTTAATGTTCCTTAGTGGTTTTCGGCTTATCGATGAATCATCACAATCTCTACATCCGTCTTCACTTTTCCCTCTCCTGTGTGTGTCCCTGTGTTCTCCCTTTGCTTGTAAGGGTACCAGTCACTGGATGTAGGGCCCACCCTAAGTCAAGGATTATTTAATTTTAAGATAATTAATTACTTCTACAAAGATGCTATTTCCAATTCAGGCCATATTTCAAGGTTTTGGTGGACATGAATGTTTTTGAGGGGAAACTGTTAAACTGCTAGAATTATTAGTGTTCTTGTCAGATGAAGCCTATGATAGAAATGTAATCTGGATCACATAAATTCTCGTACAGTGTTCTCTCTATTTGAGATCACATTGCCTAGGGACTGAACTCATAAGAAACAATGTGACAGCAACAGATTTGATTTTTTGGTTTATACCTGATAAAGTAGCCAAGCCAGCCAAGGTCAGTGAAAAAGAAGATGACCCTCAGTGAGATGGATTGACACAATGGCTGCAAGTGTAGCTTAAGCATAGCAATAATTGTGAGGATGGCACAGGACTAAGCAGTGTTTCCTTGTGTTAAAAGGTGTTGCTGTGAGTCGGAAGTGACTTGATGGCACCTAACAACAATAACTTGTTATCATGATGTAAGTTCCCCATTTTCTCTTTCTTCTTTCAGATATCTAGCTTCCAGGCAATGCAATCTCAAGTGGACAGAACAGTGTTAATGTATGAAAATTTATGTTATCCAGATTACATTTCTGTCTCAGATCTCATCTGCCAAAGTTATTAATAACTATAGTGATTTAGCAGTTTCCCTGCAAAAAATTCTTGTCCATTAAAACTTTGAACAATTACTGTCTTACAGTTATCTACTGATAATACTTAATCTTTCCTTTCTCTTTTGATTTTTATATAAAAGAAAAGAAAAAGAAGTGATGCTAAAAATGCAAGGGAGAGGTACTACATCACCACTTCTTAATACTCAGGAAGCTGTTGAGGAACTTTAGAACCTTAGTAAAAAAAAAAAAAATAGTGAAAGTATCAAAGCTGAGGGAGAGATAGTAAAAAAAAGTTCTGGCCTCTAGGGTCGCTATGAGTTGGATCCGATTCAATGGCACTGTTTTTTTTTTTTTTAATAAATAAAGTTTTATGCTGTAAGCCATAGTCCAATTTTGGACATTATGAAAATTGATAGGGTGTATGAGGATGTGTAGTACTCAATAAGTAATATTAGAAGCATTAAGATTGGAAGAAGACTAGCAATATGAGGTATGCAGATGACACAACCTTGCTTGCCCAAAATGAAGGCAACTTCAAGTACGTACTAATTAATATCAGACTATAGCTTTCAATGTGGATTTTAAAGGAATGTGAAGAAAATGAAAATTCTCAGCATCAGAACTGATATGGTATCATGATAGAGAAAAATAGAAGTTGTTGACAGTTTCTTTCTACTTAGATCAACAGTCAACATCTGTGGAAGAACAGTCAAGACATTTAATGACATATAGTACTGGATGAATGAAGAAGACCTCTTTAAAGTTTTAAAAAGAAAGATGTTAGTGTGATGACTAAGATATACCATGGCACCTAATATATGTATGAAAACTGGACAGTGGAAAAGGAAGACAGAAGAGGAATTGATGCATTGAGATGATGATGATGGTACAGACTATTGAATGTACCATGTCTTGCTAGATGAACAAACACATTAGTCTTAGGAGTAATACAACCAGATTGCTCTGTAGAAGTCAGGATGGTAAGGCTTCATCTCACTTTGACCATGTCATCAGCAAAGACTAATCACTAGAAATAGACATCATATTTGGTAAAGTAGAAGGTGAGCCAAAACAGGGGGCTCTCAATGAGATGAACTGACACAATAACCTTAACACTGGACTGTAACATACTGACAATAGGGGACGTGACACAGGACCAGGCAACTTTTTGTCTTATTCTATATAAAGTTGATATGAGTTGGAGCAGACTTGATAACAATTAACAATGTCATATAACTTAAGCATGATGGACAAAGCAAATATGGGGTGAAGAAGTGACTTATAATATGCATAAATGTAGGGTTCACTGTACTTGTGTGCTTACATGTCTGCTTGAGTATGTGTGAATATGTAATTATACCTTAAGTTTTGCTAGTATAATTTTTCAAAGACTTATTGATAACAGTTACAGATTAAGTGCTACGTCTGCTAACCAAGAGGTCAGCAGTTCTACCCTGACCTACAGGGTCACTATAAGTTGGACACGACTCAGTGGCAGTCGGTGGGTTAACAGTTACAGATACTTGCATTTCTTTACATTATTTTCTATTCTTTTGCTATTGTTTTCTTTAATTGTTGTGCTTATATATGTCAGTAACCTTGTCCATTCAAACTTTAAAGTAATTGTGTTGCACCATATTTAATGCGAAGATGAATTTGTCACATTCTTCAACTGAGATTGATGTCATCAAATTGAGAAATGTGCTAGTATGGGTAATTCCATTAACTGTGCCCTTGATAAGTCTGAATGTGCATCGCAAAAATTTTTTACAGAGCACTGAATATTAATTTGAATTTCGTCATTACTCCTTTTGACGGAAGCTATAGTTGGACAACTCAGCCTGTCCAGACACCAGAAAGTACCAAAAATATTGAGTTAAAATTATTTATTTAATGGAAAAAGATTACAAAATCTATATAGGTTTGTAATAGGGTTAGAAGCATATATAATTAAATAAAAAAATGAAAATATTCTTTTAAATGTGTGTAAAACTGTATGTTGTTGTTTGCTGTAGTCAATTATAGTCATAACAACTCTGTAGGACAGAGTAGAACTGCTCCATAAGGTTTCCTAGGTTATAATCTTTGAGAGATCAGATTGCCAACAATTTCTCCCTGCAGAGTGGTTGGTAGGTTCCAACTGTCAGTCTTTTAGCTTGTAGCTGAAAGATTGGCCATTGCACAAGCAGGGCTCCTGAAGTTATATAGACCAGCTCAGTAATTTGGAGATCACCAAGTATCAACAGCATGTTTTAGAGTTACTAAAAACTAAAATACTGTGTCATAGTCCCTAATGAGGAAAAAGACACCAGAAATAACATACACAGCTATAAAATAATGTCTTCATTGATTTCACTAACTCCTGAAGGCATGACCTTATCACAGTACTGGTTAGTAGTCAATATTTTTAATGACTATATTGTCAAGAGAAAAGATAAATTATGTTTTGGCACCCTGTGTTTTAAAAGATAGAGGAAAACGTGTTTTATTAATTTTTCCTTAGTAACAGAATTTTTAAAGTGTTTTGTTCAATAAAAAGACAAACTTTAATGATGTGGAATCTGAATTGAGTATAAAAACAAAGCTAAATAAAGCCTTTTGGTATGTACATGGAAATAAAAAATTTTGCCGTACATGTGGAAATCTTTATTAAAGACAAATGTGAACATAGGTATTTGTTTCTGTGCTGAATGCCGTGAATACTGATATTAATATTTTACACTTTTTCAGATTTGTTGATGGTTATTTAGAGATTGCGTAGCAACCTATGACACTTATGATGTGGAGAGCTGGCGATGTTTCTCTTTTTCATCCCCTCTTCTTTCTTCCAAATGATATCTATTATTATTTATAGGCATACTTTCGCATAGCTTAGCTCAGGAATGGAGTGCTTTTAGCTGCTGTGTAGTGAAGAAGTTGTCTTCTGTCCTAGTGATAATCTAAACATACTCACTGGATTCATAAGGAAGAATTTCCATCATAACTCTTAGTTATTGGTTTTTCTTTTCAGTTGACTCAGTTATCTGTTCCTATTTTTAGCTTTAATACAGCAATTATGTAAGATAAAGTTGTTGAGCTAAATCTATTATTTACTGCCTGCTTCCTAATTCTGTGTAGCACTTCTACTTATTTTCTCACAACGACATGAATATTAAAAAATAATGTATCGTGGCTATTATTTTTCACACTTCCTGCCTTCCAAAGCAAGAACATACACTTAGTGTATCATGCCTTTTGTATGCAAGGTCTTTGGTGACTGTTTTATAAGTATAAAGGCAAAGTTGCTGCTCTTACACACTTAATTATCTAATGTATCTAGGATACTAAGAGTTTGCTAAATAAAGCAACACAGTTGCAAGTAGTATAGCTTTAGGCTATTTGTTTGTTACCTGGGCCTTGATGGGTTATGCATTCATAAAACAAGGGTAACAATAGTACTTACCCAGTAGGGCTTTTTGAGGTTCAAATAAAGTAATTTTTGTTGAACACTTATAAAAGGGATTGACGTACCCTGAGTATTCAGTTTATAATGCAAGTGTGTATCATACTGCTTCAGAAAGAAGAGTTTACGTCTTGGTTAAACTCATTGTCATCGACTTGATTCCAACTCCTAGGGATCTTATAGAACTTTCCCACTTGCCTTTGGAGTTGCTTTCACCTCTCTGGGATGCCATCTTATGGGGACCCCATCTGTGTAGAGTAGAACTGTGTTCCATAAAATTTTCAAAGCTGTGAGCTTTCAGAAGCAGATCACCATGTTTTCTAAGGAGTGGCTGATGAATTCAAACTCCTGACCTTTGGGTTCGCAGCTGAGCGCTTAACCACTAAGCCACCCAGGTGCCTGCCTTGAATAGGCAATATGGAAAATACACTATATGAGATGGATGTTCAAGGTTTGACTTTGACCAGTTGCAAAGCTATGAATCCAGGTCGTACTTGCAATCATAGTTAGGAAATACTCATCCATTTTCATTGGTTTGAAAGGAAAACCTGAGAAATACAAAATCAAACAGTGGGAAAGGTTTTGTTGGGGTCAGGGACTGGGAGGGTTGCTTGTTCGTAGCTGAAAACGTTTTCTTAGAGGAATTAAAAAAATAAAAAGTAAGTTTAAGCCCAGGAAGTGGGATAATTAAAATTATCTTGGGTATTTAATATATTTAGTTTGTGGGGGGGGGGAAGAAATTGGAAGAGACATGTGAATATTACTGTAAAAAAAAATCTAAACAAAAGAAAATTTTAGCTAGAGTAGTAATAATAAGGAAAGAAAGGGGGATCACGAACTGATGTTTTAAAAATTAACTTTTTCACCATATCATGTGTGCACTTTATGGTTCTATGTGTCTATAGGGTATCATCCTGCTGACCTCTTACTGGAGGCAGGGGAGTGGGTGGAGAGGAGGAGATAGGAGATTGTTGGGAGGATGAGATATGTATGGAGCAGAGAGGAAGAGTGTGCTGTCACCAGACACAGTGGCAGCTGCATATAGTTGGGCATGCAAATTTAATGAGAGTGTACATTTTCATTTACTCATAATAGAAAAAAGTTAACTTTTTTTTTGGTTTGAGTACTTACCACTAATTTTAAAAGATGTTGGTTGTATGATAATGAGTCATAACACTTGGTGTTTTAGTCAGCTAGGACTGCTCTAACAGAAATACCACAGAGTGGATGGTTTTAACAAAGGAAGGTTTATTCTTCTTACACAGTCTGGTAGGCTACAAGTCCATATTCAGGATGTCCACTCCAGGGGAAGGCTATCACCTTGTCGGCTCTGGAGGAAAGTCTAATATTGCATCAGTCTTTGTCCAGGGAGCGTCTTGGTGCAGGAACCTCAGGTCTGAAGGACACGCTCTTCTCCTGGGGCTGCTTGCTTGATGGTATGAGGTTCTCAGTTCTCAGCCTGCTTCTCTTTCCTTTTATCTCTTCTAGGGTGGAAGGATTAAGGGTGTGGCAAGCCATACTCCAGGGAAACTTCCTTTACAGTGGAGCAGGGAGGTGATCTTATAAAGGGATTTACACTCCCACCCAAATCCTTTAACATGCAGCATAGGAAAGCCACAAAGTGGAGGACAATCACAAGATACTGGGAATCATGGCCAAGCTGTGTGGCTACACCTATTTTGCGGGGAACACAATTCAGTTCATGACACTTGGTAAAGTCCAAAGCAACATTTCCAAACAAGATAAAAAGAAATAAATCCAAACAAAAGCACCTCGTAAACTGTGAAAAGTCACAGCTTTGAAAATCTCATGGAACACAATCTTACTCTACACACATGGGGTCCCCATGAGGTGAAATCAACTCCAAAGGCAACTAATGGCAACAATATTCCTTCTTTGAAAGTCCCTGGATGGTTCATTTAACATGCTCAGATGTTAACTAAAAGATTGGGCTTGTCAGTATACCCAGACATCCTTTGGAAGGCCTAGTGATCTAATTCTAAAATATCAACCCAAGAAAGCCCTGTGGAGTATATAGTGCTACCGGGACACACAGGTGGTTGCCATGAGCAGAAGTGACCTGACAGCAACTTATTCGGCTCTGGCTTATTCCTAACTTTTGAATGGTGCTTTTTGGCCCTACTGAAAACATCCTTTTTTCTTTTCTTCATTCCATTAATATGAAGAATTACATGGCCAAGTGCCGTCGAGTCGGATCCGACTCATGGCGACCCTAGGGGCCAGGGTAGAACTGACATAGATTTATTTTTTTTTTTAAGTTAAGCCACCCATTTATTTCTATGACAAACCCTACTTGGTCATAAGGACTAATCATTTTTTACATGTTGCTAGTTTTTATAAACTATTTTTAAGAGTTTTTTTACTCTTGTTCATGAAAGATCAACTCTTACATTTTTTATTGTATCATCTTTTTCTGATTTTCATGTCAGTTATTCTGGCCTCGTTGCTGTTTCCTCAAATTTTTAGAAGCAGATCACCAAACTGTCTTCCCAGCTTCCTCTGGGTGAATTCAAATCACCCAACTTTTAGGTTAGTAGCTGAGTGCTTAGCCTTTTTTACTACCAGAGATTTGTAAACTAGGACTAGAAAGATGCTGTTCCTTCACATTCTAGGATGATGTCTATGAAAGTTCTCCAATTAATGATAGACTGAATGCTTGCTCATTAATATAGAGACAAAGCAAAGGATGTCTGTTTGAATCACTTAGTATTTTACTGACAGACCTAGCTGGTACAGTAAGGCAAGAAAAGTTATGAAACCTGTACAGTTATTTACCTGTATTAAAATATACCTAAATTTAAAAGGAATTGACAAAAATAAAACTTCTAAAAATTAAAAGTTAGTTTATCTAGGTTGGTTGATTTAAAGATAATACTAAGAAATCTATTATAATTTTATATACTGGCAGCATATAATGTGAAAACTAAACAAACTGTCATTTCCAATGGCACAAATAATATGAAATACTTCATGATAAATTCAACTTAATGTGGACAACAGCTTTAAACTATATAAAACACTGCTGAGGGAAATTAAAGAAAACCTGAAGAAATTGACAGATATGATTCATGGATTGGGAGACAAAGCCATTGTTCAGATAATCAGTTTTTCCAAACTGATTGATAGATTCAATTCAACCTCAAATTCTCATCAAATAGAAATTTAAAAACTTCTTTTAATATTTATATGTAAAAAGAAAGGATTAATATAGCCAAAACAATCCAGAAAAATAAGAATATCATTAAAGGACATATTCTTCTTGATTTCTAGAGTTACTATACAGGTCTACTAATAAAGGCAATATAGTATTAGTATTAGTCTAAAGTGGAATGTACATTTTCACTCAGTCATAATAATAAAAAAAATCAGATGCCACATGGAAAAAAGGGAACAAGAGTCTTAATTCACTCTACATATAAAAAATTGAATTGAAATTGATCATAGACCTAAATGTTAAGAGCTAAAACTCTAAAGCTTCTAAAAGAAGAAGCTGGAAGAAACATGCTTTATGATCTTGACTTATGCAATGTTTCTTAAATAGGTGACAAAGACATGAATGATAGAAGAAGAAAATGATAAATTAAACTTCATCAGAATTGTAGTTTAAAAGACTTAAGAAAACTTTTTTTAACAAAGGCTTCCAAGTATTATTTGCAAAATACTTCCCTAACAATGTACCTGTCTGCCTTATAACTCAGTATAATAAGATGACAGATGATCATATAAAAATTGGTATATATTTGCAGAGACACTTTGCCACAGAAGATAAATGAATAGATACTAATCACATGGCAGTATGCTTCATATCATTAGTCATCAAGGTAATGGAAATGAGATGTATTGCACACGACTGAAATGGCTCAATTTCAAATGAGATGGAAACTACCAAGCACTGTTGGCAATATGGATCAGTAGAAACTTTTATACAGTGCTATTTGGAATGGAAATTCCAACAATTTGAAGAACAGTTTGTCAGTCTCTTATAATAATCAACATATATGTGCTTTATTCTAAACCTGGGTCCACACAAAGATTTGTATATGAATGCTTATAGTATAATATCCCCAAATTAGAAATATGCAAAATAACAGAAGGGTAAATAACTTTTGGCATACAGTGATCTTTAACAAGTCAGCGGGTAAATAAGTGCCTGGAGACAGCTAGACCATGGGAGAACTTTCTTGGCTTGTTGAAAATATTCTGTACTTTATTATACTGATTGTGATGGTTGAGATTAGGTATCAGCTTGGCTGGGCCATGATTCTTGATATTTTGTCAGCTGTATAAAGTGCCAAGAGTGGGGCCTCAGCCTTCATTTCTCTACCTTCCACCATCACCCGCTTCCTGTTGGCTGTCTTTGCCAAAGTTTTGTCTTGTCACTGATTCAGCAGCTCCTGCTCTCTTCTCTCCTTACGTCTGGTTCCTGGAACTTGAACTGGCAGCCCTTGGGATACATCGGTCTTCACAGCCTGTGGGTAAGACCTGTTCCCTCACCCGCTGATCATGGGTTTGTCAGCCTCTGAAGCTACACAAATCTGTAGAAACCTTGCAGTCTTGCCTGCCACCTTGGGATTTGCCAGTCTTCATGGTCTGTGAGCTGGAACTCTGATCTCTGACCCGTCGACCTTGGGTCTCTCAAGTTTCCATGGCTGCATGAGTCTTGTGTTCTGATCTAGGACATGGGATATTTCAACATCTAAAACTGAATGAGCTGTTTTCTTTATATAAGTTTCTTTATATATATATTTATATACATTACTGGTTTTATTTCCCTAGGGAACCCAGTGTAAGACAGTAGTCATTCCTCGGTTGTGTACATTTGTCAAAAATCCTTTGAAATACATGTTTAAAAGGAATGCATTTTTGCGCATGCATCAATACAGTTAATTAAAATAAAAGTGTCAAGAAAAGTAAGACAGACTTGACTTTTGGTGAAAACAGTTGATCCTGAAAAGGGAGAGGTAGATGAGTGCTAAAAAACTGACTAAAGTGGTATAAAAAATTATGTGGTAGGGTTGAGTACCTACTTTGAGAGTGATAGAGGAAACAGAAAATTACTTAAAGTTGACTAACTGGGTAAAAGTTACATAATTTTTCCTATAAAAGCTATGTAAATCTTCATGCATTCTGATTTTCATCTTCAGTGCTATATATATGTGTATATATATGTGTGTATGCACTTGGCTGGCTGGCATACATAGATACACTATAGAAATATGTATATATACACACATGCACACACTGTTTTAGTCAGCTAGTGCTGGTCTAAGAGAAACACCACAAAGTAGGTGGCTTTAACAAATAAACGTTTGTTCTTACACAGTCCAGGAGACTGTAAGTCTGTATTTAGGATGTCTGCTCCAGGGGAAGACTTTCCCTTGGTTGCCTCTGGAGGAAAGTCCTTGTGTTGGATCAGTCTTTGGTAAGCGAGCATCTTGCTGCAGGAACCTCAGGTCTGAAGGACACACTGTGCTCCTGGTGCTGCTTTCTTGATGGTGTGAGGTTCCCAACTCTCTGATGACTTCCCTCTCTTTTTATCTATTGCTTCCCTCTCTTTTTATCTCAGCGGGATGAAATGATAAAAGGCGTGGGAGCCACACTCCAGGGAAACTCCCTTAGCAAGGGTACTGCAGTCCCACCCTAATCCTCTTTTAACATGATCATTTTATGTAGTAGCCTTGGGCAGAGATTAGGATTTCCAGCATAGGAAAATCACAAAACAGATGGCAATCACAGAACACAGGAAGTATGGCCCAGTCAAATTACTACACATATTTTTGGGGGGACACAATTCAATCCATGCTGCACACATTCATGTGGCCAGGCATTTAGACATTTGTAAAAGATGTTTGTAGAATACTTTGAAACTTTTTTTGTGTATTTCAGCATGCATCCCATGATTTTCACAGTCTAATGATAATACAACCCGCTACTGGTGAGTCATCTCCGACTCGTAGGAAACCCTGGTGGTATAGTGGTAAAGTGCTGTGGCTGCCAACCAAAAGTTCGGCAGTTTAAGTCCACCAGGCCCTCCTTGGAAACTCTATGGGGCAGTTCTACTCTGTACTGTAGGGTTGCTACATGTCACAATCAACTCAATGGCACTGTTTTATTTTTTTAATTCTAAACCTGTCCTCTTTTATTAATGAATTTCCCATCTCCATTAATCATGGGTAATCCCTGCTGGTGTAGTAGTTAAGAGGTTAGCCTCTAATCAAAAGGTGTGTAGTTTGAATTCACTGAGTGCTTCTTGGAAATGCTGTGGAGCAGTTCTGCCCTGTCCTGTTGGATCTTTATAAGTTGGGATTGACTTGATGGCAACAAGTTTAGTTTTTGGTTTATTAATCATGGAGGAGTCCTAGTGGTGCAGCAGTTAAGGCTTGACTGCTAACTGAAAGATGAGTAGTTAAAATCCACCAGGCCAAGTACTCTGTGGGAGATGTGATGGTCAGCTTCCGTCAAGTTTTACTGCCTTGGAATCCCTGTATGGCAGTTCTGCTCTATACCATAGGGTCATCATGAGTCCTAGAGTGCTGGAATTGACTAGCCAGCAAGGGGTTTGTTTTCTCAGTTTATTGATCATGGAGTCTGCGCCTTTGTATTGAGAAACTTCAGCACTGCAGGCTAATTATGATCATATGTACCATATACTTAGCCATAAGTAAACATTTAAAAATGCGTCAGAGACATTTCAGAATGGAAGCAGGTCATTGAAAAGTGTGAGTGATTTCAGCATAAGCTGACAAAATTCTGTTCCGTATGGCTAACAAGGCCTCAGTTAGCTAAGCTGATTTCATTTCAGTGAACCCCGGACTTCATCCAGAATGGTTATCCAGAGTAAGAGATCCAGAGCTTCTGGGTTCATGGCATAAGAAGATTATGCCTGTGTCCACAATGGTAACCAGGCAGGAATTATTTCTACATCTTAACTCCTACTTTATTCTAGTCAAATATTCATTGTAAAAAATGAAATACATACACACTTTTTCTGGTTTTTAGACTGTGTCTTCATAGGCAGTGAGCTCTGGTGGCACAGTGGTTAAGCATGCAGCTACAAACCAAAAAGGCCAGCAGTTCGAACCCACCGGATGCTCCTTGGAACACCATGGGGCAGTTCTATTCTGTCCCATAAGGTTTCTTGATGGCAATTTTTTTTTTTTTTTTTTGGATATAGGCAGAGATGAAAGGAGATTTAATGGGGCTTCAGTGCTGACTGAAGAATTGGAACAGAAGTGTTTAATGAAGAATAAGAAATTATTTTCAGCCCAATTGATTAGCTGTAGTTGATGACACCCCTCTGTGCACAGAAGTGTACTAGGTAAGGAAATAATGCAAATTATTAAAAGGCCAGAGTCTTGATTTTAAGGATCATATTATGCTATTACAGGAAATTGGTGTTTTAAATTAATATTTCCTTCATTGGTAAGTAATAGAACCTTATTTTCTACACCCTGCTGTCCTCCAAAGGCAGTCTTGCATGAGACCAAAATATATAAAATTGGTGCAAAAATGCAGATAGAATAGGTCTGAAGCCCCACCTACTCAACATTTTACTAATTTCAGAAATATCACAGAGGCCTAGTGTTCCTGCTTGGGTCTCCAGACCTGCCTGGAACTTTTGGTCCACAAAGCCAAAATATGAAACTTACTGCTCAGGAAATTTTTGCAGTAACCTATTTTATTTTTTTCTGAATAAATGTGGCCGAAAAAAATATGAAAATCTATCTTGCTATAGATACCAACTACATGGGTTTATTTGAGTACTATTGGTGGCTTAAACATTCTTTTTTTTAGTAAGTAAAAACTGAAATCATTTGAACTGTATGGCAAAAATATCAGATCCTCTGATTATTTTAGACTGAGATATTATTTGCTCATGCATGAGTCGGATCCGACTCGACGGCACTTGGTATTCTACAGGTATTTACTGACCACCTGGAACTGTTCTAGGAGCTGAGGGAAAAAAGAAGAACACAAAATCCATGTCCTCGTTAAACTTGTAATTAACTTGCAATTTAGTGAGGAAGACAAAAAAATTAAAAAGTGGACATAAATAATGTCAGATAATTCTACATATGTGAGGACAAAACAGAATAAGGGAATAGAATAAGTAGGGGCAATTCTATTTTAGATAAGGGATCAGGGAAATTGGGGGCCTACTTTGGGACAGAGCTCAGAATGTAAATGGGATACCTAGCAAATCAGAATTTACCTAAGGGTGCTCAGGGCAGACTACATGAAGATCACTGATGAATGAACTAATATTTTTATTCAAGTAGTGGGAACCACGACGGCAGAAGGACAGATGTTGAAGAGAACCGGTATTGACAGCTTTTTCAAGGAATGTGACTGAAATAGAGTGAGAAATCAGTATCTGTCAAATAAATGATGGAAGATAAAGTGTAGTTATTCTGATTCATGGCAATATAATTGTGCATTGATTACCTATTGCTGTCAAGTCTGTTCTCATAACAACCCTGTAGGACAAAGTAGAACTGTCCCATTAGGATTGTCAAGGAGTGCCTCGTAGATTTGAACTGCTGACATTTGGGTTAGCAGGCAAGCTTTTAATTACCACACCACCAGGGCTTATAGATTTTAAAAAACAAAACGATACTGTTGAGTCAGTTCTAACTCGTAGCAACCCTGTAGGACAGAGTAGAACTGCCCCATAAAGTTTCCAGGGAGCGTCTGGTGGATTCAAACTGCCAACCTTCTGGTTAGCAAACATAGCTCTTAACCATTACACCCCTGGGGTTTCCAGCCTTGTAGATTAGTGGATATCAAATGATTTTCAAAACAATTAAAACTTTTTTTCCATTTTCTCTAAGTTTATTTGTATGGAATCATCATGCATAAACAGATAACCTTAAATCATTGCTACTTGATGAAATCCGTACATTCTGTACTGCCAAATGATGTTATATTGAAATATTTAATGAGGATCTAGAATATGCAAAGGAGGCCTGGTGGCATGATGGTTTAAGTGCTTGGCCTGTAACCAAAAGGTAAGCAGTTGTAACCACAGTCAGCAGACTGTGGAAGACAGTTGCGGCATTCTGCATCTGTAAAGGTTTTCTGCCTTGGAAACCCTAGGAGGAAGCTCTGCTCTGTCCTTTCGGATCATTGGGAGTCAGAATTGACTAGAGGTCAGGGAGTTGGTTTGTTAAGCCAACACTGTACAGGAAGCTCTTGTACTGATGTATGAATGTATGGTTGCATGTAAACACATGCATACACACTTTTTATTTGGGTAATAAATGAAAACATGGTCAGAAATAAAGGAAACACTGGCAGTTCATGAATGTTCCCCATAAATGATTTCTTTTTTCTTTTTTTTTGTCTAAATGATGAAGCAGTTTTGCCTGAAGGTGACCGGGGGCTGAGTTATAAGACTTTGGATAATGAAAGCCAAAACCAAACCAGTTACCCTAAAGCTGATTCAACTCATGGCAATCCATGTGTTTCAGAGTAGAAATGCTCCATAGATTTTCACTGACTGAGATCTTTCAGAAGTAAATTGCCAGACCTGTCTTCTAAGGTGCCTCAGAATAGATTGAAACTGCCAACCTTTAACTGAGTTACAGAGTGCTTAATCAATGGGTATAATTTTAATAGCTTAGAAGGCTCTGCAAAAACAGTATGGTGCAAAGAAAAAATTTCAAAATGATTAGAGTTAAGAACAGGAAGTTATGAGACATATTTAAGGCATGGTAAATGATCTGATTGGTTACTTATACTAGAGAAAGAATAGTAAAAGGAAATTAATTTTTTTTTTTTTTTTTTTTTTTTAGTATATGTGCCCTTTAAGTTATCTCAACTAACTTTTGCAGAAT
Source organism: Heterohyrax brucei (assembly GCA_028571685.1). Lineage (NCBI taxonomy): Eukaryota > Metazoa > Chordata > Mammalia > Hyracoidea > Procaviidae > Heterohyrax > Heterohyrax brucei. The sequence goes on from CM053143.1 coordinate 147,662,883, forward strand.
CCTTCTCAGGTATTCTCATTTTACTATAAGGAAATTAATGTAAGAAAATTTATATACCTTGTAAGCAGTGAGTAAAACCTGCATTCCAAAGTATGTATCTCTGACTCTGAAGTATCTTCTTTGCCTCTTAGGTAAATTTAGGAGGGAGTATTGTGCTTAGAGTTTGGTGGGCTGAATTAAAGAACTTCAGCTTTGTTTATTAAATGTCTGTTAAATATTACTGAAAGATTTTTGAGCAGGCATTGGTTCAATCAGAATTGTTCTTAGGAAAATTAATGACTGGGACTACAGCAGATTGGCCTGAGAAATGAGGATGGAATGCATCAGGCATAAGTCAAAGGTAACTGTCTAGCTGGAAGGTCTTAAAGTCATGACAGACATGGAAGTGCGGCACTTGCCTGTCTGTTCTAGAAGGATCCTGCTGGTCAGCTGGAAATTGTAGTTAGCAGATGGCCTCTAAGATATACATTGGCATTTAAACAAAAGCTATGCTTTTTTTCTTGAGCAGCTGTCTACCAATGACTGATTACACTAAGGATGCTAAAGCCTGTCCATTTATGCCTATTATGGGTTTCTACAATGAGCCATTTTTACTCCAAAGTTTCCCATTGAGTTGGTCAAGACTTTATCAGCTGTTTATTGTGGTCTGAGTCTCTCCAGCCCAGTCCTGCTCTCACCTTCTACCATATCTTTATGTAAATATGTTTCTGATCTGTATCACAGTCTGAAAGTTTTTCCTAACCTAATCTTCCATTTATTCCTTTCCCATTATTTACAGCATTATCTCCAGTAAGCTCATGTGCATATAGATGAAATTTCAAAAATATTTATTCTAAGATGAGTGTTTTTGCTATAGCTGCTGTCAAGTTAGCTTCTGACTCATGAGGACCACTGCACAGTGGAACAAATTGCTGTTCAGTTCTACATCATTTCTATGATTGGTTGTAGATGAGACCATTGTAATCCATTCCCATGATTTGTTGCTAATCAGGCTACTGTGATTAATAGGGTTTTCACTGGCTAGTTTTCAGAAGTCAATTGCCATGATGAGTTCGTCTTAGTCTGGAAGCTCTACTTGGACTTGGTTACCGTCATAGCAACAAACAAACCTCCACAAAGTATGGGTGCTGGCTATGCTTGAAGAGCACTGGCTATTAATCAAACCTGGGTCTCTCTCATGGCAGGTAAGAACTCTGCCACTGAACCACTACTGCCTCATTTTTAGGATAATTAGAGCATAAAAAGCAGAATATGAAGACATATATTAGATCTGTTGCTGGATGGTGATGATGATAGATTTTGTGTCACTTAAGCTTCTCTGTAGACCTGATGGCAGTGGGTTTAAGCTTTCTCTGTAGTCTTATCTGGAAGCTTATAGAAGTGAAACGTTAAAGACAGAACCTTTTTTTTTTTTTAACTATGATTGAATGAAAAATGTACATTCCCATATAAATTTGCATGCCTACCTGTGTACAACTCCCACTGCTCCCCCTGCCTGGTGGCAGCACACTCTTCCTCTCTGCTCTATACATGTCTTATCCTCCCAACAATTGCCTATCCCCTCCCCCACCTACCAGTAAGAGGTCAGCAGGAAGACATCCTATAGATGCATAGAACTATAAAGTGCACCTGTCACTCTGTGTCACCAAGTCCAATACATTCGTGTCCAAAGAACTGACCTCCATTATGATTTATGGACAGGGGCAGCATCAGGGCCAGGGGCCATGCTTCCAGGGGAACTCTGAGGCCTCCAGACCATCAACTGTGGTCTTTTAGTGCAGATCTCAGGGTGCACCCCTTTTTATTCTTGTGTTGCCGGTGAGATTCAACTTTGTGAGCTCCACCATGATTATCACTGGTGGTGGCTGGGCACCATCCAGTTCTGCTGGGAGAACTGACCCTTCTTATATCCAAGGAAGTGTAATCTAAGAAAGAAAAACATTAGAAAAACGAACAAAAATCAGAGGCATGAAGGTAGGAAAAATTGGACTGTGCCGAGAGGCAGTTTTATGTAAGGAGGAGAGATTCAGTAGTCCAAATGCTGCCAAGCTGCTAAGAAGGTAAACACAGCAAAAGGGTTGTGTTACTTGCTTTTTTGGATTCTGAGATGTGACTTTGTTCTTAAATGTGGACTTGACTGAATGAAAATAGCAGGGCTGAAAGCCGACAGATCTCCTCTAATCTTGTGCCTAGAGCCTCTCGATATCAGCAATCCTGAGGAAATATCAGTTCTTTTCTGAGGTAACAGATAAGTTTTTCTTCAGACTTTTTGGTGAAGAATATCAGAGTCGTATCAGCTGTTGAATTAATTCAGAATTAATATCAGCTGTATTTAAAACTAACAGACTCATCTTTAGATGGTCCTTGTGGAGTCGGGTCCTTTGCATGGCATCCTCATGGGTTAGAATGAGGCTATACTGTGGGGATTTCTTGGTTGTCATTTTTATAGACACAGGTAGCTGAGCCTTTCTTTTGCGGTGCTGCTTGCTGCACGGGTTCAAACTGCCAATCTTTTGATTAGTAACTGAGCACAAACTGTCCCTCATAAAAAAAGAAATGAAACACCCTTTGCTGTTGAGTCAGTTCCAGCTCATCACAGCACGTAGGGACCTTGAAGATACACATGTGCACACAAACCTCCCCACCCCTCAAAACACACACAACCTGTACCTGAGCCTCTGATATGGGTAGTGTGTATTCACTGTTTTCACCCCGGTTGAAGGATCTGTAACTAAACATATTACTCCCAAAGGTTGATTGATATCTAAGTTATCTAGCATCAGATGACACATTCAAATTTGTGATATATATGCTATCTGCATTACGGCAATTTCTAAAAACTGTCAAGAAAGACAGTAGAAAAGTAGGATTTTGAGTAAAGTCGTGACTTGTCCAATATTTAGCCCAATTAACAGACATTTTCTTTTGTGATTTTCACAGCTGACCTACAGTCTTTCCTGTGTGAAGTCGTGAGCCCTTTTTTATGTAATGCAGTCATTTTAATTATGGTCTTAACTCTGTCTGTCTATGTTATTTGAAGCTAGATATACTCATTAGAAACGACTAGTGTATTTCCAAGCAAATTAGGCTATAATTCCTGTACTTGCTGTATGTTTTTGGAGAACAGTTCTCCAACTGTGATATTAATATTACACTGTTTGTCATCAATGTAACTTACTGACTTACTTCAAATGAAAGTGCAGGATTATACCCTACAGGGATACTGCTAGCTTTATTTATTTGTTTATTTTAAAGTATTGCTCTAATTATTTCCTCAAAGGTACCAGGAGAAATAAGCAATTGCATGCACAACTATTGCTATTAGCTTCATATATATAGTACCAAGTTATATTTAACGCACATTTAAAATCTTCTGAGAAAATTTATGTAAAGTTATTTTATTGGCTGTGAATCTCTATGCTGGTAATTCTGACATTATTGCTAATATAATTTTCTCAGTAATTCTACTAAGAACCTATGCAAAAAATGTGATATAGAACATCTTACTACTTAATGGTTTACCGAGTTGAAAAAGAAGTGTGCTGTCGAGTGGATTCCAATTCATAATGACCTTATAGGACAGGGTAGAAGTGCTCCATAGAGTTTCAGAGAAGCATCTGGTAGACTGGAACTGCCTACCTTTAGATTAACAGCCATAGCACTTATGCACTATACTGCCAGGGCTCCCTACTGAATTTTAGAGCTGGTTAGATAGGTTCTACCACTCATCCACTACAATGTCTATCATCAGTGTAACTTACTTCAAATGAAAGTGCAGGATTGTACCCTACAGGGATACTGCTGGCTTTATTTAGTTATTTGTTTATTTTAAAGTACTGTTCTAATTATTTATATAATTATATATAATTGTTAATGATATGACATACCGCTGTGGCTTGTGTCCTGCCATGATACTGGAAGCTATATTACTGATATTTCAAATGCTACCAGGGTCACTCAGGGTAGAAAGGTTTCAGATAAGCTTCTTAACTAAGAAAGACGAGGGAGCAAGACCTAACAGTCTACTTCTGAAAAAAATGGCCAGCAAAAAATCTTATGAATAGCAGTGGAACATTGTTTGGTAGAGTTGCTGGAATATGGGGTCCTCAGGAAGAGAGGCACTCAAAATGTAACTGTGGAGAGCTGTCTTTTTAGAGTCAACCTTAATGATGTGTATAGAGTCAAGCTTCTGGAACCTTCATTTCTTTGGTGTGGCACAACTTAGAAGAAATAGCTGCAAATGTCTGTTACATAAATGAATGTGCAGTGCATGAAGTATGAATCTAGGAAAACTGGGCGTTGTCAAGAATGGAATGGAATGCTTTAAAATCAGAATCCTAGGCATTAGTTAGCCACAATGTTCTGGTATTGGCCCTTCTGAATTGGGCAGACATATGGTCTACTAGCTGTGAATGATCAACTGAGGAGGAATTTGTCACATTCATTGTCAAAAAGGATGATTTCAACATACTTCCTGAAATGCAGAAACTCTGGTGGCAAAGTGGGTAAGAGCTATGGCTGCTAACCACAAGACTGGCAAATCAGATTCACCAGGTGCTCCTTGAAAATGACATGGGGCAGTTCTACTCTGTCCTGTAGGGTTGCTATGAGTCAAAATTGACTGGATAGCAGTGTGTGTGTGTGTGTGTGTGTGTAATCATGCAGTGGTTAAGAGCTTGGCTGCTAACCAAAATGTTGACAGTTGAAATCCACCAATTCCTTGGAAACCCTATGGGGTAGTTCTACTCTGATCTATAGTGTCACTATGGGTCAAAATCCATTTGACTTGCAAAAAAGGCCACTAAATATGAGTTGGTCAAATTTATACACTAACTGCTAATGCCAAAGATGAAGAAATTGAAGATTTTTACTAGTTTCTTTATTCTGAAGTTAATCAAAGATGCCGTCAAGATGCATTGATAATTACAGATGATTGGAATGTTTATGTTGGAAACAAAGAAGGATCTGTAGTTGGAAAATAGGACTAGAGATCTCATAACAGAGTTTGTAAGATGATCTTTTCACTGAAAGTATATTTTTTTCAGTAACATAGTCAGTGACTGCACTTATGGACTCCACCAAATGTAATACACAGGAATTAAATCTGTGACGTCTGTGGAGAGAGGTGATGGAGAAGCTCACTGTGACAGTCAAAACAAGGACAGGGACCGACTGCAGAATTGCTCATATGCAAGTTTAAACTGAAGCCAAAGAAAATTAAATCAAGTCCATGAGAGCTACAGTATAATCCTGAATGTACTTTATCTGACTTTAGAAACTGTCTCAAAAGTAGATTTGGTGCATTGAACTCTAGCCTAAACTGAAGACCAGAGAAGTTGTGGGATGATATCGTGGGCATCATACATGAAGAAGTTAAAGGGTCATTTAAAAACCAGGAAAGAAAGAAAAGACCTAAACTGAAGGCAGAAGAGACTCTGAAAGTTGCTCTTGAATATAGAGTAGCTGAAGGAATGGAAGACATGGTGAAGTAAAAGAGCAGAAGAGAAAATTTAACAGGCTGTGTCAAAAAGACAAAATTATTATAATGAAATGTGTCAAGACTTGAAGTTAAAAAATCAAAGAGGAAGAACGTACTCAGCATTTCTCAAGCTGAAAGAATGGAAGAAAAAATTCAAGCCTTGAGTTGTAATATTGAATAATTTTATGGGCAAAATATTAAATGGCACAGGAAGCTTCAAAAAATGATGGAAGAAACACACAGAGTCACTGTATCAAAAGGAACTGGGCAGTGTTCAGCCATTTCAGGATGAAGCATGTGATCAAGAATTGATGGTATTTAAGGAAGACGTCTAAGTTGCACTGAAGGCACTGGTAAAAAACAAGCCTCCAGGAATTGATGGAATGCCAACTGAGACGTTTCCACAAATGAATACAATGCTGGAAGTGCTTACTGTTCTATGCCAAGAAATTTGGAAAACAGCTACCCAGCCAACTGACCGAAGATGATGCCTGTTTATGCCCATTCCAAAGAAAGGTGATAGAACCAAATGTGGACAGTGTCAAACAGCATCATTGATATCATGCATGAGTAAAATTTTACAGAAGATTATTCAAAAATTTTTATAGCAACATGAATAAAACTCTACTGAAGATCATGCAGAAGTTTTTACAGCAGCACATTGACAGGGAACTGTCAGAAATTAAAGCCATATTCGGAAGAGAATGTGGAACAAGGGATATCATTGCTGATGTGAGAGAAATCTTGACTGCAAACAGAATATCAGAAAGGTGTTTACCTGTGTTTGACTATAAAAGGTGTTTGCCAGTGTATGCTGTAACAAATTATGGATATTCCAGAACATAAAATGGCACTCATGAGGAACCTGTACATAAACCAGTCATTTACAGAACAAGAGAATACTAGGTGGTTTAAAATCAGTGTCAGGTTTCTGTTGGTTTTGTATCCTTTCACTGTATTTATTCAGTCTATATACTGAGCAAATAATCTGAGAAGCTGTGCTATATGAAGAAGAATACAGCATCCAGGTTGATGGAAAACTCATTAGCAACCTGTGATATACAGAGGACACAACCTTGCTTACTGAAAGTGAGGATTTGAAGCACTTATGATAAAGATCAAGGACTACAGCCTTCAGTATGGATTATAACCCAACTTAAAAGAAAAAAATCAGTCCTCAAAACTGGACCAGTAAACAACATCATGATAAGCAGAGAAAATGTTAAAATTGTCAAGGATTTCTGCCATCACCACTCATGGAACAGCAGTCAAGAAATAAAGCATCATATTGCATTGGGCAAATCTGCTGCCAATGATGTCTTCAAAATGTTAAAAAACAAAGATGTCACTTTAAGGCCTAAGATGTGTCTGACCCAAACAATGGTATTTTCATTTGCTTCATATGCTTTTGAAAGCTGAACAGTAAATAAGGATGATGAAGAAGAATTGATGCCTCTGAATTATAGTGTTAGCAAAGAATATTGAGTATACCATGGACTTAGCGCAAAACAGACATCTCTCGGAAGAAATACAGTTAAAAATCTCCTGATACAAGAGGATGGGAGACTTTGTCTCAATTCTTTGAGCATCTTATCAGGAGGGATCAGTCCCTAGAGATAAACATCATGGTTCATAAAACAGGAGGTCATCAGAATAGAAGAAGATCCTCAAGGAGACATATTCACACTGTGGCTGCAACAGTGGGCTCAAACAAAGCTACCACTGCGAGGATGGTACAGGACCAGATGGTGGTTTGTTCTATTCTCACAGGGTTGCAATTAGTAGGGATCACCTTGATGGCATTTAACAATACAGGGTTTAGTTGAAAAAAGGCCAGGAATACTATGCTAAACAATACAGCAGCAATAGAAATAATCAGAGGTATTTACTCATGGAACTGTTTTCCTGCATCAAATATTGCGTGTGGAAGATGGAGGATCTCTGATGAGCAGTAGTCTTTTGATCTGAGTATGTTCAGGAGTTCATTCTGATCATTATACTCTATTTGTTACCAGCAGGCACCAAAAATAAGCCACACTGCATGCTCTCTGCTTTTTGCAGCCATGATTGATATCAAAGATTTGGCCTCTGCCATCTGTGGTCTGTATCATCATTCCATTTATGATTGACCTTAACCAGAGGAATGTAGCTGACCCTTTCATTTATTAGACATACCTAATGTTGATAAAGGGAAACCCTGGTGATGTAGTGGATTATGTGCTGTGTCTGCTAACCAAAAGGTCAGCAGTTAAAATCTGCCAGGCATTCTTTGGAAACTCTGTGGGGCAGTCCTTCTCTGACCTATAGGGTTGCTATGAGTTGGAACTGACTTGACATCAGTGGGATTTTTTAATGTTGACATAAGGACCCTTGGCTTCCCAGTCATTAAGCATTCTGTTCCTATCCTGAGGGTGTGGGGTTCAAACCCATCAGCTGCTCTGAGGGAGAAAGAATGTGGCAGTCTGCCTTCATAAAAATTTGCTGTGGTGGTGGTGGTTAGGTGCCATCAAGTCAGTTCTGACGCATAGTGGTGCTAGGTACTACAGAATGAAACACTATCCTGTCCTGTGCCACATCCATAGTTATTGGCATGCCTTAGCCCATTGTTGCAGCCACTGTGTCAGTCCGCCTTGTTGAGGATCTTCCTCTTCTTCACTGACCTTCTGCTTTACCAAGCATGGTGTCCTTTTCCAGGAATTGAGACCTCCTGCCAATGTGTGAAAATCATGTAAGATGTAGTCGCAGCGTCCCTGCTTCTAAGGTGCACTCTGGCTGTACTTCTTCCAAGACACCTGTAGTCATTCTTTCTACAGTCAGTGGTATATTCAGTATTCTTCTTTAGAAAGTCTGTCTTTCTTATTCATTGTCCAGCTTTTGCATGCGTATGATACAGTTGAAAATACTATGGCTTGGGTCAGGCACACCTTAATCTTCAAAGTGATATCTTTGCTTTTGAACACTGTAAAGAGGGCTTTTGCAGCAGATTTTCCCAATGCAATGTAATGTGTCTTTTGATCTCTTGGCTGCTGCTTCCATGAGTGTTGGTTGTGGATCCAAAAAAAAAAATGAAATCCTTGACAGTCTCAATCTTTTCTCCATTTATCATGATGTTGCTTACTGGTTTAGTTGTGAGGATTATTGTTTTCTTGATGTTGAACTGTAGTACATACTGAAGTGTATGATCTTCGATCTTCATTGGTGTTTCAAATGCTCTTTATGTTCAGCAAGCAAGGTTGTATTGTTTATATAACACAGATTGTTAATGAGCCTTTCTCTAATCCCGATGCGTCATTCTGCTTTGTGTAGTCCAGGTCCTCAAATGATTTTGTTTGGTATACAGATTGAATAAATATGATGAAAGGATTCAACCCTGGCACATACCTTTCCTGACTTTAACCTCTACAGTGTCCTCTTGTTCTGTTTGAATGACTGTCTCTTGAACCATGTACAGATTTCTTATGAGCACAATTAAGTATTCTGGAATTCCCATTGTCTGCAGTGTTATCCATAATTTGTTATGAACCACTCAGTCGAATGACTTTGCATAGTCAACAAAACACAAGGAAACTTTCTTTTGATATTCTCTGCCTTCAGCAACAAACAAAAAAGTTTGCAGCCTTTGAAATCTTGTGAAACAGCTCATTTCTGTCCTGTGTGGTCTCTATAGTGCAAATTAACTTGATGGCAGAGGCTAAGTGCTGATCTTTTATTTGGTAAAGTCTGCCTGAAACTTTGAAACAGTATGAGCAATTTGCTCATTTCTACTCACGGAAATGCCCTTTACCTTCAGAAGGGCGAGAATTCTATCCCTCTTCACACCATACGAGCAGCAGCCTCTATTTTTGCATCCTCACTTATGACACGGCTGTGTTTGATGCTGCAGGCCATGGTGTTCTCCAGCATAATGTGTTCAGGATCCTCTAAATCTCTTCAAGGACCCTAGAATGCTTTTCGATGTGCGGGACTTCTCTCATCTCTTGCTAAACTCATGAGAGAGTCAGTTTTGGTTTTAGAAATCTCATCCTTTATCCTGCATATGGGCTTCAGAACATTTTGTGTTTGTGAGCTCACAAAACCAAAGTTAAAAATCTCTGACCCACTGCTTATGACTAAAGGATACACATTTAGTTAGGAAAAGCAGAAGCTCTATAAAGATGTCTGGTGGCTCAGGAACTGTGGATATCTAGTCAGTGTTATGTTTTCTTCTATGTGCAACTGCTGCACAATCACCTGGTGTGTATGTTCCACTAGCCTTCCAATAACTGGCCTCTGTCAGGCAGCTCACAGATGGAGTAACATTTACAACCTGCACATATTTTTTGTTTGACTCAGTTTTCTTGGTTCCCTGGAACTTGAAACTTATTACTAAAAATAGCCTCTGGCCATTTACTTATTAATTAGTTCAACTCTGTGATATACTTACTCCAGTTAATTAGCACCCCACCAGAAGGAGGCTGGTGAAATCTGCTAGGGGCTGGATTTCATGTAGAAAGTGTGCAAATGGTTGAAACTGTCACTTTGATTAGAATCACAAGGAGGTACACAGTTGAGATTAAACTGTACGTAGATATGAGAATATTTTTTATTTTGCTGAGACCAATTTCTGATAAATGACTTTGGAAAGAGAACCAGGGAATCTTCTATAGTTCCAAGAATCAGTTAAGAAATGGGGAGGAATGATCTTGCAATTCTCAGGTCATTGTGTCAAAATTATATAAATGTGTACATGATCATTTGGAAAAGGGCTTGCAAACTCTACCGTATAATTTTAAAGTGTGGTCAAATTGAGGTCCCGGTTTCCTCAGCTACTCCGATTCAGCTCTCGTGAATGCTCACATCATTCCTCTACCAAGGTAGCAGCCTATTAAAATTGAAACATAGCCACATAACTTATGATCTATTGAACTAAGTTGAAATCTCTGCTAGACAGGCAACTCTTAACTGCTCTTACATTGCTTTCCTTGTCTCTCCCATGGCTCAGAGAATTCAGCCTTTATTTATTTTAAAAAACCTCATTTTTCATCTTACTTTATTTGTAATACACAGTTCCTAGAAAGTCCATTTTGTTCCTCATTTAGAAAATGTGTCTGTCAATTTTTATGTATATAATACATACTGTGTATTCTCCCAAGTGTTATATTTAATAGAGAATCTTATATTCACAAATTCATATTCTAGTGGAATGAAATTAAGAGTTCCGAGGGATCTTGTCAAAACTAAAGGCTTGTGTTCATCAAAGAGCTTTTCTTCACAAAGTATGGAAACAGCCTATAGATTGGGGGGAAAAGTGGGAACCATCTATCTGATAAAAGTTTAATATGCCAAGTGCCGTAGAGTTGGATATATATTTTGGAAAACTATTATAACTTAACAGAAAGACAATCCAGTGAAACAAATGGGCAAAGGGTTTGAACTGACTTCTAACCAAAGAAGAAATATAAATTTGGTGCGTGAAAACAGGTGGGTGAACCTTGAAAACGTTAGGTTGAGTGAAATAAATCAGACACAAAGGGACAAATTTTCTGTGGTTTCACTTCTGTGAAGTATCTAGGCTAGGCAAAAGGGTGGAGGACAAAGTTCACTGGTGGTTACAAGGAGTGAGTGGCAAGGATGGGAAAAGGGGGACTCATTGTTTAGGGGATACCTGTCAAGATAATGACAATGGTTGAATAACATGATAAACAGTTAATGACACTGAATTGAACATGCGAAGACTATTGAAAAGGCAAACAATTTTTTTATATGTATATACACACACACATATATACTTACCATGATTATATTTATGTACATTTGAGTGTGTGTGTGTATCCAGGCAAGGTGATACCAAACCCAGTGCTGTTGAGTTGATTCTGACTCACAGTGACCCTATAGACCCTATAGAACAGAATAGAACTCCTCTGTACTTTCCAAGGAGCACCTGGTGGATTTGAACTGCTGACCTTTTGGTTAGCAGATGTAGCACTCACTGGCCACCGGTTAAGGTGATAAGAAAGGACAGTTACATGCCAGAAAGGAAAAAAGAAAACAAATGACTTTTCACTTGAGGATAGTATGCTTATTTTTAGAGCATAAAGAAGAAGTGTAAGTCTCATCAAAATGTATATTACTACTTGAATTTTTAAATTTTATAAAGTAAATTATACTTGTCTTGATTATACTCTACAGCACTTAATGTATAATGAATTCTGTATGGTAAATTTAGTATCTATAAACAGTCATTTAGATAGCTGGGCCCAAAGGTTATATTTTTGTGTAAACTACCTATATTGTTTGAATACATCATTAGAACTTACCACTGAATTGTCAGTTTTCCATGTTACATTGTGTAAGCCTGACCGTACAGTACTTTTGAAACCATTTCCATAAGGCATTTTATCCTATCTTCCTAGAATATGTTTGAGAAGATTTCCAGTTTTTACTATATTTTATTCTAAATGATAGACCTTCTTTTACATTTATTATTTATGAAAGTAGTTTACATTAAACATAGGGGATTTTGGATAAGTTAAAGATAACTGTTGTGATAAATGAAAAATCTCTTTTATGATTCTTACTACTTAACAACATATTCTTGAACTATATACTGGATTATCAGAAACAAATGAAATAGTTCTTATGAATACTTATTATAAAGAAATAGAAACTGAAGTATTCATGCTTGAGAAATCTGCTGTAATATTTCATGTGACTACTTCTAACAAGTATGGGAAAAACAGTGAAGTTATCTTGGGACTTGATGAAAGAACACAGAAATGACGAAGAGACTAATGTGGGTATACATGAAGGAGCCGAAGTTTAGCATAGTGACAGTCAGACGGGGACTGATTTGACTACCTTTTTTGTTCTGTTTAGAGAAAGGCGTGCTGCTAGAAGAAAGGGATGGTTTATGCAGCAGTCCTCAAACTGCCATCCCCATGTCCTTTTGGGAATCACTTAACATTTAAATGCTGTGCTTTCAATTCAGTGACACTTTTTAAGAAATTAATATGAGCGTATTCTGAATAATCCACTTGACCATAATATCAAGATGCTAGATGCTGTGCTTGTGTTTATGTTTGTGTTCAGATCTGTGTTGTAACATTAATTTTCTAGTCATTAAGCAAAGGGGGAGAGAGAATTCTTTAAGGATGTGTTTGAACAAAGCCAAGTGTTTTCAGAGCCCTAGGTAGCATAGTGGTTAAAGTGACTGACTGCTAATTGAAAGATCTGCTGTTCGAAACCACCAGTGCTCCAAGGGATAAAATTGTGGCAGACTGCGTCTGTTGAGATTTACAGTCTCGGGAAACCTATGGGGCACTCTGACTCAAAGTGGGCTCCACACCAGTGGATTGTTAGTGTCATGGGTTTCCATATAGCTGAAGGATCCACAGGAATTCTTTCGGGCTGTGAACTGAGGACCACTATTAGCTTCTAGAGGCCACTATATTCATTGGTTTGTGACCTCATTCTCCCATCTTTAAAACCAACAACAGCGGGTTGAGTATTATCTCTCTGATCTCCCCTTTGGCTTCCACTTTTAAGGGCATGTGATTGGATTGGAAATGCTCAAAAAAACCAGGATAATCTCTTATCGCCTGGTTCTTAACATTTCTGACATCTGTAAACTCCCTTTTTTAAGGTAGTATAGTCACAGGGTTCAAAGATTATGTCTTAGGCCCTGGACTTCTTTGTCGGGGGCCCTTATTATGCCTACACAGATTCTAAAAATTTCTCTGGAAAATCTCTGCTAGTTGAACACTCAAATAGACAACATAGCACCTCAAAGGTGAAACATTTTGGCTTTGTAAATGCATTGCAGTTTGAAGTGCAATTGGCATCCCTGTTTCCTGTTAGAGAGGAACAACTTAACTGTGCTCTCCGTGTTATATCAAGGGCTGGCTGAGCAGTTCCTGCTGTATAAGGAGAGACTGGGTGGAGAAGAGAACTGAGATCCAGCGAACAAAATAAAGAGGGCAAATGTTGTCAGGTATGCCCAAACTGTTCATAGCACCTGATTCTTTTTTCAGTGATCCTGTTCTAGGTATTCTTCCTTTCTCTCACCTTCAGTAAGTTTGAGGATAGTCGGGCATATCTTACAGCTCTGTGGATTAATTCTCTGAGGATCAATTCTAATTACCATACCTATTTTTATTTATTATTTTTTTTTGTAGTTAGTAGCCATTTCCTTTCATTTTGTTTTTCGCCAGATTGAAATGATACGAGGTTTTATCTTCACTGTATATTTGGAGGAAAAGCTGGTGACAATGTTTAAGTGCTAAGTCTGCTACCCAAAAAAAGCTGACAGTTCAAATCTGCCAGGTGCTCCTTGGAAACTCTATGAAGCAGTTCTATTCTGTCCTGTAGGGTCGCTATAAGTTGGAATTGACTCAACGGCAGTAGGTTTCATTTTTTTTTTGTTTTTTCTATATTTAGAATCATTTAATTGGGCTAAGAGTAAGGTTCGTTTCACTGTCTTTTTTGTGACAACGTAATTTCTAAGCCATGTATACACATGCACATATGCGGTCATAAACACAGTGCATGTGTGTGTATATGTGTGTGTGCGCGTGGGTATATGTGTGATATTTTTGAGCTGACTTAGTTTTCACCCTTTGTTTCTTTAGTATGCTTAGGTATTTTGTTAATAATTCTAAAATAATTAGAATTGCAATAATTGGTTGTATACTTTTTTAAATTCCTTTTGCATTTTGAGGGATTTTTCTGCTATACATCAAACACAGGTCCCCAAATTTCCTGTTGTATATGAATCAATTGACTTTATTTCCTCCTTCTTACATATATAAGACATAAGTGGTTATTTATATATTTTAAATGTTTAAAAAGTCCCTTTTGCAATTTTAGAAAAGGTAACCATATCGTATTAGTAATTTGCTAACTATAAACTTCACCGTGTTTCATCTTATTAATGCTTGATCAGTGACTTAAATCTATCTTTTTCTTGCCCTCATAATTTCAGTTCCCTCAGTATTGTGTCATACAGAGTTGTGGAAAATGGGATAATCCCCATTTTTTCATCCTAAAAGAAAGCATGTTCAGAATAGGCTTCCTGTTGTCAGAGAGCTCAGGCTTGATTTTCTCATGAGTGTACAATGGACTTATTAAGAGATGTTTTCCTGTTACAAGCAGTTTCCTTGCTATCTTCCCTGCTGATACCTTCTTCTTTTAAAAAGTCTAATTCAAAACTATATACTTTCAAAAAACTCCTCAAATTAGCTCTATCATTGTTAGATCACCTTTTTAAACCGTTTGATTAGTCATGTTATTTTCATAAAACATTTGGATCCTTTTATATAATGCTTTGTAAAATTCTTTAAGTATTATATTCTTAAAAATCGTAAACGTGAATCCCTCCCCTTTGCACACACCCATACATATTTGTTACGATAACCTGAGGATACACATTGTGGAAAACTCCTGTGCTGCTACTAAGTGAAGTGTTTCTACTGAAGGCAGATATATTACATTTGCCCTTAAGGTGAAGCATAGGTTTCATATTGACATGCTTTCCAGTGATTTGTTTTACAGTCCTTCTGGCCCTAATGGCACAGTTTTTTAAGAGATACAAGATTTACTTTTCAAAACTAGAGTTAACTTTCAGGTTTCTTGCAGGTGTATTTCAGTACCATCTCTGCATCTTGAAATTCTAGATTATGGAAATTTCACCAAACAGTGCTACTCATTTAGGTTATTTTTTAAAGTTGACTTGAAACAATAACGATTTGGGTCTTGTAGTATGAAAAGTATGGCTGATATCCCTGAGATTTTCATTGGCCTATTTTATTCAGAAGTTGATTCCCAGGTGCTTCTTCCCAGTGTTTGTCTGAAAGTTCTGCTGAAAACTGTGCTGGCATTTAAGATGCCAGCAGTATAGCTACCAGCATTGGGGCAACACGCAGGCACCACAGTACTGTAGACTTACAGAAGAGTGGGAAAAACAGCTAAGCAGTACATCCAAAGAGTGCTGTCAGAAATTCAAGCTGGATTCAGAAGAGGATGTAGAAGAGGGGTGTGGTTGCTGATGTCAGAGGGATCTTGGCTAAAATCAGAGAATACCACGTAAATGTCGATCAGTGTTTCACTGACTATGCAAAGGTGTTTGTCAATGTGGGTCATAACAAATTATGGGTAACTTTGCAAAGAAAGGGAGTTCCAAAACACTTAATTGTGCTCATGTGAAACCTGTACATACACCAAGAGACTTGTTTGAACAGAACAAGGGTTTAAAATCAGGAAAGCTGTGCCTTAGGTTTGTATCCTTTCACCACAGTTATTCAATCTGTATGCTGAGTAAATAATCCAAAAAGTAGGAATGAAGAAGAACTAGGCATCAGGATTGGAGGAAGACTCATTAACAACCTGCCTTGTGCAGATGACACAACCGTGCTTAGTGAAAGTGAAGAGGACTTGAAGCAATTGCAGATGAAGATCAAAGACTACAGCTTTCAGTGTGAAGTACACCTCAACATTAAAAAAAAAATTGTTTTTGGACCAATAAGTAACATTGTGATAAATGGAGAAAATATTGACATTGTCAGGAATTTCATTTACTTGGAACAACAATCAACACCCATGGAAGTAGCAGTGAAGAAGTTAAACAATGTATTGCATTGGGCAAATCTGCTGCAAAAGACCTCTTTAAAGCGTTAGAAAGCAAAGATGTCACCTTGAGGATCCCAGTGCACTTGACCAAAGCCATGGTGTTTTCAAGTGCCTCAGATGTGTGGAAAAGCTGGACAGTGAATAAGGAAGACAGAAGAATTGATGCCCTTGAGTTGTCAGTGAGTATTGAATATATGATGGACTTGCAGAAGAACGAACAAATCTATCTTGGAAGAATTACACCGAGAATGCTCCTTAGAAGCAAGAAGGGCAAGATTTTGTTTTATGTACTTTGGACATGTTGTCAAGGAAGACCAGTCCCTGTAGAAGGATGTTGTATTTGTCAAAGTAGAAGGTCACTGAAAAGAGGAAGACTGTCAGTAACAGAGAATGACACAGTGACTGCAACAGGAGGCTCAAACAGCAATGACTGTGTGATTGGTGCAGGACTAGGTGGTGCTTAATTTTCTTGTACATAGGTTTGCTGAGTGCTGGATCTGACTTGATAGCACCTAACAACAGCACAGTTCCTGCTTTGGGACTTTTTTGTGGAATTCTTGGTGGCTTAGTACACTAGAATCAATGCTTTTCACGTGAAGAAAATGATAACGTTGTTCGTGGTTGGTTCTAGTAATTAGAAGAACACCCAATAAGTAGTAGGCGTACAACATATTCAGTAACTTTAACTTGTTCAATGATTTATTAGACTAAAAATGTAATATCTGTCTGTAAGGTGCTAAGTTCAATAAATGGAGTTATTAACTCAATTTTATAATTGTATTCTTCAATTTCATTACAAATACCTAATTTTTATCTTCCTGTTTGGGCATACATTTTTAGTGATACCTGTATTTGTATTTTGCTCAATTTCTCTTATTCTGCTAATTATAACCTTTGCACTATGTATTTTGTTGATACCCTTTTTAGTGTATAAAGGAACATGAATATATCTTTCTGTAACTACTAACTTTTAAATATATAAAGTGACAGATTATTTTTTCCTTAATTTCTCTGAAACATTAATATAACCATTCATCCTTTTTTGGATTGGAATTACCTTATATGTTTTTGCCTTTCATCATTGAGCATTTTCTTTAAAAAGAAAGTGGATCTTCACATATTCTTCGTATATCATAAATTTCATGCATGTTAGTACCTGACTCGACGGCACTTGGCTTTTTTGGCAGTACAGATTCACATCCTTACCTTCGCTCCTGCATCACTGTATTTTTACTTTCTTACCTCTTTTATATTACCAGATACGGTGATTGCTTAGTAAATGTGTGAAAAAGTAGATGAGTGGTAGGGTTAGTGCGGAGGAGCAATCAAGGCATTCCTGCAAAGCTGGTCTATTATATACGTAAAACAAACAAACAGAACTCCTTTGCCATTGAGTCCATTCAGACTTAGAGTGACCCTGTAACTGCTAGGCAATCTTGGGAAAGTTTGGCTCTAGTTTTATATATATGTATCCAGATGTCCCTAACGCTATCCTGTCCTTTTGAGGAAATGACTGTGCATTATCAGAAAGAGGTGAATAAAGATCTTTAACTTAAGACCATAGGGATCCCTTTCTTAGAATATCTCAAGTAAGTCTTCCCTTGGCTTGCTGGTGGCTTATTTTGCATGGTGTTTTCTGTATAGTCTGTTTTTGTATATAATTTGAAGCAATAATTATGATTATAGGCTAGGCATCCTTCCTAATCCCTGCATTAGATTTCTTACTTTTACCTTCAGTATCAGTCAAGAGATACAATGCTTTCCAAAGTCTATATTGTTTATATAACTTTTGTGTGGCACTCATTCCATAAACTTCTTAGAATAAGAAGGCTCTAGTCAGATCAGTTGGCTAAGTTGGTCATCTGCCCCTGAAAAAATAAATAAATAAAAAAGACATTTCTGTTTATTCTGGACAATAAATACAGATAGTTAGTTGTGAATAGAGCTGGCTTATTGAATTCAGTGAGTAGCTGTATTTGGTCTTAATGTGTATCTGTCACAGTGCTTCTGAATTTGGGGCAGCTTTGTCCTCCAGGTAACATTGATGATGTATGGAGACAATTTTGGTTGTCAAAGCTATGGAAGTGCAACAGCCATGTGATATACTGAGGTCAAGGATGCTCACCAGCATCTTTGCATGGGATAGCCCCCACTCTCAACGAAGACTGTCCAGCCTGGAATGTCAGTAGTTCTGAATTGGAGAAACTCTCATCCGTCGTGTAAAACCAAGGACATTTTGATATGGTGATATGAATATGAAACTTGTGATATGTGCTGCTATAAAACTATGGTCATTCATGCTGCAATCAATATGATGCTTTTATCTTTGTCTCCCTAATTATTGAGCTTTCTTTTTTAAGAGATTGCTAACACTGTGAAAGAACCTACATCTCTTTCCTTTACAGTTGCCTTTCCTACTTTATTGGTGATTAGAGCAAGTAAGTCATGAGAAACTGAACGTTCTTAGTAAGAAGCAAGACAATGTATAAATATAAAGTATCATTACAAGTGAAAGCATTCACATCAATAGCTATTTATTGAGTACTTATCTGGTATGATTCTTCGGAGACTAAAAGTTGAATAATATCCCTTTGTATTCTGTGTGAAGAGACTTAAATTTAGAGAAACAGTGTGTAAGGTGTCTTGAGCACAGCTGTGTGACAGGGAGGGGTAAAGGCCCTGATCCATATGTCTTTTGTCTTCATTCCAACAAAGCATATCCACTGTCATCGTTAAAAGACATACCAAGAGTCTGTATAACCTGTTTGAAAAGAGGATTCAACTTCTAAGAAAACTAGTTGCAAAAACACTTACTGTTTTAATCCACCTGCTCTTTAACAGTTAAGGGGATGTTGACTTGTTTAAGATTGTATAGATAGAAAATAATTGAACTCTTACTGAAATTCAGTTCTACTCATTCCTTAGTATATTTCTTTCAGCATTATCACATTGAGTTTTTATGTCTGTTAGTGGTGTGGTGATCTGAGAGAGAGATTTGGTTTGTGTTTGTATTTAGAGTATGTATTAATTTTTATAGAAAACTTTCAGGTTTTGAATTTCTTATTATTGTCTTATACTTCAGGTTTTTGAAAAAACAGCATAAAATGGTACAGTTATTTACATGGACTCATAGGTTATCACTCTTATATTCCTTTTATTTTTCCCTTTTTCACTATCCATATACACATATATGCATTTGTGTATATACATACTAAGGTCTGACAATTAAGTTCAAGAATTCTTTCTGGGATGGCCATCAGAGCTGTTGTCGTATAACCCTTGATGTTCTGAATGTCATCAAAAGGTCTTCCTTTCAATATTTCCTCTATCTCCAGGCAAAGAAAAAAGTCACTGGGGCCACATCAGGTAAGTGAGGAGGGTGTTCTGATACAGTTATTTGTTTGGTGTCTAACAACTGCCTCACAGACAGCTATACAATTAAGTTCATGAACTTGCCACTGTGGCACTATGTGCAACGGCCATTCCAGAAGGAGTTCCAAAATTGCTTTGAAGGGTGGACTAGGCACTGGTGTCGGTGCATGGTTTCCTAAGGAGAGTACTTTGAAGGTGACCATAGTGATAATCAGCAATGAGGTGTGTAGCACTTAGAACAATTAAGTTCACAGACTTAATTGTCAGACTTCATTTGCAGATTTCACTGCAAAAATGACAATGAATTTTCTACTCATAAGTGATAATGTGTTTTTGATTGTGGATTGATTTGAATTCTCATTGTGTTATCTTTGTTAAAGCAAGAACAAAATAGTCATCCATTGTTAAGACCCTTTCCATCCTCAGTTTCTCCTACTGAGTCCAAATCTGTTTCTCAGAGCTTTATAATGGAAGGAAGCATTTTCGATTGGATGGAAATAGTTTTGTAAAATAAAGTGATTTTATAGTACTAGGACTGTGAAGGTGTTTAGGAGCTAATTTTATTCCTATCAGCATTGAATTAAATTATTCTCAACTTTGGACGTATTTGTGAAGGAATGAGAGTTAATACTCTCATTCTTATTTTTTCCTCACAATATTAGAGAATAAAAAATGAAGAATATGTATCTGGACCCTGACAATTAGAGATTTTATTTTCATTAAATGTCTACTGCCAAACTAATAAGAAACATATTGCTTCAAAATGTATTTGTTTTTTATATTTCACTTCTTTTATGGCTATTTCTTGTAAGTCATGTGAAACTATCATATCATATCATACAGTGGACCTGGGACTGCAGAGCAGGCTCTCTGCCGATGAACAATATTTAGCATGTATAACCCACAAAAAGTAAAATTATTCCTGCTTCATCATAAAGTAACAATTATAACTTAATGACATTTGATAATAAGGGTGAGAGAGAGAAAGTTAGAATACAGTATGCTTCCTGTCGGCTCTAGAAGAACGTGTTTGTGCCAAAGCCCACTCTTCTCCGGCTCAAGCAGTTAACTTCCCCCCATGAATGGTTGAATCTTTGAATCATCAGGAGCACATTTTCATCGTCATTGTTGTCAGGCATCATCAGTAGGACTAATAACAGCATGGAAGAGACATTTACGATGTGCCATGTGCCTTGCAAGTATTGTTTCATTTGCACAGTAACCTTCCTGGTTAGCTATGTTTTCCACTGAAGCTCTGAGAAGTAATTTCACTTAGGGTCACACCTCTGGTAACTGGCACCTGCGGCTGAGTTGTACTCGGTTTTCTCTGACTTCAGATTCTGTAACTGCGTACCACAGTTAACTACTGACTTCTTCATGAAAAGAACTGCTATAAATATGGAATTGGAGCCTCTGAAAAAATAGATACTGATGATATTTTGCAATACTAATAATGTCAAGGAATAACAAGGCACTGAAGAAAACTGGAGCCAGAGTGTGAGTAGGAAAAATAAGAGAAACTGATGTTTTTGACATCAGCCAAACTCAGCAAGACATTAGAATGATCTAGTGGAAGGATTATGGATAAATAAGGCAAGCATCAGCCTGAGGTTTTATGCTAATAGGCAGTGTCAGTATAAATTTTATAACTAAAATGCCTGCTTGAGGTACGACCCACATTTGTAAATCTTACAGGCAATGCTAACAGTATTTAACTGATATCTGGAAGAATATAAATAAAAGATCTACCTAACTGCTGTGATTCAGACATACCTAATATGAAATATGAGAATTTTAGTTATATTGAGAAAAATGGAATGATAATCCAGAAAAATGGATAGCCTCATGTGCATTTCTTTTGCATTGATGGGACTTTTTCTACATACAGCAAAATCAGTGGAAGCCAGAACCTGTGCAAGGCACAAACCTGTCAGAAAAGGAAAACTCAAATATTTTTTATTAAAATGAGCACTAGAAAAGTTTTAAGATTAAGTCAAAACCTCATTGCCAATGAGTCAGTTCTGACTTATAATGACTTACAGAGCAGAGTAGAATTGCCCCATAGGGTTTGCAAGGCGTGCTCTGTTTAGAAGCAGGTTACCACATCTTTCTCCTTAAGAGAGGCTGATAGATTTGAACCTCCAACCTTTCAACTAGCAGCCAAGCGCTAAGCTACTCTACCATGAGGGCTCCTTGTAATAAGACCTTATCCTGCCCCAAATGGAAAATTTGAGCAGCCTGGAAAAACAAAGCAGTCACATGGAGCTCCTGATCTCACAGACTGTGAGGTACTGAGCCATAAGCTTCATGACATGTTTATTTTGTTTTACTTAACTTGCACCAGATATAAGTTTACAAAGCAAATGAGTTTCTCATTCCAAACTTTATACACAGATTGTTTCATGACAACAGTTGCAATCCCTACAATATGTCACCACTTGACCCTTTTCTACCTCAGATTTCTTGTTTCCTTTATTTCACAAATTCTTTCTTCCGTTGTTGAAATTCTGCTCTATCCTTCCATTAAATTATCTATTTTTGATATTTTGTTACTCTGGATTTCTAGTTGTTGTTTTTGTATCATTTCTAATTGCCTATTTAGTTTGACATTTTTTTTTTAATTGTATTGTCTTCCTGAATTCTTTAGGGTTTAATCTGTGTTTTCCTTGATTTTTGTCGGTATTTTACTTGATCGATTTGAGGACCCTATCTGTGAGTCTTTTGAATTTCTTTTCAGGCAGTACCATTACCTTATCTTTTTCAGGAACATTTTCTGTCTCTTTATTTTAATCGTTTGGTTACACTGTCTTGCCTTGTTTTTAATGTGATTGGTATTGTCTGCTGTCTCTGGGCATTAAGGTGTTATTTATGATTTTTTTTTCTTTTGGTTTATCAGTGTGTGTAGTTGAGTTTGCGTTAGTGATTGCTTGTCTGGTAGCACAGTCATGTTCCCTTGTTGACCACGTTGGAGGGGCAATAGCAGTCAATGTGAGCCCTTATTGCTGTTCACTGTACATGTGAGAGAGCTCAGGATGTGTTGGTCAGGCGTTATTTGACAGTATGGGAATGCTCACTGCTGCATGCCAGACAGGCAGGTGACAGACAAGGAACAGTGTGAACAGTTGACTGAGAAAACACATGTACCCCCCTCAGCAGAAGGAAGGGTGTGTTGCCTGCTTGGAGGTATACAGGTGCTCTCTTTGATGGGGGGGCCTGGGCTGGTGTCTGGGGGCCCTGTAGGCACTCTCTCTAGTGGAGGAGGGTGGCATGGGCTGCGGGGAGCATGCAGGCACTCCCTCCAGAGGGATACAAGTTTGCTCAGTGGCCAGCTGTCTCTTAGGTACTTTCTCTGATAGGGGTGGTATGGGTCGGGTAACCAGGGACCCAACAAGTGCTTTCTCTGGTGGAGGAGGGGCAGAGCCAACTGCTATGGGCATGCAAGTGTATTCTCAGTGGTGGATGAGGGTCAGGAGGTGGCTGGTGATGAGGACAGAGAGAAAAGAAAAACAAGCTTTTTTTAAAAAAGACTGTTGATTGCTCCATGGCCTGTCCAGCCAATCAGATGCAGCCTCTGGAATGTTGGCCTGTCTCTGACTCCTGACTTCCTCCCAGCTCTGTGTATACTGAGATCTGTGACACTCTCATCCTCCTTCCTGTACTTTCTCTTCATAACTCCAGTTTATGTCCTGTTCACCTTGCTTCACTCTGGGTGTGCTGACACAATCTCTCTGTCTCCTGTCGGGAGTTCTGTTAGGTTGTCTTCCTGTTTTCCGAAGTCCGGGTTGCTGCTGGCTTTATCTCAGAATGGCCCCACTGTGCTAGGCCATCTGGCAGGGCATCTCCCGCTGGAACTTTCCCCATTCACTCTGCCTTTCTGTTCCTCCTCCATCTCGTAGTGTTTGATCTAATTCTATCCCTTTCCTTTGATGCTCAGCATTCTGGGGTTGTCATCTGTATCTGTTTCACTTGTGTCAAGGGGATTTGCTGTAGAGGGATGGCATGGTACATCTGAGAGACCACCTTCTTGAGTCACCTCCTCATGACCTATTTCTTATGGCATTCTTGAGAAATTCTAGTAAATGGCAACTGCTGTCTTAAATAGCAAGTCAGATATAATTGTTGTTTCACATCAACTAACACTGTGAGATCAGCTTTAAATTTTGTGTGGAAAGTCTATTGTAAAATATATAGATTATTTAACGTTTATATTTACTTGGATTATTTAAAATCAAAGATATTCCCAGTTTACGTTCTGGTACTCCATGACCAAGTTACTCTGGTGGAACAATAGTTAAATGCTCATCTCTTAACTAGATGGTTGCTGCTTCAGACCCATTCAGAGCTGTGAGATAAAGACCCGGCCATCTGTTCCCTTAAAGATTATAGCCTAGGAAACACTGTAAGGCTGTGCTACTCTGTCATGAGGTATTGCTATGAGTCAAAATTGACTCCATGGCACCACCAATAACTCCATGAATTTTTCCTGAGTCAGCTGTAAACACACATTATTGATTTTAATTACATTATAAAATCTGTTTCTTCACTGGCTGTCATCATTAATCTACCCATGTTGCCATTATGACATTCAGAAATGAAAATTAGTAATTTGAGCCCTTTCTAGTTTCAAAAAAGTTGCAAATATTAGTGTTACATTTTTAACAGGTGTTCGTATTCTAAACTCATTTATTTTTTCATTCAATAAATGTGTATTCCTTATAATCTAGTATAAAGCTTTGTGTTGCATGCTTCCATTTTTAATATGGTTGCACAGAGCAAGGTAAAGGTTAATTTATCTCAGAATTAAGAACATGAGATTAATGGATGTATTACATCCATGTGGAACTGTACAGATTACAAACGGCTTCATTCTTTTAACCCTTTTCAAAGTTGAATATATTTAGGGATCATGAATCCCTTAAGGGTTTTATTAAATGCAGATTCTGATTTAGTTAAGCCTGAACCCTGGTCTGAGGTTCTGTATGCCTTCCAAGGTCACAAGTAATGCCAGTCATTCAGATTCACTTTCAGTTGTTGTTACTTCTGTTTGGTGCTGTCAGGTCGGTTTTGGACTCATGGTGGCCCCATTTGACACAGCTGAACTGCTTCACGGGGTTTTCTAGGCTGTAATCTTTAGGGAAGCAGATCTTCAGGTCTTTCTCTCTCAGAGCTGCTGCTGAGTTTGAACAGCCAACCTTTGGGTTAGCTGCTGAATGTTTAACCGTAGTGCCAATCATCAGACATTTTTCTTACTAGTTCCTCCCCATTGCAGGTATGGAAACTGAAGTTAGAGAGGTTGGATGACCAACTGGGAGTCACATTATGGGAGCCGGAGTAGTGTAATTATTCGATCCAGTTCAATGCCCTTTTCATCTCAACATTATTTCAGTGCAAAGTAATGTCTCCGGAGAATCCTTCTAATAAGAGCTAAGAGCAAAACTAATGCAATAAATAAATAAATGACCTAATGCAAACAAATAATTTAAAAATCTGTAAAATGAGAGAGGTGATTTTTTTTTTTTATTTTTCTCAAGATTTCCAGAATACTGCCTAAGAAATTTATTCCTTAACAGAAATTCAGTTGATATATGGATGACCATGTTTTCTTACCTCAACACAATTTCAGTGGAACTTGAAGAAAAATTAGTGTTTTTTTAATCTAAAAAAAACGATTCGCCTTTAAAATACTGGTATCTTTTGATTCATTAAAGACCTTACAGTAATTTTCCCAGCTCCCTCTGATGAAATATTCTTTTTTTTGTTAAGACTGAGTGAAAATGTACATTCCCATATAAATTCACATGCTCACCTGTATGCAGCTCCCAATGCTCTCCCTGCCCAGTGACAGCACACCCCTCCTCTCTGCTCCATATGTGTCCTATCCTCCCAACAGTCTCCTGTCCCCTTCTCTCTACCCACTCCCATTCCTCCAGCAAGAGTTCAGTAGGATGACATCCTATAGACACATAGAACCATAAAACTCCGACAAGATACAGTCACTCTGCGTCACCCAAGTCCAATTGATTGCTGTCGAAAAAGTTGACCTTCATTATGATTTATTGACAGGAGCAGCATCAGGGCCAGGGTCTGTGCTCTCAGGGGAACTCCAAAGCACCTGAACCATCAACTGTGGTCTTTTATTGAAGATCTCAGGGTGCACCCCTATTTATTCTCTTGTTGCCAGTGAGACTCCACTTTGTGAGCTCCGTGGTGGCTATCACTGGTGGTGGCCAGGCACCATCTGGTTCTTCAAGTCATGAGTCAATGTAGAGACCCACTCACATGGGTCCTCTGTCTTCTGGGTTCTCTTTTCCCCATGTCGTTCTTGTCCTTGGTGGTCATCCATTCTTGTTGAGTTGGGACTATTTACTGTACCCTCAGATGGCAGCTTGGCAGCTTTTAAGACCCCAGATGCCACTGACCCATGAGGAATGTTGAGAGTACTCATAAGCAAAATGCTATCTGTGCCAGTTGGCCTTGATTTCTCCTAAGAGCATGGTCTCTGGCCCCCAGTTACTCTGTCCTTGCAATGTTGGGTTAAGATGAGAGGAGTACTCAAATTGTGTTGAAGTCCAGTTATTATTGATCTTCTTTCTAATGTGTGCTGTCACCAATTTCACCCAACCAAATTTCTATTAGCTATCTAATCTAAACCCTACCTCCCTCACTTTCCATCCCTCCCCACCCTTGGCAACTTCAGAGTCTTTTCTTCTATACATGAGTCTGTTTTCAAGTTCTTATCGTAGGAGTCTCATACAATGTTTCTTCTTTTGTCACAACTTTCGCTCAGCATAATGTCCTCCAGTTGAAACCAGGTTAAGAGATGTTTTCTGCAATCATCATTGTTCTTTATCATTGCACAGTGTTCCATTGAGTATATATACCGTAGTTTACCTATCCATTCCTCTGTCGTTGAACATCTGGGTTGATTCCATCTTTTCGCTATTGTGGACTGTGCTGCGATGAACAATCGTGTGCATGTATCAGTTGATGTGAATGGCCTTGATTCTGTAGAATATATTCCAAGCAGATGAATTACTGGGTCAAATGGTATATCCATATCCATTTTTTTTTTAAGGGAGCGCCAGATTGCTTTCCAAAGAGGCTGCACCATTTTGCAATGGCACAGACAGTGTAGGAGAGTTCCAGTCTCCCCACAGCTTCTCCAACATTTGTTGTTTTGCGTTTTTTGGATCATGGCGAAACTTGTTGGGGTGAGATGTTATCTCATTGTTGTTCTGACTTAAATTTCTTTATTAGCTGATGATCGTGAACATGTCCGCATGTGTTATTTTGGCTGCCTCGATCTCCTCTTTAGAGAAGTGTCTGTCCATCTCCTTTGCCCATTACTTAAGTAGATGATTTATCTTTTTCATCTTGATATTTTGTAATACCTTATAGATTGTGGAGATCAGGTGTCAGTCTGACATAGAGTTACCAAATATTTTTTTTTTCCCATTCTGTAGGTGGCCTTTCAATTCTAGTAATAAAGTCTTTGGATGAGCAAAAGTGATTGATTCTTAACAGTTCCCATTTATCTATTTTCTCTTCTGATGATTGTGGCTTGTTTGACAGATTTTGAAGTCTGTCTACATTGTGTATTAAACCTTCCATTGTTATGCCTACTTTCTCTTGCATGAGATTTATCATTTTAGATTTGATATTTAGGTCTTTCATCCAGTTTGAGTTGGTTTTATATAAGGTGTAAGATATGGGTCTTGTTTCAATTTATTGCAGATGGATATCCAATTTTGCCAGCACCATTTGTTGAAAAGATTGTTTTTACACCGTTTTAATGTCTTAGGGCCTTTGTCAAATATCAACTGTTCATAGGCAGATGATGTCATTTCTAGAATCTCGATTCTGTTCCACTGATCTATCTGTCTGTTTTTGTACCAGTACCAGGCTATTTTGACTACTGTGGCAGTGTAATATGTTCTAAGGTCGGGTAATGAGAGGCCTCCCAGTGTGTTCTTCTTCTTTAGTAATGCTTTACTTATCTGGGATTTCTTCTCTTTCCAGACAAAGTTGGTAATTTGTTCCTCCATTTCATTAAAAAAATGTTACTGGAACTTGTATCAGGATTGCATTATATAAATAGATTGCTTGGGGTAAAATAGACATTTTCACAATTTTAAGTTTTCCAATCCATGAGCATGGCAGATTTCTCCATTTACGTAAGTCTCTCTTAGTTTCTTATATTAAGGGTGTGTAAGTCCCTTTGTAAAGTTCTGTTATTTCTCTGGTTAAATATATTTCTAGGTACTTTATCTTGTTAGGGGCTATGATAAATGGTATTGACTTGGTGATTTCTTCCTTAATAATCTTGTTGTTGGTATAAAGGAATCCTACTGATTTACTTATGTTTATCTTGTATCCTGAGACTTTGCCGAAGTCTTCTATCAGCTTGAGTAGTTTCCTTATGGATTCTTTGGGATTCTCTGCATATGCAGTCATATCTGCAAATAGGGAGAGTTTTAGTTCTTCTTTGCCAATGCAGATGCCCTTTATTTCTTGGTCTTGTCTAATTGCTCTGGCTAGAATTTCTAGTACAATGTTGAATAGGAGACATGAGAGTGGGCATCCTTGTCTAGTTCCTGTTCTCAAGGGAAACTGTTTCAGTCTATCTCTACTCAGGATGATGTAGGCAGTTGGCTTTGTATAAGTAGCCCCTATTGCACTGAGGAATTGGCCGTCGATTCCTATTTTGCTGCAAATTTTTAGCATGAATGGATATTGGACTTTATCAGATGCCTTTTATTCATCAGTAGACAAGATCAGGTGGTTCTTGTCTTTTGTGATATTTGTGTGGTTGATCACATTAATTGTTTTTCTGATGTTGAACCAGCCTTGCATCCCTGATATGAATCCAGCTTGGTCATGATGGATTATTTTTTGGATATGTTGTTCTATTCTATTGGCAAGAATTTTATTGAAGATTTTTGCACCTAGATTCATGACTGATATTGGTTTGTAGTTCTCCTTTTTGGTTGGGTCTGTCTCTGGCTTTGGTATCAGGGTTATGCTGCCTTCCTAGAATGAATTTGGGAGTATTCCATCTCTTTCTATACTGTGAAATCATCTTAGTAGTATTGGAGATAATTCTTCTCTAAAAGCTTAGTAAAATTCTGAGGTGAAGCCATCTGGGTCCAGGCTTTTATTGGTGGGCAGTGTTTCTTTTCTGAGTTTTTTAATCCCTTCCTTTGTGATGGGTTTATTAAGTTGTTCTGCTTCACCTTGTGATAATTTGGGTAGGTGATATGAGTCAAGGAATTTGCCCATTTCCTCTAGGTTTTCAAATTTGTTAATAAAGTCTTTCATAGTATTCAGCTATGATATTTTTGATTTCTGTTCGAGCTGTGGTGACAACTCCCCTCTCATTGCTTATTTGGGTTGTTTCCTTTCCTGTTTTTCTTTAGCAAGTTTAGCCAATGGTTTATCAATTTTGTTGATCTTTTCAAAAAACCAGCTTTTGGTCTTTTCAGTTGTTTCAATTGTTCTTCTGTTCTCTAATTCATTTAGTTCTGTTCTAATCTTTATGATCTGTTTCCTTCTGGTGCCTGAGGGGTCCTCTGTTGTTCTCTTTCTTGTTCAAGCTGTAGGATCAGTTCTTTGATTTGGTTTCTTTGTTCCTTCCAGATATGTGCATTTATGGAGATAAACTGAACTCTGAGCACTGCTTTGGCTGTATCCCATAGGTTCTGGTAAGAAGTGTTTTCGTTCTCTTTGAAATCCATAAGTTTCTTTATTTCATCCTTGATTTCTTCTATAACCCATGATTTTTGGAGCAAGGTTTTGTTCTGTTTCCATCAGTTGCATTTTCTATCTATGTTTTTTCTACTATTGATTTCGACTTTTATGGCTTATGATCTGAGAAGATGCTTTGCATTAATTCAGTGGTATGGATTTTGTTGAGAATTGCTTTATGTCCTAACACATGGTCTATTCTAGAGAATGTTCCATGTGCACTGGGGAAGAAGGTGCAGTTGTCTGCTGAAGGATAGAAAGTTCTGTATATGTCGATGAGGTCTAGTTGGTTAATTGAGGCAATAAGGTCTTCTGTGTCTTTATTGAGCTTTCTTCTAGACAATCTGTCCCATGTTGAGAGTGGAGTGTTGCAGTACCCTACTATTATTGTGGAGTGATCTATCTCCTTTTTGAGTGTAGTCAGTGCTTCTTTGACATCTTTAGGTGCTCTAATATTAGGTGTATAAATGTTTAATATTGTTAAGTGCTGCTTGTGTATTGGACCTTTCAGCAATAAATAGTGGCCATCTTTGTCCATGATGGTGAATTCTACATTAAAATTGATTTTATCTGAGATCAGAATTGCCACATCTGCTCTTCTTTGTTCATTGTTAGCTTGATATATTTTCTTCCATCCTTTAATTTTCAGTTTGTTCCTATCTTTAAGTCTAAGGTGAGTTTCTTGTAGGCAACATATAGATGGATCATGTCTGTTGATCCAAGATGTCACTCAATGTCTCTTTACTGGAACATTCAATCCATTCACGTTCAATGTAATTATTGATAGGTATGTGTTCAGTGCTGCCATTATGTTATGTTTATGTTTGTGTTGATGTTTTCTCTGTTGTTCTTATTAATCTGTTCTGTGACCTTCTTCTTTGTGAGTTGATTTTTCACCCTTTCCAGGGTTGGTTTTGTGGAGTTAGGACTCCTATATTACATTTTTTGATATGGTATGTTGCTTCTTTATTGTTCCTTGTGGCTTCCCCTTTGATCCCCCTTAATAAACTATATATAAACCCAATTTTGATTGCTACAAGTCTTGTCAACTTCCTCTCCATCTGGAAGGATTATAATGACTGTAGCACATCCCTGTTTTTAATATGATGATATCATAGATTACATGATATGATCACTAGATCATTCCTTTCACTATTATAGCTTTGATTGTGTTTGGAGCCTTCCCTTGAGTAGGATTCTGGGTAATGTGTCCTTCTAAAATATAAAGTTAGCAGATTTGTTCTTCTAAGCCAAGAGATTGTTTCAGTATTTCTTGTAGCTTTGGTTTGGTTTTTACAAAGTCTCTGAGTGTCTGTTTATCTGTGAATGTGTTAATTTCATTTTCATGTTTGAAAGATAGTTTTGCAGGATATATAATTCTGGGTTGGAAGTGCTTTTCACCTTCAAGGCTTTGAATGTGTCATGCCACTGTCTCCATGCCAGCATGGTTTCTGCTGAGAAATCTGACAAGAGCCTACAGGCTTTCCTTCTGAATGTCAGCTTTGCTTTGAGTCTTGCTGCCTTTAAGAGTTTCTGCTTATGTTTCATTTTGTTAAGCTTGATTGTAGTATGTCTTGGAGTCTTTCTATTGAGATCTATATTGAGTGGTGTTCAATACGTATCTTGGATATCTATATTCTCTTCTTTCTTAATTTCTGGGAAGTTTCTGTCAGCAACTCAGCTACAATGCTCTCTGTGTTCTCAGGTGTCTCGCCCTGTTCAGGAACTCCAATTAATCATAGATTGTTCTTCTTAATAGAGTCCCACATGCTTCTTACTGATTCTTCATTTTTCTTGTTTCTTTTTTCTAATTTCTCCTCGTAGATGCTGGAGTCAGTAGCTCTGTCTTACAAATCAGAAATTCTCTTCTCCATTTTTTCCATTCTATTTTCTTGGCTTTGAATTCAAGTTTCTATGTCTTTGATTTTGTTCTTGATCTGTTGGATTTCTGAGTATTGATGTTCCATCAGATCGAACAACTTGCTTTATTTTTCATTTTGCTCTGCTGCATTTTGTATAAGGCTGGCTAGGAAGTCTCTCTATATAATCCTTTTGTATTTACCCTCTGATATTTTCAGAAAAGCTAGGAAGTTCTGAGGTGGTTTGTTTTGGGTGCCTTCTGATGCCAGGGGTGATTTCTGGGTTACTGTCTTCTCCAACTTTTGTTGCTCTTTGGGCTTCATGTGGGTCAGTGGAGGCTGGGAGAGATCCTGTGAAGATGGACCACAGTTGTTTCTCTAGACTGTCTTAAAATGAGAAGTAAAAAGTATGTGACAACTTCCAAAATCCATCAGGTTTTCAGGTGTATACATCCCTCTTCCCAGCTGGCAAAGTAAGCACCTCTATATTGAACCCCAGATGTTATAAACTAGCTCAAAACACAGAAAGGCTTCTTGCCTGCTGGCCTCTGCTGTCAGCAATACTGTGTAGAATTCTACTTTTGTGCTGGGAAAGCAGTCTTTTCTGGGTAGGCACTTCCTCCTAGCCCAAGAATTAGGTGCAGCTTAGGCTTCTGTATAGATGGCTCCACCTCCTAGCAAAACAGGATGGTGTCCCCCACAAGCTTGCCAGCCTGCCAGGCCCAGGCTTCCAGCAGAAAGAGGGGCCAAGAGTGTCAAATTGCCCATACTCCACAGCCTCTGTCCCTGGGGCCTCTGTCCCTGTGGTCTTTTGCACACTGTGAAAAAGACCACCTCTCTGCTGGAAAAGCACTCTCTTCCCGGCAGGTGCCACCTCCCAGCCTAGGAACCAAGTCTGGCTGGGGCCTCTGCCTGGGCTTCTCCATTTCCTGGTGGATCAAGATGGCATCCCACACAAGCATGTCTGTATGGCTACCACGTGGTGGAGGCAGAAAGACAGACCAGAGAAGCCGAGGTGTATAGAGTCCAAAGCCAGGCTCTCAGAACCTGGTAATTATGCTTGCCGGTCCCACCAACAATGTGTCCGAGACCAGCAGCTAGTCAAGTCCCAGCTCTGCCCACCAGCCAAGAAAGAGGAAACAGAAATCAAAAATGGTGATTTACTTTCAGTATATGCAAGCCTCTGCTCACGGAGAGTGGGGTCAGTGAAAGAGAGGAGGCTTTGCATTCAGTGGTATGAAGTCCAAGTTAACAGCCCTATGCTGCATCTCAGGGCTTACTAGATGTCCAGAAGACTCCATTTAATTATCATTTCAGGTCTTGGTTTCCAGAGGGATGTAGGGAGACATGTGTTTAGTCTGCCATCTTGACTGCCCCCTTCCCCCAAAATGTTCTTAAACGAATGTTATACTTCTTATGGTGTGTAATCATGACCTCACAATTACGGAGACTGTCTTAGTTTCTTTATTGTTGTAAGAGAACTACCACAAGTTGGTGGCTTTAACCAACAGAAATTTATTTTCCCATAGTTTGGGAGGCTAGAAGGCTGGATTTAGGCTCCAGGTAAAGGCTTTCTGTCTGCTTCAAGAGAAAATCCTTGTCACAGCTTGTCTGACCCTGATATGCCTGGGTTCCTTAGAGATCCTGCTATGGCATCTGTCTTTCCCCAATTTGTGCATTCCTCTCTGCACTTAATCTGATCTGGTTAGCTCTAAGATACAACCTAAAATGATTTACAGCCTCATTAACATAATAAAGAAACAGCATATCCCTGAATAGCATTACACCCACGTGTCCTGGAAACCCTGGAGGTGTTAAGAGCTATGGCTGCTAACTAAAAGATCAACCGTTTGAATCTACCAGGTCCCCTTGGAAACTCTTAAAGGGCAATCCTAATCTGTTCACTATGAGCAGAAAGGACTTGATGGCAGTGGGTTTGGTTTGGGCTTAGTATAACAGTTAGGATTCAAATACATATTTTGGGGGAGCCTAATTCATTCTGAGGGCATTACAAGAGAAGTTTTGGTCTGTTATTATATAGATGGGAAAACAAAAGTCTTAGGGAGGCAAGTGACTTGTACAACACATCAGCTAACTAGTGATTCAGCAGGGCCTAGAACTCTGTTCTCCAGATGCTTTTTGATCCTCTCAGCTGCCGTTGAATGATTGGCAAACTCAGTCTCCAAAGATACTTAGTAATCAAAAAAATCTTGGAGCATTCTAAAGGTTAGTGGATTTTCCAAAGTAATCTGTTGTACTTAAGATCTGGGTCAATCAAAGCTAAAACCATTTCCCCGGCTCAGTTCAGCCACATTTATTATGTGTTCAAGCTTAAAAGTGACTGTATGGATGGCTCTGAAGATTTAGTAGCCTAATTCTCATGGTCTTTCCTAGTACAGAGTAGATAATAGTTTGTGTTCTAAGTGGAGATTCAGCTAAAATTATTTTTATTGAATATTTACTGTGTCCTTGGATTGTGTAAGCAGTTAATGTGCACAGCTATTAATTGAAAGGTTGGAGGTTGTAGTCCACCTAGGGGTGCCTTGAAGAAAGACCTGGTGTCTACTTCCAGTAATTCAGCCACTGGAAACTCTGGGGAGCACAGTTTTAATCTGACATATGTGACATTGCCATGAGTCAAAATCAACTCATGGGCAACTGGTTCTACATGTAGAGAGTGAAAGTTGTTTTAAGCCAAGAGAAGATACATGTGTTAGAGCCGGATAGATTATAATTGTCAACAGTGAATATTTATTTAGCAATGGTGTGGTTTACATTTGTGTTGCTGCATTGTATATAGTGGCTTATACAGGTAAAAATCATAGTTATATGTTTGTACTTGAAAGAATTTGAATTTATTTATAGACCATCTAAATATTAGTAAAAATAT
The DNA here is from genome assembly GCA_028571685.1 of Heterohyrax brucei. Classification (NCBI taxonomy): domain Eukaryota; kingdom Metazoa; phylum Chordata; class Mammalia; order Hyracoidea; family Procaviidae; genus Heterohyrax; species Heterohyrax brucei. The sequence goes on from CM053143.1 coordinate 147,696,829, forward strand.
GTAAAAAAATAGTACTTGATATAAGGTAGAGGCATATCTTAATTATAATAATATCCTTGAGTAGACGTATAAATTCTGAATATGCTTTGGAAATTAATATTTTACAATTTTAACATTGCTTATGGTTTATTTTATAAACTGCTTTAAAAACTGTATCTAACACAAAGTACGAAAAAGAAACCCAGATTTGTTGCCACCAAGTTGATTTTCTGACTCACAGCGACCCTATAGGTAAGAGTAGAACTGCCCCATAGAATTTCCAAGGAGCATCTGGTGGACTCAAACTGCCCACCTTTTGATTGGCATCTGTAGCACTTCAGCACTACAATACACAAAGTAAGTGCTTAGTAAATGATAGCTCTTTTTAATGATCCATTACATCTCTACAACTCTGCCAACTAGAGACTACTTATTTTCATCTGTATTCAACAGAGAAGGCTTTGAAGCATAAAATCAAACTAAACTCATTGTCTTTGAGTTGATTCTGACTCATAGAAACTCTATAGGGCAGAGTGAAGCTGCTTCATTCGGTTTCTTAGTATCACCTGGTAGATTGGAACTGCAAACTCTGGAATTTCCGCTGAGGCATGGAGATGCTCAATAACTTGCTCACAGTCACACAGTTAGTAGAGAAGCTGATATATGAATCCAGAAACTTATCTCCAGAGCCTGGGTATTCCCAATTCCTACATTCTGTAAGCATTTAAATAAAAGAACAATAATAATAATAAAAATAATGATAGGTGACTTTACTTCAGGGTCCTATGTTTTCTCTGAGTCTTGATTATTTTAATATACCCTTAAGGTTTTCTCTTAGTTCCAATATTTATAAAATCTCTTGCAACTAGAACTGCTGTGGGGAACATTATGCAAACATTGTTTATTATCATGTGTATCATATTAAGAACTATTTCATTTGCCAGAAAGTGTAAAACACAGAACTACAGTTATAAGGAAACAGAGATGGTAGGGCTGAAGTTAACGTGTTTAATACCTATTTGAAAAAGATTCCTAGATTAATGTGTATGAAAAACTGACATATCAAACCTAACTTAATTTTTCTTCAGATAAGTTATCTGAACTGTGGGAAGTAAATTATAGCAAAAAATGTTTTCTTCCTATGGTATTTGAACCTTCTTACTATAAAACTAAAGTCTCTTGACCTCTGACTTTTTACGCTTCACTTGTTTGAACTGCGTTTTTATTTTCTCACAAATTAAAAACCATATCTTTCAGCAGAGAGCCCATTAGATGAACAAATCTTCCTTGAAAATGTTCTGAAACAGGCTTCATTTTCATCCTTGTGTAATTTTATTTCCAAACTGAGAGCCAACTGGAGCATGTCAGAAACAGCTGATGAGTAGATGAAGTAATGCCTTCTTACATAACAAGATAGGTTTTCTCATTTGGAAGATTAAAGAGACAAAGAAGACACGGTGGCTAATTTCACTGTCAGAATACCTGTTACTCAGACATGAGAACCTTTCTGGAAGACAGCTTGCCTGCAAGTTCTCATGTACTAGAAAGAGAGGAGCATCAGTTGTGTTCATACATGCTCAGGAACATGGAGGGAGAGAGAGCTAACTGGGCAGACAACTAAGGCAGAAAGCAGAGGAAGAAATATACAACTTGTTTGAACAAGAAAATGTGAGCCAAAATGTAAAAAATAAAATGGTGCTTAAGCTTAAAATGTTTTAGGCAAATGTGATGCTAACTGGAGAAAATGATCTTGGTAATTCAGGGCCCACAGCCTGTAGGTAATAAAATATGTGGGACTAGATTTGAGGTTATCATTGTTATTATTATTGATGACTTCTACTAATTACTTTCACTAAATCAAACAGCTTTAGCAACAATTTTAAATTTGTGGAGGCTAATGGCACATGGCATAGAATGAAATCCTAGCTTTGAGTAAAAATTCACCTAGACACTGTAAGCAGCTACCAAATATATGTATGCAGTCCCTCTCACAGACACAGACACACACACACACACACACACACACACAGTGTTACATACTTCATGCTTAATCACATTGTGGTGAGTGCTATGCTATTACTCATAGAGATGAAAATGGCCTGGAGTAGGAAACAGTGTTAGTCTCATTCCATGTAGAAGATACTCAGTCTATTTAATGAATAAAAAACACTGTATTTTTTTAAAAGTACAAAATGTTGAACATAATAGAAGAAGCAGTGGTATATGTTGTTTTGGGTTGCCATTAAGTTGATTCTGATCCATGTAGACCCCATGTATATAGACTAGAGTTGCTACATAGGGTTTTCAAGGCTACGACCTTTTAGTAGCGGATTACTAGGATTATCTCTGAGTGCCTCTGAATGATTTTGAATCACCAACATTTGATGAGTAGTTGAGTGCTACCTGTTTATACAACCCAAGGGTTGTGTAAGGGATATGCATATGACATTAAGTGGTCACAGTACTTTTCTGATCTATTCATTTGCACAATGTCTGATTCATCACTTCGTCACACTTGTTTCCCCTTGACAGTCAAAAATTCTGTACCAAAAAAAAAAAAATGCATTTAGTCTAGATTTTTCTTGCCACACCACTCTTCAATATAGAGTGACCTGAAGAAAGATTTATCTTGTATCTGCATGTGTTTCTTCTGGCTCTGGTATTGGAATGTCTTGTGTCTGTACCACTAGTTGTGGAGGTCCAGCTAATTCAACAGAGTTATATATGGGTATTTTCTAAGTATGAAGAAACAAGAGTTACTAAAGATAAGAAATTGTGGTCCAAGATGCAGGACTTGTGGTAACAATGTATAGTGTACCTTTGAATATTTGAAAGTCCAATGAGTCAGATCTGACTCGATGGCACTTGGCTTATGAAGCCAGCAGAATTTTAAATGGTCTTGAACTTTGTATCTTGATCAATATATTTTCATGAAAGTTTGGAAGTCCAGGTTAAACATTTAACATTCTCAGATGCCTCGGATTACATTTTACATTATGGCAGTGCTAGGAGAGCTCATTCTCATTCTGTGTCTCATTATCTGCATTTGAGATTCCTGTTGTATTATGAAGGACCTTGAACATGTGTCTGAGAATTCCTCAGTTTACACGTCCAAGTTCCATCCACCACCACCAGCACTGCCGCCACCTGCCCCCTCCCTGCAAAGAAAGCCATTTCTTGACCATGCCGCAGGATTTAAGAGTTTGTAACATAATCTGTGCTGGTCAAGCAGACTACTGGAAGAGGCTCTGAGACCCTGGGGGCAGACTTACAGTTATCTGACCAGAGAAATTCTGGATGGCAGATATCCTCGTGGAAATCTGGAAAGGGTAGGATTGTAGTCTGTATGTTGGCAGATACTTCCATCTAGCTTTATGGGTTCCTGTCACAGGGAAAATGCATTGTGAGGTCCAGAGAGCAGCATTCCAACAAGCTCAGGTCTAGGAGCAATAGCAAAATTAAATATAGCAAGGCAAATAGATTTCATTTGCTGCTTACGTTGTCCCAAGATAATGACTATGAACATTATATAGTAATATGGTTATTAAGTTATGTGGTAAAATGATTTGGAGGTATTCAGTTAAAGTAAGTGTTGTTAGGTGCCATCAATCTGTTCTGACTTAGCGATCCCGTATACAACAGCAGAAACACTGGGAGTCCTTTTCAAGTGGGACATTCTCCTGACCTTTAGGGTCTTCATATTCTTGGCACCCTTGCTGTTACCTGTAAAACACAGGGCATGCCAGCTTCTCCCAGAAAATAAAGTCCACCCCTTCCCTGTTGACACTCCTGAATGTTGTCTGTGGCAGGAAGACTCCAACCCATGCCTGACCACCTCCGTTAGTCACCATTGTAGGTTCTGGTAAAAAATACTGCCATCTCAAGTGTAAGGGATATTTTTAATGTTTTTTAGGTGTCTCCTTGTAGGCAAATTGTAACGTGGTAAGAGGAGCATGGGATTTGGGAGTAGAAATTTGTAAGTTTATGTCTTGGCTTGTTAATTGTTTACCTTGGGGAAATTCCTTTCTTTTTTCTTTCTAATAGTATTTTATTGTGTTTTTGTTGAAAGTTTACACAGCAAATTAGGTTTCCATTTGACGCATTCTACACATATTATTCAGTGATGTTATTTGCATTTTTCATAATGTGTCACCACTGTCTTGGATGGCATTTTGGTTTCCTTGCCAGTACTCTGGTTTTCTTGCCTCTGTATCGTCTCGTCTTTTCTTTAGTGTAATTGTTTACCTTTTGGTCTCATACCGATGGTTTCACAGTGCAGCACTGAATTTATGGATTGTATCATTCATTTTGTGTGCCAGTCTGTTATTTCTCTAAAAGGTTACCTTACAGAGAGTTTCTGTTCAAGGTTTAATGAGTACCTCAGGGTGATATTGTCAGCGAATTTACTGGTTTCCACTGGTCTGGTGGATTTGGCTGGATGTTAAGGAACTTGGGTTTTGTGTTGTTTTTCTCCCGTTCCATCAGGAGCCATCTGTTGGGACCCTGACCAGAAGAGTGTGTAGTGGTAGCTGGCAACATCTCATTCTTCTGCTCTCAGGATAAGTAGAGGGGGCCGTGGCTTGTGTAGGCTAGTAGATCTTGTATACTAGTTTTTTTTTTTCTCTGAAACTTCAGCTTCTTTCTCTTTTGCTTCTAAGCAGTAGAAACCGATAGTTGTAACATAGGTGGCTGCTCACAAACTTTGAAGATGCCAGGCACTGCTTCCTCACTAGGGTGCCGAACATGAACTTTCTGATACAGTGGAGAAATTTGTTGACTTACAAATTTTGGTGTTCTCATCTCTAAAAGTGAGAAAAACGAGGCATAGATCTAAACTGTTGTGAGGACTAACTAAGAAAATGCACATACGTCACTCAGCATGTGGCATCTGGGCTTTTACTTCGGTTTACCTACCTAGGCTAATCTGGGGAAGGTTTTATTCCCTCTCTGTGTATGCCAGTTTCATCATCTTAAAATGGTGATGATATTAGATTTCATATACTTGCTACCAGGACTAAATGCAAAAACATATGTAAGGGTCTCAGAACTGTGTCTTGCCTGTGACATGCAGGTTGCCTTTTGGTACCTGTTCTAGGTGCCCCCATTCTTCTCTTAGTCCGGGGCATTGGGGCTACGTGGAATTATCATATCATCAGCTTTTCAAGGCCATATAAAACAGCCTTAGTAGTTGGCTGTCAATAAATATTAACTATAATAATGAAAAATAATTGCTATTACTAGCCTGTGTGGCTATGTCCTATTGTTGTACTTGAAATTATTGTTCCTGTTGTATGGGCTTGAATTAGAAAGACTTAGCACTATTAGAAAGGTTTGGCACTGTCACTATATACCTCTGAAAATGTATTAAACTGTACCCAATCATCAGATACTTCATCCAGTGCACAGCTGCTATCAAGTTTGTTCTGACTCATGGTGACCCTATTGTGCACCATAGGCTCTTCAAGACTGTGACCTTTTGGAAGCAGATCTCCAGACCTTTCTTCCAAAGTACCTGTGAGTGGGTTTGAACTGCCAACCTGTGTTGGTAGCCTAGTATGTAACTGTGCCACCAAAGGACTTAAAGTATACCCTACTCTGATTACAGAATGCCTTCAAAACACTCAGGGAACTGGCTCTTATATACTAACATAGAACTTAATGGGGAGGGAGAGGTATTATTAGTAATTTGAGATAGGAAATATCATTAGATGTGAGGATTTCTGCACAAGGAGTCTTTTCTGAGGTCAAATGCAGTTTCTTCCTTCCCTAAACCCAAAATCAAGGAAACTGTAAAATTACTATTTTAGTGTAGTTAAGAGGGAGACAGAAAAGGTAGAAAAGGTTAGAAAAGGTAGCACAAGTAAAAAAGAGAGAAGCTACATTAGTGGTAAGAGAGCTGTCAGTTTCCAAAGGGTATTTGGAGACTTCAGTATTTCATCGTTATAGGGCATAACCATTAGGTGCCTCTACAGGGAGAATTGTTCTAGGGACCGCTGCAGGCGTTATACTCAATAAAAGTAGAGACTTATGATGGGGTTCCATTGCAAATGACTGTGTTGTAAGTTCGTGGTGACATAAGTTTAATATCTCACTTCTTTTTTTAGCTTTCATTGTTATTGCCTTTCATTTTAAGCATCTTCATAAATCCAGCAATGTTTTGAACAGTAGATCATAAAATTGAACATCTGCAAGTGAACATCTGAAAATGATGGTATCTGCAAATTACGTAATGATGAGATGTACAAAAAAACAAAACATGAAACTGTAGTCCTAAGTGCAGTTTGTTGTAACTTACGTCATAATTCAGGAACTACCTGTGTATGAATTTTGAGCAATTTTGCATTCAAAGCCTTAAAATTATTTTTCTGATATAAGGAAAGTAGCATTCTGATGTCGATGATACATAGATTATTGCAGAAAACAGCAAGGGCCAGAGATCTGAGTGAACAGGGTATTTCTGAAGAACTGTAGTTGAGTATTTCCTGCGGCTAGAGAGATAAAAATGACAGTTCTTCAAAGTGCTATAAAGGAACACGGCAGGCTCAGGAAAGATTGTATAAACTCACTGCTGTCAAGTCAATTCCTACTCATAGCAACCCTATAGGACAGAGTAAAACTGCCTCATAGACTTCCCAAAGAGCACCTGGTGGATTCAAATGGTCAACCATTGGTTAGCAGCCATAGCACCTAACCATTCGACCACCAGGGTTTCCAAGAAATATGGCATATTCATGAAAGATTGTATAAGCCCTGCTAAATATGTGTCTTTTGTTATGCCTCCTTCAGAGATGGAGAGTGGCCTGCTCAGATGTCCATATCTGGGTGGTCATTCTGGCAACAGTGCAGTGACCAGGGAGGTGGTCAACATTGTTGATGTGAGTGCTCACTCCTGATTTGTAGTGACGTCCTTGAATGAAGTGTTCAGATTTTACCTAATTTTAGGAAGAAAATTAGCAGTCTGCTTTAGATTGTGGAGGGTATTTTGGATGTAGGCAACAGTATTTACCAACTTAGATACAGAGGATGGATTGGGTCTGAATAAGAGTAGCGTGTAGAAGAAGTTTTATGTTAGACATCTAAATGAGAAATAATGAAGGAATGTCTCACCTAAAAAAGACAGACAGTGCAAAGACACAAAGGACTGAGAATCAAGTTTTCTTAGTCACATTCAGCTTAGGGTTTCACCATTTCCTTAAATTAGGTTTATATTATTAAGTATTATTAAAAGGATTTAATATTATTAAAACACAACTTTAAGGTTTGTATATATTAAACAGATAATTCTGTATAGGAAGATACTGATTTTAATTTTATAACATGCATTCAGTTATTCTCAAAAACTTATTTCAAACCTAAATTAGGTAGCGCTCCCTCTCCAAAAAAACAAAAAACAAAAACTCCCCTGGTATTATTGTGGCTAAATCTCTGTACTGAGTGTATGCAAAATGTAGTTTTATGTAATATCCTTTTGCCCAGAATTATGTTCATTGAAAATTAAAGATCACTTAGAGACTGTTAGAACCCAGATTATTTCTTCCATCCTCTTTTTTCTCATGTTTATATAATCTGATCTTTAAAACTAATGGTGTGCAGTGGGCTAAGCATCATTGTCTTTGGGGAGAGAAAATGAAGTTCAGAGATGCCAGGTTAGTTACTTAAAACCACTGTTTGTAAGTCCAAGCAAGCCTCACATTGTAACATTCAGATTACAAATTCCTGACTCTGAAAAAGAGAATGTTTACCAAATAGGATATTCACATGATCACTAAACAAGTGAAAAGTTGGTCAGTGTCGTTAGCCATCAGTGAGATGCAAATCAAAACCACAGTGAGATACCATTTCACTCTCACTAGGATGACTGATATAAAAAACAACCAACCAACCAAAAAGAAAGAAAAAGAATGAAATGACAAATGTTGGTGAGGATTTTGGGGAAATTGAAACCCTTATCCATTGTTAACTGGTATAGACATTGTGGAAAATAGTGTCTTGGTTCCTCATCAAATAGTAACTACCATGATCCTGCAATTTCCCTCTTAGGTATATAACCCAAAGACTTAAAAACAGAAATTCAGAGACTTGTGCATCTGTGTTCATGGCAGCACTATTCTCAATAGCCAAAAGGTGGAAGCAACCTAAATGTCCATCAAAAGATGAATGCATAAAAAAGTGATACATTTATACAATGGAACAGTGCACAGACAGTAGGAGAAATGATGCTACGTGCTGCAATATGGATGGAGCTTGAAGTTATTATGCTGAATAGAGTAAATCAATCACAAAAGGAGCTTACTTATATAAAAAAGGCAAGAAAAGGCAAATGTACAGGGACTGAAGTTTATTAGTGGTGAATAGGGGTGGGAGAATGGGAGAAGGGGCTTGGTTAACAGCGATGGAAAAATCACTGGCAAGCTAAGTTAGCACAGCTGACTATTATAATTGCTGTCAAGAAGTTATAATCTATAAAAAGTGGAATTGACAAAAATTGCGTGATGAATTTACAATAAATAAAAAATAAATGCTAGCTGCTGAAGCATGTGTACAACCAAACACCTCATGAGATTTAGTACTTGGTTTGGAAGTTTAAGACTGTGGTTTCTTGGAACACACAGAACACTCAGTTACCTGGAATACTAATATGTTTAGTACATCTATTCTACCTCCTAGTTTGTTGCAGAGTGTTTAGAGTCTTAAAAACTACCAACCAACCACCCAGGGTACAGCAATTGGTCTCTGTTCACATGGAGCAAAAGAAGAAGAATGCAAGTCAGGTGTAGGAGAAGGATATGGAAGTTGTGCCTAATTATCTCCGTGAAGAATTGCCACGTTTTCCAAGAGACCAGAAGAACAGGGTAGAAGTAGGCTATCATTACTGAACATTTTGATCAGGATTCTGTAAAGGAATTCTAATCAAAAGGGAAAAAATGAAGAACTGAATTTCAAATTATAATGGACACCAGGTTTTCTCCAGCCATGAAGGCTAGATGAACTATTGAAACTATTTCCCTGAGACAATCTTTAAACTTAAACCTAAAATATCACCTTAAGTCTTCTGAAAACCTATCATTAGATTAACTAGTAGAAAAAAATTCTGCCTTGAGCATTATACTCTGTTAAGAAGATCTGTATGAGATTCAATTGACAACAGCATCTTGGAGAATTACATAAGAATCTTAGGGGTCAGTGACTTTATGTGAATGTAAGAGGAACACCTCAGAAAAGATGAGTCAAAATGGTCACATAATTCAAGGAATGTAATCACTGTTGATGAATTGTACATGTAGAAATGGTTGAATCGGTGTATATTTTGCTGCATGTATTCTCAGTAAAAACAAATTAGATCAAATGAGAGAGTGAATTCATAATGTGTTGGAGAATGCTAAGTAACTAAACTTTCAGAGATTTAAAAAATGCCTAGGTTAAGAAAATGGTGTATTCATAACAAGTCTCCCCACCTTAAAAAAAAGAAAAAAAAACTCATTGCCATCAAGTCGACTCCAGTTCATAGGACAGAGTAGAACTGCCCCATAGGGTTTCCAGAGAGCAGCAGTTGGATTTAAACTGTCGTTCTTTGGGTGGCAGACAACAAGTCTCCAAGGGGAAGTCAGCATCATTCCTAGCAGAGGAATTTTTATTCCTAAACTAAATGAAATAATTCAGCCAGAAGAATACAAGTATTGTATGATCCAACTTATGTGAACTACTTACATTATGTAGGTATATAGTGACCTAACTTTATTAGTTGTTACCAGGGGAGGGCCAGAGGCAGGAACACTAAGCTTCTGTTAAGGTTGATTAAAAAAAGTTGGAAATGGATATTATATCCATGGCTGCCAAGTAGATTTCAGCTCATAGCAACTGTGTAGGATGGAGCAGCATTGTTGCCTAGTTTCCAAGTAGTGGCTAGTGGATTTGAACTGTCGATCTTGTGGTTAGCAGCTGAGCCACATGCGTGGCTAGTGCTGAGCCACATGCGTGATAAAACCCCCATACCCTGTTGCTGTTGAATCAATTCTGATTCACAGTAACCCTGTAGGACAGAGTAGAACTGCCCCATAGAGTTTCCTGGAAGCATGTCTGGTGAACTCAAACTGTTGACCTTTCGGCTGTCAGCTGCAGAGTTTAACCACTATGCCATCAGGGCTTCCGCACGTGCGTAAAGGTGATGATTAAACTGTATGATGAATGTGATTAATATGTGTATATATACAAAACTGTTGAAAATGGAAAATGTATTTTTACGTATCTATTTTCCATAGTAAAAAACAATACTGTTAGGAATAATTACCCACTCTGAGTGGTACCTGATAGAGAAGATAGTAAGACAAACTTTGAAAAAAAATTAATGGCGAATATTTATTTGGTCAGTGATAAGACTGAAAACTAGGTAGGGCCTATTATATATCTTCATGTCATTATTTTAGGAATAGGCTGAAATGTTGCATGAGAAATTAAAAAAATGGAAATGAAATTATTTTCTGAGAGTTAAACTGTGAAGTCAACACCTAATGGATCAGATCAGAGAAAGATTAGGTTCCTGAATTGCAAAACTGCAATTAATATAATTTGAATATACCACATTATCAAAAGAAATGATGTGCCCATCAGAAGAAATTGGTCAGAAAATGAATTATAGAAAAGGGAAGGTTACAGAATTAAAAGTTGTCTGTGTCAATTCAAACACAGTCTAAGAGATGAGATGCCTTTTTTTTTTAAACAAAACTTGGATATTCCTACCTTACTGGAAAATTTATTCCTAAGGTGTATATAAACACAACAGGCTGCCTTATCCTGTCATTAAACAGTTCATTAATTTAGGTATCTCTCTTTGTTTTATCTCAGTCCTCACTTGATAAAGATTTTGCTTCATGTGTATAACAGTGTAATGGAAGATGGTACCTGCTGAAGTGATACAGATCGTGTAACACTGTTGTGTTTTGCTTTGTATCAATGAAGAACCAGTTTAATGTGAATATGAAACTGCTAATTCTCTGCTATCTCTTCTTGTTAACAGAACCCTGATTTTGTATAATATTCCCCCCTGCCCCCAAAGAAGCCTCCCAGCCTTTGTAAGACACTTGCCGTGAGGTTGAGGGCCATAGCTTCTTAGTGAATTAATTCAACAAATGGTGACCAAGTGTGTTCTCTGTGCATGGTTCCTGGTGGACAAAGGACCACAGAACAACATTCCTGACCCAATTGGTTAGACTGTTTAAAGTGGGGTCTGAGAATAAGAGAAAGTGAGAATAAGTAAAAATAAAACATATGATAAATACTTTGATTAAACCGTATAAAGTGGGGGCTGAGAAGAAGTGAGAAAAAGTAAGTAATAATAAAACATGATAAATACTTTGAAGGAAATGAACATAATAAAGTGATAGAAAGTAACAAATTAGAAAGTATGAGGTCTGACAAGGAAGACTGTGAACTTAATTGTTCTAAGTGCTACATAGCTCATTGTTGAATATCACTATGGTCACCTTTGAAGTACTCCGCTTGGGAACGTATGTACTGATGCCAGTGCCTAGTCCACCCGTCAAAGCAATTTTGGAACTCTTCTGGAATGGCCATTGCACATGGTGGCATGGTGTCACATTTGAAAACTTAACTGTATGATTATCTGTGAGGGAGTTTTTGGGCAGTAAATTAATAACTGTATTGGAATACCCTCCCTACTCACCTGATTTGGCCCACAGTGACTTTTTTCTTTACCCAAAGATACAGGAAATATTGGAAGGAAGATCTTTTGATGACATTCAGGGCATCAAGCGTAATACAACGACAGCTCTGATGGCCATTCTAGAAAAAGAGTTCCAAAACTGCTTTGAAGGATGGACTAGGCAGTGGCATTAGTGCATAACTTCCCAAGGGGAGCACTTCAAAGTTGATTTAATGATATTCAGCAATGAGGTATGTAGCATTTTTTCTAGGATGAGTGTGCAAACTTAACTGGCAGTCCTTTTATTTATCTAGTATATTAGTTTCCTGGGGAACCCTTACATCATAATTGTTAAGCACTGTATTTGCTAACCATAAAGGTCGGGAGTTCAAATCTACTAGATGCTACGTGGATACTCTATGGGGCAGTTCTATTCTGTCCTGTAGAGTTGCTATGAGTCAGAAATGACTCGATGGCAGTGGGTTTGGATTGGGCTTTTATTAGTTTTCTGGGTCCGTGGTGGTATAAAGTGTTTGCATAAATTACTAGCAGAGCCTTAGTGGCATGATGGTTAAGTTAAGCGCTCTGTTGCTAACTCAGTGGTCAACAGTTTGAACCTGTGAGCTACTCTGTGAAATCAAGATGCAACAAGCTGCTTCTGTCAAGGTTACAGCGTTGGAAACCCTATGGAGCAGTTGTAGTATGCCCTGTAGGGTTGTTGTGAATTGGAGTGGACTTGAGGGCTCTGAGTTTGGTTTTGTAAGTTTGCTAACAGAGAGATTGGCAATAAAAACCCACTCAGTGGTGCTGAAGAAGAAAGGTCTGGCAACCTGCTTCCGTGAAGATTATAGCCAATAAATCCTATGGAGGTCAGGGGTGATCATGAGCCGGAATTGAGTTGATGACAGTGGATTTTGTTTTAGTTTTAATAGTTTTCTAGGGCTGCTGTAAAAAACCATCACAAACTTAGATACTTGAAACAACAGAAATTGATTTTCAGCTTTAGAGTCTAAAATTCCAAAATCAAAGATTTGGTAGGACCATGCTCCCTCTGACAGTAAAAGGTAGAAACTCTACCTTGCCTATTCTTAACTCCTGGTGTTTGCTGTCAGTTCTTGTAGTTCATCACTCCAGACTCTGCTTCTAGTCTCCACAGAGCTTTCCTCACTCTGTGTGTGCCTATGCTGCTCCAAATGTCCTTCTCCTTACACGGATCTGACCACTGGATTGAGGGTCCACCTAATCCGGTATGATTTTATTACATCTGAAAAGACACTTTGTTTTGCTTTGCCAAGTACACATTCACAAGCTTTAAGAGGACATGCATTTTGGGGAGACATTTTTTAACCCAGTACAACTAGAACAGTTTGTGAAAGCCGCTACGAACCAATGCATATTAGCTTGTAAATGGTTCTGGGAACAGATTCTAGAACAGTATCAGCAAATTTACCAGGGAATTCTGTCTTGTAAATCCTCCTACTTTCACTACCTGGCCTTCTCCTATCACTCTGAAGTCATTGTCCTTTTGGACTCCTTATTAAAATCTCTTAAAACCAATGTGTATTCACAGAGAGAAAATATTGATAATTTTTTTTTTAGAATTGGGACTAAAGAGTGGATTTTGTTCCATTTTCCTCTCTACCAAGCTTCTAGTCGTTATTACATAGCGATTTGTTATAGGCTCATTAACACTGTTTCCAGTTTCTCATATACAACTGCTGCTTTAGTGTGTGGTCCATCCCAGCTCTCAATTTCAAAACTGTACCTGAGAATGAATTCCAGCCCAGCCTGCTCAGCCTGTAATTACGCTTCCAAAATAAAGATGTTTTACTGGGTGAGGCTCATTTTTCAGTAATTCTCTCTACACCACCAAAATTTGTGGAGCCCTATTTCACAATATTCACAGAGAAAAAGTGCTAACGACTAGATACTGCTATATATCTGAATTATAACATACATTCTTGTAATTTAAGGCAGTACAGGAATCTAAAGTAAGATTTCTATTGATGAAAATTCTGAAATATCTCTTTTAGTGCTCTTGAAAACAGCTTAGTTGCAAATAAATATTTCTCTCCTGGTCTAGGGTCCAAAACTTTTCCACAAAGGAGTCATTTTCTTTATGTGAAGTTGTGTCTAAAAGAATAGATAGACAGCACAGGAGGGAACGGGAATTGGCAACTTGTTCTTGGCAGCACCAGCACGTGGAACTGTCATTCTCTAGGTCTCTTCTCACTGGAAATACCTTTAAGAGTATGAAGAACTCAAGACTGGCTGCTGTTCCTGTTGTTGTTTGTCCTCCAGTTGCCTTCAGCTAAGGCTGACCGTATCTGTAACAGAGCGAAATGTTGCTTGGCCCTGTGACATCATCATGATCATGAGCGTGTTATCCATGGAGTTTTCATGGACGAGTTTTTGGAAGCCTTGGCCTTGAAGCTCCATTGCAGCTTGTCCACCATGGGTGATCCTGTTCATATTTAAAATACTGATGATGTGGCGTCCAGCATCTTAGCAACATTCAAGCCCCACAGCAAAACAAACTCAAAGATAGGTGGTGAGAACTAGTTGTAGAAATACTGAAGTTTTAAAATTGTCCATGTATCTGTTTTTAGGAGAACTGGTGTCACAGTGGTTAAAATGCACAGCTGATAACACAGATGTCACCAGTTTGAACCCAGTAGCTACTCTGTGGGGGAAAGACAGGACAATCTACATCCATAAAGATTTTTGTGGTGGTGGTTGTTAGTGACATCAAGCAAGTTGTAACTCTGAGCAGTCCTGAAAACAGTGGAACAAAACACTGTCATCTCAATCCTTGCTGTCTTTGAGACAGTTATTGTAGCCACTGTGATGCCATTGCCATCTCACTGCAAGTCTTCTTTTTTGCTGACCCTCCACTTCACCAAGCATGATGTCCTTCTCCAGGGACTGATCCCTAGTTATAATATGTCCAAAGTATGTGAGATGAAATCTCACTATCCTCACTTCTGGCAGTCCATAGTATATTCAGCATTCTTCAACAACAGTGTAATTCAAATGCATCAATTCTTTGGTCTTCCTTATTCATTATGAAGCTTTCACATACATGTGAGTTGATTGAAAACACCACGGATTGAGTCAGGCACACCTTAGTTTTCAAGAAGACATCTTAGTGTTTTAATTTTCAAAAGAGATATTTTGCAGCAGATTTGTCAAATGCGGTGTGTCTTTTAATTTCTTTACAGCTGCTTCCATGAGTGTTGATTGTGGATCCAAGTAAAATGAAGTGTGTGACAGCTTCAGTCTTTTGTGTACTTCCCATGATGTTGCCTGTTGGTCCACTTTTGAGGATTTTTGTTTCCTTCATGTTGAGGTGTAATCCACAATGAAGCCTGTAGTCTTTGATCTTCACCAGTAAGTACTTCATACCCTCTTCACTTTCAGCAAGCAAGGTTGTGTCATCTGCGTATTGCATATTGTCAGTGAGTCTTCCTTCAATCCTGATGTTCCATTTTTATAGTACAGTTTCTTGGGCTATTTGCTCAGTCTACAGATTGAGTAAATATGTTGAAATAATACATCCCTGATAAATACCCTTGCTGACTTTAAAACACTCAGTATTACCTTTTTCTGTTTGAATAACTGCATCATGGTCTGTGTACATTTTAATACACACATATACTTAACCAGTATGCAAATCATACAATTTGTTCTGGTAACGAAGAAGAGTTGGACAACACTTACCTTTTGTCAGTTTTTGGAAGAACTCCACATGTGGAAGGTTGTGGATCATCTAGATTATTCCTGAGAACTGGGATAGCATTTCTAGTCAGAAAGTTAGTACGAGTATGGCCCTTTCCTTTTTCTTTTCCTCATGTGTCTCATGGTAACATCTCACTATTTCCTGAATCTCCCTAAAATCAACATTTGGTTTAATATTTTCAAGCATGGTTTAGTTTAGGAAAAAACAGTAATGCCTCCATTGTGAAATTTTTTTAACAGCTTCAGTCCTTCCTCTTATTTATTTATTTATTCTTGCACATTGCTTTCTTTGTCAAAATCCACTAAGTCCTGATCTATCCATTTCCTTTTGTCATGATCTATGAGCTGTTCTGTATATGTGATATCAGGTTCTAAATTCAGCATTCTCACTATGTGGACCATTTTCCCATTAATTTCCTCTATCATCGTATCCCAGTTAAATGATTGGAGCATATTCACGTAACTCAAGATTTTTTTCCAAATTGCTTACATACATTTTCCTGTAACTTCCTCCCTGGAAGATACATTCTTCTGGACACACTAAAGGAAAAGCAGGCTATCCTAAGTGCAGTTCCTCATAACTTGAATGTCATAAGTCAGGAATTATATGTGTTAAGTCGACGGCACTTTGCTTGGCTTGGCAAGTACATTCAGAACCCCTGACACAGAGGTGTGTCCCTTCCCTTCTTCTAGCATAAACTAAACTTTTAGCAAAGAAATTTTTCACATCAAGATAAATGCTGACAATTCTTCCTTAAATACTGAGAGTTATCTACCAAAGGGCTGCTACTAACGAGTGTTAGAGAATGAACAAGCAGGACATATGAGTAGCTGAGACCATGAATTGGCAAACTGATCTTATAAAGGACTACATATGAACCGCAACTGTCTATGGTACATGGGGTGCCACAAGTCAGGGGCCAACTTGGCAGCAGTTAACAACAACATAATAAATATTTTAGTCTTTGCAGGACATATGGTACCCATTGCAACTACTCAGCTATGCTGTTATAATGTGAAAGCAGCCAGAGACAACGCATAAATAATGAACATGTTTATGTGCTAATAACCTTTGTTTATATTAACCATCTCCTACTTTAGAAGCACAAAACAAACAAGAGAAATAAAAAGAAAACATTGTTTTAACCAAGAGTGAAAAGAACTTCTCCACTTTCAAATTAAGGATCTCTTTACTTTGGGATGTGTAGTGGTCTGACTTCCAGTTTCTTATCTGCTTAACCTACAAAAAGACTATCTGTTCATATGCCCAGAATATTGATATAGATATCCAAGTTGATCCTCTAAGTTGTTTTTAAAATATTTTTATAACTTTTTTCACAATATCGTCCAGCTCTAAAGTGTTGCTGTTAGGTGCTGTCTAGTCCGTTCTCACTCATAGGAACTGTGTATAACAGAACAAACCCCAGTGCAGTTCTGCCCCATCTTTATGGTTGTTGCTGTGTTGGAAGCCATTGTTGCAGCCACCGTGTCAATCCATCTGATTGCAGGTCTTCTTTCTTGCTGCCACTCTACTCTACAAGCGTTATATCCTTCTCCAGGGACCGGCTCCCTCCTGGTAACATGTCTAAAGTACGTGAGATGAAGTTTCACTACGTAAAAAACAAAACCCCACCAAGTTGATTCTGGTTCACAGCGGTCCTACAGGACAGAGTAGAACTACCCCATAAAATTTTCAAGAATATAAATCTTTAAAGAAGTAGACTGCCACATGTTTCTTCCATGGCACAGCTAGTGGATAAAAACTGCCAACCTCTCGCTTACCAGCCAAGTGTATTACCTCTGTGCCACCAGGGCTCCTGTGCCTACAGATATGGAAGCAAATAATTTATTTACAGGTGTGTGCATGCAAACAGATGTTTGTGCAAAAGAAAAGTTCTGGAAGAATGCACATCAAACTTCAGTCTTACATGTGATGGTAAA
This sequence comes from Heterohyrax brucei, assembly GCA_028571685.1. Lineage (NCBI taxonomy): Eukaryota > Metazoa > Chordata > Mammalia > Hyracoidea > Procaviidae > Heterohyrax > Heterohyrax brucei. The sequence continues at coordinate 147,714,146 of CM053143.1, forward strand.
GTGGTAGAAGATAAGTATATCATGTAAATTTAAAATTTTACCTTTCTTAGAACATCGAAATGAATTTAGAAGTTAGTCCTATATCCGTATAGTACTAGGTCTTCTCTATTGCTTTTTTTTCAGGTTTTATAGCTTGGATAATTTTCATTTACCATCCCATTGGAACAAAATAAAGTAAAATATTGAAAGAAGGGGTAAAAACACAAGTATAAATCATATATCTTTATTTTCCTTAAAAAGATAGCAAGTTATTGTTCCCTAGTGATTCAAGTCCTGGCTTGAATGGGCATTCTGTTTGGAGTTGCAATTAAAATGTCAATTCAGTTCAGTTTAACAGTTCACTCAAGTGAGTTACCTGGCTTAGAACCCAGAGTTTTTTGTTGCCTTTTTTTTCTTTTAACTTCTATTCTCTCTATTCAATTACAGACATTTGTTGGGCACCTAAATAAGCTTTAGTAAACAACGATACAGGAAACACTCCTTCCTCTTTCAAGGAACACCAAGAAGTTTTACACTGATTTGAAAGGAACACCTAGAAGTTTTGCATTCAGTTGAAAAATCTACTATAGAAGATTTTGCAAGATATATTCACTTCAAAAACCAAACATATATATAGCCATACACATGCACGGGTGCGCACGTGCGTGTGCACGCACGCACACGCGCGCGCGCGCACACACACACACACCCTTTCATTAGATAACTTTTAAAATCACAAATCAAGACACTTAAAATGTTGCGTCTGACATTCCAATAGCCAGCGCTAGATAAAGTCCAAAGGCCAAATGTGGACAGGTCAGAGGATGAGAAATCTCACTCATGCGTGAAAACATGTCACTTAGAATACGTCACTCACACAAGAACAAATAAACACATCACACAAGATGAAGTTGAGGCCAGGTGGGACCATGATCTCTGATGCAGAATCACGGACACTGGTCTGCTAACACAAGCTTTATTTATAGACTTTACAGACAGGAAGTCACCAGGGCAGTACATAGCCAAAAAAGTTTATGATTTTTGTTACAGAACAAAGGACAGGAACATGCAAATAGTTTTAACCTGAGCCTATAACCTGTAAACAGTTTCAAGGAAATAGCTCTAAGTTTGGGCCTATTATATTACAGATAGCTTAGTCTGGGCTCGTATCTTCAAGGAATAATTCTTATTATTCTGTAAATAGTTTCAAGGGGCCAAGCAGAAAACTACAAAACATGGGAAGAAGGAGAAAAGGGCAAGCAGGCTAGGACTCAGTAGCTTCCAGCCTGCAGCACTAAAACACAAAAGAGAGTATGATACAAATTATTTGGTTATTTTGTTTGTGCTTGGTATTTTTAATATACAGTAATGTTTGTAGGAAAGCAACTAATTACATAATGCAGGTACTGCCTTGAAATTGCATGACACTGAGCTAGCTGGGACTAAGGATTTTCTCCTCTAGCAAGAACTTTTGTGCAGAATCTTAACTTTCTTCAGTGTTGGTAGGAAGCTGACATTCTCGATGCTCTCTTTTTGCATGATATCCTGATTCAAACTACTTTTCCAGTCGGCACCTATAGAAACAGCAGTCAGTAACATTGCATTGAGGAAATCTGCTGCAAAAGACCTCTTTAAAGTTTCAAAAAGTAACGATATTTACCACTTTGAGAACTGCCAAGCCAAAAGTAAAGATATATGCCACTTTGAGAACGAAAGTATGTCTGACTCAAACTGTGGTATTGCCTCATATGCATGTGAAAGCTACACATACAGTGAATAAAGATGATTGAAGAAGAATTGGTATGTGTGAATAATGCTTTTGGCAAAGAATATTGAATATACCATGGACTACCAGAAGAACAAAAGTCTCTTTTGGAAGAAGTATATGAATTACAAAGCTTCTTGTAAACAAAGATGGCAAGACTTTGTCTCACATCTTTTGGACATGATATCAAGAGGAACCAGTGCCTAGAGAAGGATATCATGCTTGGTAAAGGAGAGGATCTTTGGAAAAGAGGAAGACTTTCAATGAAATGGATTGACTCAGTGGCTGTAAAGTGGGGTTAAATATAGCAAAGACTGTAAAGATGATGCAGGAGCAGGTAGTGTTTCCTCCTGTTGTACAGAGAGTCTCTATGAGCAGGAACTGACTTGGTGGAATGAAACAACAACAAGAACTTTTGGATGTACTGGGTAAAGAGAAACACTGTCTGCCTTTGTAGGGAAAGAAGTTCCTGTTAATACCAAAAAACAAAGAAAACAAAATAATAATAATGATTTTGAGACTGAAGGCAACACTACATAAGATTAAAAAAAGTAATGAATAGAGAGAATTCATTGCTGATATAGTATTTGTTGTTACTAAATTGTAGCTAAAAATAATTTGAAAAATTCTGTAGGGGCAAAATGATGAGAGATTAAATATATGAGAATTAAATATATCATACTTCTGATTCTGTGTTCATAAGATCAATAGGAAAGGTATTTATGGACAAATTTGAAGCTGTAGCTCTGTTTTTGAAGGAGATTTTAGGAAACTCTTACTTGTCTTATGAAGAATCTTCAGGCTTGAAATTCAGGTTGTATGGAAATAATACAAAATTCAGGCTAAATGAAATGTTGTTATGTGTCTCTGAGTCTGTTTCAACTAATAGTGATCTCATGTGACCCAGTAGAACTACCTTATAGAGCTTTGTATGCTGTAATTTTTGTGGAAGCAGACTGCCAGTCTTTTTTCTGTGAACCGGCTGGTGGGGTTTGAACTGCCAACCTTTTGATACGCAGCTGACCAGTTTAAAAATGGTAACACAAGTTTCCTTTATGTGAAAGCAATATAAATTCTGGCTATACAAGAAATGGGGAATATAGGAGCATATAAAAGATGAGTATAGAAGAAATCTGCTTTGTAAAGCTGATCTTGTGATCTATACTTGACAGTCTGTCATTGGGAAGGAAGGAAGTTTATCAGGGCTAATCTTTCTCATGGAACCCAGAAAATAGTTGACATAATGCCCTCACAGAGAGAGAGAGAGAGAGAGAGAGAGAGAGAGAGAGAGAGAAATAAACACAAATTTATTGAATCATGTAGAATGATCACATTGAAGAGTTAATGAAAATTAAAAGATTTTTTAAAAAAATTGTAACTTAAGTGCAGATTTATAGAGCAAATTTGTTTCTCATTACACAGTACACATATTGTTTTGTGACACTGGTTGCCAGCCCAGCAATGTGTCAGCACTCTGCCTACTCTTGACTGTGGATTCCCCACTACCATTTTTGTGTCTCTTCCTGCCGTCTGACTCCTGCACGGAATCTGATTTGCTTCTAAGTCTCAATTTGTTTTATTAGCCTTAAAATAGAATTTTTAATTGAAACATTTTCATAATGTCTTCTACAGTGTCTCTGCACTTTGATGGTAAGCAGTTATGTTGCAATGCACAACTCAAAATGAGAGGTAGCGGCTGCAAACCTCCATTAATAATTAGAACATGGAATGTACAAAATATGAATCTGGAGAAATTGGAAACTGCCAAAACTAAAATGGAACACACAAAAATCAATATCCTAGTGAGCTAGTTAGTGAGCTGAAATGGACTGGTGTTGGCCATTTTGAATCAAGACAGTTGTTATGGTCTACTATGCCAGGAATGACATCTTGAAGGAATGGTGTTGCATTTATCCTCAAAAAGACTATTTCAAGGTCTGTCCAAAAGTACAGTATTGTCAAATGATAGGATGATATGTATCCATTCATAAGGAGTACCAATTAGTAGACTCTTAATTCAGGTTATACACCAACCACTAAGGCCAAAGATGAAAAAATTGGAGATTTTTATCAACTTTTGAAATTGATCAAACATGTACAAGATGTATTGGTAATTACTGGTGACTGGAGTATGAAAGTTAAAAACAAGGAAGAAGGATTGGTAGTTGGAAAATGTGATCTTGCTGATAGAAATGGTGCTGGAGATCACGTGAAAGAATTTTGTAAGACCAATAAGTTTTTCATTGGAAATGCCTTTTTTTCACCAACGTAAATAGTGAGGACCTCTGTTACCAGAAGGAATCCACAGTAATCAGATCCACTATGTATATGGAAAGAGAAAATGGGAAAGCACAGTATCACCAGTAAGAACAAGACCAGGCACTGACTGTGGGACAATCAGTTGCTCATATGCAAGTTTGAATTAAAGTTGAAGAAAATTAAAACAAGTCCACAAGAGGCAAAGTATGACCTTCAGTATACCTTATCTGAATTTAGAGACCATCTCAAGAATAGATTTGATGCATTGAACATTAACATGTGAAGTGACATCATACATGAAGTAAGCAAAAAAAATTATTAAAAAGAGAAGAAAGAAAGAAAAGACCAAAATGAATGTCAGAAGAGACTCAAACTTGCTCTCCAACATCTGGTAGCTAAAGCAAATGGAAGAAATGATGAAGTAAAAGAGCTGAAAACAAGATTTTAAGAGCTGGCTCAAGAAGACAAAATATTATGAATGACATGTGCAAACACCAGGTGTTAGAAAACCAAAAGGGAAGAACAATTCAAAGTTTCTAAAGCAGAAGGAACTACAGAAGAAATTTCAGTCTCAAGTTGTAATACTGAAGGATTCAATGAGTGAAAATGTTAAAAGATGTAAGAAGCATAAAACAGCTGGAAGGAATACAGAGAGTCACTATGTCAAAAATAACTGGTTGAGCCATGGTCTTGAGCGAAATTGAGGCCAATTGGCACAGCTAGCATTTTGCTAATGAAGACTCTCTACACCCCTCATCGGTGAGTGTCATCTGTTGTCTTAAAAGCTCTCAAACTGCCATCTGAGGGTACAGTAAGTGGTCCCAACTCAACAGGAATGGATGATCACTGAGGATAAGAATGACATGGGGAAAAGAGAACCCAGAGAGACCAGTGGGTCTCTACATTGACTTGTGACCAGAAGAACTGGATGGTGCCTGGCCACCACCAGTGATAGCCACCATGGAGCTCACAAAGTGGAGTCTTACTGGCAACAAGAGAATAAATAGGGGTGCACTCTGAGATGTCCAATAAAAGACTGCAATTAATGGTCTGGGGGCTTCAGGGTTCCCCTGGGAGCATGGCCCCTGGCCCTGATGCTGCCTCTGTCCATAAATCATAATGAAGGTCAACTTTTCAGACAGCAATGGATTGGACTTGGTGAAACAGAGTGACCATATCTTGTGGGAATTTTGTGGTTCTATGCATCTATAGGATGTCATCCTGCTGACCTCTTGCTGGAGGAAGGGGAGTGGGTGGAGAAGAGCGGATAGGAGACTGTTGGGAGGATAGGATATGTATGGAGTAGAGAGGAGGGGTGTGCTGTCACTGGGCAGGGAGTGCAGTGGGAGCTGCATATAAGTGAGTATGCAAATTATTGAACAGCATCATTAAGATCACACACAAGTAAATTTTTTCTGAAAATCATTCAAACGTAGATACAGCAATATATTGTCAGGGAACTACCAGAAAGTCAGCTGGACTCAGCAGAGGACAGAGAACTAGGGATATCGTTGCTAATACCGGGTGGATCATGACTGAAAGCAAAGAATGCCAGAAAGATGTTTACTTGTGTTTAATTGGCTATGCAAAGGCATTCTTTTGTGTGGATCATAACAAATTATAGATAATATTGTAAAGCATGGGAATTTTAAAACACTTAATTGTGCTCATGAGGAACCTGTACATAGATCAAAAAGCAGTTGTTCAAACAAAACAAGGGGATACTGTTTGGTTTACACTCAGGAAAGGTGTATGTCAGGTTTGTATCCTTTCACCCTACTTATTCAATCTGCTTGCTGAGCAAATAATCTGAGAAATTGGGTTAAAAAAAGAACATTGCCTAAGTTTTGGAGGAAGGCTCATTAACAACCTGTGATATGCAGATGACACAATGTTGCTTGCTAAAAGTGAAGACTTGAAGCGCTTACTAATAAAGATCAAAGACTACAGTCTTCAGTATAGATTACACCTCAGCATACAGAAAGCAAAAATTCTTGCCACTGGGGCAATAAGCAACATCGTGATAAATGGCAAAAGGATGGATGTTGTCAAGGATTTCATTTTACTTAGATCTATAATCAACACCTATGGAAGCAACAGTCAGGAAATCAAAAGACACATTGTGTTGGGCAAGTCTTGTGCAAAAGTTCTCTTTGAGGTGTTAGAAACCAAAGGTGTCATCTTGAAAACTAGGGTTCACCTGACCCAACCCATGACATATTCTATGGCTTATATGCATACAAAAGCTGAACATTGAATAAGGAAGGCCTAAGAATAGATGCCTTTGGGGAAGGATATTGGATATACCATGGATTGGCAAATGAATCAACAAATCTGTCTTCGAGGAGGCGTTTTTTGGAAACAATGATGGTGAGACTATGTCTCACACACTTTGGACCTGTTACCAGGAGAGACCAGTCCCTGGAGATTGATAAAGCAGAGGATCAGCAAAAGAGAGTAAGACTTAATGAGATGGAGTGACACAGTGGCTGCAGCAGCGGGCTCAAGCATAACAACGATTGTGAGGATAGCAAGGGCCGAGGCAGGGTTTCACGTGTTGTACTTAGGATTGCTATGGGTTAAAACAGACTGGACTATGCTTAACAATAGATGTAGTTTATTCCTGCCTCTAATCACTGTTGCTTAGAATATAATTAATGTTTTCAAGACTGGGAACTTGGAAACATTTCAAACATTAAATATTTATGAAAAGATAGTAAGTCTATGATAGTTAAGCAATTTCTTTTCTCCCCTGAAAGTGATTAGCACTCAAGATCAGTGGTTTAGCCTGTTTTTGAAGCAACCCAGAAAAATTGGTATTTTATTCTTATTTTTAATATTTTGATTGTTTCATAAAACATTTTTTATTACCTTCTTTATTGTAGCACTAAAAATCACCCAATTTGTCAATACTCAATTACACTCAGTTTTTCTGGGTCTAAAATTGTGTGCCAAGGCCATTTCTATATTCCAAGCTATGTTATTTATAAGGATTCAAAGTATGTAATTGGCACCTGTACTATCAATCTATTTGTTTCATTGAGCTACATATAATTAAGATTCAAAAGATCTCTAAAGTATTGAGTATTTGTAAGTGGTACATATGAACACAAAGAATTGTTTCTTTTCAATTAAATCTATTTCAAGAACCTTAGGCCTTATTTTTTGAAAGCTTTTTTCCCCTATTTTCTCATATAAGGATCTGTGCAAGAACTTAAAAAAAGCAGAAATATTGCCATCAAGTTGATTCTGACTTGTAGCAACCCTATGGAGAGTAAAACTGACCTATAGTGTTTCCATATGGCAGCTGAATGCTTAACCACTGTGACACTAGGGATCCCTGCAAGGGTATTTTTTTAAAAAATCCAAACCCAAACTCATTGCTATTGAGTTGTTTCTGACTCATAGCAACCCTATAGGACAGGATGGAACTGCCACATAGAGTTTCCAGGGAGTACCTGGTGGATTCAAACTGCTGACTCTTTGGTTAGCAGCTGTAGCGCTTAACCACTATGCCACCAGAGTTACCTGCAAGGTCTTAGATGTCTCAAAATGATGTAAATGCTATGAGCAAATTGCCCCCAAAGAAATGACTCTGTCTTAGGCAACTGTGCTATACATTATTTTTATTTTAAAGACGGCACTTGGCTTTGGCTGTACTTAATTAGGAAGATTATAGTGGTAGTCATATAAAAGATTTAAGTTTTTGATAATCATAGTTACATGAACTCCATTTTATCTTAGCCCTATAATGCCAATAGGATCAGTTACTGAGTTATTTGTAAGAGAATTAAATACAACTAAAAGATTTTTTATAGAATTTCCAGAATATTGAAGATGCTCGGAATAAAACAACTTTTAAGATAAATATCTTGCCAACACTCTTAAATTTCTGTAAAATAGCATTTTGAGGCTATTTCAATATAGTTTTGAGGTTGAAATTAATTCAAGAATTCAAATATGTTTCAATGTTAGATTAAAAATCTTCAGTTTGTCAAAGACAGCCAAGGAAATGTGTTTAATTTGTTTAATCTGTCACTAAGTTATTAAATGTGTCAATAAAATTATGTCCTTTAGGTGCCGTATATAAGTCACTTCTACATTTACTCAGGATGGGATTAGTATGATGTTTTGGGGCAAACTTCTGGAGTTTCTAAATTATATCTCAACTCTGAAAGATATTGGCAGTGATTCATTTCTTCGTATTTTGTTTTAAATCTTCTTGGAGTATTTTAGTGACTATTTTTGCCCTGTATTTTTTGGTTATTGCTTAGTGTATTATTTTCAATTTGCAGTTTAAACTTGGTTCTTTCTATCATTAACAGTACTCTGTAAGGGAGAGACCTTTAACATTAAATAATATTTGCACATATATATAAGCGTAATTATTGTCATTTAACAGTGTATTTCTTCTTGAAAACAATACAACCTTATAAAAAAAATCCATCCTTAAAAGGAACTAAAATACATGGAAAATGAAATATTGCAATAAAAATAACAGTAGATTGGATAAAATTCTGCGTTATTTTCATTTACTTTCTTTATCTGACTTGATGGCACTTGGCTTGGCTTTTTTCTGTTTATGTATTGTTCTTTCTGTGTGTCATTCATTTCCTGATATAATGATAGTATGTGGGAAAATTGAAAAGGCCATGACTTAGGGTTGGTACACCTTAGTCATCAAAGTGACATCTTTGCCTCTGGAAACTCTAAAGAAGTATTTGCAGCACATTTACCGAGTGTAATATCTCATTTGATTTCTTGACTGCTACTTTAATGGATGTTTGCCAAATAGGCAAGGCATAAATTTCAGAATATGGAAGTAGGTCCTCTTGTTTTTATTATTTGCTGTGGAGTAAATTCCAGCTCGTAGTGAGCCTGTGTATGCAGGGTAGAACTGTTCCATGGGGTTTTCAATATTGTGATCTGTGGGAAACATATTGCATGGTCTGTCTTCTGAAGCCCTTCTAGGTGGACTCAGGCCACCAGCCTTTCAGCTAGAGGTCTCGCATTTACCTTCCGTCCGTGAGAGCCGGGGCTCGCCAGGAGCGGGAGTCAGTGAAAGAGAGGAAGTTTTCGCTGAGTGGTATAAAGTCCCAATTAACAGCTCTGTGCCGTGTCCTGAGGCTGATTAGGTGATCAGAAGGCTCTGTTCGATTGTCAATTCAGGTCTTGGTTTCCAGAGGGATAGAGGAGACGTGGGCTTAGTCTGCCATCTTGACTCCGCCCCCTCCCTATATCCATTTTAAATAGTTGCAAATATGACTTTCTAACAATTTATAACTACTGAACTTTTAAAATGATACTGTCATTATTTCAAATTTGAATACCAGATTTATTTGATTCTTCCAAGATCAAAGAAGTTATCTCTGTGTAACTAATTCCTGGTGATTCTTAATTTCACGCTTGCTGTCCTTACCTTTACTGTCCATGTGCTTGGTGATGAATATCTGTCTTGGTGTTGTCTAGCTATAACTTTTCCCTCACTGACATTTCATGTCTTCTGTTTTCTTGTTACACAAAGAAAATTCTTGAAATAACATCTCCTTTTCAGAATTGTTTATGATTAAGGATAAAAAGCACTTAATCGTTTGTTTATGATTAAGGAACTTAATCGTTTGTTTATGATTAAGGCACTTAATCGTTTGTGCCACCCGGGGACAAGAGTGATTGTAATAGTGGACTGTAATCCCATGTTTGTTAATTGCTTAAAGTAGTGATGGTATCAGACCTTTATTAAATCATTAATCTATCATCTGTCTGTATCTCTTTAAAATGTTATGCACTGAATCTGTACATTCTTTTCATTTTATGGATTTCTGATGAGAGATTTTTAAAGGAAATTGTTATACATTGTTGATTTTATGACAATTTTTGCTTTCTACCCATGTCAGTTTATGTAATGAAAACCTTAGGCTGATTTAAAACTTGAATTAGAATGTTTCATCTTGAGATTTGAGATTTAACTATGCAATTAGTTGGGAAGTAAATAACAAGGGAAGAATCTTCAGGCATCCTGAAGAGTCTCTTTAAAATAAAGGTCCACAGGCACTTGTAATCTGGCATCATAATGGCAATGTATTGAATGTTTGCATCTTTGTTTTATTTGATAAGAGTTATTGAACACATGAGCATCTTGTGCTGGATTATCTTCTAGAGATAATATTGCTTTCAAAAAATTGTATAACCAATTATAAAATGACTTCGTCATGTGATAGTGTTTAGAGATTTCCCACTGTTTTAGTTATCTGGTACTAACAGATGACTAAATACCAGAAATACCACAAGTGGATGGCTTTTTTAAAAAAAGAAAAGCTTACTCAGTCCAGTAGGCTACAAGTCTGAATTTAGGGTGTCCACTCTAGGGGAAGACTTCTCCTCTTTGTCGGCACTGGAGGAAAATCCATGAGTTGCATCAGCTTTTGGACAGGGAGCATCTTGGCCCAGGAAGCTCAGATCTGAAGGACTCACTGCACTCCTGGTGCTGCTTTCTTGGTGGTATGAGGTTGCAAATCTCTACTTGCTTCCCTTTCCTGTTATCTCTTGTAGGATGAAAGGGTTAGAGGATTAGAGTGCAAGCTGCACTCCAGAGAAACTGCCTTTACAGCTGGAGCTGGGAGGGGAGTTTTGGAAGGGTGTTACCAAAGCCAAGCCAAGTGTCTTCGAGTCCTACCCTAATCCTGTCTAACGTAATCCACTCTATTAACCGCAGGCAGAAATTAGGGTTTATAACATAGGAAAATCACAAAATTGAGGACAGTCATAAAATATTGAGAATGATGGCCCAGCCAAATTGACACACACATTTTTTGGAGGGAACACGGTTTAACCATGACACCCATAATACAGAAGGCCAGCTTTAGATAAAGGATATATTTGAACTACTTAATTCTAGCTCTCAAAATACGATTAGAAACCCTAGTGGTTTAGTGGTTAAGAGCTAAGGCTGCCAACCAAGATGCTGACAGTTAATTCTGGGCATGGTAAGCAAAAAAATATTAAACATAATAACTGGAACCTGAATGTGGACTTGGAAGACCTCTTCAGTTTCTCCTAAACTGATATTTCTCTTAAAGAACCATTCTACAATATCCCTGACAAGTGTTCATCTAGACTGGTGGAATTCTATGGGAATGAAAGATTTCTTCATTGGCTTCACTAGCTTTTTGGCTAGGTGACACTTATTCTTTATGTTTATGAAATATCTGCCTTATATTGAGCCCAATTCTGTTTCTTCATAACCCTTTATTACTGACCTTGTTCATGGCTGCTCTGGTTGATCATGTATTTGAAGATAGCTGCTATATCACTTTCTTAAACACCCCTGGTATTTTCAACTACTTTAACTTGTGGTTTCCAAACCCACCCTGGGCGTTCTGAACATATTCTATTAAGTAGAGACTTCTGCTGTTTGTACTTCTTTTTCTCCTTTTCCTTCTAGTTGTTCTTTTAAAAATAATCTTCCGGGGGAAAACGCTGCTAATTGCTTATTAATATCCAATCTCTTCTTTACTAACTGAAAGCCAGCTTTATTGGAAGCAACTCCAAATAAAAATGTACATCTCTTAGCTCTCTGAGATGGCAGCTGATTAACTTCTGGTAATTCACATTTAAGCAGAAGATGTTGGATATATTTTCCATGGAAATGTCTTTACAGAAGAGTTACTTATATGAATGGAACTTTTGCATCCACTAAAGTTAGCAGCTCGAATCCACCAGCAGCTCCTTGGAAACCCTGTAGGGCAGTTCTACTCTGTCCTATAAGATCACTATGAGTTAGAAACAACAGCGGTTTTAAGGTTTTGCATCTGCTAATAGACTCTTCTTTCTGCCTGAAATGCAGAAGATCAGCCATTTGTGTCAATGATGCAGGAAGTAACAGGCGCCTGCTAAGAATGATGAAACAGAATGACCTAAGTCAATAGATTTCAGAAGACATTGGAAAATAGCATGTCATTTCTAAATAAGAGTTCATGTATGGAAAAAGGAAAAGAGAAGAAAAGAAAAGGAAAAAAAAGAAAAACCCTCTGTCTTGTTTAAACTACTGGTAGGATTCTAAACTAAGTAGTATCTAATGCACCTTGTAAACAGAACTGTGACACTAAGATAGTGATCTATGTACAATATAATTTTATGGTCCTTCTAAAGTACCAGTACTTCTAAGGGTGCATATATATTTTTAAGAGCTACATTGCACCATTTATTTGGTTGAGTTGGCTGTCTGTTAAAAACCTTACGTCTTCTTAATTTAGATTCCTGTCTCCCCATATTTGACAATGATTTATTTACTTTTTTAATTTGATCTGCATCACAGGGGAGAGTGTAGAGTTTTGGGGGCCTGGTTTTTCTTACAATTTTCACATCATTGTCAGTTGTAATAAGGTTGATTGCTAACATTTACACGGTGCTGTAAGAGCCTGAGCTGCTTGCATTTACCTTCTGTGGGTCACTAGGAGTCATAATTCACTCAATGGTAGTGGGTTTGGTTTTCGGTTTTTGTATAGCTTAGTGTTACAACTTTTTATCAACATGACTTCATGCATGTTTCATTATTATTTTAATATCTGACTGAGTTGTTGCTGAACCATAAAGCAAACTGGATTCCCATTTAACAATTTATGTACACTGTTCAGTGACATCATTTGCATTTTCCACACTGCATCAACATTCTCATTATTTTCATTCTAGGTTGTTCAGTTCCCATTATTCGTGCTTCCCTACCTCTCTGACAGTCTCATCTTTGCTTTAGAGTAAATGTTGACCATTTAATTGCAAATAGATGATTCTTATTGTTGTTTTAATATAAAAGGAGCATAGTACTCATAGGCCTTATTGTTGGTTGAAAGGTGGCCTCCAGGATTAGTTTCAGTTTAAGGTGTAAAGGGCATGTCAGGCTGATAGTCTCAGGGTTTCCAAAGTCTCTTTGTCAAAGTAGTAAGTCTGAACTTTCTTAGCATTTTGAGTTTTGTTCTGTAATTTTCCCCTATTTCATCTAGGACTATCTATTGTAACCCAGTCAGAACAGTCAGTAATGGGTACCATCCACTTCTTCTGGACTCTGGATAGGCAAGGCCCTGGTTTGTATAGGCAGTTGACCCTGTAGACTACTTTCTTCTTTGAGCCTTTGGTTTTCTTCTTTCTGTTTTCCTCTAGGTGAGTAGAGACCAATAATCGTATCGTAGATGACTGCTTACAAGCTTTTAAGTCCCTAGATGCTGCTTACCAAACTAAGATATAGAGCAGTAACTTTACAGACTCTGTTGTATCAATTGACCAAAATATCCTATGCCTTCAAATCCAGGAAACCAATCCTACATGGTATTTGGTTAGGTTTGGGAGGTATCCATGACTGCACCCCCATGTGCTTTGTTATATGTATGGATATATGTGCAGCATTCGTGAACATGGATATAGATCTAACTATAGATACATCTGTGTACTCACGTATATACACACATTTACCATCTAACACACATATGTACATATTGATCTATGCAACCACTCATGTGGTTTTTGGTTGTTACTGCTCTTGTGGCCAAATTGTACATGTTATGGCATTTATCAATAACATCCCTTATTCTATTGTATTTCTTTATGTCATCCTTTACCTTGGCTAAGTTGTGCTCACTTCACTGATATTCAGTATTGTCTTCCCATCACCAAAATTAAAAAAGTACCTACCATCCGGAGACTGATTCCTGTTTCGTTCCTTTTATATCATGGCTAACCACCAAGAAGTATTAATTTCTTTTATGTACATTTATTTTTGTATTTTTATAAAAATGGTATCTTACAGTATTTTTCCTTTTGTGCTTAAGTTATTTCATTCAGCATGGTGACCTCCAGATTCATCTATATTGTGTTTCACAGACTCATCTTTATTCTGAGAAGTACTCCATTGTATGTATATACAAGCTTTTGTTTATCCAGTTATCCACTGATGGACATGTAGGTTGTTTCCATATTTTTGCTATTGTGAATAATGCTTCAAAGAACAGATATGTGTATCATACATGTTTCATTATTTATTTGTAACCTAAATTTGTAATTGTCTTTTAGCTGAGATTGTGGAGCACATTTCCCTTTCCCTTACCAGTTCATTAGTGTAGTGAAATATTACTTTCTTTCAGGCTTATTAAGAATGTGTGTGTGTGTGTGTATATATATATATATATATATATATTTAAAAAGCCTTGTTGATAGCTTTAGGGTTAATTGGAATTGAATATTTAGAAAACATACTATAAAAGAATTTTAATTATTTTTGTTAGTGATTATTTATATTAGTATTCTCCTTGGCTGGCTTGTCAAAATCAGATTGCAAATTTATTACTCATCCCTGCAGTCTTTCTTCATAATAGACTATTTCAAATAAATTTTCGTTGTGAAAAAAAAAATGACAAAGCGGAGAATGATTTTCTCAGGATATCTAAGAATAATCTTATTGTCCATTAGTGTAACTTGAATTAGAACTATTGTGTGAGGTGCTTTGCATTTATTATAGTACTAGCAATAAAAATTATGATTAGGGAACTGAAGCAGAAGCTATGTCTCTGCTAGATAGTAGACCCTGTTCTAATTTATGCATGAATATGTAAAGTTGATTATAATGAAAATGATTTGTTATTATATGCCTTTATCCTTAGAGGAGACCCTGGTGGCGTAGTGGGTTAGGTGCTACCAAAAAGTTGGCAGTTCAGATTTGTCAGGCAGTCCTTGGAAACTCTGGGGGGCAGTTCGACTCTGTTCTATAGCGTCACTGTGCATCCGAATTGCCTCAACAGTGCTGTTTTTTTCTTTTTTAAATAGAGAGAGAGAATTTTAGACAACTCTGAATTTCCATTTCATTTATTTTCAAAAAAGTATGTGACACCAAAACTGGTTTATATGCAAGAAGAATGGGCCATACAACAATTTGTGTACCATGCTACATTTTAGTGGCAGTATGCTAGTGTTTTATCATGTGAGAATGTAGCTACAAGAGAGAAGATGTGGTGGATAGTAAAGCATGATTAAATACCCAGACTTTAAACAGACATAGGAAAGGCTTTTCTTTGAAAAATGAGGATGAGAGAACTCTGGCAAACATCTGTTCCAGTGTTAGATAAGAATTTATACATCTTCTAGCAGTGCTCATCTTTGTGTGATGGGATTATTAGCTATTTCATATGCTTTTGATAACTTTTCAGTATTTCTAAATTCTCACAAGCGTGTATTCACTTGTAGAATGGGGAAAAATTGATGCCCCATGAGATCATTGAGGTTGTGTGTCAACTTCACTGGCTCCTGATTCTCAGTGGTTTGGCAGTTAAATTGACTCTGGCAGTTGCGTGGTGATGTGATCACTACCATGATGAGATTTGATGTAATGTGATCACCTTCATGATGGAATCTGCTCTGAGTAGCTAGTTAGTTGAAAGGAAGCTTCCCTGGAGGTGTAGTCTGCGTTGAATATAACTGACGTTCTGGCAAGGCTTGTGAGCTTTTGCTCGTGATGGCTGTAGTAGCTGACTCCTGTTCATCGGATCTCTAGTTCTTGGGACTTGAGCTAGCAGCTTACAAGTCATCTCGCTTGGCCGATGTTGGGATTTGTTGGTCTTCATAGCCTGCCAGCCAGAGTCCTGCTGTCTGACTTGCTAGTCGTGGGCTTGCCAGTCCTGTGGAGTCAGGAGAAGCCTCTGGACTGATCTACATTCCTGCCTCTAAAACTGAGTGAGCTACTTCCTTACTACCAGTAGCTCTCCTTGCTCTTGAGAGAATCTCCAGCTTAATAGACCTTGTTAATGCACTTTAAAATAAATTTTAGTCGTATTTGTGCATCTAACTTAGCTGCATATCAGTTACCAGACTTTGAGTAATTAATAAGTTAGATTTTTTTTGCCATTAAAAATTAGAATTATTTTCTTTCCCAAACTATATGTGTCTTGCTATGTTTTCACCTTCATGGATTAACCATTGACATGAGTTATATAGCAATTTAAAAGATTTGTTTGTTTCTTTATTCTCCTCTAACAGCTGTTTAATGTCTTAATTTTTTTTCTGTTCTTCGGGATCCAGCGAGGCCTGCTCAGACCACCTGTTTATAGAAAGGTAACATTTTGTCAGTTCAGTACAGACCCAGTGAGTGTGAACTCCAAACTGAGAGATGTTTTCCATACTTAAAAAAGTTTAGTCAGTCAAGGGAGTTTGTTTCATGTTGAGTCTGTCAGGATGACTATCAGGAGACAGGTTTTAGGGAAATTATCCAGAAAGCTATTTCCTGTTGTTTCTGGGAAGCTGTCAGGTTTTCCTCTGAGGTGATTTTAACATGTATTTACACCTTATTGCTACTAAAGCAAAAATGTAGGCAAAGTCAGTGGGGATAGTTATCCTTGTTTTCTCTCATCTTCTACCCGCAGTTCACCTTAGTTAGTTTTATCATACAGTCTGTAAAAGGTGGGCCAGCCCGCTAGTAGAAATTCTATGGGGAAAAGGCAGAGACTGCCACTTTTTTGCAGGAAAGCATGCCCCTTTCAGGTGGTACATATCACTGAAACTATCACTGGAGGCCTGCGGTAAATCTCCATCTAAGCAGAGAGGAAGAGAGAAGGGAACTTTGGACCCACCATCCTTTTATGAGTTCAGCAGTATCTTGTTGTGGCATATTTGCCATCATAACTCTCATTCCACACTGATGTTCTCAAGTCCTTCATCAGGCAGTGTGCAACTCATGAAGCGTAGAAAGATAACTAATGTGGTTCTTGACAGCAGTGTGTTTAGTCTAATGGTGCGCTCAGATATAGATACACTGATTATAATATGTACAGTAAAAGAGAATGTTAAATTTACTCTATGCTTTGAAGGCAAGCACTGGCCTTTAATTACCTGTGGTGAAATGTTTCATGTAGAATGATAGATTTTTTTCTTTGGCACATGAGATTGCTCTGAAGTGTTTGAAAGGTATCTTACAAGTGCTGTGTTCCATGGAAGTCTCAAATTAGCCGGGGAGAATCTGACCTTTCTAATGTTTTGAGTGTATAAAATAGAAGTATTCCCTTGGATTGTAAAGAATCCAAGAGTTACCTCAGTCTTTACTTAGGATCTTGTAATGCTTTGCACAGGGGGAAGTGGTTAGTATTTTTTATTCATATACTAATATTCAGAACCTTTATTCAGAAGGACTGTATGGTAACCATGTGGCAAGGAGTTTATTTACTTTTCAAAGGTGTATTAGAATACAAGAAAATGCAAAATTAGTGTTTATTTAATAATAGAAAATGTGCATACCTACTATATTTCATTGATTCGAACATGTTATATATTTAATAACAGTTTATCAGAGAAACTGCTATATTAAATATAGCTGATTATTTAAATGAGAAAAATATGCATTTTAGAAATAGGGAACCATGTAATATAAAAGAAAAGTAACCTCTGTGTGTGTGTGTGTGTGTGTGTGTGTGTGTGTGTGTGTAACTCAGTCCAAAATGTAATTTTATTTGTGGAATAAGTTAAAGTTTTGGGTGGCTATCCTATTTTTATGAGTTTGTTAGAAATACTATTCTTGCAGGCCATTTTAATTTAATTTGCTCCATTGACTGAAGTTAGTTATCTATGGATGCTTTTGGTTTTTTTTCCTACCTTCAATTAAACTAATTGTTTTCATAGTAGTCCTTTGCACTGGGAGCATGTTTTATATATGCTGATATCTTAGTTATTGAATGTGTTATTTGGGGTTTTTATGCTATCAACTCTGGACTTGGCACATAGAACAAAAATATTTGGGAAACACACTGCTTTTTTCTAATCCATTAAATCTATACTTCAAAATGTGATGTATTATTATAGGAAACTTACTGGGAGAAATGTCTTCCTATGTCAGAGAAAAATGGAAAGGGGTCATTTTCTCTTTAAGGATTCCAGATTATGCTTTGCATGACATGGACCATGTAACCCTGAGGATGGAATAATATCTGAGCTGTCATTCTTCCATGTCTTCAGAGGCAATTTGTTCCACTTGATTTTAGGTTGTCAGTGTAGGAGATGTTCAAAAATGCTTTTTAGAGAAACATAGACATTAAAGATTAAAAAAAAAAAAAAACCTCAACCTACCTCTTCTGTATTAAGTTTAGCAAATAAATACATGAGTACATAAATAAATGAGACTTACATGATACCATTCATCACTATATGAGAAGAATCAAGTAACCTTGTGAACTTTTGAAGGTTGACAAAATAGTTTATAGATTACATTCATGTCTGAAATATTCTCGCTTTTTTTCCATAGCCAGTCAGAAATGATTGTACAGTATGTTGTTGTGTGCCCTCAAGTCCATTCTGATTCACAGTGACCCTACAGGACAGAGCAGAACTGTGCCATAGGATTTCCCAATCTGTAGTCTTTATGAGCAGCCCCAGTGGGGCAGTAGTTACGAGCTTGGCTGCTAACCAGAATGTCACAGTTGGGATCTATTAGCTGCTCCTTAGAAACTCGGTAGAACAGTTCTGCTCTGTCTGGCAGGGTTGCTCTGAGTCAGAACTGACTCTACAGCAATGGATTTGCCTTGGGTTTTAATCTTTATGAGGAATCAGGTTTTTCTCTGCCAAAGAGTGGCTGATAGATTCACACCATAGCAGCTGAGTGCTTGATTATTTCCTCACCAGGCTCCTTTCTGTAAGATGTAACTGACCAAATAAACAAACAAAAACATTTCCATTTATTCTGATTCATAGTGATCTTATAGGATATGGCATACCGTCCTGCAGGGTTTCCAAAGAGTGGTTGGTGGGTTTGAACTGCCAGTGTTTCGGTTAGCAGCTGAGCTCTTTTTCATTTAGCCATCAGTGCTCATTTGTAAGGTACACTATCCACATTGTAAATGGTTGTTAGATGCCCAAACCCACCCACAAATATTTAATTAACTCATGTACCCGTTGTTAGGACACTGTTGAAACCAGGGCTCTTTATCCCATTTATTCTATGGCAAAACTATTTCCAAGATTAAATGTCAATCTCTTGCTGGGAGGTGAGTAGGCGCTAAGATTTCCCATAGTCTTTTTTTGTCCTGAATATTGTGACTCCAGAGAAATGCACAGTGACTAAAGGAGTTGGTCGACTCCATGATGCGTAACAACACGGTGTGAAATAAGAGAGACATTTCAGAATGAACTTAGTACCAAGATTATAAAAGTAGAGGAAAATGTGTCTCTTTCTTGGTTGACAGGGAAAGTTTAAACCTTTTAGATAAAGTCTACCTAGATTTTGAAAAAGATTGCATGCATAATCTTTATTTGCACTATGCTTCCCTGTCTTAAGTAGCAGAATACAAGCCTACTTTGTTTTGCTGGAAGATTGCTGTAGTACCATTTCCAGTTGGGTGAGAATTATAAATATTTTAACAAAAATAATTATTGATGGACAGCCTATTTAGTGAAGATGGTTGGAATACTATCAAGTATCTATCTACCAAGTGACAAACTATTTTAAAAAGGGAGAAATTATGAAAATTGAATTGATATATAATGCATTGAGTCAGAATTGACTCTGTGACAATGAGTTTGGCTTTTTAAACATTAATAATTGCATATCTAAGTATAAGAAATATACTTATATCAAAATTTAAATAAATATACTTATATTTAAAGAAACATGTATTTATGTGTGACATTTTTAAATGTTAAGGTGTTTTGTTTTGTTTTGCTTTCCTTCTTCTCCCAAGAAACTGTCAATTGAATGGTAAGAAGGATGTGAAGGACCTAAAGAGAGGACTCCTCTGGTTTCACATTTAAGGACAGTGTGCCCAGCACTAAATCTAAGATTGCCAACTTCCTAGTACGGCCCAGCTCTAGAATGCCCCATTAGATGACAATGTGATAACCGTCCAGTTTCTTTATCTCTGCTAGATTTTTATATTCTCTTAGCAATTTCATCTGAACTTCTGGCCAGCTCTGTGTTTTCTTTAACTAAGTTTTGCATGACCTTAGAATTTAGTGGACATACCTTATTATCTTACCAGTGATAAAGAGGAACTTGAAGCAAAGAACACCAGTTTTCCAACCTGCTTCTGACCAATCCACTTTGCTTTCATATGTTCTACTTCATTTATTGGACTGAGTTGGAATTGATGTGACAGCAGCAAGTTTAAAGGCGTCAGTATCACCCAGGAAAAGGGAATACAACTTTGAAAAATATGTGTTTGGAAATACATGCACAAATTCATATATAGGCTATTATGCAAAAGCATTATTGATGCCTTTCTTGGGCAAGAGCCCACATGAATCCTTAGGGGACATGTTGTCAGGAAAATAAGCCTCCACTGGCAACTTTTTTCAGTATTCAAGAATAAGTACTGTATGACATAGTGGACCAAAGCTTTTCGTAAGTCAAAAGCAGATATTCTCTCTAGTTGCTGTGGTGCAGGAGGGTGATAAAGAAAGGCTTTTTAAGCTGGATGGTATGAGAAAACAGTGCATTCTCTTCTAAGACTTTTTTTTTTACATTCAGTGAGAAAATCTTTTTTTTTTTTAATTTGTAAAAGCTTGGGTCAAAATGTACTCCTGTATGCTGGCTTAAGATAATGCTTTAATGACTCCCAGGTTCTGGTGGACAAAGTGAGATTAATATAATCTCCTAAGTGTCAGACAGGTTTTCCATTTTTCCTACATTATCACAGGACTGTGGGGACATGGATTTAATAAAAGAAGAATGTCTTGAAAGTATTAACAGTCCATCATCTTAGTTAGAACTTACATGGGTCGGCAAAATTGTGTGTTTAAGCCCACGATAATGCTGCATCACTATATATTCATATCGTAATTTCATGAGTGTCACTTTCACTAAACTCTTGCTAGCAATAAATTTTAATCATTTTCTTTGTTGACTTTTTGAACATCAGAGCATGCTATTACTTCAAGAGAGATTGTTGAGATTAAATTTTTGTGTTAACAATTAAGTAAATAAAGCAAAGATGTTCAAGTAGATTGTTTAACAAATAGACAGATGGATGAATCTGACTCTCAGTGAAATAATTCTTTTTACAACATCCCAGATAAGGAATTCTCCCTTTTTATTGGCTTTCCAAAGACTATCCAACAATATTGTTTTGCTAGATCCTGTTCTGTAACTCCAAAATGTTGAAAGAATTTCCAAATAGTGAGGTTTCGGTATTTTTATATACATGTTCCATTTGGGGCTATAAAGGGCTCTCAGGGTTTTGTTTTTTTCTTCTTTTCTCCCTCGTTGTGTCATCAAACAATTGATTAAAATGCTACCAAGTAACCTACCTCACCAGATACCTGGGGGTGGGGGGAGGGGGAGGGGAGAATCAAAGGCAGGAAACCCATCATATGAAGTAATGACTGTTACTTGCTTTTCTCTGACATTTTCTTTTGCAAATCAGGTTTCTTTATGTACTCTGTGCACTGCTGCTAGCAATTATACCTTTAAGATGTCCAGGCTTGAATGTAAAACTACTTCTGTTTGTTTGCTCAGATCAAACATGAATTAACAAGTAGAACCGAATCCAGAACCTCAGCAGTGCTTAAGGTTCATATTTACCAGTAAGTGTAGGGAATATATTAATCTGGTTTTAAAGCTGGGCAAGGTGAACATTTCTCTGGAAGTAATATTGAGCTCATTAATATGACAGATGATATTTGATAAATCAAAATTAGTGGCAAAAGGTCACTAACTGAGAAGAATAAAAACCTCTTAAAATAGTTTTCAGAAGAAAACATGTTATATACATGGAAAAAAGGAACAATTTTGTGAAAGCTGAGGTGTTAGTTTCCACAGTCATCCTTTGCTTAGATAAAGTTTCCATCTGCTCAAATTCTGATTTTTTAAATTAACAGAAAATTTTTTGTATTGTGCGTTGGATGGAAGTGTACAAAGCTAGTTAGTTTCTCATTAAATAATACACACATTCTTTTGTGATGTTGTTTGCCATCTCAGCAGTGTATCAACACTCTTCTCATCTTGACCTTGGGTTCCCTGTTACCAGTGTTTCTGTCTCTTCTTGCTTTCTAGTTCTTCTCCCTGTGCTGGTGTGCCCGTTTAGTCTTGTTTTGTGTTATTGGTTGTTTACTCTTTAGCCGAAGAGGAGAACTTCAGGAGTGACTTCACTACTGAGTTAAAGTGGTACATGGAGTCCATATTCTTGGGGTTTCTCCAATCTCTGTAAGTCTTTTTTCGGAGTTAGAATTTTATTCTGCTGTTTCCTCTAGCTGTGTCTGGGATCTTCTGTTACGACCTGTGTCAGAGCAATCAGTGGTTGTAGCCAGGCACTATTTAGTTGTGCTGAACTCAGTGTGGCGGAGGCTGAGATAGCTGTGGTCCATTAGTCCTTTGGACTAATTTTTCCCTGTCTTTGGTTTTTTTTCATTCTCCCTTGCTTCACGTAAGGTGAGACCAGTGGAATTTCTTGAGTGGCCAATCACAAGCTTTAAAGACCTCAAACATCACTCACCAAAGTAGGATATACAACATTTTCTTTATAAACTGTTATGCCAGTTGAGCTAGATGCCCTCCCTCTGACCCCTAAGGCCATAGTCCCTAGCCCTCAGAGAGTTAGCACGTGTCTACGAAGCCTCCATGGCCTTGTCTTCGTCAAGTTCTGACTTTCCCCAGTATTGTGTACTGTCTTACATTTCACCAAATTTTCTATTTAGTGTTTCACCTTCCACTTCTGCCCCACCCCATAACCATCAAAGATTATTTCTTTCTGGGTATAAAACTTTTCGTGAGTTTTTATAGTAGTGATCTCATACAGTATTTGTCATTTTGTGTTTCACTGAGCATAATGCCCTCAAGATTAATCTATTTTGTCAGATGTTTGGGGGTTTCGTCATTGGGGTTTCATCATTGTTCTTTGTCATTGTGTAATCTTTCACTGTATACATGTACCACAGTTGGTTTATCCATTCACCTGCTTATGGGCATCTAGGTTGTTTCCATATTTTTGTTACTGGAATTAAGGCTGCAGTGAACATGTGTAGTGCATGTGTCTGTATGATGGCTCTTTTTTCTCTAGGAATAGGATTGCTAGCCAAGCCAGCCAGCTAAGTGCCGTCAATCATACACTATTTCTATTTGTAGCTTTTTAAGTCAGTGCCATATTGTTTTCTAAAATGAGTACATTCTTCTCTCTAAGCAGCAGTACATAACAAGTTCCCCACAACCTCTTGTGTCTTTGATCCATTTTGAGGTAGTTTGGTGTATTGTGTGAGGTATGAGTGCTGTTTCTTTTTTTAGCAGTTGTGTGTACAGTTTTGTCAGCAGCATTTGTTAAAGGCTATTGTTTATCCATTTAATGAATTTTAGTCCTTTGATGAAGATTAGGAGACCACAAGTGGTTGGATTTACATCTGGGTTCTCAATTCTTCTCCGTTGGTCAGTGCATCTGTTGTACCAGTGCCAGGCGGTTTCGACCACTGTAGCTCATAGTAGGCTCTGAGGTCAGGTAGTGTGAGTCCTCCTTGTTACAGACTGTTCTTAGTATTTGGATCAGGACCACACTGTATTTGTAGATTTGGGGGGCAGAATTGACTTTTTCACAATGTTGGATCTGCTTGTCAATAAACATGGTGTTTTACCATTTCCATTTTGTATTTTCCTTTTTGTGGTCTTTTACATGCCTGATTAGATTAACTCCTAGATATTGTATTTTTTTCAGGGGTTATTATAAATGATATTGGTTTGTTGATTTCTTTTTCATTGTTCTTCATTACTTTGTGTTTTCCTGATTTTGTTTGGCGTTGCTATGATTTTGCCTTTTTCCCTTTTTCTGTGTCTGTGTTTGCCTTCATGTCTTGGAGTGTTTGCCCCTCAGCCCCGCCCCCGGTTGTTTTGGTGATGGTTAAGTGCCATCGAGTTGGTTCCAACTCGCGGTAACCCTGGGTACCACAGAGTGAAACACCGCTTTGTCCTGCACCGGGCTTGCAGTCAGTGTTCTTCGTGAGCCCGTTTTTATAGCCACTGTGTCAGTCCATCTCATTGATGGGCTACCTCTTTTCTGCGTAGTGTCTTAGAAAGCCCTGAATATTAGAGTTTTGAATTGCCCATCAGGTAACTCCAATGCATTCTATTGCAATAGCATTGGGTGTCTTATTTTGGTTGCTTTATGAAGCCCTTCTGACCTTCTTTTTTGTTATTACCTATTATCTTAGGAACATTTTCAGAAATTAGTTTATTCATGTATTGATTACTAATTGTAGATTTATTTGTTTCACCCTGCTTTTTTGTTTTACTTGGTTATGTCTGAGCAGGTGGTCTGGCATGCTTTGCTGCTTGCTCATCTGTGGACAAGATTCTTCTTACCACTTTGTCAAGTTGACCAGGGCCAATCACTCAGCTGTGGTACAGAAGGACAGGTCCAGTGGATGTGGAGTAAGGGTGGGAATGTGTCATTTTTAGCATATCCTGGGTACGATGGGGTGACAGAACCAGGAAGCAGTGCAATGAGAAGTCTAGTGATCCGTAATAATGCTGCTCAGGGTAGGAGCGCTTGACCAAAATACAGAGAAGTCGGTGGGATGTTGAAACTAAATGAGTGAGAAAAAGAAGAACAAGAAACAGATACGCAGGAAAAGAAAAAAATAATGAATAATCAAAAGAAAAAAGTATGTAATATTTCAGTATAGTAAGATTTGGAGATTGGGGAGGAGGAGATTTGGGGAAGCCATGTGTTGGTGGCTCTCCATCCAAGCAGTGTGGGTTGGTCTGTTCAGAAGCGGTATGGAAAGCACTTGCAGTTAGGTGGGCAGGAAAAATGAAAGCAAGGAAGAGAAAGAGAAGAAACAACAGTAACACAATAAATACGATGCTAGGGGAGCCAGCCATTGAGAGTGGGGCTGAATTGGAGTGGTGGCGAACTGCTGTCTCTCTTGCCCGGTGATGTGTCATGGCCTATCAGGAAGGTATGGAGGTAACACAGGGCCTAGGTGGAAGGGAGAAGGAAAAAGGAAAAGTGGACAGGTAGAGAAAGATGAAAAGTCTGCACTGAGGGAGCAGTCTTGTGTAGGCAGTGCAGATTTGGGGAGGCCGTGTACCAGAGGCTGTCAAAACCCACTGGTAATGAGGCATGGTGCATAGGGCTAGGTGAGTGGGAGAAAAGAATGGAAGGAAGGGAGATCAAAAAAAAAAACCCAACAAACAATCAAAAAGGATAAACAAAAGCCTTGTGGGAGTCTGTTCGTAGGAGAAGTGTAGACCCAGGGAGATCATGTGCTGGTGGCTTCCTAGCTAGCTAGTGTGGCACAGCCCATCAAGAAAGGGTGGGGATAGCACATAGGGTGAGCTGAGCAGGAGAAAGGAAAAGAAGGTTGAGAGAAAGAGAAGAACCCCACCCCTCCCCAAAAGGCATTGAGATAGGCCGTTGGTAGGGTGTCATGGATCCAGGGAGATGGCATACTTGTGGCTATCTGGCCAAGCTGAGCAGCACAGCCTATAAAGAAGGGGTGGGGAAAGCACACAGAGCTAGCTGGATGTGAGAAAGGAAAGAAAGGAAGAGAAAGCAGGAGAAGAACCAAAAAAATAAAAGCTCCCTACCTGAAACATAATAATAAAAAACATGATGCTGAAGTTGCTGGCTGGTAGAGTAGAGTGGACTCAGGAGGGGGTGAACTTCTATATCTCTGGCTGAGTCACTGCAGACCATTGGAAAGCCATTGAGGCCATGTATAGAGGAAAAGGGGTACGATGTGGGAACTCATGTTACCAGTTACTGGGTTCTCTGTCTCCTTTTGGAGCTCTGTGAAAATACTTTGCTCCCTGCCTGCTGTTCTTGGTGGTTAAAGTCCAAGACGATGAATTCATGCTACATTAGCTAGTAGGAGACCTCCACTCTGTGGCTCTTCTTATTCTCTGTTCTCTGTCAGTTTCTTATTCCACTCTGTGCTTGATCAAATTCTTTATCCCTTCAGCTGATGCTTAGAGTTCCAGGATTGATTTTTGTATCTGTTTTATGTACTTGTGGAGGGACAGCATCGTGCTTGTGTTTGTAGTGTCATGTTAGCTCTACTTCCCTGAAAATTTTTTATCATCAAAATCTCTTGATGGTATACAATAATAACTTTTTAATGACCAGAGATTTGTTTAGAAGGAAGCTTGGGAAGATGTTTAAAAAATCTTAGGGCATACAGAACACTATTTCCCCATAGTCCTTATATAAATATGCACCAGAATTTAGTTAAACCAGTTAGGATAAAACATTATAACTTTGTTTTGGAATGATTGGTGTTCTTGAGAAAAAAGATTAATTCCAGAGAAAATTTGGTGATTATTAAGAACATATCAGGCCCTTTTAGGATGAGGAATTATGATGAATTAATGAATACTAGGAAACCCTGGTGGCGTAGTGGGCTAAGTGGTACGTCTACTAACCAAAAGGTCAGCAGTTCAAATCCACCAGACGCTCTTTGAAAACTCTGTGTGGCAGTTCTACCCTGATGTATAGAGTCTCCATAAGTCAGACCCAACTCAAAGGTAGTGGATGGGTCGGTGGAAGGAATACTAAATCATACTTGACAACGGGCCATGGCCTTGCAATCCTTGTTTTCAAGAAGTATTCTGGAGGTACTTACTCCAAGACAGATTTATTTGTTCTTTTACCGGACTGTAGTATATTCAGTATTCTTCTCCAACACTGAAATTCAGAGGCTCCTGTTCTTTTGTCTTCCTTATTCATTGTCCGGCTTCTGCATGTGTATGAGGTAAGTGAGAACACCATGGCTTAGGTCAGGTACACCTTCGTCTTTAAGATGACATTACATATTTTAGATACGTTATCAGGTGGGATCAGTCCTTGGAAAAGGACCATCATGTTTGGTATAGCAACGGGTAAGAAAAAAAAAGAGAAAGATTCTATGAGCTGGATTGATACAGTGGCTGCAACAATAGGCTCAGTTGTAATAATGATTATGAGGTTAGTTTCGGACTGGAAAGTGTTGTGTTCTCGTGTACGTAGGGTCACTGTGAGACAGAATGAAGTCAGTTTCACCTAACAATAGCAACAAATGGTACTTCTGTTGAATATTTCACCCAACATCTCATCCTCATAACTAGTCACTAATAAAAAAATATGTCATGACCTACACCCTCTCCTTAGTGACATGGTTAACTTTCAAAGACCAGGTCATTATGTGAAACTGGTGTTATGTGAAAATGGGGGATGATCATATCCAATCACAAAATGTGGGATGACATTACTGTGTAACTGCCAGACCACTTAGCCAAGTTGACACATGACCTTAACTATCACAGTTAATGTTACGCTGGCCTTGCACCTTGGTGTTCATTACTGCCACATGTACATTGTTAATGTGCAAAATAGTTTTATAGTAGATTTTTGACTGTTTTAAAAGCGAAATGTCAGATAATGAGATGGTCACTAAGTGCAGAGAAGGTGTGATTGTATTTGATGGTTAAATAGAGTCAGTCTTGTATAATCTAAGTGTGACTACACCAGTGTAGTTTGGCTTATAATTACTTGGGTCCAGGTGACTGATCACTGTATTTTGAGAGATTATTGCTGAGTGTTATTTAATTAGTATGTATGTATATATTTACATATGTATATCACGTGTGTGTATTTGTATGTGTATGACTATGCAAACACTGAACCGTTTAGAAAACATTTTCACGTGCATTAGTTTGTTTAAAGCTTGAAACAATCTTGTGCGATGGACAGTTTCCTGTTATCCACATGTAAAATCTGATATTCAGAGAATAAATGAAACTAAAATTCACATATAGTTTTTTTTTACTGAGTCCGTTTTAAAATATAAATTGCTGTATTATTTTTGTAAGAAGAAATACATGTAATCATAAAAATGTTCAAGCAAAACTCAGAATCGAACCTTGCATCAAAAATCATCACCTACCTTCTCTGCATGCATTTCCTATCTGTACCTTTTATGATATATGCATAAATAAAGAAAAATAAATGCATAAAGTCAGAAAAAATATTTTTGAAAATAAGATGCTATAAACATTGTCCTATAAGGAGAAAAAAGCATTGATTTAATTTTTACTTCAGTTTCTCTGAAATAAAAGTAACAGAAGTTAACTGCAAGTAATTGTTGGACCTCAGTGTTTTTTCATACGAATAAAAAGATGTCTACAAATGTAAGGAAATAACTGTGATTGCTGGGGCTTAGCATCAATATGTTTTTGTCTAATTCAGCTATCCAAATTATTCATTGGCTGTGCTTGAAAAGAGAAGAAATTAACACTTTTTAATAAAAACCCATAGTTGTTCGAGTTCTGTATTTAATTAGATTTAATGCTCACTGTTAGTAGTTTTGATTTATCACTGTTTCTCCATTTGGAGGCCTGGTGGGCAGTGTTAAAGCTCTCAGCTGCTAACTTAAAGGCTGATAGCCTGAACCCACCAGCAGCTCACTGGGAAAAAGATGTGGCATCTGTTTCTGTAAAGATTACACCCTGGGAAACTCTATGGAGCAGTCCTGTAGGGTCTCTGTGAGTTGGAATCTATTCAGTAACAGTGGTTTGGTTTTATTTTTCCATTATTGAGCTATTCTGTTTCATCTTGGTTACCAGATTTGATTGTCAGTTTGTATGTGTGTATATCTTTCAAGGAAAGCTCTGGGTGCCCACTTACCTAATTTTTTATAGTTGCCAATGTCTCTGTTGATTCTAGGTGAGGAGAAATTTGGCAGAGTTCATGATTTTTGGTTTGTAGTTTCACATTAGAAGTGTAGTCGTTTTTCAACTGTCTTCTAATGTTAATTATGTGCAAGTCATAAGTGTTTTTCATATGGAAATGGATTAGAAATCCTTCCCTAATATGCTTTAACATTTTTGTTTAATTTCCAGATGCTAAGAGCAATTTAGCTTGGGAAATATATAGTATCTATCCAATTAAAATGATATTATGGAGAATGCACCCTATTTTTGTTTCTGCAGTATTTTGTACTTTGTTTTGTCATAGCATTTTTGAGCCTGTTTTAATAATCATCTGCACACTGAATAAGACTGTAAATTTTGAGTACGGAAACACAACGGACACTCAAAAAACACGTTGATTCTTAGGTAATAGCTCCACCTACACTGGCTTCCAGAAATACTGTGATTCTAAGGCTGCTGCTAGATCAGCAGGAAAGAGTTCAGCAATCCATTAGTAATGTCTGCTTTGAAGCAAAGAATTAAATGTGGTGGTAGAAGTGACAAATACTCTTCATTCTAGAGTAGATGCTGTGTATTTACCACAGGTGGCAGAATCGGGACGATATGATAAATGCACCATCTCTTATATTGTAGTTAAATATAAGGAAATCTGCTCTGACGTTTAAGTTTAGAAATTGAATTTGATACCAGAGTCCCTGGGGTAGGTGAGTTTCCCTGTCTTGGAATGTTTAGCACTTCAGTTGCCCCAATATTTGAGAAATGTCAAACATTTACTAAAAATTTTGCTCTGTGATTCTAAGCTTGCAAGAAATATTTTATTAACATGGTCAAGATATGTTTAAGCAATTAATTTTTAAAGCAGAGGAACATTATTAGATGTATGCATAAAAATTTAAATTTCAATTTGCATTAAACTCATAAAAATTTATAGGATTCTGAATCTATAGAATATTTAAGTGAAGATAAATTAAAGAGTCTGTGTTGTTTTAAAATATAGTAGATGCCATAAAACTATTTTAAATCAACTTGATTTCCTCTCTAAACTTATTTCTTCCTCAGGCTTCCCTAGATTAGCAATTTGCAATACCCTCTACCAGGCTGCTTCATCTAAGAACACAGAAGTTGCAGTAATTTCTCTTTACTGCATCTTTTCTCAGCAGATCCATCAGCAAACCGTGTGGGTTTATACCTCCATCTTCAAGCTCTTCCCTTTTTTTCCATACGCACTCTTAAATGATCATCTCTCCCTGGCCTATTGTATGTAACACCTCCTATTTGGCTCCACTGTTTGTACCCTTTCCCCTACACCATCCTTCTGCTTCAGAGAAACAAAGTTTTATCCTGGTTATCTAGTAGAGCTATATACAGATACACACACACACCTGCACTATATATATATATACATATATGTATGTATACACACACACACACACACACGAGGTGAAACAAGACTGAGAACTTAGTTGTTCGAAGTGCTACATACCTCATTGCTGAATATCACTACGTCATCTGCAAAGTACTTCTCTTGGGTAGCTATGCACTGATGCCAGTGCCCAGTCCACCTCTCAAAGCAATTTTAGTACTTTTTCCAAAATGGCCGTTGTACATGGGGACACGGTGGCAAGTGTACAAACTTAATTGTATAGTTGTTTGTGAGGAAATTTTTAGCAAGTAAACAAATAACTATATTGGAACACTTTCCCTGCTTACCTGATCTGACCCCCCAGTGACTTCTTTCTTTACCTGAAGATAAAGGAAATGTCAAAAGGAAGAACTTTTGATGACATTCAGGACATCACGGATAATAGGATAACAGCTCTGATGGCCCTTCCAGGAGCAGAGTTCCAAAATTGCTTTGAAGCGTGGAATAGATGCTGGCATCAGCACATAATTTCCCAAGGGGAGTCCTTTGAAGATGACTGTAGGGATACTGAGCAGTCAGACAAGTTGGCACAGCTCGAATGTAAAAACATGCGCACACAAGTGGATGGCTTTAACAAAGACAAGTTTATTTTCTTGTGGTCTAGTATGCTAGAAGTCCAAATTCAGAGCCTCAGCTCCAGGGGAAGGCTTTGTCTCTCCATCAGCTCTGGAGGAAGATCCCTCTCATCAGTCTTCCCCTGGACTAGAAGCTTCTCCAAGGAGGAATCCTGAGTCCAAAAGAGGTGCTGTGTTCCCAGTGCTGCTTTTTAGTGGTATCTGGGTCCATTGTCTCTCTGCTCACTTCTCTCCTTTATATTTCAAGAAATTGGCTTAGGACACTTATAGATCTTGTCAATGCAACTACCACTAATCCATGTCATGAAAAGCCTGGTGGCATAGTAGTTAAGTGTGACGACTGCTAACCAGAATGTCGACAGTTCAAATCCACCAAGGCCTACTTGGAAATTTTGTGGGGCAGTTCTACTCTGTGTACAGGGTTACTATGAGTTGGAATTGACTCAACGGCAGTGAGTTTTTTGTTGTTTTAATCCATTTCCTTAAATTATACTGACAGGATTTACAACATAAAGGGAAATAACATCAGATGACAAAATGGTAGACAAGCATATGTATTGGGCATCATGGTATAGCCAAGCTGACAGATATTTTGGGGGTACATAATTCAGTCTGTGACAGTTATCTTTCTTAAAACACAGATCAGCTAATGTTACTTCTGCCCTTAAAACACTCCAGTTTCAGAGCAGTGTAAAATCCAGTCATCTTACCTTTACTTCACATGTCCTACAGGAGTCGATTCCTGGGCTTTTTCTAGGATATCCCCAGAACCCACACACTTGAGCCAAATTGGTCTTTGTGTCTGTTAAGAGACCATTGCATTATTATAGCTGAGAAGCAAGGTGATAGTACTGAGTATGGTGAGAAGGAGTCAGTTATGACTACACTGGGATACTATAGCCAACGGCAGCTCCTGACGGATGCAGCATGAGACAGAATCAAATTCAAGGATGAATAGGAGACTCTGGACCTGAGCAACTGGTAAGATATGAAAACAAAAACAAACAAGCAAAAAGAAAGCATTGCTACTGCAACTTGATTGTAACTCGTAGTGAAGCTAAAGGACTGAGTGGAGCTACCCGCTGGGGTTTCCACGGCTGCAATCTTTCAGGAAGCGGACTGCCACATCTTTCTCCCCCTGGTGTGTTCCAATTGCTGACCTTTCGGTGAGCAGTCAAAAATTTAACTTTCATGCCACCAGGATTCCCCTAGCCATCCATTAAAATAGGAGAATCTAAGTTAGAGGTCCATTTGAAAGAAACCATCAAGAATACAGTCTTGGAGATGCTCAATTTGAGATATCTCAGATTTGTGTACATGAGCCTTAAGTAGAGGAATGAGTTCTGGGCTGAGATCAAATTTTGTGAATTGTTGGAATTTAAAACAATGGCACTTGCTACATCTTGTGAAGGAGTGAATACGGGCAAAAAGAAGAGGCCAACAACTGAGCCAAAAGGTATCAGAATATTAAGAAATTGCAGGGGAAAAAATATCTGCAGAGAAGACTGAGATCAAACAGTCACACAAGGAGGAGAACATGGTGTTAGAAGGCCCAGTGGAGAATATGTAATAAGAAATGGGAAAGATTCATCGTGCCAGTAGTGCTAACTGGTCAAATAAAATGAGAACCGAGTGCTGACCCACTGAATTTGGCAACAAGTAGGTCCTTGATAATCTTGACGAGCAGTTTGGATGGAATGGTAAAGCTGAAAGTTTATATGGCCTTAAGAGCGAATAGGAGGATGACTGGAGACAAAGTATAAACAACTTTTTCAAGAACTCTTGTTACACAGACAAAGCAAAGATATGGGGTCATGGTTCTCATACAGCTTCTATAAACAACTTATCAGACTGAAAAAACTTTCATTCTTGAAATTCAGAAATCTAGTGAATACACTGAAACTCTTATTTCTGTCTGGCATTAATGCATTGCTAGATATTGAGAGTCTAATCATTCATCTCTATCATAAAGATTTAAAAATTGATTTTTCACAAGTTTGTACTTGTTTCAAGAAAAGAAATCATTATTATTCACCCCAAATTCTTAATTTCTCCTTGAATCAGGTAGTGATAACATTTAAAAAAAAAAAAAAAAAAAAACAAACCTCTACTATGATCTGTTGTGATAAAAACATTTCCTCACCCATTTTAGATAGGTGCCTTATGTATTCTTACACACAAATTGATCATGGAGTCATTTTCATTGTTGTTAATCAATCAGAACTGAAGACATTGAGAGTTTATTTTATTTTGTTTGCATTTATATGCTAGGACGCAAAGGTATAATTTGTAGAATACTTCTTTTTAACTTACGTGGTCTCCAGTATCTGTGTCTCAGTTTTTGCTTTGCCAAAAACTAAAGAATCTAAAAGCAAAAAACTACATGCACACACGCGCACACACACACGCATATGATGATAAAGAACAAAACACATTTTGACTGCCTGAAGAAAGCACAAATTCTGCTTTATTCACTTCAAGACATTCTTGCGTTCACTTAGCTGGAAAGCTCAATGAACCATAATTTATCAAGTATTTTGTTATAACATGACTCAAAATCACTGTGGAATTGTAAAGCATATCATAGAGATGTGCTTTATTGATTAAGACTTTAATATTTAGTGTTTTATTGTTCATTGATTCTTCAAATACTGTTAATTCTTATTTGTTTCCCAAAGCACATCAATCCCCAACTGTTTGTTATCAGTTTTTAGATACATATTTGCTACATGAAATGCAGGAAAATGGTCCAAAATGTGCTCAATATTTGTTAAAGGATTAGATGATTTGCTTTGTGCCTAGAGATTTAGAAAAATTAAACAGTGGTGTACAAGCCATATGTAGTTAATCAACCCAGATTGTCTTTATTGTTTTTGAATATATACTATTGGTCTTACAATGTTTATCAGCATGCCATTCATCTTCAGGGCTTTTTTCTTTTAGATCCTCCTTTTTTGTAGTGAAGTGGAGTCATAGAACAAGAAAGAATTTTTTCGGGATGGGCTAGGCCAGCTTCTTCATTATAGAGATAGGGGCTGTAAAAGGCTGAGGACCTCGAGTTCTAGCCCTGTTATGATAAAGAATTACTCTCATTATTGATAGTGTTTAATACCAGTGCTGTGCTATTAAAGTTGTCCAGTCTCACTGTAAGGTTTTTTATAGCTGCTTTCAATCTTTTCTTCACTGGTACGTTTTTAAGACTAATTTCTACTCGGATTGCTGGGCTAATGAAATGATAGTGGAAAAGCATTTTTGTCATTACAGTTACAGCAGGAGCAGTAAATCACCAAAGGTACAAATTGGGAACTCTGTCTTAATATCATTAGGCAGCAGAAGGCACATGGAAAACTTATCCATCAAACGGCAGTGCTAAAGGAGTGCACATACCCAGGGTATGCAAAATAGGGTCTAGGGAGAGTTGCTGAAAGCAAGGAGCTCTGCCAGCTTGAATCATCGGCAGTTTACATGTGGAAAGGAGGAAGCAAGACATATGTTTCTCATAAATTTAAGTAGAAAAATATATACCGTTTATGAAATGGTGTCATTTAGGGTTCCTATGAGTCAACAGCACTGGGTTTTTTTATGAAATGGAAGTGCCCTCTGTGTGAAGAAATGATCCAAACATTTAACTGTATCATAATCAGTAAACGTTTAACAACAAGAAGTGTGAATGTGATCAGCACTATCTAATCACGCTAAAGATAATGGCAGAAACTTTCATAGATTAAGTTGAGCAGAATTTTGAAGAGGATGGGGATTGTGGTGCAGTAGAAATAACATCACACTGGCTCCTGTTATGTTAATTTTTACCAACTCTGATTAAGCTGTGATACTTCAGATCAGTCACTCCACTTCTCTTGCCCTGAGTTTACTCATTTCTAATGGTATATGGCAGGCGTAGGTAATATTGAATCTCATAGTTCTAAAACTCTAACATCCTATAAGAATGCCATTGGGGGGGAGGGGTCATAACAAAATATTCATCTCTACTCTAAGCTACCTTTAAAATCTTACTTTCCATGTTACTCCTTAATAAAATGTTCCTTTTGTTCTCAATTTAAACTCATACTAAGATGATGCACATGTATATAAATCAAGGGAACACAAGAAGAAAAGCAAAGGCCCCATCTTGGTATTAGGTAACAAGAAATCCTTCTAGATGTTCGGGTGTTACAGGGTCATAATGGAAGGAGTATATTTGAAATACAGTGTAAAACTTTCAGAGATGGCAAAAAGACAACCGTCATTATTATACTGACTGGCCAGGAGGAAATGTATCTGTCACAACTTCCATACCTGTATAGTAGTCTTTCCTGTCAAGGATAACTGTGAGGAATGGCAGAAAGTGGAGACAATTGAATTCTTCCTTATTCTAGAACATCCCGTTTGATTTCTTAATCCTTAGTTGGGACATTGGCAGTTACCGTCACTGAAGTTGAGTACCTGGAAGGTTCTAACACTGTCCCAAACAGGAAAGAATGCTTCTCTCAACAGTGACAGAGCAGAGAGAGGGAAATATAACCAGAATTGTTTTAACACGTAATCTACCAGAAGAAAAGATGTCCGCAAGATAGTAGTAATAAGGTGTTTCCTGCCCGGTAGCTCTTACTTGTTTCGAGAAACTCCTAGTGCTGTTTTATACTATTTGATGGAGGAGAAAAGTCCCAAGATTTTCTCTAGTTGATGCAAGCATAACCTAAGTGTGTCTGGCCTATTCTTTTGACGTTTCTGAGGGTCCTCATAAATGTAAGAGAAATGGTTTCTCTAGCAGTTGCTCTCCTTTAGAAGTTGGCTAGGTAACAGCTATACCAGGTTCATAGTGTCTGCTACAAAAGGATTGAGAATTTCTATGACCTTGATTAGGTCTTAGTTAAACAAAGAGCTAAGGATGAAGAATGTAAATTAAACAAAAAACCAAAAAAAA
This sequence comes from Heterohyrax brucei, assembly GCA_028571685.1. Lineage (NCBI taxonomy): Eukaryota > Metazoa > Chordata > Mammalia > Hyracoidea > Procaviidae > Heterohyrax > Heterohyrax brucei. Next base: position 147,749,696 of record CM053143.1, read on the forward strand.
TAATGCTTTGTTTGTTTGGTTTTTAATTCATTGGTACTTATATGCACAGGATTTAAACAAGGCATTGCACTTCGTCTTACTGAATCTAATGTTTTAAGAAAGAGACTTATGCCAGCATAACAAGGCTAAGAGAATGGTATATGCTGTGTGGGGTGAGCCAAAAAATGAAATATATTTATGGAGAATATGATATTCTTCTTGCACCATGATGGCATTACAAATGTGTTTTCTTATTTGGTCCTCAAAATAATCCTTTTTAGTAGACAAAATTTTGAGCCCCATGGTCTTTGCTCCTCTCATATTATATCTGTGAATAAACCAAAAACCAAACCCACTATCGCTGAGTCCATTCCTACTCATAGCAACCCTATAGGACAGTGTAGAACTGCACCATAGAGTTTCCAGGGAGCACTTGGAGGGTTTGAACTGGCAACCATGAAAATGTTATGTTATATGGCAAAAGACATTTTTCAGACATCATTAAAATTCCTAATACATTGACAGTAACAGAAAGAGTGCTGATATAATAGCCAGAACAATGGACTTAAACATACCAGTGATCTTAAATATGTCATTGGACCAGGTAACCTTTTGTTCCTTTATAGGTATGTAAGGTTGCCGTGAGTTGAAAACAACAGAATGGCAACTAACAACAAGAAGATACAGAGACCGTCACCAATTATAATGGTGGGTCCAAATTAATCACAGTGACATCTAAAAGTAGATCTTTATCCAAGCCATTTGAAAGGTGAGTAGAACTCCACGTATCACTGCTGATTTGAAGATATAAGGGACTTCATTTAAAGCATGACAAGTAACTAAATTCTGTGAATATCTTGAGCAACTTGAAACAGATTCTTCACCTACACCTCCAGTAAGGAAAACAGTTCTGCTAACACCTTGATTCAGAGTTCATGAAGCCTAAAGCAGAAAACTCAGCTATGTGTGGACTTTCTCCTCGCAGAAACTGTGAGATAATAAATAAGTGCATTTTAAGCAGCTAAATATGTGGTAATTTGGCATCGCAGCAATGGAAAACTACTCCTGATGGAGTCTTGGTGGTGCAGTGGTTAAGAGCTCAGGCTGCTAATCAAAAGGTTGGCAGTTCAGTTTCATGAGCTGCTCCTTGGAAGCCATATGGAGCCCTTCTACTCTGTCCTATAGGGTCATCATGAGTCAGAATCTACTCAGTGGAAGCAGTTATACTTTTTTTGTTTTCAACTCTAGGTGAAAATTTGCAGGAAAGGGAAAAAAAATTCTTATTAAACAAACTACTAGTATACATGTTGTTTTATGACACTGGTTAACAGCCCCACAACAGGTCAAGACTCTCCCGTCTCAACTTTGGGTTCCCTTTTACTGGCTTTCCTGCCCCCTCCTGCCTTCTGGGTGTGCCCTTTTTGTTTCTTTTTACTTCAAGGGCCTGTTCAATCTTTGGCCAAAGCGTGAACCTCCAGGAATGGCTGCATTACTAATTGAAAGGTTGTTCAGAGGCCATGTTTTCAGGACTTTTCCAGTCTCTGCGAGGTCAGCAAGTCTGGGCTTCTTTTTGAGTCATAATTTAGTTCTACATTTCTCAGCACCTCCGTCCAGGACTCTGTTGTGATCCTGTCAGAGCAGTCAGTAGTGGTAGCAGGGTACCAGCCAGTTGTACCGGACTCAGTCTGCTGGCGGCCATTGAACGTACGGTCCCTTAGTCCTCTGGACCAGGCTTTCCCATTTCTTTAGTCTCCTCTGTTTTTCCTTACTCTGCCATGGGGTCACTGTGAGTTGGAATTGACTCAGTGGCAGTGGGTTTTTGGTTTGGGAAGGAATATGACCAGTGAAGTATCAAAGTATCCCAGGCTTTTAACACCCTAGATGCCACTGACTAGAGTAGAATATAAGCTATTTTATGCCAGTTGAACTAGATGTCCTCTGAGATCATGGTTGCAGAGCCCTCAGCCCAGCACTTTGGTCCCTGGTCCCACAGCATTCGGTTTGGAAGTGTCTATGGAGCTTCTGTGACCTAGCCTTGTGCAGGTTGTGCTGGCTTTTCCAGTAGCATGTACGGTCTTAACCCTCATCAAAGTTACCTCTTCTTCACTCTTATGTTTTCTGCCCCCTTGTCTCCCCTCCCTGCTAAACATCAAGGTTGCTTCTTCTAACATGCAAAATATTTCATGAATTTCTACAGTAGTGATCTCCTACAGTGATTGACTGATTTCACTCAACATAATACCCTCCAGTTTCCCTTATGTTATCAGATAATACCCAGTTTTGCCAGCACTGTTTGGTTGAGGAAAAAAAAAAACAAGATTTGTTCTCAATTTGATGGGCTTTGGGCCCTTGTTGAAGGTCAGGTGACCACAGGTGGATTGATTTACATCTGGGTTCTCAATTCTATTGCATTGGTTAATGTATCTGTTGTACCAGTACTAGGCATCTTTGTTTCTAAGGTGTGTCTCTTGTAAAGTGCGTATTGATGGATCTTGTTTTGTAAATTGATTCTATCACGCTCTCTATGGATACATATAAGCCATTTACATTCAGTGTAATTATTTATAGGTGGAAATTTATTTTTGTCACTTTGTAGTGCTATCTTTGTGGTTCTGACCTTTTCTTTGTTCCTCCTACTCACTTGTCCTAAATTCCTTTAGTTTATGGTTTTCTTTTGTTTTTGTAGATTTTGTTTTTATTAAGACTTCATATTGATTTTGATGAGTAGGTTTGAAAACTTTCTCTGTGGTTACCTTGAAATTTACCCGTATCTTCCTCGATCTGAACAAGTCTATCACTTCTTGGTATTGCCTTGCCTTCCACTCTATTAGAAGTTTATTTACCTGCACTGTTTATTCCCTCTTTTATTGTCCTGACATAGTTGTCGTTTATGGATTAGCTACTCTGGTTCCCAGTTATAATTCTTTTGATTTTGGATAGTCTTTGAGAGTTCATTTCCTAGGCTGGTAGCTGTCTGGTGCACTCTTGCATCCTAGATTTAGACTGTGGTCTGATGTTGTTTGTTCTCAGAACAAAGGACTCCCTGTAATAATTCTTGTAAGTTTAGTCTTTACATATTCTCTTAATTTATTTTATCTGGAAGTGTCCTAATTTCGCTGTCATATTTGAACAAGAGTTCTGTAGGGTATATTACTCTTGTTTAGAAACTTTTTTTCTTTCAAGGTTTTATATTTAGCATCCCGCTGCCTTGTTGCCTGCATGGTTTTCAGAGTTTAGTCTGATTATTTTTCCTCTATCTGTGACTTTTTGTTTTCCTGAAGGTGCTCTCAGAATTCATCTCTTGTTTTAACACGTATGATTATGATATATCTTGGTGATTTACTTATATAGTGTTCTGTACAATATGAGGTTCATTGAGGTTCTTGGATGGTCAGCTTTTCATCTTTCATAATATTGAGAAGTTCTCTGTTAGCAGCAACTCTTCAGTGATTCTTTGTGTGTGGAACTCCAGTCCACTCCAGTCCGGATTTTTGCTTTAGGTTATATTCCACATAATTCTCATGCTTTCTCATTTTCTTTCTCTCTTTTTCCTGATTTTTTCCTCAAACAGAATTGTATCCAATTGTTTATATTCAATTTCGCTTATCGTGTCTTCTATCATTTCAAACCTTTTCCAGAGCCCTACCGTGACACTGTCCATTTCTGAAATCATGTTGTTTACCTTTGGATTTCTCATTGTTTTCATAAAACTTCTAGTCATGAGTTTATTGTGGCTTCTTTTTCCTGTCTTATTTGCATGAATTTGTCAATTTTTTCAGCAATTTTATATGCTTTTTTGCTTCAACTCCTGGATAGCTCTGGATATTAGAGATTTGAATTCTCTGTCAAATAATTCTAGTGCCTGTTCTTTTACTGGAAACTAATATTTTATTCTAGGCACTTACTAGAACAAGTCTGTCCTATATTTTCATGTTTTGATATTGTCTGCTATTTTCAGTTGTTATTTTCTGTGTTCATTGATTACAGATCTGTTTGTTTTGCCCTGCTTTTTTATGTTACTTGGCTATGTCAGAGCAGGCAGGCTGTTCATTTTTTGTTGTTTGCTCAACTGTCATCATATTTTTCAGCCCCTTGTCCAGTGGGCAAGGCCAGTTGCTCAGTTATGGTGCAGCAGAGCAAGACCAGCAGGTGATCTTTGTCCTGCCGAGGTCCTGATAGTGTTTTTGCATATTCCTTCTTCTGATCACTGATGCAAGTGGGGCAAATTCAGGGGTCACAGATGCTGCACTTTCTGCATGGCTGAGCCACTGCAACTAGGCAGGAGGTGTTGAAGGTGGAGTGTTGGGGAGAAGATGCACAGGAGGAGAGTGTGTGTCACTAGTTACCAGGCACTTTGTCTTCTGCTGATATTTCCATGAATCTACTTTCCTTTTCTCCTTGTCTGCTGATCTCTGGCAGGAGTCCAAGATGCCAAATCCATGCTAGGTTAGCTAATAGTAGACTTCTTTTGTATCTCTTCTTGTTGTCTGTTCTTTGTCAGTTTTTTATTCCATTTGGTGTTTGGCTGAGATCCTTACCTCTTCATTTCATACACTGAATTCCAGAATGGGTGTTTGTCTCTGTTTTATTTAGATTTTCAGGTATTTGCTGTAGAGGGATGGCATGGTGTTTCTTTCTATGGCACCATGTTGACTGGAAGTTGCAAAGGCTATACACTTGATGTAAGTATTGTTATTGTATGACTCATAGAGACCCTCTCTAACAGAGTAGAACAGTCTCATAGGGTTTTCTAGTCTGTGATCTTTATGGGAGCAGATTGCCAGATCTTTTCTCCCGTGGAGTAAGTGGTGGTTTTGAACAATCAGCCCTCCAATGAGCAGCCCAACACTTAACAATTGTGGCAGCAGGGCATCTTGATGCAGGTATTGTCAGTTCTATTTTATGCATAAAACATAAGCTTAAGCATATAGACAACTTATATAAACCACACAACTGATATGGTATGTGGGTATTAATATCCAGAAAGATTCCTCCCCAAAGTCTATGCTCCTTCCTTTAGTCAGTGTCTGCTCTGCCAGCCTCTAAGACAATGGTCTCCCCAATGTAAGGATATACAAAGAACAGGCATAGATAGCTAAGAGTCTGGGAATGAGCCACAGCACATCAATAAAGAAAATGTTAGAAGAAGCATACAGAACATCTTGATAACCAGATAACTATGTCATCTTCATAGCCAAGGGGTAATGGAGAGAGTGGTCAACTCTTGGAGTCATGGTTGAGAGGTCAGAAACGATGAGCACAGACGCAGAGCCAAGACAGTGGCATAGATGGATACTTCCTGTGACCCCTCTAAAAACAAAAATCCAAAAAAACAAATGAATTCAGTACCTGACATCCCGGGAGCCATGAACATCAAAAGGAAAGTTGACAAATTGGGCTGAAGAATGGAGAAGGGAGAGTTGCACCAGAGGCACGTAGGATACCTGCCAGGTGATGACTGCAGTCACTGTGTGGTAGGCTGCATGTGGCCGCTGGTTGGTGCCTTCCTCAGCAGAAGTGATTGTCTGGAGAATCCACTCATACCTCTGGAACCGGTGAGAGACAGCACCAGGTTGTGGAAAGCTAAGTCTTCGTGTAGAGCCCGACATACACAGGTCTGAATCTTTCCTGTGAGATGGGCCTGCCTCCCTTCTCCTGGCACACCCCCTTCCTTTCTCTGCTTTCTCTGATGCCCTTAACTGAGTCAGAAGTAGGACTCTTCAAGCCTTTCCCGAGCCATTCTCGCTGTCTCTTTTCTGCAGTGTGTCTGGCTGTGGAGTCTGATGCCATCAACTGAGCTGAAAATAGGACTTCACAAGCACGTCCTGAGCCATTCTCTGAGGCTCAGAGAGTGAACAATTTAACAAACTTTTGGAATCAGGGGGAGACATTCTACTGACTAGCCCAAGCAGGAAAATCAGGGCAGAAACTTTTCCTTCACCTAGATTCAAACATAACGGATATGCCATCATCACAGACACTCAGGAACAGATTGATAAAGCATTGGCCAAACTGAAAAACAGGAAAGGAAGGAAACAAATAAGAAATGAGATGGATGCTCTTACAACAGACCCAACTGAAATGAAAAGAATCATAACAGACCAATATCTCTTGTGACTTTAGATGCAAAAATCATCAACAAAATTTTAACCAGTAGAATTCAGCAACATATCAAAAAAATAATGTACCATGATCAAGTGAGATTCATACTAGGGATGCAGGGATGGTTCAATTTTGCCAAGCCAGCCAAGTGCCATCGAGTCAGATCCATTAGAAAAATAATTAACGTAATAAACCACGTATAAGACAAGAACCAGGTGATTTTATCAATAGATGCAGAAAAGACATTTAACAAAGTCCAACACCCACTCATGATGAAAAAGCTTCAGCAAAATAGGAATAAAAGGGAAATTCCTCACTGTAATATGAAGCATCTATGCAATGCCAACATCCAACATTATTCTAAATGAAAAGTCTAAAAGCATTCTGCATGGGAACAGGAACCAAACAATGATGTCCATTGTCACCACTGTTGTTCAACATTGTCTTGGCGATTTTAGCCAGAGTTTTTTTAAAGAAAATATTCTGCATACCTCTTTGGTGAGCAGCATCTGGGGTCTTAAAAGCTAGCAAGCAGCCATCTAAGTAGCAACAATTGGTCCCAATCCACCTGGAGCAGAGGAGAATGAAGGACATCTGAGACAGAGAAAATATAAGCCTAGCAGACAGAAGGTGTCTTATGATCCAAAGAGTACATCAGCATGGGGCCAGAAAAACTGGATGGTGCCCCTGCAAATGACTGCCCTGACAGGGAATACAATGTATAGCCCTTGATGTAGCAGGAGGAAAATGAGTGAGCTGAAGTAGAACTCTATTAAAAGACTATACCTGATGGTCCATCAGACTGGAGGGTCTCCTGAGGACACTGCTCCTGGACTCTCTGTTAGCCCACAGCTGAAACCAGTACTGAAGCCAACTCTTCAGACAGAGATTGAACTGGATTATAAGATGTAGAGTGATGTGTGGTGAAAAATAGGATTCTTGGTTTAAGGATATATGTGAGGCTGTCTAAGCAGCTCTTGTCCAGAGGCGAGATGAGATGTTAGAGGGGACGGGAGTTGGTTCAGTGGATACAGGAAGCACAGGATGGAAAGGAGGAGTGTGTTGTAAGGGGGTGGGTAGAGCAGTTATGGTTGCATGGTGGTATGAGGGGGGGTGTTACATGGCAAATTGATTTGGATTATAAACTTTCACTTGAAGCATAATAAAATACTTTTTTAATAAAAAATAGAAAAAGGATGAGAACAAAGATGAGGCACTGAAAGAAGCCACTGACTAACTCATCATTTCTGATTTCAAACACCTTTCACTTCAACTTGAACACTCCTACTCAATATGGTGTGGTATCTTTTCTAACTCCAAGGGAATTAAGGTATGTTTGGACGACTTCCCAGGATGAGGCCAGAGAGCCAATGACTATTGACTGTTTTTTCTACAGTTTTTCTACTACTTCCTCATCACCTCTATAAATATGCTGCCTTCTTCATTTTTTTTTACCACTGCCCTTTTAATCAATACAAATGTAATTACTGTTTTACTCTATCAATAGTCTAACTTTTTAGTAAGCCTTTCTCGTCTATAAAAAGCACTTCTTAGCTGTCTTTCTTTTCCTGCCACAGGAATGGAAAGAAACTAAGGTTGTGAAAGACTAAATGGGAAAAAAGAAAGAATGCTGACATCCATTGGAAGCGTAATTTAGTTAAATAAAACATGAATTTAGTTAAATAAAAAATGAATGATGAGGGGCTGATACAGTTATTGTATTTTGCATACATTGTATATGGAATAATATATGTAACATAAATTGGATATATACAATAATATTGTGTTATCACAATAATATATATTATTATTGTATATATTCAACAATATTGTATGTTATTACTAGTATTCCTAGCTAGTAAATCTCTAAAATATTTGGCCTAATTTACATGCCAAGTCAAGTGCCGTCGAGTCAGATCCGGCTCATGGCGACCAATTTATATACATTTGTGTAAACGACACTAGTAAAATAAAATATTCAAGACAAAAAGAAGAACATAGGAACAGAAAGTAGTAGGACCTAGAAATCAAGGCTAAAGGAGATTATTAAAGTTAAGCACTTACATTCCTTAGCTCTGAGCTTTCTGGAAAGTAAGGCAACAACAGGCAATTGAAGTTATTATGATTTTGCCTTTTTGTATGTACATTTACTTTATTACTTATTTCAGACAGGAAGCTCCTTTGATTTGAGGGAATGGTGATGTAGTAGGAACCCAGATTTGGAGGTCAGGATCATCTTTCCCTTCTAACTGGTTGGCCTTGAACGTAGCTCTTCATCTCAGGCCTCTCATCTTTAAAGTGGGGTTTACTGTTTCTACATAGAACTGAGGTAAAAACCAAATGAAATGCATTTAAAGTTTATGCTATTGTTTCTGAAAGTAACTGCTCCATAAATGTTAATATGTATATATTTTTAAATGTTAATATGTATATATTTTTAAATGTTCATATATATATATTATTTATTTGTTTATTTATTGCGAGTGAGTGAAAATGTACAATCCAGTTTAATTTTTCATGCCTGCCTGTCTGCAGCTCCTTCTGTACTCCATTCCTAGTGCCGTGGATTGAATTGTGTCCCCCCAAAAATGTATGTGTTGATTCGACTCATCTAGGAGTCCCAGTATGGTACCCTTCCTCCCGTGTGTTGTGAATGCTGCCTCTGTGACATTGATGGTGGAGAATGGGCTGCAGTTCTGTTAGTGAGTCAGGACTCAAGCTACAGTCTTGTAGGATGTAAAGGAGAGAAGTGAGCAGAGGAAATTGGGAACCTCACACCACCAAGAAAGCATGTCCGAGAGCAGAGTACATCCTTTGGACCTGAGGTTCCTGTGCCGAGATGCTCTCATTGAATTTGGACTATAAAGTGCACACACGATATGGTCACTGTGTTGCCGAGTCCAATCCATTCCTGTTCGAGGAGTTGACCTCAGTAATGATTTATGAACAGGGGCAGCATCAGGTCTAGGGGCCATGCTCCTGGGGGAATCCCCAGGACTTTGGACTATCAATTGCAGCCTTGAGTGGAGTTCTCAGGGTGTACACCTTTTTTTTATTCTCATGCTGCCATTGGGACTAAACTTTGTGAGCCCCATCACAACTGTCACTGGTGTTGGCCAGGCACCATCTGGTTCTTCTGGTCACACGTAGTCTTCCATTCATGTGGGTATTTCTGTCTTCTGGGATCTCTTTCCCCCATGGCATTTTGGTCCCTGGTAATCATCTGTTCCAGCTGAGTTGGGAACATTTGGTGTACCGCAGATGGCAGCTTGCTAACTTTTAAGACCCCAGATGCCACTCACCAACATGGGGTGGAGAAGACTCTCTTAGCAGTAGGCTAGTTATGCTAGTTGGCCTCGATGTCTCCTGAGATAATAATGGTCCCCAGGCCCCCACCCTTGCTTTTCTGTCCTTGCAATATTGGGTTAAGATTGGAAGAGTTTTCAGGTTATGTTGAAGTCCATTTAAATTGATCTTTCTAATGTGTGCTGTCACTGATTTTACCCAGCCACATTTATATGAGTTATCTGATCTATAACCAACCCTTTCCCTCTTTCTCTTGCCTCCCTTGCAGCCATCAAAGAGTCTTTTCTTCTGTATATGAGTCTGTTTTTAAGTCCGTATAGTAGGAGTCTCATACAATATTTGTCCTTTTGCCAAAAATGTTAACATTTAAAGTCAGGAAAGATATGTATCAGGGTTATATCTTTTCACCATACCTTTTTAATCTGTATACGGAGCAAATAACCCAAGAAGCTGAATTATACAAAGAAGAACAAGTTATCGGGATTGGAGGAAGACTTATTAACAACCTGTGTTCCGTAGACGACACTACCTTACTTGCTAGAAGTGAAGAAGATCTGAAACACTGATGAAGACCAAGGACCACAGCCTTCAATATGGATTGCATGTCAACATTAGTAATCCTCACAGATAGAACAGTAAGCAACATTGTCATAAATGGAGAAAAGATTGAGGTTGTGAAGGATTTTATTTTATTTGGGTCCATAATCAACACCCATGGCAGCGGCAGTCAAGAAATCAAAAGATGCCTTGCACTGGGAAAATCTGCTGCAAAAGACCTGTTGAGGTATTCAAAAGTAAAGACGTCACCTTGAAAACTAAAATGTGCCTGACCCAAGCCATGGTATTTTCAATCACATCATATGCACATGAAAGCTGGACCATGAACAAAGAAGACAGATGCCTTCGAATTGTGGTGTTGGAGAAGAATGTTGAATGTAGCATGGACCAGCAAAAGAACCAAGAGATCTGTTCTGGAAGAAGTACAACCAGAGCTTCCTTGGAAGCAAAGATGTCAAGACTGCACCTTACATACTTTGGACATGTTGTCAGGAAGGATCAATCCCTGTAAAATGATATCATGCTTGGTAGAGTTAGGGGCAGCAAAAAAGGGGAAGACTTTCGACAACATAGATTGACACAGTGGTCACAACAATGGACTTAAGCATAAAAACAATTGTGGACACGACACAAGACTGGAAAGTGTTTCATTTCTGTTGTTCATAGGGTCACCGTGTGTTGGAACCAACTCAGCGGCACCTAACAACAACAAAACAAATGTTAATAATTAATTGATTATTTGTTAAGAAAAAAAATTGATGTCTGAATTCCCCTCTAGATTTCTACAGCCTGGCATAGTGTGTTGGTACTTATTTCTTGCTCAATAAACTTCTACTGAATGAAGGAAGAGTCTAGGATTTGTTTTCTGTGATATGCTAAAAAGCCTTCCTTGAAAAGAAGTTCCCTGGTCTGGGTACAGGAAACCCTGCTGGCATAGTGGGTAAGTGCTGTGCCTGCTAACCAAAAGATCAGCCGTTTGAATTCACCGAGTACTCCCTGAAAACTCTATGAGGCAGTTCTGCTCTGTCCTGTAGGGTCACTAGGAGTGTGAATTTACTCAGTAGCAGTGGTTTTAGTTTGGTTTGGTTTTGGTCTAGGTAAAGGAAATAAAGAAATAAACAAAATTCCTTACTGTGGAAGCTTTCTCATGCTGATGTAAATTATGAATGTTTAAACTGAGAATTTTCACAGGATATTTTTGTCTTTTGCTTTATTTTGGGATTTTAATATAAATGTCTTTACTTTGAACATTTCATAGGCTTCGCATTCTGAGATGTTCATTGTCTTGGAGTGAATTATGTCCCTCTCCAGTTTTAAAATGTGTACATCAATTTAGCTGGAAACTCTGGTGGCATAGTAGTTCAGTGCTACATCTGCTAACCAAAAGGTCAGCAGTTCAAATCTGCCGAATACTCCTTGGAACTCTGTGGGGTCAAGTCTACTCTGTTCTGTGGGGTCTCTATGAGTTGAAATTGACTTGACAGCACTGGGTTTGTTCTTTTTTTGTTGTTGTTTATTTTATATCCATTTGGCTGGGTCATGAATTCCAGTACTGTGTGGTTATCCTTCATTTTGTGATTTTTCTGTATTTACTAAACACTAGTCTCTGCCTGTGATTAATAGGGCAAGACTGGATTATGTTAAAGAAGATGGGGGGTTACTAAGGACCTCTCCTTGATCCACTGTAAGGAGAGTTTTCTGTGGTGTGTCTTGTACCACATTTTATCCTTTCATTGTACAAGAGGTAAAAGGAAAGGGAAACAATCAGAGAGTTGAGGACCTCATACTGCTAGGAGAGAAGCATCTGGAACAGAGCACATCCTTTGGACCAGAGTCCCTATGCCTGAGAAGCTCCTTGACCAGGGAGAGATAGATGAGATGGACCTTCCTCCAGAGCTGAGAGAGAAAAAGCCTTTCCTTGGAACTGATGCTCTGAATTTGGACTTCTAGCCTTAACTTTAACTGTGAGGAAATCAATTTTTCTTTGTTAAAAACATCCACTTGTGGTATTTCTGTTAGCGTAATATTTGATGACTAAGATACTCACTTTCAAAGATGATGCTATTTGTGTCTTCTCATGTAAATACCAATGGCATAGAACACATCAATTACTTAATATTTGACAGGTACTGCTCTAAATACTTGTATTCAGTAATTCAACACAATGATCCAATATGCTAAGAATTTTCTTATCCAAATATTGTAGAAAAAGTACCTTAATTTCTTATATAAATTCACAAATACGGCAAGCAGCTGGACTGAGATTTGATCCCAAGCTTTCCATTTCTGTTGTATAAGTGAGAGAATGTAACACATTGTTGAGGATCATTTTTTTTAATACCCTGTCTTCTGCTTGACAAAATTATTTTCAGTAATGATCATGTATTAGTAAATAATAATCCCCTTCTTGAGCTATTGTTTAATCTTAAAAAATTAAAGAGTTTAAGAACAGTAGATTTCAACTTTATTCAAATTTAATTGATGTATAAAATAAAACTTGCATTGAGCAAATGAAATATTATACCTTGTGGTTTGCACTCTGCTTTACTGTTTAAATTTTAAATATAAATTATAAATACATGCAATCACATGGAATGACTAAATGAAAATAACTCACCTTTGATTTCTTCACTTTTATAGCTATTGTTTCATTACTGTTTATTTTTTATATACTATTTATAAATGAGATCTATATTACCACAAGGAATAAAACAAAAAAATGTGCCGTAAGCAAATTTGACTGACTTTGAACTCATATGAACTTAATTTTGAAAAGAATGCAGGCAACTGAGTCCACATGGCCTGCAAGTTATCTGTATAAGTGGGAATTCTCTGAATTAATCTCTGTGTACAACACTGCATTTATTAAAGGATAAAACCAAACCCACTGCTGGTCAAGTCGCATCTGACTCATAGATACTCTGGAGGTCAGAGCAGAACTGCCCCATAGAGTTTCCAAGGAGTGCCTGGCAGATTTGAACTGCTGACCTTCTGGTTAGCAGACATACTAGCACTTAACCCACTGTGCCACCAGAGTTACCTATTAAGGGATAAGTAACAGAAACATGCTAATTTGATGCTAATATATAATTATTACAACTTGACAGCAACTACAGCAATTGTTTTAGAACTTTAATTCAACAAAAGGTGCTTTAACCCATTGCCACTGAGTCAGTTCTAACTCAAAGTGACCCTATAAGATAGAGTAGAACTGTCTCATAGCATTTCCAAGGGGCAGGTAGTGGATCGAACTGCTAATCTTTTGGTTAGCAGCCAAGCTGTTAACTACTATGGCACCAGGGCTGAGGAAGGAATATTTTTATCAAGGAAGTTCTTTAGAATTACTCAAAAATGACAGTAATAATCAACTTTTATTTGCTTTTATTATTGAACTGTCTATGTATAATATGGAAAACCTGATGGCATAGTGGTTAAATGCTACAGCTGCTAACCAAAGGGTCAGCAGTTTGAATCTGCCAGACACTCTTTGGAAACTCTATAGAGGCAGTTCTACTCTGTCCTGTTGAGTCATTATGAGGCAGAATCAACTTGAAGGCAGTGGGTGTATGTACAATATGCCTCCACTTACACACACTTGAGGCAGATGGCTGCCATCAATCCACATCATAGAAGTTATATCTACTGTGTCTTGTAGGGTCACTGTGAGTTGTAATCAACTCTACAGTAATGGGCTTGATTTGAGGTTAACTCCATTCAGAAGGGAGGAAGTAGAACTTTTTGCTCTATAGCAAGTTGCATGGCCAAGCGTAGTTTGCAGCTGTTTCAGAAAATAGGATAAAGTTACTCTAAAATACAGCTCAGAGTTTTGACTTTAAAATGTTACCTTGAAAGATACATTTTTAACAAAATGCCTAATATCAGCAAAGGAATGACCATATAAACATTAACATACTGTATTTAAGTTCAGATAGTCAAAGTCATAACAATTTGATAATACAATGATAGAAATAGTGTGAGGAGCTAGAATAGCTCGAAAGAACTGACGTGCATGTTCAGTATCAGCTGATAATTATCACTGCATTTGATAATGAGCTTTAAACCTTATTGGTGCAGGGAAAAACTGGATGTGTTAGTGATTAGAGAGATTACAAATGGAAACTATTAATTCCACTAACTTGGGATAAGAAAAAATGAGTAACTCTGAAAAAAAAATGTATCATTCCAAAGAATAATACCATGGTAGTGGTTGTCTTTCCTAAGGCTAGGTGGTGAAGTTCCTTTAATGAACAAGGAAAGAATTTAAAATGATAAATTAAGCCAATGGAGTACCTATCTGAGCCATATATAAAATATTTGCTATTTTGTCTATATTTTGGCCAAATGTTCAGTTTTATGAAAACAAGCTCTGTAGGTAAAGGGTACAGGGAACAGTGGCACTGGTCATAGGTAGGTCATAGAGGGTTTTATAATCTTTTTCAATTTAGAAAAGTACAGTGAGTAAGAATTGCTTTTTCTGCTATTAACTCTTCACATGATTTCAAAAAACAGAATGATTTATCAAACAATAGCAGCTGACACATGGTAATTATGCTTTTCTTCTCAATCTGTAGTGTGGCCTTTTTGTAATTTAGTATCTATTCACACTGAAAAGATTATTATAAAATAGGTTATCGTCATAGCGCTATACTCTTTTCTTACTTGTTGATAGGGTTATATACCGAAGATCAGATCTTTATGCAAAATTGGCAAGAATGGAGGATGATCATATCAGATCACAAAAGGGAGGATGACTGTAACATTATACAACTGCCAGCTTACATTGTTACATAATTGCCAAATCATATCATTATATACCTTCCAAACTGCTGAGAATCATGACCCAACCAAGTTAACACATAACCTTAACCATGAAAACTAGTATCACTTTGCCCTGTGCCTCCGTATTCATTACTGCTAGATGTATGTTGTGAATGTGCAAAAAAGTCAGATTTTTGTTTACTAAAGTTGTAAATATAAAATGTTAAATAACTAGCTAGTCTATAAAGTGAAAAGAAGGTATATTTGATTTTTATTATTTTAAAAACCAGGTACTATCTAGATGTTTCAGCTTATCTCATGGATTGAATTGTGCCCCTCCCCCACCCCCCAAATATGTATATAGCAATTTGGCCAGACCTTAATTTCTGGTATTGTGCGATGTTCTTCCTTGTTGTAAATCCTGCTTCTATGATGTTAATGAGGGAAGATGGGAGGCAGTTGTTTTGGTTGGGTATGACTCAGTGTGTAAGCTTGTATTGTGCCTTGAATGAGCCTCTTGGGGTATAAAGGAAAGGGAAGCAAGCAGAGAGTTGGAGACCTCATACCACCCAGAAGCAGACCTAGTGCAGAGGATTTCCTTCGGAAAGGACCAGGGGTCCCTGTGCCTCAGAAGCTCTCAGTCCAGGGAAATATTGACAAGGACCTTCTTCCAGAGCCAACAGAGAAAACCTTCCCTTGTTGCAGATGCTGTGAATTTGGACTTGTAGCATACTTGACTTTGACAAAATTAATTTCTTTTTTGTTAAAGCAATCCACTTGATGTTTCTGTTATAGTAGGACTAGATAACTAAGAGCTTACCTCATAAAATTGACTTTTTTCACATTTATTTCTGCTTTTAACATTGTTAGTTCTTAAAATACGTATTTCCCTAGAGAATTCTAGATTTTGTGAGAAAATTAAAAGTGACCGTCTATGAAATATTCTGGAAATTCACTTTATGAGGTGTTTGCTTGAGTTGAGGTATATGATGCCTTCGTTCCTAGCTCTTCATCTTTTTTCACTGTTAGTTCAGTGATTGAACTGAAAGACATTTTCAACCTTTTATAAGATTTTCAATTCATATTTCAAACCTCTGCACTCATCGAGTCTTGAAAAATTCATTAAGGTTTTACAGTGCTAACACTGAAATATCTTAGTTGTTTTCTCATAGAAAATATTTATGTAAAGGTCTGTTTAATATATAGATAACAGATGTATGCATTGCTTTATTTTTCTATAAATTTTGCTACTGGTAGAGAAAGCTTTTGAATTCAAATGGATAGTCAGCTTCCATTTAATATACTTATTTTTTATGTGTTTAATAGTAGTGTGGGAAAAAATGATGAATTATATATGCCTCATGGAAAGAATGTCATCTTCTGAATATTTATGGACATTTGATTTTTTTTTTTATTTGGGAAACATCTCTTTTTGGGGAGTAAGCTGCTGAAGACATGAACTGTCATTAACATGTGGAGTTCTTTAAGCAGACTTGTGATTCTCCTATTATTCTTCCATTTTCCAATTTTGTTGTCAGCTGTCTAACTCTACAAGTCAAATAACATTTTTGTGATTCTTAATATGTGATGTGACTCTTAAAGGAAAAGAGAAAATCTTCTACAGGTCGTTGCTGTTAAGTGCCATAAAGTCACTTCTGACTCATAGTGACTCCACCAACAACAGAAGGAAACATTACCCAGTCCCGCTGCATCTGCATAATCATTGCTTTGTTTAAGCCAATTGTTGTAGTCAATATGCCAATCCATCTTTTTGAGGGTCTTCCTTTCCCTGACCCTCTATTTTACAAAGCATCATGCTCTTCTACAGGGACTGTTCTGTCCTGGTAACATGTCCAAAGTACATGAGATGAAATCTCACCATCTTTCTTCTATGAGCATTCTGGCTGTATTTCTTCTAAAACTTTCACACAACAACCATTTTTCTCCTGATTTCAGAAGCATCAACAATCCTGGTCCTGATAAATGCTCAGTAGATTGAATTGTGTACCTCAAAGTTACGTGTGATCAATTTAGTTGGACCATGATTGCCAGTATTGTGTGATTAACCACCATTTAGTCATCTGATATGATTTTTCTATGTGTTGTAAATCCTGTAACTATGATACTAGTGACATGGCTTAATGGCAGTTATATTAATGAGATCTATAAGATTGGATTGTGTTTTAAGCCAGTCTCTTTGGGAGACTTAAAAGAGAGAAGCAAGAAGAGAGACGTGGGGACCTCACACCAACAAGAAACAAGAGGCAATAAAGTGATGCACTCTTTGGACCTGGGCTTCGTCCACTGAGAAGCTCCTCAGCCAGAGAAGAGTGATGACAAGGACCTTCCTACAGCACCAGGAGAAGCCTTCCTCCAGAGCTGATGCCTGAATTCAGACTTATCACCTACTAGACTGAGAGAAGAAACTTCCCTCTGTTAAATATATCCACTGATAGTATTTCTGTTATAGCAGTATTAGATAACCAAGACAGAGACTTTATAGTTTTGTATTTGAAAAAATTTTGGTTCTTTGTTTTGGTGGCATTGCAGTAGTCATTAGTATTCAGCAGTTCTGATAAAGCCATCTACTTGAAAACAGAGACCCTGCCTCTCTTCCTCACCACTGTACCCCTAAGGACTTGCCACCATCCTTGTGCATGACAGATGAGCACTGGATCTATGAAATTAATGCATGATTCAAAATGCACAAAGCTGTAACCTGTATTATCATTAATACAACTTACATGCATATATTCCATGTATGTATGTCAGTTTATGGTAACATACATGCTTTAAATATACTGAAAGTTTTAAGGTTAATTTCATATTCTGATTATCTAAAAATTCTTTATGATCATTTTTCAAAAAAGACATAACTACATGGGAAAACACTTCATTCTATGCATACTTTTAAATCCAGATGATTTACATTTCTCAAGTCTGTAAAGTAGCTCGTTATGAATTATCATTGGACATTATTTTAGAAGTGTGAGAGATAGGGCAAATTTATGATGCTCCCATAATATATCTTAGTAAAAAAAATTAGTTAATATATTTGTCCCTCATTTATGTCTCTGATAAAGGAATATGGAGAAAAATGTTCCTGTCATCTAAATTTTATGGGATTTCTTTTGGATTTCTATAGAGATTCATTCTATGTGCGAATCAGTTTATTAGACTGCACCTTAAGAAACTGTCAGTATTTGACAGATATTAATGAAACCAGAAGTTAATCAAGACTCAACAAAATATATATCCATATTAACAATATAATGGGTACTTATTTATGTATCATCACTATGCACAGGCACATAACACATATCCTTTCATTTCAGGCTGCAAATAAACCCGTAGGTATAGCAATTAATGGGAGCACACACTTGGTAAACATTAGGATTTAATTATTAGAGGTAGGAGAATGGAGCCTGTAGGCTCTTAATCATTGCGCTTTTCTGTCTCCTGCAATGAAATAATTATTAATAAATTAATTATCCATTCTACCCAGTATATTTCCATAATGATTGATTACTATTCATTAGTACTAGACAGCTGGAATTCTATGTCAATATTGATTGAGGATGAATCCAAGTGGAAGGACTTTGAAGGGCATTATCTCTTTCTGATAGGTAATTGTAGTTATAGTAAATTAAAATCTTAATTATCTAGGTATAAACGAGTCATTCATTTACTTCTTAGTAGCCATCCCTTTAGCTTCCATTTGGATAAAATCCTGCCTCTATTTGATATGTGGAGGGGCATGTTGAATATGCAACTTACATTATTGTTCCTAATAATTGATTTGATAATTCATGTAGTCAACAGTGCTGTAAATTGGATTATCTCACCCCCAAATGTATGTCAGCTTGGCTAGGCTATGATTCTCAATATTGTGTGGTTGTCCTCTTTTTTGTAATCTGATGTAATTTTCCTATCTGCTGTAAATCCTAATGTCTATGATGTTAATGAGGCAGGATCAGAGGCAGTTACACTAATGAGGCAGGATGCAATCTACAGGATTAAGTTATTTCTGAGTCAGTCTTTTTTGAGATATGAATGAGAGGAGAGAGAAGGAAGCAGAGAGGAAAGAGACCTCATTGCCACCAAGCAAGAAGAGCCAGGAGCAGAGCAAGTCCTCTGGACCTGGGGTCCATGCACTGAGAAACTCCTAGACTAGGGGAGGATTGATGAAAAGGACTTTCCCTGAGAGGGAACAGCAGCCAAATGGAAGCTAAAGAGATAGCTGTGAAGAAGTAACAGAGAGAGAAAGCCTTCTCTGGGAGCTGGTTCCCTGAATTTGGACATCTAGCCTCCTAAACTGTAAGAGAAGGAATCTCTATTTTTTAAAGCCATTCACTTCTATTTCTCTTATAGCAGCTCTGGATAGCTAAAAAATAAAACAAACAAACAAAAAAAAAAACACAGGTACATTTGTATCATATTTTGAAAGTGTGGAAAGAAAAGAAGGAAACAGATGAAAACCATCAGTGAAGGCTTACTGGGAAAAATAAATGATAGACCTTACATTGTCTATTCAAAGGCAGTATAGTCTTGAAGAGAAGATTTTAATCATCTTGACACTGAAATAATATGAAACAAATAAGCATTGTTGCTGTTGGGTGCTGCCGAATCACTTCTAACTTATAGCGGCCCCATGTGACAGAGTAGACCTGCCGCAGAGGGTCTTCTTGGCTGTTATCTTTATGGAAAGAGATTGTCAGGTTATCCACCCCTAGAGCCACTGTGCCAATAGCACAGCCAAGCTTTCTGTTTGCAGCTGAGCACTTAACACTGTGCCACAGGGGATCCTTAGATAAACACTAATTATATATAAATACATTTCTAATAAAACAAAGTTATGGGAGAAAATCGGTGCCACATGTTATTGTTTCTTTCAGAAGATCTCCCTTATGTGGAATACGTGTCAGCATTCCACCCCAGAACATTTGTGAAACCCACCTGCTTGGGCATAATAAATACACAATGGAGATTTTGAAGAGAAGGCCTAATACTACCTGTTAGGGTCTTAATAACTGAATCCAGACACTCTGATGAGGTTTGGTAAGAGGTTTGTAAGTGTGAAACAAATGAGAAGATATGACACTGATTCCTGAGACTCTAGTCAGATGTTAGCTGTGGACCAAGTACTGAGTTCTGACTCAAATATTAGGGCGTGTTCTGGGGTGGAATGCTGACACGTATTCCACATAAGGGAGATCTTCTGAAAGAAACAATAACATGTGGCACCGATTTTCTCCCATAACTTTGTTTTATTAGAAATGTATTTATATATAATTAGTGTTTATCTAAGGATCCCCTGTGGCACAGTGTTAAGTGCTCAGCTGCAAACAGAAAGCTTGGCTGTGCTATTGGCACAGTGGCTCTGGGGGTGGATAACCTGACAATCTCTTTCCATAAAGATAACAGCCAAGAAGACCCTTTGAGTGAGTTTCTCTCTTGAACTTCAAGACTCAGGGAAGGAAGTGGCTCTTCTTATATTTTTGGATTACTAGTAGTAATATTAATAATGATATATTTATTGAGTGCTTAAATTGTACTAGATATAATTTAAATGATCTTAATATTTTTTACTTCGTTTAATCTCTACAATAACTCTTTCAGGTAGAAACTACTATTATCTCATCTTTACTGATGAAAAAAAACATAGCCATAGGAACATGAGTGACCTGCTCTGGGTTGCCAGGTCTTTGGGAGCATAGTCAAATTTGGCTGTAGATCCTGATCATTTGGAAAAAGTGGGGAAACAAGATAGTTCTTTCAAGAGAAAGGAAATGCTGATAAATGCCATCTTGTCTGGGACACGAAGGATTCTTGGACTCTAGTTTTTGTGAAGAAATCAGTACAGAATACTTAGATGCTGGAATTATGTTGATGGATATTTGTTTCTACTTCTTGACTTAGTAGCAGATTCAACTTCAGGTGTCGTTTGAATATTATTGACTAGGAATGCATTTTAAAGCACCGCTGATCTTAATAGTGTTTATCAATGTTTTTCAATCATTTTTCTGCCATAGTGGGTATGATTGTCCTTTTCTGCTCATCTTCTCTCTTTTCCTCCTTTTTCCTCTCTCTCCCTCTTTTCTCTCCTCCCCTCTCCTGTCTTCTATCTTTCTTTTTTTACTCTTCTGTGTTCTTTCTCACACTGAAGTAAGATAAAATAAATTGTGAATTAATATAGCTGAAAGGAAAACAAAAGCAAAAATTTAGAAAGTAGCTATTTTTAGATCCTAGGACATCAGTACTTTCTCACAGAAGAAACCTGGTTAAATACTGATGTTAACTATTGACAATCCCAGTAAGTTCCTACTACATTGGTGTTCTGTTTATTCCACTAGAGAGAAACCACAAATATGGTCATGGTTCTTGGGAACCGTATACTTTGAAAAATAATATAGATTCGTTCCCTCATCTACCTAGATTTTCCAAAATCAGAAGTTATTATTGTTTGGTAGGATAGAGAAAGAAGCAGATTTTCAGCTTACTTATTATGCCTAAAATATCACAAAATAAAGAGTATCAAGATATAAAACAAAATAGAAAAGGTACCATATGCTTTCCCTTGCTGCAATGACAGAAGAATGAATATGTTAGAGTATTGTCAGTGGGTAGAGTTTAAACAATTACACTAGTATCTGCCATACAAAGCAGACCCTTGCCCTTAGCTCAGCTCCAGTTATGGCAATTTAACATATGTCTTATTTCATAATACCACTTATTCCATGTTGCCTAAGTTTTCATACAAATTACAACATTAGAAAGTCTCACTTTGAAGTTTGAAGGACACCCTTGAGAATATAAAGCATTAATTTTTAAACAAACTGTTACATGTTCAGTGAAGAATGAGGCGGCGGGCCATGCTTCACCATCCTACCTGTTTGCAGCTCCCCTGAGTCACAACCTAATCCCACTTAACATATATATGTTTTTAAACCCAAAGGGGAAAATGTAACAATTATAAAAATTATTTTATTTTAAGACCATAACAGTTTTAGTTTTTTCTAAAGACATTGACAAAATGGTTATTGAAATAAAATTTAATGCACACTTTCTAAAGTTCTTTTCATTGAAAGCAAAATAGTAAAGATATTTCTTTGTGTTAATTTAAAAAAACAAATGCCTTTTGTCATAAGGCGTGGATGCTTTGCCCAGATTTTAGCATTAATAAAGGGATGTTTTTTCCTAAGTGTTGTTTTTATGTATTTTATGTATTAATGTTAATACTACCCTTGTTGACTTTTCAGTGATTTTGCTCACACAAAATTCCTCTCTGTAGTGTCACAGAGAAAGAGCTAGTTCATATGTCAGAGACCTTTATCTAATCTCTGTCTTTCAACAATGGCCTGCTTTCTCTGTTTTAGGGAAAGAACACTTTGAAATCTCTACTTCCTCATTTCACATTCTTTCCGGAACCCACAACTACTAAGCTTGCTTTCCCCATCATTCCATTGGAAAACTTGTCAAGTTCTTTTCAAAGTCACCGATTATTATTGTCAAACCTAGGAGACAATTGTTAATTCATTTCTTAATCTTTCCAAGGTATCTGACACAACTGTTCACTTCTTAGAATGCTTTATTCCTTTACTTTCTAAGACACTGTACTCTAGGGGTTCTGTTTCAATTCTTTCCCTTCTCTGTCTGTGTTTATTTTCCCAATGCAGCAATTTTGAGGTACCCAGGTCCAGGGCTTTATTCTGACAACTCTTTCCTATTTACTCCAATTCCCTCAGAGACCTGATTAATTCTCCCCATTCTGAATAGCATCTATACTCTGATAGAAAACCCTGGTGGTGTAGTGGTTAAGTGCCTCCTCTACTAATCGAAAGATCGGCAGTTCAGATCCACTGGTGCTTCTTGGAAACTCTATAGGGCAGTTCTGCTCTTCCCTATCAGGTCACTATGAGTCAGAATTGACTCAATAGCAGTGGGTGCGATGGGTTTTATACTCTGACATGGCTACATTTTGATTACCTGAAGCAAGCTTGCCGGTGAAATCTAGACTAGTTTGTTTAACTGCTTCCTGGACAGTTCCACTGGGTGTCTCACAGGCATTTCAAACTAAACATTTCCAAAGCCAACCACTTGATTGTTTTTCTCCCAAATCTCTTCCTCCACCTCTCTTCCCCAAGTCAGTGGACACCACTATTATTCCCTTAGTTGCTCAGAACAAAAATTTAGGCATCTTGTTTGAGTCTTTTCTTTCTGGTATGTCTTATATACAAATGATTAGGAACTTCGTTAGCTGTGCCTTCCAGCCATTCCACTTGCAGTCTCCACTATCCAGACCACAATTTAATCCACTATTATCTCTGATCCACTTGGGCACAAGAGGCTCTAGCTGGTCTCCCTGCGTTAGGCCTTACTTTGCTCAGTTTATTTATCCCACCACAACCACAGTGCTCTTTTTAAAATGAAGTGTGTGCTACTCGCCTGCTCTTACTTTCTAGAGATTTTCATGACTCCTTTGTTCTGTCATTACTATAACATCTGTATGAGCTAGACACTGGGTACCTCTCGTAACTCATTCTCCATCATTCTTCTTACCCACTTAACTCCAGCCACACTTTCTGTTATTCTTTGAATATTCTAAACATGGTATCATTTGAGGCTCTTTGGTCTTAGTGATTGGCCAACTGGAATACTTTCCATGGAGAGGTTTACATGGCTGAACTCTCCTTTTTATTCCAACCTTTGCTAAATGTATATTATACATATATCTTGTATATAGGTATATATGTAGGCTATTACTCAGGAAAATTTCCTCTTTAAGTTTGAAGGAAAACAGTGCCATTCAGGCTACTGAAGTTTAAGAT
This sequence comes from Heterohyrax brucei, assembly GCA_028571685.1. Taxonomy (NCBI): domain Eukaryota; kingdom Metazoa; phylum Chordata; class Mammalia; order Hyracoidea; family Procaviidae; genus Heterohyrax; species Heterohyrax brucei. The sequence continues at coordinate 147,773,227 of CM053143.1, forward strand.
GTTTTATGAGAAATACATATGGGGAATTAAGGTAGTGTATTCATCCCAACGTACAACCAGAAATGATGGCCTCCCATAAATAGTTGAGCTGGACTTTACAGAGATGGATCACAGTTCTGTTTTATATGCTTGTAGACCAGAAATCATTCACAAGATTTACTAGAAATTAAAAGTCATCTAACTAGAAGTGACAGCAACTAAAAGTGCAGGATGTGTTAAACTTTAGTCACAGTGGGGACATGGGACAAAACACTTCAAAAGGAAAACATTGCCGTCGTGTCAGCTTTGGAGAATTATTTTTCTATGTGTATTTCAGTTACCTGTTCAATTAAATATGCATGGCCTGGCAAACATGCTCAAGGGACAGCCCTAACTTCTGACTAGGCCCTCAGGCTTTGAGAAGAGGTTTAAATTTTTAAATAGAAGACGACATTGGTTAATGTTTTTACTGAATGTATTTAAAGTGGATTTTAAAACCATTTTAATTTGTTTAATGTCTTAAATTTTTCACAGATTCTAATCTTCACTGTTGTCAATCAAAAGAAATTTCTGGATCACATTTTTAAATGCATTTTTAAACCATTGATTCAAGTACAAAGTGTATGTGCAGAAAAATGATGACTTTTCACAAATTGAATACTATGGTATAAAGACCGTCCAGATAAAGAAATAAATGTTTAACAGCACCTGAAAACCCTCTTTTACTTCCTTCTATTGGAGCTTTTTTGGGGTAGTATTGGAGCCCTGGTTGCATTGTGCTTAGGAGTTCGGCTGCTAAACAAAATGTTGGTGGTTCAAATTTACCAACCACTCCTTGGAAACCCTGTCCTGTGCGAAACCCTGGTGACATAGTTCGTTAAGTGCTACACGTACAAATAAAAAGGTCAGCAGTTCAAATCTACCAGCTGCTCCTTGGAAACTCCATGGGGCAGTTCTACTCTGTTCTGTAGGGTTGCTATGAGTCAGAATCAACTCGACAGCAGTGGATTTTTTTAGTTTTTTTTTTTTTTAACTCTGTCCTGTAAGGTTGCTATGAGTCAGAATTGACTTCATGCTGACAGATTTGGGGTTAATCTGTACTCTGGAGCCCTGATGGTGTAATGGTTAAGTGCTACAACAACCTATGACAGCTAACCAAAAGAGCTGCAGCTCAAATCTACCAGCTACTCATTGGAAACCCCAGGGGTCAATTCTACTCTTCCAAGGTCTCTGTGAGTCAGAATCAATTTGATGGCAATGCGTTTTGTTGTTGTTTTGTCATTTGTACTCTAGGGGAGTGATGGCTCAGTGGTAGAATTCTTACCTTCCATGTAAGAGCTTCAGGTTTATTTCCAGGCACATTTACCTTCGTTGCAGCCACGACCAGACGTGGAGCTTCCAGACTAAGACAGATTAGGAAGAGAGGCCTGAGGATCTACTTCTGAAAATCCTGTGGATCACAATAGTCTGATCTTGGCATGCATGGTTTTGTCATGAATCAAGGGGCTAACTAGACAGCAGCTAACAACAGCTGTACTCTATCTTCAGACTAGTTACTATTCAACTTTCTATAGCATGATTTTATGTTTTTTAATTTGATGTTAATTAGATCATGCAGTATTTGCTTTTCTGTGCTAAGCCTATTTCTGTCAGTATTGCATTTGTGTCATTCACCTGTGTTATACCATGTATTTATATATGGTTCATTCTGTATACTGCAAAGTATTGCATTGTGTGACTACAATATATTTATCCATTGATAGATGATTGGTTTCAAGTTTGGGGATATTAGATATAGTGTTGCTTATAAGTATTCGAATACTTCTTTTGATGAATGCGTTCCTTGTTGGGAAGTGTACTGAAGAAAGTTGGGTCATAGGGTACATTAGTTTCCTGTTCCTTTTGTAGCAAATTACCACAAACTTAGTGGCCTAAGCCAATACAAATTTATTATCTTAACAGTTCTGGAGATCAGAAGTCTACAGTGAGTTGGCAGACAGCCTTTACAAGGCCCTTGTCTTTTCCAGTGAGCAGAGGCTACCTGCTTTCCTTAACACATTGTGCTTGCCTCTCTAAGCCTCTGCTTACGTCTTCACATATCCTCTTCTCTGATCCTCCTGACTCCCTATAAGGATCCTAGTGTTTACACTGAGTCCACATGGGTAACCCAAGATGGTGTTTCCATTTTACGATTCTTAACTTCATCTCATTCGTGATTTTTTTTTTCCAAGCAAAATAACATTAATAAATTCTGGTGATTAGGATGTGAATGTATTTGGGATGTCATTAGGCTGTCTATTGTATAGGATGTATGTGTCTTCATGGATTGAATTGTATCCCCCCCTAAAAAATGTATGTCAGCTTGTCTAGGCCAATGTCATATGACTATCCATATGCATTGTAAATGACTTTCCTATTTATGATAAATCCTGCCTCTATGATATTGATGAGGCAGGATTAGAGGCAGTTATAGTAGTGAGTCAGGACTCAGTCTGTAAGGTTAGATTGTTTCTTAAGTCAATTCCTGAGATACAAAAGAGAAAAGCAAGCAGAGGGACATGAGGACCTCATATTACCAAAAAGCAAGAGTCAGGACAATAGTGTGTCCTTTGGACACAGGGTCGCTGTGCCAAGATACTCCATGACAGGGGGGTTATTGTCTACCATGTAGACAAAAATCTACAATGGGTAGGTGCAGAGGGGTTCCTTTTCAAGGCTCTTGCTTTTCCAATGAGGAATGGTAAGATTGATGACAAGAAGCTTCTTCAAGAGGCAACAGAGAGAGAAAGCCTCCCCCTGAAACTGACACCTTGAATTTGGGCATCTAGCCCCCTAAACTATGAAAAAATAAATTGTTTACTGAACCCATCCACTTCTGGTATTTCTATTATAGCAGCACTGGATAACCAAGACATGTGTGTTCAGCTTTAGTATTGTTCTAGTTTAATAGGACTGTAGTAACAAAATGCCATCAGATGGGTGATTTATTAAAACAGGAATGTTTTGTAGTTTTGGAGGTTAGGTCCAGTCTAGAAGAAGATCATTCCTCATCTCTCAGCTTCTGATAGCCCCAGGCATTTCTTGGTGTTCCTTGGTTCCTAGATGCCTATTTTCCCCCTGTGTGTCTCACTGTGTCTATTCTCCTCTGTAAGCACAGTACTCAGTTTGTAGTCGAACCTACATTGGAAAAACAAAGCTGTGCAGAGGGGGAACTTGAAATCTGCGTAGGCAGTTACTTGGCTGCAGACTGGGCTTTGTACCTATAGATAAGTCTCTCAGACAATCCCATGTACATTTTTAAAGGTTTCTTCACTTTCAGTATCCCTCGATGTTCCGTATGGTCCAGGTCAGTCTTTGCGGAGCTGGCACTGGTGCTGGATGCAATTTGTGGTTAGAGTCTGGAGACCATACTGCCAGAGGACTCTCTGTTCAGAAGAACCATCAAGTGTGGTCTTATGGTGGAGTTCTGTCTCTGCCTTCCACTCCATCATCTGCTTTGTCTGGAGCTCCATTCCACGTACCCCATCCAGGCTGTCAGTGGTAGTGGCTGGGTACCATCTAGTTCTTCTGTTCCCATGCTGAAGCAGGCTGTGGCTCATATGGTCCCTGCCATCTGGTGGGCTCATATTTTCCTCCTGTCCTCAGTGCCTTCCATTTGCCCCAGGTCCAGGTAGATTGGGAGTATTTAGTGCTATTTAGATGACAGCTTGCTAGCTTTTAAGACTCCAGTCGCCAATCACACAGGTGATATGTGGAGTGGATATGAGAGATGGAAAGAGAAAAACTTTGGATATCCCAATTAGTCTGGATGTCCGCTGAGAGCATGGCCCTCCAATCCCACACCCCATTTCTCTGTTCTTTCAAAGAAGTGGTCTACATTAAGGGGACAATTTGTCAACCAGTTCTTTTTGGTGGAGTGACTCTGTATTCTTTCCATCTTTTTAATTGCTTTCTGTGTCATTTAGTATTTTCCTTGTAGAACCCTTCAGTATTGCAATGTGAGATTTGAATTTTTCTATAGTTCTTTCTGCTTGAGTAATGCAGAGCATGTTCTTCTCTTTTGACTTTCTATCTCCAGCCTTTTGCACGCCATTGTAATACCTTACTTTGTCTTCTACAACTGCCCTTTGAAAGCTCCTGTTTAGCTCTTTTACTTCCCCATTTCTTCCTTTTGCTTTATCTACCTGATACTGAAGAGCAAGTTTCAGAGTTTCTCCTGACATCCATTTGTTTAACCTTTCTTTTCTGTCTTTTTAATAACCTCTTGCTTTCTCCATGCATGATGTATTCCTTGATGTATTCCGCAACTTTTCTGGTCTTGAGCTGTTAGTGTTCAATGCATCAAATATGTTCTTGAGAAGGTCCCTAAATTCAGGTAGGTATATTCAAGGTTGTACTTTAGCTCTCATGGACTTGTTCTAATTTCTTCAATTTCAACTTGAGCTTGCATGTGAGCGGTTGGTGGTCTGTCCCACAATTTGCCTCTGGTCTTTTTCTGACTGATGGTATTGAGCTTTTCCATCATCTGTTTCTACAGATGTAGTCAATTCAATTCCTGTGTATTCCATCTGGTGAGGTCCACATGAATAGTAGCCATTTATGATGGTGCCAGAAGGTATTTGCGATGAAGCAGTCTTTGGTCATGCAAACTTCTATCATGAGATCTCTGGCATCATTTCTATCCTTGAAGTTGTATTTTTCAACTTCTCATCCTTCATCCTTGTACCCAAAGTTTGCATTCGAATCACCAGTAATTATCAGTAGATTCTATCAATTTCAGGTTGTAGGAGTTGGTAAAAATCTTCAGTTTCATCATCTCTGGACTTTGTGGCTCATCTATAAATTTGAATAATAGTAATATTAACTGGCCTGCCTTGTAAATGTATATATATTCTCTTACCACTAATGATATTGTACGTCAGAATAGATCTTAAAATGTTCTTTCTGATGATGAATGTAATGCCAGTACTCTTCAGTTTGCCTTTCACAGCAGAGTAGACCATCCGATGGTCCAGTTCAGGATGGCTAACACCAACCATCCCATTTTAGCTCACTAATCCTAAGAATATTGATGTTTATGCATTCCATTTCATTTTTGACAATTTCCAGTTTTTTATATTCATACTTCATAAATTCTGCCTTCCAATTATTAATGAATGTTTGTAGTTTTTTTTTTTTCACATTTTCAGTCATGCCACATCAGCAAATGAAGGTCCTGAAAGTTAGACTCCTTCCATGCCCTTTAGGTCAACTCTATTTTAAGGAGGTTCTGCTTCCCCAGTCATCTTTTGAGTACCTTCCAACCTGAAGGGCTCTTTTTCGTGCACTATGTCAGATAATTTTCTATAGCTATTCGCAAGGTTTTCACAGCTAGTTATTTTCAGAAGTAGACTGCTGGGTCTTTCTTCCTAATCTGTCTTAGTCTGGGAGCTAAATTGAAACTTGTTTGCAGTGGATGACCCTGCTCGTATTTGAATTCTGGTGGCATAGCTTATAATATCACAGCAACACACAAGCTCCCTCAGTAGGAGAAACTGACAGATGAATGGTGTGTGTGTGCACAGAAACATATATATGTATAGTAATTTGATTAGCATGTACAAATGCACTAATTATTCATATATATATACTAATTTAATGTATACATGTATCATAAATACACACAAATTGGAGTCATCTCAATGGCAATGGGTTTGAGTTTTTCACATGAGTGAATATATATATGTATGTATGTATGAAACAAAGTATATTTATAGATAAATAAGTGGATTGATATGAAGAAGAGTAAATAAATAGTTACCACCAAGTCATCTCTAGCTCCTGGTGACCCTGTGTACAAAAGTAGGAAACATTGCCTGATCCTGCCTCAGTCTCATGCTCTCTGACATGCTTGAGTGCATCCTTGCAGTTACTATGCCAATTCATTTCACTGAGGGCCTTTCTTGACCTCATAGAGACTCTATTTCACCAAACACTTTGTCCTCCTCTAGAAATTTATCCCTCCTGATGATCTATCCAAAACAAGTAAGTTAGTTTTCTGTTATGATCCGTAAAATTTTTCTTGGCTAATTTTTGGATGTAGATCATCAGACCTTACCTCCAATTCTGTCTTATGTTTAGAAGATCCACTAAAATTTGTCCACTACAAGTAACCCTGCTGATACTGGAAATGCCTGTAGCATAGCTTCAGGCATCACAGCCACTGCATGTGATGAACTGACAGATTGGATATATAGATACAGATGTATTTTACTCATGTGTGTATATAAATATATACACATATATAGCTTACATGTATGGGTAACCCCCAACTTCTGATGTATTTGAGTTACGATGAACTGCACTTATGACCATCTATTTTTCTTTGGTACCTCTTATTAGTCGTATGTATTACACTACATACAACTTTAAAATATATCTGTAACTTTATATGTATTGTTCCAACCCTCAAAGACAAAGTTTAGATTTATGCAGATACTGATAACGAAAGGCAATAATAAGGAAAACTAAAAAAAAAAAGAAGTGAGGAATTTGAGTTATATCAGACTGACTGAAGATGAAATGGTCAGAATGAGGCATGTCATAATTTGGGTACTACTTGTATGTTTATGGAACACCAAGTGGCCTAATGGTTAAGAGCTACAGTTGCTAACCAAAAGGTTGGCAGTTCAAATCCACTGGGTGCTCTTTGGAAACTCTATGGGGCAGTTATGCTGTGTTCTAGAGGATTGCTATGAGTTAAGATTGACTCAACAGCAGTGGGTTTGGGTGTGTGTTTACATGTAAGCTTACATATATGTGAAGGTCTGCCAATTAAGTTTGTGCACTCCCTCTAGAATAAATGCTTCATACCTCATCACTAAATATCACTGTGGTCACCTTTAAAGTACTCCCTTCGGGAAGGTATGCACCAACACCAGCACCTAGTCCACCGTGCCAACCAATTTTGGAACTCTTTTTCTGGAATGACCGTTAGAGCTGCTGTTTTACTACCCCTGGTGTCCTGAATGTCATCGAAATGTCTTCCTTTCAGTATTTCCTTTATCTTCAGGTAAAGAAAATAGTCATTGGGGGCCAGATCAAGTGAGTAGGGAGGGTATTGCAATGCAGTTGTTTGGCTAAAAACTTCCTCACAGACAGCTCTACATTGAAGTTTGCAAATATGCTGCCGTGCCACTGTGCACAATGGCCATTCCAGAAAGAGTTCCGAAATTACTTTGAAAGGTAGACTAGGCACAGACATTGTTGCATAGCTTCCCAAAGGGAATATTCAGAGGTGACTGTAGTGATATTCAGCAATGAGGTGTGTAGCTCCTAGAACGGTTAAGTTTACAAACTTAATTGTTGGGCCTTGTGTTGCTTATGTATCTACATCTTGTAATAATATCTAGCCACATAGTTAATGCAGAATGCATAGTAAATGTTACCTATTCTTATTCTTTATCTCGTATTATCTAGGAAAGCCCCCTGGTTTTCCTTCAGAATAGTCTAGGATTTTGTTTTAGAATTGTAGCATGATAACATACACAAGATAAGTCTTTTCAGTGACTTATAGTGCTATACATTGTAAGCCATTTATAAAGCATAACAATATTCTAGATGTGGTATGTTTTTTTGTTTGTTTGTTTTCTTGGATTAAGAGAGAAAAATCCATGCAAAACTTATAACCAGTGCTTGGCAACTAGCTTAGCAGGAAGTAACAAATGTAGATTTGGAATTTGGTTTTTGACACAGTTAGGACAGGGTGACATTAAGCTTTGGAATTATGGAAGGGAGAGTTGGTATGGTGGAAACTAGAAGGAAATAAAGTGTAGGTCTGAATCTCACGGGAAATGTGGTGCTGCCTGGGATCGTGGGGAAGAGAATACGGGGTAAAACCCTGTTTATGTCTTCCTCTGAGTGCCTCCTGACAGGTGAGGTATGCAAATAGAAATTTTTGTTTATTTCGCTATAATTGAACAATAGCCATTGAGAATCTGTAGGCTCTGCACATCTCTGAATACACTATTTTGGCCATGGCCAGCTGATCATTACAACTGCAATTTTGTCAATCTTAGCATTTTACAAGCTACAGTAGGGATGCGTCTTGTTCTGTGCTCCTGAAGATACTTGATTCTTGTGAGAGCTCTTGAAAGAATTAGGAAATCATTCATGAATGCAAAACAAGAATAGAATCCTGGGGGCTGATAATAATTCTGATTCATGGGTGGAGTTAAAGACATACATTAAAATCATGCTGGGAGCAATACAAGATGGTGATGAAAGTGTGTGTGGTTCTGCAGGACATGCCGCTGGCGATTACTGAGTCAGAAATCGTCCTTTAATCTCTACCAAGTGAGGGGATGGGGAAAAGAGCTGCCAGCATCTAGAGAATGAAAGAAATGTGAACAATGAAGACTTTGGGTCTCTTAAAAACAAATCACGCAAAACTAGCTTGATTGCTGTGTTTGGTAGAGGAGCATCATTTGTAGCCACTGAGAAGGCAGTGGTTAGATTTCAGGTTCAGTGAAGCATCTGTTAGTATCTCAGGGGGTGTCGCAAATTGGTTCCAATAGGCTTCAGTGTGAACCTGTTTCATGTAATGGAGCCTGGCAGTGGGGTCATGTTAAATGTCATTATGTATGTTCTAGTGGTCTCTGCATTAATTAGTATAAGATTTTGTCCCCAATCTCTTTATTACTAATCCGTATGCGGAGAAAGCTGATATAAGATATAGAAGGCAGTTTACCAAATCTAAAAGTGGGGTGCTCCCAAGACCAAGAAAGACCAGTTAAGACAAGAGGCCTCACTGCTTTGTAAATTCAGAGGCCTTAGTCTGAGAGCTTCTGAGAGTGTGCTAATCAAACCAGGCAGTTATCTCACTGAAGGAATTAGAGAAGATCACAGTAAAGGTGAGAGAGATGGTACAGAGGAGTAGTAAATTAACAGTGATGAATGTCTATCTTACTAGATTTATGTAACATTATTATTAAAACTATATTATATTTATATTAATACAGGTTTGCAAATTACACTAACATCTAATTGGTAAAGTTATATGCCCTTTCGTAAAATATCCCTGACATATCAGATGGACAGAAGGGATTTTTTAGTGAACAGCTAGTAAAATCCACCATCTAATATAAGTAACCAATATATCTCAGTGAATTCTCAAACAGTACCGGTTCATGTGAATAATTATTATATGATGCTTACTTCCTGCTAGACATTCTTCTTTGGACTTTCCATATAAAAACTAATTTCATCTGCATGAAACATTGCTTGGTAGATGCTATTATTGTTATCTCTTTACTGCAGAGGAAGCACAGGCACGGAGAGGTAAAGTAGCTTACCAAGGTCAGAAGGCAAGGAAGTAGGAAAGCTGAAATTGGAGACCAGTAGTTTGGCTCCGGTGTCTGGATACTTAACCCCCAAACTCCCTGGAGTTAGAAGAGTGTGCTGTGTATTCCTCACCAGTTACAACAGCGTCTCACCTCCAAATGTTTAAATTTAATCCTGCACATGACTAGCAGCTGATGGAATGAACTAAAAATCAGGTGCTATGATTTTTTTTCGTCAGCATATCTTATCTTTTTTCTACTATTTTGCTTCCCAGCATCTTATGATTTTCTTTTATAAATCAAAGCTATTGAATATTCATCATTTATTTGGGGAATACTTTATTAATTTTAGGAGTTTCGCTGGAGTTCCTTTATTGTTAAGGTAAGATATGAAAGTGCTCCTGTATAATATGTGTATTACTCAGATTAAGAAAGAGGATAAACATGTGACAAGTAAAGAAATAACTTCAGTGCACCATAGGAATGAAATTTTTTTGTTTGTTTTCTTGAGAAACCCAAAGTAGACTATTAAAATATGATATAGGTGTCAACTTACTCCAATTTCAGTATGAAGCATTTCTTGAATGCCAATAAAATGCTATCTGTTTTCACCCTTCAGTCTATTTAATCAGTATTTCTACATGTTCATCATTTCCTTTTTTTTTAATTATATACATTCCCATATAAATTTGTGTGCCCAGTTATAGGCAGCTCCCACAGCCCTCCCTGCCTGGTGACAGCATCTGCTTCCTCTCCGCTCCATATATGCCTTATCTTCTCAGCAATCTCCTACCCCCTTCTCCCCACCCACTACCCTGCCTCCACTAAGAGGTCAGCAGGATAACATCCTATGGATGCCTAGAACCATAAAGCCAGCCAAGCCAAGTGCCGTCGAGTCGGCGATAAAGTGCACACGTAATATGGCCACTCTGTGTTGCCAAGTCCAATCCATTCCTTTCCTAAGAGTTGATCTCCATTATGATTAATGGACAGGGGCAGCATCAGGGCGAGGGGCCATGCTTTCAGGGGAACCCCGAGGCTCCTGTACCATCAACTGTGGTGTTTTAGTGGAGATCTCAGGGTGCGCCCCTTTTTATTATTGTGTTGCCAGTGAGACTCAACTCTGAGCTCCATCGTGGCTATCAATGGTGGTAGCTGGACACCATCCAGTTTTTCCAGTCAGAAATCGATGTAGTCACCCACTCACATGGGTCTCTCTGTCTTCTGGGTTCTCTTTCCCCCATGTCATTTTGGTCCTTGGTGAACATCCATTCCTGCTGAGTTGGGAACATTTGCTGTACCCTCAGATGGCAGTTTGGCAGATTTCAGACCCCAGACGCCACTCACCAATGTGGGATACAGAAGACTCTCTTAGGAAAATTCTAGTTGTGCCAGTTGGCCCAGATTTCCCCTGAAAGCATGGTCCCCAGCCCCTCGACCCAGCTACTCTGTCCTTGCAATATTGGGTTAAGATGGGAGGAGTAATCGTGTTATGTTGAAGTCCAGTTAATATTGATCTTCTTTCTAATGTGTGCTGTCACTGATTTCATCCAACCAAATTTCTATCAACAATCTAATCTAAACCCTCCCCCCTTACCCTCCCTCCCTCCTCACCCTTGCAGCCATCAAAGATTCTTTTCTTCTATGTATGAGTCTGTTTTTAAGTCATTATACTAGGGTTCTCATACAGTATGTGTCCTTTTGTCACTGACTACTTTCACTCAACATAATGTCCCCCGATTGAAACCAGGTTATGGGATGTTCCATTAGTCAGATTCAACTCAATGCACTTGGCTGGCGTGGCCTAAAATCATCATTGTTCTTTATCATTGCATGGTGTTCCATTGAATATATATACCATAGTTTACCTATCCATTCCTCTGTTGTTGGGCATCTTGGTTGAGTCCATCTTTTTGCTATTGTGGGCTATGCTGCAGTAAACATTTGTGTACATGTATCAGTTGGTATGAATGGCCTTGATTCTGTAGGATATATTCTGAGCAGTGGAATTACTGGGTCAAATGATATATCTGTATCCAGCTTTTTAAGGAATCGCCAGATTGCTTTTCAAAGAAGTTGCACCATTTTGCAATCCCACCAACAGTGTGGGAGAGTTCCAATTTCTCCACAACCTCTCCAGCATTTGTTGTTTTGCAGTTTTTGGATCATGGCCAACCTTGTTGGGGTGGGATGATATCTCATTGCAGTTTTAATTTGAATTTCTTTAATAGCTAATGACCGTGAGCATGTCTGCAAGTGTTTTTTGGCTGCCTGGATCTCCTCTTTAGAGAAGTGTCTGTCCATCTCCTTTGCCCATTGCTTAATTGGATGATTTATCTTTTTCTTATTGATATTTCGTAACATCTTATAGATATAGTATAAAGGAAAGGGCAGAAAAGCTTCATGATTATTGAGATCAGATGTCAGTCTGACATATAGTTGTCAATTTTTTCTTCCCCATTCTGTAGGTGGCTTTTTGATTCTATTAATAAAGTCTTTTGGATGAGTGAAAGTGATTGATTGTTAGTAGTTCCCATTTATCTACTTTCTCTTCTGTTTTTTGTGTCATCATTTCCTTTTAAAGCATCCATTAATATCCACATTTCTAGCAGCATTCTTTTGCTGGCTTCATATGTATTCTCTAAGACAATAGAGAATTTTTCTATAGCTCTCCTCACTTCCTTCTGACTGCTCACATTTGATGTCCATAATTCTACCAAAAGTCTCTTTAAGGCAATCTAGGCTTTTACTATTAACTTTTTCTTAACATGCTTCTAGATTTTACCTAATATCTAATTCCAAAAACTACTCCTACTTTTTAGTTATTAGAGCAGCTTTTCACTCCTGGTATCAAATTCTGTCTTAGTTATCTAGTGTTGCTGTAACAGGAGAGCCCTGGTGGCATAGTGGGTAAGAGATATGGCTGCTAACCAAAAAGGTCAGCAGTTTGAATCTATCAGCTGTTCCTTAGAAACCCTATAGGGCAGTTCCACTCTGCCAAAGGATCACTAGGTGTCAGTATCAATTCAACAACAATAGGCTACAAAGTTATAACAGAAATACCCATGAATAAATAAAAAAATCACAACTGAGATACAGTAATGAGACAGAAAGGAAGCAAGAAACTGATGCTATGAGAGCATATAATAGGGCCCATAGGGAACTCAGTGTCAAACTAGTTAAGTGTTTGACTGCTAACCAAAAGGTCAACAGTTCAGATACTCTACATACTCTTTGAAAACCCTATATGGCAGTTCTACTATGTCGTATAGGGTCACTATAAGCTGGAATTGAATCACAACCAACAGGTTTTATACCTAAACTGGAGCCCTGGGTAGTGCTGTAGTTAAGAGCTACAGCTGCTAACCAAAAGGTCACCAGTTCAAATCCACCAACTTCCCCTTGGAAACCCTATGGGGTAATTATACTCTGTCCTATGGGGCCACTATGAGTTGGATTTGACTCAGTGGCAAAGAGTTTTTCGTCTGACTGCTCACTTTTGTTGTCCATAGTTCTACCAGCAGTCTCTTTAAGGCAGTCAAGGCTTTTACTATTAACTTGCACTAAACTGGTGGTGCAGTGGTCACATTGCTCATCTGCTAACTGAAAGGTCAGTGGTTCAAACCTACCAGTCACTCCTTGGGAGAAAGATGTGGCAATCTGATTCTGTAAAAGTATGTAGCCTTTGGAAGGCTATGGGACAGTTCTTCTCTGTCCTGTAGCATCACTGTGAGTCAGAATTGATAGCATGGGTGTAGTTTTTCTTTCTTTTTTCTCTCTCTCTCTTTTTTTAATACCCAAACTGAAAGGTCACAGAATCTTCCATGAGCACAGGAAATTTAAACTGAAACAGAAATCATGAAGGTCAATCAACTAGGCTAAGAGTGCAGACAACATTACAAGTAGAAGGAGTAGCATATTCAAAGGCCCAGTGGCGGAAAAGAAGGAAGGTAAGTTTGAAGATAGAACAAAACAAAACTGTGACTGGGGGAGAATGTGGTTAAAGATGAACCTACCGTGGGAAGAAGAGATGCAAACTTGCTAGTTATTACAGATTCTGTCAGAGATCTCAGACCTTATCCTGAGAGAAGTGGAAGATATCAAAGAATTTTGTTGTTCTTTATTTTTTATTATTGGTTTGATATGTTGGCTGGGGAGGGAGCAGTGATGGGAGAAGATCTAAGTGTTATGTACACATACACAGAAACTGTGAAAGTTTGGGCCTCAGCTGTATCATTGGTTTCTGTTTAATCTCTCAGCAGTGCTTCTTCCTTCTAACACCTGAAATTTATTTAATGAGTCATCGTCACACTTCCCGTGATATGCCCACTCAAACCAAGGAGGTGGATAAAAGTTCTTACAAAATGTGTACATTCTCAGGTTTAGATATAAAAAAGAGAGATAAATCTCTTATTCTTCAAGATAGCTCATTAGGCTTCTTTTCAGAAGTAAAAAAGATTATTTTCTCTTCCTCAGTTGCAAACCAATTGAGAGAAATGATATGTGAGTTAGCCAGATGATGGAGATCAAAATATGTGCTTTATTAATCATAAATCCAAGTTAAAGAATACAGTTTACCTCTAGGGTCACACTTGTTCTTCTTGATACTGTCCCATGAATTAATTTTATTTGCCCAGAATTACAGTCTTTCAAAATAGCAACTTATATGGTTAAAACCTGTCCTAATAAGATCTGACTGTAGAGGAATAGGAACTTCCCTGTACCTTGTGGAAAAGAATGGGAAGGAAGAGGGAGAGTGGATGAGAATTTCTAGAACTACTTACCTGTCAGTGAAGTCTTCAAGTCCTTCCTTAAGAAATAGTAAGAGAGCACCAAGAAAGAGGTCACTTTGAGTGACCTGCTTAGCTGCTATCTGAAAGACTGGAAGTTTGAAGCTATTCACAAGAAAGACCTGACAGTCTACTTTTGAAAAATCAGTCATTGAAAACTCTGTGGAGGGCAGTTCTACTCTGACTATCACACATGAGGTTTCCTGAAGTCAGAATCCACTGGACAGACGCTGGAATAAAGAAAGAGGTGTAAAGGATTTATAGTTTTCCTTTTGGTGGTAAAGCAGAAGTTTCTTCCATGTTTTAGAAATTGGAGGTATGGTTAACAAATGCCCGCCTATCCCTGTCCAAGGTGTGAACTCATCCTCGTCTCCTCCTTGTAGACACACATACCAGGATGAAAGAAGCTGTACATTTCAGATAAATTAAAACCCAATATCCCGGGTGGGGAAGAGTTATTGCTTTCTTTCTGTTCACATGAGTAGCTCCAAAATTATAGTTTACAAATACAAAAATTAAATACAGTCAACTCACAACTTCCAAAAAGCCTAAAAGAGATCAGAAAATAGACTTTTGAGAATTGGATTCGTTTTAAGTGAATATCCTTTGTTCCAAAATGTACTCGTCTTTCTTTTCTGGCTTCCTTTCTGAGTGAGCACCATCACTACTTTCCTTTCATGGCAAGAAACTGTGGAACCATGCGAATTTCTTCCTTGACCTCACCTCTTGAGCCTCCAGGAGATAAAACTTTCTGTACAGAATCAACCAAGCTCACCTGCCCTCCAGCTTCTGGTAGGGTTCAGGTCCTACAAGGCACTGAGAGGTTATCGGGAAAACTATAAGATAATAACAAGGATTTCTAGTGGTACAGCTACTGAGCTCTCAGCTGCTAACTGAAATGTTGGTGGTTCAAACCCACTCAGCCACTCTATGGGAGTAAAGATTATAGCCAAGAAGACACTATGAGGTAGTTCTGCTCTGTCACATGGGGTCACTTTGAGTCAGACTCCTCTTGAAGGCACATAACAGCATCAGCCATAGAGGAAAATGAGGTCAAGATGTTTATTCCCCAGCTCTCTTGCTTGGACCTGGACCTGTCACCAGGACACCTGCTGGGAAGCCTTCTCCTTAGTTTGAGGTAAGTGTGCTTTGCCCTCATCCTTCAGGTCTAGAAACAACAATAATCCCACCCTCTTGCTAGCTCTGTGATGCTTCAGCATCTCCTGTTGGGATCCTCTTAACTCTCCCCCGCCTCTCTGTCGATGATCCGTTCATTAACCTCTCTTCAATCAACACATTTGAGTGTGCTGTTTCCTGCCATGACCTTGATTAAAACAAGGATTCCTTGTAATAAAGACCAGCAGTGTGTGCAAAATCGAAGTGTAGAATGCTTACATGTTTTGGGGAGGACTGATTTCATCAGGCTGCCTGGATAAACAGAAATTGTGTACCACACAAATGAAATATGTATAGTATTATTTGTCTGTAAAGTCTGCATATCTATGTAACTTAATCTCAAGCAAAATATTAAATGAAAATATATTATTCAAGAGTCATTTTGTCCAATTCCTACTTACAGATTGGATTTCACCCAAACAGTTTCCAATCAATGTGCATAAATCCTAGTTCTAAAGATGTCCAAAAAGTATAATGACAAATAGGAATTTAAATCTCAGTCTTGACGTTTCATTAATGGGTGACCTTGGGCTTGTTATTTACCACTTCCACCTGCCAGATTTCTATGTATAGAAATGCTTTCTATGATTTCTATGTATAGAATGCTTTCAGGATCAAATAAGATATTTTATATAGAAAACTGAATACACTGCCTGACATGTTTAATAATTTCTCAATCATTTTTTTCTATTGTTATTATAGTTCATTCTTTCTAGCATCATTATTCTTATTGCTTGACAGTGGCCAGTGTTAATTCGTGTGTTTTGATTTCAACTCATTCCATACCGGCTGGTTATCAGAGTCGTTCATTAAGCAAGCTTTATACCCTTTGCCTAACCATTCTCTACATGTTCTAGTCCTTCTTTAAATCATGGTTACTGATTAACTTCATCTGCCATTCTGTCATTGAAGATGTCAGTTAGAACTGGAGCCTGGTCTACTTTTTCTATCATGTTACTGTAAAAAAAAAACAATCCCTATATGAGAATCATAACATCTGAAGTAAAGTCCTTACTTTCTTAGGTTCACATGGGAATGTGAAGTCCCTAAGGACATGGCTGTATGTTAATGTCCACTGCTATTTCCCCTGGAGTGCCTGGCACAAAGTGATCTGTCAGGTGTTCATTGACTGAAAGTAGGAAGGGACAGTGGATGAAAGAGAGCAACTTAACGCTGCTGAGTGAGAGTCAAAGCAGAGATGTGCGATGTAAATAATCACACTGCACTTGGCCAGTGCTCGCTTATTCTCTGATAACTTTTGATGTCTGATTGTTACTTGTTAGTAAAAGCAGAAAAAAAAAATAGCTCTGACTCTTCATTTGTTTTTGAAGGCTTTCCTTGTCTCTCTCCTTTGACACACATATATCAAAGAGCACCTACAGAGACCATTGTTACCATCATCTTTGGAACTAACTTCTTCAAGACACATGGAGCTCAGTTCATCATATAAGGCTGGCTCTGCCTCAGAGACGTTTGTCATCTTCTAGATCAGAGCCTTTGGGTGTCTCCTACCGTCTCACCTATGTGCTCATATTCAGCACTAGTCCCATTTTATTTTAATTGCTTACTTGTTTATATTCTATGTTCTGTTTAATATTCCTAAGAGTAGAAATTATGTTTCTTGCAAACACTGTATTAGTCACCCATTATTGGTTTCCTAATCTATAAAAAAGAGATGTTGATAATAGTTAATTGTCCCATGAAGTAGTTCTTAAGATAAAATAATTATAAGACACAAGAAAGTTAAAATAGTGTCTGACACATGGTAAGTGCTATACTTGTATTAACTATCATTATTATTAAATAATTTTATAACACTGATGCTATTTTAAATCTGATTTTACAGAGACGAGACTAAGCAGTTTGCCCAAGGTCATGCAGTTAGTTAAAAGTACTCAGGTACACAAATGAACGGGGAGTATTTGAAACCACCATAGGTCTAGAAAACCAATTGCACTTGAATTGAGCGAAACTCATGGCGACCCCATGTATGTCAGAGCTGTGCAACCTAGTGATTACAGTTGTTGATTTTCAAATAGGCCTACAAGACTTTCTTCCGAAGTGTGTCTGGAAGGACTCAAACTTGGTTAGCAGCCAAGCACAGTACGCATTTACATGCCCGGGGTCTCTGTGCCGTATGTGCAGATTGTTGCTTTCTTTCCTTCTGTAAATGTTCTGCATAATGATGACTATCAATAATACAAAAATTTAAAGAAACTTTGCTTTATATCAATTTATTTATTTTAAATGGTTAAAATTTTCAGGGACTGTGTAATATATGGAGGCTTCATGGCCCAGTGGTTAAGAGCTATGGGTGTTAAAAGTTGTCACTTCAAATCCACCAGCTATTCCTTGAAAAGCTATAATGGGAGTTCTACTCTGTCCTGTAGGGTCACTAAGAGTCAGAATCAACCCCTTGATAGCAAGGGGTTCAGTTTCTTGGTATGTATTCTTTTCTTTATATAATAGAATTCTTGTGGTAAATTGTATTCCTGATCTAAATGCTGCTAGCCTTTTTCATCCCACAAGATAAAAAAATCAATAAAATAAAACAAGGGCAAGCAGCAGAGTGTGCATACCACAGTTCTATAGACAGCAGCAACCTGTTTATCTTTCAGTTCATTGTATCTAAACCTGTGGCAACTGTATTTGCTATATTAAAGCAAGTTAAATCTTAATGAAATCAGGGATTGACTGATTCATATGCTGTACATATTGCTGAAATGGTAAACAAATCCAGCAGAATTGGAATGCCACGACACATTGAGATGAATTACCAAGCTACTTGAAAAGGAACAAATTATATTTGTGATTATTAGGTTCACAGGAACAGAAACATTCTGAATTGAAATGAAAGTAAAAATGGAAAAAATTGATCTTTAATAAAATATTTTGAGAGTTCAAAACACATTGAGAAGGCAAAAAATTTTCATGCGGACCCAAAAGCTCATAAAACAAAAATCCCAGAGTAGAATAGTGTAAACAAAGCCACTAAAATGGATAGTACAAAAACACAAATTTCTTTTTGACTCTTTGGGAGTTCTATACAGTGAGCATCTAAACTAATTAACTCCTCTGTAGAAAACAACAAAAATGAAAAATCCCAAACTAGACAAATAAAAGCATTAGCTAAGCTGCTGTTCTTTAATTTTTTTATTGAAGTTTTACACTTAGTTACTATTGCGTATGCATACTTTAAAAGGTCAACTAGTAATATAAGGCTTATTAAAAAAAAAAGAGTACCTTCCCTCACTATGCCATCCCCAAATATAGCTCCTCACAGGCAATTATTTCCTACGTATTTTCTTGTTATTTTGTTATTTACTTCCATATATCTAGATAATAAACATCTAAATACTACCTATTTAAATAAAAAGTAATAAGTAACAATTAATGAATCTATGCTTCAACTTCAGAAATAAAGAAAGTTAGCTATTAGGAAACAACCGTCCTAAATTTATTGTTTATTACTTTTATTAAGCTAGCATGGCAATAGCTCCATTGTATTTATTTTGTCATATTTCAGTAGACAAAGCTAATTAAGAGTTAATTCTTTTAGTAAGGGAAGGTGCTGTTACACTCCTTTTCTTTGGTAAGCTAAACAGAAATGCAATGACCCACTTCATTCCCAGGTAGTGTGACTCTCTTGAAAACTGAGCCATGCTAATGACTCTTATAAGGAGGCAGAGTGACAAGATGGAAAGAACATGGGGCAGAAGAGTGTATTTGAGCATCTGCTTTATTGCTGCATTTTTTATAGCTCTTTCAACTACTCGGGAGTCCCTTGGTGGTGCAGATGGTTCATGTGTTCAGCTACTAACTGAAAGACTGGATATTTGAGTCCATCCAGAAGTACCTCAGAAGAAGGGCCTATCAGTCTACTTCAGAATAATTAACCGTTAGAAATCCTATGGAGCACAGTTCTACTCTCATACACATGGGGACACCATGAGTTAGAGTTACTGCCAAAGGAGTTGGTTTTAACTGCTGTGGATTAAATTACCAGGGAACAGGAATAGGAACCATGTTCTTAGTAAGAGTAGTAGTTTACACATATATCTGGACTTTTTTGTGCTTTTACCATGAGCCATGTACAATGGAAGGTGGTTTTTTTTATGCACAACCTTTTTCATTACAGCAATGTGACCAGTGAATGAAGTGCCATTATTACAATGATTTTAAAAAATGAGGAAATTTGGTCAAGGAGAAGTTAACAAACATCTTTATGGTCATAAAGCTGGTAACTGATTTTGTCAGCAGTTTATTACAGAGAGTCTATTTCCTGAACTCATTTTATGAATCATTAAATTCCCAGTGCTACCCAATTGGGTCTGACTCATGGTGACCCTAGAGGCCAGAGTAGAACTGCCCCATAGAGTATCCAAGGAATGTCTGTTGGGTGGATACACCTTCTTATATTGTGATGATAAAATTTAAGATGTGCCTCTCTCATTCCAATTAGAGAGACAAAAGAGAAAATACAATGGGAAAAAATGAGTTAGCAGAGTAGGACAATAACTGTACAAGGCAACGATGCAAGAAGAAAGACAAAGACAAGCCAAGTGGATGAGAGTTGAGTATAAAGAAAAGGGCAGAAAAGCTTCATGAGAAAAAATGTCTTGTGCTGGATGTTGACTTCCTTGATATAACAAACATAGAATGATCCAACACAGCATGTCCAGCAATGGCTGTCTCTGCAGCATGGTCATCAAGGACTCTGCAGCAGGGGAACAGTCTGAGTGAAGAACCGGAAATAAGAAAACCCCTAATAATCAGAGTGTTCATTCATAATGCCAGGGAATTGGACTGGGCCTGTGGTTTTCATGGAATGTTATTTATATCTAAGGCTGGAAAGGTAACTTTGGAACAGATCTCAGGGTTCTCTAAAGCGGGGCAGAAGAAACTGAACCTACGCTTTAAGCACTGAGGGTGGAGAGAATCATCGAAGGCTTTTAGGTACTGTGGGTAAAGATTAGCTTATTGCTAACATTTAGGTCTTCACCTTATTAAATGGAAGATTAAAACAGCTTAAAGCATAAAATAATAGGTAAGTCATGTTAATATTCGTAAGGCATTTTTGGTATCTACGATAGCAACTGGAGCCCTTTTGGCATAGTAGTTAAGAGCTTGGCTGCTAACCAAAAGTCTGGCTGTTTAAATTCATCAGCTACTCCTTGAAAACCCTATGAGGAAGTTATAGTCTGTCCTATAGGATCACTATAAGTAGCAGTGGCTTTGATTTGTTTTTGTATGATGGTAAAAATAGGGCATAAAGTATATATGTTAAATTAAGTATTAAAAAATATTGATGACTGTATTCTAAGTACTAATAAAATAGTGAGACACATTTCTTTAGTATCTACTTAAGATTTCTGCATTTGTGGATTTGTCCTGTAGAAAACAGGAACAAACACTGAATGAGGACTTGCTGTTTGCCAGATATTCTTCCAAGCACTTTGTACTCACTAACTCAGTTCTTCTCTTTAAGGCAGATCCTATTATTCTTATGGTCCTACAGGAAATAATTCTCAGCAAGTTTAAGTATCTTGTCAAAGTCAACATAGCTGGTAAACAGCATATGCAGGATTGAAAACCAGTAGTCTAATGTGAAATTCTGTGGTCTTACTCTACAGTGCTATCATTCTGCTTATTTCATGTGAAATGGAAAAAAAGATGTGAATGAGTATTGCAAAAGAGTTATTTTGAATGTGTAGGAGAATCAAACTGATGGCTCTGCTTTATGAATGGCAGAAAGCAAAGTTACCCTCCAGTCACTAACAAAGAAAGGGTGAGATTTTGTCCCTGGGAAGAATAAAGACAAGATCTTGAGAAATTAATCATCAGGAGAGATAGGAAGACATTTTTAAAACCAAAACCAAGCCTGCTGCTGTTGAATCGATTCTGACCCTAGAGGATACAGTAGGACTGCTCCATGGAGTTTTCACAGAGCACCTGACACATTTGGACTGCTGACCCTTTGGTTAGCAGCCATAGCTCCTAACCTCTATACAACCAGGGTTTCTCAAGAAATGTTTAAACATTATCAAAAAGCCACTTGGTCTGGAATTTGTCGTTTCTGAAGATGCTTTTTTTTTAGGATCATTAGCTTAAGGATTACCTGGGTGTTTTGTTTTTATAATTCTTGGACTTATTTCAGACACACAGAATCCGAATTTCTCTAAGTGGTGCCTGGAGATTCGCATTTTAACAAGCACATGTTCTGCACAGATAATATGGAAAAACTTGGGAGCCAACTTTTCTGATAGTGACAGTGTTACCCAGTTCTGAAGCATTTACTTCGTTTTACCCACTCCCAAAATTACTGAAGAGATTTCAGTTTGACCCTTGAGTTTGTGGAGCAGTCACTCTGGTTTCATTTCTGCAGCCATTGCCTAGAACCCAACCTGAATGGGTGAAAACAGATGGGCTGTCATCAAGTCACCTGCAACTCACGTTGCCTCCATGTACTGCTGAACAAAACAGGGCCCAATCCTGAGTCATCCTCACAGTCTCCAGTATGTTTGAGTTCATCCTTGCAATGTCTGTGCCAAGTCATGTTAACCAAACACAGTCCTCCTCCAGCAGTGGGTCCCACCTCGTGGTGGGCTTAAAGCAAGCAAGTTGCACAATGTTGTGATCTATATGATTTTCACTGGCAAAGTTTCCAAAGTACATAGCCAGGCATTCCTGCCTAGACTGTGTGGACCTGGAAGCTTTCTATAAACCTGTCCATCACGGTGGGTCTGCTGGTATTTGGAACATCAGTGGCTTAACTTCCATCTTCACAGCAAGACATAAAAGACAACAGTACAACAAGCTGGCAGACAGGTGGTGGCTTAATTGATAACCACCTGTTATTTCATGAGAGAGAGAGAAAGCAAGAAAGATTGATTCATTTCAGTAAATAACTCTCTGTAAGAAGTTAAAATGAAAACATTAGTATAGTTAATTTTTTTTCAGTATGCCTTTCTGATAAAATTGTTTCACAAATAGAGTACAGAATTGGATTTTCCAGTGCACCTAATGTAATACTGAAAATGTTTAAATTACATATTCAAACATAGAAGTTCCATTTTGATCAAATATAACTTCAGGAGATTATTCATCACCATGTTTTGAGAAAATAAGATAGAGGCCATAATATACACTATCTTGAATAAATAAACTAAAAACTAAGATTGAGCATCAGCTAAGTCAGTATTGGTAAATGTCATAGGTAATTTTATACAAGTTTTATTATAGATAAATTTCTACCTGGAGTTAAATGATTTGCATTAGCATCTACAGGCTTACAGTACTTGCTAATTATAGACTTCTGAATTGATTTTCCATAAATATCCACTTAAAGTGTTACAGATTGATTGAAGCAATTATATAAAGACCTGAAAATCAGAGATAGAGCCTGTGTGAAGAGGAATGGGGTGGGACGTATCGTCTTTGCCTAGCTTACGTAGGAAAAAGTCACATGGCCACTGAGGGATAACTGGAATCATTGAGCAGCAACCTACTCTTGGCACAGGTGTTTGGAACCCAAAATAATCACCGAAATGTGCGTATCTGACTGTGTCATTACCACTTAGCATCTCTGATGCCCAGTGGAGGAAAACTAAACAAACAGAATTTAGGATCAAATTTGTAAATTTGCAACAAAATCAATTTATTCTGGGTGTTTGGTTGGAACTCTCTAACACAGATGGCCAGATGGGCTCAGAAACCATGTTCTTTTCTATCTCTTATGCTAGAATGTGGATATTCCCAGTTGGTAGCTGTGGAAAATGATATGTTCTAATAACATCTCTAAATCTCAAACTCAGTCTTTGAGTATCAAGAGATCTTAATTGTGAAAGTGAGATGAAAGTTTGGCTCCAGATTTTCTCCATGAGAAAACCACATGAGGGTGAGAGGACATGTTGGTGCTAAGTTGTAGGGTGCCAGCTAAACTGCTGCAGCCATGCTGTATTCTGTAGGGTATTTGTCTCTGCCGTTCTGCATCTCCTTAACCTAAAAGATCTCTTAGTATGTTAGAAATACTTCATGAGTCGGATCCGACTCGACGGCACTTGGCTGGCTGGAGGAGTTACCATGTAAAATCAGATGAATAACTCCTTGTAAATGATGCTTCTTGGAACACTGGCACATCAGCAGATGATGAGGGATTGTGAAGTGAGTACTAGGCAGATTCATTTTTTTTTTTGTAGTACCATTCCCTTGCCAATAACTATGTGGTGCCTAATCATGTTAAAATCTGTACAAAACCAAACCACACTTGCTGCCAGTAAGCTGCTGCTGAGTTGTAGTGACCCTATAGGAAAGAGTAGAACTGCTTCTTAGGGTTTCCAAGGAGCAGCTGGTGGATTCAAACTGCTGACCTTTTGGTTAGCAGCCAAGTACTTAACCACTATACCACCAGGGTACCAAATAGCTTTGTTTAATAATCAATAAAGGACTTGCCTTTTACTGTCATCTTTATTATTACTGAAATATGCATTTGTGTCATCTCATTTTGTTTAAACTGGTAAGTTGAATATTTTAATAATTGAATTAGTCTTCTTAGCTACACAGTAAATCCTTGTAGACACAGAAAATGGCCTTAATCATTTGATCAGGTATAGCAGTTAATACTGTACCTTGCATATCTTAATAATAATTACAATAGAAATATTTATATAGCACTTACTATGTGCTCTGTGTAGTTTTAAGTACTTTATATACAACTCCTTTAGTCACAATAACAGTTCAGTGCCCCCGTAAGCAGAGTATTACTTCCATTTTGTAGCTGTGGAAACTGCATAACAAAGAGGATACTCAATGTTATGGATTAAATGATGTCCCTCGTCAATATATGTTAAATTTTTGCTCCTTGTGCCTGTGGATGTGATACTGTTTGGAAATAGGGGTTTTCTTTTGTTGTGTTAACAAGGACGTACCAGTAGGGCGCATCCTAAACCTAAGCAATTCTTAATTATAAAAAGACCAGATAAAACAGACACAGAGACCCATGTAGGAGAAGACAAACTTCATGTGATGGTCTTCTGCAAACCAAAGAAATGGGGGCACCTGGAACTACTAACCTGGAAGGACTCTGCACTGCTAAGACCCTGATTTGGGTCTTCAGCCTCCGTGACTACAGGAAAATCAGTTTCTGTTCCTCAGAGCCACCCACTTGTGATATATGTGTTTCAGTGGCATGCAGTAGTACTCAACTTGCCATAAATTGGACTAGGAAGTGGAGAGGCTGGGATTTAAAATTGGTAAGTCTTATTTCTGATTCTGTGCAGTTTAAATCTCCCCACCCCCCGAAAAATGACACAAAGAAAACATTAGATGATTTTATTTGAGTAACTTTCTAATCTCACAAAGACTATTTCTTGAGTTCCTAGATTGTTCCAGTTACTGTACAATACACAAAGGAACTAAAGGTGTAAATGGATGAGAAACAAACCGTGCTCTAATTGGTGTTCCATTTTGAGAGAGGAAACCAGACCATGAATAAGTTAAGATAGAGTGTAATAATGGAACAGTCTGCAGTGCTGGTGTTTTTGATTAGTTTGCTAGAGAAGACCTCTTTAAGAAAGTGGTGATGGGAATGAAGAAGAAAGTTGCCACATGTACAAACAGCAGAAATGTACTCCACGCAGAGAAACACATTTTGAGACCGTGAAAGTCCCTCAAGCAGGGAAGAATTTGATGTGTTTAAGGAACAAGCTAGAAGCCAGTATGGCTAGCATATTAATGAACTCATAGTGTGAGGTGAACTTAGAAAGACAGGGACTAGATTATGATTATGATGACAAGCAGTGTAACATTTTAAGGACAATGGAAACCCAATAATGGATGTTAAATAGGCTAGTGACATTGTATGACATGTTTTAAAAGGATCACTCGCTGCTTTGTAAAGATGACTTTTGGGGATGCAAGAGTGACAGCATAGCCGTGCTGTAGGCTAGAGGAAAGAGAATGGTGATTTGGATCAAAGTTATAAGCACTGGAATAATAAAATATGTCAATATTTGAGGTGTATTTTAAGAATCTAGATGATAGAACTTGTGAATTGATTACATCTTAAGAGTAAGAAAAGGAAGGAATCAACTGTAACTCTTAGGCTTTTTGGTTTAATCTCTTTGCATCAAAATGATGCTTTTTGGTGGATACTGCTACATGTTGTCCTCCACAGACAAAGAAAATATTGATACATAACCATAGAAAATTCTTACTGAATTCCCTTTCCAACATAGTGGATAGGTTTTACAAAATACCACTGCTTACACACTGCCACTTTGTCCCCCTTTAATTGATGGTTATATGGTGGGATCCATGGATCAGTAGCTGTTGATTAAACAAAAGATAAGATATTCCTTCATGCTCACTCTACCTAGTCATTACCAAAAACCATATAATTTTTTTTCAAATATTATCATACTAATAATGGAGTTGGCCTGTGAGCTTACTGGTTTTGTAAATGAAGTGTCTTTTGCAAAGCAGCTATACCCATTCATTTATATGTTGTATGTGGTGTACTGGTTAAGTGTTCCACTGCTAACTGATAGGTTCGCAGTTCTAATCCACCAGCTCCTCCTCAGAAATCTTATGAGGCGGTTTTACTGTCGTATAAGTTTGCTGTGAGTCAGAATTGAGTCAACGACAACGGGTTTGGATGGCTTCCTTTACCCTACAAGGATAGAGTTGATTGGTTGTGACAGAAAATATATGGCCTGCAAAGCTGTACATATTGACTGACTGACCTTTTACAAGATGTTGACAGACCCGTGTATGCAATCACTAAGTTGTCAGAATCATAATTACTGGATCCAGGTTATGGTTAGAAAAGACTTTATCTGACAGTAAATTCTCTGATAATCTGGGCTTATATAAGCACTATTCATGTGGGTATTTACCTGTCTGAGGGCACCAAAGAAAGAGCCCAGTAGAAAACCAAATGATGAAATCAGTGATAGTTTCTGTAACCATGTGTGTTCTAAGATTTTAATATATTTATAGCAAGAAATATCTGTAAATATCACCCTCACCTCAGGAAAGTTATTTTCCAGGAAACAGTTATTTAGTCAATTCACTACACCATGCAAGTGTCTTTAAAAATGGTGAATACTTTGCTCATAAAAAGGATTTCATGTAAAAAAATTCAAAAGGAAATCTAACACAAGGTTTTTTCACTTATGATTTAAGTTAATAAAATGAGTAGTGTCAGTGAAGTAGAAATCAAGTAAAAAAACAGAATAAAAATAGATCTACAATAAATGCCTGGTAAACCATTCTTGGTTGGACCCCTGTGGCGCTCTGGAAACCCTGGTGGTGTAGTGGTTAAATACTCTGTCTGCTAACCAGAAAATCAGCATTTTGAATCTACCAGATACTCTTTGGAAACTCTATGGAGCAAGTTCTCCTCTGCCCTATAGAGTCGTTATGAGGCATTGACTAAATGGCAGTGGGTTTTTTGTGGTGCAGTGGTTAAGAATTTGGCTACTCTGTCCTGTAGGGTAGCTATGAGTTGGAATGAACTCAGTGGCACCTGACAATAACAACAGATCGTGTTAAAGGAGCCCTGGTGTCATAGTGGTTAAGCACTGTGCCTGCTAACTTGAAACAATGAAAAGGTCATCAGTCTGAATTCACCAGATACTCCTTACAAGCTCTGTCAGGCAATTCTACTCTGTCCTATAGGGTTACTATGAGTTGTCATTGAGTTGATGGCAGTGGGTTTTTGGTGGCCCAAATGCTTGGCTGCTAACCAAAAAATTGACACTTCAAATCCACCTAGTGGTTCCATGGGGGAAAGACTGCTTTTGTAAGAATTACAACCAAAAAAATCCATTGGGGTAGTTCTATTTTGTCATGTGGGGTCATGATGAATCAAAATCAACTTACTGGCATATAACAATAACAACAAAGACCATGTTAGAACCTGACAAAAGATGGGGACGTGAAGGTTGCATAAGGGACCTAGCTTATCTGAATACAAAAGTAATAGTGTGGAGATGTGCCAAGGAGCTCTGCTGGCATGGTAGTTAAGTTCTCAACTGCTAACTGAAAATATGGCAGTTTCACCATTCTAAGTCAGCAGCTGCTCTGCAGGAGAAAGACGTGGCTCTCTGCTTTCACAAAGAGTAACAGCCTTGAAAATCATATGGGTCAGTTCTACTTTGTCCTATAGGGTAACTGTGAGTTGGATTCTAATTGATGGCACCCAACATCACGATGACAGGCCATGAAAAGTGGCTTGGCAGAGGTCATTAACTATCCACCAAAGATTCATTCTCCTACTGATCGTGTCTAGCTGATGTTGAATAATAGATGCTTAACCAGCGTTCATATTTCCCAACCCCCACTGAATCATGTCAGATCATATGACTGGGTCTCACCCAGGAAATGTACATGTATGTTCACCTTTGGCTGTGGTGACTGAAAATAAACACTTTTCCTTTCCCTACCATCTTTTCTCACACTGAGGAAGACTTGTATTGAAGATGGTAGTCCTTTGTGACTTTGTGAGCTCAGCTACAACTCAACACAACATTCCACACCACTAACACAACCCGGAACACCTACATTGAATTCTCATGTGAGTGAGAAGTAACTTTTTCTGTTACAAAAATGTTGAAACTTTAGAGTTTGTTTGCTTTGGAAACTAGCATGATCCTAACAAAGATAGATATCATCAGAACTGTGCGGATGGTAGCAAAAGGAATGGCTTTCTGGTAGAGGAAATAGCATAATAACTAAAGTTACAGAAGTAAGAAAGCACAGAAACAGAAAGCAGACCAGTTAGGCTGGACCATCTCCACTGAACCGTAATTGGAGATGAGCCTAAACAATTAGATCTTGATCATAATCGAGGCATCTGAATGCCGGAATAGGTGTTCATATTTAATTCAAAAGGCAGTAGAGGGCTGCTGAAGAATTATGAGCATGCATGTTATATATTCAAAAGCACTCAGAAAATAATCTTACCGTATATGTGAAAGTATACTATGTCTCACTGAAATAAGGATTATCACAACTTTTGGAATAATTAATCTCCCAGTGACATAGGAAGAATTTAACTGAGGAGAAGGGAATCAAGCAATGCACATAAAAGAGTGTTACAATTCTTTAGTCTAAATCGGGAATCAACATACTTTTCCTTAAGGGCTAAATAATATTTGATGCTCACAGTCCACAGTGTGTGTCACAGCCAATTCCTACTTTGTAATATTAAGTAGCCACAAACCACTGCCATGAAGTAGGTTCTGACCATTGTGATCCTATAGGACAGAGAAAGACTGCCACCCCAGGGTTTCCAAAGAGCAGCTAGTTAATTTGCACTGCACTGGGTAGTAGTGAGGAAACCCTGGTGGCATAGTGGGTAAGTGCTATGGCTGCTCACCAAAAGGTCAGCAGTTCCAATCCACCAGGTGCTCCTTGGAAACTCAATGGGGCAGTTCTACTCTGTCCTATAGGGTCATTATGAGTTAGAATCAACTCATTGGCACTGGGTTTTTTGGTTTGGTTAGTGTTGTTGCTGTTGTTAGGTGCCCCAAGTCAGTTTTGACTCATAACAACCCTATGAACAACAGAACAAAACACTGTCTGGTCTTGCGCCATGTCCACAATCATTTTTATGCTTAAGACCATTATCGTAGCCACTGTGTCAATTTGTCTCGTCGGGAGTCTTTCTCTTTTTCGCTGACCCTCTACAAAGCATGATGTCCTTCTTCAGGGACTGATCTTTCTGACATGTCCAAAGTATGTAAGATGCAGTCCTGCCATCCTTGTTTCCAAGGAGCACTCTGGTTGTACTTCTTTCAGAAAACGTCTGTTTGTTCTTTTGGCGATCCATGGGACATTTGGCACTCCAGTGCCCAGTAGTTATCATTGTGTCCTGATTGCATGTTCAATCAATTTCAGACTACAGAAGCTGGTAAAATCTTCAAACTCTTCATCTTTGGCTTTAGTGGTTGGTGCGTAAATTTGAATAATAGTCATATTAACTGATCTTCCTTATAGGTGTATGGATATTATCCTATCACTGACAGAATTGTACTTCAGGACAGATCTTGAAATGTTCTTTTTGATTATGAATGCAACACCTTCTGTCTTCAAGTTTTTGCTCCCAGCATAGTAGACTATATGATCATTGGATTCAAAATGGCCTACACTGGTCCATTGCAGTTCACTACTGACTAGGATGTCAGTGTTTATGCTTTCCATTTCATTAGTAGTGAGGCTTTTAACCACTACACCACCAGGGCATCATAGACCGTATGTAAATGAGTAGGCATGCCTGTTCCTAATAAAACTTGATGCATAAAAACAGGCAGCCTGCAGGTAGACTGTAGTTTGCTCACCTCTAGTCTACACGGAGGGTTAGCAAAGGACTTCATCTATGAGGCTGGGAAAAAACAAAAAGGGAAAGGAATGTGACACATGTATTAGAAATTGATCATGCAGAACTTACAGATCTAGCAACAGTGTTGATACTGATTTCATACAGTCAGTGTACCACATTCTTTGCTCTAGATCAGGAGTTCTGTGAGATAAAGGCTCAATTATTCATCCTCATGTTGAGAACGTAATAAGTGTGCAGTGAAATATTTGTTTAATTAATTGGCTACATTTTGACTGATTGAATATAGAGAGTGAGGCTACAGGTCTCTCTGCTCGTGACCTCATCCACCCTCCCTTCATGACTTCTCTTCTCTGACCCATAACAGTTTTAGGCTTAACCCTTGAAACAGAGATAGTAGATTTTCTAGACTGCCCAGTCAGGACTCACAATTACATAAAGTCTAGTTCCTGTAATACATTCCTTATTCTAAATCTCACATAATAGACTGTCTTTTCTGAATTAATCCTAACTTAGATTTTGGCTAAAATATCAGCTTTCAATGTGGTACCTCCTGCTTCCTCATCTTAAATAGTAATAAAATCCAAACCCATTGCCTTGCTATTCTACAGGACAGAGTACAACTTTCCATGTAGGGTTTCAGAGGCTGTGAATCTTTACAGAAGCAGACTACCACATCGTTCTTCCGCGGAGCAGCTGGTAGGTTTGAACCACTGACCTTCTTGTTGTCAGCCAAGTGCTCAACCAGTGTACCTACCACCAGGGCTCTGTCTTAAATAGATTCTCTGTTACATTTATTTCACAATTTGCCTGCTATAAGTCACGCATTTTTATTTTATTGTTATTCTCCTCTTGCCTCAATAGAAAGTGAGCTATGAGGGCAGTAACTTGTCTTTCTTGTTTTATCTCTAGGGTGCATAATGTCGCCTAGTACAGAGAAGCAATCAATAAATATTTGCTAAATTAACAAGTCATCAACTGAGAGCAGGGATAACAATGAGAGGAAGTAAAATAGGGTTCTGGTCTAGAGAAAAATGACAAACATTTGAAAAAACCTTGTGAAAAATTCAGTGAGATAAATAACAGGGTTACCAAGGATCAAGGAATGTCTTTTTAGAGCCGGAAAGCGTGTATTTTATGTTGTTGTTTGCAAGTTGAATCCAATCTGTAATGACCCCATAGAATCTTCTAGGCTATTATTAATCTTTTTAGTAGCAGATCACCACATATCTCCTGGAGAACTGTTGGTGAATTTGAACTGCCATCCTTTGGGTTAGCATGCAGGGTGCTTTAACCACTGCTCCACCGGGGCTTCTTCTGTGTGTCTGTGAGTGTGTGTGTGTATTTAATATATATGCATCTTCATACTTTTCATATATATGTAGGAGTGTGTGCCTATGTATATATCGAGACAGAGACATTCTAATAACAATAAATGATATCTCTAATAAAACATGAACTAGGGAGGGTAGCTAAAATAGTTTAGGAACTCACTTTATGGTCTTCATAACATTACATACATACATTTTGCATTCAACAGTCGATAAGAACAGATTGTCCTCACCTCCTACAATCTTCCCTTCACTTGAGATAAATACAGAACATAGGGACAGCTGCATCACAAGATCTACGTTAAATATCTGCAGTGTTAATAACAAGTTGTGTAGCCTTGCTCCCTGGTTGAGCGAGAGGGGGGTATTTATTGCAACACACAGTATTCACAACCTGTCACTTACGGTTTGGTCAAAATCACAATACTAAGCACCAAATCAGATACTGTGGACTTGATTGCAGGGCTTCTATTTCTATCTAAGATAAAGTAGAATCTCTCTGTTAAACCAAAAGCGTTTCTCCCTTTCTACTTCAGTCAAAACGGACTTTCGCGGCTTCTGCTTGAGCACTGAAGATTGAAAAGTCCACCAGGGCACAGAAACGTCTCCTAGTGGGACACCTTCAGTGTCCTCAGTAATTCGCACACCATTATATGAATCGGCTTGGTCCTCTGCGGAGAAGGCAGGAGTCCTAGTAGTAACAAAGGGGCTGAAATTAGAGCATGATCTGGCCAGCTGAATGTGCTTGTCTGGAGGTTGTCCTGCTTTATCACATGTTACATCTGACTGCCTCAAGGGCTGCTGCTCTATGTTTTAAAAGAGAAGAATTTTATATAAAGAAACTTGTTAACCGATACCGAGGTTTCTTAACCTCACTGCTGCTGGCATTTCAGGTCAGGTAATTATTTGTTGTAGGGGGCTAGCCTGTCTATTGTAGGATGTTTAACAGCATCCTTGACTTTTTCCAGATGCCAATAGCACCATTGCCCAGCTGTGACAACCAGCACTGTCTCCAGACATTGTCAAGAGCTCCCCATGACAGAATTGGGGAACATGTTTTTTAGTTCATCTTCTCAGACTGCCAGGATCCATTCTCTAAGAAGGACTCACATGTGTATCATTTCTGGACTCACAAAATTTTCTATTTTAGCTCTCAGTTCTATGCTTTTGGCCCCCATATGTGCCTCTTCTTAAGCATTTTTAGATAAATTAATGTGAGACCCTGGGTAATTTATCAGACTAGGCATGAAGTCAGATAGTCTGTATTGATTCATAACTAAATATTGCTTATGTGTTGTCTTAGCTTTTTAGTGCTACTATAACGGATATACCACCAATAGATGGCTTTAATGAACAGATATTTGTTTTTGTCATAGTGTAAGATGCTGCAAGTCTGAATTCACAGCACCAACTCTAGGAGATGCCTTTCTCTGTCAGTTTGGGGAGAAAAACTCTGTCTCAGCTTCTGTAGCATACTCCTTGGTGTTCCTTGGTGATTTCTATGAAGCATCTGTATCTTTCCCTGTTAGTGCTTTCTTGCTCTATGCCTAATCTGCTCACTTTTGCTCCCTTCCTCCCTTCTTCCCTCCTCCTTTTCCTCCCTCCACCTCTCCCTCCTTCCCTCCATCTCCCTCTCCCTCTCTTTTGCTTCCTTTCTTTTTTAAATGTTATTTTTGATATCATTGCTGAAAATATGCACAACAAAACATATATCAATTCAACAATTTCTAAATGAACAATTCAGTGACATTGATTACATTTTTAAGGTGCACAACCATTCTCACCCTCCATTTCAGTCTATTCCTTTTATATCTCAAAACTGATTGACATACCCTACAGGTGCATGTCTTCGTTAACATAACAAAGAAACCCCTATTCCAGTGTGAGATTTTATCCAAGGTATAGGGGTTAGGATTCATAGCACGTGTTTTTGGATTACAGAATTCAATCTGTAGTATTTGTGAATCCAGCTTATTTGCTTCTATCTTTAGGCTCCATCTGTAACCAACCAGGGCTTCTGGAGTCAGTTTGACTTGTGGAGGCCCCATGTGTTGTAGAGTAGAAATATACTCCATATGTTGTTCAAGACTGTGATTTTTTGAAAACAGATTGCCAGGCCTTTCTTCCAAAGCACTTACAGGCATTTTGGGCTGATGTGCAGACGACAGTGGGATGCCATGTTTGGCATGAGTTCTGGATTTGGCATTGCTCATGGTGAGAAGGCCATAGCAATGTCTTGATTGGACACTCCCAGTTCTTTGACATCCTGGATTCCCGATATCCTTCAAGCAGCACTCTACTGACTATCCCCACTTCCCTGCACTCTTCAAGTACCCTGAAGCAGAAATAAAGAAAAGCAAGATGTAGGATACTGGAACAAGTGCAGTGTTCCACAACCAGCCTCTTCTGACAAAGCTTACCATCATGCTCATTGTAAAGGAGAAATGCTATAATCCAGCCCATTGTACTGGAAAAGACACTGAAGACTGAATTTGCAGCTGAGGGGCAGTGCATTGATGAGTTATCACGGAGCCTGTTGCCTTTTTAGTGTGTTCCAAGGACAGTCATAGTTCCTGTGATTGTATTTTCCCACATGCCAACTTCTAATTCCAGTATTTGGGCAGTCATCACAACAGTATGCTGCTAGCTTATATAAAGATGATGGGTTTATTCTGATGTTCAATTGGGCATTGCACCCTTAGGTCTAAAATCCATAACGTACCTTCCAAATATAACAGGCAAAAAGCTAGGGCCATCATGATCTGAGCTCAGAAGGGTAATCTAGTCAAAAGATCACAAGGCTTTCAACTCAGAGAAATTTCTCAAACTCTGTGGAGGGAGTCATAGAGTCTATTCTCAATAATCTCTTTTTATCTTTGGTCCATTTTCTTCTCATAGCAGAGTAGTATTCTTTCACCCTAAATATTTGTGAGACTCTTCATCTTTGGCCCTTGCTTCATGCAACTGTTGTCCTTCTTCCCTAACTGCTTTTATTTCTAGCCAGTATTAAGAAGCCTCAGTGAGCGTAGTGTGGCAAGAGAAAACCCTTTTCAGAGATGAAATACTGAGGAATCAAAAGTAGTATGTTCCTTAGTGGGTAGCAGATGCAGACTATCTAGTGTTACATATTTTATTTGTATTATCACATCTTTATTTGTATTATCACATACGGACTGTGCGTAGAGATCCTTCCCCTAGTCAAGCTTTTATAGAGACTTAAAGCTATTTCCTATATCTCCCCCACTTCTGAAGATCTCTCAGTTCCTGTTTTATTATTTCTGTGCCCTAGGTATTAGACACTATTAGCCACACAAGGTGTCCTATCCTTCCCAGACTTGCCTGCCATACTGTATAAAAAAAGCAAATCTTTCACCATCACCCTAAGAATCAATAGCCTGTCAAAGAATATCTCTATAGTATCCATCTCCAGAGAAACCCACAATTTCCCCTTTTTCCATAGGCTTCTGTATGGTGACAACTCTTTCAAAATTTCATCACTTTGGGATTAATACATATAGAGGAAAGGACCCTGACTTACAATTCCTTTAACCTACCTTGCCTTAATATCATCTTAAAAAAGGAATGGGCATGCTGTTTTCTAGGTTTTCCTTTGGGTATGCCACTGATTGAATTTATGAAAGCACTCAAACTGCTAATACCAGTTTCCTAGGATGGCAACCCGCTTAGATCCGTCACTTTGTTGGTTCTGCATCATTTTCTACCAGCACTTCATATGCAGACATTCCTCTAATTAGTGTAATACTACAGGTAAACTCAGGTATGTTCATCAGGCATTGTCCAACTCCATGACAGAAGCTATGATAGATTGGAGAATCCAGTACAGCTGGCAGGTAGCATTTTATTTCTGGCTTTCAGCTTGATTTCAAACGGCTGCAATAACCATATGACAAGCTACATAGAATTTATTCTTTAGCTTAGAAGAATATTAGCTAAGACTCTGAACTTACTTCCAATCTAAAACTAAGGTATAAGAATAAACACCAAAATATGGGCAATAAAGTCAGGAGAGTCATTCATGGTGACGTTTGTATGTGCTAGATGTGCTGCTTTGATCCATACATGCAAAAACGTACTTTGCTTCAACATTAAATGTCATGTCTGTAGGCAAATAAACTGTATTTTATCATTTTTAAAATTCATATTACTGACCAATTTTGCTTACACAGACACTCAAATAATAGTTTTCATTTATTAGAAATAAAGGACTTACACATTGTTGTAATTTGGATTTGGTAAAATGTTTACATCATCCTAACTTGGTTCTCACTAGCATAGGTCATATATTGGAACAATGATTATAAATTGCATTTCTATATTTTACCAGAAATTGTCACTATTAATCATAAAGCAACTGGAAATTCGTATTTGTCAGTTTTTTCATGTTATTATTTTTATTTGTTTAAAATGATCAAAATTGAATTTGCAACATTTCCTAATTGTCCAGCTAAATTAATGGCTAAAATCATGTATTTAGGGATTAAATAAAAAGTAATATTGCAGTTCACATTATAGGGGTGTTTCTCAAGGATATTTTAAGATTTGGCTCCTTTATAATACTTCTTCAAGTAGCTAAAGGGAATTTGTGTGACATTCATGGAGGGAAGAGGAGGGTGAGCCAAGACGAGATGCAGCCATGTCCCACAATGTGAACCATGGCAACCATGACACCATGACACTGAATAGAAGAAAACGAAATTTGTTCTCTAGGGACATTTAGGAAAGTACAGTTTCAGTGTTATGAAAGTCATTGACCATAGGGCTCTGGTTAGATTTACAAAGCAGAGAGACCAGGAAAAAACAAACTTGTTGACATCTAGTTGATTCTGACTCATAGGTACCTTTAGGACAGAGGAGAACTGCCCCCATAGGGTTTTCAAGGAGCATCTGTTGGATTTGAACTGTTGCCCTGTTGCTTAGCAGCCATAGCTCTTGACCACTATACCACCAGTGTTCTTAAGGTAGAGAAAGAGTGTAATTGGGGTGTGTGTGTGTGTGTGTGTGTGTGTGTGTGTGTTTAGCTTTTTAGCACAGAATCTCACTTTATGTTGTGGCTCTGTTTCTCTTGTTTTACTAGCTTACACTGACCTGGGAAGAACAGAAAATATTGAGAATAGAATTATAAAAGCCTTTAGAACACTATCCAGACACAGACAGTGTGACTGACATTTTCCTTTTCTTACCGTTGAGAATAATTGAAGTGGCTCTCACACACTTCTCGGTCTGATGCTAATGCAGCAGATGCTAATGGTTTATTGTTTCTTCCACAGTTATTCCTCTTCTAGGCAAAGAAATACCTCTGCAAGCCAATCCCTAAGCCCTCTTCCTTAATCTCAGAGACATGGAGGATAAATAGTAGAGACCAGTTGTCCCTTCTCCTCTTCATTCTTCCAATCCCAAGCTTAATTTTAGGTTAAGATTGATGATCCCTGTGGTCTGTTACTCCACAATGCTGCTGTATCCCCCACTCACCCAGGAGCTTTAGATATTCTCTGAAAAGTGATACTTTGGGTGATTGGACCAATATTTCAATATGCGTCAAGTGAATATGCTAAGTGGTTTCTCCTAATTTCCACAGACATCCCTAAATAAGACTATCACGTAATCCGCTCTCAACAAATGGTAGCCTGGTCAGGGTATTTACTCTACCCTTTTATTTTAAGGATCAAGACTGATTCTAGGTTGTCTTTTCTTAAACCTTCTTTCACTTGTGCAGTTCCAAAGATAAGGTTTGTTTTTTTTAATTTGTTTTACCTAGTGCGATGAAAAGGAAGGTAGTTATATTTACACAGTCTTGGTTCACCAGAAGTAACAAGAATATTTATCTCTAGATGACTGGGAAGATCTTAGACATTCAGATCAGAGAAGGTGGATCTCTGCTCACACACACACACACACATACAAATATTAATTCAAAGTTTTTTTGAGCCACTTGTTACAAATTTATCATGGTCTCTCACACAAATACACACATAGAAACATTTTAAAAACAATAACAGCAAAATAGCCAGAGCAGAGCAAAGGTGATGCTGTGTTACAAAACATTGACATAACTCCAATGTATACTAAACTGTTTCCATGGATTTTCCAAATGTCCTCACTCCTGCCTTTATGCTTACAAAAGAATAAAAAATTTTTCAATAGGCATCTCCTTACTCTGAAATGAAAAATGACACATGTGGTATGTATCATCTAGTTTTCATAGGAGTCTCACACGTTACATACTTCTTACTTTATGTTCATTGAGGGATATTGGATATTTCCATCCTGTGTTCATTCAGGAATATTGAGACATTTCCAATAACCAAAAAAAAAGCAAAAAACAAAAACAAAAAAAAAAAACATTGGGGCCAAGTCCATTCCAACTCAGATCAGCTCTACAGGACAGAGCAGAATTGTCCCAGAGGGTTTCCAAGGGGTGACTGGTGGACTTGAACTGCCTACCTTTTGGTTGGCAGCCAAATGCTTAACTGTTGTAACACCTGGGCCCCAATATGGTAACTATGCCTTCTACTGCATTGAGTTTGGGGTAGAAAATAGTGTTTCATTTGGGCTTCTGACTTTACTGTTTTTTCCATTTTAATCCCGGCACAGCCTGGTAATGTGACATCGCAATGAGACTTTATGTATATGTATGATGTGTATAATATGGTAAAAGGTGGAAATAAGCATTCAAATAGCTCTACTCATTTTATTTGACCTGGTGGTAGTGTGGTTAAGAGCTCAGCTACTAACCAAAAGATCATCAATTCAAATCCACCAGTTACCCCTTGGAAACCCTGTTCTGTTCTGTCCTGTGGGTCTGGTCTCCTTGAGTCAAAATCAACTCAATGGCAATGCATTTGTGTTTTTTTGTTTATTTGTTTTCACTAGTAGGAATAAGAAGATTAAACCATTTAATTCTAAGATATATGCACTGATGTTGTTCGGTGTCATCAAGTCGGTTTCTACTTATAGTGACTCTCTACAATAGAATAAAACACTGACCAGTCCTATAGTATCCTCACAATCATTATTGGGCTTGATCCCACCATTGCAGCCACTTTGTAGGTTCATCCCATTGAGGCTCTGCCTCTTTTTGGCTAACCTGCCTTACCAAGTGTGATGTTGTTCTTCAAGGACTGGTCCTTCTGGATAATGGGTTGAAAATATGTGAGACATTATCTTGCGAACTTTGTTTCTAAGGGACTTTCTGGTTGTAATTCTTCCAAGACTTGTTCATTTTTTTGATAGACCATGGTATATTCAGTACTCTTCATCAGTGCTGCAAATCAAAGGTGTCAGTTCTTCTTTGGTCTTCCTTATTCATCTTCCAACTTTTGAATGCATGTAATGTAATTGAAAACACCATGGCTTAGATCAGGCACACTGTAGTCTTCAAGGTGATGTCTTTACTTTTTAATACTTGAAATGGGTCTTTTGCAGCAAACTTGCCCGATGAAATGCATATATACTTATGTCTGTATAATATGGTGAATTTTCTTTGTTATCTTAAACTCTAAACTGTCTTTCATGAAAATCTAGTAGCAGAGGTAATTTTCACAAGTACTAATTTCCTAATGTTTACTATTTTCTTCCATGCAGAACCTTTACATATAAAAATCGAAAGAGCCTTTTGGCTTCAGTGAATGTTAGCAGTTGCCTTTTTCTGCATTTCAACATACTTTCATCCTTTCTGTAATTTTTTTTTTTAAGCTTCTAATAAGACATGACCTCACAAGGGGCTTAGTCCTCATCTTAGATTGAAAAAAGATGCATTAGTTTGGGCAAGCAGCAGCTTTTGTTGTATTTGTAGTTTCTTTCCTTTCCAGACCACTAGACAGGTTAATATTGGTCCACTAGTTTTCAAAAGACCCTTTTGTATTGTATAATTTTGAATCCATTAAATCTCTGTATAAGGTTAATGAAGTGTTACAAATTGGGAGGATAGCCAGAGTCTCAAAACAGAGCTTGGCTAAAATTCACGATCAGTTCCATGCATAGTCTTTTCTGTGAAATCTCTAATTCTGAACAGAGATTTAACTGATTGATCTCCTAATTATATTTCATAGTTAGAATAGAGAAACTAAATTATCCTTAGCTTCTATTTAAAATTTACAAAACTGTTTCCCTAGAAAGTTTTGTAAATTATTTAAAAGAATGTTGTTATTAACATTTAAATGCTAAGTTGGTAATTCTGTTGTATAAATATTAGTTAATATTGAAATTCCACTCATCTCTATTTAAATTGTTCAAAAAAATATTTTTTTCTGTAGGTTAAACATCTTATTTTTAATAAACATTTTGGCATAGACTGGACACCATGGTGGTGTGGTGGTTAGCTGCTATGTCTACTAACCAAAAGGTCAGCAGTTTGAATCCACTAGGCACCTGTTTGAAACTGTGTGGGGCAATTCTAATTCTACTCCGCCCCATAAAGTTGCTATGAATTGTAATGAACTCAACAGTAATAGAGTTATTTTATTATTATGTTTTTTTTGCTATGGATTTAGTTTTGCACTGCTAAAATACCAAACTGTGTATTGTTGTTCTTGTTACTATTTGTATATGTCCTAAAGTATTGTGATTTTCCTTTTAAGCAGAGTAGAGAAGATCTTTGATGTATAGATTATGTATGTACGTATATGTACATGTGTGACATTACCTAAAGCTAAAAGGCAAATGGACATACCAGGTGAAGAAGTAAAACAGGAGCTGAAAATTTTGCAGTAATCATGTTGATTGATAAATAATCAGTGAATAAGTGTTGGTACTCAGAACAGACTCAAATAATAGATGAATAAAGGAGTGAAGGTCTGCTGGCAGATTTTTTGCCTCTCCTTAGGGGTTTTAGAGTCTAGACAGAGATAAAAATGATACAAACAAACCTGTGGCTATCTAGTTGGCAAGTTGATTCTGACTTGACTTGACCGGTAGGGTTTCCAAGGTGTTGCTGGTGGATTTGAATTGCTGACCTTTTGGTTAGCAGCCTAGGTCTCAGCTGCTGTGCATATTCAAATAACTAATGATGAACTGAATGTTTCCCTACATTTTGAGTTCAAAGGGCAAGATACAGTGAACATAATCCACGATATTTGGAATATTGTAACAAATGGAAGAAATGCTGAAAATGGAATTAGAAAGTACGAGTCTTAATGCCAACTCTGCCACTTATTACTGGTATGCTTTAACAAAATTATGTAATCTTTCAATTAGCTTCCCAATCTATAAATTGGGCTAATTAGAAAACTTCTTTCTGTACAGCAGCAGAACCAACTATGTATTGTAAAGAATGATTTTGCTCCAAGTAGATCACTGAGAAACTACCATAAACATTTTTTAAAATTAACTAGTCTTCCAGGAAACTAAGAAATCTCCAAGGGCCAGAAAAGGCAGGAAGAGGAGAAGATACACAGGATTCTAACAGTGTCTAAGAATGAATGTGTATGTAGCCAGGGCTTGCATGGGTGCAAACGCCAATAATGTAGCTAAGGTACTTGACAACAGAAAGGACAGCTAAGCCTGTACTGTGATAAAGTGGAAGGACAGACCTGAAATTTTGCATTAATCTGGGGCTTTTGTGGGCCAGCAATTCAAAACTATCCGCAGCTCTGTAAGTAAAAGACATGATGGTCTGCTTTTGTAGAGATTAGTATCATTGGAAACCTTGTGGGGTCATTATAAGTCTTAGGTTAGGCACACCTTAGTCTTCAAGGTGACATCTTTGCTTTTCAACATTTTAAAGAGGTCTTTTGCAACAGATTTGCCCAGTGCAATGTGTCTTTGGATTTCTAGCTTGCTGCATCCATGGTGTTGACTGTGGATCTAGGCAACATGAAATCCTTGACAACATCAACCTCTTCTCCACTTATCATGGTGTTGCTTATTGGTCAATTGGGAAGACTTTTGTTTTGATGTTGAGGTGTAACCCATACTGAAGGCTGTGGTCTTTGATCTTCATCAGTAAATGCTTCAAATCCTCTGCATTTTCAGCAAGCAAGGCTGTGTGGTCTGTATAAAGCAGGTTGTTAATGATACCTTTTACAATACTGATACCTTCTTCTTCTTTGTGTAGTACAACTTCTTGTAATATTTGTTCCACATAGGGAATAAGCATGACAAAAGGATACAACCCTGACATGTCTTTCCTGACTTTATACTGTATCCCATAGTTCTGTTTGAAAAACTGCCTCTTGATGTATGTACAGGTTCCTCTTGCACACAATTAAATGTTCTGAAACTCCCATTCTCAACAAGTTTATCTGTGATTTGTTCTGATCCACACAGTCAAATGCCTTTGCATAGTCAATAAAACACAGATCTACATCTTTATGGTATTCTCCGCTGTAAGCCAGGATCCATCTAACATCACCCATGATATCCCTGGTTCCATGGACTCTTCTGAGTCTGGCATGAATTTCTAGCAGTTCCCTATCAATATACCACTGTAGCAGCTTTTGAGTGATCTTCAGAAAAATTTTACTTGCTTGTGATATTAGTGATATTGTTCAACAATTTCTGTATTTGGTTGGATCACCTTTCTTGGGAAAAGGCATAAATCTGAATCTCTTACACTAGGTTGGCCAGGTAGTTTTCTTCCAAGTTTCTTGGCATAGACAATTCCAGTGCTACATCTGTTTGTTGAAACATCTCATTGGTATTCAGTCATTTCCTGAAAACTTGTTATTTGCCAGAATCTTCAGTGCAGCTTCGACTTCTTTTGATACCATTGTTACCTGATCATATACTACCTCTTGAATGGTTGAACATTGACCACTTCTTTCTGGTAAAATGACTCTGTGTATTCCTCCTCTCTTCTTGTGATGCTTCCCATGCCTTTTAATACATTCCCTGCAGAATCCGTCACTACTACATCTCAGCTTGAGAAATGCAGAGCATATTGTTTTTATCTTTACTTTGTCTTCTCAAGTTGCCCTATGAAGTCTTCAGTTCAGCTTTTTTATTTCGGCATTTCTTCGTTTCCCTTCAGCTAGTCCATGTTAAAGATCAAGTTTTAGAGTCTCTTCTGACATCTATTTTGATCTTTAATTTCTTTCCTGCCTTTTTTAATGACCTGTTACTTTCTTCATGTATGATATCCTTGGTGTCATTTCACAACATGTCTGGTCTTTGGTCATTGGTGTTCAGTGCAAGAAGTCTATTCTTGAAGTGGTCTCAAAATTCAGGTGGGATATACTTTGACTCTTGTGGATTTGGTCTAATTTTCTTCAGTTTCAGCTTGAACTTTCATATGAGCAATTGATGATCTGTTCCATAGTTGACCCCTGGCCTTATTTCGACTGACAGTATATAACTTTTCTATCACCTCCTTCCACAGATATAGTCAACTTGATTCCTGTGTGTTACATCTGGTGAGGTCCGTGTGTATAGTCACTGTTCATGTTGGTGAAAATAGTATTTGCAGTAAAGTCTACCGTCTTGTAAAATCCTGCCCTGAGATCTCTGGCCTTGTTTCTGTCACTGAGGCCATCTTTTCTAACTACCAGTGCTTCTTCATTTCCAACTTTCCCATTCCAATGTGTTGTCAGTGCATCCTAATGGCATGCTGGAGCCATTTCAGACTGCAGAAGTTGGTAAAAATCTTCAGTTGCTTTCTTTGGCCTTAGTAACTGGTACATAAATTTGAATAGTTGGCATATTTACTGGTCTTCTTTGTAGGCCTGTGGGTATTTTCCTATTGCTGACAGTGTCATATTTCAGGATAAATGCTGAAATGTTCTCTTTGACAATGAGTATGGTACCATTCTTCTTCACGTTATCATTCCCAGCATAGTAGACTTTGTGATTATTTAATTCAAAATGGTCAAAATCAGTCCCTGTCAGCTCACTAATGCCTAGGATATTGGTTTTTATGTGTTCCATTTCATTTTTGATGATTTCCAGTTTTCTTAGATCCATACTTCATGTATTCCAGGTTCTGATTATTAATGAAAATTTGTAGCTATTTCTTCTCATTTTGAGTCACACCACATTAGCAAATGAAGGTCTTGAAAGCTTGACTGCATTCACAGTATTAAGACTGACTACACTTAGAGGAGGCAGCTCTTCTCCCATCATCTGCTGAGTGTCTTCCAACCTGAACGGCTCATCTTTTGACATTGTATCAGATAATGTTCTCCTGCCATTCATAAACTTTTCAAAAGTAGACTGCCCAGTCCTTCTTGCTACTTTGTCTTGGTCTGGAAGCTCAGCTGAAACCTGTCCACCATGGGTGACCCTTCTGGTATCTGAATGCTGGTGGCGTAGCTTCCAACATCACATAAACATACAAGCACCCACAGTACGACAAACTGAGAGACACATGGGAAATGAATTCATATATATCACACTAAATCGTATCTCAGCTTGCAATGTAAAAACACAAAATCAGCTTATAAATAATAAAACACTGTGAATGAGCATTAACAAATTTAAATACTTAAATATTTCAGATTTTCAAATTGTCAGAATAAAACATAAAATAAAATAAATATGCATGAATATTTAAAGAGGAAATAAAACATGAAATTTAAAATGGAAAAATAAAAAATCAGAAAGGACCAAGAAAGTATCAAAAGTGGGCTGGCAAAGTACTAAGTAGAAGAAATAATAATTTTCATTGGTTAAAATTCAGATTATACCAAAATGTATCTCTTAGAAATCAAAGTAGAACATTTTAAGTCAAAATTGTAATTGTTGTCAATGAAGACTCAAGATATGGTAGAGCGGTGATTAAGTGCTCACTTGCCAACCAAAAGATTGATGATTTGATCCTGCCCAGCAACTCTGCTGGAGAAAGAACTAGAGATCTGTTCCCATAAAAACTGCAGCAAAGAAAGCCCTACTGGGGAGTTCTGCTCCATCACATGGGGTTGCTATAAGTTGTAATCAACTTGATGACACCCGATAACAACAATTTATATTCAGATAAAATGAAAAGTTGTAATGGCAAAAAAAAGAACAAGAAATTGACCCAGAATACAAATTTGAGAACAAAAAAGGGATAGAAAATGTGAGATTTTAAGAGACATGGAATATAGAATGAAAAGATCTATAAATAGAGAAAAAAATCTACACAATAAACATTTCAAGAAAAGGACTGTAGTAAAAAAAGCCCTAAAGCACAGAAATACATTATTATACAAATGAAATAATATATTGTCCAAGTAAAACAATTACAGCAGTGTCTAAATTGTAAAATAATAATAATTTTAAAAAGCATGAATCAAAACTCATCAACAATAATATTTAGAGTGGCAGTAAGAGTTGAAATAGTTCAAATAATGTAGTTTCTTGCAACATTATAAATGAATTTAAGAAATATAATGACTAAAAAAAGACTAATAAAGTATGGTACCGTTTTTGTAAAGCTCAAATATTAAAAACCCACAAATTTTTCCATTTGTATCTCTGTTTGTGTTTGAAATTTATTTTTTCAAATAAGAAAAAATTAATTAAAATCAAGGAGTGTAGTTACTTTTATGGGAGTATAGAAGAGACTGGCACGAGAGGGAAACTACAGGTAAACTTTCCCCCTTCAGTTAGGTGGGTATCTTAATCTTCATCACATAATACATATGTTATATAGCTTTTCATATGTATGAGATTAGTATAAATGTTTTGAAAAACCTCAAGACCAGGGGCCATTACTGAAGTCAA
Source organism: Heterohyrax brucei (assembly GCA_028571685.1). Classification (NCBI taxonomy): domain Eukaryota; kingdom Metazoa; phylum Chordata; class Mammalia; order Hyracoidea; family Procaviidae; genus Heterohyrax; species Heterohyrax brucei. The sequence goes on from CM053143.1 coordinate 147,817,820, forward strand.
CTCTTTGGTTAGGAACGGGTCGGACTGGCAAAACAGAGTGACCGTATCATATGTGCACTTTATGGCTCTATGCATCTGTAGTGTGTCCTGCTGACCTCTTACTGGAGGCACTGAAGAGCGTGGAGAAGAGGGGACAGGAGACTGTTAGCAGGACATGACATGTATAGAATGGATAGGAGGAGTGTGCTGTCACCAGGCAGGGAGAGCAGTGGGAGCTGCACATAGGTGGGCATGCGAATTGAAACCAGATTGTACACTTTCACTCAATCTCAATAAATAAATTTAAAAAAAAAAGTTTTGAAAAACAAATAAAATGGGCCTAATATTTCCATTATCTAATAGCATCTTAAGGACATTTTGAGACAAAACAGAGCCAGTGAAAGAGAAAACATTTTGTCAAATACAATATTGTGTACAAACATTAGGCAAAATCGTAATAAACGTTACTTCTTCAGATGCCTGGCGGACTGTGTTGGTGCACCCAGACTGCCGGTACGTCCAGTGATGGTAACACTGACTCTGCGTCTCATGCCTGTGCTTCTGGTTTGCTAGTTAGAGAGAATGCTTTCCTACTACTTTCTTTTTAAGTAATCACAGAAATCTTTCTAGAGACTATGTAATACTTCACTGCTGGCCGCAATCTGAACATCTGCATGAGTGCACAAAGAGTGACCACCCTCCTATCTGTGTTTTCAGCGATAGTGTTGTGCCCAGCCTCTCTCTTCCTCCAGGCAATTGACTATGTCCTCTTTTTATTTTGCCACTCAGGAAGCTCCTTTCTCCGGTGTTTGTATACCAGATTTAATTGGAATCTTTTATGGGTTTTGACACAAAATATTGCTATGAGATTATCAAAACACATAGTGGTAAGGTGTTCTTTGAAGCAAACAGTAATAAAGAAATATTGGCAAAGGAAGTAAATGAGCTACTTGCTTTTGTAGAAAAAGTCTTTATAACTTCCTGATCACTTACATATACTTGATAAAACTTCTTCCTTTGTTGTTTAAAAAGAAACAAACAAAAAGCCCAGATTATTTGCTTCTTGAGCTTGAAACAATGACTGAAGAGGGTAAATATACATAATAAGAGAAATGTTTTAGTATTTATACATCGTCACAGATACACTCACAGAATATAAAATTGTACAAAATTGGGAGGGTTTCTTACTGTAGTTATGTGACATCTCCATACACTTAAAGGACTCAGATTTCGTATTTCAACTGCAAGAAGAACAAGCTGAAGGAAATAATTATAAAGAAGAATTAAGAGATAATGGTATAATTAATTGCTGACATATTTACAAGTGTCCAAAAGTGTGTGTGTGTGTTTATGTACATATGTGCATATACATACACATACACACACACACACACACACACATATAAATATATGTTGGATATTGAAATAGGGAGATCCCAGACTGAGTTTAGAGAGGTTAGTTTGCCTATGGTCTCTCAGTTACAACTGTGCTTTTGTTTTACTGTCTCTACACTCTAGAACACACAGTTGCCTTCAGTCCTGAAAGTCCCTCAATCTGAACTCCATCGTCTGCATAGGTCTCTATAATGTAGCTCTTACATACCCAACCACCTGTATATTTTCACTGTTCCAATCTGACCAGACACCTAAATGTGTCTCTCTTCCTGTCTTGGTTATCTGTTACTGCTGTAATAGAAATACCACAAGTAGATGCCTTTAACAAACAAGTATTTGCTCTCTCACAGCCTAGGAGATTAGAAGTGCAAATCTAGAGCACTGCGTCAAGGGTAAGACTTTCTCTCTCTGTTGCCTCTGAGAGAAAGTCCTTTACCTGGTCTAGGAGGTTCTCAGTAAAAATAATCTGAGTTCAAAGGGTGTACACTGCTCTTGGTTCTTTTTGCTTGGTGATAATAAGGTTGTACCTGTCTTTTCACTTCCAACTATGCCAACGGATCTAGTTACTACCAAGCAAGAAGAGCCAAGAGAGGAGGGCCTCCTTTGAACCTGGTTTCCCTGTACTGGAAAGCTCATAGACCAGGGTAATATTGATGACAAGGATTTCTCCCACACCCAACAGAGAGAAAAAGCCTTCCCCTGGAGCCGCCACTCTGAGTTTGGACTTGTAGCTTCCTAGATTATGAGAGAACAGACTTCTGTTTGTTAAAGACATTAGCTTGTGGCATTTCTGTTATAGCAGCACAAGATAACTAAGAGATTTGATACCAGGTGATTGCAGTGCTTGCTCCTAACAAATACCTTCAATGTGGGAAGAATTCTGGAGTTGAATAATGGGTATAGGCTGAAAGAGTCTGAATGTGCCCGAAAGCCTAGACTGCCTTGAAGAGGCTATTGGTAAAATTATGGACATCAAAGATAATTCTGGTGAAGACCCAGGAGAAAGTTCGGAGAAATGTAACACAGGAGATGGTGCAGACAGCAAGAAGCAGCAGCCAATAAATGGTGGCAGCAGGGGAACCACAAGGCCAGCAGAAGACGGCACAGGAGCTGCCCCGTGGGATGAGAGAGCCGACTGCCTTTGTGCAGGAGGCTTCCTGGTTTTGTTAAAGAGGATTAGGGTGGTCTGCAACACCCTTCCTCAGGTCACGGCCATAGCCTGACAACAGGGGAGGTTCCCTGGGGTGGGATCTACATCACCTATTATCTTACAAGAGATAGGAGAGAGAAGTAAGCAGAGGGATAGTAGCCTCATTAACACCAAGCAAGAAGATCCACGAGTGGAGCATGCTCTTTGATCCTGGGCCACCTGTGCTGAGAAGCTCCTAAACTAGGGGAAGGTGACAAGGACCTTCTCCCAGAGTCACTGGAGAGAGAAAACCTTCCCCTGGAACTGTCACCCTGAATTTGGGCTTCTAGCCTCCTAGACTGTGAGAGAATGAGTATCTCTCTTTGTTAAAGCTATCCACTTGTGACATTTCTGTTACAGCAGCACTAGAGGACTATGACACTGCCCAATATTGATTTCGCATTTTGCTTTTCATTCGCAATTCTGTGCTTTTATTTTATTTTACCTACTGGGATCTCCCTTTCAGTTCAGGTCTCTTCATGTCCTCAAAACGTTCACATTCAGTTTTAGCACACAATAAACTGTGTAGTCATAGGCAAGTTACTTCAACCCTCCTGATAAATAGTAATAATAATAATGTTTAATAATAACTTTGCCCTGACAGTTCTTGTGAGGATAACAGAAATTAAATAGAATAATAAGAAATCCACATAATGTACTCATAACCATGCCTAGCAACTAGAAGAAGCTCAGTGAACATTGGTTATCTCTTTACCTGTATCTCTGGAGAAAAAGACAATGAGAACAAATTATGTATATAGCAAAAAAAGAGAAATAAGAGATCTTTTTCCAAACGTTTGTAATAAATGTATACAAGTGAACTCAAAAAGATGAAAACCATATTTGAATATGATGTTTCCTTGTGGAATATATCTACGTAAGGAACCCGGAATAATGCTTGCCAAATAGAAGAAGCTGAGTGAATTTGGTGCGTCTCTGTCTATATCTTGGAAACCCTGGTAGCACAGTGGTTAAGTGCTAGGCCTGCTAACCAAAAGGTTGCCAGTTCAGACTCACCAAGTGCTCTTTGGAAACTCTGTAGAGCAGTTCTACTCTTTCCTATAGGGTCACTACGAGTCACCATTGACTCAGTGGCAGTGGGTTTCAGTTTTCTGGTATATCTATATCTATCAAGTCCTTAGGTGGCAGAAACGGAGCTCAGCTGCTAACCCACCCAGTAGTACCTAGAAAGAAGACGTGGCACTCTGCTGTTCTTAAGATTATACGCAAGAAAACCCTGTGGAGGAGTCCTGGTCTGTAGCACGTGTGGTCACCATGAGTTGGGACTGACTTGACAACAACTAACAACAACAAAATCTGCGGGAGGAGAGAGAGACAGGAAAAGAAACAGAAAGGAAGGGCAAACTAAGTGTATGGCAAAAGAGAGAGAAAGGAATGCTTTTATTTTTTAATCTAAAGTTGTAAAATAATTGTTTACTAGTTCTAAGAGTAAGCCCAAAGTGATGGTAATCATAGCTGAACTTGTTATTTCCTAGTATCTTTCCTTTGAACAAGAATTCTGAATCTCATATTCTTTTATTAAGTGTTCCTGCCCATCACAGCTCCTGTCTCTACTCCTCATTGCAAGAGAAGTCAGTCTACAGCAAGCCCTGCTGTGCATGCATAACAAAAACACTGCAGAAAACCCCATTTTTACAGATCATTAAATATTATTGCTTGTGAGGGGATAAAAATCCAGGATTTCAGACCCAACAAGTTTGTATTCTGTTTTTTTAACTTTTTTTTCTGTTAGGCTACTTAAACAGAAAGCATGCTATTTCTAAAGCAAACAAACTCTCAAACTCTATATGAAAGCAAATTAAATGTCTATTAATAAACAAATACACAGACAAATAGAAGCCTCTCTGTATTATCTAGAGATTTAGGTAATGATTTAAATATGTACCCTAAACTGGTTTGTAATTTTCCTGTTTTTCTACCAGTTATCAAGTGAGACTTGACAAATACAGTAGAAATGAATATATCCTCTCTAATCTTCTTTCCAGAGCCCTTGTTGTGCAGTGGTTAAGAACCTGGCTGCTAACCAAAAGATCAGCAGTTGGAATCCACTAGCCACTAGCTGTTCTTTGGAAATCCTTTGAGGCAATTCTACTCTGTCCTAAATTGTTGCTGTGAGTTAAAATGAACTCCACAGCAGTGGGTTTGATTTTGGTAACCTTTCTAACTCCTCCTCATGAGGATTCAGCCTTTGTTCTCCTCGTTAATCCATTAATCGTAGCCTTTTTAGGTAGAGCAGATTTCCAGTGTAACTACATGAGCACAAAAATCTACACGCGGGGCAGTGTAGCAGGAAGAGGTTGAGAAGCACGGAGCTTTAGTAACTGCAGCCCAATTATTCCACTCTTGGACAAGATCCTTTATTTTCTTTTAGGATGAAAAATGTGCATGCTTTGTAGCTTTGGAGCATGTCATTTTTCCACCAAATTTCTTATTTGGTGTTATTTTGAGCTTTTAACATAATTTGTAATTGTGCCTTGTGGCCTGATACGATGACCCCATTAGAGAGTGTTTCATTTGATGGAAGTAGCAATAGGAGTTGGCTCCTTATTTAGATGCGTTGTGGTAGCGTTGCAGTTCTCTGAATGTCACTGTGGTCATACTCCCAGCTAATCACTTCCCCTGCTAGCTGGTCCTTTGCAGTGCCAAGATACACAAGGAAAAATGTGAGATGACACCAGCTGTTATTGACTCAGTAACGCTCTCATAAAAATAATTAACAACAGTGCCTTTGGTTAAACACCTAATGCAATTACTATATTATAGTTATGGTAATAATCAGAAACTGTTGCAACAAAGGAGGGAAAGGAGAGAGATAATTGCAGAGGTCACAGAGAAAATTTTGTTTTTAAGGAAGCTAAAGGTAATGTCTTCGTAAAGCCTGTGTTCACCTTTTATACCTGAAGAGTAAAACCCTGATGGACACAGGACCTCAGCCTGTCGACATCTCCTGGTGCTTTCCCGGCTCTTGACTCTCGGGCTTCAGAAGTTTTGACGTCAGCCAACAGGCCAGGCTCTAGAAGTGATGATGTCAGTCAGCAGGTGAAGTGCAGACCTTAGCCTGGTCTTTGTGACCCTGCTTCTCTTCCCTGCTTGCTCCTTCTGTGTGCATTCTGACAGTAACTCAGCAGCAAGCCATTCTGAATGCTTGGAGCACCTAATAAAACTTCCTAGGCAAAGCAATTTCATCTTTCAGCATTATCTGAGGCTTCCTGTAGAGAAAACAGTGTTTTTCTATTATAATGGTATTTTTAATATATGACATTCAGTGCTTGTGTAACAGCTGACATACATGTTTTGTGCTGAGAGGATTTTTTTTTTCTCCTCTGCAGAATTGAAGAGATATATTTGTTTAAACAAATAAGCTTTTATGTATTGACAGCTACATTTGGTGGGGAGAAAACTTTTTTATTATTATTCCAATGATCTAATAGAGAGGAAAGGATGCATGAGAATTTGTCAGTAATTGACTCATCTGTTTGTTAAGTGCCAGTTGGACAGAGCAGAACCGTCCCATAGGGTTTCCAGAGGAGTGACTGGTGGATTTGAACTGCTGACCTTTAGGATAGCAGCCTAGCATCTAACCACAACACCACCAGAACTCCTTGGTTGGTTTAGTCAGTAAAGATTGTCAGATAGCTGTAATGGGCCCCAGGTGCATAATCTTAAGGTTTTTTTCCCCCCATAGTTAGTTGATGGCCTGATAGAAAGGGCCATTTGTAACTGTCAGGTTTTTTTCAGAAAGCAAGGAGTGTGTTAAATACTTTCTTTTTGTATAGAACAGATTAGAGTCTGTAGGAGGAGGGGTAGTTATTTTTTTGGTACCTGACAAAACACACTGTCTGTCTTGTCAGGGTAGCTTTTTTTGTTGGCGAGGAGGGTGTCAGACGTGAGTGATTCGTGTTAGTATCTACCAGAAACTACAGGTTTTCCTTTTGCTTTGTCGAAACTAGAGATTCTCTGTCAGTCTAACTTACCTTGTAGTGGCATACCCGGGCACTGGGTCACCTGTTTCCTTTTCAGTCTCTTTGTTTGGTGTTTTGTCTACCTCCACTTTCAGGGTCCTTTCTGTATTCGTCTCTCTCCAGACGGATGTGAGCTATTCTCTGCTCTTGTTCTCTTGGTCTCTTTTCTGTTCCTTGTTCTCTTAGGGGAAAGCCTTTAACCTGCAAGGGGCAGCTAGGAAGGCTGCCTGGCACTTTTGGTCTGGAATTTTTTTCTCTCTGTATCTTGGTTAGAATACATTTGCCAGACCAAGTTCACTAGCAGAGAGTTGTTGAACTCCATACCTCCTTTTGGAAACCCTGGTGGCGTGGTGGTTAAGCGCTCCATCTGCTAAACAAGAGGTCAGCAATTGGAATCCACTAGGCACTCCTTAGAAACTCTGTCCGGCAGTTCTACTCTGCCCTGTAAGGTTGCTATGAGTTGCAGTCAACGGCACTAGGTTGACTTTTTTGTTTTTTATATTTCCTTTTATTTTCTGAATTAAAAAAAAATATCAGGGACACTTTGCCTTGTAAAATTAGATTAATCCTTTAAATATATTTAGAGTTCCTGAAATCCAGATCAGTGAATTCATAAATACGATCTTAAGATACTCTGGCTTTCCAGAGAACTAGTCTTACTAAGGTATTTTCATTTTCCTGAACAGCCAAATCCAAGCACCCCAAAGTCATTTAATTCTCTGTGTGCAGGACAGAAGGCTCTGGGAGGGGTAAATAAAAGGTCAAGGGGCTGAATAGTAGGGGTTGTCACTGTGCCACTGACATGGAGGTGGTTTTGGGTTGGGCACAGCATAGGGAGTGGGTGGCAAGGGTGCTGAAGTGACGGGAACTGGAAGATCCTTTTCAGGATAAAGAGAGAGGACTGACAGTTGTCATTTATCGGTCTCTTTTTGACCTAAAATATTACACTTTTTCTGAATTTTTTGTAGAGTCATAAATGCTTTTGTGTAATACTTTTTATTTACCCTCTCGAATGCAGAGACGATTGAGTTGGAGGATAGCATAATTTAGAGACCAATTTGTTGGCTGTTTTTTCTTGTCTGTCAACTCATTTTGGGGTCATGAGAGACACTACAAGAGAAAATCATCTTTTTCTTTTTTATAGGATTTGACTCAAAATATTTTGTTTTTCAAAAATATATCTTAATAAGGTGTGTCCCAGGATCTCCTGATTTTTTTTTTTTTTTTTTTTTGTACACACACATTTTTAATCTTATTTTGTGCACAAACTGGTACCTAGAGACTTTTATGCTCTCCTTTTATGCTTTCTACTGTCAACACTTCTGCTTCTTGGGATCCTTTTAAGGTCTTCTCTAGGAATTACCTGTTACTTATCAGATCTAGAACTTCCTATGACCTCACTGGCCCAAACTCTCACTTCTTAGGAATGTTTTAAGGCCTTACCCAGGTGCCTGCAAAACAACTTCAAATACCTAAAGCCCGTAGTGGTTAATACTCCTGCTTCTTGAGAGTCTTTTAAAGCCTTGCTTATAAAACCCACTGCCATTGAGTCAATTCCAACTCATAGTGACCCTACAGTTAGGTACTTACAAATAACCTCTAGCATGTTTTATGCTTCTCACACAATCACCCCTGGGTCCAAGAAAGGTGAGTTGGCGTCTAGGAACACTCTGAGGTCTCTTGGAGAACTCTCTGGGTGGAGCCAGACTTTAGACATGGTCTGGCATAGCCCGCCTCCGGAATAGAGTGACGTCTCCTGGCTGGGTCACCAGAAATGTTGCTAGGTGAAAACCCCAAGTTTTGCCCACCATGACTTTTTAGAGCCAATATCCAAGAGGCTGCTGTGGGAGATCAGAAAACCCCCAAAAGTCACTGCTGTCAATTCAATTCTCACTCATAACCACCCTATATGGAACAGTAGAAGTGCTCTGTAGAGATTCCAAGGAGCACCTGGCAGATTCAGACTGCTGAACAGTTGGTTAGCAGACGTAGCACTTAAGTAGTATACCACCAGGATTTCCAGATCAGAAAGACGCTCTTATTTCTTTGTATAAGGAAAGGCCCAGTGAGGGCTTTTTGCCTCTAAGACTGCTTGCAGACAGCTTGGGGAGGTGGACTTTTAAAGTGAGCAAACAAGTAAATATAAATGAATAATGAATATTCAGGACTGACCTTTGCACAGGCACTCAGAATTTGGGAATAACTAGACATTTTATTTAGTCATAGGTTTAGTTCTCCTGGAAGGAGGAAGAGGTTGATTTTTTTTTTCCCTGATTAGTATGTTAAATCACCACAAAAAGGCAGGTTGAGGCTATCTGTGGCTCATTCTGTGGTTATCTTTCTTGTCTATGATAACTTCAAAGAAGAACCTGTGACCTATTTTGTTGGGTGTAGGAGGATAAGCCAGAGCAGGTGTCTCTTCTAAGGGCTAGATTTTGAGGCTACCTTCCTTAAACTGCGAGTTCTTTTATGTGTGTATTTTTCTCTGGTTTTGATATCAGGATTATTCATGCTTACATAGCTGGCTGGGAAACTTTCTGTTATTTTCTATTCTTCGGATCGGTTTGTATAACATAGGTCTTATCATTTCTCCGGAGACTGGTTTCCTGTAAAAAGCCATTTGTACATGTTTCTGTTTTTGGACTAGATCTTGAACTTATTTCACATTTGTTTTATTTGTATGCATTTCTTCAGGTTTTATATTTCTGAATGAGGCAAATTTGGTAACTTCTCTATTTTTACATCATTAATTTGAAATTTCTTGATAGAGATTTGTTAATAGTATGTATTTTTTCCTCTTTCTCTACCTTGATTATAACCACTTTCTGAGTCCTAATGTGTTTTCCCCTTTGTTTTATTAGGCATGCCACAAGATTTTTTTTTTTTGAGTAGCCTGCTTTTCATTTTATTTTCTATAGATTTTTTCTTTTCTTCTGTGTAATTTTTTGCCTTTCTTCATTAACTCCTATTTATTTTGATTTATGTATTCCAGTAAATATATTTTTCATTTTATATTAAATAAATTGAAGACTGCTATATTTTTACTGAAACTGCTTTGTCACATTGCACAGACTTTGACATCAAAAAACCTCTATTTTTAAACTGTTTCAAGTCCTTCCTTCTTCCCTCTCCCTCCTCCCCTCCCTCTCCTTCTCTTTCCCTTCCTTCTTTTCTTCCCTCCCTCCCTCTCTTCCCCCTCCTTCTTTCCTTCCTTCCTTTCTCTTTTAATATTTTTTTATTGTGCTTTTCACAGTTCAAGTCAATTTGTCATACAAAAACATAGACACATACTGTTTTGTAAACCTAGCTGCTCTCCTCACACTATGACAGCACACTCCTTTTGTCCACCCTACATTTCCCATATCCTGTCCCCGTCTGCCCTTTCGTCTCATCTTTGGATAGGAGCTTTCCTATTAGTCTCATGTACCTACTTAAGCCAAGAAGTACATGCTTCATCGGTGTCTTTTTATGTCTTATAGTCCAGTCTGATCTTTGTCTGAAGAGTTGACTCTGGTAATTTTTCCAGTTCTGAGCTAATAAAGAGTCCAGGATCCATGTTTTCCAGAGACCCTCCAGTATGTGAGAACATCAAGTCTGGTCTTTATTTTAATCGAGTTTGAGTTCCGTACCCCATTTTTCTTCTATGTTAGAGACTCTTTGTTGTGTTCCAAGTGTTGGTCTGGTACCATCTAGTTCTGGTCTCATGCTGATGTAGTTTTTGAATTATGTGGCTTCTTTTCTCTCTTGGGCTCATATTTTCCTTATGTCTTTGATATTCTTTATTTTCCACTGCTCCAGGTGGGTTGGGACAAATTGATGCTTCTTAGATGCACCTTGCTAGCTTTTAAGACCCAGATGTCAAAACTTTTATTTACATAATTTACATAAATGCCCAATGTCAAATGAAATCGTGGGGACCCTTTTTCAAAGAGCGGGGAAAAGGAAGAAAAAAAGTGAAATTAAAGGGATTAAAACATAAAGCTTTTTTTCTTTTTTCTGCAGTTTCTCAAGCTCATCACAGTGCTTTTTATTTGCTATTTAAAGTTACTCTAATAAAGAAACTTGAAAATTTGTGTTATTAACGTGATATTTATGCCAGTTTTAAAAGAAAATGTATCAGAATTTAACTCTTGTTTAGAATCACTAGAGTTACCCAACTAGTATTCTTCTGCTTGTGTCTGCATATGAGTAATATTCTTAGCCAAACATTGGACACACTGTACAAAACTAACATTTCTGTTTTCTTTCTTTTTTTTTGAAATTGAAACAAGGTTTAATCTGAACAGTCCTTCCATCTGCATGTAGGTCAAAGTAGGATAGTAACAATTGTTAAAAATAAACCTTTGAATTAGCTCAAAACAATAATATTTGATCACTTCTTAATTTTTTTTATTAAATAAAAAAATGAAAGTGTACATACTCTGTGCTTACAATATTGGGTTAAGAGGAGTACACAGTTGTGTTGAAGTCTCATTAATATTGATCTTCTTACTAATCTGAATTGTCACCAATTTCACCCTACCAAATTTCTAACAATTAACTAATCTAAACCCTCGCCCCTTGCCTTCCCGTCCTCCCACCTTCCCCACGCTTGTAGCCGTCAAAGAGTTTTCTATTATGTATGAGTATGCTTTTAAGTTTTTATCTTAGGGGTCTCATATAATAATTGTCCTTCTGTTGCTGACTAGTTTCACTCAATATAATGTCCTCCAGTTGAGACCAAACTGAGAGATGTTTCCTGCTATCATCAATGTTCTTTATCAGTGAATAGTGCTCCATGGAGTATATATACCAAAGTTTACCTATCCACTCTTCCGTTGTTGGGCATCTGGGTTGATTCCAACTTTTTGCAATCGTGGACTGTGCTGCAATGAATATTCGTGTGCATGTAGCAGTCGATGTGAATGGCCTTGATTTTGTAGGATATATTCTGAGTAGAGGAATAACTGGGTCAAATGGTATATCTATATTCATTATTTTAAGGTAACGCCAAATTGCTTTCCAAAAAGGTTGCACCATTCTGCAATCCCACCAACAGTGAAGGAGAGTTCCAATCTCTCCACAGCCTCTCCAACATTTATTGTTTTGCGTTTTTTGGATCATGGCCAATCTCATTGGGGTGAGGTGGTATCTCATTGTCATTTTGATTTGAATTTCTTTAATAATTAATGATAGGGAACATGTCTGTATGTATTTTTTGGCTGCATGGATGTCGTCTTTAGAGAAGTGTATGACCATCTCCTTGGCTCGTTGCTTAATTGGATGATTTTTCTTTTCCTTATTGGTATTTTGTAGTACCTTATAGATTATTGTGATCAGGCATCGGTCTGACATAGAGTTGCCAAATATTTTTTCCTATTCTGTAGGTTGCCTTTTAAAACTATTAATGAAGTCTTTGAATGAGCAAAAGTGATCAATTTTCAGTAGTTCCCATTTATCTATTTTCTGTTCTGTTGCTTGTGGGTTTGTTTTTGACAGATTTTGAAGTCTATCTACATTATGTATTAAACCTTCCATTGTTGTTTTTACTTTTACTTGGATGAGCTTTATTGTTTTAGATTTGATATTTAGGTCTTCATCCAGTTTGAGTTGGTTTTTGTATAAGGTGTGAGATATGGGTCTTGTTTTAATTTAGTGCAGATGGACATCCAATTTTGCCAGCACCATTTGTTGAAGAGATTGTTTTTACCGCAGTTTAATGTCTTAGGGTCTTTGTAGAATATCAACTGTTAATAGGCAGATGATGTCATCTCTGGGGTCTCGACTCTGTTCCACTAATCTATCATCTGTTTTTGTACCAGTACCAGGCTGTTTTGACTCTGTGGCAGTGTAGTAGGTTCTAAGGTCGGGTAATGAGAGGCTTCCCAGTGTGTCCTTCTTGTTTAGTAATGCTTTACTATCCGGGGCTTCTTCCCTTTCCAGACAAAGTTGGAAATTTGTTCCTCCATCTCATTAAAAATTGTCACTGGAACTTGTATTGGGATTGCATTATAGAAGTAGATTGCTTTGGGTAAAATAGACATTTTCACAATGTTAAGTCTTCCTATCCATGAGCAGGGTAGGTTTCTCCATTTATGTATATCTCTGTTAGTTTCTTGTAGTAAAGGTTTGTAGTTCTCTTTGTAAATGTCTATTGTTTCTCTGGTTAGATTTATTCCTAGGTATTTTATCTTGTTAGAGGCTATAGTAAATGATATTGACTTAGTGATTTCTTCCTTAATAATCTCATTGTTGGTATAAAGGAATCCTACTGAGTTACTTATGTTTATCTTGAATCGTGAGACTTTGCTGAACTCTTCTATCAGTTTGAGTAGTTTCCTTATGGAATCTTTGAGATCCACTGTATATACAATCACAACACCTGCAAAGAGGGAGATTTTTAGTTTTTCTTTGCTGATGCAGATGCCCATTATTCCTTAGTCTTGTCTAATTGCTCTGGCTAAAACTTCTAGTACAGTGTTGAATAGGAGAGGTGTGAGTGGGCATCCTTGTCTAGTTGCTTTTCTCAACTGTTTCAGTCTCTCTCCATTCAGGATGATGTAGGCATCTATTCTTATTTTGCTGAGAGTTTTTAGCATGAATGGCTGCTGGACTTTATCAAATGCCTTTTCTGCATCAATAGACAAGATCAGATGATTCTTGTCTTTTGTGATATTTATGTGGTTGATGACATTTATTGTTTTTCTAATGTTGAACCAGCCTTATGTCCCTGGTATGAATCCAGCTTGGTCATGATGGATTTTTTTTTTTTGATGCATTGTTCTATTCTTTTGACAAGAATTTTATTGAAGATTTTTGCATCTAGATTCCTGATTGAGACTGATCTGTAGTTTTCCTTTTTGGTTGGGTCTTTCCCTGGCTTTAGTATCAGGGTTATGCTGGCTTCCTGGAATGAATGTGGGAGTATTCCATCCCTTTCTATACTGTGAAATAGTCTCAGTAGTATTTGAGATAACTCTTCTCTAAAAGCTTGGTAAAATTCTGCAGTGAAGCCATCTGGGTCTGAGCTTTTGTTGGTTAGCAGTTTTTTTGATGACTTTTTCAATCTCTTCCTTTGTGATGGGTTTATTAAGTTGTTCTGCTTCACGTTGTGATAATTTTGGTAAGTGATATGAATCAAAGCATTTGTCCATTTCCTTTAGGCTTTCAAATTTGTTAGCATAGAGTCTTTCATAGTAATCAGCTATGATATTTTTTTTCTGATGGATCTGTTGTGAAAACTCTCCTCTCATTTCTTCTTTGGGTTATTTATTTCCTTTCCTGTTTTTCTTTAAAAGTTTAGCCAATGGTTTGCCAACATTTTTGATCTTTTCAAAAAACTAGCTTTTAGTCTTTTTAGTTTTTTCAGTTCTTCTCTAATTCATTTAGTTCTGCTACGATCTTTATGATCTGTTTTCTTGTGGTGTCTGAGGTGTTCCTCTGTTGTTCTCTATCTTCTTGTTCAAGCTGTAAGGTCAGTTCTTTGATTTGGTTTCTTTCTTCCTTCCAGATGTACATTTATGGTGATAAACTGACCTCTGAGCACTGTTTTGGCTGTATCCCGTAGGTTGTGGTAGGAAATGTTTTCGTTCTCATTGGAATCCATAAATTTCTTTATTTTATCTTTGATTTCTTCTACAACCCATGGTTTTTTTAGCAAGGTGTTTTTCAGTTTCCATGAGTTCCACTTTCTATCTATGTTTTTTCTGCTATTGATTTTGACTTTTATGGTTTCATGATCTGAAAAGATGCTTTGCATTAATTCACTCGTATGGATTTTGTTGAGAATTGCTTTGTGTCCTAACATGTGGTCTATTCTGGAGAATGTTCCATGTGCACTGGAGAAGAAGATGTAGTTGTGCGCCGTATAAAGTTCTATATGTGTCAGTGAGGTCTAGTTAATTGTGACAATAAGGTCTTCTGTATCTTTACTGAGCTTTTTTCTAGACAGTCTGTCTATTATTAGGAGTGGAGTGTTGAAGTCTCCTAGTATTATTGTGGAGTGATCTAGCTCCTTTTTAGGGTGCAGTCAGTGTTTCTTTGATGTATTTGGGTGCTCTGATATTAGGTGCGTAAATATTTAATATTGTTAAGTCATGCTTGTGTATTGAATCTTTCAGCAATAAGTAGTGTCCATCCTTGTCCACTATGGTGAATTTTAGATTAAAATTGATTTAATCTGAGATTAGAATTGCCACCCCTGCTCTTCTTTGTTCATTGTTAGCTTGATATATATTCTTCCATCCTTTAATTTTCAGCTTGTTCCTATCTTTAACTCTAAGGTGAGTTTCTTGTTGGCAACATATAGATGGGTCATGTCTTTTGATCAAAGATGTCACTCAGTGTCTCTTTACTGGAGCATTCAGTCCATTCATATTCAATGTAATTATTGATAGGTATGTGTTCAGTGCTGCCATTGTGATTTATTTTTGTGTTGATGTTTTCTCTGTTGTTCTTATTAACCTGTTCTGCAACCTTCTTCTTTGTGAGTTAATTTTTCACCTTTTTCAAGATTGGTTTTGTGGTTGTTGAGACTCCTGTATTACATTTCTTGATATGGTATGTTGCTTCTTTATTGTGCTTTATGGCTGCCCCTGTGATCCTGCTAAATAAACAATATATAAACCCAATTTTGATTGCTGCCAGTCGTGTCAACTTCCTCTCCATCTGGAAGGACTATAATGACTGTAGTACATCCCTCTTTTTTATATGATGGCACCATAGTTTTCATAATATGATCTCTAGGTCATTTCTATCACTATTATAGCTTTGATTGTGTTTGGAGCCTTCTCTTGAATAGGATTCTGGATAATGTGTCCTCCTAAAATACAAAGTTAGCGCTTTTGTTCTTCCAAGCCAAGAATCAGTATTTCCTGTAGCTTTGGTTTGGTTTTTACAAAGTCTCTGAGTTTCTGTTTATCTGGGAATGTCTTAATTTCGTTTTCATATTTGAAAAATGGTTTTTGCAGGATATATAATTCTTGGTTGGAAGTTCTTCTCCTTCAAGGCTTTGAATGTGTCATGCCACTGTATCTGTGCCAGCATCATTTCTGCTGAGAAACCGAACAAAAGCTTACAGGGTTTCCCTCTGAATGTTAGCATTGCTTGGAGTCTTGCTGCCTTTAAGAGTTTCTGCTTAAGTGTTGTTTTTTTGAGCTTGATTATAATATGTCTTGGAGTCTTTGTATTGAGAACTGTACAGCACTTGGTTGGGTGGCATTGAGTGGTGTTCGATATGTATCTTAGACCTGTATTCTCTTCTTTCATAATTTCTGAGAAGTTTTCTGTCAGCAGCTCAGCAGCAATACTCTCTGTGTCTCTGGTGTCTTGCCCTATTCAGGAACTCCAATTAATCATAGATTGTTCTTCTTAATAGAGTCCCACATGCTTCTTAATGCTTCTTCATTTTTCTTTTCTCTTTTTTTCTTATTTCTCCTCATAGATGCTGGAGTCTGTAACTCTGTCTTCCAAATCAGAAAGTGTATTTTCCATCTGTTCCATTCTGTTTTCTTGGCTTTGAGTTGACGTTTCTATGTCTTTGATTTTGTTCTTGATCTGTTGGATTTCCAAGTACTGATGTTCCATCAGATTGAACAGCTTGCTTAATTTTTCATTTTGGTCTGCTGCATTTTATGCTCGGTCTAGGAGGGCTCTCTATATAATCCTTTTATATTCACCTTCTGATAGTTTCAGAAAAGCTTCTTCATCTGAGAAGTTCTGAGGTGGTTTCTTTTGGGGGGCCTTCTGATGCCATGGGTCATTTCCGAGTTACCGTCTTCTCCAACATTTGTTGCTTTTTGGGCTTCATGTGGGTCAATAGAGGCTGGGAGAGATGCTTCAGTCTGTGCAAGCCTGTGGTCTCCATGAATGAGGTCAGTGAAAGAGTGGAGGTTTTGTGTTCAGTGGTATGCAGTCCAAATTAACAGCCCCATGCCACATCCCAAGGTTCAGTAGGTGTCCATAAGGCTCCATTTAATTATCATTTCAGGTCTCAGTTTCCAGAGGGATTCAGGGAGATGTGCGTTTAGTCTGCCATCTTGACTCTGCCCCCTCTTTTATTTTCTTTCTTGATATGCACACATTCTAACAACACTCCACCACTTTGGCTTACTGATTAGGAAAAGAGGAATTGAAAGAGAAAAAAATGTGGATGTCCCTATCTTTCCCTTCCTTTCTGTGCCCTCATTTCAATCATAATGATGAATTAAGAAAGGCTGTACTAGGATCCCATGGTATTTTGTGTTGCTTAGAATATTGTTGCCTTCTTCCTGCAGTCAAATAAGTTCTGGATGGATCAAAAAACATGACTTCTTAATTAGTGTTAATGCTACGTGTTTACTTCATAGTGGCTTTGGCTCATGCTTAACTCTTATCATCATATAGTGTCAGAACTTTGTATGCGAATAGAATGGCAAGGAATAACAGACACACATGCTTATCATCTCTGCTCATACATGTGCTCCATTGTCCTATCAAAGTTCATTTACAAAGGGTAGGTTCAAAGTCAAGAATATTAGGCATTTCAAGATGGCAGTAGTGAGCATTAAACCAAATATGCAACGCTTCTGAGCATGGGACCCTGTATAAGTGCATAGATCACAAGTTCGTGAAGTAGCCCTGTCTTAAACCAAAAAAGTTAGTCAGAAGATTATTTTAACATATTCATGTAGGAAAAAAAGTATTCTATTATTTTTAATTCCCTCATTTAGGAACTGTACTTTGAATTATTCACCTATTTATAAATGTCATCTTCATATGTTCAACTTATGACATTTTGGCTTGATTTTTTTTGTCTTTAGTAATTCATGGTGCTTATGTTTTATTGTTTGCTTACTTTGTGTCCTTTTATTTTTCCTCTAGTTATTCAATAGATGCCTTGTACTTTTATTCTTCTAATAGTCTAACCAACCCTCTGGCTGGTGATCTGCTTCCCTAAAGATTAAAACCCACTGCCATGGCTTGGCTAGCCATGAAGTAGTTTCCAACTCACAGTGACCCTTATAGGACAGAGTAGAACTGTCCCATGTGGTTTCCAGGAGAGACTGGTGGATTTTAACTGTTGAGCTTTTGGCTAGCAGAAAAAACTGTTAACCACTACATAAATCTACAAAGATTACAGCCAGGAAATCCTATGATGCAGCTCTATTCTGTCACTTTGAGTCAAAATCTACTTGAGAACACCCAACATCAATGTCAATAACAACAGTAGTTTAAAATTTTTAACATAAGCTTGGCTTGTCATGTTGTGAGGTGCCATCAAGTTGATTTCAACTCGCAATGAACCAATATGAACTGCTCAGTGGAGACTTCTAGGCTGTAATCTTTGCAGGAGGAGAACTCTAGCATTTTTTAGCAGAGCTGCTGGATGAGTTCAAACAGCCAAACTTTGGGTTAACAGCCTGCTCCCTAAGCTGGACATAGTTTGCAGCAGTGTATGGAATTCATCAGTCTGTTTTGTCCTTCTCAACTCCAGAGCATGCTATGACTTCCTTTGAGCCTTCTCATTCCTTATCCCTTCCTGCCCCTAAACTATCTGTATAGTAATCTGGATCTTGGTTTCTGATTCCTATCAGTCCTTTCACATTTTGACTTAATGATTTTTTTGTCACTTTTTTTTTTTTTAATATATTTGGTCTTTTCTTCTTAGATTCATAGCTCAGAGCTCCTTTCTAAGATCCCGACAAGTATAATATGTCCAAAATTGTATCTGGATTTCCACTCAGGTATATTTCAACCTGATCATCATAGATGAACTCATGATTATTATTATTTTTTTCTCAAACCTAGTCTTCTTCTAGTATCTATTATCTCAAAAAAGATAACACCATCCATTCTACTTGGAAGAGCTGTCACTGACACCTAAGTTTTGTTGATTTTAACATTTTTTTTTAAATATTTCACTTTTCTCTACCATCCCCACCACTACCAGCAGCACTTTAGTCTAATGCATCATCATCTGTCACCTAGACAATAATGAAAGACTTGTGTCTGCTGCCATGCATGCCTTGACAAGACCCAGCTCTTCCTCCTTCAACTGTCAGGATAATTTTTCCATGAGATATTTCGCCTTACCTTGCCCCTGTGTGAACTTGATTTGACATGTCCCCTTTTTCATTGGATAAACACTGGCTTTCCTTATGGTGTCTTATAAGACCTTGAAAGGTCTGATGTCTCCCTCTGCCATTCAGGTATGACCATGGTCTAGTAATGTTGCTCTATTAGTTCTTCTAACTTGTCATGGTTATATGAAAAGGGGACCTGGCTTATACTTCTTCTTCTTTTTTTTTTTTTTGTATACATTTTTTTTATTGTGATTGAGTGAAAGTATATGATCCAAGTTAAATTGGTATGCCCACCTATCTGCAGCTCCTTTTGCTCTCCTTTGCTGGTGACAGCACATTTCTCCTTTCCATTCTATACATGTCGTATCCTCTTAACAATCTCCTGTCCCCTCCTCTCTACTCTCTCCACTCCTTTCTAGTAAGAGGCCAGTAGGACGGCATCCTAAAGATATATAGAACCATAAAGGGCACACACCATATAGTTACTTTGTGTCCCCTAGTCCAATGCATTCCTGGCTGAAGAGTTGACCTCAGTAACAGTTTATGATCAGGGGCAGCAGCAAGTCTAGGGGCCATGCTCCCAGAGGACATCCCAAGCCTTCGGACCATTAGTTGCTATCTTTTAGTGGAGTTCTTGAGGTGCACCCCTTTTTTTCTCATGTTACCAATGGGACTCAACATTGTGTGCCCCATCACGGCTGCCTTTGGTGATGGCCTGGCACCACCATGTTCTTCTGGTCATGTGTTGATACATATATTTCTATCTCTTCTTGTAGTAGTGTCTCTGCATTAATCATCCAGTACCTCCTATATTTTCTTTAACCCAGTGATTGCTTCCTGAAGGAGGCCCTTCCTTTACATCTTAGAACATATACACTTCTAAAAGAGAAGAAGTGGTAGTTTAGTGGTGGAATTCTCACCTTGCTTTTGGTGGATTCAGTTTCAGTCCCAACCAGTGTACCGCAGTGCAGAATCCACATATCTGTCATTGGTCGCCTGTGTATTACTAGGATAATAAACAGATGTCAGCAGGGCTTTCAGACTAAGATCAGGAGGAAAGGCCTGGTGATCTATTTCCAAATAATCAGCCCATGAAAAATCCTGTGGATCACAATGATCTGATTGCTTTGTGCATAGAGTTACCATAGTAAGGAATCAATTCAATGACATATAAAAACAGCAACGATAAATTTGTAAAATATTTTGTTATGGTGCCAGTTAATACTCCTTCATAGCTTCTATCACAGTGGTGAGTTTACATTTCTTTTATGATTTTTAAATTAGTACCTATGTTCATCATTAAGAATGCTTTAAACTTTGTTATACATTTTCCATGTTTGTCCTCAATTTGGACTCCTAACACTGAAGATTTAAAGACTTTTACATAGCTTTATGTAAATTTTTACTACTGTAAGTAAGATTAATAAATTGGCAGATGAAAATTACTTTAAAAAATCATTTCCCATTTGTTCTTTGATCTACAAAATCAAATCTTTCCAGTCTGTACTATCTTTGACCTTGATCTTGCAGTTCTTACGAAATAGTTCACAGCACATTAAAGAAAAATGAGCAGCCAGTCATTCAAGTGAAGGAACTGGGATGCCTTTATCATTGGAGCCCTAGTAGCATGGTGCTTAAGAGTTTGGCCACTAACCAAAGGCTCAGCAGTTCAGGGCCACCAGCAGCTCATTGGAAATTCTTGGGGTAGTTCTGTCCTGTGCTGTAGGGTCATTTTGAATCAATTCAACAGGAATGGGTTTTGTTTAAGCATCGGTTAATGAGTCCCTGGCTAATGAAACAGTTAACAGGTTGATTACCAAACAAAAGGTTTGCTGTGTGAGCCCACCCAGAGGTGCTTCAGAAAAAAGCCCACTCAATCTATGTCCTAAAAGTCATAGTCTTGAAAACCCTACGAAACAGAATTTTATTCTGACACACGTGGGGCGCTATGAGTCAGAACCAACTCATTGGCAACTGGTTGATTGATCACTGGTAGAGCTCTCACTTTCCAATGAGAGACCTTGGCTCAATTCTGGAAGAGCGCACCGTGGTGCAGCTGCCACCCATCTGTCGCTGGAGGTTTGCCTATTGCTGTGATGCTGAATGTGGCTCTGTGGAACTTCCAGACTAGGAAGAAAGGCCTGGCAATCTACTGTGATAATAAGGCAATGAAAACCCTATGGATCACACTGTACAGTTGCCCACCAGGATAGTGCAGGACCAGATAGCATTTGTTCAGTTGTGTGTGAGGTCATCATGAGTGACAGCAACTCTGTGACAGCTAGCAACACCACATCACTGGTTAAAGTGGTGTTTTCCATGTCTCTCTCATGCCAGTATCCAGTCATAATTGCATTAAAACCAACTGTGATGGAAATCATAACTCTTTATTGGTGGTCTTTATATTCAGTCCTTAGGAAAATTTTTTTTTTGAAAGAAATGTATGTGTTTGAATTTTTTTCCAAATGGCACAAAATTCTGTTAAGTTTTGTAATCTGAATCATGAGTAGACACCTCAGATTACTTTCAAGAAGTAGCTGAAGTCAAAGCGCATACTCATTTCTGTGAAGCTTGTGTCCTTAGCACTTCATGTAAAATTGTTTAATATGCATTATACTAAGAATGTGCTTTATTACTAGGGCTTTGTATGTTTAAAAGTCTGTCTTAAAATTTTTAATTCATAACCATTAATGTATCTTTCACTTAAATACAGTTTTCTGAAAGTATTTCCAGTGGAAATAGTTCCTTGACATAGGCACTTTAATTGATCCATATCTTCTTATAATGGTTTCATTAGCACCATTTTACAATCTTGTAATATGTAAGGACTTAATGTCAGGGGAGGAGATTGACGTTACTGCTATTGAAATATTAGGTTTAGACTATCAGGCACTATAAAGTGACATGAAAAGTTCAAGACTTCTCTGTTCTGACAGAATCTACTTATTATTTAATTAGGCCCTGAAAGCTCTTAGCAAAAATTTCTGGCCTCATGTCAGAACCTTTTCAGATCAAGAGGTGCACATAACTGAAAGGGTCATTCTTAAAGGTGCGTTATAGTATCAGCATAATTCCAGTATTTGAGGAGTTTTAGTACCAGAAAAGTCATGAATTCTGAGATATTTCTCCCATTGTATTCTAGCTCTGGTGTAACTCTACATGTAATCATCATTTTCCTAATGATTTTCGCTCTGTAAGTTTTATAGTGTTGTTGTTGTTGCTAAGTGCAGTTGAGTCAATTTTCTACTCCTAGCAACTTGGTGTGACAGAGTGGAACTGGCCCGTAGGGTTTTCTGTGCTATGATCTGTATAGGAGCAGATCATCAGGTCTTTCTCCCTGGGAGGTACTGGATGGGTGAAAACAGCCAATCTTTCTGTTAGCAGCAGAGCACTCGCTTGCTGTGCCACCACAACTGCCAAATTTTATAGTAGGATTCTAATTTTAAATTTCTTTTCAATAGCTGTTTCTTGAATTAGCCTTATGACTTTAATATAAAATAGCTTTCTTATTTATTTTTGATTGTGCTTCAAAGTTTACATTTCAAACCAGTTTGTCATTACAAAAACATGCACACACATTGTTATGTGACCATAGTTGTTCTCCCCACGCTGAAACAGCACACTCCCCATTCTACACTGTATTTCCCGTGTTTGCTCAACCTGTCTCTCTTCCCCTCTGCCTTTTCATCTCGCCTCTGGACAGGAGCTGCCCACTTAGTCTCATTATCTACTTAGGCCAAGAAGCACGCTCTTTACCAGTACTGCTTTATGTCTTATAGTCCAATTCAATTTTTGTCTGAAGAGTTGGCTTCAGGAATGGTTTCAGTTCTTAGTTAGCAGAGGCCGTGTATCCAGGGGACCTTCTGGTCTGTTAGACCATCAAGTCTGGTTGTTTTTAAAACTAGGGTTTGCATCCTGTACCCCACTTTTACACCGCTCCATCAGGGATTCTTTGTTGTGTTCCCCGTCAGGACAATCACTGATGGTAGCTAAGGACCATCTAGTTCTTCTGGTCTCATGCTGATGGAGTCTGTTGTTTATGTGGCCTTTTCTGTCTCATGAGCTCATATTTTCCTTGTATTTTTTAATATTCTTCATTCTCTTTTGCCCAGGAGAGTTGGAACCAATTAGTACTTCTTAAATGGCCACTTGATAGCTTTTAAGACCCTAGATGCCACTCACCAAAGTTGAATGCAGAACATAAAATGCCAGCCAAGTGCCATAAAATAGCCTTTTAAAATATTTTTGTGAATTCAGAAGGGAAGCGTGTTTCAGAATATATTGCAACCCAAATATTTGTTTTGAAATTGGGAAAAACTTAAGTTTAATAAACAGAGATTACTTGATTCTAGTGGTTTGGTGCCAGTAATGGTCACAATGAACTGAATTAGAAAATGAAGTGCACATCTGCATATAGTTAGCCTTTATAATTTATTTTGTGATAAAATAGTTATACATTACATAAAATAATGCAGTGCTGTTGAGTCCGACTCATAGAGACCCTAGAGGTCAGAGTAGAACTGCCCCATAGAATTTCCAAGGAGGGTTTGAACTGCCAACCTTTTGGTTAGCAGACATAGCACTTAACCCACTACACCACCAGAGTTTCCAATAGTACATTGCAAATTTCCTAAAGAAATTCCCACACGCAGTTACAGCTAAGCATTTTTTCCCAAAAATTTCACAGATGTGTGTCTTGGTTTCATGTTATCAATATTCAAAGTTCAAAATAATTGAGTATTTTTAGCTGAAGTTTAGAATTTCAAAGAAGCTTTGTTTCCTCACTATTTCAAGAATTTTGAAGCAGTGTATCTCAGAGCTTGACTCAGCTTAAGCTCTAGAGTCAAGCATATCTGGATCTGAAACTTGTCTCTGACACCTCCAAATGTAACCCTGGCCAAGATACATAACCTTTCTGAGCTGGGATCTCCCTATGTGTAAATAGTTATACTAGGTACCTACTTTATAGGGCTATTGTGAAGTTGAAATGAGATGCTATATAATATACACTAAGCATCAAGCCTGTCCCATAGTAAACACCCAATAAATGTTGAATATATTATTATAATCTTTGACTCTCTTGGTAAGACATCCATTAAGTGAAACTGTCCTGGTCCCATTATTAAGTCTGTTTCTCTCAACTCTTTATCTCCCTTTAACTAGTGGCTATACAGGAAAAGGAGAAACACAGTGATACATTGTTACGGCTGGTGTGAAACACTAATTTTACTATCAAATATAAAGATTCTTGTAACTAATCACATTTCCCTCATAAAGTATATATTGTATAATAAAGCATATATGCAAAATTGTATCTCTGTGTATACCTTGCACCCCTATCTCTTTCTCGAAGCAGACTCAATGCTTTAAAACACAGGAATGCATGAGGACCAATCCTAAGTCAGTAATAATGTCTCATCAACCCTGGCCACTGTGTCTAAGACAGACTGGGCCACTGGACTCTTAATGCAATAATATTATGGATTGAAGTTTGTCCCTAGCCACCCCCCACCCCCCCAAAGTGTGTCTGCTTGGCTAGGCCATGATTTCTAGTATTGTGAGGTTATACATCGTTTTGTCATCTGACATGATTATCCTATGTGTCATGAATCCTAACCTGTATGTTGTTAATGAGACAGGATTAGAGTAAGTTATGTTAATGAGGCAGGACTCAGTCTGCAAGCTTAGGTTGTATTTTGCGTCAATCTTTTTTGAGATATAAAAGAGAGAAGGAAGTAGAGAGACAGAGGGCCATTCTACCACCAAGAATGAAGAACCAGGAGGAAATTGCATCCTTTGTTCCCAGGGTCTCTGCAGTGAGAAACTCTTAGACCCAAGGAAAGACTGATGGCAAGAACATTTCCCCAGAGCAAACACATAGAGAAAGCTTTACCCTGGAGCTGGTGTGCTGAATTTGGACTGCTAGTTTCCTGGACTGTGAAAGAATAGACTTCTCTTTGTTAAAGCTGCCCACCTGTGGTATTTCTGTTATAGCAGTTCTAGATAACTAAGACAAATAAATAACAACAAAGTTTCTGGGATTCCCTTAGCTATACAGAATACAATCACTGTAATTTGTTCATAAATGCACTGATTATATTTTTTTGCCTAACTTATTCCAAATTTCCCCAACTTTTCTGTTCAGTAATTTAAAATATAAGTTAAAAAGTTATTTATGCATTAAACATTAAATATTAGAGATGTCTAATAACAATAAAAGGAACATATCAATCAATTTTATCAGAAAGATTTCAGTTATATTTAAATATTATTCAATCTAATAAAATAGGTGCATAGCTTTATTTAAAAAAATATTCTCAAAGAAGTATTAGTATCAAGCACCTCGCTAATCGGCAGAGCTGGCTAGAACATGGAGCCAGCCACCCAAACAGTGTCTTTCTCTCAGCTCTCAATCTTTTCTCCTACAGAAATGTAAAGACTTTTTCTTCTTTCCCCTCCCCCATCAACAGTTTAAATACTGAACACCTGGATTGCCTCTGAGTTCTCATCTTTGCATTAGATTATGGGGCTGAGGGGGTAAGGTATGATCTGCTCCAGCTTATCGATTTACTCCAATAATGGATCCTGTGTCCCTGTAGATCTTGTGTGGGATCTGTTACACAAGGTTTAGAGGTGTCAAGTGTCTTCTCCAACACCCATACACAAAGAGCCAATACAAACTAGACTCCATGTATTTAAGTATGGTTAGAAACAGAAAACAAAGAAAGACAAGTATATGTTCTATTTAGAATAGTACTAAGTTTTCAAGTTTGGCCTGACTAGAGATTGGGAGTAGTAAAAAACAAAGTTTTGGAATTTGAACTGGGACTAGAACACAGAAGATCTTACCTAAGGAGCCAAGAGGTTTGGATATTATGCTCAATGTTATTGAAATTTTCTAACAAGTACTATAATAAGAGCTTTGTTTCAGGAGTATATGGCTGGGATCTGTCTGTTAAAATGGACAGTAGGAAGTAGAGATGAGAAATGGAGAGATAGGTTAGTAAGTTACTGCACTCAATTCTATAAAGTTAATGAGAATATTAACTGCAGGGGTGAAGACTGAAGAGAGCAATTATTGAGGCCTTATCACAGTACGCTCAGTGGGATCACGTAACTGTTCACATGGTGAGTGAGCAGCAGATGAATAGGAATGATGATGATGACACTGGCATTTTGAACCTTGATGCAGAATATTGTGGTGCTTTTATGTAAAAACTAAGAATAAAAAACATAGGAGAAGGAATTAAGAGGGAGAGAATAATAAGGCTGTTTTCTGACTTGGAATTTGAAATTTAGGAAATGTCCCATAGGCAGTAAAGTAAGGCCTGCAACTTCAAAGGTGACCAGATGCTGAAGACGTAATGTGGAGCCAGTTGTAGATAAGAGACAGTTCTGTGATTATTTGTATAATGTGTGTGTGTGTCTATGTGTACACAAGTGTACACAGGTAGAGAGAGGAGAGCATGTTGTAGGAATAGGAATTGAAGGGACTGTAAACTGCTTTATGTAAATGATGATTGATACATACAGTTTGGTAGAATCTTGGCTAGAAGTGATCATTAGATTCCAAAATTTGAAGGGCTGTTGGTTTGAATAGGGTTTCAAGGATTATTTTGGGCGGTGCCACCCTTTGGTATACAGTTCTACTCTGAAGCACTTGGGATTGCCATGATTCTGAATTGATTTGATGGCCAAGTGTTATTATTTGGAAGATGGGAATATATTCAGTCTCTATTTTTCTAGAAGGTTGAGCTAGGACCAATGGATAGCATTATTCAAAGAAGTAAATTCCAACTGAATATAGAAATTTTCTGACATCGGGGACATTGTAAAGTAGAATAAGTCACAGCATAGTGTTCAGGGCTTATTATTACCAGAGGAGCTTAATAGAAAGAGGATGGTGGAGAGAGACTGAAAGAGCTTTTATTTTAGTAGAGAAACTAAGATCCAAAATCTTTCAGTTCTTAAGAGTAATATTATGTTCATTAACAGGCAGTGCCATCCTTAACATCCACCAAGAGCCAGGTATAATTTCCTATGGCTGCTATAATAAATTATCACCAACTTGGCAACTCTAAACACTAGAAATCTATTCTCATGTAGTTCTAATAAGATCCAGAAATCCAATATGAACATTAACAGGCCAACATTAAGATGTTGGGTAGACCATGCTCCCTGCAGACACTGTAAGGGAGCATTCATTCCTTGCCTCTTCTAGCTTCTGGTAGCTTCCCGTATTCTTTGATCTATGACCACATCCTTCAAATTTCTGCTTCCACAGTCACATTGTCTCTTCCTCTTCTTTATATATCCAGTCTCCCAGTGCTTCCCTCTTATATGGATCATTGAGGATAATTTCCCTATCTCAAGATCTTTAATCATGTCTGCAAAGACTGGCATATATCATAGTCAGTATTCTCTCAAGAAACAGAAACAGAAAAGAGATTTATCTACCTACCTACATACCCACCTGTCTGTCTGTCTATCTATCTGCCTACCTAGACTTCTCTTGCTAGGTTGATATGTTTTTATGTAGACAAACAAGACAGATAAATACCTATGTGCAGATTTGTGGCACTCTGGTGACACAGTGGTTAAGAGCTTAGCTGCTAACCCAAATTTCAGTGGTTCAAGTCCACTGGTTGCTCCTTTGGAAACACTATGGAACAGTTCTAATTTGTCTTATAAGATAGTTAATGTGTGTCTGAATAGTCAGTGGCATCAGGATTTTTTCTTTCAAGTTAGATCTGTATCTCGCTCTATGTATCTTTCAACCTGTCTATAGGATTCCTGATGGTGCAATGATTAAAGTGTTTGGCTGCTAATGAAAAGATTAACTCACCAACCTACCAGCTGCTCCATTGGAGAAAGATTTGGCACTCTGCTTCTGTAAAGATTTACAGCCCTGGAAACCCAGTGTGACAGTTCTACTCTGTCATTTGCAGGTACTCTGAGTTAGAATTAACTCAGTGGTGTATCTGTGTGTGTCTGTTATCTGTGTCATACATAGAGGAATTTATATTAAAGCATTGGTGTACACGATTATGGAAAGCTGGCAAGCCCAACACCTGTAGGTCAGGCAACACACTGAGGATTCCTGCAGGTTTATGGCCCAAAATGTATAGATTAGGTGACAGGAAGAGTCAAGAATGAGTTCTGGGAAAATGTCTGAAGTCAGAACACAACCAGGAATATTCTTTTTGTTCTTAAGGCCGCTATTTGTTCATTGTTGTTGTTGTGTGCAGTCTAGTCAATGCTGACTCACAGTGACCCTGTAGGACAGAGTAGAACAGTCCCATAGGGTTTCCAAAGAGTGACTGGTGAATTAGATTTACTGACCTTTTGGTTAGCAGCTGAGTTCTTAACCTCTGCACCATTAGGGCTCCAATTTATTGGTTTGTGGTCACCCATATTATGGAAGGTAATCTGCTTTACCTAATAGAAACTTTTTAAATCACATGTAACTACTTCATGACAATAACTAGACTAGTGTTTAGCCAAACACCTGGGCACCATAGCCTAGTTAAACTGACACATCAAATGGACCACGTAATATAATTATATGTATAAATACACAGGTGTCAAGGATTAGGGCTTTACATATTTTGTGGAACTGTTTTCCAGCTTAGCATAGGGCTCTTCCTCATACATAGCTTAAAGAAAACCTCTTCACAGAAAAATGAATCTTAAAGATATATTTTGACACCGAGTTAGAAGTTATCTGGCATTCAAGCCCAATTTTTCCGTTTTTGAGGCCTTCACTTTTTTGTTTCTTTATTGTACACCCAAATAAACTCTGCTGTGAGCATATCAACTTCCATTTTTCTATTTATTACAGTGAATCTACAGGAAATGCCTCTGTAACAGGAATAGTTTCATAAATCTTAGAGTGGAAGGAGGTAACACCTACATTAAATAGTATGGCAGTTGCATCTCACTAAATGTTGTTGGAAATGTGTGGCAACATTCACTGGCAGGCAGGCAGCGAAGATCTGAAGAGATTTGGCAAGTAAAAATGTCTTAAACTGCAGCCTTCTCTGTTTGCAGTTGCTACTGTTCCTGGACCCAAAATTGAGAGTCTGTTTTTCTTTTCTTTTTTTTTCCTTTACCTGTTCCTCTACCTCCTTTTCCTTGTCGTTGAGAAATTTTTGTTTTTTTAGACCTAAGGTAGCTGCTTAGTATAACAGACAACAGTAATTTACAGTCAGCGTGGTTTTATGTTCATATAAATTTGCTAGACACAGCCCATTATAAGCACACACTCAGCATATATCACGGAGCACTTTGGTTTGTTTCCTGCCAGAGCCATCAGATGTGTTGCAGAGACAACGTTTCATTAATCCTTGCCAAACACCTCATAGACATTATGATCCCACATTTTATAGATGTGGAACAAGCAAAAGTAGGCTTGTGTTCACAAATTTGAAAACCAAATAAATCATCTTGTATGTGCCTGTGAAACAAGGAGGCCCTTAGGAAAAAGTGATGATCTAGGCCTGTGAAAAAAATCTCTAACAACATCAATGCTAAGGAATGCTGGGTGCAAAAGTGGAACCTGGGAAGGAGTGGGCAGTCACTTCTCAGTCTTAATCCTTGGTCCAAAGGAGAGCGAGCACTGCTATGAAGATTTTTGTTTGTTTCTTTGTTTTAAGGAATAAGGAAGGTTGAATGTGGCATGACATCTTAGCCCTCAAGGGTAAAATGAAGAGATCAATTTTAAATCAAGACCTCATGCCAAGTGCCTAAAACTGTTGCATTTAGCAGGGCTTCTGAGAGGACACATCAACAATTGATACCTTCTTCACTTGAATTATTTGGGTTAAAACAGCAGACATAACAACTTAAGGGACACAGAATTCATTTGCAGAGCAAAGAAATCATTTTTACCCACTATGTATTGTTCCCAAATATTTCTTATTTCTCTTTAATAACCTAAAACAGATCATATAGCGATCATTCCGAAGCTATGATGTTTTCAATGTCAAAGACATTGTGGAGAACTGATGGTTAAGAATTTGGCTGCTAACCCAAAAGTCAGCAGTTCAAGTCGATCAGGTGCTTCTTGAAAACTCTATGGGGCAGTTCTGCTCTGTCCTCTAGGATTGCTATAAATCAGAATGGACTAGGTGGCAACAGGTTTGGTTTGCCTTGGTTAGAAACATTGTTTATTATATCTCACTCTGTCATGGATTGAACTGTGTTCCCCGCCCCCATGAGTACAGCCATGTGGCTGGGCCATGACTCTGAATGTATTATGATCATCATCCATTTTGTGATTTTCCTATGCTGTATGTTAGAGGACTGAAGTGGGACTGTAAATCCCTTCATAGGATTACCTCCCTGCTCCTCCTGCTCCACTGTGAAGGGAGTGTCCCTAGAGTACGGCTTGCACTACCTTTTATCCTTTCATCCTATAAGGCATAAAAGGAAAGGGAAGCAGCACTGGGGGAAGAACGCATCCTTCAGACCTGAGGTTCCTGTGCCAAGATGCTCTGTGAACAAAGACTGGTATCACACAAGGACTTTCCTCCAGAGCTGACACCTGGAGCAGACACCTTAAATTCAGACTTGTAGCTGTCCTTTGTTGAAGCCATCCACTTGTGGTATTTCTGTTAGAGCAGTGCTAGATGACTAAAACACCCTCTGAAAAGTTCATCTTTTTACACGTTGTTGTTGTTTTAATGGTGCTGTAAATGCAATCATGAGTTACTTAATGTCCGTGGTAAGTTCTGAGAAATAGGACATTATGTGGTTTGTACATTGTGTGAACAACATAATATATACAAGTAGCCCCCATATTACAAACAAGTTTCCTTCCTCTCTTTAAGTCAGATTTGTATGTAAGTTGGAATAATTAGGTATGGTTCGTATCTAATGTCAGTTAAATGTTTATCTTAGTATATAATATACAGTGTACCTTTCTATGCATAAAATCATTAAAGAAACACTTTCAGAGTCTTCTTTAACATAATAACCCAGTAATAATAATAATATTTGATGGGTGTAGCTAAGTGGTGCCCATTTGTTATTATGAGTCACTGTATGTATCTAGAATTTTTAATATAATGGGTGTTGTGGAAATTTAGTGGTAGAATTCTTGTCTTCCATGCTGGAGACCTGTGTTCAGTTACCTGTCACTGCACCGCATGCCACCATCTGTCTGCTAGGGAATGTTATCATACTGTCACTGTGACAATAAACAGGTTTCAGTGGAGCTTCTAAGCTAAGACAGACTACGAAGAATGGATTTGTGATCTACCTCCAAAAATCAGCCAGTGAACTCTATGGATTACAGTGATCGGACTGACAACCAGTCATGGGAATCATGAAGGATCAGGCAGTGATCCATTCTATTATACATGGCATCATCAAGAGTTAGAGGCTGACTTGATAGCCTCTATTATATAGTGTTACTTTTGCTCATTCATTTAATTAGTATTGTTGATTTGGTTATAAAATAAAACGGTTCCCTGAACTGTCTGAGTGGTACAAAGAAACATAAGATACAGTTCTGTTCATTTGATAGTTTTGGTTACTTTTCAGGGGTACAGGACTCCAGAGGTGTGACCTTGAAACTGATTTGGGGATGATGGGAGTGTTTTTACTACCCTGTGGTGGTGAATGCTAACTACCAACGGAATGATATAGCCAGTAGATGCGGTACAAATTCAGAGGAGTGAAGGTCATTTTATGAGTTTCGTGAATCAGTTACTCTGGTCAAGGCTCACGGCAGCATGGTAAAACCCACTTCCTGCCTTCATAGAGTTTACAGTTTGGGACTAGAGAAACACTGCAAATAAGTACAGTGAATGTTAATAGTTAACAGAATGTCTATAACATATGCTTATTATATCATTCATTTGATACTTAGCTTTCACAACCTTATATGTTATTAAATATTCTAGTTAAAGGGAGAAAGAGAAGTGTTAGTGATCAGTCATATCAGGATCCAAAAAGAAGTACCACAATGTATTTCCCTTTTTAAATAACACTTTATTTTTCTTTTTATCACCCTTCATCTATAAAAGTGGTTAAGTAATGCTGATGGGGATTATAAAAACCAGGAAAAAATGAGATTTTTCTCAGGTATAGAATAATTTTTATCCATTCAAATGGCCTTTTACTTTAAGATGAAAGCATTTCTTATGTGACCTCTAAGTTTCAATTTAGTGAGGGAATTTTACTGGCAAATTTTACCTCCATGCGTTAGTTCTCTCCAGTCACATATCCTATTCAAACCTAAGTTATATCTGCATTGTTTCACTTGTCCCTGTAATCCTGATGTCAGACATGAGACCAGGGACTGTAGTTGTGTGTCTGTGTGTTCCTCTGCAGACTATGCCTTGTGCCTATCAGGTGCTCAACAAATGTTTATGGAATCATTTATGAAATGGAGTTTCTTTTCCCTTTTGACTCAACTGCTTCATACTTAGAGGCGTGTAGTGCTACTATTAAAGATAGATTGGTTCATTCTGTTCAAGTGCCACATAACCATTCACACACCATTGAGTTTAGTACTATTAAAGGGTAATTTGCCTTCTGGGAATTGTGCCTGTTGCAGACACATTTTACATATTCACCTTTTTTTTTTTTATCATCACTAGGCAGGTAAAGAGATTAAAATAAAAGATTTGAGTATGCAGTTACAGATACAAACTTCATTTGGAAATGCCCATATAGTCCAAGAAAAAATATGAAAGTACCATACTCTTATTGAACATGTCATACCCAGAACTATCCAGAGAACCTGTACCTTTTCAAAAGATGAGCATACTGATGTTTTCTTTCTGAACCATACTATCCACTTACAGCACTTGGGACAGCATTTTTTTACCGTCTCTTTTATGTATCAGTGCAATAAAACTCAATAGAATTAATAAAGAGTCCTATCATGTCCAGTTTTACAAGTTTTGGCTGATTGTGATATCTGCATTGGTTTTATTTTGCTTAATGTGATGTTTTTAACTGATGCTTTTAATTCACACGTTTTAATAACTTTGAGTAGTGCTTTGTGCTTTGCTTTCTTAAATAAGTCCCTTTTCTAGATATGAAAATTTAATACTTAATAGCCTCTCAGATCTAGACCCTGTATAGCTGATAATTTCAGAACATAAACAGTATTTTACCCCGTATACATTTTACAGCATACAAATTGCTTTTAAATGTGTTACTCCCAGTTAATTCTTAACAATGACCATGTGATTAGGCACTGCTATTCTTTTATAATTTGAATAGATAAAAATGGAGGCTTAAAGAAGCTAAGAGACTGAGCTAATAATATTCATATGTTCACAGGCAACATGTGCAGAGCTAGCATTAGAAAGGAAGTACTTAGATTTTCAGTGAGTACTCTCAATATTCAACTTATGTGAGGGAATTAAGGAAAAAAAAAACATAGAAAAGCTGAGGTACCTAATAAGATCTGAAATGGCCCGTTTGAGGACGGTGCGTGACTCCTTGTTTTCTAGTTCCATTTTCACCCTAGAGGCAGCCACATTCCATACTGTTTCTAAAAGAGGTAATGATGAGATAACTATACTGTGACCCCTCGCTGTCATGTACCTATGTCATTGCCACACTGTATCCAGTCTAAGAAAAGATGTATACTTTCTTAAGCCACTCCTCTTATAAAGCTTGATACAGGAAGTCCTCTTTATAAGTTCTGCTACTGGAATCCATCTATCGCGAGTTCACTCACCAGAAGCTTTGCCTTAAAGTGCAACTACCAGTCAAGTAATGTCTTTCAGTGATCAAAGCTAATAAATACCAATTAAATAACATGCTTCTTATCCATTGTTTTACCTCCTGTAAAACATCACTGCTAGTTGCCATTATAATGGATTTCACCACATGGGGTTTACGCTATTCGCAGCTCAAGCTGTCTCTTTTCTTTTCATAAATCTTTCGATTTTACATTAATCAGAGTACAGATGGTTGATCTAAGACAAAGTGAATAGATATTGCAGACCCACGCCAATATTTACACTGAATAATAATTTTAACATTTGGAGCATTTAACATAATAAGTACAATTTAAATACTTCACATGTGATATCTCATTTAAGCCTTGCCACAACTCTGAAAAATTTAAAGAAACTGAAACCTAAAGAAAGGAAGTAACTTGGCCAAGAAAACACATATAATAAGTAATCCTTAGGTGACACAAACTTGCACAAAAGGTTGGTAGTTAGAGTCCACCCCGAGTCACCTCTGATCCGCTTGTGAGAGCTCAGCCGCTGAAAGCTCTTTGGTGCACAGTTCTGTTCTGGTGCACATAGGGTCAGCTCATTTGATGGCAACTGTTATTTTATTTTTTTAAGTTATAGACTAGGAGCTGGTGCTCAGAGCCTATACTTTGTGCTTAGGCATCTCTCCCACTTTCAAGATTTCAGAAATAAGAATAGATTTTATGAAGCAGATAAAGTTGATGATGTCTTCCAGGACTGTACTTCCTGTCAATGAACTTGCAGAAACACCCTTGAATGCTAAACTGCTGAGGGATATTTCCTTAGTGGAAATTATTTTCTTCCCCCTGTTTCAAGAAGTAATGTCTATCTATGGTAACTTTTCATTGTACAATTTTTCACTTGTATTTTACAGCTTGGAAAATCCCTTCTTATTCATTATGTACTTTAGAATTATAGAATTTTATAATATAAATGAACTTCAGTCAAAAATTTTAACCAAAAAGAACCAACTATTAGAAAGGTTAAATGACTAGCACAAAATACGTGCATATGAGACAAGCTCAAATTCAGATTTTCTAAGGCTACTCCCACACTGAGGAAAAACATGAGCCTGATACATGAGTATAATGTATGGATCTGACTGATTGACTTACAGATCTCCTAGGTAAGCCTATAATTCCCACAGAAAAGTACGCAGCTAATGTATGCAAAGCCAAGTCTACTTCATTGCAAATAGCCA
Source organism: Heterohyrax brucei (assembly GCA_028571685.1). Classification (NCBI taxonomy): domain Eukaryota; kingdom Metazoa; phylum Chordata; class Mammalia; order Hyracoidea; family Procaviidae; genus Heterohyrax; species Heterohyrax brucei. Next base: position 147,852,337 of record CM053143.1, read on the forward strand.
AGTGAAGAGTGAAACATTTAATTGTCCACATATTTGAAAGCTTCTTGGTGTACATATATACTGAGCACTTTGAATTAACCAGTTTTTAAAGTTAAATATTAGATAGGTATGAGATTTTATTATTCACTAATATGTTGCTTACTCTTTAATATTTCATGATGAGTTCTTAATGCAGTAGAAGAATTCTTGGCTGATAAGGCAACCAAATCATATTTCCATTTTCTTTTTTCTGTCATGTGTAATTCATAGGGCAAAATGCTTCTGGTAAAAGCATTCAGATATATATCAGATTCTATTATTAGTTGAAGAAACACAGACAAACTTCTCGCCATCGTTCTTTTCCTATATATGCCAGGCTCAGTTTTATTTAAATTATCATTCATGTTGTGCTTAAGGCACTACAAGTGGCTTTGGACCATTGAGTGGAATTATGTAAAATTAAAGTTTCAAATTACCCTGGCAAACCTACAATTAGCAGGCATCCACAAGAAAAATAGACAACTGGAGTAAATCATTATTTCCACTGACATTTTTTCTTAAATTTCATGTTACAAAATACACATTAAGCCCATTTCTTTTATCTGAGTCCCAATTCAGGTTATCACTAGTGAACTTAATATATGCTTAATTGGCAATCTAATAGCAATAATAATAATATATACTTGTTGATAGAAAAACTGATAGTCACCCCCAAAATTTTAGAGATAACTCATATTATTCTGTATATTCATAAGTGTAGCCCAGACAAAGTTAAACATTTTCCCTTGAGTCATATTATAAATCTCTGAATGTACTTGGTCTCCTGATTGGAAGTCCACCTTGCCTGAAGATAGCTTATCAAGTGGAATGGGGGGGAAAAAAAAAACGTATTCATTAATTCTCATTAATACATGTAACTATTGTAAGTTTTTCAAGAAGCTCCTAAAATCATAGTAAATTGAGTCCTCACCCCTTTTTCATAGATGTAAAGTCTTCAGAGGAAGATAAGATAAACTGACTCATGCATTTTAAACTCTTAATCATTATAAAACACCACAAAGTAGACCATTTGTCTAACTATGCTCTGTTCATGCTCTGATCCATTGTGTATGGGATTTTTTTGGATAGTGGGAAAAGAAAGCATTACAGGGTAATAAACAAAATGGAAAAGAAAATGAATAGCTGAGGAAGAAAAAAAAGCTAGGGTTCCTTTGATGCAAAATGTATCCAACTTGTCTTTCCAGGAAGATATACCTTGGTCACACACATGAAATCTTTTTCTCTGAAACTTTTTGTTCTTATTCACTTGTAGTTAAATTGATTAAGCCTGCAAGCTTCATCAGGGCAGACAGCCTGCCTTATCCATCTTTGTGTCACCCCTAGACACTGTGCACAATACAGTTTTATTGGCTGAACTGATTATGTCTTGACATGTCTTCCTCACAGGAGTCTTCCATGATCTTCCATCTTCCAGTACGAAAGCAGTTTGTTTCCATCATTCATGTTATACAGTCTCTTGCATTGCAAGGTATCTGTGTTTGTATGTGTGTATTTCTACTAATAAGTTCCAATGCCATTGGCCACAATAGCTGTACATAACTAAAGCGTGGGCTTTCTGTAATTCTGTGTCCTCCCTGGTACCTGTCATTGGATGTTTTTGTTTTTTCTTTTAAAGAAATTTAATAACAGTGATGCATTTGTTTTGGTTACACCAGATACTCTCTTTCCATACTGCTTTTCACTATGATGTTAATAGTTCTGTGCCTGAGCATCTCTATCTAATGCTCTATTCCCCCATCTATGAGCAGGAAATTATTTTTCATAACTCACTTATCCATCATTGTAAATTGGTTTTCCCAGGTATTTGCAGTTTAATCCTGTAGTCATTATTGGGAATGAAAATCATAGGTTCATCTGATGAGGTTTTTGGTTAAAGTGAGACAAAAGATTGACAGAAAGATAAAAGGAAAAAAATATTTGTATTTTATATTATACTAAGGTGGTGAGTATCATGCTAGCTTGGGAATCACCTTCAGTCATAAGCATAATTAAAGAGAGCATGCAGTGCCTTCTTTCATAAGCACATAAACACCTCCACATAAGCACATACACAAACACTTCAGTACACTGAATATCTCCAGGGATGGGGCCAAACAGTCTTACATTAAAAACTAAAACAAACAATGATTTGTGCTCATTACCGAGAATAATTGCAATAGACCCTTTATGATATCGCTTTTAGTCTCAAAATCTTACAAGTAATACCCATTTTCCCAATGAGGAGATTGAGGCCTAGAGAGACTAAGTGTCCTACTCAAGGCTACAAGGCTAGTATTGGCCTGAGAGCTAGCATCTAGGCTGCTACAGCTCCAAACTCATTCTTTTGTCAATATTATTGCCGCTAAAATTCAATGCCTCTAAAAACTTATCCTGGGAGTAACATGCTTGTAGTCAGTGGAGAGCATTCCTGGTGGGCAGAGTGGTTTATTAGTCAGCGTCCCAGAAGAAGGAGAGTGCAGACAGTTGGGTAATTTGAAAATCATTTGACCTGAACAGTGTACGACAGTGTGGGTGGTACCCTTGGGCTAGTTACAGTCATGATGGTTAACACTTGTAGGTCCGAAGAGTCACATCTCAGTTTAATGACATTGGGAGGTGGGGATGGGAAGGAAGAGAGAGGCAGACAGGCTTTGGGGAGAAGGACAGGGCTGCCCGATAGGGCTATGCCTCCTGTCCAGGGAGGCAAATAGATTATGACAGTCCTGGATCAGTGGGAGAGCAGATGTGGGGAGGAGGGGAAAGGGAACCAGAGGTGGGGTCCAGCTGGCTGAATCCAACTGGAAACTGGAAGACAAGGGAGCCTAAGGACAGTCCATGCTTAACAGCCATTCAGGGCACAGGAGGTTGAAGACTGGACCTAAGTAAGCATGATGGATAGTTTCCAGCATGGAGGGTTAGGTGTTCTTCTTCTCTGCTTTCACCCCTGTTCTCCCTTACAGTAAATTACAATGGCAGAGGATTTTTAAAAAAACAAAACCTTTCATCCAAAGTTGAAATGACTCTAAAGTGTATGAGTATACTTTCTTACTAGGCAATTATAAGCATTGGCTTTTGTTCTTGTTTTACCATATTGCAAACCAAGGGAGTGTGAAATATTGGTTAAGACTTTCCCTCAATAGTACATATTCTTTAAGTTTTTTTTATTTTTTATGTCAGGTTAATTGAGATTTAGTTATACACAGGAAAAAATACTCATTTTAGGTATACAGTGCTATTAGTAGACAGGTGTATGACGAGCACTGCAGTCAAGGTATAGAATATTTCCATCATCTTGAGTCGTTTTAAAGGCTCTTTTCTTTCCTTCTTTTTTGAAATTTTAATCCCAACAAACCAAATGTTTGCTATTGTTTTTGTATCTTCCAGTCTTAGATAGGAAAATACAGCAGTGTGCATGCAGTAGTCAGCTCACATAGGTGCTATTTTGAAAAGGATTTTTGTTGATTTGTTCCTGACCTTGCTGAATAATATAAACTATCAGTGTTGGGTACTAATTTCTTTTACATATATTAAACTGAGCAAAGCTTTATAACCTTGGCTGCATGATAAAATCACCCAGAGATCTTTTAAATGTCCCCAAAGCTAAGTGGCACACCATTTAATCAGGATATTTTGGACTGGGACCTAGGCATTTAGTAATCTAAAGCTTTCTCGGTAATTCCAATATGTAACCAAAGTTGACATTCTCTGAATTAGACAGATTTTCTCAATTCAGGCTGCACAAGAAAAATACTGACGTCTTTCCCACACTCTGATTTATAAAACTTCTTTATAAAAGTTGACTGCAAAAATATATATCTATGACTCAGGTTACTTGAAATTCTGAATGGCTGGGCTCCAGTTAATCAAGTTTTTAGTATAGTTCTGTGTATGTGGTGGTATTCAATAAATGTTAAATGGAAGCCCTAAGCCCACAGCTGAGTCAAGGAGAATAAAATATGTTCCCTCTTAGAAATAAACTGTTAGTGTATTTGAAATAATTATCTGGGAAAACTATCACTTTTTGAAAATTGTCCTCCTAGGTATTTTACCTCAAATGGTAAGCCTGGTCTTGGAAGAGAACACTATTTTTCAACTATATTTTTTTTCACTATAATATTAGGCCCATATTTATCTTACAGCCATTTCATAATTCTCTCCAAGGAAACAGACAGGAAACAAGATTAAAAGACTGAGGATAAGATTTAAAGCAGCCTCCTGCGTGAAAACATAAATGATGCGAATGCACTTCTGGGCCTAGAGAATACAGATACTTTGTTAAGTAGAGCAGTAGTACTCTCCTGCTTTTACAGTGGCAAAGTACATACAGAAAGGATACCGAATGTCAGTATTTGGAACAGAAATGTACTAACTGCTTAATGAAACAGATATGTTGTTGTCACTGTTAGGTACCATCAAGTCAGTTCTGATTCATAGCAACCCTATATGCAACAGAAGAAAGCATTGTCTGGTCCTGTGTCATCCTCCCACTTGTTATGCTTGAGCTTATTGCTGCAGCCCCCCAGGTCAGTCCATATCACTATGGCTCTTCCTCTTCGCACTGACCCCATACCGTACCAAGTATGCTGCCCTTCTCCAGGGGCTGATCTATCTGATTGTCTAAAGTACAAGAGCTGAAGTCATGCCATCCTCTCTTTCAAGGAACATTCTGGTTGTATTGCTTCCAGAACAGATTTGTTGGTTCTTCTGGCAGTCTGAGGTGTATTCAGTATTCTTCACCAACATCATACTTCAGATGTATTAATTCTTCAATCTCCCATATTCATCGTCCAGTTTTCGTATGTGTATGAAGTGACTGAAAATACCTTGGCCTGTGTCAGACACACCTTGATCTTCAAAGTCTAATCACTAGTAATTATGATTGTATCTTGAATGCATGTTTGGTCAAGTTCAGATTGTACAAGTTGCTAAAAGTTTTCAGTTTTCTTAGTCTTTGACCTTAGTGTTTGGTGCATAAATTTGTTTAACAGTTTTGGTAACTAGTTTTTCTTATAAGTGTATGGATATAATCCTATCACTCGCAGCATCGTGTATCAGGATAGATCTTGAAATATTCTTTTGGCAATGAATGTGATGCCCCAGAAAACTCACTGCTGTTGAGTCAATGCCAACTTATAGCAGCCCTATAGGATAGAGTAAAACTGCCCCATAGAGTTGCCAAGGAGCACCTGGTAGACTTGAACTGCCAACCTTTTGATTAGCAGGCATAACACTTAACAACTATGCTACCAGGGCTTCCAGTGTGATACCATTCCTCTTTAATTTGTCATTTTGGCATGAAAGAACATAGATGATTGGACAATTCAGTATGACCAATTCCACTCCACTTCAGTTCACTAATACCTAAGGTATCAATCTTTATGTAGCTCATTTATTTTTTGACAACTTCCAGTTTTGCTATGTTAACACTTCATACACTCTATATTCTGATATAATGAATGTTTGTAGTTGTTTCTTCTTGTTTTGAGTCATGCCACATCAGCACATGACAATCCTGAAAGCTTGTCTCCATCTATGTCATTGTCTCTACTTTGATGAGGGAACTCTTTCCGAGTTGTATTTTCATTGCCTTCCAACCTGTGAGGCTTGTTTTCTGGCACTTTGTCAGATAATGTTCTGTTGTTCTTCACAAGGTTTTCATGGCCTGAATTTTTCAGAAGTAGACCAGCAGTCTTTGTTCCTAGTCTGTAATAGTCTGGAAGCTTCTCTGAAATAGATATGGGACTACCAAAATATTTATATATAACTTTTTTTCAGATTTCACAAATTAGTAACTAAAATTAAAAATCTCTTCATGTCAGCAGGAAGTTATTGATAATCTATTGTAGCTGAAACACTCAAGCAAACTTCTAGAACAATGCTGTTATAGATAATCAGTATTCTGCATATTTAAATGGAAATTGAAGGTGTTGGTTGCTGCATTTAACCCTAATCCTTGTGTAGAGACTAACACAACAAATAATATTTTTCTCAAGCTATATGTCCCTCATTTAAAATAGGAAATAAAATAGGAAAGCTTATTTAATTTGACCTTACCACTCATATTCAAATATTCTACTCCTTTTTCTTTGATTTCTTTTCAGGACCACCTCAGAAAATAGTGTCACCTAAACAGGAACATGAAGATAGGAAACATGACAAAGTTACAGATAAAGGAAGTGAAAGTGGGACTTCCTGTAACGAGCTCTCTACTTCCAGCTGTGACAGCCACTCAGAGGCGAGCACTCCGCAGGACAACCCATCCAGTGCCCAGCAGGCAACAGCTCACCAACCCAACACCTTAACATTGGATCGTCCCTCCAAAAAAGCGCCTGTGCAATGGATGCCCACACCAGACAAACGCAGAAACAGTGAACTCTTTCAGACACTCATCAGCAAGTCCCGGGATACGAATCTTTCGAAGAAGAAAGTCTGTGAGAAGCTGAGTGTGGAAGAAGAAATGAAAAAGTGTATTCAGGATTTTAAAAAAATCCACATTCCAGATTATTTTCCAGAGCGCAAGCGTCAGTGGCAGTCTGAACTGTTACAGAAATACGGGTTATAGTAATTATCTCAGTCTCTCGGTGTTTCAATGATCAATGTTTACTACTGTCACTACCTGACTGATGTCCTAACAACGGTCAGTGTGATTTTTGCTGCTTTCCCAATTTGTGAACAGTGGATGTGGGACAATATTTTATTTCCTTACTTTTTTGTTGTTTGTTTTTAGAAATATAATTAAAAAAAAACAGATGAAACTAATTGTTAAATCAAAATGGTGTATCTGATTCAAACCATTTTGCAAAAATGAAAGTAAAATTTGCATGGTCAAGAACTGTAGAATCTTGATTTTTGAACTGTGATCTACTGGACATGTTTGTCATTTTGTAATTCACCAAAAACAAATCATCCTATCACATCGACTAAAATGACAATATGGACGAAGCAACGTCAAGTAAAATTTTAGATGGTGGTTTTAGGGCCCAAATCCCAAACTGTTTAACTGTTAATGCAATAAAACAAATACTACTTTTGCATGAGCACAGTGTTACAAGTAAATCACATGAAATACGGCAGATCTGTTTGTTGCTTGGAAAGAAAATAATATGACTAAAAATAAAGCAAAAAAAAAAAATGTTTAGGCAAAGCCTATAAATGTAAGTGTCTAGGGGATTGAATTTCTTTTGTTCCAGATTTGTGATTTCTTTGTGTATGTGTATGGTGTTCTGTATGTTAAGATGGTGTAAATATACCTTATATTGTTGTGTTATGGCACTGATGTTTCTCTGTTAATGCTAGTCACGATGATTTCTGTGAAATGAGTCCTTTACCTCAGGCTGTCAGAATTGATATAATGGTATTTTGTTTGAAAGATCTTACTATCATGTTAATCAAAATAAGTGAAGGAAAATGGTAAAGAGCTTTATGTATTTATTAAAAAAGGAAAATGTATTGGAATTCATTGATTTCTATTCGCTGTTTTTTAAAAATACTCAGTTGTAATGGTGTCTTCAGTGATCCTCTATAACCCTAAAGACTAAAAGGATCTAACCAACTTAATGTTCACAAATTTAGAGTTTAACCATAATTCAAAATGGAGACAGTCAAATCCAGATAGCTTTGGTATTGGTTAATAAACCTTTATCCCACAAGGAAAAATGATCTCATCTAGAATGCATAAAATTTTATTTTAGCTGACAACCAGATTGACAGCCTCTCCAAATACAATTAGGAAGGTGCCTCTTACAAATGAAGAGGTAAAAATGTCAGTAGCAAGTTAAAAGGTCAGCCTGGATCAAAAGTGATTTCCATCTAGTTGCATATAGGAAATCAAGATTATTTGTCATAAGCTTTCTTTGTCTTGCCCTGCCACATTCACAGAAGTAAAGATGTAATGCCATGAATTTATACTAAAAATAGACTTGGAGAGTATAAAAATAGCTTCAAGAATTATAGAATCTTCAAGCATTATAGAAATATCTTTTTCTGTAGTTAGTTGATATGGAATTAGATATATCATTATTTCAAAATATTACAGGTAGATAAGCATTAACTCTTCCAAATTCAGCTTGTATTTCTGGCAGTTCCCTGTCAATATACTGCTGCAGTTGCTCTTCAGTGATCTTTGGGAAAATTTTAGTTGTGTATGGAAACCCCAGTTGCATAGTGATTAAGTGCTATGGCTGGTAACCAAAAGATCAGCAGTTCAAATCCACCAAGAGTTTCCACCTTGGAAACTTGGTCTTGCAAAATTCCACCTTGGAAACTCTATGGGACAGTTCTAGTCTGTCTGATAGGGTCACTGTAAGTCAGAATGGACTCAACGGCAGTGAGTGGGTAATATTAATGATGCTGTTTGATGATTTCTCCATTCCCTTGGATCACCTTTCTTGAGAATAGGTGTAAATATGGATCTCCTTCAGTTGATTAGCCAGGTGTAGCTGTCTTCCAAATTTCTTGGAATAGGTAAGTACTTCTTACACTGCATACATTTGTTGAAACATCTCAGTCAATATTCCATCAATTTCTGGAGCCTTGCTTTTCACCAGTGCCTTCAATGCGACTTTCTTCGGTAACACTGGTTGCTGATCATAGGCTACGTCTTGAAATAGTTGAACGCTGACAGGCTATTTCTGCTGTAACAACTCTGTATCTTTTTTTGATGCTTCCTGTGTCGTTTAATATTTCCCATGTAGAATCCTTCACTGTTTAAGCTTGAGGTTTGAGTCTTTCCTTTAGTTCTTCCAGCTTGAGAAATGCAGGGCGTGTTCTTCCCTTTTGGTTTTCTATCTCCAGCTCTTTGCACCTTTCATTATAATGACTTCAGCTTCTCAACTCATCCTTTGAAATCTGCTATTCAGTTCTTTTACTTCATTTCTTTCTTTCGCTTTAGCTACTAAACATTTAAGAGCAAGTTTTTGAGCCTCTTCTGATATCCAATTTGGTATCTTCTTTCTTTCCTGTCTTTTTAATAGAAGACCTCTTGATTTCTTCATGGATGATATCTTTGATGTTATTCCACAGCTCTTCTGGTCTTTGGTCATTAGTGTTCAACACATGAAATCTATTTCTTGAGATCATCTCTAAACTCAGATAGGATATATTCAATGTGGTATTTTGGTTCTCGTGGACTTCTTATTTTCATCAGTTTCGATTTGAACGTGCATATGAGCATTTGATGGTCTCTTCCACAGTCAGTACCTGGTTTTCTGACTGATATTAAGCTTTTCCATCATCTCTTTTCAGAGACATAATCAATTTGATTCCTGGGTATCCCATCTGGTGAGATGCACGTGTATAGTTGTTTATGTTGGTGGGGAAAAAAAAGTGTTTTCAATGAATAAATCATTGGTCTTGCAAAATTCTGTCATGCAGTCTCCATCATTACTTATATCTCCAAGATGATATTTTCCAGCTACTGATCAATCCTTTTACTATGTTTCCAACATTTGTATTCCAATCACCATTAATTGTAAATGCATCCTGACTGCATTTTCAATCAATTTCAGACTGCAAAAGCTGGTAAAAATCTTCAATCTCTTCATCTTTGTCCTTAGTGCTTGGTGCATAAATTTGAATAATAGTCATATTAATTGGTCTTCCTTGTAGATGTATGGATATTACCCTGTTACCAACAGCATTATATTTCAGGATAGATCTTGAAATGTTCTCTGTAATTATGAATGCAACATCATTTCTCTCCAAGTTTTCATTCCCTGAATGGTAGGCCCTATGAACATCTGATTCAGAATGGTCAATACCAGTAGATTTCAGCTTACTAATGCCAAGGATACTGACATTTATGTGTTCCTTTTCATTTTCAACAATTTCTAATTTTCCTATGTTCATACTTTGTACATTCCACATTCCAATTATTAATGGATGTTTGCAGCTCTTTCTTCTCATTTTGAATTGTGCCACATGAGCGAATGAGGGTCCCAAAGGCTTGAATCCATCCATATCATTAAGGTCAAGTCTTTTTGAGGAAGCTGCTCTTCTTCCCTAGCAGTCTTCTGAGTGTCTTCCAGTCTGGGAGGGGCTCATTTTCCAGCACTATCTGACAGTGTACCTCTGCTATTCATGAGATTTTCACTGGCTAATTCTTTTCAGAAGTAAGCTGCCATATCCTTCCTAGTCTGTCTTAGTCTGGGTGACCTTGCTGGTATTTGAATACCGGTGGCGTAGCTTCCAGCATCACAGCAATATGCAAGCCCTCACAGTATGTCGAACTGACAGACAAGTGGGGGACCCAAAACTTAGAGCTTAAAATAAGTACCATTTATCACCTCATTCACCTGGAAAATCAACAAAAGACATTGCCATTGAGTCAATTCCTACTTGCAGTGACCCTACATAACAGAGTAGAACTCCCCCATAGAGTTTCCAAGGAGTGCCTGGTGAAGTTGAATCACTGACCTTTTGGTAAGCAGCCATAGAACTTAACCACTATATCACTAGGTTTTCCAGTAGCTTGGCATGGCTGAGTTAACTATATTGGCCTCATTGCATGATTGGCTACTGATAGGCTGTCAGTCAGGGTGCCTCAGTTCTCTAAATTTCCTGTCTAGTACCCTAACTTAGCTTTATTACCATTCGGTGTTCTGAGAGTGTGGTATCACAGGTTACAAGACTTCTTGCTTCAAACTCATACATCACTTCTGAATTTTATTAGTCCAAATAAGCCATGCCAACTACATAGAGTACAGAAATAAGGTCAAGTACTCCTCCCATGAAGAATTTGTGACCATTTGCAAGCCACCGTATGCTAAAACCACGATTTCCAGATTCATTTCTAGCATCAAACTCCTCAATTACCAGTGACTCACTAAGTCTCTACCCTCACACTAAAATCATCACTACCATTCACCCTCATTACAAACATCTTCATCCACCTTTTGAAATCTTACCCATATGGCAAGTTCCAGTTTAAATGACACCTACGTTTTATCCTTCTAGGAAAAATAATTCATTCTCAGATATCTCAGAGCCTTTAGAAATATCCTCTTTTAGTTACTGTACCATTCTCATAATGTGTAGAGTAGTAATGTGCATTTGTCTTTTCCACTAGATTAAAAATTTCTTCATGCAGGTTATCCTACCTTTTTTTTTAATGGGAAAACTGAGTAAACAGCTCTGGCATACAAAAGCCAAACAAACCCACAGCCATCAAGTCAATTCCAGGTGTCCTATAGAGACCCTATAGGACAGAGTAGAACAGCCCTGTAGAGCTTCCAAGCAGTGCCTGATGGATTTGAACTCCTGACCTACAGTAGGTATGAATAATTTCAGTAAATGAATTTTTCCCATGCAAGAATCTCTTCAATGGGGCTTGCTAAAAGGCATTTAACAGTGTTTTCCGGCCAAATCCTACATTTTGATCCTAAATTGCTAGCTTATCACAAAGAGATTGCTCAAGTGGGCATTTAAAAAAGTATTTCAGAGTGTTACTATTAGGGTGAATGTGATTTGGATATCTTCTGCTGGGCAACTAGGCCTGAAAATTAGATCTTCTCCACAGTGTTTACCTTTTGTTTGTCGTACAATAAAACTTCAGCTTGTGGCCAGGCATATTAGTGCTTTTTAGTTCAGTTAAATATTACCCAAGAATAATTATGTCCATCTAAAAATGATGCAATTAGGACTATTTTATACATATATATATGTATATATATGCACACACACATATATATGTATATATAATCCTTAAACCTTAAATCTAATTTCCTCAGTTTCTCTCTATAGCCCTTAAAATAGTCTTTTTGAAGTGTCACATACAGGGGTTAAAGTATCACACAACAGCTAAGTGAAAGAATCTTAAATGCATACTCTAATATTTACATTTTCTCCATAAATGAATTCAAAGTGGTCTATCCATATTTTAGTGTAGTTATGATAGGCAATGCACTTTACTAGATACATTGGAGACATGGCAAAAAAAATGAAAATGCCTAAGAGTTTATAGATTGAATTTCACCCCTAAGACATGTACACAGTGACTATGATACAATGTAGGCCATGAGATTATCTATAAAAAAGTGTAAAGTTTCTACATGGATTTGCAAGAAAGAGGTAGATTAATAGTGGAGGTGAAATTTGAGCTGGATTTTGAAGAATGGGGGTATTGATTTATAAATATAAGAATATTTAAAAAGTGCATTGCAAAGAAAGAGATAATCCTGTAGGTATCAAGATGTAAAGAGACTACAGTACGTGAAAATATTCCAGATACACTTCACAAATACTCTTGACTGTATTTTTGAAAATTAAGAATTTTAAATATTAGTCTTAAAAATTTGTTATCTGAGACTATACTAATAAGGGATCTCCGGTGGCTCACTGATTAAGAGTTCAGCAGTTAAACAAACAGTAAACAGTTCAAATTCACCAGTGGATCCTTGGAAACCCTATGGGGCAGTTCTACTGTGTTCTACAGGTCACTGTGAGAACTGATGGCAAAGGACTTCAGGGGTTTTGTTTGTTTTTTGTATTACCAATAATCTTCCTAACCAAAACTTACCACCTTCAAGCCAATTCCGACTCACAGAAATCCATTAGGACAGGGTAGAACTGCCCCATAGAGTTTCCAAGGAGCACATGATGGATTCGAACTGCCATCCTTTTGGGTTAACAGCCATATAACACTTAACCACTATGCCATCAGGGTTTCTTATAAATCTTCTTAGTCACAATCATACGCTTAGGAGTAATTTTTTTTACTCCTATCTACTTCCTTTTTCTCTCTGGTCTTCAGTTTCCTGTCATATTAGCAGGAAATTAAGGTACAAGTAGATTAAGTTGGCACAAACATTAAGTACTCAACTGCTATCTTAAAGGTTGGCAAATCAAATGCAACCCGAGGGACCACGGAAGATAGGCCTCATATATCTGCTTCTGAAACATCACAACCTTGAAAACCTTATGGAGTAGTTCTACTGTGCACACATGGGGTGGCCCTAAGTTTCAATGGAGTTGATTCCAACTTCCAACAACAACCAAAAAGACAAAATGGAAACCAATTATTTAAACCTAATTAAAAGAAAGAGGTAAAATCAATGAATAGGTCATTTGTCAAAATGGTCATTCAGTGAATTAATTGATTTGCAGCAAAATGACAACCTAAATACCAGATCTGTAGATATAATTAACTCCTTGATTATTATGTCACAAAATCTGAGAATTAGGCAGACTGTCTAATCCCTCTGTGACTCTGCTTCATATATAAAACTGGATCCCTATGAGTTTCAATGCAGCAAAATATTTATAGTTTAATACCTGACAGGTATAAGTGCCCAAAAATGTAAGGGAGTAAGTATTGGATTTTGCTTAGGAGGTGGGCCTTTGACCCGTAGAGGCTAGGTCGATATCGCACATCTTTCACCTATCAGCTCCAAGGTTACTGTGACACATTTTTTTTTTTTAAACCTGGAATTCTTGTCTTTATAGTGGGGATAAAAAAGCACATCAACATAGGCAGCTGTGAGACTTGAAAGAAATGATAATTGAGGAGTTCTTAAAAGAGCACTTGATCAATGTTTTCAAATTTGAATTCATTATCTTTGATGCAAAGACCTTTCTGTCTTCTATCATAAGCATTGTGTGATAACATCATATTTACTCAGTTACACCGAGTCAGAAGCTTCAGAGATAGCCGATTTCTGCTTCTGTTTTCACCTTCCTGCATTTATTGGGCTGTCCAGTCCTGTGATTCAACCACCTATACATATCTCATCCCTCCTTTCAGTCACTTTTAAACAAAGTATCGATTGGGCTATACCATAGTTATAGGTGGTGCTCAGTAAGTATTTCTGAATCTCCAGCTTTAAAAGCTGAAAAAATTCTGTAACACAGAACTTCCCTTTCCACTTGAACTCAAGGTGGCCATATGAATTTCACTGAGCAATGCAACACACTAGACAGATACATGTATACTTTGGAGTGTGAATGGCCACTCTTTTCCTCTCCTGTGTTAGTGGATAATACTTCAGGTTGTGGAAACTCTGGTGGTGTAGTGGTCAAGTGCTGCAGCTGCTAACCAAAATATTGGCAGTTCAAAGCCATTGTATGTTCCCTGGAAACTCTGTGGGGCATTTCCACCTTCACCTATAGGGTTGTTATGAGTCAGATTAACTTAAAGGCAGTGGGGTTTTTTGGTTACTCCTGGCTGTAGCTTTTCGATCATTTTCTGGTCCCTGGAAGAAGAATGATATAGTTAGTATTTTCTCCAAAGTCAGTGTTTAAACACAGGATTATGTTGTGCAGAAGGTTTTCAGGCACAGATTCTACCCTGAGGGAAGCTTCAAAGTCTCCAAACTGTTACAAAGTGTTAAAATTTTAACATGGTAAAATGTAGATAACAAAAATTTGCCAATACACAGCTTTTCATGTATATTTCAATGATATGGTAACATTCCTCAACTTGTGCAAATTATTCCAACCACCATTAACAGAAACTTAGTTACCCATTTAGCAATGACTCCGCCTTTGTCCCCCTCTACCACCACTGGTAGCCACAGAAAAACTCTGTTCTCTGTAAAGTTCCCAATTTTATATAATCTACACATTTACTTTTGAAAAAAATTTGTGTAGTTGATTCTGCTTTTGTTACAAACTGTCTATGTCGTACTGAGGAGACGGAGAGGCCTCCAAATTAATTTCTGTGTAGAATATGGAAGATATTATAGTAAGAGGATGGTTCATTAAAATATTTTAAAATTTGCTAGTTTAAAGCTTACATATTTAGTAAGAATAAAATAACTTTGGCTTAGAACAACAATGTAGTTTTTACAGGGAGGAGTAGTTTAACAAGTAGGGTCATGTGAGTTGGAATTGACTCAATGGCACTGAGTTTGGTTTGGTTTTGGTTTCTGTTTAGAATTGGTGGTGCATGGTAATAATAAAAATCGGATCAATAAGGTATGGTAAAATATCAACAAGAAAAAGACAAATAACCCAGTTAAACAATGAGGAAAGGGTAAGGACAGATATTTCTGCAAAGAAGATATCCAGGCAGCCAAAAGACACATGAGGAAATGCTCACAATCATTAGCCATTAGAAAAACGCAAATCAAAACTACAATGGGATAACATCTCACCCCAACAAGGCTGGTACTAATCCAAAAACCACAAAATAACAAATGCTGGAGAGGTTGTGGAGGGATTGGAACACTTCAACACAGCTGGTGGTAATGCAAAATAGTAGAGCTCTCTCAAAAACAATTTGATGCTTTCTTAAAAAGCTAGAAAATTAGAGAAATACCATGTGATCCAGTAATCTCACTACTTGGAATATATCCTATAGAAACAGGAGCTGTCACACAAGCAGATACATGAACATGAACAATAGCAAAAATATGGAATCAACCTAGGTGCTCGTCAGTAGATGAGCGGATAAATAAATTATGGTATATTTACACAATGGAACAGTATGCAATGATAAAGAACAAAAAAGATTTTGTGAAACGTCTCATAATCTGGAATCAACTGGAAGACATTATGCTGAGTGAAACAAATCAGCTCCCAAGGACGAACATTGTACCAGAACACTATTATAAGGACTTAAGAAAAGGCTCATGCACAGACAAAAATACTCGTTGATGGCTACAAGTGTAAGGAGTGGAGGGAGATGGTTATTCATAAATACTTGATCAGAATTTGGTTAGGGGAAGGGATTGACAACATTCAGTAGAAATCAGGTCAGCCCAACTGGACTATACCATAAGCTAAAAGGTTTTCTAAATACGACCCAACATTTTAAAGTACAGAGTAGCAGAGATAGGGGTCTGGTAATCACGGTTTCAGGAGACATGGAAGTCAATTGACATATGTAGCTTTTTTCCTAAGAAATTGTTCTGCATCCCATATTGATAAGAGGTCAGTCCCAACCCACCTGGAGCAGAGTAAAACCAAGAACATCAAAGACAGGAAGAACATGAGCCCAGGAAACAGAAAGATCCATATGCATGGAAGACTGCATCACTGAGACTTCAAAAGAACTAGATGGTGACCAGCCACCACCAAAGACACCCGTGTCAGGAAACACAATGTTTAGTTCCTGACTTGTCTCTTTTTAGAGGGGAGAGGAGAGAGGCTGGACAGGAGGGGGCAGGTATTAGTTGAGTGGATACTGGAAGTAAAGAAAGGAGGGGATGAGTGCTGTTACGGGTGAGGAGAGTAGATAGAGTTGCATAGAGGCAGGTGCGTGGGGTTTTATGGTGCAAATTGGCTTGGATTATAAACTTGCACTTAATCACAATAAAAAGTTAAAAGAAAAAAATCAGATCAACTTATCATCAGATTCACCATCACTTTAAAATTGTCTTTACCTTGCACAGCCTAGGCAGACTGGTCACTTGGCCTCAGCTTGATCTTCATTGCAGTTGAATACAGCAGACAGGCTGCAAAACGTGCAATTTTGATGTAGTTTACAAGTGCTAAGCTAGACATACAGAGACAGGGCTGCCCCTACTGCAACTACAAGTTCAAACTTCCATTATTTTTATTCAAGTTCCAGCTATAATGACTTCATCTGCAATTTTTTTCTTCCAGTACATTCTTCATGCTGATAGAAGTATAATCTACCTGAAACACAAATTATTCATTTTATTCACTTGCTTAAAATTGTTTATCTCACTGCCTGTTGGGGGAAAAAACTACCCATTTAAACCATATGTGCCTCATATCTTTGTCCGTTCTTATGACATGTTTACACATACACGCACGCACACATACACGCAATTACACAATCACACTGTACTCTTTTTTCCTGCTGTTTCCAACTACTTGTAATTGCCACATAGAATTTGCCCCTTCTTTTTTATACCCACTAATATATGAGTCGGCTCCGAGTCGATGGCACTTGGCTTGGCTTGGCAATACAATGCCTATTGTGACAGGCACAAGAATCTTTAACCTGTTTGCATGTCCCACTTCCTTTTCTCCTCAACCTTTACACTTAAGAAGAGCATTTGCCAGCCCACTTCTTACCTATTTGGTGACATAGAATGAACAGATTAAGGAATCAAGGATCATAATACCTGCCTTATTCCTGCGATGTTTTTCCTCTGTCCTCTTTCTCACCTTTGTCTTCATGACATTTACTGTTATTTAAGATTTTTATTCGCTTTTCTACATATCTGTATGTCTCCACTTGAAAAATGTTTTTAAGAGAACTCCTACTTTTCCAAAATATTGTTCTCCTGTTGTCCACATCTCAGTAAGTAGCACCACTATTTATCTAGTTAAAAAACATACTAACAATGAAAAGCAAACTCGCTGCTGTTTAGTCGATTCCAATTCATAGCAACCCTATAGGACAGAATGGTATTTCCATGAAGTATCTGGTGGATTCAAACTCCTGTCCTTCTGGTTAGCAAACAACCACTTAACCACTGTTACCAGAGTTTCTGCTTATATAGCTACTCATGCCCCAAACCACGGCATCATCTTTGATTCTTTTCCCTTTTCCCAAATAATTTCCCATACAATTATTCAGTCTAGCTCTACCATTCTGGTCTATATTTTTGTTGGATATCTTGAAATCAATTCTGACTTGTACAAATCTGATGTAATAGAGTATAACTGCCCTTTCAAGTTTTCTTGGCTATAATCTTCACGGAAGAAAACCATGAGTTCCTTCTCCTGCAGAGTTGCTGAGTGGGTTTGAACCACCAACCTTTCAGTTAGTCGAGCACTTAATCATTGTGCCACAGTGGCTTCTCCTCATGTCTCTAAATGACTATTAGTCTTCTCCTACCACTTGAAACAACATGGTAGTTGGTACTTTTGCTTCTACCCTTTTCCCTCTATCAATCAGCTACTCCCACAAAACCGTTGAGTAGCAAATACTAAATAACAGATCTCAGTGCTTTAAAGAAAACATTAATATTTTCATGCCCATGCCTGCAAGTCAATTGGGAGTCAGTTAATCAAGGCCAGGCTATGGTGCACATCAAGCTACAGGTTAAATCTATATTTGTTCTATTTGTTCTCTCTATGCTTTTGACCTGGAAACCCTGGTGGTGTGGTGGATTAAGTACTATGTCTACTAGGCAAAAGGTTGGCAGTTCAAATCCATCAGGTGCCCCTTGGACATTCTATGGGGCAATTCTACTCTGATCTTTAGGGTCGCTATGAGTTGGACCTAACTTGACAGTAGTGGGTTTGGTTATGCCTTGGACCAGAGACCACGTGGAGCTTATTTTTCTCATGTTTACGACAAAAATGAAAGACAGAAATCTCATCTTTTCTATTTCACACTTCTTAATATCCCAGTGGTCAAAATAAGTAACATGGCTGAGCCCAAAGTAAAGAGAAAGAGAGATACACACAATTTCTAGCAAGAGGAATTCTATAACCACATGGTTGTCATTGCTGTTAGGTGATTTAGAGTCAATTCCTACTCATAGAGCCCCTAAGTATAAGGCTACTGCTTGGTCCTGTACAATCCTCAACATTATTCTCTGTTTTAGCTCATTGTTGCAATCTTTGATCTATGCAAAAGTTTCTCATGCAATCTCAGGCATTATTTCTGTCATTAAGTCCATATTTTGCAAATGCTGATCTTTATTCTTTGTTTCAGCTTGTATATTCTAATTGCCAGAAATTATCAGTGCATCTTTATTGGATGTTTAATCATTTTCAGATTGCAAAAATTGGTAAAAAGAAAAAAAAAAGAAATTCAATTTTTACTACATAGTAAAAACACAAAATCAGAAAGGGTTGAAGAAATTTAATCAATGGTTCAATGTACCACAATCTTTTATATATACAGAGTCTACTTTCCATGAGACATTCTTACAAACATAAATTATTTCCTACCTCTGCTCAAAAGCCCTAGTGGCTTCTGTTGACGTTCAGAATAAAATCTGCTGAACATTTAGTAACCCACACATTCTATGTGGTTTTACATATTTACCTCTCTGGCCTCCTTCTCTGCTATTCTTTATCTTGAGAACACTGTGCAGGAAGCTCATCAAGCCGGATCACTGCTGTGTCTTCAGCATCTGGAACAGCATTGACAGAGTGTAGACAGAGTAGTGCTTGTGTTGATTGAATAGATTAACTTCACTCATCATTGGTTAGATTGACTGGGAGAGAAGCCTATTCAATCTACATAATAAAGAGATTGGGGAGAAGGTTTGGCAGCCTGACATCCCTGACAATGGTATGAGTGGGAATTGGGGAATTTGTGTTGGAGAGAGGTTTGGGAATAGAAGAGGATATAAGAGAAATGAAAGAAATAAAAGGAACTCTGAGCATTGTTGTATTTTACAAAACCCTCTAATCATCTTCAAGAATTGCAAATGAAAATTGCAATACCTTTTAAATCATTGTTTGGTAACTGAGCTGAGGTTTTGAGAATGTCAATATGTACAGAAATTGAGCCACTGTGGGCTTCAGGATTTATTCCAGTACACATTTATTCATCAAATATTTAATAAAACTCTTCAAAGGACCAGATATTATGATGGGAGGTAAGGATAAAATGATGAACAAAAGAGATAAAATTCTTTTTCTTCTTTTTCATGAAACTAATTAATTTTCTAGTGGGGGAAATAGATGAAAATCAATAATATACACTCACTATTACAGTCATAAAAACCAAACCCAAACCCACTGCTGTAGAGTTGATTCTGACTCAGAGCAACCCTGTAAGACAGAGAACTACCCCACAAGGTTTCCCTTACATCCATAGTAAGTACTATAAATAAACTTATATCATGTGACAAAAGCATTTAGTAGTGGATTAGGGAAAGCATCCATGAGCAGAAACATTTTAAACGTAATTATTCCATTAAAAAAATCAATACAAGTTAACTAGGAAAAAGAAGGTAGATGTAGGTTAAAAGGGAAGGAGAAGAACATATGGGGCAGAAATATTAGCACTGAAGAGTCTGAAATAGGAGCTAACAAATTCCATATAGGGATGCACTGAAAGGAGGTTAAGGAATTGGAAAAAATAATGGGAACTGCACTAAGAGGACGCTGTTGAGTTGTATATTACCTGAAGTATGACAAGTTGGGAGAACCACAAAAATATGCTTTGATTTTACTCTAGGATAAATAATATCCAAAACCAAACCCACTGCCATCAAGTTGATTGTGACTCATAGCGACCCTAAAGAGTAGAGCTGCCACATAGTTTCCAAGAAGTGCCTGGTGGACTTGAACTGCTAACCTTTTGGTTAGCAACTGTAGAGGATAAATAATAAGCCATTAAGAAATTTTATGTAGAACAGTGCTAGAGCTAGATCTGCATTACCATAAAAGAAGAATATTTGGCCTGAAACATTGACAGAATTCAGAGGTCAAGAATGTAGGAAGGTAAGTTAGGAGATTATTGCCATGATTTATTAAATTTGTTAATTTAACTAAACAGTAAACAACTACTGGAAAAGATAAAGGAGATGATTAGTGCTTGAGGTTATGGAACTAGCAAGGGGCCAGAGAAGTAAGTCTTATAAGCTGTGTTAAAACACTGATCCTCACCTAAAAGCAAAAGAAGCTACCAATTGATTGTTTTAGTCATCTAACACTGCTCCAACAGTAAAAACACAAAGTGGGTGGCTTTAAAAAGAGAAAAGTTTATTCTTACACAGTCTGGTAAACTGCAAGTCCAAATTCATGGTGTCTGCTCTAAAGGAAGGCTTTCCCTCTTTGTCAGCTCTGAAGAAAGTTCCTTGTGTTGCATCAGTCTTTGGTCAGGGAGCATCTTGGCACAGGAACGCCAGGTCTGAAGGATGTGTTCTACTCCCGCTACTGCTTTCATGATGGCATGAGGTTCCCAACTGTCAATTTGCTTCCCTTTCTTTTCTCCCTTGTAGGATAAAAGAATAAAAGGTGGTGCAAGCCACACTCCAGGGAAACTTCCTTTACAGTGGAGTAGGGAGAGGACCTTAGGAAAGGATTTACAGTCCTGCCATAGTCCTCTTTAACACAGAGCACAGAAAAATCACAAAGTGGAAGACAACCATAAAATACTGGAATCATGGCCCAGCCAAATAGCGACACACATTTTGGAGGGGAAACAGTACAATCCATGACATTTGACCCCTTGACCCCCCCAAAATCACATCTTGGAAACATGTAAAGCATTCATCCCATTACAGCAAAAGTTATAGCAAAAACATGTTCATCTCATATGATATCAAAAGTCTTAAATCAGTTCCAAGCTGAAAATACAAAAACTTACGTACATCTGTGAAACCTAGAAAACAAGCTATCTGCTTCCAAAGGTACAGTGGCAGAACAGACACGTTAGACATATACATTACAAGTGGAGAAGGAAGGCAAAACGGGCTACAATGAAGTCAGCAAAACATACCACATTCGCCCTCAAAGCTTTGAAAATAATCCTCTTTTCTCTGAGACAATTTACACATTAGCTTTGCCCTCCAGGCTATAGGTATTGGCCACATTCTCCAGATTCTGAGCGGAGACTCCTAGCCCTGTGCCACAACTCTGCCTTTAAGGCCCACTTGGACAGCAACTCTGCCCCCTCAACTTTAGGTGCATCCTAAGCCCAACTGAGTGTCAGTTTTGTGTTTACAAGCACAGGAAGTGCATGGCTTTAACAAGGAAAAGTTTATTCTTATATAGTCCAGGAGGCTACAAGTCCAAATTCAGTGTACTAGCTCCAGGACAAAGCTTTCATTCCACTTTGTTAACACTGGAGGAAAGTTTTATGTTGCATTTAGTCTTTCTTTGGTCAGGGAGCATTTGGCCGTAGGAACCTCAGGTACCAAAGACATATACTGCTCCCAGTACTGCTTTCTTGGTGGTATGAGGTCTCCAGCTCTCTGCTTGATTGCCTTTCTTTTTACCTCTTGCAGGATAAAGGTGGTGCAAGCCACACTCCAGGGAAACTTCCTTAGGGAAAGTGTTACAGTCCCACCTGCATTCTCTTTAACATAATCCAATCTATTAACCAGAAGGAGATTATGATTTACAGGATAGGAAAATCACAAAACGGAGGATAATAACACAGTGTTGGGAATCACGGCCCAGCCAAATTGCTGCACACATTTTGTGGGGACATAATTCAATCCCTAACAGTTGGCTTCAAGTTCTCATGAATATTTTATTTTCTCATTGGCAGTTCTCTATTTTCTCATCAACAGTATTCTCTATTTAGTAAGCAATTTTTTTCCCCTTGTGTGTAGGGCCGCTATGAGTTGGAATGAACTCCATGACAATGAGTTTAGTTTGTTTTTTAATGTATCATAGTTTCTTGTTACTTTGCATGTCTTAAATTGTTGTTTTTTGTGTATGTGTGTGGTTTTTTGTTTTTTGTTTGCTTTTTTTAAACTAGATATTTAAAATAATATAATGTGACAATTTTGGAAATGAAGTTCCACCCTTCCTCAGGATGTTTTTGTTGTTACTGCCTGTTGTTGTTTCTTTTGCTGTTTATTTTATTGACTTTCCTGAACTGATGTTGTCAAGTGTATTGTTCTTAGTTGTGTGTGGTCAGTAAAGTTTGTTCAGTTAGCTAATTATCAGAGAGAGACTCCCTAAAATTTCTGACATTTCTCTTAGGTTTTGTCACATTAGGGCATGATGTCACTGCTCAGGCAGGCAGACTGATACTTCATTACAGCCTGCACTTACTGCTTGTGCAGAGCTTCCAGGTCAGCCAAGGGTGAGTGGTAGGATCCTCTCATGGTCACAGCCCTGGGAATGCACACAGCCCATTGCATGCATGTGGCATTGTAGATACTCAGAAATAGGCTGATGTTTTTCAGAGCCTGATACAGACATCTCATTTCCTAAGCCTTCCCTAGACACTTCCTTTTAAATGTTTTGGTTAACTTTTTGTTTGCTCCACAGAGCTTAATGCAACTGTGATGTTTGAGAGGGAGCACAGTCCACACAACAGTGCCTTCACTTCTGACAATCGCAAGCTTAAGGGATTCTCACAGTCACCTTAAGTTTGATATTTACTTAGAAAGACTCACAGAACTCACTGAAATATTATACTCCTGGTTATAGTTTATTACAATAAAAGGAAACATTAAAAGCAGACAAAAGGAAAAGATACCAAGAGGAGACTTTAGGTAGGTACCAACCAAGGGGTTTTCACTTGGCCTGTCTCCTTGGAGTCAGCACAGCATTATTCTCCTCTTTCAATATTTGACAATACGCACAGAATACTGGCAACTAGGGAAGCTCATCGGAGCCTCAGTGTTCAGAAATTTGACGGAGGCTTCATTATGTAAGCAGAATGGATTGCCCACATGGCTGAGCTTGGTATCCAGCCCTGCTAGGATTTAACTGATACTACAAAGCCCTCTCCAGTACCAAATCACGTTGTTCCTCTGTGTGCCGTGGCCAGCTCCCAGATCTATTCAGTGTGGCCAGCTTCTGTCCAATGTAATATCTTTAGACTCTTCTAATAACCAGTGTTCCCTAGACAAAGATGCCTGTATCAGGCATGACATTCTAAGGGCTTAAAGACTGCCTCCTAAAAGTTGAGGACAAATGCCAGACCTCTCTTTGAGCAAGATTAAAGTCTTTACTCCATAGTCACCTCAGGCAATGATGGTATTAAACAATTTCCACTGATTATTTTCAAGAGTGTCACCCAGGAAAAGACTGTTGGTACCGTGGAAGGTCTGATTCAGACCAAGAAAGTCTTGCAAGTGGGAGTTTTCATCAAACCACTGACAGACCTAATACACTTATATTGGAATTGGGCTTTAGAGGAATTCAAACCCTGTTTTGCTCCCTCTAGAGGCTACTACTAGGCTTCTGCTTTCCAAGGTTACAGAAGAGAGGCAAGAATAGGAATACCCACTGCTGCGCAAGTTAAAACCCCACAAAGTTGTTTTTTTCTATTGAGAATCAGTCTTTTTTCTTGAATGAGGAGTTTGGTTAGTTCCTAGAGATCTGAACAAGCTGATTTTTGACTATTTCTTTTAATGTTCTCATTACTTTTACAGGAGAGAAGATTTTTACAGCTTCTTAATTAATAAAATTGTCACTTTCTGAGGAAATTTCTTTATAAATGGATAATTACATTTCTTATATGCTGCAAATGACATCAGAAAACCTAAGCTTATGCAGTGGTATGTAAAATGCCACAATGCTGCAGTGCTAATCTAGAATCTTACATTCCCTTGTCTCTTGTTTTCAGAAGTCCCAATTCAAAGTTGACATGATTTAGCTTCCATGCAACAGAGGCCACAGGAACAAACATCTTTCTGTTTAGTTTTATCTTTGCCTCTTTTTATTATCATTTTTTAATTCTATTATAATCCTATGGTGAATAATGCACCATACAAATTAAAGACCATACTGTGGAACAGCATAAATCAAAGAATATATAATATGTGGAATGTTGCAGTTCTCATAACTGAAAATATTTGAGGCTATGATCTAATGATCATAAAAGCACCAATTGTTATATCTAGAGTTCCTTTCTTGGACAAAGAATGCAGTGATCAGCAAGAATTCCAGTTTTTCATAACCATCTCCATTGTTCTAGAGTTCCTTGCAGTCTAAACAGCCTAATAATCACTTCTCTCAGTATATGGAAATCACGTGTCTGCATCAATCGAGGCCAAGCCTGAGGTTGTCACACTAAGTATTATACCCTAATTGGTTCAAAAAAGCTCACTCTCAGTCTTCATTTAAACAGGCAGTAGTAAGGAGCTTGTTCTTTAAAGGATTCACTTTTCTTAAAACAGCTTAATAGAGAAGGAACTATTTACTCTGAAAACTTTTTCTAGGAGAAGCAAACTGACCAGTGACTATTAGAAATGCAGTTTCAAATGACTGGCTAATGAGTAAGGATCCAGATCACCTTGAACTGGGTTCGTAGGGTTATGTTGTTACTGGCATGTAACAAGATAGCATAATGCCCCTTTAGAATTCTAGATATTTTTTAATAGTCATTTTCAACTTTAACCCAAACAAAATGATTTTGCTATCACATTACTGAATCCTAAATACAAAGAAATCATAGCATAGTTGGTATACCACCTTCTTGTTTCCCTCTCATTATTTTAGCAACTTCAGGTTTCTCCTGTTGGAACTGAGGACAGTATGATTGAAAACATAAGGTATTTTTTTCACAATAATTTAGACTTCGTCATAAATTATGCTAGCAATATTTCAGCATAAAATCCTGACTCTGCTATACACAAATTAAATCACTCTAATCTAGAACCAGAATTTTTGTGATGGCAGCTAATCCTTTAATGAAAACATTATTTCTTGCCATCCAGGCAAATGAGAAAAGTGAAACATGTCATCAGCGCAGTATTTTGTATTCAGCAAACTGGCTTTTAACAGCCATCACCATAAAACAAAAGCTAACCTACTGCTGTTGAGTTAGTTCCAACTGTATAGAGACCCTGTAGGACAGAGTACAGCTCCATAGAGTTTCCAAGGAGTACTTTGTGGATTCCAGCTGCTAGTGTTTTGGTTGACAGCCATAGCACTTACCCACTATACCACCAAGGTTTCCACTATCAATCACCATGGTGCTATGTAAGTAACACCTATTATTTCAAGGAAGTTTGTAGGTCATTGTTTCTAGTCTTGGAGAAAAAAAAAAGAAAGAAAAAAACACCATGAAATTGTTTAATATTCTAAATCAGATACTAAACTGAAAATATTTAATCAGATTTTTGTTTTTTTAAAAAACAGAACTTCCTAAGGTCTTACCATTTGGGAGTGAAATCACCCATAGTTGGAGAACACAGAATCTGTCTTAAAAATAGGATGACATTGCCATTTGACACATGCTGTTGTCATCACCTGGACACAGAAACACATACATCTACACCACAGTTTAGGACACAATTACCATTTTTATACCAAATTATTAAAGTTTCCTGTAGTGCTACAGTATGCCGCTTCACTGCATCTAATATCAGTCTGCTCCTCATTAGCATAGTGTCGTGTCTCATATGTGTTAAATAGTCACACTACAAAGTACAGTGAAGTCCACAAACTCACCCTAGGAAAGTGATACAAATCTTGTTGCTGAGTATCACTACAATCACCTTTGAAGCTGAACATCACTATAGGCACCTTGGGACGCTGTGCACCGACACCAGCACCTAGTACACCCTTCAGAACAATTTTTGAACTTTTTTTCTGGAATGGTCATTGCTCATGGTGTCATGATGGCCAGTTCACAAGCTTCACTGTATGCTCCTATGGGGGGAATTTTCATCCAGTAAACAAATAACTACATTGAAATATCTTCCCTACTCATCTGATCTGCACCCCAGTGACCTTTTTCTTTACCTGAATATAAAGGAAATATTGAAAAGAAGACATTTTGATGACATTCAGGGCAAGAGTAACAGGACCACAGCTCTGATAGTCATTCCAGAAAAAGAGTTCCAAAATTGCTTTGAAGGGTAAACTAGGTCCTTCTCAAGGGAGTACTTCAAAAGTGACTGTAGTGATACTCAGCAATGAGGTATGTAGTACTTTTTGTTGGATGAGTTTGTGAACTTAATTGTCAGACCTTGTATAGGAAATTTCTTATAATGCCATCAGTTGTCATTATGCACTTGCCATGCTGTCATGCTGGCTATTTATTCATTTATATGATTATCTATTTGTCTGTTCATTTTTTTATTTGTTTATTTCTCCATCCATCCACCCATCCACCTATCCACCCCTCCGCCCATCCACCCCTCTAACCCCCACCCCCACCCCCCCACCCATCCATCCACCCACCCACCCACTCACCCACCCATCCATCCATCCATCCACCCACCCACCCACTCACCCACCCATCCATCCATCCATCCACCCACCCATCCACCCATCCACCCACCCACCCACCCATCCATCCATCCACCCAACCACCCACCCACCCACCCGTCTGTCCGTCTGTCCGTCCATCCGTCTGTCCATCCGTCCATCTGTCCATCCATCAATCCATCGATCCATCACTTTGGAAATGAAAAAAGCAAAATGGAATCTAAGTTAGAGAATCATCAATTTTTAATTCATTGTTCTACCTACTTCATTTAGTCATCTATTCACTCATTGTTTTTTTGAGAACTGAATTAAGTGATGATGCTACAGTCATTAGTAACAAAGATATAGTGTCCTCACCAGGTTTGTTTTCTGTAAATACTTGAAGGTATAAAGAAAGCTGTAACAACAAGAACAGTATCAAAATAGAAGCATAAATGTCACAGCTGTTTATGTGGGCCTAACCTAATCTGGGAAACAAACATGTCCCAGAGGATATTTGGCTTCAGATCTGAAGAACTAATATGAAGTTTTTAGACAAAACTGAATGAAGCAATATGGAAGATGTTTTGGCAGTAGGGATGGTATTTTGAAATTTAATAGAGAAGCTTGCATATTTAAAAACTAGAATCTAAAAGGCAGAATTTAGACAGACAAAATTGCAGAGGTCAGGAAGACCTGACCGTGATGGACCTTTAGGCAATGTTAAAGACTAGATTTTTTTTTTCTTAAGGACTGTGATAAGCCAGTTAAAGTTTTGAAACTTACAGTAACATTAATAAAAAGTTTTTAATTGTTGCTTTGGATATGAAGAAATGTAAAGACTTATGTATGTTCATTTGAAATTCTATCATAGAAATTCAGAGGAGAGATTATGTAGTTGAATACTCAAATCACCGGTTGCCCCAAGTTGATTCCAACTCATGGCAACCTCACATATTGAATTGAGTGGTTAAAAACTGAGTACAGAGAGAAGCAAAGTAATTAGAAAGACTGAGGACTATGAGGAATTCATTGTTTTCATAGGACGTTCCTACTTATCTGATGCAAATCCCTGTGGTAGGCTTGACCTTTTTAATATGTCATTTTAACTATTATAACCTTTTAGGAGGAATCAAGACTGCAGTGAAAAGAGTAAAGGATGTAGTTGGAATCCCAGCTCAATTATTTATTACCTACCAACAAGTCACCTACCCTTTTGGACTGACTTCTTCCCCAGCTATAAAGTAGAATTTCACAATATGTAGCAGGATTAATTCATACAGAAAGTATAAACTATAGGTACTTGTATACCTGGACAAAGACAAGAGCTCAGGGAAGAGGAATATATTGTGCTTAGACAGAAATTCATAAAGGGGAAGTTTATTGATCCATTGGTGTTTCACTGATGGAATTCTTGCCTTTCGTGAAAGAGACCTTGGTTTGATTCCTAGCCAGTGAACATGACATGCAGCCACTACTATTTGTCAGCAGAGGCCTGCATGTGCTATGATGCTGAACAATTTTCAATGGAGCTTCCAGACTAGCAAGAAAGGCCTGGCAATCCAGTTCCCAAAATAAGCCTATGGATCACAACAGTCTGATGCACCATCTATTGTTCTGATGGGCTAGATTTGGCTCCACTGCACATAAGGTTACCATGAACAGGGGGCTGACTCAACAGAAACTAACAGCAGCAACACATTCTAAGTTTGTCCTTTGAATGCTTGTTGAATCATGTTTGTAGATAACCCTTAGCCTTCCAAATCAATGTGTCTTTCTCATATTATTACTATCACAGTATTTCCTCATCCTTCTGTGAAGAAAATAGGATGATTCAGCAGTGTCCAGTTGCTGATTTTGTATCATGTATGTCATTTATATCATGTGTCTCTGGGCAAAACTAGAAAAATGCATGCCCAGTGGCTCAAATGGTCCAAGTGAAGTGTGTGAAAAGTGTGTTTACTTTTTATTTTTGTTTGCTGGCAACAGTCACATGTCTTTAATAGTTAGCAAAAAAAAAAAAAAAGAAAGAAAGAAAGAGAAAAATTACAGTTGTCTCTGAATTAAATGATTCTACAATTTCATGGCGTGGGTCCATATTTTCTGAGTTTCCAATTAGGAAACGACTTAATTAAGTATTGATTTTGAATTTTTTTCATTTAAATCACTATTTACTACAAGAGTAATTCTAAATGGTCATAAAAGGTATCTCCCTATTATTTTGAGAAAATACAGTCATTGGAATGTTTTTATAGATTGCACCAGCTAATCAGTTAAATAGCTCTCCAAAGCTGCACTGTTTTTATATGGAACATCAGCTTATGAATAGAGTTGCTGTTGTTGCTATGTGAAATCAAGTCAGTTCTGACTCAAAACCAAACCTAAGTAAAACAAAACTAAACACTGCTTAGTACCTCCTTATAACTGATGCTATGTTTGAACCTTCACTGGGTTAGTCCATCTTCTTGATGGGCTGCTTGTCTTTCGGTGACCCTCTATTTTACCAAGCATAATGTCCATCTCTATCGACTGGTCCCTCCTAATAACATGTTCAAAGTATGAGGCTTGAAGTCTCCCCTTTCTGTCTTCTAAGGAGCATTCTAGCTGGGTTTCTTCCAACACAAATTTCTTTCTTTTTTGACAGTCCATAGTATATTCAACATTATTTGTCAACGCCATAATTCAAATGTTCTTCAGTCTGCCTTAATCATTGTCCAGCTTTCACATTCATATCAGGCAGTTGAAAATACCACAACGTAGGTCAGGTGCACCTTAGTTCTCAAAGTGACGTTTTTGTATTTGAACGTTTAAAAGAGATCTTTTGCAGCAGATTTGCCCAGGGAAATAGTTTATTTGATTTCTTAACTGATGTTTCCATGGCATTGATTGTAGACTCAAGTAAATGAAATCTTTTACAGCTTAGTCCTTTCTCTGTTTATCCTAGTGTTGTTTATTGATTCATCTGTGAAGATTTTTGTTGTCTTTATGTTGAAGTGTAATCCACACTGAAAGTTGTAGTCTTTGATATTCATCAATAAGTCCTTCATGAGGAGGGGCCACTATGGCAGTCTAGGCACACCTCTCTTTGATTATCTCTGAGGACTAAGGCCTAGAGAAGTAATTGAATGCAGCAGTGTGGACATTCTGACAGACCCAAGATCTGGCATAGGGTTGTGAGACTGGACTGGGCGACAAGAAGGGGGAAACTACCTCTGTTGGAAGTGAAGTGGCAGCTCACTAAGTCCTACTTCTGCTGGCACATTATTTGAGAAGATTACAGGTACAGATACTTTCACTGTTAAATGGGAAGCTGTGACTGCGACTGCTGAGCCTGTGAGCGTGGAATGAGCCAGTTACTGTGCTGAACTGCAGTGCTTAAATAAATAGTGTAGCCTACAGCAGACACACTGTGCTTGGGACAGCCACATTTAGAGAATCTATCTGCAGCTGGTGACCCAGGGAGCCAGTGCCCCCTCCCCTCTGTTCTCTGAGCTGCACCATAGATACTGCTGACTCACTTCATGAGAGGTAGCTCAGGCAGGACACCATCTTGGTCAGCTGAGAGGTCTAGTTAGCTGTGCCTGAGTTCCTGTCTGGATAGTGCTTCTCCCAGCAGAAAAGCTGTTTTTAAGGCAAGTGTCCATAGAGAATGTAGTGGGTGCTGAGGCTCAGTGCAGCAGTACCCTAACCCTCCATTATTTAGGCCACATCATACCACCTGGAGATGGCCTACGTGCCATCTTTGTCAGTCAGAGGCCAGGACTACCACCCCTGAAGGCCCAGCTGCTTTCAGCTGCAGCTGGTCAATGTCTCTCTCAGCAGAAAATCAGTTTTAAAGAGCAGCTAGAGAATATAGCAGTGACTGGCAGCTGAGTATAGTGGGGCCATTTCTAACACCCTTCACTGAGCCACATCATAGTATAGGCTGATGGCTGCCAAGAGATTCCATAAGTAGGGCACTATGTTTGCCAGCCTGGAGATGGAGCTTGCCACCCCTGAGAGCCTGGCTGCTTTTGGTGGCTGCTTGACAGTGCCTCTCTCAGCAGAAAAGCAGTTTTTAAGATAAATACATTTAGAGAACACAGCAATCCCTGTCAACCAAGTGTGGTGGCATCCTTCTCTCCTCCCTTCCTGAGCTACACCCTAGTCTTGATTGATGTGAGAATAGAGAGTCAACACAAGTAGCTCACTACCTTTGGGAGCCAGGAGGTGGGGCCTGCCACCCATGAGGGCCAATCTGGGGCCAGGCACTAAGTAAGCAGCATCATGGGCATTGACAGAGCCTATGTTGCCAGAGAAGCTATGTATAAGTCAGCTGTACCTGAAGAAAACAGTAGCAGCTGGCCACCAATCTAGCAGTGCCCTTAATCACTCCCTTCTTAAAATATGCAACAGCTTCTGTTGGTATAACACCAGAGAAACTGAACAATTTTCTGATGGTGTGAAGATGGCAATCAATATCTAACCACTTAAAGAAGCAGATCACTATGGCTCCCAAAACAAAAAATTAAAAAAATTCCCATATGAAGAAGCATTTCTGAAATTGTTGGAGGTAGACTACAAAATAATTGTGTATTTAGTCCTTCTAGAAATTAAACAAAATGCAACAGAACAAAATGAAAAATTAAGTAAGCAATATGAGCTGCTAGAAAATCAATAACTGGAAATCCAGGGGATCGATAATAAAATCACAGAACTAGACAATTCAGTTCAAAGCCAAAAGAGCAGGATCAAGGAAAATAAATGCAGAATTAGCATGCCTGAAGATAAAGCAACTGACACCAGCGTTTATGAGGAGAAATTAGAGAAAAGAAATAAAAAATATGAGGAAACACTAAGAAGCATGTAGAACTCTATCAAAAGGAATAATCTACAAACAATTTGAGTTCCTGAACAGGGAGTGATAGCAGAAAATACAGAGAGAATTGTTGAAGAGTTGCTGACAGAAAACTTCCCTGATATCTTAAAAAAAAAAAGAACACCAATATTCAAGGAGCTTATCAAACACCACAAAAAGCAGACCACAAAAGAAAGACAACAAGACATACAATAATCAGGCTTAATATAATGAAACATAAAGAGAGTGTCTTAAAAGCAATAAGACTTAAAACAAAACTAACTAGGCTTTCATCTGACTTCTTGGCAGAAACCATGTTGGCAAGAAGACAGTGGAATGACATGTACAAAGACTTGAGGGAGAAAAACTTCCAACCAAGAATTATATATCCTGTGAAACTGTCTTTCAAATATGAAGGTCAAATTAAGACATTTGCAGATAAACAGAAGTTTAGAGACTTTGCTAATACCAAACTAAACCACAAGGAATAATGAAAGAAGCTCTTTGTTTAGAAAAACAACATCATCTAATGTATACTTAAGAATGCAATGCAGGACACAGCATCTAGAATCCTACTTAGGTAAGGCACTAAGTTTAATCAAAGCTAAAATATAAAAAGTAAGTAACCAATGATCTTAACGTGAAAGGTATGACAATCATCACACTATGAAGAGGGATACATTACAGTAGCTGTAACACTTTCAGATGGAGAGGAAATTAAGAAGGTATATAGATGTTAAAGACTGGTTTAAACTTAGAACATTAAGGGGGATAGAAGAGATAGTCATAAAGCAAATAACAAGGGGACATATAAAAACAAGAAACATGATACGGGAGTCTCAACAAACACAAAACCAACACTGAAAAGTATGAAAAGTAAACCCATAATGAAAAATGCCCCAAAACAGAATATTAAGAGAAACAAAGCAGACATCAACAACACAAAAATAAAGGTACCAAAATGACAGCATTAAACACATATCTATCAGTAGTTACACCAAATGTAAATGGATTGAATGCTCCATTAAAGAGGCAGAGAGTAACAGCTTAGATTCAAAAAACATGATCTGTCTATATGTTGCTTACAAGAAACACACCTCAGACTCAAAGATATGAACATAGAGACTATCACAGGATGGAAAAACATATATGCAGCTAACCACACACACAGAAGAGCAGTAGTGACAATAGCAATCTTAGGTAAAATAAATTTTAATGTAAAATCCACCATTGTAGACAAAGATGGTCACTCGTATTGCTGTATTCAGTATATAAGTAGCATATAACAATATTAAATATTTATGCACCCAATACTACAGCATCTTAATAACTCAAACAAACCCTGACAACAATGAAACATGAGATAGATCACTCCACATTAATAGTAGGAGACTTCAACACTCCACTTTCAATAATGGACAATAATGAAGAAAATAGCTCAGTCAAGACACAGAAGATTTTATTGTAACAATCAACCAACTAGACCTCATCCACATATATAGAACATTTCACCAACAACAGAAAGGTACACCTTATTCTCCAGTGTGCATGGAACATTCTTCAGAATAGAGTATGTATTAGGTTATAAAACAAATCTCAACACAGTCCAAATCATTGAATTATTGTAAAGGATCTTCTCAAACCATAAAGCCATAAAAATTGAAATCAATAGCAGATAAAACAGAGTTAGAAATTTGAACTCATGGAAACAGAACAAAAGCTTGCTCAAAAATCCATGAGTTACAGAAGAAATTGAAGACGCCATAAAGAAATTTACGGAGTCAAGTGAGAATGAAAACACTTCCTACCAGGACCTATGGGATACAGTAAAAACAGTGCTTAGAGGTCATCTTATCTCTATGAATGTGTACATACACAGTGAAGAAAGGGCCCAGATCAAAGAATTAACACTATAACTTGAACAAGCAGAAAAAGAGAAACAAAAGAATCCTTCGGGCACCAGAACAAAACAGATAATAAAGATTAAAGCAGAACTAAATGATGTAAAGAATGTCAAAAAAAAATTGAAAGAATTGCCAAAACCCAAAGCTGGTTTTTTAAAAAGATCAACGAAATAGATAAACTATTGGCTAACCTTACAGAAGAAAAAAAAGAGAGGAAACAAATAACCTGAATAAAAAATGGGGCAGGAGATGTCACAACAGACCCAACCAAAATCAAAAGTATCATAACAGAATACTATGAAAGCCTATACTCGAATAGATTTGAAAACCTAGAGGAAATGGACAAATTTCTAGATTCACATCATCTACCAAAATTTTCGCAAAGAAAAGTAGAACAACTTAATAAACTCATCACAAAAGAATGTTTTAGTCAGCTAGTGCTGCTCTAACAGAAATACCACACAGTGGATGGCTTTCACAAAGGAAGGTTTATTCTTACACAGTCCAGTAGGCTACAAGTCCAAATTAAGGATGTCCACTCCAGGGGAAGGTTTACCTCCTTGTCAGCTCTGCAGGAAAGTCTGATATTGTGTCAGTCTTTGTCCAGAGAGTGTCTTGGTGCAGGAACCTCACGTCAAAAGGACACTCTCTTCTCCTGGTGCTGCTTTTTTGGTGGTGTGAGGTTCCCAATTCTCTGCCTGCTTCTTTTGCCTTTTATCTCTTGCAGGGTTAAGGGATTAAGGGCAGGGCAAGCCACACTCCAGGGAAATTCCCCTTACAGTGGAGCAGGAGGTGATCTTCTTAAGGGATTTACAGTCTCACCCTAATCCTTTAACATACAGCACAGGAAAATCACAAAATGCAGGACAATCATAGAATACAGGGAATCATGGCCCAGCCACATGGCTACACCTATTCTTGGGGAGACACAATTCGATTCATCACAAAGAGATTGAAAAAGTAATAATAATAATAAAAAAAAACTACCAACAATAAAAGTTCTGACCTAGACAGCTTCACTGGAGAATTCCACCGAACTTTAAACAAGTGTTATTTGCAATACTGCCGAGACTATTTCAGAGCATGGTAAAGGATGAGATACTTCCAAAATTCATTCTATGAAGCCAGCATAACCCTGATACCAAAGCCAGGGAAACATCCCACAAAAAAAGAAAATTACAGGCCAATATTTATGAATCTAGAAGCAAAAACCTTCAACAAAATCATACCTGATAGAATTCAATAACATCAAAAAAGTAAGTCATTGTGATGAAGTTGAATTTATACCATGACTGCAAGACTTGTTCAACATCAGAAAAACAATTAATATGATTAACCACATAAATAACACAAAGGATAAGACCACCTGATATTGTCAATTGACCCAGAAAAGGCGTTTGACAAAGTCCAACATCTATTCATGTTAAAAACTGTCAGCAAAATAGTAACAGAGGGGAAAGTCCTCAATGCAATGAGGGCGATTTATGCAAAGCCAATCACCTACACCATCATGAATAGAGAGAGACTGAAACAATTCCTCCTGAGAATGGGAACTAGATGAAGATGCCCACTGTCACCACTTATAATCAACATTGTGCTAGAGATTCTAGCCAGAGTGATTAGACAAGACAAAGAAATAAAGGGCATCCACATCAGCAAAGAAGTAAAAATATCCCTATTTTCAGATGATATGGTCGTATACACAGAGACCACTGAAGAATCCACAAATAAACTACTGGAACTAATAGAAGAGTTCAGAAAAGTATCAGGATATAGGGAAAACATAAGTAAATCAGTAGGATTCCTTTACACCAACAAAGAGATCACCAATGAGGAAATTATCAAATCAATACCATTTGTTATAGCCCCCAGAAGATAAAATATGTAGGAATAAATCTAACCAGAGAACTAAGAGACCTGTACAGAGAAAATTATAAGAACTTACTGCAAGAAGCCCGAAGAGACTTACATAAATGGAGAAACCTACCTTGCTAATGGATAGGAAGACTTACCATTGTGAAAATGTCTATTTTACCCAAAGCAATCTGCTTATACAATGCAATCCCAATACAAATTCCGGTGTCACTTTTAATGAGATGGAGAAAAAAATCACCAACTTTGCTTGGAAAGGGAAGAAACCCTGGGTAAGTAAAGCACTGCTGAAGAACAGGAACATAGTGGGCAACCCCACACTACCCAACCTTAGAACCCATTACACCACCATGGTAGTCAAAATAGCCTGGTACTGGTAGAAAATGAGACATATAGACCAATGGAACAGAACTGAGACCCAGTAAATTCACCATCCTCTTACAAACAGTTGATATTTGACAAAAGCCCAAAGACTGTAAACTGAGGTGAAAACAGTCTCTAACAAATGATGTTGGCAAAATTGGATATCCATTGGAAAAGAACTGAAACAAGACCCATATCACACACCTTATACAAAAACTAACTGAAAATAGATCAAAGAGCTAAATACTAAACCTAAAACGATACAGATCATGCAAGAAAAAATAGGGTAAACAATGGAACTTTTAATACACATCTTAGGCAGACTACAAAATCTGACAAACAATGCGCAAACAACAGAAAATAGATAAATGAGAACTACTAACTATCAAACACTTATGCTCGTCCAAAGACTTTATCAAGCAAGTTAAAAGACTACCTACAGAATGTGAAAAACTATTTGGCAGCTACATGTCTGATCAATGTCTGATTTCCATAATCTACAGGTATTACAAAATGTCAACAAGAAAAGGTAAATAACCCAGTTAAGCAATGGGCAAAGGAGATGGACAGACACTTCACCAAAGAAGACATCCAGGCAGCCAAAAGACACATGAGGAAATTAATGCTCATCATCGTTAGCTATTAGAGAAATCCAAATCAAAACTATAATGAGATACCATCTTGCCTCAATAAGTTTGGCCATAATACACACACACAAAAAACAAATGCTGGAGAGGCTGTGGAGAGATTGGAACTCTCCTACATTGCTGGTAGGAATGCAAAATGATACAACCTTTTTGGAAAGCAATTTGGTGCTTTGTTAAGAAGTTAGAGATGGAAATACCATATTATCCAACAATATCCCTGGTTGGAATATAGCTTACAGAAATAATGGTGGTCAGAGGAAAAAAATACATGCACACAAATGTTTATTGTACACTGTCAATAATAGCAAAAAGATGGAATCAACCTAGGTGTCCATCAACATATGAATGGATAACGAACCTATAGTGCACGGATTCAGTGGAACACTACGGAAAACTAAAGAACAATGACGATTTTAGGAAGCATCTCATAACCTAGTTTCAACTAGAAGACTTTATGCTGAGTGAAATCAGTCAGCAGCAAAAAGACCTCTGGTATAAGGACTTAAAAATAGACTTATGTACAGAAGAAAAGTCTCTTTGGTGGCTACAGGGTGGGGAAGGAGGGAGAGGTGTGGTAGATAAGAATTCGATTAGGTGAAAGCAGTGACAGCACACAATAGAGAGCAGATCAATATAACTGGACTATACCATAACTGAAAGGTTTTCTAAGCTCGACTGAATATTTCAAAGGATAGAGGTAGGAGGGACAGCAGTCTGAGAACATGTTTTCAGGGGACATTCAGGCGAATTGGCACAACTAGTCTTTCTCTAAGAGAGTCTTCTGCACCCCATGTTGGTAAGTAGTGTGTGGGATCTTAAAAGCTAGCAAGCTGGCATCTGAGTACACCAAACAGTCTCAACTCATCTGGAACAGATGATGACCAGGAACAA
Organism: Heterohyrax brucei; assembly: GCA_028571685.1. Taxonomy (NCBI): domain Eukaryota; kingdom Metazoa; phylum Chordata; class Mammalia; order Hyracoidea; family Procaviidae; genus Heterohyrax; species Heterohyrax brucei. Next base: position 147,889,569 of record CM053143.1, read on the forward strand.
CAAAGACAACAGGAAAAAAGGGCCCAGGAGACATAAGGAGCCATGTGAATGGGTATCAGCATGAGACCAGAAGAACCAGATGGTGCCCAGCCGTCACCAAAGTCAGCCATGATGGGTGTACAATGTAAAGTGCCTGAGGCAACATGAGACAAAGAGAGGTGCAGCTCAAGAACTCTATTAAAAGACCACGACTGATGGTCTGAGAGCATGGAGGGAAATCAAGGATTAAGTGATTTTCAACATCAAGTTTAAGACGTATTTATTGACTACATAGTATGTGTGCAACTTTCCACAGTTTTCATAAGTTTATGTAAATATCCACAGGTAAATACTTAAACACATTAATATAGGTTGAATTGTGTGTCCCTGAAAGAAATAAGGAAGTCCTAAAACTTGTATTTATGAATACAACACTGTTGGAATTAGACACTTTCTGTTGCTATGCTACTGAGGTCATATTGGAATAGGGTTGGTTCTAAACACAATCAATCAACATGTTTTATCAAAAAGGCATAATAGACAGACACATAAACATAAGGGAAAGACAGAGACCAAGGAAAGCCAAAGTAATGACAAGAACACTAAAGAGCTCCAAGGGATTCCCAGCACTACCAATAAGGAAGGAGACTCCCACAGAGGCAGTACCTTGGTTAGGGCTTCTAGCCTCCCAAACCGGGAGACAATAAAGTTCTGTTCTTTACATCCGCCAACTAACGGCATTTTTATTGTTGCTGTTGTTGTTCTGTTACGGCAGCACAAAGTAAGTGTTGTGGATTGAATTGTGTCCCCCCCAAAACGTGTGTGCCAGTTTGGCTTGGTCATGATCCTGGTATCGTGTGGCTGTCCTCCATTTTGTTATTTTCCTGTTATGATCCTAATTTCTGTCCGTGGTTAATAGGACAAGACTGGAATGCATTAAAGACAATTAGGGTGGAGGCGTGATAGCCTTACTGAAGTCGCATCCCTGATCCAGTGAAAAGAGAGTTTCCCTGGGGTTTGGCTTTTACCACCTTCGGTCCTACAAGAGATAAAAGGAAAGGGAAACAATGTTGGGAACCTCATACCATCAAGAAAACAGTGCCAGAAGAAGAGCACATCCTTCAGTCCTGAGGTTCTATGCTGAGATATTCTCAAACCAAAGACAAACTGATGCAACACAAAGACTTTCCTTCAGAGCTAACAGGGAGAGAATGTGTTCCCCAGGAGCTGGCACCCTGAATTTGGACTGCTAACCTACTGGACTGTGAGAGAATAAACTTTTCTTTGCTAAAGTCATCCACTTACGTTATTTCTGTTATAGCAACACTAGATGACTCTCTTGGATTGAATTGTGTCCTCCCAAACATGTGTGTAGCAATTTGGGCTGGGCTATGATTCCCAGTATTGTGGTATTCCTACATGCAGTAAAATCCTCCCTCTATACTGTCAGTGAGGGAAGATGGGTGGCAGTAGCATCAATGAGGCAGGACTCAATCTTTAAGACTGTATTCTGCCTTGAAGCAATCTCTTGAAATATAAAGAGAAGGGAAGCAAGCAGAGATTTGGGGAGCTCATACCATCAGGAAAGAAGCAGTGCTGGGAGCAAAGCATGTCTTTCAGACCTGGGGGTCCTGTGCCTCAGAAGTTCCCATTCCATGGAAAGACTGACAGCAAGGACCTTCCATCAGAGTCAGCAGAGAAAAAGCCTCCAAGAGCTGTTCCCTGAATTTGGACTTTTACCCTACTTTTCTATGAGAGATTAATTTTTCTTTCTTAAAGCCAACCGCTTGTGGTATTTCTGTTATATCAATAGCAACACTGAATGACTAAGTCAGAATGTGGTACCAAGAGTGTGGGGTGCTGCTCTAAGAGACAGATAAAAATGTAGAAGTGGTTTGGAAACTATGAACAGAAAAAAAACTCAGAAGGAACTGAGGGGATCTGCTAACACCTGAAAAGGCACAGACATTGAGAAACAAGCAGCAGCTGATTAGTAATGCAGACCAGTGAAAGCATCATGGGATGCTGAGGGGGCTGACCAATGGAGCGAGAGAGCTGAGTGCTTGCGTACCAGAGGCTTCCTGGCAGATAGGTGCCTCTGGATGCTGATTGGTGGAGCTACACAGCTTTGGAACAGTTGCTCCAGCAGGACAGATGCAGGTGTGGGTCCTGAGAGGCCTCACGAAGCAGAAGCTGAAGAGACAAGGAATACAAGGAGCTGAGCTGCCTCTGTCTCAAAAGGTATGGCATCAAAGGATGCACCTGTGGCCTCTGGTGTTTCGAAGGGTTGAATTGCCCTCAGAGGGACTAGGAAAATAGTGTGCCTAAAGAAGAGGGAGCATAGCTGCTATCCCAGTGGGCCTGGAAGGCAGAGCTGTAGCCCAGCGCCGGGGACCCTTACACAGAATCTGAAGAGAGTGACCCATACCTAGAGTCTGGAGGGCAGGGCTGTTACGTAAGATGTGTCAGAATGGAAGATTATCTTTCTAGTCTTGAGGGCTAATGTTGTGTGTTCTGCTAATCTGCTTGGTGTCTATTATGCCATCTTTCTCTGAAATTTCTCCCATTTATAATGGAAATGTCTAACTTGTGTCTGTTCTGCCATTACGTTTCTGGAAGCAGATAACTTGTATTCTAAATTTCACAGATGAGAAAGTATTTCTGGAATTTTTTGCACTTTGACTTAAGATTTTTGCTGTCATGAGATGAATATGTTTTGCATGTTGCGAGATGTGGCTTTTTAGAGGCACAAAAGGTAGAATGTCGTGGATTCACTTGTGTCCCCCGCCAAAAAATTTGTGTAGCAATTTGAGCAGGCCCTAAGTCCTGGTATTGTGTGATATTCTTGCACGCTGTATATCTTGCTTCTATGATGTTAATGAAGGAAGATGTGTGACAATTGTGTTGGTGGGGTAGTATTCAATCTTTGAGATTGTATTGTGCCTTGATACAATCTCTAGGGATGTAAAGGAAAAGAAAGGAAGCAAAGATTTGGGGACCTCTTACTACCAAGAAAGACACAGTGCTAGGAGCCAGGGTCCCAGAGTCCCAACACCTCGGAAGCTCCTAGTCCAGGGGGAGATTGACAAACAAGGACTTTCCTTCAGAGCCAACAAAGAAAGATTTCCTCTGAAGCCGATGTCCTGAATTTTAGCTTACTTTTCAGTAAGAAAATAAATTTCTCTTTATTAAAGACATCCACTTGTGGTATTTCTGCTATAGTAGTTCTGGATGACTAACACAAAGACCAAGACAGTAACTAACACCCACATTTAAACTTACATATTTTAATCTTACTAAGTTGATCACATGTGTGCATTTGTCAACAATTGGCTTTTATTCTTTTAACAGTTTAATGTGTCTCTCTCCCCATAACTAAACACACCTATTTTTTAATCATTGAATAATCTTTCATAACTTTTGGTATATAAAATTTTTGTATGGACATTTAGCCTAGCTCATGTTTTCTCTGTTACAAATAATATCAAATAATTCAAAAATCTTTGTATGCCAGCTAGCCAAGTGTAGTCAAGTCGGATCCAACTCATGGTGACCCTAGGGTTACCATGAGTCATCTTTGTATGCATATATTAATATTCTCAAATCTTATTTTTTGGAAAGTTTCTTAAACACAGAATTTCTGGTTAAAAGTATATGTGATCAAAATTTCAATATATCATGCTAAATTAATTTCCACCAAAGCTATAGTTACATTTAGTATTACCTGTTTCTTCAGTGCTCATCAAATTTTAATATAACAAATCTTTAGAAGATTTTTCTAGTCCACCAAAAACCAAACCAAACTCATTGCCGTTCAGTTGATTCTGACTCATAGAAACCCTATAGGACGAGTAGAACTGCCCATGCAGTTTCAAGGAGAGTCTGGTAAGTTGAAAATGCAGACTGTTTGGATAGCAGCTAAACTACTTAAGCACTAAACCACCAGAGTTTCTTTGGCTAGTCTAGTGGTCAAAATATTGTGTAGTGTTTCAGTGCGCGTGTCATTTGCTTTATTGATTAAAATTTGTCTTTAGCATAGTAACTGTCATCACATGTATTTCCATTTCTTCATCCCTTTGCCTCAGGCAATAAGTAAAATTCTTTGTATTTCAGCAATCATTTCTTCAATATTTTGGCAGTGTCTATGCGAACAAGGCTTTATGCTGTATTGCTTAATATAAAAATGGAGAAGGAATGCATTTAGCAGCTAAATTTTTAACCACTATGCCACAAGGGTTTCAGTTTGTGTGTTAGTGACAGAATAAAATTGAATTTGTCTACTGACTCTTCAAAGAGATGCTAGGAGTGGTGAGAGTGCTTCTTTTTGTATTTATCTCATATCTGACAGAGTCTAAAGCTTAATTCTGTGTGCCTCGTTTCTTGGAAATAGAAGGTTTGTTTTCCTGACTTAGATAATAATTTCTTGTAATATCATTATTTTTATCCTAACCATTCTACTTTACCTGACCAAGGAATGTATGTAAATAACAGCTAAAGTATGATTTCCAGAATGTGCTCTTTCATATATATACCCAAAACATACATATTCATTATATTTATAACATATATTTTTGTGTTACTTATTTTTTTGTAGAAGTCTATGTCCATTTTTCATTTGTATTATGATTATTTCACAGTATCTGTATGTCTATATATATGGTTGCTATGAGTTGGAAATGACTGGATAACAAACAAACAAACAAAAAACACAAACCCAGTGCCATCAAGTCAATGCCAACTCATAGAGACCCTATAGGACAGAGTAGAACTGCCCCACAGAGCTTCCAAGGAGTGAGTGCCTGGTAGATTTGAACTGCCAATCTTTGGGTTATTAGCCTCAGCAATTCCCCACTTTGCCATGTCTACTATAGGGTTGCTGTGAGTCAGAATCGACTGGATAGCAATGTTTACTTTAAATCTGTGTGTATATGTATATACATATATATATATATAACATGCATGCATAAGTACTTATATAAATGATTGTAAACATTCAGTGTTGATTTGAAAGCGTTGTACCTTTTGGAAAGCAATTTCATTTTCTCTCCAATATTTATGCATAAAAACATTAAATGTAAGCAACCACATTATATATCACTGATATGCTCTGTTTAATTGTATTTTAATCTGTCTTCTATGCTGTGTATATCAGAATCAATAACTCTCCCCTTCAGTATCACATGATCTGTCAACTTGCTTGTTTCTAAGTAATTTTATCTATTTTTTATTTAATTTATTTTCTATGATTATTATGAATGAGTGAAAATGTCCAATCCCATAAAAATTTGCATGCATCCTATGTACAGCTCCCCCTGCTCTCCCTGCCAGGTGATGGCACACTCGCTCTCTCCTCTCTGTAGATGTCATATCTTCCTAACCATATCCTACCCCTTCCTCTCCACCCATTCCCCAACCTCCAGTAAGAGATCAGCAGGATGACATCCTGTAGATGCATCAAACCATAAAGTGCACATATGATATGGTCACTCTGTGTCAGTAAGTCCAATCCATTCCTGTCTGAAGAGTTGACTCCATTATGATTTATAGACAAGGGTAGCATCAGGACCAGGGGCCATGCTCCCAGGGGAACCCAGAGGCTCCTGGACCATCAACTGTAGTCTTTTGGTGGAGATTTCAAGGTTCACTGCATTTCATTCTCATGTTACCAGTGAGACTCAACTTTGTGAGCCCCATCACAGCTATCACTGGTGGTGGCTGGGCACCGTCTGGTTCTTCTGGTCACATGTCGATGTAATCACCCACTCACCTGGGTCTCTCTGTCTTCTGGGTTCTCTTTCCGACATGTCATTTTGGTTCTTAATGATCATCTGTTCCTGCTGAGTTGGGACTCTGGTTTACTTCAGATGGCAGCTTGGCAGCTTTTAAGACCCCAGATGCCATTCACCAATGTGGGGTGCAGAAGACTCTATTAGCAAAACATTGGTTATGCCAGTTGGCCTTAATGTCCCCTGAGAGCATGGTCCCCAGACACCTGTCCCAGCTACTCTGTCCTTGCAGTATTGGGTTAAGATGGAAGAAGTAACCATGTTATATTGAAGTCCAGTTAAAATTGATTTTCTTTCTAATGTGTGCTGTCACAGATTTCATGCAACCAAATTTCTATCAACTATCTAATCTATACCCCCTCATTGTCCTCCTTCCACCCTCCCCCTACACTTACAACCATCAAGGAGTCTTTTCTTCTATATGTGAGTCTGTTTTCACGTCCTTATGCTAGGGGTCTCATACAATATCTGTCCTTTTACTGCTGACTACTTTTGCTCAACATAGTGTCCTCCAATTGAAACCAGGTTATGAGATGCTTCCTAAAATCACCACTGTTCTTTATCATTGCATAATATTCCAGTGGGTACATATACCATAGGTTACCTATCTATTACTCCGTTGTTTGGCATATGGATCGATCCATCTTTTTGCTATTGTGGACTGTGCTGCAATAAATGTTTGTGTGCACATATCCATTGGTGTGAATGGCCTTGATTTAGCAGGATATGTTCCAAGAAGTGGAATTATTGGGTCAAATAGTATATCTATTTCCAGCTTCTTAAGGAAGTTTCAGATCTCTTTCCAGAGAGATTTCACCGTTTTGCAATCTCACTAACAGTGTAGAAGAGTTCCCATTTCTCCGCAGCTTCTCCAACATTCGTTGTTTTGCATTTTTTGGATCATGGCCAACCTTGTTGGGGTGAGAGGGTATCTCATCATAGCTTTGATTTGAATTTCTTTAATAGCTAGTGATGGTGAGCAGTTCTGCATGTGTTTTTTTGGCTTCCTGGATATCCTTTTTATAGAAGTGTCTGTCCATGTTCTTTACCCATGGCTTAATTGGATTATTTATCTTTTTCTTATGGATATTTTGCAATACCTTATAGATTTGGCTGGCTATAGATTATGGAGATCAGGCATTGGTCAGTCATATAGTTGTCAAATACTTTTTCTCATTCTGTAGGTGGTCTTTTAATTCTTTTGATAAAGTCTTTGGATGAGCAAAAATGTTTGATTCTTAGTAGTTCCCATTTGACTATTTTATCTTCTGTTGGTTGTGCTTTGTCAGATTTTGAAGTCTGTCTATACTGTGTCTTAAAACTTCCATTGTTGATTCTATTTTTTTCTTGGATGAGCTTTATTGTTTTAGATTTGATATGTTGGTTTTCTATCGAGTTTGAGTTGGTTTTTGTGTAAGGTGTGAGATATGGGTCTTGTTTCAGTTTTTTGCAGATGGATATCCAGTTTTGCCAGCACTATTTATGAAGAGATTGCTTTTACTCCAATTTAATGGTCGTAGGGCCTTTGTGGAATATGAACTGTTCGTAGGAAGATGGTGGTATCTCTGGGGTCTCAATTCTGTTCCATTGATCTATCTGTCTCATTTTGTACTAGTACCAGGCAACTGTGACAGTGTAATAGGTTCTAAAATTGGGTAGTGAGAGGCCTTCTAGTGTGTTTTTCTTCTTCAGTAGTGCCTTGCTTATCTGGGGCTTCTTCCCTTTCCAAACAAAGTTGATGATTTGTTTCTCCATCTCATTAAAAAATCTCAGTGTAATTTGTATTGGGATTGCATTATATAAGTAGGTTGCTTTTGGTAAAATAGACATTTTCATAATGTTAAGTCTTCCTATCCATGAGCAAGGTAGGTTTCTCCATTTATGTAAGTCTCTCTTATTTTCTTATAGTAAGCTCTTCTAGTTCTCTTTGTAAAGGTCTGCTATTTCTCTGATTAGATTTCGTTTTAGATATTTTATCTTGGGAACTATAGTAAATGGTATTGATTTGATGATTTCTTCATTAATAGTCTCATTGTTGGTATAAAGGAATCCTACTGATTTACTTATGTTTGTCTTGTATCCTGACACTTTGCTGAACTCTATGAGTTTGAATAGTTTGCTTATGAATTCTTTGGATTCTCTCTGTATACAATCATGTCATCTGCAAATAGGGAGATCTTTAGTTCTTCTTTGCCGATGCAGACACCCTTTATTTCTTGGTCTTGTCTAATTGCTCTGGCTAGAACTTTTAGTACAGAGGTGAGAGTTGGCATCTTTGTCCAGTTCCCGTTCTCAAGGGGAATTGTTTCAGTCTTTCTCCATTCAGGATGATGTAGGCAGTTGTCTTTGTATAAATAGCCCTTATTGCATTGAGGAATTTGCTGTCTACTCCTATTCTGTTAATACTTTTTAGCATGAATGGGTTGTTGGACCTTATCAAAAGTTTTTTCTGCATCAATAGACAAAACCAGATGATTCTTGTCTTTTGTGTTATGTATGTGGTTGATCACATTAATTGTTTTTCTGATGTTGAACCAGCCTTGCACCCCTGTTATGAATCCAACTTGGACGTGATGAATTATTTTTTTGATGTGTTGTTGTATTCTACTGGCAGTATCTTGTTGAAGATTTTTGTGTCTAGGTTCATGAGTGATAACGGTCTGTAGTTCTCCCTTTTTGTAGTGTCTTTCCCTGGCTTTGATATCAGGGTTATGCTGGCTTCATAGAATGAATTTGGGAGTATTCCATTGCTTTCTATGCTGTGAAATAGTCTCAGTAGTATTGGAGGTAACACTTCTCTAAAAGCTTCGTAGAATTCTGCAGTGAAGCCGTCTGGATGACTTTTTCAATCTCTTCCTTTGTGATGGGCTTATTCAGTTGTGCTTCACCTTGTGATAATGTTGGTAGGTGATATGAATCTAGGAATTTGTACATTTCCTGTAAGTTTTCAGATTTGTTAGAGTACAGTCTTTCATAATATTCTGTTATGATATATTTTTTTATTTCTGTTGGATATGTTCTGACATCTCTCCTCTCATTTTTTATTTGGGTTATTTGTTTTCATTCCTGTTTTTCTTTAGTAAGTTGAGCCAACAGTTTGTCAATTTTGTTATCTTTTAAAAAAAAACAGCTTTTGGTTTTTTTCAATTTTTTCAATTGTTCTCCTGCTCTCTAATTTGTTTAGTCCTACTCTGATCTTTATGATCTGTTTTCTTCTAGGGCCTGAGGGGTTACTCTGCTGCTGTCTCTCTACATGTTCAAGCTATAGGGCTAATTCTTTGGTTTGGTTTCTTTCTTCCTTCTAGATGTGTGCATTTATAGAGATAAACTGACCCCTGAGCACTGCTTTGGCTGTATGCCAGAGATTCTGGTAAGAAGTGTTTTCATTCTCATTGGAATCCATAAATTTCTTTGTTTCATCCTTGATTTCTTCTATAACCCAAGGCTTTTTCAGTAAGATGTTGTTCAGTTTCTAAGAGTTCCAATTTCTGTGTTTCTTCTGCTATTGATTTTGACTTTTACAGCTTTATAGTTTGAGAAGATGCTTTATAATAATATTTCAGTGGTATGGATTTTTTTGAGATTTGCTTTATGTCCTAACACATGGTCTATTCTGGAGAATATTCCATGTGCACTGGAGAAGACAGTGTAGTTGTCCACTGATGGATAGAAATTTCTGTACATGTTAGTGAGGTCTGCTTGGTTAGTAGTGGCAATAAAATCTTCTGTGTCTTTGTTGAGCTTTTTTGTAGATCTGTCAAATATTGAGAGTGGAGTGTTGAAGCCTCTCACTTTTATTGTGGAGTGATCTGTCTCATTTTTGAGTGTAGTCAGTGTTTCTTTGACGTATTTAGATGCTCTAGTATTGGGTGCATAAATATTTTATATTGTTAAGTCCTGTTTGTGTATTGAAACTTTCAGCAATAAACAGAGTCCATCCTTGTCCACAATGGTGGATTTTACATTACAATCTATTTTATCTGAGATTAGTATTGCCATACCTGCTCTTCTTTGTGTATTGTTAGCTTGATATACATTCTTCCATCCTTTAATTTGCAGTTTGTTCCTATCTTTAAGTCTAAAGTGAGTTTCTTGTAAGCAACATATAGACGGGTCATGTCTTTTGATCCAAGATGTCATTCATTGTCTCTTTACTAGAGCATTCAGTCCATTTACCTTCAACATAATTATTGATAGATACGTGTTTAGTGCTGTCATTGTGATGTGTTTATTTTTGTGTTCATGTTTTCTCTGCTATTGTTACTATTCTGTTCTGGAAAATTCTCCTGTATGAGTTTATTTTTCACCTTTTTCTGTGTTGGTTTTGTGGGTTTTCAGACCCCGGCATTATGTTTCTTGTTTTGGTGTGTTGCTTCTTTATTGTGCTTTGCAGCTACTCCTATGATCCCCTTTAATAATCTATGTTTAAATTTAACTGCTACAAGTCTTATTAATTTCCTCTCCATATGGAAGGACTATAACTACTGTAGTACATTCCTCTTTTTAATACAATGATGTTATACTTTTCATGATATGATCAGTGGATCATTTCTTTTAATATCATAGTTTTGATTAAGTTTGGAGTCTTCTCTAACTGAGTAGGTTTCTGGATGATGCATCCTGTATTGCCTCCTAAAATATAGAGTTAATCATTTTGTTCTTCTAAGCCAAGAGCTTCCTTCAGTATTTCTTGTAGTTTTGGTTTGGTTTTTACAAAGTCTCTGAGTTTCGGTTTATCTGCGGATGTCTTAATTTCATTTTCTTATTGGAAAGATAGTTTTGCAGGATACACAATTCTTCGTTGGAGATTATTCTCCTTCAAGGCTTTGAATGTGTCATCCCATTGCCTCCATACCAGCATCGTTTCTGCTGGGAAGTCAGATGAAAGCCTACAGGACTTTCCTCTGAATGTTGGCTTTGCATTGAGTCTCGCTGCCTTTATGAGCTTCTGCATCTGTTTCATTTTGTTAAGTTTGATTATGATATGTTTTGTTGCCTCTCCTTTGGGGTTTATCTTGTGTGGCATTCAATATGCATCTTGAATACCTATGTTCTCTTTTTTCATAATTTCAGGGAAGTTTTCTCCTAGCAACTCAAAAACAATACATCTGTGTGTTTTCAGGTGTTCCTTCCTGTTCAGCAACTCAGGCTAATCATAGGTTGTTCCTCTTGATAGAGTCCCGCATATATCTCAACGCTTCTTCATTTTTCTTGTTTCTTTTCTATGATTTCTCCTCGTAAATGCTGGTGTCAGTAGCTCTGTCTTCAAAGTAAGAAAGTCGGTTTTCCAGTTGTTCAATTCTGTTTTCTTGGCTTTGAATTGAATTGTCTAACTCTTTAACTTTGTTTTTGATCTGTCGGATTTCAGAATACTGGTGTTCCACCATTTAAAACAACTTCCTTAATTTTTCATTTTGCTCTGCTCCCTTTTGTATAATGTCTAGGAGGGCTGTATATATAATCCCTTTGTACTTGTCCTCCAATAGTTTTAGAAAGTCTTCTTCATCTGGGAAGTTCTTTAGTTCTTTCTTTTGGGAGCCTTGTGGAGCCATAGGTGAATTTTTGTTTACATTTCTGTCCAAAGTTTGTTGATTTGGGGGCATCTGGAGATTATTTTGTGTTACCTAACAGGATCTAAAGCTCAGTCTGAAAATTGTGATCACCAGTCACCTCTACGTACTCCAGTGACTTGGCCCAGTGCAATCTCTGGGGTAGCAGGCTCCACCTCCTGATTGGCAAAGACATAGCCCTACTTATAGATTCACTGTAGGGCTGTCAGCTGACCCTCTGATGTGAGTCAGTGAAGGCTGGAAGAGATGCCATCAGGATACACCACAAGTATTTCTCTAGGCAATCTTATATTGGAAGATAAAAGTTATCTGGCAGCTTCCAAGATCAGTCAGGATTTCAGGCGTGCAAGTCGCTCTTCCCAGCTGGCAAAGTAAGCACCTCTATATCCAACGCTGGATGCTGTAAGCTAGTTGAAAATATAGAAGGGCTACTGCTGTACTGTCATCTGCTGCTGGTCCCCACCCCAGTGCCTCACTGTGAAAAACACTTCTTTTCTGCTGGGAAAGCACTCCCTGGCAGGCACTGCCTCCCAGCTGGGAGTTAGTTCCTGCTGGGACCTCTGTTTGGGTAACTCCACCTCCCAGTTGAACAAGATGGTGTCTTGCACAAGCTCTCCTGTGCGCTGTGAAATAGCTGAATCAATGGTGGAGGTTCAGAAAAAGAGAGGGGAGGGGCCTATGTGCACAGAGTCCAGAGCTGGGCTCTTAAACTGTGGCTACTCTGCCTGTTGGTCCCATCAGCAGTATGTCTGAGTTTTGCTTCCAGTTAAGCCCCAGCCCAGTCCACCAGCTAAGACAGAGAAAAAAGAAAGTTAAAATAGCAAGTTACCTTCAGATCATGACAGCCAGCACTCAGCAAGTGCGGGGATCAGAAAAGGAGAAGTTTACCGTTCAGTGCTATATAGTCCAAATTGACAGCCCTATGCCACGTCGTAGGGCTCACTAGGTGTCCAGAAGGCTCTGTTTAGTTATTAATTTAGGCTTTGGTTTTCAGAGGGAATTAAGGAGATGTATGTTTAGTCTGCCATCTTGACTCTGCCTCCTGCTTGTTTCTAACTAATTTTAAAGGAAATTCTATTTGTTATCACACAGTTTCACATATCCTTGTTGACACAAAGATTATTACACAGTATTTTGCATACATAAGGTAGGAAAAAAACCCTTTGGCTACTTATGAAAAGCAACACTGCCACATTAATTTTTACTTATTTTTTAACTGTCAAGCTAAAACTTTTAAAAACTTTTAGCACTCTTTTTTCTGTAATAGCTGGTAAATGTTTGGAGGAGGACCAAGATGGCAAGGAGAGCAAACTGCCATGAGGAGCCTCAGTAGCTGAAATGGAAGCTGATACTGATGCTGGATGGATGCATAGAAACCCAGGTTGCCCCAGTGCAGTTTTGAAATGATAATTATGGTTAAAATAGGAAAATCTAGGCAACAAATGAGTTGTTTTATAAACATAGTGCTAAACAATCTCTTTAGTATCATGAAGTTTACTATATTAGTTCCACTTCATAATCCCTCCATTTGATCATGTACATATTCTAAGTTATCAAGATTGGTCAAGCAAAGTTAAATTATCATTTACATCTAAAATCTTATTTATCATTCACTAGTGCCTACAACTATATTTAGTGAATGTAAAAAGTGAAAGTGTCCTTGTGGGAGCTGTTATACTTAAAATCTTTCTAGCAAACCTGGATTATATAAGGAAACGTCAAGAAAATGCCAAAAGGTTCTGGCCACCACTTGTGAATTTCAAAAGGTAAAGATCTAATTTATCCTTGAGAAGAAAATCTTCAATTATCTAAAGTTGATAAGCAGCAGAAATGTATGTCCTCCCTCTCCTTTAGGCTCCCACAGCATTGTTATTTAAACTTCCTGTTTCAACCTGGGCTGATCCATCTCCCCAGGAATTTTATTTTCTCTTCAAATATATGTCAACAGCTTAATTTTTCTTCTATCAAATGTAAGATATAAATAGGAAGCCAAATTTTCATCAAGTAGTATTTTAACTTCTTTCCTTCTATTAATACAGACTTTTCATATTTTGTCTCATATATTATCAGCATTTCTGATCTTTATTTTAATGAATTGCACTGTTTTTCAACTTTGTTAAAAATTGACATTTTGAATCCCGCCCCCTCCCACGGTCTTACTTTGCTATAATTATTTGTATACATTTGCTGAAAATCCAGGAGTAATAATTTTAACATTTTTTATTATGATTGAATGAAAATGTACATTCCCATATAACTTTGCATGCCAACCTATATGCAGCTCCCACTGCTCTCCCTGCCCATTGACAGCTCACTCTTCCTCTCTGCTCCATACATGTCTTATCCTCCCAACAATCTCCTACTCCCTCCTCTCCATCTACTCCCCTTCCTCCAGTAAGAGGTCAGCAGGATGACATCCTATAGATGCATAGAATCATAAAGTGCACACATGACATGATCACTCTGTGTCATGAAGTCCAATCCATTCCTGGCTGAGAGTTGACCTCCATTTTGATTTATGGACAGGGGCAGCATCAGGGCCAGGGGCTATGCTCCCAGGGGAACTCTGGGGTTTGTGGACCATCAATTGCAGTCTTTTAATGAAGATTTCAGGGTGCACCCCTTTTTATTCTTGTGTTGCAGTGAGACTCAACTTGGTGAGCTCCATCACAGCTATTACTGGTTGTGGCCAGGCACCATCTGTTTCTTCTGGTCATAAGTCAATGTAGTCACCCATTCACAGGGTCTCTCTGTCTTCTGGGTTCTCTTTCCCCCATGTTGTTTTGGTCCTTGGTGATCATCTGTTCCTGATAAGTTGGGACCATTTGCTGTACCTTCAGATGACAACTTGGCTGCTTTTAAGACCCCAGACGTCACTCACCAATGTAGGGTGGAGAAGACTCTCTTAGCAAAACAGTAGTTGTGCCGATTGGCCTTGATTTCCCCTGACAGCATAGTCCCTGGCCCCCAACCCCAGCTACTCTGTACTTGTAATATTTGATTAAGATGGGAGGAGTAATCATATTATGTTGAAGTTCAGTTAATATTGATCTTCTTTCTGCCAAATATTGTTTCCCATTCTGTAGATAGTCTTTTAATTCTACTAATAAAGTCTTTGGATGAGCAAAAGTGTTTAATTCTTCGTAGTTCCCATTTATCTGTTTTTTTCTTCTGTTGTTTGTGGTTTGACAGGTTTTGAAGTCTGTCTGCGTTGTGTATTAAAACTTTCATTGTTGTTCCTACATTTTCTTAGATGAGCTTTATGATTTTAGATTTGATATTTGGTCTTTTATCCAGTTTGAGTTGGCTTTTGTATAAGGTGTAAGATATAGGTCTTGTTTCAATTTTGTGCAGATGGGTATCCAGTTTTTCCAGTACCATTTGCTGAAGAGATTTTTTTTTTCCTGGTTTAATGTCTTAGGGCCTTTGTTGTATATCAACTGTTCATTGGAGGACAGTGTCATCTCTGGGATCTTGATTCTGTTCCATTGATCTATCTGTCTCATTTTATACCAGTACCAGGCTGTTTTGACAACTGTGGCACTGTAATAGTTTCTAAAGTTGGGTAGTGAGAGGCCTCCCAGTGTGTTCTTCTTCTTCAGTAGTGCCTTACTTATCTGGGGCTTCTTCCCTTTCCAAACAAAGTTGGTGATTTGTTTCTCCATCTCATTAAAAAATGTCACTGTAACTTGTACTGGGATCGCATTGTATAAGTAGATTGCTTTGGATAAAATAGACATTTTCACAATGTTAAGTCTTCCTATCCATGAGCAGGGTAGGTTTCTCCATTTATGTAAGTCTCTCTTAGTTTCCTGTAGTAAGAACTTGTAGTTCTCTTTGTAAAGATGTGTTATTTCTCTGGTTAGATTTATTCTTAGGTACTTTATCTTCTTAAGGGCTATAGTAAATGCTATTGATTTGGGGATTTCTTCATTAATAATCTCATTGTTGGTGTAAAGGAATCCTACTGATTTACTTATGTTTATCTTGTATCCTGACACTTTGCTAAACTGTATCAGTTTGAATAGTTTACTTATGGATTCTTTAGGATTCTCTATGTATACAATCATGTTATCTGCAAATAGATTTTTAGTTCTTCTTTGCCGATGCAGACGCCCTTTCTTTCTTGGTCTTATCTAATTGCTCTGGCTAGAACTTTTAGTACAATGTTGAATAGGAGAAGTGAGAGTGGACATCCTTGTATAGTTCCTGTTCTCAAGGGGGATTGTTTCAGTCTTTCTCCATTCAGGATGATGTAGGCAGTTATCCTTGTATAAATGGGCCTTATTGCATTGAGGAATTTGCTGTCTATTCCTAGTATGCTGAGAGTTTTTAACATGGGTTGTTGGAATTTATCAAAAGCCTTTTCTGCATCAATAGACTAAATCAGGTGATTCTTGTCTTTTGTGATATTTATATGGTTGATCACATTAATTGTTTTTTTGATGTTGAACCAGTCTTGCATCCTTTGTATGAATCCAACTTGGTCTTGATGGATTATTTTTTTGATACGTTGTTGTATTCTATTGGCAAGAATTTTGTTGAAGACTTTTGCATCTAGCTTCATGTGTGATATTGATTTGTAGTTCTCCTTTTTGGTTGGGTCTTTTCCTGGCTTTGGTATCAGGGTTATGCTGGTTTCATAGAATGAATTTGGGAATATTCCTTCCCTTTCTATACTGTGAAGTTGTCTCTGTAGTATTGGAGATAATTCTTCTCTAAAAGCTTGATAGAATTCTGCAGTGAAGCCATTTGGGCCCAGGCTTTTTTTGGTTGGCAGTTTTTTTTTTTTAAATAACTTTTTCAATCTCTTCCTTTGTTATGGGTTTATTAAGTTGTTCTGTTTCACCCTGTGATAACTTTGGTTGGTGATATGAGTCAAGGAAGTTGTCCATTTCCTCTAGGTCTTCAAATTTGTTAGAATACAGTCTTTCTTAGTATTCAGCTATGATATGTTTGATTTCTATTGCATCTGTTGTGACAACTTCCCTCTCATTTCCTGTTTGAGTTATTTATTTCCTTTCCTGTTTTTCTTTAATAAGTTTAAACAATGATTTGTCAATTTTGTTGATCTTTTCAAAAAACCAGCTTTTGGTATTTTCAATTTTTTCAGTTGTTCTTCTATTCTTTAATTCATTTAGTTCTGCTCTAATCTTTATGATCTGTTTTGTTCTGGTGCCTGAGGGATTCTTCTATTGTTTTCTCTCTACTTGTTCAAGCTGCAGGGTTTGTTCTTTGATTTGGTTTCTTTCTTCCTTCCAGATGTGTGCATTTATGTAGATAAACTGATCTCTGAGCACTGCTTTGGCTGTATTCCATAGGTTCTGGTAAGAAGTGTTTTTATTCTCATTAGAGTCCATAAATTTCTTCATTTCATCCTTGATTTCTTCTATAACCCGTGGATTTTGAGCAAGATGCTGTTCAGTCTCCACGAGTTCTGATTTCTATCTATGTTCTTTCTGCTATTGATTTTGACTTACGTGGTTTATGATCTGAGAAGATGCTTTGCTTTAATTCAATAGTATGGATTTTGTTGAGAATTGCTTTATGTCCTAACACATGGTCTAGTCCGGAGAGCATTCCACGTACACTAGAGAAGAAAGTGTAGTTGTCCACTGACAGATAAAAAGTTCTGTATATGTTGATGAGGTTTAGTTGGTTAATTGTGTCAATAAGGTCTTCTCTGTCTTTACTGAGCTTTTTCCTAAACCATCTGTCCAATATTGAGAGTGGAGTGTTGAAGTCTGTGGTGGTGAGGATTATGTCAACGTGGCTACTACATATTTGGCTGCTGTATTAAGTGGCAGGGCGGGGTTTGTAGTGGCTCCTTGCCCCTCGGCTCTCATCTTGCGATCTTTTGCTACGGCTGCTGGTCACTCATGTGGCCAGGAGCTGCTCCTCTCTTCTTCCAGCATCTGGTTCCGGGACTTGAACTAACAGCTGTTGGACTCATCAGTCTTTACAGTCGGCACTTGAGAGTCCTGCTTCCTGACCTGCCGATCCTGGGTTCGCCAGCCTCTGCCACTCCTGCTCCCTGACCTGCCGATCCTGGGTTCACCAGCCTCTGCCGCTCCTGCTCCCTGACCTGCTGATCCTGGTTTTGCCAGCCTCTGTCACTTCGTCTTGCCACCAGCTTGGGATCCACTGACCTACACAACCGGTGATCTAGAACTCTGGTCTCTGACTTGCTGACTTTGGGTTCCTCAGCTTCCATGGCCACGTGAGGCTTGTGCCAGAGCTTCGGACATTCAGCTTCTGTGATTATGTGAGCTGTTTCCTATATCTGTGTCTATCTATCTATCTATATATATATACTATAAATCTTTCCTTGTACCTACACGTGTTACTGGTTTTGCTTTCCTAGAAAACCCAGCCTAAGATAAAGTCTCCCACTGTTATTGTGGAATGGTCTATCTCATTTTTGAGTGTAGTCAGTGTTTCTTCAACGTATTTGAGTACTCTAATATTAGGTGCACAAATATTTAATATTGCTAAGTCCTGTTTTTGTATTGAATTTTTCAGCAATAAATAGTGTCCATCCTTGTCCATGATGGTGGATTTTACATTAAAATTTATTTTATCTGTGGTTAGAATTGCCACACCTGCTCTTCTTTGTGTTTCATTAGTTTGATATACATTCTTCCATCCTTTAATTTTCAGTTCCTATCTTAAGTCTAAGGTGAGTTTCTTGTAGGTAACATATGGATGAGTCATGTCTTTTGTTCCAAGATGTCACTCAATGTCTCTTTATTGGAATGTTCAGGTCATTCACATTCAATGTGATTATTGATAGGTATGTGTTTACTACTGCCATTGTGATATGTTTATTTTTGTGTTGGTGTTTTCTCTGTTGTTCTTGTTAATCTGTTCTGGGACATTCTTTTTTATGAGTTGACTTTTCACCTTTTTCAAGGCTGGCTTTGTGGTTGTTGAGACTCCTGTATTATGTTTCTTGATTTGATATGTTGCATCTTTACTGAGCTTTACAGCTGATCCTAAGATCCCCTTTAATGAACTATGTATAAACCCATTTTCAATTACTACCTTTCTTATCAACTTTCTTTCCATCTGGGAGGACTATAATGACTGTAGTACATATCTCTTTTTAATATGATGACATCACAGTTTTCATGATATGATCACTAGATTGTTTCTTTCACTCTTATAGCTTTGATTGTGTTTGGAGCCTTCCTTAACTGAATAGGATGCTGGGTGATGTGTCCTGTATTTGCTTTTGAAATCTAAAGTTAGTGGTTTTGTTCTTCTAAGTCAAAAGATTCTTTCAGTATTTCTTGTAGCTTTGGTTTGATTTCTACAAAGTCTCTGAGTTTCTGTTTATCTATGAATGTCTTAATTTCATTTTTGTATTTGAAAGATAGTTTTGCAAGATATATAATTCTTGGTTGTAAGTTCTTCTCCTTTAAGGCTTTGAATGAGTCATGCCACTGTCTCTGTGCCAACATCATTTCTGCAGAGAAATCCGATGAAAACATACAGGGTTTCCCTCTGAATGTTAGCTTTGCTTTGAGTCTTGCTGCCTTTAAGAGTTGTTGCTTATGCTTCATTTCATTAAACTTGATTATAATATGTCTTGGAATCTTTCTTTTGAGATCTATATTGAGCAGCGTTCAGTATGTGTCTTGGATATCTATATTCTCTTCTTTCATTATTTCCAGGAAGTTTCCTGTCAACAGCTCAGCCACAATACTCTCTGTATTCTCAGGTGTCTTGCTGCAGTCAGAAACTCCAGTTCATCATAGATTGTTCCTCTTAATAGAGTCCCATGTTCTTCTTAATACTTCTACATTTTTCTTGTTTCTTTTTTTTCTGATTTCTCCTCATAGATGGTGGAGTCAGTAGCACTGTCTTCTAAGTGGGAAAGTCTCTTTTCCATTTGTTCCATTCTGTTTTCTTGGCTTTGAATTGAAGTTTCTATCTCTTTGATTTTGTTCTTGATCTGTTGGATTTCAGAGTATTGGTGTTCCATCAGATCAAACTGCTTGCTTAATTCTTCATTTTGCTCTGCTGCATTGTGTGTAAGATCTAGGACGACTCTCTATATAATCCTTTTGTATTCACCTTCTGATAGTTTCAGAAAAGCTTCTGGGAAGTTGTTTGGTGCTTTCTTTTGGGGCCTTCTGAAGACATGAGTGATTTCTTGGTTACACTTTTATCCAGAGTTTGTTGCTTTTTGGGCATCATGTGTTTCACTAGAAGCTGTGAGAGATGCTGTGAGGATTGACCCTGTTGTTTCTCTAGGCCATTTTAAGAATGAGAAGTAAAAAGTGTCTGACAGCTTCCAAAACAAGTCAGGTTTTCAGGTGTAGTGGTCCCTCTTCCCCGCTAGCAAAGTAAGCAACCCTATATCCCACCACAGATGTTATAAACTAGCTCAAAATACAGAAGGGCTACTGCTATGCTGGCCTCTGCTGTCGGGCCCCAGCTGTAGGTGACGCTGTTGCTTTTGTGCCAGAAAAGCTTTCTCCTCTGGGCAGGCGCTGTCTCCCAGCCAGGAATTAGGTCTAGCTGAGGCTTCTGTATGAGTATATCCACCTCCTAGTAGAACAATATGGTGTCCCACACAAGCTTGCCACGTGGCTGACACCAGGCTACTCTATGGTGGAGGCAGAAAGAGATGCCAAACTTGCTGAGATGCATAGAATCCACAGCCTCTGTTGCCGGGCCCCAGCTGTTAGAGACACTGTGTAAAATACTGCTTTTCTGCCAGAAAAGCACTCTGCCCTGGGGAGGCACTGTCTCCCAGCCTAGGAACTATGCCTAGCTGGGGCCTCCGTATTGGTGTCTCCACCTCCCAATGGATCAAGATGGCATCCCGCACAATCTTGCCACCGCTTCAGTACTGGCTACTATATGTTGGAGGCAGAAAGAGAGGCCAAAGGTGCCAAGATGCAGAGTCCAAAGCTGGGCTTTCAAAATATTGCAATTTCAATTGCCGGTCCCACCAGCAGTGCATCTGAGATGGTGGTATGAAGTATAAATTAACAGCCCTATGCTGCGTCCTAGTGCTCACTAGATGTCCAGAGGTTTCTGTTTAATTGTCAATTCAAGTTGTGGTTTCCATAGGGATTTGGGGAGATGTGTGTTTAGTCTGCCATCTTGACTCTACCCCCAACAATTCTTAACATAGATTTTTTACTCAGTATTATAATGTTACAACAGAGAACTGTGTGATTTAAATCTGGATTAAGGAGCCTGTGACCAAAATAAACTGCAATGCATTAATTAATTAATTTGTAAGCATTAATTCAATCTCTACATGTTATCTGTTGCAAATGGGTTGGCTCCTTCTTCTTCTGCCTACCTCTTAAGTGATAGTATTCCTTGGGTTTCCTTGATGCTCTATTTCCATAACTGCACATTCTCTCCCCATACTCTCAGTGTTTGCCCTCTTCAGTAGTTGCATGTCTTTCATCCCTCTGCTAATTCTTTAGTCCATCCATGTGAATCCACTGTATCGCCCTTTACATTGTACCATTTTTCATGAATGATGTTACATGTGATTACTGTTATGTTCCTTCCAGTCACATAACTCATATCCTGTTATTTGAGTTACTGTCTACTATAGGGAAACCGTGATGGTGTAGCTGTTATGTGATACAACTGCTAACCAAAAGTTGGGTATTTCAAATCTGCCACGAGGTACTCGGAAACTCTGTGTGGACAGTTCTACTCTGTTGTGTAGGGCTACTGTAAGCTGGAATTGGTGTGACAGCAGTGAGTTTTGGGTTTGGTATCTACTATTGAGGACATCTCCAACAGGACCCAGCAGACTACCCATATTTACAAAACTTAAAATAAGAAATAACACACGTCTCTTGAGTTCAAATACGTTTCCCACTTTTTCCTTTCAGATCACTTGTCCAAGATTCTTTGTGTTATATTTTAACAAGGCATGGTTCTGCAGCTCAGCATTCAGCTAGGGAAAGTGGTTTTGGTTTCATATTCTTGACAACACTGCAGGTTTTATGAGTGTGTCTCTTCCATTTCTCATTGTATAGTTTGCTTTAGGGAAAGCAGGAGAAGAGAAGAGACTATCTTTATAATGCTGTATTCCTCCAAGAACTTCTCCCAGTGTGGCCCTGTTTTTGGGTCAACTGATACTTGGAGGTGAAGATGAAATGTTTGTTCTGCATCACAGAGAGTCATGCAATGAGGTGGCCATTCCCAAAAGTATGGCCTATGGTTAAAATGTACAGTATTTAGATACTTTTGTTGCCAGGTTTGGGTCTTCATGGAAATTTCAATGTAACAGAAGAATAGAATTATGTTGAAAACTTCTGCCAGAGAAACAACTGTCTTCTACTCATGTTTGGCATCCTCAGTGTCACAACCACCTGGTTTGTTTTCATAGTTTTTCTCAACACATCACCATGGCTTTATCTCCCAGAGATAAGTTTACATACTGTTTAGAATTCAGTGTGAATAGTGCAGTGGTTAAGTGCTCAGCTCCTAACCCAAAAGTTAGCAGTTGGAACCCATGAGCTGCTCTTAGAGGAAAGATGCAGTAATCTGTTTCTGTAAAGATTACATCTGGAGAAATCCCATGGGCAGGTCTACCTTGTCTACTAGGGTTACTACGACTCAGAATTGATTTGGACTGCAATGAGTTTGGTTATAACTTAGTGTTCGTGCTTTTGGGAACCCTGGTTAAGTGCTATAACTGCTAACCAAGAGGTCAGTGGTATGGAGGAATGTTATGACTTAATTCCCAGGCTATGAATCTCATACACAGCCACTGTCTGCTTGTTAGTTGAGAGTTATTTAATGCTGTTGTGGTGAATAGCTTTCAGTGAAGCTTCTGGACTAAGACAAACTAGGAAGAAAAGCTTGGAGGTCTACTTCCTAAAAATGGCAATGAAAACCACATGGATCATACCAGTCTGTCCTGTATCTCTGGTTAAAAGGATGGTATAAAACCAGCCAATGTTTTTTTTATTATTATTATTATTTTATTTTAATTGTGGCTCTGGTACAAGTTTACAGCTCAACTTAATTTTTCAGTCAAAAATGTATACACATTTTTTTTGTGACATTGGTTTCTATCTCCTCAATGTGACAGCGTTCACCCCCCTTTCCACCACAGTTTCCCTGTGTCTACTCATCCAGTTCCTGACCCTTTGTGCTTTTGGACAGAAGCTGCCCATTTGGTTAAGTATATTTCACTGAATCAAGAAACATATTCCTCATATGGAATATTTTTGATTTCATACACTTATCTAATGTATCTAATCTTTGTCTGGAAACCCTTGTGGTATAGTGGCTAAGTGCTATGTTTGCTAACCCAGAGGTCAGCAGTTCAAATCTGCCAGGTATTCCTTGGAAACTCTATGGAGCAGTTCTACTCTAGCCTATATGGTTGCTATGAGTCAGAATCAACTTGATTTGGTTTTTTTTTTTTGTTTGTTTGTTTCAGAAATGGTTTCAGTTCTGGATTAGCAGAGAATCTGGGGCCCCTTGTTTGGGAGCTTCCTGAAGCCTCTGTCAGGCAGTATTTCCTTCTGTTGTGGTTGGTGTCTCCATGAGCCTAGTATTACTTCAAGCCGCTAACAACAATAACACTGCAGTTTCCAAGAGGGCTAAGGTGCTGCTCAGAGGAATGTCAGGGGAACTGACCCAGCCCACATGCAAAGTGCACTCTTTCTGTCTTGTCTGGTTCCTGTGGCCACAGCCTACAAAGCAGTGGCATTTAATAATCATGCTTATTTATAAGGGAAAAAAAAAGGATTTTCCCTAATTCAGAAATTTCTGTATGTAAACATTTTAACTTTATGAAAACACTGAATTCTTTATCACCTCAAAGACATTTATTTCTTTTTATTTATAAAACAACTTTCCCTGTTTTTCAGAAAAGCTGTTGCCTGAGATGTGAAAAACTTGTCTGTGGTTTTTCGTTTTGTTATTACATGGTTCATGAAGCAGAGAAAAGAGAAGCTTGAAAATATAGGAATTTCTGAAGCTCCTGTCTCAAGAGAGAGAACTGAGTATGAATTTCAAAATGAAGCCTAGAAAAAATATTTCTGGGAAATTTATTTTTCACTGACTGGTGATGGTAGAATTAATAGGGAGTTCCCTTGTAAAGTGCTTCAAATTTATTCTTCATCTTCAGCATTCTGAGTATTACACTGACTTTACTCATGATACTCTTTTGCCTGTTAAAATTTTACATTTAAAGGCAAATAACTGCAAAATCCAGCATTAAAATCATTTAAGGGAGGAAGGAGGAAGAGAAAGACAGAAAAGACAGTAACAAATTGTTACAATGAAATGAGACCGCAGGAAACCATAACAGAACAAAAAATGATGTTGTTTTATAAGGTGATAAAAAGAAACAAGATCATGAATGGGAAACTCAGCAAAATGTACAAAGTGCTAGGAAAAAAGAGATGTTAGGAAAATGTAATACAAAGGAGGAAGTGCTAAAGAGCAGAATGAAAAAAGGGAAGGGTAAATTCAAAGAGCAGTATAAAATGAAAATGAGAAGATATTGAAGCAAAAATTGAAGACAAAGAAACAGAAAAAATGGTAAAAACAGTAAAATCCACTGCTGTTGAATTGATCCTGAGTTAGAGCAACCCTGCATGTCAGAGTAGAAGTGCCCCACAGAGTTTCAAAGGAGCACCTGGTGGATTTTAACAGCTGATCTTTCGGTTAGCAGAAGTAGCATTCAACCACTACACCACCAGGGTTTCCAGAAATAGTAAAGAGGATGGAACTTAAATGAGAAAAACAAAAGAACAGAGGAAGTATTTACATTTTTAACTCACTGGTGAGTTTGAATGAGATACAGATACAAATAATAAAATAGTCGTATCCTTTTTATTTGGATTTATATCAAAACTAAGCAACTCTGTGTCCCTGAAGTAATTTCACACAGGAAAAACAAAGAAAACATAAACTATTCAAATTATGCTTCTCAATGAAGAAATTAAGTTTGTGTTAATTTCTCCTGACTCTCCCAATATTTTTTTTGTGTGAATAGGTGTGTATATATGTAAATATATCTATATATCTATATCTGCATCTCTCTCTCTATATATGTACACACACACACACACACACACACGCACACAGAGAAACCCTGGTGTGTAGCAACTAAGTACTGTGTCTGCCAATCCCGAAAATCAGCAGTTTGGAAGTCCGAATCAGTCAGGCACTCCTTGGAAACACTATGGGGCAGTTCTACTCTGCTTTGTAGGATCCCTATGATTCAGAACTGGCTTGACAGCACTGAGTTTGGTTTGGTTTTATCTACATATATATATGTATGAATTCAAGGTTCTTTCCATTAGTAATACTCAGCTATGTGTTTGTGTTTGACACAAATGAATATTTAATTACAATTTTCTCAGGAAATTAATATAGAAGAGAATAGAGGAATTAATATTTTCTTCAATTATACAATCTAAAGTTTTGAATGAGGGACCTGCTTGCTTTTAAACAATTAAACGATTAATCATGTTTTCCCAACGTAGTAAAACTTCTACTGTAATTAAAATTTGGTTATCAGGCAACAGCTGTCCATGACCTGTGTGATATTAATAACCAGATGCAGAAGGAAATCATGAAAGTAAATAGCCCACAGGAGAAACAGCTTTCAGGGGAGTTCGATCTATTGTTTCACAGTAGCTGTGATCTAGAAGTTAAATATTTCACAAATGAGATTTGAGATGTTTACGGAATGACCCAAATAAAGTAATTTTCAAATATAGAAACTGCTGTGGAGATTTTAAGATTGGTTATAAGACATTTTAAAGATTTTTGGTTGTTAAGTAATTAACACTTGATAATGACTTAGGATCAATGTGATTAATGGGGCATGTTCTCGGCAAATTTGTTTTCTGTGCTTCAGGAAGAAATACTAAGTCTCAGTGGTAAAAGAAATGATTAAGGCGAGAACAATAACTGTACAAACAGTAAAAAGCAAAGCGTGTCAGAATAGCTCCAGAGCAAGCTGAATGGTGCGCAGAGCTCTTCCTGGATGTTGCTTCTGCCTAGGAAGGTGGGAGAAAAGCTTCGCCTACATTCACTGGAGAGTTCAGCTTATTTCCATAGAAGCACTTCCAAGATCTTTGATTTGTAAAATGTGCCCAGAGCTGAGCCCCTAGGAGCACTTCAAAAGAACAACATATAATTTTCCCCTTTGCCAAATTTGTTTAGTTATTACTGAATGCACACAGCAAAACCCATCCTCTAGCTACAGGCTAACTTTCAAAAAAAAAAACTTGGCATTTCTGTCTGAGTGCTGGAAATCGTAAGGAAGGTAAACATCCACATGAAAACACAAAAGCTTATCTTCCTCAGGAAAAAGTCCTTGTCAAACCAGCTGAACTGTTCTCTGGTGCTAACGCAGGAGGAGATGATGCATGTAAGAGGGTACTGTGTCTGTCTTCAGGATTGGCAAACAAACGGGATGTAAATTTGAATTTTGCCACCCAGACACCTGGGTCCTCTATGAATCAGCCAGTACCGGTTGAGATAAGGAGGTGTCATTGCCCGAATCTCTTTCCCCTGCCTACCCCGAGGACCAGCTGTCACAGCCACAGCACAGGGCTGCCTGGACCAGTGGGGGTAGCTGTCAGAGAGAGGTAGGAATTGCGAAAATGGATACAATTTCTGTTTTCCCCTTCCATCTTAGTCCTCAGATATTTTCAGGGAGTGGATTTATGTGTTAGCTCAGCATAGACCACTTGACCCAGCCCCACATTAATTTTGCCAGTTTTCTTCTGTCTGTAAATGTATCATTGAATCAACTTCTAAATGACTTCTAAAATGTTACTTGTGTAAAGAAAATTAGTAAAACAAAGCCAAGTAGTGGTTTGAGTAAATCACACCATTTACTTGTGGGCATTGGACAAATGAAGAGCTCCCAGGCCAAAGGAAGCACCTCAGAAGAGCCCAAGTAGCACAGTGGTTAGTATTCAGCTGGTAACTGGAAGTTTGGTAGTTCAAACCCATCTAGAAGTTCCCTACATCACAGACTTATCTGCTCCTGTAACGATTGTTGGTAGCTGTGTCCTTCTGAACTGATTGTGATGCGTAGCAATCCCATACAGCAGGGTAGAACCTTCCCATATAGTTTCTGAGGCTGTAATCTTTACAAGAAAAGATCACTCGTTCTTTTCTCCCACGGTGCCACTGCTGGGTTTGAACTGCTAAACTTTTGGTTAGCAGCTGAGCACTTAAACATTGCATCACCATGGCTCCTGTAAACATTGCAGCCCAGGAAAACCTATGGTGCAGAGTCCATGTGGCCTCTGTTAGTTGAAAATCAACTGGACAACACCCAACAACAAACTCTCTGCTAGCTTCATATTTCCTCAGGACTTCTTGTGGACTGGCATAATTCCCAGATCAAGGAAAACAGGTAAACCAGTGGAAGGATGTCCCTAAGCAGGGCCCTTTGCACCAAATCTGAAACAATGCCTGGTAATATGTAGCTCCTATGGAAACTTCACAACTGCAAGTTCTTTCTCAACATCTTAATTAAGAATAAAAGTTCCTGCATCATCAGTATAAATGAAGACTGAGACTAAGGGTGGGAAAATAACTGTGAAATGTCTGATTTGTTACAAAATGACTTCAGAAGAGCAAACCATAAAACCTGCAAGAATAAAAAAATTTGGTATAATGATCACCTTCAGTTTTGCTGTGTATTTGGGTTAATAAATAGGGCAAAGTGGACTAGGTTTGCAAAACTGAGTAAGAAGTCAAGACACATGGAGTGAAGGAAAACAGCATTAGCAAATAATCCTCCATCTACCTATCAGTCTGTCTTACTGTTGTGGTAGCTTGTGTGTTGCCATGACACCGGACGCTCTGTCATCTGTGTTTCAAATACCAGCAGGCTCATCCACAGTGGACAGACTTCATCAGAACTTCCAGATTAGAATAGACCGGGAAGAAAGGTCTGGCAATCTATTATAAAAAAATAGCCAATGAAAACCTATGGATCACAATATAATATTGCTCAGTATAGTGCTGGAAGATGAGTTCCCTCTATGGAAGGCAATACAAAAATTGAATTGAGCATACCACGATCATGAAGATAGTGGAGGGCTGGGTGGCATTTCCTTCTGTTGTTCAGGGCATCACTATCATTCTGTGCTGACTCAACAACAATAAAAACAGCGGGAAGGAAGCGATGCACTGTTTGCAGCAAATTCAGGACGAGCTCACCTTCTCTGACAATTGCATTCTTAAAGACCAACAAAATAAATCTTAGTGGTAGCAGGAGGTTTAGGACTATGATTTTTTTTTAACTGTTGCCTCACTCCATCAAAGCAGTGTGCTCCACTTAGCCAGTGTTTATTTTGGGTAACGTCTATTTTCATCTTTCCTCTACACCTGCTCATTAGTGGGTTTGGGGACTCATTGTCCTAAAGTTGTATGACAGTGACTCATGGTGTGAATCACTAAAAAAAAAAAAAAAAAAAAAAGAGGAAAAGTTATGAATGCTTCTACTTGTTCTCTGCTTTATCCTGGCACTTACATAAAATTCTGAGTCTGGAGAATTTCTCTGAGCACGTGTAGCAGAGCACCTCCTCTGACCTTGACTGTGCCTGCAACAGTGATATGTGTTCTTTAATTTAATCTCATAGCTTGGATGAATGGACATGTCTTGAATTAAAAGTCATCCACGTCCCATGCTACATTTTGCTTCTTTTCTAGCTGTGCCAGCTTGGGCACTAATGTTTAGCCATTTTGTCTCAGAATTATGTTCTATGAAATGTATTTCATGTTAGTACTCTGAGTGCTAGATTAGATGATGTACATCCAATGTGTAGTCCAGTCCTTAGCATACAATAAGGTGGCAAAATCTCAAAACATATTAATTTTGATGATGAATATGAAGACAGGGCTCTGCAACTGCCCCAGGTTATGGATATAAATACTGAAGCTGGGAACAGTTACACAATTTGTCCAAAGTCACATAGCTAGTAAGTAACAGAACTGGAATTTTAGCCTAAGCCTAAAGGCTATGCATGCTACTTCATAATGTTTTTATGTGTCTTCTGTACTTGATATCTTCAAGGATGTATTTGGTGATATAGACTAGCAGCATTCACAATTATTACATGCCCCACTTAAAAATGCTAGACAGCTATCAGAAACAAAGAGTTTTCCTATTATTAAATATTCAAAACATAAAAATTTCAGCAACATTGTAACAAATGACTTGAAGGAAGGCAACCGAGAATTACAACTGCCAGTCTTCCATTAGCTTCCCCTAAAGAAATTACACCGGTCTCAGCACGCTGAACAGTGAAACGTAATGCAATTGCTTCACTCTCAAGTCACAGTGAGTGAAGAGAAGCTGTAACCCTAAGTTATAAAAGTCACTACTTTATATACTCCTTTATTTTTAACAAAGTATATGAAAAAGCTTGACTTTGTATTGACACCAGATTATTTTATAGCCTGAAATTTAGAATTATTTTGAGTAACAATTTGGTACTGAACTACAGTGATCTTTGTTTGCTAGCCAACTGGAAGCCACACAGGTAGCACAAGAGCAAGTTCAAGACTCAACAAGTTTTTTTTACCATAATTGAGCAAATGAAAACAAGCAAAGGAAGTCTTCTTCAGCTGTCTTTATCACAAAAGTAATATTGGGGAAATATTAGGCCTGTATATTCTAGACACTTTGTATCATTTTAGCTATTTCCCTACTGTTTTCTTTATCATTCAAGAAAACATTGTTATGACAGTGTATGAAAGTGACATGTTTTTAATAGACATAAACTTGGATTTGTTCAAATCTATGTGAAGAATGAAGAGGTGAATTCTAGTGCTTTTAGTAATAATTAGCCTGCAGTATTTTGCTGCAGATTTTGCCTCAGCAATGTGACAAAACCCCGTGAGAGAGAACCACTGAACAATAGGAACGTATTTGCAGGTATATGTGTACAGCCTGCCAGCCAGCTGTCCATACCGGCATAAGGTGGGCACAAATGTGGAGTTCTCATTACCCTCAAAGGTGGTCCGTGGAAGATTTCATGAAAGATGTGATGTTTCACTTCAGTCGTGAAAAAAGAAGATACATGTACTAAATAGAAATTGAGAGAAGACCAGGTAAGACAGAATGTGAAAATGTTTTCTAAGTGAAAGGAACAAAGCCACTGAGAGGTAAAAGCAACATGATGCACTTGAGAATATCCAAGTGGTTCAAAATGTTGGATACTACTTTAGGGATAAAGTTAAAAAAAAAAAAAAAACAACAACAAAAACCTACTGCCTTCAGGTGGATTCTGACTCATAGACAGAGTAGAATTGCTCCATAAAGTTTCCAAGGAGTTCCTTGTGGATTCAAACTGCCAGCCTTTTGATTAGCAGACATAGCTGTTAACCACTATATTACCAGGGTTTCCACTTTACGTATAGGTAGGAAAATGTGGAGCTTAAGAATGAGTTGGGTCAACATTTTGGGAAGATTTTCTCCCTGTGTCACTTGTGTTTTTGTATTCCTTGCAATTGAAAACTTGGACAGATTTTGTTGCAAACTGTTTTTCAAGGATCTCACCAAATAGCCTTGGAAGAGATAATATTATTATCCCAAATAACAGTCTCCCTCTGGGGCAAAGGTCTAGAAGGGTAACTTGCAGCTTACCGAAAACAGATTGTTGTTGAGTGCCTTGAGTCAGTTCAGACTCATAGAGGCCTATGAACAACAGACTAGAGCACCACTTGTCCTTAAAAAAGACCGAATTTGCTTCAGGTGTAGGTTCCTCACTGTGATGCAACACACGGGACTTCCTGGTGAGGTGTGGCAAAAGGAACTGTTGTATATATGAAGGCAATATTGCTTGTTGTGCCACTGGTAACAAATCCCTTTGTTTCTGATCCAGAAGTCTCATGTCCTTTGCTCAGCATCAGTTAAACAGGAGCAGGCTAACTGTTAGCTTACATGCCTATTGAAAATGCCAGATGGCTCACAGTTCTTTACAATTACATGAACTTGGGCATATATGTCTGTTTAACAAATAAATGTTAGAGATCTAGGCAGTGCTTGAGATTTTGTGGTAGTTAAAGAGAAACAAAGGAAAAAAAATCCACTTCCATGGGTCTTACATTATAATGACATCAGATTAGCAAGATCAGAAGAGACGCTACAGTAGGGAAGATACATAGTATGTCACATATTGATTAGCACTTTGAATCAAAGATAACCGGTAGAGATTGTGAAGGTCATGGTAGAGGAATAGTGATCTGCAATTTTAACTAGTAACTCTAGAGAAGGTCACACTAACAATACTTGAATAAAGACCTTTAAAAATTGAGAAACAAGCCATTTGGTGAGACAGAAAGAGACTTTTAGTCGGAGGGAATAGCAAACACAAAGATCCCTAGGAAGGAACATACCAGCAGGCCAAGAGTGAAGACACTAGTGTGACTGAGATACAGTATGGGAAGGAGGGTCCAAATACTACATGGTATCAAACAAGGTATGAAGATATAGAGATGCTGGCTTTTCTCCTTAAGCTGGGAAGCCATTGAAAGTTTTTCAAAGAGAGTGACATAATCTAGGTTAAATTGTAAATGGATCACTTTGGTGTCAGTGTTGAAGATATTGTAGGAGAGGTAGGTTTATGACAACAATTCTAGATAGAGAGTAGAGAGAAATTAATAATTTAGAAATTAATTAGAGATGAATTTATTACCTGAGGAACCTTTATGGTAATAGAGAAGACATGATAACAGCACTTTGGGTGTTACGAATTGAGTTGTGCCCCTCAGAAAATATATGTTGATTTCCTGGTCCTTGTGCCAGTGGATGTGATCTAGTTTAGAAACACAGTTTTTGTTTTGTTATGTAATGAGGTCATCCAATATAGGGTAGATTCTAAACCCAATCACTTCTGAGTTATTAAAAAACTGGAATAGACCCAGAGACCCACAAGATAAAGATGTCATATGAAGACAGATGCAAATGGCGGATGCATTTATACAAGTCCAGGAACGCCAAAGATGCCTGGCAGCTACTAGATACTGAAATAGGTACATACCTCCACACCCTGAATTCAGACTACTAGCCTCCTGAACTCTGAGAAAATAAAATCACATTCTTTAAGGCTACCCACTTGTGGTATCTTTTGTTATTGCAACCCTAAGTAACTAAGAAAGGAAAAGGAAGAATTCTGTTTTGATTTTGCTAAACTTGAGATATCTAAACTGCATCACTGTGAGAAAATTGAGCAAGCACTCAGATACTAAAGTTTAGAAAACAGTCTGGCTAAAAATGTGATTGTTGTTCAGTGTAGCCTGTATTTAAAGCTCTGAGCCTGAAAGAGTATAAATAGAAAGAATATTTGAGAACTAAATACTAGAGCACATCAATGTTTAAAGGCCAGGTAGAAGAGGAGAATCAAGCAAAAGAGGCATAGAATAAGCAGTCAACGAGTTAAGAGGAAAATCTAAAGTGTCCAAGAAAGTGAGTACAGACAAGTTTCAAGGAGGGTGAAATTCTTGAATGTATATTCAAAATACTAGTGGTGGGTCAGAGATGAGATGCAGTTTAGTTACTGATTTAGTAACATGAATGTCATTGTTCATAACTGAACAAAGTTCATTTAATTAGAAATTCACCTGGCAGAGGCAGTAACATCTATATTGAAGGCTGTTAACACTTCTAATTAGTGAGTAACAAAGAGTCTTACATCTTACTAGATACTGAATTGTGTTACATCACCTGGAAGCCCTGGTGGTGTAGTGGCTAAAAGTGTTGTGTCCAGTAATCAAAAGGTCAGCAGTTTGAGTCCACCAAATGCTCCTTGGAAACTCTATGGGACAATTCTACTCTGTCCTATAGGTCGCTATGAGTTAGAATCAACCTGATGGCAGTGGGGTTTGGTTTGGGGTTTTTGTGTGCATTTTCTGTTCTCTAAAGCCAAAAGGCCAAAGCTCTTGCCACTGAGTTGATTCTCTAAATCCCACCCCTAACTTAATCTGACTCTGCTCTCTTCTTAACCCAATCAGTTGAATGTTGCTGAAGAAAGTGACTTGTATAAGTCACTCATCCATGCTGACACATATCACTTCTGCTTATAATCACAAATTTCAGACAGGTCCTTAATGTTTCTGTCATAATTTTCCACTTGCTCAATTATTCACATCCCCTCTCTCCTACAGATGTACTTCATATTTTACTCCCTGTTCAAACCTCCAATTTCTACTAGTCCATGTTCACTCTGAAATAATGAATTTGCTTCCTGTATAACTGAAAAAAATAGAAACAATCAGAAGGTAAATTTCACAAGCTCCTTCTGTGACATTTCCGCTTGTAGTTACATTGTGATTACATAGTCTGCATTCCTTCTTATCGGGTGGTATGAATGATTAAGTGCCCGACTACTAGAAGAAAGGTTAGGGATGCAAACTTACTCAAAGACACCTCAGGGGACAGTCATGGCAATCTGCTTCTGAAAGGTCACAGCAGTGGAAACCCTACTCTGCACACATGGGTTTGTCATGAATCAGAGTCAGCTTGTCTATAACCAACAATTGTAGATAAAATACCACAGCAAACATCAATCCTTCTATTAGTATACTAGTAACCTTGAACCAAACAATCTTCTGCTGCTATTCATAAAGTTTTCACTGGGTAATTCTTTTTGGAAGTAGATTGCTGGGTCCTTCTTCCATTCAACTGTATGGATCATAACAAATTATGGATGACATTGCCGAGAATAGAAATTCCAAAACACTTAATTGTGCTCTTAAGAGATCTGTATATGGATTAAGAGGCAGTTGTGTGGACAGCGCAATGGGACACTGCATAGGTTAAAGTCAGGAAAGGTGTACATCAGGGTTGTATCATTTATCCATACATTTTTAATCTGTATGCTGAGCAAATAATTCATGAAGCTGGACTTTATGAAAAACAAAGCAGCAGGATTGGAGGAAGACTCATTAAAAACTGGCATTTTGCAGATGAAAAAACCTTGCTTACTGGAGGTGAAGAGGATTTGATGCACTTATTGGTAAAGATCAAAGACCTCAGCCTTCAGTATGGATTGCACTTCAACATTAAGAGAGCAAAAATCCTCACAACTGGACCAGTAAGCAACATCATGATAAACGGAGAAAAAATTGAAGCTGTCAAGGACTTTATTTTACTTGGTTCCACAATCAACACCATGAAAGCAGCAGTCAAGAAATCAAAAGACACATTGCATCGGGAAAATCCGCTGCAAAGGACCTCTTTGAAGTACTGAAAGTAACGAAGTCACCTTCAAGACTAAGGTGCACCTGATCCAAGCCATGGGTATCTTCGGTTTCCTCAGATCTATGCAAAAACTGGACAATAAATAAGGAAGGAAAAGTTGATGCCTTTGAATTCTGATGTTGGTGAAGAGTGTTTAATGTAGCATGGACTGCCAAAAGAACAAACAGATAGATCCTGGAAGAAGTACAACTCCTTGGAAGCAAAGATGGCGAGACTGCATCACATATTTTGAACATGTTGTCAGCGGGGATCAGTCCCTGGTGAAGGACATCATGCTTGATGGAGAGGAGGGTCAGAGAAAATGAGAAGGACCTTCAACGGGATGGACTGGCATAGTGACTGATGTGACGGGCTTAAGCATAAAAACTATTGTGTGCACAGCACAAGACCAGGCAGTGTTTAGTTCCTTTTCACATAGAGTTACTTTGAGTCAGAACTGACTTGACAGCACCTAACAACAAAAACAACCTTGAACCTACTCAGTAGCATCATTTTTTTCCTTTCCTGTCTGTCATGTACTGAATTGTGTCATCTCCAAATATACATCAACTTGGTAAAGTCATGATTCCCAGTATTGTGTGGTTGTCCTCCGTTTTGTGATTGTAATTTTGTGTTTAAGCGGTTAGGGTGGGATTGTACCATCCTTACTGAGGTTACATCCCTGTTCCAATGTGAAAAGAGTTTCACTGGGATGTGGCCCACACCACCTTTTGTCTTTTAAGGATAAAAGTAAAGGCAAACAAGCAGAGAGTTGGTAGGACTGCATACTATCAAGAAAGCAGCGCCAGGAGCGGAGCGTGTCCTCTGGCCCCAGGGTGCTTGTTCAGAGAAGCCCCTAGCCTGGGGAAGATTGATGAGAAAACTGACAGAGACAGAAAGCCTTCCTCTGGAGCTGATGCCATAGATTTGCATTTTTGGGTGACTTTACTGCGAGGAAATGAACTGCTCCTTATGAAAGCTATCCACTTGTGGTATTTCTGTTACAGCAGCACTAGATAACAAAACCACCACCCAAGAAAAAGAAATAAAAAAAATAAGAACTTCTCTTGACCCCACGTATCCTTACAGTTACTGTCCCTTTTCTGCATACCATGTTATAGCAAAAATTCATTAAAATTGTACATAGCCTCACTATCTTTACTCCTTCAACTCACATCGTATCTTGAATTCAATCCAAGCGGGCTTTCTTCCTTAACTACCAAAATGATTTATGTGTCTATTAAATCCTATAAGTCACACGGCCCCACCCTGAACTACCTGATTGTCTATTAAGTACTGTCATCCAGTTTTCTTGCTAAAATATTAAGAAACAACAAGTAAACTAATTTCCCATAAGGGTTGAATATGCTAAGCACAGGTTAATATTTTTGGATATTGTCATGGATTGAATTCTGTCACCCCCCCAAAAAATATATGTGATGTGTATATATATTTAACATATATTTATATATTACTGTATTTATAATATGTACATTTATATATAAAACATATATTTATACATATCTATTTTTATATGTAATATATCATATGTAATTTATAATATGTATATTAATTATGTATATATAACTAACACACACACACACACAATTACCAGTATTTTGTGATTGCCCACCATTTTTTGATTTTCCAACGCTGTAAATCCTAATCTCTGCCTTTGTAATAGATAGGACTATGGTAGAAGAGGATTAGGGTGGGAATGCAATACCCTTACTGAGGGAGCTTCCCTGGAGGGTGACTTGAACCACTTTTTATCCTTTCATCCTATAAGAGTTAAAAGGAAGGGGAAGCAAGTTGAGAGTTGGAAACCTTGTACTATTAAGAAAGCAGCACTGGGAGTAAAGTGTGTCCTTCAGACCTGAGGATCTTGTGCCAAGATGTTACCTGATTGAAGACAGATGCAATGCAAGGATTTCCTCTCAGAGCCAACAAAGAGAGAAAACCTTCCCCTGGAGCAGACATCCTGAATTCAGACTTGAGCCAGTTGGACTGTGTAAGAATAAACTTTTCTTTGTTAAGCCATCCACTTGTGTTATTTCTGTTAGAGCAGTACCAGATGACTAAAACAGAATTTGGTACCAGCAGTAGGGTGCTATTCTGAAAATTATCTAAAATGTGGAAGCTGTTTGAAACTGCGAATGGACAGAAGACTCAGAAGGAACTGAGTAGAACTGTTAACACCAAGGAAGGTGCAGGCGGTGAGAAACAAGCAGCAGAGGACCAGCAGCAGCAGCAGCAGCAGCAGCAGCAGCAGAGCAGTGCAAGACAGTGCTGGAGCTGATGCACAGTGAGAGAGAGCTGAGCACCTGGGCACAGAGATTTCCTGGCAGAGTCAGGTGCCTCCAGGCACTTGAGTCAGTAAAGCTAGGCTTGCTGACTCCCAGAGCAGAGAGCTGAATACCTGTGTGCAGGAGGTTTCCAGGCAGAGTGGGGGGCCTCCTGGCACTTAGATTGTTGGAACTACAGAGCTTTGGAACACTTACCCCAGCAGGGCAGATGTGGGCCTGAGGCCTGGACCATGAGGCCTTAAGTAGAGGAGAAATTGCTTTATCTATTTATTTCCTTTGATAGACAAACATATGGGATTCTAAGGTCAAACTTGATTTACCTAAGAAACTCAGGTGACTACTTGCAAGAGAAATTCAGATCAGATCTGCTTCAGACAAAGAAATGTAGTAGCAGCATGAAAATGACAATGAATATTTGGATGTGATTTATCTTATTTGTACTATCTGTAAGTGCACCAAGTTTACAATAGGCAAATATTAACATATTAATAATATTTAATTAAAAAAATTTTTAAAAACTCACAAAATGATTGTTTAAATCTTGATAAGCCCAAAATTATGTAATATCTATTATGCATGTTTCATATAAACCTGCAACAATTTTTCTCACCATAACCTGTATAAGAAGTTCAATATTATTTTTAGAACATCTTTCTCCTTTAAAAATAGTCTTATATTTGGTACAGTTGTAAATCTTTTTTTGTTAAATATGGGTGATCATTTTAGTTGATCATATATCACGTATCTCATGAATATATCACAGTATATTTATTTAGTTGATGTGTGATCAACTAAAACAAATGTCAAAACTGGAGATGAACCACACAGTAAATGTGCATTTGGCAGATAAGCTTTTAAAGTCATCTGTTTTGTACTTTTTAAGGGAAAAAAATCTTCTGCTACACCCATTACTTTAATTGTTTCTCAAAGACCATTAGCAAAGCTTTTACATCTCATCTGCAAGTATTCCAGACTTCTGGGATATGTTGAACAGATGAGCATTAACACTCCTTCTAGGGATCTGGCCTGGAGACTTAAATTCATTTTAAATGGATGGGCACTTGAACAATAATCTTTCTTATTGAGGCTTAATTTCTTTTTAATGATGTTTGCTTTAGCATTTCCTGTTTTAATATCAGTCTCTTTGGTTGAGGACTCAGATGCTGAATGGTCCTGTCCTGTCTTCTTTTTAGCAACAGTAGAATGTATAACTTCATTTCTACTTGTTTTCTTTAGCTATTGTGTATTTTAAAATCATTTGTGTTTTCTTTTCATTAATATAAAATTGCCAATAGTCAAAAACTGGTGCTGAGACAAAGCTCTAGGAATCGTCAGCATACTACTGGTTTTCGTATCACTGACATTGTCATGTATTGTTTCGTTTTTTATTCTTGGCTTGGTCTCACTGTCTCTTCACACACGGTTCTTTGTAATCCTGTGTTCTTCAGAAAATCTTACTATTCAGGTTCGTTTATCCCTCAGACAACTCCTTTTCATGCTTTATTTGGTTCATTAACATTTATTTAACCAGACTTCTAAAAATGTCCTCCACCCATCTTTAACATTCTTATTTATGGTACTTTACTGATCTAATTTAAAAAATATATATTCTAAGTTACAGATAGGTGGGCATGCAAATTTAACTTGGATTGTGTACTTTCACTCAATCACAATAAAATATACATGCGTATCTTTAATTTTTAAATAGAAAAGATTTCAAGATAGTCCTTGACTTCACTGTTTTCCTTTTATGAAATTACAGCTTTCCCATGATGTTCTTCCCTCCCATCCTTACTGACATACTGAATTAATACAGGAAGTTCTTGAGTTTGACTGAGTACCATTCTGGCAACTCAACTGTAAATTTAGTTTTGCTATAAGTCAATATGTCTTTTTTTTCCAGTTTTCATTATTATTACCTTTTTCATCAAAATCTTTAATAATCTGATCCTTGAACATCTAGGAGCAACCATCTGAGAATGATAACTTCAGCAAATTATGCACTGCAACATGGTATGTAGCACATATTTCTAATGATAAGATATATAGAAAGAATAAAACACAGATGGTAGTAATTGCAGTTCCTTGTAACTAGAACACTGCATTACTGTAAGTTGGGTATTACCTGTATTCTGTGCCCAATACTGTGCCAATAAGGCAATAATAGGTTTAAGTGTGAAGTTTGTGTGATTTATAGATTTTCTTTAGTTATTCATCTTATTGATCTTTTCATGGTTGAAAGCAGGAATTCTCATCACCTCTATTAAAGGAGGATACTTGTCCTGCCTCATCATCTTCTGCTAAGGAGATTTCCGTTTCACTCTTCAGAGGAAGCAGAACTCCAACATATTTGGAGCTTCTTTGTGAATTCTGCGTGCTCATTTTCTTGACGGGAAGATAAGTCAGGTACCTGACTGGTGCCATGGGACACATTAAAGTGAGGATGACTGTAATTTAAAAACAAAAGCATGGATTGGTAGGGGTCTGGAAATATTTGAATCTCATCTATTGCTGTGAGAATGTGAAATGGTGCAGCCACTTTGGAAACAGTGTAGGAATTCTTCAAAATGTTGTATATAATTACCATATTGTCTAGTAATTCTACCCCTAGTTATATATTGAAGAGAAGTGAAAGCAGGGATTTGTGCAGACATGTGCACACCGATGTTTACTGCCACATATTTACAATAATCCAAAAGTGGAAACAAACCAAATATCTGTCAGCAGATAAATGGGTAAAAAAATGGTGTACACATAAATGAAATATTATTTAGCCATAAAAAGGAATGAAGTCCTGAAACATGAGGCAACATGCATTAATTTTGAAAACATTATGCTAAGGGGAAATTAGGTAGACACGAAAGGAAATATAGCGTATGGACTCATTTGTATGAAAGATCTAGAATAAGCAAATGCATTGTCTTCATCATCTATTTCTGCTATAACAGAAATGCTGCAGTGGATTTCTTTAACAAAGAGGAATTTATTTTCTCACTGTCTAGTAGGCTGTGAGTCTGAATTCAGGGCACCAGAACCCGGGGAAGGCTTCCTTTTTCTGTTGACTCTGGAGAAAGTTCCTTCTCATCAATCTTTCCCCGGTCCGGGAGCTTCTCTGTGCAGGGACCCTGGTTCCAAAAGACGCTGCTCTCTTGGTTATATGAGGTATTCATGTCTCTCTGCTCACTTCTTTCTTTTATACCTCAAAAGACATTGACTCGAAGTACAACCTAATCTTGTAAATGGAGTTCTGCCTTATTAATGAAACTACCACTAATCCTACCTCATTAACATCATAGAGATAAGATCTACAGCACACTGGAATAGCACATCAGATGACAAATTGAAAACAATCATGTAATATTGTAAAGGCCTAAACAAGTTGACACACATTTTGGAGAGATGTAATTCAACTCATAACATGTAGGAATAGAAAGCAGATTGGCGATTACGAAGGGCTGAGGAAAATTGGGAATGGAGAGATACTATTTAATGAGTACAAAAATTCCGTTTAGGGTGAAGAAAAAGTTTTGGAAATAGTGGTAATGGTTGCAACACGTTGTGAGTGCAGTTAACATCATGGAATTGTACTCATAATGTCTAAAGTGGTAATTTTTATGGAATGCATATTTTGCTTCAATTTAAAAAAAAAAGCACTGCTGATTTGTCTCCCGTCTTCTTTTGTTTATTTTCTTGACTTGAAATATGAAATAGACGTGATCTTACATGCAGCTGGCTATGAATGTGTTGAGTTTGTTCTACAAACTTAGTCTTTTCCCAAACAAGCATCAGAATCTAGCTTTTGAGCAGACTGTGGAATGTATAATACAGGCAGTTTCTTTTGGATCCAGGCTTAAGCTAGGCCATTTGTTCTTTTCTGGAAACTAGAAAAGTTGCATTATATTTATTTCTCATGTGCACTTTGTACTGTTTCCATGGTCATAAATATGTGAGATTCCTGAATTATAAAACTGATCTTTACATACCAAAAGTTGGATATACAGCAACATGCATGTACTTTTTACTCAACGTTTTTGTGCAGAATATATTCTAATTACAGGTCCAGATTCTTAATTTTAAATGCTGCCATGATTAATGTCTCTTTGAACAAGGAGGCAAAGAAATAAAACAAGAAAGAAATAATAAAAATCATCGGCTTTATTCTCCATATTTCCGAATATGTTGTATCATGGATTGAATTGTGTCTGCCCAAAATGTGTGTCAAGTTTGTTTGGCCATGATTCCCAGTATTGTGTGGTTGTCCTCAATTTTGTGATTGATTTAATATTCCTGTAAATCCTAACCTCTGTCTGTGTTTGATGGGCAAAATTAGATTATGTTAAAAAGAATTAGGATGGGATGTGACACCCTTGCTGAGATCACATCCCTGATCCAATGTAAAAAGAGTTTTCCTGGTGTGTGGCCTGCACTACCTTTTATTTTTACAAGAGATAAAAGGAAAAAAGCTGGAAGTGTGTTGGGGATCTTACACCACCAAGAAAGCAGCACCGGGAACAGCACCCTGTCTTTGGACCTGGGTTTCCAGCACTGAGAAGCTCCTAGTCCAGCAGAAGATTAGTAACAAGGATCTTCCTGCAGAGCTGAAAAAGAAAGCCTTCCCCTGGAGCTGATGCCCTGAATTTGGACTTTCAGCCTAATGCAGTGAGAAAGAATAAACTTTTGCTGTTTAAAGCCAGCCACTTGTGGTATTTCTGTTACAGCAGCACTAGGTGACTGAGTCACACTGCTTCAAACTGCCATGATAATATGGTGTGTTTATTTCCTATTCTCACTTTCTTGTTTCTACCCTAGAATTTTCTAGATTACTTAGCTTAAAGAAACACTCCAGTGAAAATTAACACACAGCCCCCTTGCATATTGTACGGCAGCTACAATTATGTTCCGTCTGGAGAAGCAGTGTGTGCAGTAAAAAGATTTGCAGCAGGACTATTTTAAACTATTATTGTTATATTGTTAATCGACTTCCTACTTTTTCTTAAATTTGAGAGTGAACTCACTTTGCCAAGTTGACAAACCTCTCCCTTGTCTCCATTTTCCCAAAAGACAGCTACGGGAGGAGAGGAGAGAGGAAGGAGGAATAGCACATTTATATTTATGTTTTTCATTCAGTACATCCTTTCTGCTTAAATAGATTTTGCCTTCCTGGTGGGTGTTTGCATTAGTTCTTAAAGTTTATCCTCCTGGGGCTGGCATTAATGATTCTCCCATAAGCCCTATTTTCCTAAAAGCAGTGGACAGAAGACTTCAGTAAGACATTAGCATGTGAATAGATCAGAAGTCCTGATATTTAGAATGCCAAGGATTTGTGATATTTATTCATTTAATTATGAATCAAAAGTGTCTGGGCTCTTATCAACACTTGAGGTTCACATGTAATCCGAAGTCTGTTCTTGGAAATAAGCTAAATAAAATAGCTACTGCATGGCTATTCAAATACTATATGTATTTACGTGACTGAAAGGCAGAACTCATAACTTTTCTCTGTAGAGGTCAAATGTATGACT
Organism: Heterohyrax brucei; assembly: GCA_028571685.1. NCBI lineage: Eukaryota > Metazoa > Chordata > Mammalia > Hyracoidea > Procaviidae > Heterohyrax > Heterohyrax brucei. Next base: position 147,930,954 of record CM053143.1, read on the forward strand.
TTACCGAGTGGTTCACCACTATGTAACCTTCTTTTCCCTGCCACATATTTATGCTCAAAACCTGTTATCCCTGAATCTACAGCCTATCATTCTGTCTATATGCCTTTTACCAGCCTATCCATTCTTTTCTCGAGCTCTTACATTTTAAGGTGGTTGTCACCAGAGTCCCTAAGTCCTGAACTGAAGATTGAGGAGACAGCATGAACCGAGATTGATTTCTTTCTGGGTACCACTACTTCTTTGCTGTCACTCCTGATGCCTATCAGGTTTTTTATGGTCATATTTTAAGGCATTTAGGTTCTTCAGTGTAGAAATATACATAAGAAACATCAATGACCTCATTTACAAAAGAAAGAGTGAGATAAATTAAGCAAGAGTTAAATGATGTGCCCCCAATGAATTCATTCATGGTTAATATTTATTGAACACACGCTGTGTGCAAGATACTCTAATGTGCACTTTGAGATAAAACCCCATGCCTGTGTGAGACAATGTGTGTAAGAAAAGATGTTTCAGACTCATTTCTTACTATCTATGCAACTTTACACATTTCACTTAACCTCAATATATCTTTGTCTCAAATCTATAACATGAAAATTATGACCCAGAGAGAGGAATTTGGAGATTCAAATGAAATAAGGCGTGTGAGAATCTTACTAGCACCTGGATTATTCTTGATTGAGGGCACAGATGCTTCATAGGCGTGTTTTGGTATAAAATGGTGACAAGTGGACAGCTGGTCTCCTCTGATTTCAAGGGGGACAGGAGAATCACCATCAGTGTTACCCCAAAGCCGATTCCTGCGAAATAAAGGTCTGGCGTACCTCCTTTCTCCAATCTTCTTACCAGTTCTGGCACCATCTGTCCCTCTGGTAGCGCTCTTTACTTCTCTGTTAATTCAATCATTTGTTGCACTGGCCATGCAGAACTCAGACAATTCTTGTGATTATGGGATTTATTTGGGAAGTAACACACGGATGATGGCCAACTCAGGATGCAGTTCTTCAGGATAGCTTCTTCTTAGCCAGCTGCAGGCAGACCTCTCTCTGGCCCTCAGCTTTTTGTCCCTTCTGCCCCTTGGCTTGGCTTCTGCCCTAGTGGGGCAAATGTTACAAAGTAATTAGCTCTACTAATAAGTGCCTGGAGGCATCTCAGTCTACTAGTAAGCCTCAGCCTGCAGCACTCAGCACTGGCTTGGTCGGGCCAGTAAGCTTTAGCTGCAACAGGTGCCCTGAGGCACCATAGTCCTCTAAGAAGCCTCTCATCCTCACCTTCTGGCCATTGTCACGTCTCTTGCTCTTAGGATGTTCTTAGTACAAGGACCCTAGATCCAAAGGAAGTGCTCTGATCTGATCTCATCTTCATGGTGGTCTTGAGACCCTCCTCTGTTTTGTGCATGGCTCTCTTTTAAGCCTAGAAGGATGACAAAACTGACAAATCCCCTCAATCCCCTCGTCAGGGTTCCATATACCTCATTTGCATGCTCCTACCAACACAGCATTTCCAGACACCTTGTTTGCATTCCCTTGGTGGGTCATAAGCAGCTTATTTGCATAGTTCCACCAAATCATTTTGTAGGAGTCTCAAGTCCATGGAAAGAAAGGCCATATGAAATTCATTCATCACTCCACAGTTGCTGTAAATGTAAAATGAATTTAAGGGAATCAAATCATTAATGGTTATGACTATGGACTCTGAATTTGCACCTTGGTTTTGACATACACTGGCTGTCTAACCGTGGCTAATTTACTTAATTTATCATTGCCTCAGCTTCTTCAACTGCAAAAACAGAGATTACATTATATTAAATATTCATATTAATACTATGTGGAATGTATCAGTTAGCCTCTGCTGTGAAACTAACCTCTCCAAATTTTGTGGCTGGTATCAGCTGTGTGATTCTTCTGCAAATCTTGCTTAGATCACGTGTGTGGCTATAGTCCTCTGGTGGTTTCACTGAAGATACACTGCCTAAGACCTCATACATGTAGCTGGCCATTAGTATAAATTGTTGGATAGATTTGTTCTTCCATGTGGTGTCTTAGTCACAAGGTAGCTGTCCTGGCTTCTTTAAAGGCAATCAAAATCAGCAAGAGAGTAAGAGCAGAAGCTGCACACTTGAACCCTAGACTCTTAACTTACAAAGTGTCACTTCTATTGAATTCTACTGCCCAAACAAATCAAGGTATGAGAAAGTTATATTACAAATAGATGTGCAGATACAGATTGCCATATTTTGCAATTCTGAACAAGAATCAAATGAAATTATATTTAGAAAGTGTTTAGAAGAAAGCTCAAGCAACAGTATTTGAAAATATTTATTAATTAAAAAAATAACATATTTTACTAAAGAATATATACCATTATACATTTATGTGAAATAAGGTTCTGTGACATATCATGTGCATGCTAAAACAAAAGATGATTTTAGAAAGTTCAAAGACTACTTCCATTTTTGACAGACATAAGAAATTGACATAGCAAATGATTGTTTATGCATGGCCTAGAAGGAAAGGTAAAAATTCAACTGGTAAACAGGTCACATGCAAACTCCTCCTTGTTGCCACCTAGAATCTCAGTTATTTTATCATGCTTGACAATATGACTGTGTAATACTTCCTTTTCACTTTTCTAAAGGTAAATTAACAAATTTAAGGGGGAAAGCAACCATGTAATTTAGTACGGTTGCTTTGACTGAGAAACTTTAGATGTCACTGCTGTCTGTTTTACACTGCAGAGTACATTGCTCTAGTCCCTATTGGCAAAATCTTTCATTTGACTTGTTTTAGTCTTCTTGCTTAAGCGTGAGACTAAAATAATAATAGCTAATTTTTACTGCTAATATTTATTGAGAATCCATCAGGCCCTGCTATAAGGGATTCATTAATCTTCATGCCAACACCGTGAGTTCAGCACTTACCCTTGTCACTCTTACATGAGAAAATTGAAGCACAGAGAGGTGACTTGACTCAGTGCCCACACTCATCAATGTCATGTGAGGTTGTCTCTGCTTTCATAAGGCTCCTTAAAAATATATGGATTCTAAGGCTCTGTGTTATCAGTTTGTATCTTCTTCTTCTTTTTATTTTTTTAAATAAGATCTCTAAACATCACCAGAATATGAAAACCTTCAACAGTTCCATATTGGTGAATCACAGAATTATGAAATTTTAGGCCATTATAGCTGGAAATCATCATAAAGTCAATCTGTTTCTTTTCTCTTGATTTTATATGAAAGGAAACTGACTAATATATCATTTATACTGTAGGCATTGGGTAAATGCCAAAAATGTTCTCTTTGCACATGTCCCTAAGTGAACTGAGAATCAGGGCATCAAAATCCTGGAATGGATTCAGTGATTCTGTTTTGTTTACCTGAACAGATCACCAAGGTCATTTTAAATTCTAATGATCTGCTATAAAGTCAATTTCTCCAGCTTGATTTTTTTCCTAATTCTAAATGTAATAAAATTTATGTAAAATTTACATGCTACTGAAAGATACAAATGCATAAATACATAAATACATGCTACATTAAAAATTACAATACGTGTAGTACCTCCATTGAGAGCTACTGGTTGCTAACACATTGGGCTAATTTTTCCTGCCCTCTGTAAGAATTTCTTCTTTGTTAAAAAACAAAATAGGACATATTAGAGCCTACTTTTATAACTAACTGACTGCTACCAGTATCTGAAGTAATTAAATATTTTGAAGGCATGATTTTAAATGACCACATATTATTTCATTTCATGGATCTAATATCACCAACATAATATTTTCATTTATTGAATAGCTTATCCAGCTTGACAGCACTTGGCTATTGACTAGCTTGCTGTAAATTTCCCATGACTCTGACTTGGATGTGAGTATTATGTTTCCCTCTATAACTTTTTGCTAATGTTGATTTCACGCTCTCTATTACATTTTGAATTCTGATGCTTCTCTGGGCAGCTTGATCAAGCCTCTTGGAGTCAGAAAAGACTGTGAAGCTTCGGAAATAAACACACATGATGAGCAAGAGTTTTTTTGTTTTTGTTTTTTTCTATGCCTAGATGGGAAATAACCATTCTACATAAACACAGCATTCAACAGAAAAGTTTTTGGATAAGATGAAGTATTATCTTCTTCTTTGAAAGTCTCATCAAGATCTCTGGACACTTAATGTGTCAGATAAAATAAAGATGGCAAAATGCACTACTGAGCCTGGCTAGACTGAATTTCAAACCAACTTCTTCTTGTACTCACTCTGTATTATACTGAGGGTTTCCAAGGGGCTATTACACTCTTTTTTTTTAATTTGATAATACCAAACCAAACCTACTATTATGGCATTGATTCTGTCTCATAGTGACCGCATAGGGTTTCTACAGCTGTAAGTCTCTACCAAAGCCGACTGCTATGTCTTGCTCCCACAGAGCTGTTGGTGGTTTCAAACCACTGATCTTTCAGTTAGCATTCGATTACTTTAACCACTGAAACACCAGGGCTCTTTTATGGGATAGTAAGTTGCTATGCAGTTGCTTCTGATTGGTAGTGACGCTATGAGACAGAGTAGAACTGCCTTATAGAGTTACCAAGGAGCAGCTGTTGGATTCAAACTGTTGATTTTTTTGGTTAGCAACCAAATTCTTAACGACTAAATACTGAAATCAATAAACCAAACCCAAAGCTATTGCTGCCCAGTGATTCTGACTCCTAGCAACCCTCTAAGACAGAGTAGAGCTGCCCCATAGGGTTTCAAAGAAGTAACTGGTAGATTTACATGTGGACTTTTGGGTTACCAGTTGTGCTCTTAACCACTGCACTACCAGGGCTCCAACCACTAAATAATTACTGTGTTTTACCTGATAACTGGTCTTAAATATTTTCTGTGTCATTATGCTATGCTTTGGAAGTTTAGTGTTGAGACATTATACTGAGTGCCACCAATTAGATAAACAACAACAACAACAAAAATCAAACCAGTTTCTGTCGAGTAAATTTCAAGTCACAGTGTTCCTACAGGACAGAGGACAACTGCCCCACAGAGTTTCCAAGGAGCACCTGGTGGATTCCAACTGCTGAACATCAGGTTAGCAGCTATAGCACTGAACCGCTATCCCACCACGATTTTCACTTCTTAAACAACATTTTCTGAATGCCCATTGCTAAGTGAGCTTCCCATTTCATATTTCAGAGCACCATGGAGTGTTGACGTTTTACTTACTCCTCTTCTAGAAAATCTTCCACCTAAATGACTTAGGAGCACATCCATGTTTGTGTGATGGAAGTTCACGTTTTCTTTCTGTCTCTTGGTTAAGGATCACTCTTGTGGCTCTTAGGGGCCACACTTAGCTCTTTGCCCTATTGGCCTTTCCATGGTCATTCTCATCACATGGTAACTTCTTCTTCAAGACTCTGATAGGAGCGTGCCTCTGTGCTCAGGGAAGGCCTAGGTTTTCTTTTGTAGAGTTCACCTATTTGAGTATAGCCAACCCAAGGGACTTCCTTGCAATTAACTCAAAGTCAATTGATTAGAAACTTATATCCAAAAAATATTTTCACCTTTGCCATATTACTTGACATACCCCACCATAATTACAGATCTCATCCCACACTCAAGGGAAGGAGATTTTTCAAGGACAATGGATTATATTAGAATTCTAACTACCTCAATACTCAACTCAACGTTTCCAGTTTCTCTACTGCGCTGTTATTCATCTTTGTCCTTGACTAAAAGTCAGGCTTAAATTTGACTTATGGTTGGTATTGATTGATGTATTTCAGTGGAATTTGGAAAAATACGTACGTGTGATTTTGAGTAGCATTTAGTTCAAATACCATTTTTATCATGTGTTACTTATTGCTGTTAGGTACCTTCAGGTCAGTTCTGACTCAATGAACCTAAGTACAACAGAAGGAAACACTGTCCAGTCACGCGCCACTCTCACCATCGTTGTTATGCTTCAGCTCATTTTTGCAGCCACTATGTCAGTCCATCCTGTTGAGGGCATTCCTCGTTTTTGTTCACTTTATACTTTACCAAACATGATGTCTTCTCCAGGGACTGTTCCCTCTTCATAATGTCCCTCAAAATTCTGTGAGACACAGTTTCATTATCCTTGCTTTTAAGGAGCATTCTATTTCTGTACTTCTTTCAAGGCAGATTTTTTTTTTTTTTGACAGTCCATGGTGTATTCAATATTCTTTGCCAACACCACATTTCAAATTTGTCAGCTTTTCTTTAGTCTACTTTATTTGTTGGCCAACTTGTGCAAGCGTATGAGGTAACGGAAAACATCATGGTTTGGGTCAACTGCACCTTAGTCCTCAAGGTGACATCTTTGCTTTTCAGCATTTTAAAGAGGTCCTTTGTAGCAGGTTTAACCAATGCAATGTATCCTTGGGTTTCTTGACTGTTGCTTCTACGGATGTTGATTGTGGATCTGGGTAAAATAAAGCCCTTGACAACTTCAGTCTTTTTCTCTATTTATCACAACGTTGCTTATTTGGCTAGCTGTGAGGATTCTTGTGTTCTTTACACTGAGGTGTAATCCATACTGAAGGCTGTGATTTTTGACTGTCATCAGTAAATGTTTCAAGTCCTCAATGCCTTACCAGTAAAACACAGGTTATTAAAGACTCTTCCTCTAATTACAATCCTCCATTCTACTTCATATGGTCCAGATTCTTGGGTTACTTGCTAAACATACGGATTGAGTAGATATGGTGAAATGATACAACCCTGACAAACACTTTTCCTGGCTTTAAATCATTCAACATGCCCTTGTTTCGTCTTAATGCTTACCTCTTGATCTATGAATAAGTTCCCCAGAAGCACAATAAAATACTTTGATATTGTCTTTCTCCTCGATGTTGTCCATATTTGTTATGATCCACACAGTTGAATACTGGCTATTGGGCAAGTTATTTAACAACCTCTATATCTCATGTTTATTCTATACTAAATGGGAATAAAACAGCCTCATAGGCACTTAGGAAGATCAAATGAGGTCAGAAATTAAGGTACCAAATGTAGAATCTGGTAGACAACAAAGTATCTAGGAACCGCAGTTATTATTAACAGTGCTATCAGCAAACCCTGGTGGCACAGTCGGTTAAGTGCTACATCTGTTAACCAAAAGGCCGATAGTTCAAATCCACCAGGCACTCCTTGGAAATGCGATGGGGCAGTTCTATTCTGACCTATGGGGCTGGTATTAGTCAGACCTGACTTGATGGCTGTGGGTTTTTGGGATTATCATTATCATGTTTTGACATTGTCTTACACTAGTGGATTACTTACTAGTCTTTGATAGCGTTGCTTACCTTATAGTATGAAATACAGAGGACAAAGACTGTATATGTCAGTTTTTTGTTTGGCTTGTATATACTTTTTGACTACATGAATTAGCAGTTTAAATCATGCTTCAAAAATTGACCGACTAAATCAGTGGTTTGCAATCTGTATTACTGTGGAGCATGCGTAACCGAAGACATTCACGAATAAGACATGTTCTCCTGGATACACCTAGAATTAGAGACCACTCTGTTGGCTGTGTACAAAAGTAGAAACTTCAACTTTTTTTCTCCCAGTTTGAATTTGCATATTACGTAGTAAATGTGTTACAATGATATTATTGGAGGAATCCCAGGGATCTGATTTAATTTAATGAAAGAAATAATAAAATACCAATGACATTGGTATCTGCAGATAGTCTTATGGAGGAGGTCCATGGAAATAGATTTTGATAAACAAAATGTTTTATTTAACAATCTCCTTTTGCTTCAAATTAATGAGGATTTACTTTATATAGAGTTTAGAGCTAAGGCTACCCTTATGCATAGTTTAGAGCTAAAGCTGCCCCAAAGCAAAATGCTGCAGCAGGGGAAAATAGTTAGTGATTTTATTCATTATATGTTTACATTCTCATACAGAGTGAGGCTGTTTGCCTTTACCACAAGTGTGAGTTAAGGGGGGTTGTTCATTTAGTCTGACTTTGGCATCCTAGAGTGAAATGTGAGATTGGTGAAATTCAGAGTTTCCTGTATTATTAGGCCAACGAGCCAAGGAGTCTATTTCCTAAACAATTAGCTTTCTTAAATGAAGTGTAAAAAGAAAGGCAATCCATGAATTCATTATTTGTTCTTCCTAGGTGCAGACACTATCTGGCATTAAGGCTCTTCGAGATGTGACATATGAGGTGTGATTCAGAAGGAAGTGACTGATTGCTACTAGTTACCAGGAAATCAATCACAGCCCTTTATAGTCACACCCTCATGCTCATTTCTCTTTATGGGTAACGTATTTTACTCTGAAAGAAGAAAACCATGGCCTCAGTGGTTTTAATTTTTTTCCTGTACTATTTGTAGCAATTTATAACTTCTGTTTAGAATTTTCCATTATGAATATCTTTTATTAACCATTGTTTGAGTGTGCTATTACACAGGCATATCCAGATGCCAAGAAAATGAAAACTGGCAATTTTTTGGATAGTTCAGTGCCATTTCAGTGACTATAAATCAGAAATTACAGCTGCAATTTTGGCTCCTGCTGCTGTTTGTACATTGCTTCAGGTGGTATACCTAGCAAAACTCTTTGCAAGTTATACATATGGCTTGAGACAAGCAAATTAACCAGAATACAGAAAATCAAAGATTTTCTCCAGTTTAAGAGTAAATTAAACATTACAGTCAAGGAAGTTTTGTAAAATTGTTCAAGGTATTACTTTGAGCCATTGTATGAAACATAGAATTTGAAGTTTTAAGGAAAAGTACTGCTATCTCTTACTACTTAGAAGTTTTTTTTGTTATTAGAAACCTTCAAATTTAATTTACTCACCGACAAAATCAGTGTAAGAATCTGTATCAGAAAAGTACTGCTGTAAAATAGTTTAAAAAAAATTTTAGCAGAGTTTCTGACACATAAAAATGTTCCAAGGACAAGTGGTAAAGTTTTTAAGATTACAGACTCTGGAATGAGGCAACCTGGCTTCAAAACCCAGGATGCCACAAACCACATACTTTGGACATGTTATCACAAGGGACCAGTCGCTGTAAAAGGACATCATGGTTGGTAGAGGATCAGTGAAACAGAGGAAGACTCTTAACAAGATGCATTGACAAAAATGACTGCAACAAAGGACATAAACATAGCAATACTTTTGAAAACAGATCAGGATGGGACAGTATTTTTTTCTGCTACATGAACTGGGACTGACTGAAAGGCACTTAACACCACCACCATTTATTTTCACTTCTTGTGATGTCTCATAGTCCTTGTCCCTTTTAAGTCTTAACCGCTGTCTAGGGTGATGATCTGAAGGAAAAAATGATGCCTTCACTTCATTTAGAATTGTTTGTTTTCTCTTATTCTTAGCCACTACAGCTATTTCTTTTTAAATGTAAATGCTCTCTAAGGGTGATGAGAAAGCACTGGAAAGTTTCTCACATACATAGTCACACATATATATGTGCAATCTATACATACATTTTTAGGGACTTGACAGATATTATTTTGTTTAATTATTTATATTTCACTCACAATTCCATGTAAGAGACAGTATTATTTCCAAAACAGAATCAAGTAAAAATTGTGGTTCAAAGATTTTAAATAACTTTTTGATCACATAACAGTACAAATATTTGAAAAACATGTGAATAAATCCTAACCAGAGCTGATAATCAGCTGATACGAAACAGGGAAGATGTACTGTTTGTTTATGACTAGAGAAAACAATGACTAGCTCCTAGGTACTCAGGCTTGGTTGACCAATGTCTGTGCTGTCGCTGTTGAATCTACTCTGACACATAGTGATCTTATGTATAATGCAAAAGACTGCCTGCTCTATGCTGCACTGTTAATAGATGGCTTTGAGTCAAATGCTGACTCGTGGAGACCCTTACACTGCTCCATAGGATTTTCTTGTCTTTAATCCTGAATCTACTAATTTATGAAAAGAAGAATTTAGAATACATATTTAATTCCTAAATTTTAACTAAAAATTTTGTCTTTTACTTCTATGATGAGCACTGATCCAATGTACTGATCCTACATGAGCATAATTAAGTGTTCTAGAATTCTTGTTCTTCCTAATATTATCAATAATTTGTTGTCATACATACGGTTGGATGCCTTTGTATGGTTGATAAAACACAGGTAAACATCTTTCTGGTATTCCCTCCTTTCAGCTAAGATCCATTTGACATCGGCAGTGATATCCCTTGTTCTACCTACTTCTTGGAATCTAGCTTGAATTTCTTGTAGTTTCCAGTCAATTTATGGCTACAGTATTTTGTGTACTATCTTCAGAGAAGTTTTGCTAGCATATGATGTTGGTAATATTGTTCGATACTTTCACATTCCATTTTGTCACCTTTCTTAGAATGGGCCTGAATATGGATATCTTCCGTAAGATGACCAGGTAGCTGTCTTCTAGGTTTCTTAACACCATCGGTTCTTGTCCATATGCTACCTCCTGAACATTAGCTTATGTTTTTTGAACAGTGATTTTGCATATACCTTCCACTTTCTTTTAGTGATTTCTGTATCATTCAACTTTTTACTCATATAATCTTTCAATATTGTAACTTAAGGACTGAATTTTCTCTTTAGATCTTTCGCCTTGAGAAATACCAAGCATGTTGCTCCATTTTTCTCTTTCACTGCTATAAATGCTCTACATTTGTTGATGAATTTAATCTTCATAACAACATTGTGAGTCTTTAACAACTCTCCAGGTCTTTTAATATTTCATTATAATACTTTACTTTCTCAATTTGTCCTTTGAGACCTTCTGTCCAACTTTTTTACTTCTTTTTTTTCTCTGCTTTAGTTATTCTACACAAAGAAGCAAGTGTTAAGAGGCTTTTCTGACGTTCATGCTGGTTTTTGCATTCTTTCTTGTCCTTTTTTTTCATACTGGTTAAAAGCAAGTATACAATCCAAGTCAATTTTGATATCGGCCTCTCTACAACTCTATCTGCTCTCACCACCTGTGACAGCACACTCCTGCTTTTCACTCTTTACAAGTATCCTCCCAATGAGTGCCTGCCCCCTGCTCTCCACCCTCTTCTCTACCCTCTAGAAAGAAAGCAGTAGGACAGCCTTCTATAAATACGTAAAACCATCAAGTACACACACCACATGCTCATTCTGTGTCCCCAAGTCCAGTCCATTTTTAATCTGAAGTGTTGACCTTAATACTGGTTTCAGGTCTGGTGGGGCAGCAAGTTTAGGGGACATGTTCCCAGAGGACTCTCCAAGTTGTGGGAACATCAGTTCTGGTTGTTTTGGTAGGGATCTCAATCTGCACAACTCTTTTTCTCATGTTACATCAGGGACTCTATGTTGTGTGCCCTATAAAGGCTATCTTCGGTGGTTCTTCTGATTTCATGCTGATGTAGTCTCCTGGTCATACAAGTCCTTCTGTCTCCACTTCATTTTTTCTTATGTCTTTGGTGTTCTTGGTCATCATCTTTTCCAGGTGGATTGGGACCAGTTGATGTTCTTCAGATGGCAGCTTGCTGGCTTTTAAGACCCCAGATGCCACTAACCAATATGGAGTGCAGAAGACTCTTAGTGAAAGACTAGTTATGTCAATTAACCCTGTTTTCCCCTGAAAACTTGGTCCTCAGGCCCCTGTTGCTGCTACTCTATCCTTTCAAATGTTAGGTAGAAACTGGAAAAACTTCTAGTTCATGGTGTAGTTCATTTATGCTGATCTGCCTTTTACTGAATTCTGTCTCATCATTCACCTAACCAAATTCCTGCTGATTATTTAATCTATGACCAACCCGCTCCCTCCCTCCTCACACTTGTGGCCTTCAAAGAGTCTTTACTTCTTTGCATAAGTTCTTTTTTAAGACCTTATGATAATGGTCTCATGCAATATTTGTCCTTTTGAAGCTGACTGATTTCACTCAGCATAATGTCTTGCAGTTGATATCAACTTATGAGATACTTCCTAAGGGCATCATTGTTCTTTGTCATTGCATAGTGTTCCATTGTGTATATATGCCATAGCTTGTTCATCCATTCGTCTATTGATGGGCACCTACGTTGATTCCATCTTTTTGCTGTTGTGGACTTCGCTGCAATAAGCATTCGTGTGCATGTATGTGTTCATGTGACAGCCCCTATATCTGTAAGATATACTCCAAACAGTGGGATTTGTGTATCACATAATATTTCTATTTCTAGATTTTTAAGAAAGCACCAAATTGCTTTCTGAAGAGGCTGTCTCACCTTACATTCCCACCAGCAGTGTAGGAAAGTTCCAGTGTCTCCACAGCCTCGCCAGGATTTGTTATTTTGTGTTTTTTGATTACTGTTAATCTCACTGGGGTGAGATGACATCTCACTGTAGTTTTGATTTGGATTTCTCTAATAGCTAATGATCATGAGCATTTCCTCACGTGTTTTTTTTGGCTTCCTGGATGTCCCCTTCAGTGAAGTGCCTGTCCACATCTTTTGCCCATTGTTTAATTGTGTTATTTGTTTTGTTCTTGATATTTTGCAGTACTTTGTAGATTATGGAAATTAGATGTTGATCTGATATGTAGTTGCCAAATATTATTTCCCATTCTGTGGACAGTCTTTTAATTCTCTTGATAAAGTCCTTGGATGAGCATAAGTGTTTGATTTTTAGTAGTTCCCATTTATCTATTTTCTTTTCTGTTATTCATGCATTTTGGTAAGATTTTGTAGTCTGCCTAACCTATGTATTACTTGGCTGGCTCGCTGGCTAACCTGTGTATTAGAACTTCCACTACTATCCCTATTTTTTCTTCCACAATTTTTATCCCTTTAATTTTGATATTCAGGTCTTTGATCCATTTTCAGTTAGTTTTTGTGTAAGCTGGGAGATATGGGTCTTGTTTCAGTTTTTTGCTGATGGATATCCAATTTTGCCAACATCTTCTGTTAAAAGAGACTGTTTTTACTCCAGTTTACAACCTTTGAGTCTTTATTGAATATCAACTATTCCTAGGAGGATAGTGATATTTCTAGATTCCCTATTCTGTTTCACTGGTCTATATATCTGTTTTTGTACTAGTGCCAGGCTATTTTGACTACTGTGGCAGTGTAGTAGGTTCTGAGGTTGGGTAGTGTGAGATTTCCCATTGTCTTCCGTTTCTACAGTAGTGTCTTACTTATCTGGGATTTCTTCCCTTTCCAAACAAAGTTGGCAATTTGTTTCTCTATCTCATTTAAAATGACACTGAAGTTTCTATTGGGATTGCATTGTATATATTGGATGCTTTAGGTAGAATAGACATTTTCACAATGTTAAGTTTTCCCATCCATAAGCAAGGTAGGTTTCTTCACTTACATAAGTCTCTTTTGGTTTCTTGCAGTAAGGTCTTGTAATTTTCTCTGTATAGGTCTCTTATATCCGTGGTTAGATTTATTTCTAGGTGTTTTATTGTAATTGGTATTGATTTAGTAATTTCTTGTTTGATGATCTCTTTGCTGGTGTGAAGGAATCCTTCTGATGTATTTAAGTTTATCTTATAGCCTGACACCTTGCTGAATTCTTCTATTAGTTCCAGTAGTTTATTTATGGAATCTTTAGAGTTCTCTGTTTATACAATGATATCATCTGAAAACAGGAATATTTTTACTTCTTCTTTACCAATGTAGATGCCCTTGATTTCTTTGTCTTGTCTAATTGCTGTGGCCAGAACCTCTAGCACAATGCTGAATAGAAGTAGTGACAATGGGCATCCTTGTCTAGTTCCTGTTCTCAATAGGAATTCTTTTAGTTTTTGTCCATTCGCATTGATGTTAGTGGTTGGTTTTGTGTAGGTGCCCCTTATTGCATGGAGGAATTTCCCTTCTGTTCTTATTTAGCTGTGAATTTTTAACATGAATCATTGTTGGACTTTGTCAAATACCTTTTCTGTATCAATTGATAGAATCAAGCTATTCTCATATTTGTGTTATGTATGTGGTTGATCACAGTTGTTTTTCTGATGATGAACCAACCCTACATCCCTGGTATGAACCAACCCTACACCCCTGGTATGAACCCTACTTGGTCATGATGAATTATTTTTTGATATGTGCTTTAATTCTATTGGCTAGGATTTTGTTGAAGATTTCTACATCTAGGTTCATGAGGGATACTGTTGTTTAATTTTTTGGGGGGGTCTTTACTTCGCTTTGATATCAGGGCTATGCTGGCTTCATTGAACGAATTTGGGAAAGGTCTACCATTCTCTATTTTTGTGGAATAGTTTCAATAGTGTTGGAAGTAACTCCTTTCCAAAAGTTTGGTAGAATGGTGAAGCCATCTGGGTCAAGACTGTTTTTGGTTGGTAGTATTTTAATCACTTTTTTAGTCTCTTATGATGGATTTATTAAGTCATTCTTCTTCTCTTTGTGATAGTTTTGGTAGGTGATGTGAATCTAGAAATTTGTCCATTTCCTCTAGGTTTTTGATTCTATTGGAGCACAGACTTTCTTAGCGTTCCATCACCATACTTTTCATTTTGGTTTTGTCTATTATGACATCAATTGTTTCCTTTCTCATTTGGGTTATTTGTTTCCTCTCTTGGTTTTTTCTATGTGAGTTTAGCCAATGGTTTATCAGTTTTGTTGATCTTTTCAAAAAATAAAAAAAACAATAAATCCAGCTTTTGATTTTGTTAATTCCTTCAATTGTTTTTCTATTCTCAACTTCATTTAGTTCCAATCTAATCTTTATTATCTGCTTTCTTCTGGTGCCTAAGGGGCTCGCTTTTGTTCTCTTTCTAATTGTTTATATTGTAGGGTGATCCAACACCCATTCATGCTAAAAGCTCTCAGCAAAGTAGGAATAGATGGCAAATTCCTCAATGCAATAAGGGCTGTTTATATAAAGCCAACTGCCTACATCATCCAGAATGGAGAGTCTGAAACAGTTTCCCTTGAGAACAGGAATTAGACAAGGATGCCCACTCTCATCTCTCCTATTCATCATTGTACTAGAAATTCTAGCTAGAGCAATTAGACAACACCAAGAAATAAATGGCATCTGCAACAGCAAAGAAGAAGTAAAAATCTCCATATTTGCAGACGATATGATTGTATATGCAGAAAATCACAAAGAATCTATAAGTAAACTATTCAAACTGATAGAAGAGTTCAGCGAAGTCTCAGGATACAAGACAAACATAAGTAAATCAGTAGGATTCCTTTATACCAACAATGAGATTATTAAGGAAGAAGTCACCAAGTCAATACCATTTACTATAGCCCCTAAGAAGGTAAAGTACCTAGGAATAAATCTAACCAGAGAAACAAGAAAGAGAACTACAAGCCCTTACTACAAGAAACTAAGAGAGACTTCCATAAGTGGAGAAACCTACCCTGCTCATGGCTAGGAAGACTTAACATTGTGAAAATGTCTATTTTACCCAAAGCAATCTAATTATATAGTGCAATCCTAATACAAGTTCCAGTGACATTTGTTAATGAGATGGAGAAACAAATTACCAACTTCGTCCGGAAAGGGAAGAAGCCCCTTATAAGTAAAGCACAACTAAAGAAGAAGAACACACTGGGAGGTCTCTCATTACCTGACCTTAGAACCTATTACACTGCCACAGTAGTGAAAACAGCCTGGTACTGGTACAAAAACAGATAGATCAATGGAACAGAAACGAGACCCTAGAGAAGACATCATCTGCCTATGAACAGATGATATTTGACAACTACCCTAAGACATTAAACTGTGGTAACAGCAATGTCTTCAGCAAATTGTGCTGGCAAAATTTGTTCTCCATCTGCAAAAAATTGAAACAAGACCCATGTCTTGCAGCTTATACAAAAACCAACTTAAACTGGATAAAAGACGTAAATATCAAATCTAAAATGATAAAGCTCATCCAAGAAAAAGTAGGAAAAACAATGGAAGGTTTAATACACAACAAGGACAGGCTACAAAGTCTGTCAAACAAACCACAATCAACAGAAAATAGATAAAAGGGAATTGTTAAGAATCAAACACTTTTGCTCATGCAAAGACTTTATTAGTAGAATTGAAAGGCCACCTACAGAATGGGAAAAAATATTTGGCAACTATATGTCAGACTGACCCCTGATCTTCATAACCTATAAAGGTACTACAAAATATAAGAGACAGATAAATCACCCGATTAAGTGATGGGCAAAGGAGATGGACAGACACTTTTCTCAAGAGGAGATCCAGGCAGCCAAAATACACCTGCAGACATGCTCGTGATCATTAGCTATTAAAGAAATTCAAATGAAAACTACAATAAGATACCATCTCACCCCAACAAGGTTGGCCATGATCCAAAAAATGTAAAACAACAAATACTGGAGAGGCTGTGGAGAAAGTGGAACTTTCCTACTCTGTTGGTGGGATTGCAAAATGGTGCAACCTCTTTGGAAAGCAATCTGGCACTCCCTTAAAAAACTGGATATAGATATACCATTTGACCTAGTAATTCCACTGCTTGGAATACATCCTACAGAATCAAGGCCATTCACATCAACTGATACATGAACACAAGTCTTTATTACAGCATAGTCCACAATAGCAAAAAGATGGAATCAATCCAGATGCCCAACAACAGAGGAATGGATAGGTAAACTATGGTGTACATACTCAGTGGAACACTATGCAATGATAAAGAACAACGATAGTTTCGGGAAACATCTCATAACCTGGTTTGACTGGAGGACATTATGTTAAGTGAAAGCAGTCAGTGACAAAGGACAAATATTGTATGAGACCCCTAGGATAAGAACTTAAAATGAGACTCATGCATAGAAGAAAGGACTCTTTGATGGCTGAAAGGGTGGGGAGGGAGGGAGGGAGAGTAGGGGGGGAGACTTTAGATAATTGTTAGAAATTTGGTTGGGTGAAATCAGGGACAGCATGCTTTAGTTAGAAGAGCAATATTAACTGGACTTCAACACAACTTGAGTACTCCTCCCATCTTAATCCAATATCGTAAGGACAGAGTAGTTGGGGCTTGGGGCCAGGGACCACGGTCTTATGCCAAACTGAGGCCAACCAGCACAACTAGCATTTTGCTAATGAGGTCTCTCTGTATACCACATTGGTGAGTGGTGTCTAGGTCTTAAAAGCTGCCAAGCTGCCATCTGAGGGTACAGCAAATGGTCCCAAATCAGCAGGAACGGATGATCACGGAGGTCCATAACGCCATGAGGGAAAGAGAACCCAGAAGACAGAGAGAAACATGTGAGTGGGGGTCTACATCGACTCATGACTGGGAGAACCAGATGGTGCCTGGCCATCGCCAGTGATAGCCATGATGAAGCTCACAAAGTGGAATCTCACTGGCAACACAAGAATAAATAAGGGTGCACCCTGAGATCTCCATTAAAAGACCACAACTGATGGTCCTGGGGCTTTGGGGTTTCCCTGGGAGCATGGCCCCTGGCCCTGATGCTGCCCCTGTCCATAAATCATAGTAAAGGTCAACTCTTCAGACAGCAATGGACTGGGTGTGGTGATGCAGAGTGACCATATTTTGTGGGCACTTTATGGTTCTGTGCATCTATAGGATATCATCCTGCTGACCTCTTCCTGGAAGAAGGGGAGTGGGTGGAGAGGAGGGGATAGGAGACTGTTAGGAGGAGAGGACATGTATGGTACAGAGAAGAAGAGTGTGCTATCACCAGGCAGGGAAAGCAGTGGGAGCTGCACATAGGCCAAGCCAAAGCCAAGTGCTGGCAACCCTAGAGACCAGAGTAGAACTGCCTTCTAGAGTATTCAAGGATATATAGGTGACCATGCAAATTTATATGGGAATGTACATTTTCATTCAATCATAATTTAAAAAAAACCTGTAGTATGAATTCTTTGGTTTTGGTCCTTTGTTCGTTCCAGATGTGGGCACTGATACAGATAAACTGACCTCTGAACATTGATTTTCCTTTATCCCATAGGTTCTGGTAGGATGTGTTTTCATTTTCATTTGGTTCCATGAATTTCTTTATTGCATCTTTGATTTCTTTTATAACCTATGAGTTTTTCAGCAAACTTTTGTTCAGTTTTGATGAGTTTGAATTTTTACCCATGTATTTTCTGCTATTGATTTCAACTTTTATGGCTTTATGGTCTGCGAAGATGCTTTGCAATAATTCAGTGGTTTGGATTTTCGTGAGACTTGCTTATGGGTTAATATGCAGTCTGTTCTGGAGAATGTTCCAAGTATGTTGGAAAAGGAGGCATACTTGCGCACTGTTGCATAAAAAGTTCTGTATATTTCTGCAAGGTTGAGTTGGTTGACAGTCTCAATAAGGTCTTCTATATTTTCACTGAGTTTTTCACTAGGTGATCTGTCCATTACTGAAAGTGGAGTGTTGAAGTCTCCTACTGTTATTGTGGAATAGTCTATCTCATTTTTCAGTGTTGTCAGCATTTGTTTGATTATTTAGATGTTCTGATACTGGGTGCCAAAATATTTAATATTGTTATATCCTTATGTATTGAACCTTTATGCAACCATCCTTGTCCATGATGGTGGATTTCCCTTTAAAATATTTTTTATCTGAGATTAGTGTTGCCACTTCTGCTCTCCTTTGCATGTTGTTAGATTGGAATATATTTTTCAATTCTTTGATTTTCAGTTTCTTTATATTTTTGAGTCTAAGGTGTGTTTCTTGTAAGAAATGTATCAATGGATCGTATTTTTTGATCCAGTTTGTTTCTGTCTTTTTACTGGAATATTCAGGGTAATTATTGATAGTTACGTGTTGCCCTTTTCGTGCCTTAATTTTTTTGTTGCTGTTGATATTTTCTTTGTTCTGCTTAATATTCTGTTCTGGGTTGTTTTTCTTTACAGGTTTTCTTTTTATCTTTTTCAATTGTTGGTTTTGTTTCAAGATTTCCATATTGTGTTTCTGGTTTTGATGTGCATTGTTAGTTTGCTTTGTGGCTGCCCATTTGTTCCCTCCTAAAGCTCTAGGTTTAAACCAGTCTTTGACTCCTTTATATCTCCTTAACTTCCTTCCCACCTGAAAAATCTATGAATACTGAAATGTATCCCTCTTTATAATGTAATACTTTTATAGTTTACGTGTTGAGGTCTCTGTTTTCTTAATTTTAATATTTTAGCTTTGTGACTTCCCTAAATAATTACGACTCTGGGTGCTGTGTGGCTGCTTTGTATCCTTGAGTATACATCTGGTGTTACTGATTTTCTAGAAGAATTCCTTCAGTTTTTCTTGTAACTTTGGTTTGGTAATTGCAAAGTCTCTAAGCTTCTGTTTGTCTGAGAATGTCTTAATTTCACAATCATATTTGAGAGACAATTTTGCAGGATATATAATTTTTGATTAGAACCCCTTTTCCTTCAAGCTTTGTGTGTATTGTCCCACTGCCTTCTTTCCAACAAGCTTTCTGCTGAAAAGTCACAGGACGTTCTACAAGGCTTCCATTTATACATTAATTTTTGTTTATACCTAGCTGCCTTTAAGAGACTCTCCTTGTTTCATTTTGTTAAGCTTGATTACAATATGGAGGTCTACTTTTTGTGGCGTTCAATAAGCATCTCAAATAGCTGTCTTCTCTTCTTTCATGATATTAAGGAAGTTTTCCGTAACAACTCTTCAACAATTCTCTTTGTATTTTCTGCTATGTCTTCCTGTTCTGGAACTCCAATTATACATAAATTGTTCCTCTTGGTAGAGTACTACAAAATTCTTAATACTTCTTCATTTTTCTTGATTCTTTTGTCACAATTCTCCTCATAAATGCTGGTGTCAGTTACTTTATCTTCAGTCACACTAATTCTGCATTTCATTTCCCAATTCTGCTTTTTTGGCTTACCATTGACTTGTCTAACTCTGTAATACATTTTATTATTGATCTGAACTTCAGATCATTGATGTTCTAGCAGTTTGTATAGCTTGTTTAATTTTTCATTTTGTTCTTCTCTACTTTGTTTGATCTCTTTCCTAAGATCAAGAAGTGCTGTTTACATGATTTTTTTATGTTCTACCTCTGATAATTTCAGAAAGCCTTCTTCATCTGGGAAGCTTTTTGTTTCTTTATTTTGGGAGTTTTCTGGAGCCATGGTGGTCTGCTTCTTTAAATGGTTTAATATTGATTATTGTCTTTATGCCATCAGAGAGCTGTTCAGCTTCTCCTGTGTTGCAACAATAGAAGCTATGGTATACCTCTGAGAAGAGAGTCAGTATGGGCTGCTAGACTTGGTTGTCAGCAACTGCTGCATTCTCTAGGTGCAGCTGTCTTAAGTACAACATCTCTGGTGAGACAGATGTTGTCCAGCCCAGCAGTGCTGCTCAGCTTGGCAGCTGGGCCCAGCTAGACCCTCAGGCATAGCAGGCCCCACTTCCTGGCTGACAAATACGGCAACGTGCTGGTGCTGACTCTCCGGACTCATTCTAGCAGGCACTATGGTATACCTCAGAGAAGGGAGGAGGGAAAGATGCCATCACACTTGGCCACCAGATACCACTGTGTTCTCTAGATGTGATTATCTTAAAAACAAAAACTGCTTTTCTACTGTAAGAGGCACTGTCTAGTAGTAGCTGGTACTACAAAGGTCTTCAGGGGTGGCAGGCCCTGGTTTCTGGCTGATAAAGATGGCAACTTACTCGTGGAGTCTCTCAGGGGTTGCATCAGTGTATGTTATGATGTGGCTCAAAGAAGGAAGGTGACCACTAGCCACCACTGCATTTTCTAGGGACAATAGTCGTAAAAACAGGTTTTCTGCTGAAAGAGGCACCATCCAGTCAAGTGCTGGTGCTCAGCATGGCAGCCAGCACCAGCTGGGCCCTGAGATGTGGCTGAATCCAACTCTCAACTGATTAAGACAGCGTCTGGCCTAAGCCACCTCTCCTGCACTGGACCAGCAGAATCTATGGCACAGCTAAGAGAAGAGAATAGGACAGGGCACTAGTGTACTCAGCCAGAAGCTGCCACTGGATTCTCTAGATGTGACTGCCTTAAGTATAGCCTGTCTGCTGCAAGACACACTGTCTACTGAGATGCTGTAGCTCCTCATGGCAGCTGGCCCCTGCCAGGCTCTCAGGGACAGCAGTGCTAGTCTCAGTTTCCCAGTTAACAAAGCTGGCATCTGTACCTGTAAGCCTTTCAGCTGCTGTGCCAGCAGAAGCAGGACTCTGTACTGCTGTCTTACCTAAGACAAAGGTAGTTTTTTCTTTCCTGTTGCCCAGTCTGATCTCACAACACTCTGCCTGATCTTGGGGATCCCAGAGTGTCCACTCTGCTCTGTTCACTTCTTTTCTAGGCCTTAGATCACAGAGGGAATTGAGGAGATGTGTGTCTAGTCTACCATCTTGGCCCTGACCCACTTTTTTTGCCTTTTTTATAATCTTTTGCTTTCTTCTTGTGTGATGTTATTGATGTTATCACACAGCTCTTCTGGTCTTTGGTCATTGATGTTCAAACAATCAAATTTATTCTTGAGATGGTTTTTAAATTTTGGCGAGATTTATTCAGGGTTATATTTTGTTTCTTGTGGTCTTGTTCTCATTTTCTTCATCTTTCAGCTTGAGCTCGTGTATGAGCAACTGATAGTCTGTTCTATAATAAGCCCCTGACTTTGTCTTGACTGATGCTACTGAGCTTCTGCATCATCCCTCCTCATAGGTATAATCAATTCAATTCCTGTTTAATCCATCTCATAAGACCTGTGCATGTATTTGTCTTTTGTGTTGATGAAAAAAATATTTCTGATGAATAAGTCATTGAACTTGAAGAATACTATCATAAAGTTCCTAGTATCATTCTTATTACCAAGGTAGTATTTTCCACCTACCAGTCTTTATTCTTTGTTTCAAACATTTACCTTCCAAATACCAACAATTATTGATGTATTTTTAATTGCATGTTTGATTATTTTCAAACTGAAGCTATATATAAAAATCTACAATTTGTTCATCTTTGACATTCATGGTTGGTGAATAAATTTGAATAACAGTCATATTAGCTAGTCTTTCTTGTAGGTGCTTGAATACAAACCTATCACTGAAAGCACTGTACTTTAGAATAGATCTTGATTTTTTTTTTTTTGACACTGATTGCACCACTGTTCCTTCTCATTTTCTCGCTTATGGCATAGGAAGTTGAACGTACAATTTCTGATGCAAAATGACCTATACTAGTCTACTTTAGCTCAGTTATGTCTAAGATACAGATCTTCAAGTGTTCCATTTCATTTTAACAACTTACACTTCATACACTCCACATTCCAATTACTAAAGTACATTTTCAGTTGTTATTCCACATTTTGAGTCATACTGTGATTCTGAAAGCCTTACTCCACTCACATCACCAAGGTTGACTTTTCTTCGAGGAGGCACCTCTTCTCCAGTGATATTTTGGAGTACTTCCAAACTGAGGGGATTATCTTCTAGCTCTATAGTATTTTCACAAAAAATACACGTCTTTTATGTTTACTCGCCAACCATATACTCCCTTGTGAGATATTTTCATAAGAATTATGGTACAATTCTTTAATTTAAATGTTGCAGTAAAAATTAACATAGCACACTTATGAAAAAAATCTTGAGGGGGGCATGGTTGGCAAACAAACACAGGGGGTACACACTATTTGCATGTGAACATGATATTTCTGCCAATGTTCTGTTATTATCTGTAATATTTTCCTTGGATAATTTTGAGAAGTAGATCACCAGGCCCGTCTTCCTAGTCTGCCTTAGTCTGGAAGTTCCACTGAGACTGGCAGACCTTGAATGACCCTATTGGTATTTGACAGACAGGTGACATCTTTTCCAGCATCACAGCAACACAGAAGGCACCACAGCATGAGAAACTGAGAGAAAAATGGTGGTGTCTGCTATTACACACCTAAATATAGAAAACTTTGGTTATTAAATTAGATACTGTGAAGCAGCATTTTGGATATTATTGCTGCAAACAGACACAAAATCTTAGTGCTGTGATTATTTAGGTCATTTGTGCATCAGCTAGAGGTGAGCTAATTTAGCTTGTTGTCCATTAGTGATCATCTTTCTCAAACACAATTCGTATACCTGTCTTCCTCCTGGGACTGGTAAGACCAGTCACAGCAAGTTTTTCTCTTGAGGACAGCAGTACGATAGGGTACACAGTCAAACAATTTTTAACTCTGTTTTTGTGTTACAAAGTAAGTCACATGGTCAGGTCAAAATTCAGAATCAATAAATAGGAAAAATGTGGAAAAGAGTCACTAAATTTGAACAATATTTTAATTAGTGATAAGAAATACAAAAGAAGTCAAGGAAATACAATGGTCTGATCATTTTAATTGTGTTGGAATTAATAATTGCAAATGTAAGGAAAACAAAACATTAACAAATTAAGAAAACAGAAAGATAATCAGAATAATATCTTATTTGGGTACAGTATTAGAATGGAAAAGTATTAGTGATAACAAACAATAAGATCTTAAGAAGGTAGTCAAATGAAAGGGGAGATTAAAATTTTTCCAAATCTCAAAATTCATAGAAAAATATGTTATATCATCCTATTTATATAGATATTTCAAATTTCCCATAAACTGTCGGCAACTATAACTTTTGTAGGAATTCACAGAGGATCATGGAAGAGTGTTCATTTTGGAGTAAAGCAAATACAAGCTTAATCTCACCTCTTCTGCTTTTTATTGTCCATCACTGAATGGAGTACTTAAGCCTTCAGTGCTTTATTTTCCCATCTTAAATAAGAGGACAATAGTTCATAGTTCATAAGAAGAGTTGTTATGTTATATTCTTTTAAATTCTGTATTGAATGACTAAGTAGATGTCTTCTTTTTTAAATTACAACTTTTGTATATCTGGATATTGTCATTATTGTGTACGTGTGTGTGACTGCATATGCACAAAATGAAAAGAGAGAAAATGAATGAATTAATAATTTCAAGTGTGTTTTATTTACTGAAACTACACAATGCTGAAGTCTTTCCTTCTGTGTCTTGTGTACATCTGATACATTCTCAATTTTCAAAGAATTATATCCCATGTATTACTTGTATATTGGTGTGTAATAGGTTACCTCAAAATTTTGTGACATAAAACAATAAACAGATGTTCTCTCACATAGATCCTATGATTTAGAAATTTGGGAATGGCTTGCCTAGACAGTTTTGGCTTGAGATCTATGTTTGAAGTGAGGATATCAATCAGGACTACAGTCCAGGCTTAACTGAGGATACACTATCTGCTTCAAGGGTGGCTCACTAACATGGCTACTAGCAGAAGGTCTTGTTCCCTTGTCACATGGAGTTCTCCATAAGGTGATTCTGGTATATTCATACCATTCAAGCTGGCTTTTCCCAGAGTGAGTGACTAAAGAAAAAAAGACTGCCATGCTCTTTATAACCAAGTCTTAGAAGTAACACCCTGCCACTTCTATTCCATTTGAATCACAAGTGAATTATAATCCGTCACCTTAATGGTAGAGAAATCCAGCTCTACCTTTTGAGGAGTGTCAAAGAATTTGTGAGCATTGAAACACCATCACAGATAGTTACAATCAAAATTTTTAAAAAGTTATACAATTTACCTGAAATATTATCATATTTTAAATGTTGCTTCTTATGATGTTAGAAATAATGTGTCTTTCTTGACACATTTACTAATAATGTAAGTCTACTGAGAAAATGAATCACTGATCTGTCAGTTTGTCATATTGTGGTGGCTTGTGTATTGCTGTAATGCTGGAAACTATACCGTCAGTATCGCAAACACCAGCGTGATCATCCATGGTTGACAGGTTCTGCAAAGCGTGTGGACTAAGACAGAGTAGGAAGGAAGGCATGGAGGCCTTGTGAAAATTAGCCAGCGAAAACCTTATGAAACACAAGACAACACTGTCACACGCTCTTGCTTTGAACATACAAGGAGAGATCAATGAGTGGAGGAAGACACCATGTTTTGTGAAACACTGTCAGTGAAAGCCAGGGCTATTCTAGGTGAGATGGATTGGCACCACTGCTTCCAGGATGGAACAAACGTCCCAGCGATTGTGAGGATGATGTAGGGCAAGGCAAGGTTTAGTAGTGGAACGTACTTAAGGTCTCCGTGTGTGGGAGTCAACTCCACATCTACCGCTTTTTTGCTGGGTATAAATGATTGTTTTTGTTGTTGTTAGATGACCTCAGGTCAGTTCTAACTCATGGTAACTTATGTACAACAGATGGAAATGCTGACTGGTCCTGTGCCATCTTCATAAATGTTTCTATGTTTGGTCCTTTCTTGCAGCCACTGTGTCAGTCCACCTGGTTGAGGGTCTTTCTGTTTTTTGCTGATCCTCTACTTTAGCAAGCATAATACCCTTCTCCAAGGACTAGTCTCTTCTGATGACATGTCCAAAGTATATGACACTAAGTCTTGCCCTTCTGACTTTTAAGGAACATTTTGGCTGCACTCCTGCTCTGGTGCCATAGTGGTTAAGTGCTACATCTGCTAATCAGAAGGTTGGCAGCTCACATCCTCCAGGTGCTGCTTGGGAACTATGGGACAAGTTATACTCTGATCTATGAGCCGGAATCAACTTGATGGCAGCGGGGTTTTGGTTCTTCCAACGCAGGTTTGCTCATTATTCTGACAGTCCATGGATTGGTCAATATTCTTTCTTAATACCGTAACTCAGTGGAGTAAATTCTTCCTCAGTCTTCTTTATTTGTTGTGCAGCTTTTGCATATGTATGAGGTGACTGAAAATACCAAGCTTGAGTCAGACCCTCTTAGTCCTCAGTGTGACATTTTTACTTTTTAACTCTTGAAAGACATCAGGTGCAGCAGATTTGCCCCATGCAATATGTTGTTTCTCTTCTTGACTGCTGCTTCTTAGATTGAGGATCCAAGTAAAATAAATCCTTGATGACTTCAGTCTTGTTTCCGTTTATCATGATGTTGCTTATTGGTCAACTTGTGAGGATTTTTCTTTTCTTTATGTTGAGGATTAATACATGATAAAGGCTGTAGTCTTTAATCTTCATCGGTAAGCACTTCACGGCTTCTTCACATTCAGCAAGTAAAGTAGTGTCCTTTCAATAATGCAGGTTGTTAATAAGTCTTCCTCCAATCCTGATGCCCTGTTCTTCTTAATACATTCCAGCTACTTGGATTACTTGATCAGTAAAATATTTAAAAATATGGTGAGAGATTACAACCTTAACACACATACTGTCGAACTTTAAATCACATAGTATTCCTTTGTTCTATTTCAATGACTAATTCTTGGTCTATATATAAGTTCCACATGAGGACAATTAAGTGTTCTGGAATTCTCATCCTTTGCAATGTTATGCACAATCTTTTATGACCCACACATAGAAATGTGTTTGCATAGTCAATAATATACAGATAAATATCTTTCTGGTATTCTGTT
Source organism: Heterohyrax brucei (assembly GCA_028571685.1). Lineage (NCBI taxonomy): Eukaryota > Metazoa > Chordata > Mammalia > Hyracoidea > Procaviidae > Heterohyrax > Heterohyrax brucei. The sequence continues at coordinate 147,957,304 of CM053143.1, forward strand.
TTCAAGCAAGATCAATCTGACATTAGTAATGATATACTAAGTTCCATGTTCTCTTCTGAATCGAGGTTGAATTTCTGACAGTTCACAGTTGACATAGTTTTGCAAAGACTTTTGAACTATTTTCAGCAAAATTTTTCTTGCATGGAATATTATAGAAATTGTTCCACAATAGCTGCAATCTTCCAGTTAGCAGTTTTCCAAATTTCTTGATATAGACAGTGAGTGCTACCAGCAGTGCATCCATTTGTTGAAACATCTCAGTTGGTTTTGCATCAATTCCTAGATCCTTTTTTATGCCAATACTTTCAGTGAAGCTTAGACTTCTTCTGGCAGTGCCATTGGCTCTTGACCGTATACTGCCCCCACCAATTCTTTTCTGGCAAAGTGACTGTAGTTCTGTCATATTCTTTTGATGCTTTTTACATTGCTCTGAATTTTGCCTACAGAACCCTTCAATATTACAACATAAGGCTTACATTTTGTTATCTTTTTTTTTTTTTTTTTTTTTTTTTTTAGCTTGAGAAACGCTGAGCATATTTTTCCCTTTTGGTTTCCTAACTCCATGTCTTTGAACATTTTATTATAATATTTTATCTTCTCTAGCCACCCTTAGAAATCTAGGCAACTCTTTTACTTCATCATTTTTTCCATTCTCTAGCTACTCTTGATTCAAAAGCAAGTTACAGCGTCTCTTCTGATGTCTGTTTTGACTTTTTGTTTCCTCTCTTTAATGACCCTTTACTTTCTACATGTGTGATGTTGTTGATGTCATTCCATAACTCCTGTGGTCCTTGGGCATTAGTTGTCAATAAATGTGTCACATCTATTATTTAGATTTTTCTCGTATTCAGTTTGGATACATTGAAGGTTGTGCTTTGTTGTAGACTTCTTTTAGTTTTCTTCTGCTGCAACTTGAAGTTGCATATGAGAAACTGATGATCTGTTCCACAGGTCTGCTGGCCTTGTTCTAAGTAATGATACAGAGCTTCTCTATTGTCTGTTTTCACAGATGTAGTTGATTTGATTCCTGTGTTTTCCATCTGACCAGGTCCATGTGTATAGTTGCCACTTGTAATGTTGAAAAGCTTATTCACAGTGAATAAGTCACTGGTCTTGAAACAATCTATTATGTGATATCCAGTATTGGTTCTATCACCAAGGCCACGTATGTCAACTACTGATCATTCTTTCTGTTTCTTACTTTTACGTTTTAATCACTAGTAATTACCAATGCGTCTTGGATAATGCATTGGTAATTGTCAGCTGAGGTGTATACACTGGCTAATTTCCTTCTACAAAGTTAAAGGCTTCCCTTCCAATTCTCTGTAGGTTTCCTTAGTTACTCATTTCGGTGATTAATAAGAAGTTCTATCAAATAAAGATGCTGAGGTGAAAACACTTTTAATTTTTCCCCAAGTGATGTGCTACTTGTGTCAACACAGATGGAAAAGAAAAAATAAAAAATTACAGGTTGATTCTGGATTTTATATTCTTTTCAGATATTAACTGTTTACCTGCCTGAGTAGCAAAGTGACCAAAAGGCCTGTTGGCCTTGCAAGCTTCTTCCTCTCTCTCATAAGGCCTCTTAATCTTCACTGGCTGCCATCCTCATCTTCTTCCAGATGCTCTCCTTTGCTAGATGTTTTCCTTAACCCAGTCAGTCTTGGTTTAACCTCGGGCCACTCTCCAAAACTGGTTTAGCTGCAAAGGGACTGGTATCATGCAAGGAAAAGGAAGGAATCACAGGCAAAAAAATTCAAAGCTTAGCTAATAGTTACATTTTTAAATCTCATAATTAATTATGAACTTCATAGAGCCATAATCAATAAAAACCTAATTCTCTCTATAAAATATTATTTGGTAATACAGTCAAGATCGACACAATTATTTAAAGTGGTTAGACACTAACTTTTTCCATGTGGCTAAATAGACTGCAATAAATCTTGAAAATGAAATCCATGTACCCAATTGGCAATTTATTTTTATGCATTTTAATGGTATTTCTGGAATTTAAAGTGATGTTAAAATAAGTACATTGATTTTATTCAGAAAGAGAACCTAATTAAGTGTGATAATTTCTCTTGGAATAATTTATAGCAGCAGTTAATCTATACCTAAAAAAGAAAATCTGAGAAAAATCAATTTTTTGTTGAGCCTTCTCTTTATCTGAGGAATCATATTTCCTTCCTCCTTGCACAGTCTGTTTTGCAGCTTGGTTTCTTTGTGACAAGTAAATGTTTCTCAAAAAGTTTTCTGAACTATCACTTCACTCTCTTCAAGTTATGCGAGCTGAGCTGTGAAACGAATACCTATTTTCCTCAGCTTCTCTTCTAATCAACGTACACCCTCTACTTCCATAGCCTGGAAAGAGAGTCAGCACTCTTCTTATTACCTGCTACAATTTCTAACCAACATTCTCATGCCATCTTTTAATGAGTGGTCTCTGAGTCTCTCTTCTCAAGTTTATGCTATAACTAAATTAAAATAAATGAAATTAATGCATCGTCTTTTCCTCAAAATTGTCATTTCCTCAACTTCCTGAACTCAATAGCATCCGTCTCTCTTCTGTTTCAGCTTCCCAAACAATAAATCAGTTGTCTCAAACTTTATTATACATTAGGTTTGCATGGACAATTTCATAAAAATGATTTCAGTGGGTTTAGGCTAGGACTCAGCTATTTGATTTTTTAAATAACTAATGATGAGCTTTTATGTGTATGCTACTTTTGTAAGCCATTCTATGTCAAAGAACTCATGCTCTGAATCCTGTCTCCTCCATGAACCTCTACTTTCCTGTTATTCTTACTTTGTCCTTCTATAAGTTCCCTTTTTCAAGGTCACCATGACTCCAAGCCTTCTGTCGTCTCTGTTTACTCCAATCCATATGTCCTCTCCCTCTCGTGTCTTTTGGGTTTTACTCATTCTTTGTTGGCCGGTTACTTAGACTCTATGGACAACCATTTAAAGATGAACTTAATGCCACCTTAGAAACCTTTGATCAATTGAACTTTTTTTTCTTTAATCAAGACAAGGCGCACATGTGAGTAATTATTTTGTCTTTAAATGTAAATAACACTTTTATGATTATGATACATATATTCACAATAGAAATTTAGAAAATGTAGACTACCATAACAAACAGAACTTTAAGTCTTTCATAATTTCAATGATAGTTTATCTAAGCATTTTTTTCACTTGGGATGAAATAAATTTTAGAATTATACAGACTACTTATGCTCAGTTTTGATAACAAGAATGACTTCCTTAAAATGTGAATATACATTTACTCAGCAGTTTCATAAAAAAAAAAAAAAGGGGGGGCCATCGAGTTGAGTCTGACTCATGGCGACCCTAGAGACAACTTCATACCTAAGAATTTATACTGCCAGTCATTTGTGGCTAAACTCATATACATTTGAGATTGGATTCACTAAACAACAGTGTCATGTGGCCTTATCTGGGACCCTGAAATTACAAAAGGTTCTTTCCATACATCTTTTCTGAATCAGATTTACTGTCTAACAACTTGCAAACTCTTTGCTCTCCTCCAACTTGCAGTCTCAAACACAGTTTTCATTATTCTGTCTTTCACTTTACTGTGAAAATCAAGTCAATCTAATATTCACTATGCCAACTTTTTTCAAATTTCTTAAGCTTCTGTCAGTCTCTTTGGAAATTTGTTTTCCTTATTTTGGAGCTCTGGTAGCACAGTGGTTAAGAACTTGGCTGCTGACAAAAAAGTCAACAGTTTGAATCTACCAGCTGCTCCTTGGAAATGCTTTGTGCAGTTTAACTCTGTCCTTAGGATTGTTATAAAACACTACAGTGTTTTTTAAAAAATCCTAGTATTGACATTTCTGGAAACTTGAACTGTCAGCTATGCATCTGTTCTTGTTTTCATCATTAATCTCTCCCTTTCCATTGATGTTTTTCCTTCTGTCTACCAGTATCCACATCTGTCATTCTAAACATATAGTGACATGTTTATGAAGTTGCATGAGTATGAACTTTAGGACTCAAAACTCATACACTTTAATCTTTGTTCAATGTATTTCTGGATGTGTGATCATGAATGGATATTGAGATTTCTGAAGTAGTGTCTTCATCTTTATATTTGGGATGGCAGGAATTACTTCCTATGGTTGTTGTGAAATAAAGAATGATAAATTTTCAACATAGTGTCTCTTAGTTCCTAACTTGTTTCAAATCTATCTACTTCTCTGAGAGACTGAAGAGTAGTTTATCTTCCTCTAAGGCAAAAAGAAATGGTAAGCATATACATTCACTGTGATGGCTTAAACATCAACTTTTAATTCTTGAAACACTTTCAAGTGCCTTTAACTTCTGTAAATATACTCAAAACTTCTACTAGAAAGAAAATGAATGCTGTTGCAATTATCTAATCTAAAGACTTTTTTTGCAATATCTCTTTCTAAACATCTTTGAATTACTTGCTCTAATCTTTTGTTTTATTGAGATTCTTGCCTCTCTTTGCTTCTTTATGACTCTAAAAAGAATTCATTGTACAGTCTTTTATCATTTCTTTGCCATTGCTTAAATGTTGTATTTTGGAGATCTTAGTGACCTCAATGCTTTCTTCATTCTATAATATTTCCTTGTTACTGTTAACTAATGTATTTGGACTTTCTATCTATGGTAGACTTCCAAGTCTAATTCTCACCCCTAGTCATTTTCATCATACTTCAAGTTGATGTTTCCAAATAACCACCAAATCCTAGTATTGACATTTCTGGAAACTTGAACTGTCAGCCATGCATCTATTCTTGTTTTCATCATCAATCTCTCTCTTCTCATTGATGTTTTTCCTTCTGTCTACCAGTATTTACATCTGCTGTTGAGTCAGGTCTGACTCATAGAGACCCTAGAGGTCAGAATAGAGCTGCCAAGAGAATCTACATTTCACTGTTTCACAGGCTAACTAATAAAGCCATCCAAATTGGAATTTGTCACTTCTATAATCCAGGGAGTAGCCCTGGTGGCACGCTAGTTGAATTCAGCTAATAACTGAAAATTCAGCACTTCAAATCCACAAGCTGCTCTGCAGGAAAAAAGATATGACAATCTGCTCCTGTGAAGATTTATAGCCCTGGAAAACTCTGTGGAATTTACATAGCAATTGCAGAGAGGAATAAATCCTAAATTGGTATCTAAAACAATAAAGCTTTAAAAAACATTAACAAGAGTGTGATTTTATGTGCTAAATTAACTATACTGGCTTGTTGTTTAGTCAAACACTAGTCTAGATGTTGCAGTGAAGTATATAAATGTGATTAGTCTTTAAATCAGCTGACCATAAATAAAGCAAATTGCCGTCCATAACGTGGGTAGGCCTCATCCAGTCAGTTGAAGAATTTAAATAGATAATCTGAGCTTTCCAAAGGCAGGATTCTGCCTCTAGCTTTTGAACAGACATCCTTCTAGAATTTCCTTCTCTCCTCTACAGAATGACCTGCCTACTAATTCAGGATGAAGATTGCTGGGATTTCCAGCTTGATGCCCAAATTATGAATTTAGAGCTTGTCAGCTCCGATGCTCATGTTAGTTAATTTCTCAAAATCAAGTTCTCTTTCATTAGCTAGACAGGCATTACTATCTCTATAAATCCTACTGGTTTTGTTTCTCTAGAGAGCCTCAAGTAAGACAGAGCATATCTTCATAAACTCAGTATAAGAACATAATAAACTTGAGTACAAGAAATATTAATGTTTAAAGAAAATGTGTATTAAGTTTGACAGCCTTTAAATTTAAAGACTTTGGTTCACAAAAGGCTCTGCAAAGTAAAGTGAAAAGACAAGCCATAGAAAGAGAAATGTCTGTAAACACAAGTAACTAATACAGGGCTGCTATGCAGCCCCTAGTGACTTCCCTCAAGTCTCCTTTCTATTAGTAGAACTTGCTAAAGTGGGACACAGTATAAAAATGAACAAGACCCTTAAATAGGATTTGTGTAAGTGAGAATATTCAAGTGGCCAATAAACATAAGGAAAGTTTCCAATTTCATTCAAAGCAAGGAAAGGCAGATTACAGCTGCAGAGCACTGCTGCCACATGCAAAATAAAATGGCAACAACTGAGACTGATGGGAAAAAAATCAGCTAATGAGAAGGTGAAACATCTGTCATAGGCCAGTTTATAGGTTTCGTAGTTTGCTAGCTTTGTATCCATTTATCCCTTCTAGTGCCCCACTCACCTAGCTTGTGACTTACAGGTCCAATTTTTATCATACAGCCTTTCATTCGTCTTTTTGGGCCTGCTCACATTAGTTTTGTAAAAGGAGCCCATTATTATCCTGTAACACAGTTTCAAAAATGCAGGCACCTTGCTGCTCCCAGCCATACTCCATATGGGTTCTCAAAACGTAAATGTCTCCCTCATCCTGTGTTACAACCTTCTACCCTGACCAATAAGACATCAGTACTCACTAAGCAGAGATCCCAACCCTGCTTGCCATGCGTAAGCTCTATCCTGCAGTTCTAGCTTGTCTTGTCCTCAGGTGTGGTCCTGCACACAGGTGTGCTGTAGTCCCCACCCTGAGACCTGTAAATGCTAAAGTCTCTTTGCTTTCTCCCTTTCTTGCTTGAGTACGACTTTGTCATAGTGCACCCTACAGGCCACTCAAAACACCCAGAGACTCCTTTGGATCAAACTCATCTCAGCACTGAAATCTTGCTGTACCTTTAGTGGGGGGTGCAAAAGAGCACAACCACTGAAGAAAAGAGTGCGGAGTTTCAGGTAAATGTGACAATATGCCTGTACAGCAAATCCACCTACTGCAGCAGAGTCACTGAGATGCCAGCACATGTGTACAGGAGACATAGGCAACAATTTAATGCAGTATTATTTGCAGTAGTTAAAAAATGATGTAAACCCAAAATTGTTTGTAGAAAATTGTGGATAATTATAATATGTTCATAAAATGAAACCTCTTCAGTAAGAATATATAAGCTATACCTATCTGCTAACACAGATAAATTCTACGCACGCACAATATCGAACTAAAAGACTCGGCAGAAAATAATAAATACAAAATGAAACTATTTTCTTTAGGAATTCATGTTCAGGAAGTCAAAGTCAAAGCAGGACGTTGGTTTCCTCTGTGGCACTGGAGGTGTCTGTGCTCGAGCAGGTGCATCTGGGAGCTTCTTGGGTTGTGGAAAGTATTTGTTGACCTCAAGGGTGGTTACAAAATATTTGCATTTTAAGTAATTCTTTCAGACATCTACTTGTGTTTTCTGGACTTTTTCTATTCTGTGTTATATTTCAAAAGAACATAGAAGCAACAAATAACAAATACATATTTATTGGAAAAATTTATATTGCTTGTTGCACAAAGAAACAAGTGGTAACTATCTTGTGATTACTTTCTTCAGAACCACATACCAACTCTGCAGATAGTTCATTGTTATGAACTTGAAGAGCTTTAACTATGTAAGCAGACAATGAAACACACATGTGTATGTGCACTTGTTCCACCTACATGAGATTATATATACAAAAAAAAAGCAAACTCACTACTGTCAAGTAGATTCTGACTCCCAGCAACCCTAGAGAACAGAGTAGAACTGCCATAGAGAGTTTCAAAGAAGCACCTGCTCTGCACTGCTGCCGTTTTGATTAGAGTCACAGTACTTAACCACTACATCACCACTCTAGAACTTACACCACTACTCTAGAACTTACAAGACATATACCTATGCTATTGTTTTACTCTAAGTGTTCCAAAGCCTAGAATATTCTTTCACTGGGTATCTTTGGTCAATCTTCCTCACTTCTTTAACTTTCAAATCTCACCCTCTTGATTAAACTCATCTTTTTAGTTTTAATATCTTATTGTGCTTTAGGGGGAAGTTTACAATCCAAGTCTATTTGTCATAGCAGACCTTGCACACACACTGCTATGTAACTCTAGCTCATCTCTCCGCCCTGTGACAGCACACTCTGCCTTTCTAACCTGTATTTCCTGTGTCCATTAAACCAGCTCCTGTCCCCCTCTGCCATCTTATCTTGCCTCAAGACTGGAGCTGCTCAGTTAGCCTCATTTATATACTTAAAACAAGAAGCACACTCTTCACAAATATCATTTGATGTCTTCTAGTCCAGGCCATTCTTTGTCTGAAGAGATGGCTTCGGGAGTGGTTTCAGCTCTGGGCTAACAGAGAGCCCAGGGGCCATGTTTTCCAGGGCCCCTCCAATCTGTTGGATTATCAAGTCTGGTCTTAATAGATATCTGCTTCTGAATACCCGTTTCTCTTCTTCTATGTCAAGGACTCTATTTTGTGTTTTCTGTCAGGACTGTCCTTAATGGTGGCCAGGTACCATCTCATTCTTCTGGTCTAATGTTCACGTAGTCTCCGGATAATATGGCTCTTTCTCTCTCTTTGGCTCATATTTTTCCTGTGTCTTTGATATCTTTCATTCTCCTCTGTCCTGAGTGGGTTGGAACCAATGGAAGCTGCTTAGATGGTCACGTACTAGCTTCTAAGGAGAGGGTAGGGAGGAGAGGAGAGGTCTTCATCAAGAGGATACTAGAAGTACAGAGTGAAAAGGAGGAATGTTCTGTCACTGGAGAGCAGGTGGAGCTGCAGATACATGGGCATGCAGTATTGACTTGGATTGTATACTTCCACTTAATTACAGTTAGAAGAGAAAAAAAAAGAAGATGACCACAGACACTATTTAACCAAAGTGGGAAGCGGAACATTTTCTCAAAAAAAACTTTGTTATGCCAGTTGACCTTGATGTCTCCTGAAACTATAGTCTCTACACCCCTGCCCTTGTTACTCTGTCCTTCAAAATGTTTGGTTATACTAAGAAACTTCTTAGCTTTTGATTTAGTCCAGCTGTGCTGATCTGCCCTCTACTATATGCCCACTCCCTTCACCCAACCCAATTCCTGCCTATTATCTAATCAGTGACTGCATCTCTCCCTTTCTCCTCACTCTTGTAACCATCAAAGACTGTTTTCTTTTGAATTTAAACATTTTTTGAGTCCTTATAATAGTGGTCTTATACAATACGTCATTTATTCTTTTGCAACTAATTACACTCAGCCTAATATTTTCCAGATTCCTCCATGGGATGTTTCCCAAGATCACTGTTATGCTTTATCATTGATTGCATAGTATTCCACTGTTTGCATATATCATAACTGGTTTATCCATTCATGTGTTGATGGACACCTAGATTTAGTCCATCCTTTTTGCTATTGTGGACAGTGCTGCAACAAACACTGATGTGCATGTGTCTATCCAACAGCCCTTATTTCTCTAGGATGTAATGCAAGAAGTAGGAGTGCTAGATTGTATGTTACTTCTTTTACTAGCTTTTTAATAAAGTGCCAAATGAATTTCCAAAGTGGTCGTACCAATTTACATTCCCACCAGTAGCATAGAAGTATTCAAGTCTCTCCACAATGTCTCCAACATTTATTATTTTTTTGGATTAATGCCAGCCTTGTTGAGGAGAGATGGTATCTCACTGTAATTTTAATTCTGATTTCTCCATCTACTAGAAATCATTTCCTCATATATCTACTAGCTGCCTGAATGTCTTTGGTTAAGTGCCTGCTTGTATCCTTTGTCCGTTTTTTAAATTGAGTTAATTGTCTTTTTGTTGTTGAGGTTTTGCAGTATCTTGTAGATTATGGAGATTATACACTTATTGCACTTATTATAGTCAAGTTTTTTCCCAGTCTGCAGGTGGTCTTTTCATTCTTTTGGTGAAGAATTTGGATGAGCATAAGTATTTAATTTTTGGTTGTTCTCAGATATATCGTTTCTCTACAGGTGTATGTGTATACTAGTTAGATTTGTAGTGTATTTATACTATATTTTAGAGCTGCCAGCGTTGTCCCTATGATCTTTATTGTTCTAAATTTTATATTTAGGCCTTTGATCTATTTTGAATTACCTTTTTGTGCATGGTGTGAAATATGGATCTTGTTTCATTCTTTTTTTTTTTTTTGCAGATGGATATCCAGCTATGCCAACGCTATTTGTTAAAGAGACTATCTTTGCCCTAGTTTGTGGATTTGGAGACTTTGTCAAATATTAGCTGATTATAGCTGGATGATGTTATATTTGGATCCTTAATTCTTTTCCATTGGTTATAAATCTGTTTTTGTACCAGTCCCAGGCTGTTCTGATTACGATGCTGTGTAATAGGTTCTAAAGTCAGGTAGTTAGAAGTCTACCAGTTTGTTGTTCTTCAGTAATGTTTTACTTATCTGAGGCTTCTTCCATTTCCATATGAAGTTGGTGATTTTTTTTTCCAACTCATTAAAAAATTCTACTGGAATTTGTACTGGGTTTGTAGATTGTATCTGTAGATTGCTTTGAGTAGAAGAGAATTTTTTTACAGTGTTTAGTCTTCCTATCCATGAGCAAGTTATGTTTCTCCAGTTACGTGGGTCTCTCTTAGTTTCATGAAGCAGAATGTTGTAGTTTTCTTTGTCTACATCTCTATGGTTCTGGTTAGATTTATTCCTAAGTATGTTATCTTCTTGGGGTCTATTGTAGGTAGTATTGATTTGGTGATTTCCTCTTTGATGTTCTCTTTGTCAGTATAAAGGAATCAAACTGATTTTTATATGTCTATCTTATATTCTGATACTCTGCTAAACTCCTCTAATGTAGTAGTGTTTTTGTGGATTCTTTTGATACTGAAGAGACAAAGAACATGAGAAGCTCAGCTGCTTCAGCCTCAAAAGGTTGGACTATGACCTCTGGGTTTCTAAGGATGGAGCTATGTCCCTTGGAGTTGCCACTCAGATGGACTAAGAAAATGTTATACCTAAAGCTGAAGGAGCAGAGTTGCTGTCTCAGTGCACCTGCACGGTGGAGCAGTAGCACAGGGCCAAGGGGCCTCCACTCAGAAACCAGAGAATGACCAATACCTAGAGCCTAGTGGGTAGGGCTGTGGTATATAATTGTCTCAGAGAATAGAAGATTATTTTGAAAGCCTTGAGGGCTAATGTAATGTGTTCTGTTAATTTTCTTGGTGACTATTATGCCTTTCCCTGAAATTTCTCCCATTGGTAGTGAAAATGTGTAACTTGTGCCTTATCTGTTCTGCCGTTGAATTTTGGAAGCAGTTAACTTGTCTGGATTTCAGCGGTGAAAAGGTATTTCTAGTTTGGGAATTTGAACTCAACACTTTCGATACTATATAAATATTTTGCATGTTGCTAGGATGTGATTTTTGGTGTGATACAGGGTACAATGTCATGGATTGAATAGTGCCCCCACAAAACTGTGTGTAGCACTTTGGATAGGCCATGATTCCTAGTATTGTGTGATGTTCCTTTACGGTGTAAACCCTGCCTCTATGATATTAATGAAGGAGGATGGGTGACAGTTGTATTGGTGAGGAAGGGCTCAATTTGTGAGATTGTATTGTGCCTTTGAGCCACTTCTTGGGATATAAAGGGAGAGAAGGTAAGAACAGAATTTCAGACCTTATAACACCAAGAAGAAGTGCCGGGAGCTGAACCTGCGGTCCTGGCACATCAGAAGCTCACAGTAGAGAGAAAGATTGGCTACAAAAACCTTCCTCCAGAAACAACAGAGAAAGCCTTCCCCTAGAGCTGACACTCTGAATTTGGAGTTTTAGTCTACTGATTTGAAGCAAAATAAAATTTCTCTTTTAAAATCTTCCACTTGTGGTGTTTCTGTTATAGCAGCAATAGATGATTAACACACTCTATTTTCAGTGTTTTGCCTTTGATTTGTTTTTGTGATTCTCCTATTTGGGTTAATATCCAATTGCTTTGTTCTTTGTTCTAGTCTTAGGTTGTTACACAGTGTTACTGATTTTCTAGCCAATGGACTCCCTTTAGTATTTTTTGTAGTTTTGGTTTGGTTTTTGCAAATAAACCAAATTTCTGTTTATCTGGAAGTGTCTTCATTTTACCATCATATTTGAGAGACAATTTCGCTGGATATATAATTCTTGGCTGGCAACTATTTTTCTTCAAGGTTGCTATGCTTATGCCCCTTGTTGGAGCCACTGTGTCAATCCATCGTGTGGAAGGTCTTCTTCTTTTTTGCTGACTCTCCACTCTACCAAGCATGATATCTTTCTCTAGAGATTTATCCCTCCTGACCGTAAGTCCAAGTATGTGAGATGCAGTCTCACTATCTTTCTTTCCAGGGAGCACTCTTGCTGTATTTTATTCCTAGCCACTTTAAAAATTGTCTCTTTATGTTTAGCTTTGGCAAATTTAATTATGATATGTCTTGGTGTCTTTCTTTTTGGTTCTATCTTGTGTGGAGGTTGATATCTTAGATAGACATCCTGCTCATTTATGGTATCAGGGAAGCTTTCTATCAACAAATCTTCAACAGTTGTCTCGGTATTTTATGTTTTCTCTCCCTGTTCTGGAAACCCTGGTGACATAGTGATTAAGTTCTACATCTGCTAACCAAAAGGTTGGCAGTTTGAATCTACCAGACACTCCTTGGAAATGCTGTATAGCAGTTCTACTTTGTCCTATAGGCTCACTGTGGGTCGGATTCAACTCAACAGCACTGGGTTTGGTTTTTGGTCTTGGTTCCCCTGTTCCTGTACTCTAAGAACTTGGAGATTTTTCCTCTTGAAAGAGTCTCACATAATTTTTAGTGTTTCTTGATTTTTTAAAGTCTTTTAATTGATTTTTCCTCAGATATGTTGGTGTCATGTGTTCTACCTTCAGCCTTACTAATTCAGCATTTCATTGCCTCATTTCTGCTCCTTTGACTTTCTATTGAGTTGCCCAATTCATAATTTTATTATTAGCCTTCTGGATTTCTAATTCTTGCCAACGTGTGCTTTTTCTGCAGTCTTTTCAATTTGTCATTATGGTCTATTGTGTTTTTCTTCATTTCTTTCCTGATCTCTCAAACAGTTCTAAACATTAATCTTTAGTATTCCACCTCTGATAAGTCTGAGAACTTCTCTAGATTTGGAAAATGTTTTGATACTTTGTTTTGGGGACTTTCTAAAACCATTGCATTCTGCCTTTTGAAGTGAGTCAGTGTGGACTGTTGTCTCCAGGCCATCAGTAAGTTGTTGGATTTATTTATTCTGTGTTTGTTTACTGTATTCTGGCTTCTTGTTTTGTTTGGTTTCAAAATGTCCAAATAGGCTGGCCATGTGTGCTTGTTTGGTTATTGGTGCCTTTGATGTTTTAATGTTCCTTTACTAGGAGGCTAGAGCTGTGAGCCTAGGAGTCTGTTTACTTTTCTTGTATATATTCAACTCAGGTCTATGCGTAATCATGATACTTTCCTAGACAGGCAGAACAATTGGTGTAGAGATAGGTTCCTGGCTTCAGGAGCTGAGAGAAACAGGGAGCTAACAGATGTCCTTCAGTGTCTCTGAGTAGGGCATATCCCCTTATGTCTGATTCTAGGTGACAGCACTGTTTCTGCCCTGAATTTCCAACTTGGGTAAGTCAGCAGGTCCCCTGCCCCCAGCTTATTAGATTGTTCCTTCTTTGAGTTTAGGAGAATGGCTCAGAGTATGCTAAAGGAGTCTTTCTTCCAGTTCAGTTACTGGTGTCAGACTCTGGAGTTGGGCACAGAGAAGAGAAGGGAAGGCAAGGCACCAAGCAAAGGGAGAGAGGTTTATCTTGAAGGAAAGATTTAGATCTGTGTATGATAAGTAGATACCAGTCACTTAGATTTTGAAGGCCAAGTGCACTTTTCACTGATTCTGGAGGCTCAAGTGTACTTTCTGCGGTTCTTTGCTGCTGGAGAGGAAAACTTTCAAATGCCAATGTTCCACTCACCTCACTAGGCGCGGCCAATTCTTGGTAGGTCAGATCTGGTCAGTCCTAGGTACTTCTGGACCTACTCTCCCTTCTCTGATGCTCAATGTGATTTCTCAGTTTTCCCTTCAATGCTCAGGGCTATTAATACATTAGATGTAATCAATTCATTTGTCCTTTTGAGTATTCATTGTAAGTGGGATGATGGAAAATATCTGACTATCCCTCCATCTTGGCCCCACCTTGATTAAGCCTGCCTTCACTATTGTATTTAGTACAGTAAACTCCCTTCCACTACCATCTAGAACGCTGATTCTATCTACTGGCTTGGAATTCTTTCTACTTCAATCTCTTCTTTTTTTCCTTACCTTCTAATATACTCTGTAACATAATCATTTATTATATTAATTACGCATTATTTAAATTATCTTACTATTACAGAAGGACTGAGATCTTTGGGGTGTTCACTGATGGATCTCAAACATAATAGTAGATATTCGATAAGATTTAGTTAATGAATGGATATACATACTTTTTAAAGAAAAAATAAATCACATTATATAATGCCAATGTTCTACAACTTCCTTTTTTCATTTTTATTATAGACATCTTTCTGACTCATGGCGATCCTAGGGTCAGAAGGGTCACCATGAGTCAGATCCGACTCAGTGGCACTTGGCTGGCTGGCTATTACAGATATCTTTGTTTTGGGCACATATTGATCTAACATTTTCAGATTTCTCAAGAGAATTATATGCACAGATGCGAAGTGATATGTTTAATTCCCCACCTGGGAAGATTTGGTTTATCTCCTACATTATTCTAAGGACTACTATAATTAATATCCTAATATCCATACATTTTCATATTTAAATTTGTACCCTCTAAAAATGAAACTGGTAACTCAAAAATATATATATTTTGTATTTTAATACAACTGTCAAGCTACTTTCCAATAAACTTATATTACTTTATACATCTATTAATTTTATAAATATTTGTTACACTAAAAGAAGAATTTGCTTCTTAGTCTGCCTCCAGAGAAGGATCTGACATATATTATTTAGTCTTCAGAATATTATCTATTTCTTGGTAATGATTTTATAATGTTAAGAGAAAACAGTGTTATATCGTGGAAACAGCATGAGTTTTATTTTCCAACACAAATAAGTTTGAATTCTCAATTCCTAACTTGATAGCTATGGATCCATGGAACAAGTTTCTCTAACTCAATGAGTCATCATTCTGTGATACATGAAATGAGGACACTAAAATCTCATTTTCATATCAAAGATATTTCCAGACTTACCAAAGGTATGCATACTTATAAATGAGAAAATTTAAAGCATATTATCTATATATTTGTTGGAAATCATTTTGCAACAAGGAAAACCAAATTCTGGAAGACATCAATACTCTGAAGAAGAGAATTGAGCTAGAAAAATTGCTGAGCAATGGAGTAGTCCTCTTATTATAATAGTAGAAAAAGAAAAACTCAAGGTTTTAAAATTCTACTGTATTTTAGATCCTTTGTGTTCTTCCTCAGCCTTTCATTTCTCCCACATGTTGTACTCCTAACAAACTTCTTTTAAAAAGTGATTCCTTCCATTTGTTAAATTACTCTTTATTTCAAAATTCAAGTAAAAGATTTCTAGTTTCACAATGAGGATGTCTGTTCCCCTAAGCTTCTCTGCCTGGCTAAGGTAAAGTTACTGCAGCATCTTCCATGTGTCCAATGGAAGGAAGCCAGAGGGAGCTGACTATCTGCAGAACTGGCTTGGGATTTCAGTGCACAGCATAAATGGTGATCAGGAAGGTCAGTTATGAAATTGCTGTTATGACCTCTGTGGATTAAATAATAATAAAGGATAAAATGTATTACTTTTTTACAAATTTTCTTGTGCTCATTATTTAAGAAGTACTTCTGTAAACCATTATAACAGAATTATGGATAACAATATGAAAACTGGAAATTCCAGAAGACTTAATTGCGTGCATGAGAAACCCGTACATGGGCCAAAAGACAGTTGTTGAAACAGGAGAAAGTGAAGAACGTTGTATATCAGGGTTGTATCATTTCACCATAACTTTTCAATCTGTATGCTGAGAAAATAATCCAAAAAACTGGACTATAAGGAGAGGAGGGGAAAGGAGGCTGTTGGGAGGATGAGACATGTATGGAGCAGAAAGGAATAGTGTGCAGTCACCGGACAGGGAGAGCAGTGGAAGCTGCATAGAGATGGGCATGTAAATTTATACGGGAATGTACATTTTCACTCAGTCATATTAAATTAAAAAAAAAAGAAGGGGTTATTAAGCTTCAAGGAAGACTCTGTAACAACCTGAGGTATGCATGTGGCATAACCTTGCTTGCTGAAACTGAACTTGAAACACTTACTGATGAAGATCAAAGACCACAACCTTCAGTATGGGTTACATCTCAAGAAAAGAAAACAGAAATCTTCACAAATAAAACAATAAGCAATGTTGTGATAAATGGAGAAAAGACTGAAGTTACTAAAGATTTCACTTGACTTGAAATCTCAGTCAACATCTGAAAGAAGCAGTAGTCAAGAAACCAAATGACTATTGCATTGGGAAAATTTAAAAGATTTTTTTAAAGTGTGAAAAAGCAAAGACATCACTTAGGAGAATAAAGGGCGCCAGACCCAACCATGGTATCTTCAGTCACCTCACATGAACCAAGAATACGGAGACTTCATTTCACGTGCTTTGGATATTATCAGAAGGGACTAGTTTCTGGATAAGGATGTCTTCCTGGGTGAATCAGTAGAGAGTTCAGTGAAAAAGAGTAAGGTTCCTGATGCAATGATTAACACAGTGGCTGCAACAATGGGCTCAAGCCTAAGAATTGTGAGGATGGCACAGGATAGTGCCACGGCTCATTCTATTGTACAGAGGGTCAATGTGAGTCAGAAGTGACTTAACAGTACCTAACAATACCGGCATGTAAAAATTGGACAGTGAATAAGGAAGACTGAAGGAGAATTGATACCTTTATATTGTGGATATACCATAGACTTCCAAAAGAAGGAACAAATCTATAGTGGAGAAAGGATAACTAGAATGCTCCTTAGAAGCAAAGAAGACAAGATTATGCCTCATATGCACTGCACATGTTATCAGGGGGAATCAGTCCCTGGAAAAGGAAGTCATGCTTGGTAAACAGAGAATCAGTGAAAAAAGGAAGACTTTCAAAGAGATCGACTGGCACAGTGATTGACTCCACAGTGGAGTCGACCATAACAATGACGGGAGTGGTACAGGACCAGGCAGTGTTTCCTTCTGTTGTACGCAGAGTTGCTGCAAGCTGGAACTGACTAGACAGTGCCCGACAACAATGACAACTGCTCTTGGAGATAGATATCACTGTACCCAATTTACATTGGGGGAGCTGATATCTAGGATATTTCAGTAGCATATCCGAGGTCATGCAGTCAGCTCTGAGATATATAGAAAGCATTATATGTAGACGCAGGTGATTTGGGCTCATGGGAAGTGCCCGAAGGCTTTGAGGATATTTAAAATGTATAATCTTTATGATGCCTTACAGAATGCATGTTATCCAGGTAAATCTTTTCATCAACAAGAACAGCAACCCTGAATAATTGCCAACTGTACAGGTTATCTCTATGCTTCATATCCTCTATGCATGCAGGGATAAGCCACTCTTATGGAACTTATACTCCTCACTTTACACAGGGTCTGAAGTAAAATATCTTTCAAAGAGAGAGTTTTCCAATCCCAGAGTAAAGAAATGAGTTGAACAGGGATATCAGATCACTTCTGGCTTCTCCAGAATCTTTTCTCTGTAGCACATTGTTGAGGATGGTCATTTATACAGAACGTGGCTATTCTGGTTTATGTAACTGTCTCCTCTATTGGCTGTATGGTGGCAGTGGTGGCGTACTTTATCAGCCCTAATGTTATGCAAGTAGCTTATCTTAAATATTAAAAGTCTGTATTTTCAAATTCATGATCTCTGCAGATCTTTAAAACAAATCTGTGAGATAATATAATTTTTTATTTTTTTTTAAAAATAAAACTTATTACCAGGTAATAAGTAAGAACCACAGTTCTAGGCCCATACAATCTAAATTCTTTCCACCATTCCAAACTTTCTTAAAATTTAGGTAGACCCACAATTAAAAGAGTATACAAAACAATCATCATCAAACCAAATACAAGTGACACTTGCATTAACTATAGTAGGGAAGAATGTATAATTCCATCTCCCTACCCTTCTCTATTATGATGAGATTAACTCTAAGAAAAAACTTTAACATTCATTTGATCAATAGATACTTTAAATCACTTTGTTTTGCATAAACTGTGCAAAGGGGGATAAAAAAGGACAAGTCACATGTCATTGCCTAATGAAGACAAATCAAACTAATTCCCTAATCACATGGGATAAGCCCTGATTGTGCAGTGGCTCAAAGTTCAGCTACTATCTGGAAAGGCTAGTCATTCAATCCCACCTGCCATGGAATGGGATAAAGATGTAGCAGCCTATTTACATCAAGATTACCCATTGCCGTCAAGGCAGTTCTGACTCATAGTGACTTTATAGGACAGAGCAAGACTGTTTCATACATTTTCCAGGGAGCAGCTAGTAAATTCTAACTGCCAAACTTTTAGTTAGAAGTCAGGTTCTTAATGACTGTGTCACTAGGGCTCCTTAAAGATTATAGCTTTGGAAACCCTGCAGGACATTTCTACTGTTCCTGCTAAGGTTGCTATCCATTGGAACTGGTTTGATTGCAACAAGTTTTGGTTTAATCACAGTTGGACTACTGAAGACTTATTCATTGAAGAAGGAATACCTGATTTTCTGGAGTAGAAAATACTGGTCAAATATTTATTTGAGACTACTATCATCTAGATAGTTTTATTCATTCAAAGATCTCTGGGGAAGAAGTAGTATATGGGAAGCATCCACTTAACTGGATTTTTAGAATGAATAGAAGCCAATGAACTCCAATGTATCCTGCATTTCATCTTTGGAAGAAGACTACTATCAGTGCATGCATTAGAAATATTTATTGATTTATGTTTAATGGTTTTGTGTTTGTTCCTTTAAGGTTTTATGTTGTGAATACATGACACATCACATAGATTTCCAATTCTCAAACATTACCGGGCTTGCTGAAAACTCTCCTATTTTCTACTCTTTATCTAAAGTGTATCAGATAAATTGTTTCCCCTATTTCTAAGCAGAGGATTCACATTCAAAATTCAGTGAAATTTTATTATTGAGCCTTTATCATGTACCAGACAATGCTCTGTCTCCTGGGATATAGGCATAGATAAAACTTTAAAACATCCCAACACTCATGAAATGTGCATTTTTGTAATAAAAGAAAATTACATGTCAGAAAACAGGAAAAAGAACAGAAACATAACTACACCAATGGGAAAACTGAAAGGGTGTTTATTAATATTCATTCAGAAAATTAGCATTAACTGAGAATTCGACTTGAAATCAGATGAGACGGTCCCATGTTCACATTGCATATTTTCTCCTCCAGATAGAATGTCTCTGGGAGCCTTTGAATCGAAACTATTTACACAGCAGCATTTCTTTTTTCCTTTCTTAACTAGTGAATTGATTTAGAACATTCCTGTTATTTCCATCATTGATTGGCTAGAAACCGTCTCTTTGATTTCTAAAACACAAGAGAATAATTGTATAATATAATAGCATTTTGGTATATAAAACTCTTGTGAACACAGGTTTCTGGGAACTTTGATTCAACCATGACATTCACTAATTCAAATAAAAACAATAACAACAACAACAACAATTCTAAGCAGATAAATAACAATAACCACCAGTTTTTCAGATTCTACAAATGCATGTTGTCTATTCTTAGGATTCTAACCTACCTGAAGTACCAGAAACTGCAGAATGTATTCTGGAAGCTTTGATGCTGATCAACTTAATAACCCAAATTATTTGTTGTTTTTGAAGAATGAATCACCCTTCATTTGCTTTAATAAGTTTTCCTGTTACTAGCTATAATGTCAAAGGTACTGATTTATTAGGCTCTTCATTTTCTTATAGGAAGAAGATAAATTCATCCTAACTTACATTACAAAAGAAGATAGGTTTCTGGGGACTCTGGAATTTCCCCGTTGCTGCTAGCTGCCATGGAGTCAGTTTCAACTCCTAGTAACTGCACATACAGCAGAATGAAACACCACTTGGTCCTGTGCCATCCCCGTGATCAATTGTGAATTAGACTTTTGTGATCCACAGGGTTTCCACTGGCTGATTTTCAGAAGTAGATCTTCATTGTCCATCTTAACCTGAAAGTTCTGCTGAAACCTGTTCAACATCTTGGCAATACTTAAGTCTCCACTGTCGGACAAATGGAAGTATATTGGCATACTGGCCAAAATTGAACCCCAGTCTACCACATGGAAGTTTAGAATTTTACCACTGAACCAAGGATGTCCCCTCTCCCCCACCCCAACCACCTTTGCTTTAAACCAAAAAAAGTTCAAAAAATGTTTGTCTGGAAAACAAACAACTTTGGTTAGGTAATTCATAGCCTTCTTTCAGGAGAAAAGGGGTCTTTTCAACAAAATGCATGAGCAACTTCTGATGAAAAATAATGAGACTGAGTCGTATTCTCAGAAAGTGGTAATTCAGCCACCAAGAGGATGGCCATGCAAGCATCTAGTGAACTTTTATCTAGACATTTGCCTTCTTTGTCTAGTAATTCTGCCAATAATAATTTTTCTAATATTCTATCCCCACAAAAATCTCAAGAAAGAAAGAAAGAAATATTAAGTCAGAAACATTCTAACTCTCACTATGTACAAAAATTAACTCAAACTGGATCCGAGACATAAAGGTAAAAGTTAAACTTATAAAACTGTAGGAAGGAAACAGGTATGAATCTTTGTAATTTTGTGTTAAGCAATGATTTCTTAGATATAATAGCAAAAACACCAGTGACAAAAATATATAGATTGAACTACATTAAAATAAAAAATTTTTATGCTTCTAAGGACTCCATTAAGAATGTAAAAAACAAAAAACTTCCCACAAATTGGAAGAAAATATTTGCAACAACATATTTCTGAAAAAAGATTTCTTTTCAAACTATGTGACAAACTGATGCAAACTGATAAAAAGGCAAGCAGACCAATTTTCAAGTGTCTAAAGGACAGATATTTCTTTAAAGTAGATAAATAAAAAGCAGAGAAATGTGTAATAAAAGCTTGGTAAGTTATCACTTCTCTTACAGAGTACTGTGCAATGAACTTTAAGAGAAACACAATCTGTGGTTTTAGGTTTCCTAAAAGAACCTGGCAGTACAATGGTTAATCACTTAGCCATTAAATGAATAGTTGGTGATTCCAGTCCAGCAGAAGCTCCACAGGAGGAGAGACCTGGCCATCTCTACTCGTAAAGAGTAAAGCTTAGGAAACCTGATGGAGCAGTTCTGCTGTATCCTACAGAGTGGCAACGAGTCAGCTTGATGGATGACAATGGGTTTTGGAGAATGGATATAATAAAATGACTCAAACTCACTGCTGAAAATTCCATTTTGATTCATAGCCGCATTACAACATAGAGCAGAATGGTCCTGAGGGTTTTCTGAGAAGCAGCTGGTAGATTCAAATTGCTAGGCAATTTCAAGTTAGCTGATTTCAGGTAACCACTTTGCCATCAAGACGGATAGAAAGACAATCAATAACAAATATTGGAGAAGTTATGAAGAAATTGGGATCCTCACGCACACTGATGGAAATGTAAAACTGGGCAGTCACTTTGGAAACCATTTTGACAATTCCTGAAACAGTTACACATACAGTTACCTGTCACAGCTGGGTTTCCTAAGGGAGCAAACAGCTGAGAGGTGGCGATGTTCATGGTAGGTGCTGCCAAGTCAGTTCCAACTCATGGCAGTTGTTACATGTAATAGAGGAAGCATTGCCCGGTCCTACGCCATCCTTATCTTCGTTGCAGTTTGTGCCCATTGTAACCACGTATCAACCTTTCTCACTGAGCACCTTGCTCGTTCTCGTTGACTTAACCAGCTATGAGAGCCGTCTCCGGGTCGGGCCCTCCTGAAAACATGCCCAAAGTACCTGAGGCAAAGTTTCATCATTCTTGCTTCTCAAGAGCCTTCTGGTTGTACATCTTCTTGAAATAGATTTGTTAGTCCTTTTGGTGTTTTGTAGTACATTAAATATTCTTTATCAACACCATGATTTAAATACACCAGTTTTTCTTCTTCTTCCTTAGTTATTGTTCAGCTTTTACAAGATGTGAGGTGACTGAAAGTACCATGGCTTTCATCAGGTACACTTTAGTCCTCAGAGTCACATCTTGGCTTTTTAACACTTTAAAGATCTTCTGCAGCACATTTTTTCCCATGGAATATGTTACTTCACTTCTTGACTACTTGCATGAGCATTAACTGGGGAGCTAAGTACAATGAAATCCTTGACAACCTCAAACTTTTCACCATTTACCATGATGCAGTCTTTTTTTTTCTTCTTCCAGTTGTGAAGATACTTGTTTTCTATGTATTGAGGTGTAATCTGTATTCAAGGCTGTGATCTTTGATCCTCATCAATAAGAACTTCAAGTCTTCTCCACTTTCAGCAAGTGAGGGTGTATTATCTGCATATTGCATGTTATTAATGAAGCTTGGCTAATGAATCTTTCTCTGATTCTGATGCTGTATTCTTCATGTAGTCTACCTTCTTAGCTTATTTGGAAGAATATGTGTTGAGAGGATATTACCCTGATAAACATCTTTCCTGACTTTAAACCACGCGGTATTCCCTTGTTCTGTTCACACACTGCCTTTTGGTCTAAGTACAAGTTCCTCAGGAGCACAATTAAGTGTTCTGGAATTCCCATTCTTCACAATGTTATCCGTAATTTATTATGATATACACAGTCAAATGGCTTTGCTTAGTCAATAAAACACAGGTAAACATCTTTCAAGCATCCTGTGTTGCACTCAAGATCTATCTGACATGGCTAATGATGTCCCTTGTTGCAGGTCCTCTTCAGAATCCAGCTTAAATTGAAACTGACAGTTCCCGGTCCATACACTGCTGCAATAGCTTTGGAATTACCTTCAGCAAGACTTTACATCCACGAATTATTAATGAAATTGTTTTATAATTTCCACTTTCCATTGGATAATCTTTCTTTGAAATGGGAACAAATATGGATCTCTTACAGTCAGTTGTTCAAGTAGCTGTCTTCAAATGTCTTGGAATAGAATGGTGAGCATTTCCAGTGCTGCATCTACTTGTTGAAACACCTCAGTTCCTATTCTGTCGTTTACTGAATCTTTGCTTTTTGCCAATGCCATGAATGTAGCATGGACTTCTTCCTTCAGTACTGTTGGTTCTTGATCACATGCTACCTCCTGAAATGATTGAATGTCAACTAATCCTTTTTGGTACAGTGACTGTTCATTTATTCTATTCGCTTTTGATTCTTTCTGTGTCTTTCAATATGTTGCCCTTAGAACCCTTCAGTATTGCAACTAGAGGATTCAACACTTTTCTTCAGTTCTTTCAGCTCAAGAAATGCTGAGGATGTTCTTCCTTTTAGTTTTCTATCTCTAGGCCTTTTCACATTTCAGTATAATACTTCACTTTGTCATTTAGAGCTTCCTTTTAAATCTTGTTTATCTGTTTTACTTCATAATTTCTTCTATTCACTTAGCTATTCTGTGTTTAAGAGCAAATTTCAGCCCCTTCTTGTGTCCATTTTGGTCTGTTTTTCCCTCTATTTTTAATGACCTTTGGCATTTCTTCAGTTATGGTGTTCAAACTGTCAAATCTGTTTGTAAGATGGTCTCTGAATTCAGGTATATACTCAAGATTGTACTTTGGTTCTCACGGGCTTTTTAAAATATTCTTCTGCTTCAACTTGAATTTCCATAGGAGCAACTGACAATCCATTTTGCAGTGGGCTGTTGGTCTTGTCGTGACTGGTTGTTGAGCTTTTCTTTCGTCTCTTTTCACAGATGTAATAAATCTGATTTCTTTGAATTTTATCTGGTGAGTTTCACATGAATAACGTCCTTTTATGTAGATGAAAAAGGTATTTGAATGAATAGACTATAGGTCTTATAAAATCATCATGTGGCCCCCAGCATTATTTCTATCATCAGAGCCAACTGCTGACTCTTCCGTTTCCGACTTTCATGTTCTATTCATAGGTAATTATCAACGCATCTTGACTGAATATTTGATCAGTTTCAGGCTGCAGAATCTGGTAAAGATCTTCAGTTTATTCATCTTTGGCATTAGTAGTTAATGGGTAAATGTGAATAATAGTTACATTAATTGGTCTTCTGTGTAGATGTATATATGTATATATCTATGAGTTAGACTTGACTTCACACCAGTAGACAGGTGTTTTCGTACATGTATGTAGGTGTGTGCTGTTGTTAGGTGCCGTCAGGGGTTCTGACTCATAGCAACCTTCTGAACAGCAGAACAAAACACTGCCCAGTCTTGCCTCATGTCTACAACTGTTTTTATGCTTAGGCTCATTGTTGCAGCCGCTATGTCAATCCATTTCCTTGAGGGGCTTCCTCTTTTTAGCTGACCCTCCGCTCTTGGCTGGCTCCGCTTTACCAAGCATTATGTCCTCCTCTTGGGACTGATCCTTTCTGACAACATGTCCAAAGTTTGTAAGACACAGTCTTACCATCTTTGCTTCCAAGGAGCACTCTTGTTGTACTTCTTCCAGAACAGATCTGTTGGTTCTTTGGGCAGTCCATGGTATATTCAACACTCATCTCCAACACCACAATTCAAAGATATCAATTCTTCTTCTGTTTTCTTTATTCTTTGTCCAGCATATGTGTGTATATTTCTCTATGTATTTATGTATGTATACCTATATATACAGACATACACACACATGTAGAGAGAGAGATTTAACTCAAGAAAATGGCTTACCTAATTGTGGGGACTTTCAAGTTCAAAATCAGAAGCTCAGACAGAAGGGCAGAGACTATTTCTATAGTTATGTTCCAAGAGCTAGAGATCAGGTGGTGAGGAGAATGCAAGACTGAGAGAGTCAGCTTTCGCAGAACATCCATTTATAAACAGATACCCCATCAAGGAAACTTCCATTTCAACTGGTGGGTTAATCACTGTATATTACATCATGGAAGATGATTACATTACATTGCACTGCCCTGCATAACATTACACTGTATTGTGTTATATTACATTACATTTTATTTTGTCTTCTTGAGCCTCCCTTTGAAATCCTCTGTTTATCTGTTTTACTTCATAATTTCTTCATTCACTTCAGCTATTCTACTTGTAAGAGCAAGTTTCAGAGCAATCAATCCAATACGTGGTGAAACCAGTAAGAATCATAGCCCAGCCTAGTTGACACATAAAATTAATCATCACAGAGTTATATGAACAAGTGATTCCACCGTTGGTTGTACAGCTATGAGAAACGAACTTGAAGTTTCAT
This sequence comes from Heterohyrax brucei, assembly GCA_028571685.1. Taxonomy (NCBI): domain Eukaryota; kingdom Metazoa; phylum Chordata; class Mammalia; order Hyracoidea; family Procaviidae; genus Heterohyrax; species Heterohyrax brucei. The sequence goes on from CM053143.1 coordinate 147,982,580, forward strand.
TCATCCAGCTACCTTTCTTCTTTGTCTTTTGACTTCCTGTTAAGTTGTATCAATTACAGCTACTAGCGGTAACAAGTAGGCCAGAGAAGGATGAAAGAATTTGTATATTCAGTATTTCCTAGAAGCAACAATTTGTTCCAGAATTAGTTGGTGTCAATTTCTACCTTTCATCTGTTCTTCTAGATGTAGCATCACTCTGCCTCCAAAGGAACTAGCCCCAGGCTGGCGATGAGTGTTTTAGAATCAGAGCTTTAGTTCCATGTGTTCCTCAACTCCTAGAATAGCAAAACCTGGGGGGACCTTTTCTGTGAGCCTGAGTCCCAGTACTTCAGGGACCTGTCTGCAAGTTGCTAAGTTCTGGAAGCTCCAATCCATTTGCTGTTTGCCTGGGACAAGAGCTAGTTTCTTCTTACAGTTCATTTTTTATATACTCTTTTTGTTTTTCAATTTGTTAAAATACTCTTTTACTGACAGCCCTATGTTAAAGTCTGTATTTAAAAACCATTTGGTTCATGTCCTGATCAGAACTTGAGTCATATATATGATCTTCTTTATCACTTTTTCAGGTGGCTAACACGTATAGGAATGACTTACTCTAACAGATACATGAAGGAAATACTTGCATTTGCTAGCCATTAGAGAAATGCAGGCAAAAACTACAGTAAGATATCTCATCCTAACATTGCTGGCATTAGTCAAACAAACAAAAAAAGAAAAGAACAAAACGATGCAGAGGCTGTGAAGAGACCTGGACTCTTATGTACTGCTGGTGGGAATGCAAAATAGTATAACCATTTTGGAAAATCGTATGGCCATTCCTTGAGAAGATAGAAGTACAAGTACCATATGATCTAGGGATATATACCAGGGAAATAAGAGCTGTCACACAAATAGACAGGCACACCCATGTACATTACAGTGTGAACATATGAGCGAATAAACAGATGACAGTACATACTCACAGTAGACTATACAATGATAAAGAACAATGATGAGCCTGAAAAATATCTCACAGTATGAATGAATCCAGAGGGCACTATGCTGAGTGACATAAGTCAATCAAAATAAAAAAGGCAAATATTCTACAAGACCACTATTACAAAAGCTCACATCAAGGTTTACACGCAAAAGAAACCATCTTTGATGTTTATGAGGGAATAGACGGGGAGGAAAAACACTAACTACACAACAGATAAGTGATAACTTTGGTGAAGGGTAAGACAGGCCACTCCAGTTACCTGTAGATTATGACTTTTGATAGAGTCATGCATAATTTTTAGTGTTTTTTCATTTAAAAAAATACTTTTCTCTACCCAGATGCCCAACAATAGAGAAATGGATAGGTAAACTATGGTATATATACTCAATGGAACATTATGCAATGATAAAGAACAATGATAATTTTAGGAAACATCACATAAAGTGGTTTCAACTGCAGGACATTATGCTGAGTGAAAGTAGTCAGCTACAAAAGGACAAATATTCTATGAGACCCCTATGATAAGAACTTAAAAACAGACTCATGCATAGAAAAACAGACTCTTTGACAGCTACAAGGGTGAGGGGGTAGGGAGGGTGAGGAGGGGAGGGTTTAGATTAGATAGTTAATAGAAATTTGGTTGGGTGAAATCAGTGACAGCACACATTAGAAAGAGGATCAATATTAACTGGACTTCAACATAACATGATTACTCCTCTCATCTTACCCCAATATTGCAAGGACAAAGTAGCTGTGGCGGGGGGCCAGGGACCATGCTCTCAGGGGAAATCAAGGCCAAGTAGTACAACTAGCGTTTTGCTAAGAGAGTCTTCTGCGGGCCAGGGACCATGCTCTCAAGGGGAAATCAAGGCCAAGTGGTACAACTAGCATTTTGCTAAGAGAGTCTTCTGCACCCCACATTGGTGAGTGGTGTCTGGCATCTTAAAAGCTGCTAAGTTGCCACGTGAGATTACAGCAAATGGTCCCAACTCAGCAGGAATGGATGATCACCAAGGATCAAAATGACATGGGGGAAAGAGAATCCAGAAGACAGAGAGACCCATGGGAGTGGGTGACTACATCAATTTGTGACTGGAAGAACCAGATTGTGCCCAGCCACCACCAGTGATAGCTGTGATGGAGCTCACCAAGTTGAGTCTCACTGGCAACACAAGAATAAAATGGGGTGCACCCTGAGATCTCCAGCAAAAGACCACAACTAGTGGCCCATGGGCCTCGGAATTCCCCTGGGAACATGGCTCCTGGCCCTAATGCTGCCCCTGTCCATAAATCATAATGGAGGTCAACTCTTCGGACAGGAATGGATTGGACTTGGTGACACAGAGTGACTGTATCATGTGTGCACTTTATGGTTCTATGCATCTATAGGATCTCATCCTGCTGACCTCTTACTGAAAGTGGGGGAGTGGGTGGAGAGGAGGGGATAGGAGACTGTGTTGGGAGGATAAGACATGTATGGAGCAGAGAGGAAGAGTGTGCTGTCACTGGGCAGGGAGAGCACTGGGAGCTGCATATATGTGGGCAGGCAAATTTATATGGGAATGTACATTTTAATTCAATTGTAACTAAAATAAAAGAAAAAGAAAAAATTCTTTTATCCGATTTTTGATCAGTTATGTTGTGTCATGTGCTTTATCTCCAGTCTCACTAATTTAGCCTTCCATTGCCTCAATTCTCCTCCTTTGATTTTCTATTGAGTTTTATAATTCTGTCATTAATCTTCTGAATTCTACTTGCTGCATCTGTTTTCTCGTAGCCTGCTGCATTTTTGTCTGATATCCTTCTTGATTTCTCGAAGACTTGTAAATATTAATCTTTTGTATTTTATGTCCAATAATTCTGGGAAATTCTCCTTACCTGGAAAATTTGTTGGTTCTTTGTTTTGGGAGCTTTCTGAAGCCACTGTAGTCTGCCTTCTTAAGTGATTTGATATTGACTGTTGTTTCTAAGACATCAGTAAGTTGTTGTGTTTAATTATTTTATGTTTCCTTCTTGTATTCTGATTTCTTGTTTTGTTTAGAAATGTCCAAATTGGCTGATTGTGTGAACTAGTTTGATTATTGGTGTCTTTGAAGCTAATGTCCCGTCACAAGGTAGTTACTGTTGTTACTAGACATGTGAATACAAGAGTTTGTTTAGTTTTTTTTTTTCCTTGTATTTATACAGTTCAGGTTCCAAGTATTTGGCCACCTAGTATGTGGTGCAACCTCTCCCCTGTGGTTCTAAATGTGCATGTGTGTTTTGTGTGGGCACGTGTATCTGGCTATATGCCCTGAGAAAGGCTGGAGGATGACAGCCATTCATATTTGTGAGGAAAGCATGTATCTCTTCCTTAAGGCACATAGGTGGATAGATTTTTCCAGTGAGACTGTGAGTCCTGGATGCTGAACACAGTAGTGAGAAGGATTCAAGGTCTTTGGCACCCTTATGCCAGAGCCTAGGCCAAGGAACTCTTTCTGCCCTGAATTCCTGGCTTACGGGAATTGGTTAGTATTTTTTTTCCTCTGTTTGTTAAATTGTTCCTTCTCTAAGTCTTGGGGAATGGCTCAGTGTGTGCTTAAGAGATCTTACTTCCAGTCCAGGATAGGGTTCAGTCTATGGAGCCAGCGCAATTCAGAGAAGAGAGGTGGGACCACTGGTAAAGGGGATTGTGGTTTATTCCAAAGCAAAGTTTTAGATCCATGTGTGGTAGGTTATATGAAAGCTACTTAGCTTTTGGTAATATGATGTTGTTTATCACTGATTCTGAAGGTATGAATGGGTTGTCAGCTGCTTGATCTCTCCCCCTGAGATAAATGCTTTCAGAGCATCACTTCTCCCTTTATATGCTCGCTGCCTCTGTTTCACCTGTGGAGTGCTGATTTCCACCAAGTCAGGCCTGGACAGTGCTAGGCTTCTGGACCTACTGTCCCTTCCCTGCCATGCCTTCTGATTTCTCAACTTTGATGTTTAGCACTCCTAGAGTATCACATATAATGGATTAATTTGTTATTTGGGGTCTTCACTGTTAGAAGGATCACAGAAAGTATCTGATTCACCCCCATCTGGGCTCCACTTTCGAAGAGCAAGGATTTGATTATATGATTTGAATCAGAATTTGAGGGTTTTTTTTTTTTTCAACATAGACACTATATAATTTCTGTGAGTAAATCTAACAAAAAATATTTGCAAGACCCCTAAAGAGTAAACAAAAATTTTTCTCCCGAATGGCATTGAGAGAGCCTAAAATAAATGCAAGGTTTTCCTACCTTCATTAGAAAGCTTGGCTTTGTATTAAAGTATAGATTTTTGGAATACTTAATCCTCTATATCAGTAGGAGTCTAGCTCAAATTCTATCTGCCTAGATGATCTTGTTTAGACTTAGTTTACAGTATTATTATTATTTTTTTATCTCTATAATAAGACATCCTAATACTAGGTTTAGGCCCTAAGACACTGTTTTTTTGGATGTATCAGCTAGGTGTTTGACTTCTCAATGAGGTCTGTTTACTCCTGCTAGACAAAACTTTAGTCTTCCAGGACTGATTAACCACCAGTGTCTCTCTTTTTTCATCACTTGCCTTCCACTTCATTGTATTGTGACAGCCTCCATGTACCTATGATGCTGGAAGCTAGTCCACTTATATTTACAGTACCAACAGGGCAACTTATAGGGGACAAGTTTTAGAACAGCTTTTAGACTAAAACAGACTAGGTGGAAAGGCCTAGAAAATCACTTCTAGTAATTTGTCAATGTAAGTCCTATGGATCACACAGAATGTTTTCTGATACAGAAGACAAGCCCTTCCGATTGGAGGGCACTGAAATACACAGTGTTGTAAGAATGGATCTGAGCATACCAACAATCACAAGGATGATGTAGGACCTGCAGTCTTTCATTTGGTTTCACATCAGGTCACCATGAGTTGGGGCCAACTGGATGACAACTAACAGCAAGAACGACAACATCTTTGTACGGCTCTTGCCCCCATAGGAAGTTCTGTATAGTAATTCTGTAAATGCCAAGTCCTGTAATGCATAGCAGTTCTTGTCAAAGAATTCATGGGACATTCTTGTGTAGAATTCTGGATGCCTCCTCTGTAGAGCTGCCTCCTCTGCAGAGCTACCTCCTCTGCTGTTCCTTCATCTACACAGTGTAGCTGCTTAAACAAATTTCAATGAATTTTTGTCATCAGAGGACATGTTCATTGTTCACAATTAAAAGAAAATTCAAAAAATATAAAAGGAATAATAATCTATAGATTATAATGTAAAATTAAATTCTAAATAAATCACGAATTAAAGAAGGTATCATGTTGAGTATTACAAATTAATTGGTAATGACTGATAGTTAAATTAGTCAATACCAAATTCGGTATTTCAGCTAAAGCAGAAGTTTTAAAATCTCAAAATAAGAATTAATGCGTTGAGTTTTTAATTCATAAAACTATGAAACAAGTGAAGCAATCCCCCAAAAAGTAGAATAGTTAATAGAATAATTAATAAAATGAAATGCAAACTAAAGTAATAGAGACTGTGGCAAATGCTTAACCAAATCTCTTAGTTTCCTCTGTCTTTAAAGATTTTATTCACAGAATAACCTCAATTTTTTCTCATGTATTCCCTTCTCTACTTTAAGATTTAAATCATGTTTCATCTAAATCAAGGTTTTTCAGCATCAGGACGTTTGGGGCCAGATAACTCATTGTGGTTGTGCATTAAAAGATGTCTAGCAGCCTCCTGGCTTCTCCACATTTGATGCTAGTAACATCTGCTCCAGTTGTGAGAAGACATTGGTAAATATCCCCTGGGAGTCAAAATCACACCTCCTTAAAAGCCATTGTTCTAAATCAGTGGTTGCTATCCCTTTCTGTTTGATTAAAAGGCCAATCCCTGGAAAAAGACATCTCTGAGTAGTACTGTGTCTCTCTCTTACTATGCTTTAGTGAGACTAGACTTCTTATTATGCCTCAAATTCTCCAGCTGTGCTCCCTCTGGGGCTTTTGTACTTTCTGTGGCTTCAACTCTAGCTTTTTACCTCTGATGTTTTCAAGGCTCACATTCATCACTGTCCTGGTGTTAAGGCTACATTTTCTAGGCAAGCTAGCTTTGATGACAAATAAACCTGGAACTTTCAATGGCCTAGCATAATAGAAAAAAGACTTTCATCCAGCAAGAGATAAATAGAAAAGGGAAGCAAGCAGAAAGTTGGGAACCTGACAGTATCAAGAAAGCAGCACTGGGAGAGGAGCTGAGGTTCCCTCACCGAGATGCTCCCTGGTCAAAGACTGATGCAATATCAGACTTTCCTCCAGAGCCAAAAAGGTGGAAAGCCTTCCTCAGGAGTGGACATTCTGCATTTGGACTTGTAGCCTACCAGATTATGTAAGAATAAACTTTCCTTGGTTAAAGCCATCCACTTGGGATATTTCTGTTAGAGCAGCACTAGCTGACTAAAGCACCTATCTTTGAGGAAGAAAACTCAAAATCCTGTTAATCCCCAAACCCTCAACAAAAAACTCAGCAGGCTTCTGATGTATTTTTAACTCTAACATCATTGAAAATTCATCCAACACTACATTTTACTCTGCCTTCTTTCTTTGTTAACTCTTCTCTCTGTTTCTTCTGCCAAAACCCATCTTAATGATCTGTTTATTTGGAGATCATTTGAAATTAAGACTTTGGTCATGTGATGGTCACTTCTGTGTTTCAACTTGGATAGGCTGTATTCCCCCCACCCCTAATTTGTCTGTTGCACTGAGATGGCTTGCACATTGCTCTGATATGGAAACTATGAGACTGGCATTTCAAATACTAGCAGAGTCACCCTTGGTAGACAGGTTTTACCCAAGCTTCCTGACTACAGACAAAGTAGGAAGAAGAATGTGATGCCTACTTCTAAAAAATTTAGTCAAGGAAAAGCTCATGAATAGCAGCAGGACATTATCTGATATACTACTAGAATATGAGACCCTTAGGTTGGGAGACACTCAAAACATGACTGTGGAAGAGCTACTTCAAAGTAGATTCCATATTAGTGACATAGGCTGCAGCAAGCTCTTGAGACTTTCATTTGCTGATGTGAAAAGACTCAAGATGAAAGGAAACAGTTGCAAATCTCCATTAGTACTAGAACATAGGATTTATTAAGTATAAACCTAGGGAAATAAGAAATTATACCAAATGAAATGAAATGCATAAGCTTTGATATCTTAGGCACAGTGACCTGAAATGAACTAACAGGGCCATTTTGAATTGGATAATGGCATGGTATACTATGTTGGGAATGAAAAATTGAAGCAGAATGTCAAGATTTACCCTGAAGTACAAAGCTGCCAGTGGTAGGGAAATATTGATACACCTACAATGAACACAAGTTAATGCAATACGATACAATTTTACTCACCAACCAAAAAAGCCAAACATGAAGAAACTGAAGATTTTTACAACTTCTGAAGTCTGAAATTGATCAAACATGCACTCAAGATGCATTGAAAATTACTAATGATTGGAAAGTGAAAGTTGGAAACAAAAAATAAGGATTAGTAGTTTGAAAACAGGGTCTTGGTGATAGAAGTGATGCAGAAAATCACATCATACAATTTTTCAAGCAAACAAGTTGTTACCTGCACATATCTTTTCTTTCAGCAGCCTAAAGGGCTGCTATACACAATGCACCTTGCAAGATGGAATATACAGGAATCAAATTGACTGTATCTTTGGAAAGAGAAAATGGAAAAGCTCAATATCATCAGTCATAAAAAGGCCAGGAACTGACTGTGGAGGAGTCTATGAACTGCTCATATTCAAGCTCAAGTTGAAGCTGAGGAAAATTAGAACAAGTCTACAAAAACAGAAGTATGACCTTGACTATATTCCAGCTGAATTTAGAAACCATCTCGAGAACAGATTTGACTCAATAAACACTATGATTGAAGGCCAGGTGAGTTATAGAATGACATCAAAAATATCACATGTGAAGAATGTAAGAGGTCAATATAAAGACAGGAAAGAAAGAAAAAGAAACAATTTGGAATTAGAAAGCCAGAAGGGAAGGACACACTTGCCATTTGTCAAGCATGAAGAATTGAAAACTCAGTTCTTGAATTGTATTATTGAAGGAATCTATTGGGAAAACATTAAGTGATGTGGGCATCATTAAAAGAAGATGGAAGGAATGCAGATAGGCACTGTACAAGAAAAATTTGTTGACATTCAACCATTTAAGTAGGTATCATATGGTTAAGAATCAATAGTACTGAAGGAAAAAGTCTAAACTGCATTAAAGGTATTGGTGAAAAACAGGGCTCCAGGAAATGATGAAACACCAACTGAGGTGTTGTAAGTAATAGATGCAACACCAGAAGCACTCATTCATTTATGCCAAGAAATACAGAAGACAGCTACTTGGCTAATGGACTGAAAGAGATCCCTATCTGAGCCGATTCTGGAGAAAGGTGATCCAACAGAATACGGAAATTATCAAACACTATCATTAATGAGGAAACTCTGGTAGTGTAGTGGATTAAGTGCTACATCTGCTAACCAAAAGGTCAGCAGTTCAAATCTTCCAGGTGCTCCTTGGAAACTCTATGAGGTGGTTCTACTCTGACCCCTAGGGTCGCTATGAGTCTGACCTGACTCAACAAGAGTGGGTTTGGTTTTTGGTTTTTATCATTAATAGAACACTCAAATAAAATTTTGCTGTAGAGTATTCAAAAGCAGTTGCACAAGTCTATCAACTGTGAACTGCCAGGAGTTCCAAATGAATTCAGAAATGGATGTGGAAATATGGATAGCATTGCTGCTGACAGACGGATCTTGGCTGAAAGTCGACAATATCACAAAGATATTTACCTGTGTTTTATCAATGGCACAAAAGTGTTCAGCTGTGTGGATCATGACAAGTTATGCATAACATCGTGAAGAACAGGAGTTCTATAACACTTAATAGTGCTCCTGAAGAATCTGTACATAGACCAAGAGGCAGTCTTTCAAACAAAGCAAAAGGATACTCTGCAGTGTAAAATCAGAAAGGTGTGTTCCAGGGCGGTGTCCTTCCATTATATTCATTCTGTATGCTGAGCAAATAATCAGAGAACCTCGATTATGTAAAGAAGTGGGTCATCAGGATTAGAGGAAGACTTATTAACAACCTGACAGATGCAGATGACACCATCTGGCTTGCTGAAAGCAAAAAGGACTTGAAGCACTTACTGGCAAAGATCAAAGACCACCGGCTTCAGTGTGGATTATACTTTAATATAAAGACAAAAAATTCTCACAAGTGTACCAATAAGCAACATCATGATAAACAGAAAACACTGAAATTGTCATGAATTTCTGTTTACTTGGATCCAAAATGAATGCCCACAGATGCATCAGTCAAGAAATTAAGCATTGTCTTAGTTTTGCTGCAAAAGACTTCTTTAAAGTGTTAAAAAGCAAAGATATCATTTTAAGAACTAAGATTCTGGACCCAAGTTCTGATGTTTTCAATTGCCTCTTATGCAAGTGAAAGCTAGCTAGATGATGAATAAAGATCAAGGAAAAATTGGTGCTTTGAATTATGGTGTTGCCCAAGAGTACTGATTATACTTTGGACAACCAAAAGAGAAAAAATCTCTCTTGGAAGAAGTATAGCCAGAATGTCCCTTACAAGCAAGGATGGAGACACCTTGTCTAGCATGCTTAGGACATGTTGCCAGAAGGGATCTGTCTACAGAGAAGGACATCATGACATCATGCTTAGTAAAGTAGAAGATAATCAAAACAGAGGAAGACCCTCGACAAGATGGCTTTATGTAGTGGCTGCAACAGTGGTCTCAAGTATAACTGTGAGGACTGCTTGGAATTAGGTAGTGTTTTGTTCTGTTTTACATAGCGTTGCTGTGAATTGGAAATGAATCCTAACTCAATAGACTCTAACAACAAGAAAAGAGTATATTCCCCTGTATGTTCCTATGAAGGTGTTTTGTAGATTGCTTATAATTATTTCTCTTTAAGATTATACTAGATATTCTGAGTGAGCTTTATTCAATCAACTGAAACAAATTCATTTAAAAGCGCTCATGAAGAAAACTGAGACTTCCCTTGAAGATGAGCTTCTTCCTGTGGACAGTGGCTTCTTGCACTGAAATTTGTACTCTGCTTTTCCCGACAGCTTGTCCTGTGAATTTTGTACTTGCCTAGTCTTCCACAGCTGAGTAAGCCAATTCTCACAATGTATCAGTAAATCACACATATGTATGTAGTTGTTAACTACTGTCAAATTGGCCTCTGACTCATGATGACCCCATAAACAACAAGGTTTGACTGTGTAGTTTACGGGGTTTTAATCAGCTGATGTTCTGGAAGTAGACTGCTAGACCTTTCTTCCTAGTATCTCTTTCTTTGGAAGCTGTTTTGAAACCCGGTCAGCATAACAGCAGTATGCAACCCTCCAGTGAGTGGCTGTGCGTGAGGTACATTGAGTGGGAATTGAAGTTGGTAACTCCTAAACAGAAGGCTAGAATTTTACCACTGAAACATCACTGCTCTTATTGTGCCTGTCATTGTTGCTAGGTTTTGTTGAGTCAATTCTGACTCAGTGACCCTGTGTACAACAGAATGAAACACTATCCAGTCCAGTGCCATCCTCACAATCATTGTTATACTTGAACACACTGTTGTGGCCTTTGTGTAGTCCATCTCATTGTGGGTCTTTATCTTTCTCACTGACCTTCTGCTTTAGCAAGCATCATGTCCTTCTCCAGGGACTGATCCTTGCTGCTTACGTGTCCAAAGTATGCAAGACAGAGTTTCACCATTCTCTCTTCTAAGAAGTATTCTGGCTGTTCTTCCAAGATAGATTTTTTTTTCTTCATTTTGGCAGTCTGTAGTATACTCAAGATTATTATACCAACACTGTAATACAAAAGTGTTCATTCCTCTTGGATCTTTCTTTTTCATTATCCAGGTTTCCCATGCATGTGAAGTGATCGAAAACACCATGGTTTGGGTTAGGCACATTTTAGTCTTTAAGACGACACCTTTGCTTTTTAACATTTTAAAGAGGTTTTTGTAGAGTATCTGCTCATTGCAATATGTCTTTTGATTTCTTGGCTACTGCTTCTTTGGGTGTTGATTGTGGATCTAAGTAAAATGAAATCTTTGGCACCCCAATAAAGAAAACAAAAATCCTCACAACTAGGACAATCAACAATGCTATGATAAGCAGAGAAAAAGATGGAAGTCATTAAGGAGTTATATATCCACACACATACACATGCATGTATATATATGTTCTGATAATCTCCATTACTCCTGTCTCCCTCAGGGAGGAACCTTGACACACCTGGAAGGATTTACTTTTAGCCTGACCTTTACTGTAGAGCTGAGTTCCTTCATTTAACTGAAAAGTTTTAGTACTCCTTGATGACTCAAATCTTTATTTTTAGCTCTTGTAGTTTCAAATCTGGAAGTAGCAACTGTTTAGTCGCAAGATGTAGTGTCTTAAAACAACAGATTTATTTTGTGGAAAATGCTAAGGGTCAGGAACTCCTAAAGGGCTGAGTTGGCCTTTCTGTCTCTGATACATGTAGTGTCAGCAGAGGAAGCAGGAACTGGGGAATCTGCTTTGAAGGTGAAGTCCTTTCTTACATAACCGGTGCTTTTATAAGCCACCACCTCTCCCTAACTGGCCTCTCAGCCTTCAGATTTAGCTTATGTGCATTATACTGTTATGATGAGATAAGCTCCATCAGGGCAGCTCCACTTCCCATAGGGCCATGACTCTTAACATATAAGCAAAGAAGGCTGCCAGGACATTTCATTTAACACCTATCCCAGAGAATCACAGTCATTTCTGCCTTATTCTATTAGTCAAGGAAAATCTGTGGCATAGTGGTTAACTGTTTCATCTGCTAACCAAAATGTCAGCAGTTCAAATCTGCCAGGTGCTCCTTGGAAATTCTATGGGGCCGTTCTGCTCTAACCTACAGGGTCGCTATGAGTTGGAATTGACTTGATGGCTGTGGATTTTTGGTTTAGGTTAAATTTTTTATTCTGAGTTTTAGTTTCAATTCTTTCAACAGTATGTGTATCATAAAGTAAGTTAGTAATGGCAAAATTACTTATTGATATCATATAGTATAAATTTGCAGAATAAAGTAGAATAGAGGTTACTAGGTTACTAGGTTCTAGGCCTAGGTTACTAGGCCTTGGAGGAGCAGATGGGGAGCTATTGTGTAATGGTACAGAGTTTCTGTCTGGGATGTTGAAATGGAAACAGTGATGATGGATCTTCAACATTCTAAAGGTATTTAATGACATAAATTGTGCACTCTAAAATGGTAAATTTTATGTTGCATATATTTTACTGTAGCGGAGATTATATAGTAATCTATTTTCTTTTTAGGGGAGAAAAAGGTCAACTTGATCAGTTACTCTTTTAAAAAAGTAAGTTACAACACTTGGTTGTTGAAAAGTGATACTCTGCCCAGCTTTCTCCCATGTTACTTCATTTTATACAATAGAGTGACCCTGAAATGTCTTAAGTACTTTCCTTATTTGCCATACAGAAAATGGATGGGGGTTACAATGCTATCAGTGCTAATCTAATGGGGGTGTGGTCGTTCAGTATATTCTCAGGAAGTATGTCTCACAATGTTTATAATGAAACATTTGATCAACTATAATTATATTATGCACTTAGTTTCTCAATCAGAAGGTACCCTAACTTGCTGATAGAGTAAGAAATTGAGGGCAACATTCAAGACACTTAAACTGCATCTAAATGAGGTAAACAAGACTAAGCGTGCTCTGGAAACATAAGAGGAAAGAATATTTGTGTATATACATATACATATATGTAGCTAAAGTGGGCTCCCAAGGCAATGAGTATTATACTTAAAAGGAGGGGAAAATCACATTTTATGAGTTTAAGCTTTCAGAGAAGGACAAAATCACATTAAAAAGAAAAATAATACAGTAATTGTAGCCATGGAGATCATGTAGAATAATAAGATTTTTACAATTACATTAAGCAAAGAGGGATACTAGAGGGGAAATAAATGAGATTTGAAAATAACATTGTGTATAAAATGCCTAACATGGCCTAGATATTTTATTTTGTTTTCTTCAAATACCATTTAAGAAAAGATTTTAGCAAAATGTCACTGTGTTAAAATAGTAAAGATATATATCTGAAGATATATCTGTTTATATATATATATACAGAAACATATTTTAACAGAATATGCACATAAGTCTTGAAATTTATCCAAATAAATGTTTTGTTAGTAAAAGTATCAATGTCATTAAAGAAAAGCAATAACTTGTAATAGTTTAGGAGTATGATTTATACACTGAAGTAGTTAAATATTCTAGAGAAAAAAATTGAAAGTTCAAATGAACTAATAAATATATCATGACAAGGAAAACTTGCAAATAACAGCACCAATAGAAGCATGAGCATTCAGCAACCAAAATGCTACATAAATAAAAGCTTTCCCCAAACCCAATTGCGTAATGAATCATAGAACAGAAACGATACAACTTTGGGATTTCTTTACTATTTTCGGTACTAGGAGAAATGCTATTTTATGTTTTTTTATTTCAGGTGCATTAAAGATTGCCATGTAGGCTATAAATTCAATTGAAAGCTGTGAGTTCAAAATGAAATGAGTTATATGAGAGAAGAGTCTAAGCCAAAGAGTCTAGTGGTGTGTTAATGCTTGAATTTGCTTATTAGACCTGATTAATCCATATAAGACTAAATAGACTTATCTGCCATGGTGGTAAGCAAGTGTGGATTCAGAATTCTTGAATATGTATTTGGTAATACAAAGTTAAGGGGAAAAAGATACTCCTGCCCTAGCTGTGGATGAAAGCATTAGCAGAGGAAATTCTATATTATTACATAGTTTATTTACTTTCTCATTTAAGACAAATCACGTTCTAGTTTGAGAGAGAGGGAGCTACTGGCTTCAGTGACAGGTCAGAAGACATGAAATCCTTCCAAGAGGACAAATGCATAATTGCCATGTGGAGGTGAAGTCAGGAAAACAGGTAAAATAGAGATACAGTTTCACACTGAGAGTGGGAAAAGTAGATAGATAGCTGCAGCCTGACTCCTGGGGACCTTACGTACAACAAAGCCAAGCGTCACCCTGCTCTGCATCATCGTTACGGTCATCAGCGTATCTATCGTGTCAGTGCCCTTCATGGAGCGTCTCCCTCACCCTTGATGGCCCTCTACCTCACCAAACCTGGTGTCCTCCTCTAAAGATTGTTCTCTCCTAATGATGTGTCCAAAGCAAGTGAGTTGGACCATAAAGTTGCCATTGGCTAATAAAATGAAGGGAGAACCTAGTGGCACAGTGGTTTAAGTGCTGCATCTGCTAATCAAATGGTCTGCAGTTCAAATCTTCCAGGTGCTCCTTGGAAACTCTATGGCACAATGTGTAACTATGAGTTGGACCTAACTCTATAGCAGTGGGTTTAATAGAATTAAGAACATTTAGCAATCAAAATGCTAAAACAAATTTTAAAATAAACTTTCAAAAAAACCCACTGTATAACTAATAATTTTTGGAGGTAGACTACAAGGTCATTATTTGTAGTCTCTCAGCCTAGGAGCTCCACTGAAATCTGTCCACCATGCGTGACCCTGCTGGTATTTGAAATACCAGCAACATAATAACAAGCAAAGCACTACAGTGTGCAACCTGACAGATGGTGATACACTATATATGGTGTATAATTACACTGCAAACAATTCAGCTTGGCTCAAATAAATTTTGTTGTGGGTTGGTCACTGTGTGTCAGATATTCTGAAGGGCTTAAAGAGACTCCAAGTCTCGATTAACAATCAAAACAACAACCCAGTGCTGTTGAGTTGACACTGACTCTTGGGGACTCTATAGACAGAATAAAACTGCTGCATAGAATTTCCAAAGAGTGCCTGGCAGAATTGAATGGCAGATCTTTTGTTGAGCAACTGTAGCACTTAACCACTACACTGCCACCAGGGTTTCCAAGGCTTTACTAGGTTCATTAAAAAAGTGAAATGTGTCAGATATGTAAGAAAAACAAATAGAATTACAATAAACTTGAGAGCAGAAATGCCCTCTTTACTGGACGCAAAGTATGTATTTAATGATAGAGAATGTGGTTGATCATCGTATGTCATATAAGGTGAACCACAGTTGCAATTTCAAAGGACTTAAATCCTGATGGTGTAGTGGTTCAGGGCTCTAGTTGCTAACCAAAGGGTTAGCAGTTCGAATCCACCAAGCATTTCCTGAGGGGCTCTCTCTATGGGGTAATTCTACTCTGTCCAGTAGGGTCACTCTGATTTGGAATTGACAGGCAGTAGGTTTGTAGTCTTTTTTCATAGTCATGTTTCTTTTATTTTTTTCCCTCCCCTCCCCTCTTTTCTCTTCCCTTCCCCTTCATTCTCCTCCACACTGATCCTCTGCTGTTTTTCTTCTTAAAATAGAAGTCATAAAATCTATTTTTGGGGAAAATCTCCCAATGTATCAATACCAAAAACCAAAAGCCCAAAACTACACTCACTACCATAAAGTCAATGCCCACTTACAGTGACCCAAAGACAGAGTGGAACTGCCCCATAGAATTTCCAGGTAGCACCTGGCAGATCTGAACGGCCAGCCTTCTGGTTAGAAGCTGTAGCACGTAAGCACTACACCACCGGGTTTCCAGTTTATCAGTAGTGTCAACTAATCAGAAATCAAGAAACAATGGACATCATACAAAATGGGTGTGAGTGTAGATACAGCTCATGGAATATCATCTTCAAACTTGTTCTAGCTAGTGTAATTGTAACAGTTTAAATTATTTAACTGGTTTTGATTGAGGACAATCTAAAACAATGCTTGTTTTAAGAAAAACAAGGCTTGTTACAAGAAAACTGTAATTAAATGGAATTGTAGTAATTCAGAAAATCTAATTTCTCTTTGAATTCTTTGGCAACAGCTTTAAGGGACAGTACTTACAGTGAGTGCACTTGTTAACAGTGTTTCACTCCACTGATTATTAGCAAAAAGAGAATAGTATTTTGTTATTACCATTGCTTAAATTCAGTCTGTGACTCAAAACTGGAAATTGTTGCAAACATATGATTAAGAAAAAATTATTCAGAATATCTTCAAAGATTTCCTGGCACTGAGATCCGTTGTACCAAGATCTCCTTTTGCAAGTGGTATTGCAGAAAACTTGCTGCTGAAAACATGGAGTTAGACAGCACAGAGTCAAAGACTTTAAATTGTAAAGAACAATCATGTTAGTTCCCCAGGGCTTGGCTTAGATAAAAACAGTTACTTTTCATCTTTAGTTTAGGTATTTCCATGACAGGGTGTAATTCATTATTAAGATCTTCACTGTGACTCAATCTGTTTCAAACTGTATGTTTAACCAAACTGGCTACTCTATGTGTAAAAATACAATTATTCCGATTGTTATGAATGCCCTTTGAAATCTTCACCCTTTGACTCATGGTGTATTATGGAAAATAATTAGCCACATTCCCTGTCATTAAATATATGCTTAATGTCTAGAAGTAAGAGGGGTTTTATAATTTAACTTAACAAGTTTGTTCATCATCTTTCTGGATATCTCAGTCTAGCATGGAACACAAAACATTTCGGGTGTTACTGACACTTTATTGAATTGGATTAATTAAAAACTTACTTCTGAAGAAGTCAGATGCTAATAGGAGTCCTGGGAGTTTTAGGGAAAAAAAAATATGAAGATAACTATCTTTATGTTTCAATAAATGAATGAAATAATGACAAGCGTATTTTATTTCTCTTTCTAAATTAAAAATAGTAGTTCCTGTTTTGGGGTGAGTAGTCTATTGTTTATAAAGTTAAACAGAACATACATCTGTCATTTAATCTTTGGAAAAGGATTATATTCATGGTGGTAAAGTACTACAGTGTTTTTTCTTATTCAGCTTGAATATTTTTTCCATTTTACACTTGACTTTTTAAAGAGGTATAAGAGTATATTTAAAAGATTGTTTAAAAGTAGTTGAAAAATCTGGACACTCATTCTTGTTTTATTATGTTCTAGTGATATTTTAATATGTTCTAATGATGTGATATCTAGTGATTGGTCACGTAAGTCACCTTTCTGAGCATGAGATGATGATATTTACAATTTCTATATCTGAAATGGTCAAGATGCAGATCAAGGAGAGAAACTGAGCAAAAACAAAAAAAAAAAATTTTTTTTTTGAGAAACTAAAGAAGTAGATACTTTATTTCTCTGTTTTTGTGCCTGAGCCATAAAGCAACCCCTCCCTACGCCATTAAAAGACTTGTATTTTATGTTCTTTAAAAAAGAAAAAATTATTTCTAGAAAAGAGTTTGAAATTAGTCAGTTACAAACCAAAATCAATGAAGAATAGTTCCACAGACTGCAGTTACAAAAGAAGATTAAAGAACTGCAGGTGGAGGTGTCAGCCCCCTTCCTAATCAGGAACATCTACCCTTCCTGCCCTTTCCTCCGTTGCTTATTTAGCTTCTTCTTTTCTCTCTTCCATTGGAGCTGAAAAGAATATTCTGTCCTTTCATTTATTTCTTTTTTTCTTTTACAATTTATTTATTTACTATCATTGAATGAAAATGTACATTCCCATATAAATTTGCATGTCCTCTTATATGCAGCACCCACTGCTCTCCCTGCTTGGTGACAGTGCACTCTTCCTTTCTACTCCATACATGTCGTATCCTCCCAGGATTCTCCTACCCCCTCCTCTCTACCCACTCCCCTGCCTCCAGTAAGAGATCAGGAGGACGAGATCCTATAGACACATAGAACCATAAAGTGCACAGATGATATGGCCAATGAATTGGCCAAGTCCAATCCACTGCTGTCCAAGAGTTGACCTCGTTTATGATTTATGGACAGGGTAAACATCAGAGCCAGGAGCCATGCTCCCAGGGGAACCCCGAGGCCCGTGGATCATCAGTTGCAATCTTTTAGTGGAGATTTCAGGGTATACTCCTTTTTATTCCTCTGTTGCCAGTGAGGCTCAACTTTGTGAGCTCCATCACAGCTATCACAGGTGGTAGCCGGGCACCATATCTGGTTCTTCTGATCACAAGTCAGTGTAATCACCCACTCATGTGGGTCTCTCTGTCTTCTGGATTGTTTTTCCCCAGCGTCGTTTTGGTCCATGGTGATCATCCATTCCTTCTGAGTTGGACCATTTGCTGTACCCTCAGATGGCAGCTTGGCAGCTTTTAAGACCCCAGATGCCACTCACCGGTGTGTAGTGCAGAGGGCTCTCTTAGCAAAACACTAGTTGTTCCAACTGGCCTTGATTTCCCCTGACAGCATGGCCCCCGGGCCCCACCCCAGCTACTCTATCCTTGTAATATTGGATTAAGATGGGAGGAGTAATCATGTTACGTTGAAGTCCAGTTAATGTTGATCTTCTTCCTAATGTGTGCTGTCACAGATTTCACCCAATGACATTTCTATCAGCTGTCTAAGCTAAACCCTCCCTGTTCCCTACTCTTGCAGTTGTCAAAGAGTCTTTTCTTCTATGCATAAGTCTATTTTTAAGTTCGTATTGTAGGAGTCTCATACAATATTTGTTCTTTTGTCACTGACTACTTCCACTCAGCATAATGTCCTCCAATTGAAACCAGGTTATAAGATGTTTCCTAAAATCATCGTTATTCTTTATCATTGCATAGTGTTCCATTGAGTATGTACACCATAGTTTAACTATCCATTCTTCTGTTGCTGGGCGTCTGGGTTGATTCCATCTTTTTGCTATTGTGGACTGTGCTACGATAAACATTCATGTGCACATATCAGTTGGTGTGAACGGCCTTGATTCTGTAGGATATATTCCGAGCAGTGGAATTACTGGGTCAAATGGTATATGTATATCCAGCTTTTTAAGGAAGTGCCAGAAGAGCAAAAATATTTTTGATATGCAAATACAAATATTTATTTTTCCTCTACAGCTTTATGATAAATATAATTTCATAATTTATAGACTATCTGTTGGCATTAATAGTTTCTGGGGAAAAAAAATCTCTGTAGCTGTCACAATAGGCTAGGTTACGATGTATACAAACACTTTTCCAGTCTTAATGACTTAAGCAGAAGGAGGTTGTTTTTTGCTGTATTGCATCCACTACAGTGCTCTGGGACTATTTCTTGTACTATATCCTTTCCAGGACCAAGACTGACAAAGCAGCTACCCCCTGCCAGTCTTGATGGTCAGAGGAAAGCTGACTGGATAGATCAGTAATTTAATGTTTAGAATTCACAAGGACCTACCACATGACAGAGGACAAGAAGATTTGACCTTGTCACTATTGTGTTCAAGTACTGCTGGTATGTAGTTGGTTGGTACTTCATAACAGTAAAAAAAAAATATATATATATTGTTAATAAGGTGTTAATAATTTAGACACTTTCTTCTGCAATTTTCTATATAACCACATATATAATACAGTAACACAATTTTGTATGCAGTATACTTTTATCTTCTATTTTAATCAGAATATGCTATGTGAAGCTTTAACCATAAAAACAAAAAGTTACCACTGAATGGATTCAGAAGGGGTTAATTTCAGAGAAAGCAGCTGGTAATACATAGTTCTCTATAGGATTAGTTTTTATTTTCTCCCTATTGTTCGACCTCAAATATTCATATAATGTTACATAGGACAAGGGATTTTAAAGCACATTTTCTCACCTACATAGAGCACTTAGTTGACAATTTCTACCACCCCTTAAGGAAATTAGAAGCTTCAGGGAATTCCTGTAACTATGCTAATCCAAGCAGATCATTACCTTGTCTATGGTTTATTTACAATATAATCTCATCTCAGCTACAACCATCAGAGGGCAGAAATGGATATTGATGAGTTATTTTTGCAGTGGGATAAGGACTTAAATGTGATGGTTCCATAATGGCATTACAATCGCAAAGGATATGAATAAGGTATTTTCACTGTTTCACATGTAGGACAAATAGCCTTGGTTTTCTTATAGTTTCAATTTCCATATGATTTAATTACTATCCTCTCTTCAATATGAATGAGCTGTAGTGTGCAGATAACTCAGTTCATTAAAAATAGAAAAGGATGTCAAATTAGAACAGTTCTGTGGACAGGAACTCAATTTGGTCATTGTATTTGAAATATTAGTTCCTCAATTTTGTTACTTATTACTATGCATTTCCAAAGTCACAAACAAAGATGTCGCTATGAAAGGAAACCTTTTATTTCTATTACAGTGAATGTAATTCCTATCTGAAGATCACATCCTGCATGCTAGCAGAAAGAGTAACCTGGTAAATGTCAAATTTTATAAGTCACTATTGGATTTTATCCATCAGTTCATGTTTAAACTAAGTCAAACCTAGTATCCCCGGAAGGCATGAGAAGGTTTCCAGGATTTCACGGAAGCCCACAGGGGACTTGGGGCATTCATTGGGCCTTCTCTCTCTCCTTCCCTTTGTTTCATTGCAGCAGACTTCTCTTAGGGTTAAGCTAAGCTGGAGACTGCAGCCACCACCTAGAGTCCCAGCAGTCTGCACCAGTCTGTGGTCTGCTGTGTCCTTGGCCTTCATCCAGGAAGCTAGGCAAAGCCTCTCAACTCTCTATGAACATTCCCTACATCCCTAAACTTAAAAGAATTTCAAATGAGGCTTTGGTTTGTGGTGAGGTCCGGGTTTTCATGCCCACAGCTGTATGTAAATTTCTTCTGGCTGCTTTTTGTTATTGATTTAAAATCATAGATAATACAATATTTGCCACTTAACATCTTTCATGTGCGCATTCAGTGACATCAATTACATCAGTTGTAAGATGCAACCACCACCAATAGCCATTGCTAAATTTTCTATCACTGTAAACAGAAACTCATCCACACAATGACTCTTCCTTTCCTCCACCCTCTAACCCCTGGTAAATACTATTAAACTTTGATTTTTATTAAAATTTGACATACTGCCTTTTTAACTCCTTTCTTCCTCTCTTTCTCAAAGAAATTTAGTCTGAAAATGAGACTGTGTAGACAAGTCTAGTAAAACCAGTACAAGTTTTACTTTTCTGTTTTTTATATAAGTTGAGATTTTTGAGCATAAATATAAAAATGCTGGGGTCACTGTTTTCTAGCTATGTTGTACTGCCCCCTCCTTCACACAGAAAATATATTTGAATAGCGGAAGGTAGAAGGAGAGTCTTTGGACATCAAACAAACTACCAGGAGTGAGAAGCATCTAGGACAATATTGTGACATTATACTTCTATTCATTTGCACATTGGGAAACGAGGGAATACTTGTTTTGAATTTGGCAGCAATAATCATGTCATAGAAAGATTATGGTACTCAAATTCAGGCACTTACATCTGGATTTGCCACTTCTAAAATTCTTTCTAGTATTTTTTAAATATTTGAACTCACTGAGAGATTTAAAAATATTTGCCTTTAGGATTAAACATAAATTATTAACACAGTGTTTAACTACATCTTTGGACAGTGTATGTTAACTGTTATTAGCTTTGAAATTATTTCTGATATAAAGTAGCTGTTAATATGTTTTCTACTTAAATCTACTCGGTTCTATGTATATAGCAAGGAAAGTCTGTTGCTAATGTCTTCATTTTACCCTTTTAAAGTTTTTATTTTTATATTATGGATCAAAAAGAGTTAAGCAGATTTCTTTCAACTCAAATTCTTTTTCATTAATTTTTGGGGGGCTCTTACTCTCACCTGCTGAAAGCTGTTCTCTCTCAGCTAGAGATAGTTAAGTATATTTCAAAACCCCAGTTTTTTCTTTTTATCAACATAGTAATACTCTTTAAGTTATGGCAATGTTCTTTCGTCATAATACTTTATTTTAGTTATTTTTCTTCCTGCTATTGTAGACAACTGATTCTGCATATTTTGAAAATACTTCTCCTCTGGTTGAAGTGGCCTGCAGTGGTACTTAAAGGTTAAACTGAGATCAGATGATACAGGATCTAGGCTTTTCTCTCTCGCAATTCATTTTGCAACCATAGGCAAGTCTTTCACTTCTTTTGGCCTCAGTTGTCTTGTATGCTAAGTAATTACTTTGAATTTGGTTATCTCTAAGAGTTTCTTTGCAGATATAAGCAATAGTCCAACCTCAACTTGTATTTTAGGAAGATCAAAGCTCACAGTTACTAAACATCTCTGTCTTAAGCATTATATTAGACACATATTATACACAATGGAACAACTCTAAGATGTGCTACTGTGTACAGAGTAGCACACTGAGGATAAGAGGGGTTGAAAGACTTTCGCAGGATCATGTAAGTAGAAGGATTTTGGAGCCCTGGTAGCATACTGATTAAAACATCTACCTGCTAACCAGCTAACCAAAAATCTGCCTATTCAAACCTACCAGCCTATTTGTGGGAGAAACATATGGTAGTTTGATTCCATAAAGATTTATAGTGTTGGAAACCTTGTGGCATTTCCACTTGTCCCATAGGGTTTCTGTGAGTCAAAATCAACTCTGACAGTAGATGGTGCATAGTAGGGTTATCGTTTGAAAACAGGCCTTTTTAACTCTCAGATGCTTTTCTTTTTAACTACTACTAGTCTAGTAGTAATAATATGTGCTACTACTATATATAAAGTAGGATGTGATAAAGGAAGAGAGATAAATACGTGTCAAAAGATAAAGACAATTTGAAAACCAACAATTTCTGAAAATAATTGTATTTGGAATTAACTAAGCTAGCATCAACCACTAATGTCAAAATTGAAGGAATTGAAGGTTTTTACTAACTTCTGCAGTCTGAAATTGATAAAACATGCAATTAAGATACACTGATTATTACTGGTGATTGGAAACAGGAAAAAAGGCTCAGTACTTAGAAAACACAGCCTGCTAACAGAAAGGACTTTGGAGATCACATGATAGAATTTTGCAGAGCCAATGACATTTTACATGAAATATCTCTTTGCAGCAACATAATGGCAACTATACGTGTGGAAATCACCAAACTGAACACATCTCAGTCAAACTGACTAAGTCTGTGGGAAGAGACTATGGAAAAACTCAGTATTATCAGTGAGGACAAGGCTAAGGGCCAGCTGCAGAACAGACCATCAATTGCTCTTGTGCAAGTTCAAATTGAAGTTGAAGTTGTAGAAAATTAAAACAAGTCCATGACAGCCAAAGTACAACCTTGAGTATGTTCTACTGGACTTTATTGGAATCCCAATTATATACTTGGCACATTGAACACTAATGTCTAAGGACCAGACAAACTGTAGGATGACATCTAGAACATCATACACAAAGAAAGAAAGATCATTATAAAGATAGGAATGCTAAAAAAAAAGACTAAAATGGATGTAAGAAGAGATTCCGAAAGTTGTCCTTGAACTTAGAGTAGCTAAAGCCCCCCAAATTAGTGATGAAGTAAAAAAGCTGAAGGGAAGATTTCAAAGGGCAGCTCAAGATGACAAAGTATCACAATCACATGTGTAAAGGCCTGGAGGTAGAAAATTACAGTGGTAGAACATGCTTGGCATTTCTCAAGCTGAAAGAACTAAAGGAAAATTCAAGCCTCAAGTTGCAAATTGAAGTAGTCTGTGGACAAAGGTATTGAACCACACAGTAAACATCGAACATCAAAAAAAGATAGAATGTGCAGATACTATACCATAAAGAATTGGTCAATATGCCAGCATTTCAGGAGACATCTAATGCCAAGAACCCGTGGTACCGAAGGAAGTTCAAGCTATGCTGAAGATACTGATAAAAAACAAGACTCCAGGAATTGACAGAATACCAAATGAGATGTTTCAACAAACTCATGCAATATTAGATGTGCCCACTCATCTCTGCCAAGGTATTTGGAAGATAGCTATCTGGACAAAAATCAGAATGTCTTTCTTGAAAGAACAGCCAGATGTTCCTTAGAATAGAGAACGATGACACTTTGTCTCATGTACTTTGAACACATTATCACATTGCATCAGTTTGCTGAAACATCTCATTTGGTATTCTGTCATTTCCTGGAGTCTTGTTTTTCACCAATATCTTCAGAATAGCTTGAACTTCTTCCAGGGACAGGTCACAAGGGACTTGTCCCTGGAGAAAGGCATCATGCTCAGTAAAGTAGAAAGTCAGTAGAAAAAAAAGAAAACCCTCAGTGAGGTAGATTGACACAGTGGCAACAACAATGGGTCTAAATATACTAGAGTTGTGACTATGGTGCAAAACCAGGCACTATTTCTTTATGATGCACATAGGGTCACTGTCAGTTGTAACCAACTCTGCAGCACCTAACAACAACAACAAAATACTGATTTTTTTTTCAACTCATGTGGTATAAATACATATCACAGGTATAGTTACAATTTTGACAGAATTATTTAATTGCATCTTAAAAACCGTTCTAGAAATCCAGTTTTATTTTCTGTTAACAAACTATTCTTAACTAACTTGAAGAAAACTAAGAAAATACCTGTAAAATCTTTAGTTAATACTAAGCTGTGTGTTTGGGATGAAGGTGAAAGCTAGTCTGGGGAAGACTAAGGAAGGTGAGAAACATAGTACAGTTTCACAAATCTTAACATAATCCAAAATGTGATCTTCATGTAGGCTGGACACCTACATACAGACAGTTTGCCTCCTTTAGATGTTATGCTAAAATCACATTTTAGGAAGAAATTGACTTTGTTTGAACACAGGTTTTCATCATGCAAAAGTGGAAATATTATTTCCTTCTTTGAAATCTCAAGTGGAAAAAGAGACACAAGGAATAATAACAACAAAAACATGCATATACAAGCAATGATGAGAAAGGCATAAATAACAATAAACTTATCCAGAAAGATCACAATATTTGTTTATAGATTAAATAAGCATTTTTTTTTCAGCTATAAAGTGGTGGTTAGGAGTGCTTGTTTTATTGGTGGATAGACTTGGTTTCATATCTAAACCCCCTTACTTATCAAATGGGGTATCTCTGGGAAAGTTATTTGATTTCTTACAATAATGATATCTTCCCTAGTGACTCAGTGGGTAAGTATTCAACTCTGAACCCAACCATCAGTAATTGGAACCCACCAGTGTCTCTGGAAGAGATAAAGTCTTGGAGATCTATTCCTGTAAAGATTGTTGTTGTTAAGTGCCATCCAGTTGGTTCCAACTCATAGCGACCATGTGTACACCAGAACAAAACATTGTCCAGTCCTGCTCTATCCTCTAAATTATTATGTTTGAATCCATTGTTGCAGCCACTGTGTCAGTCTTCTGTCTCATTGAAAGTCTCCGTCTTCTTTGCCGACCATCTACTCCACCAAACATGATGTCCTTCTTCAGGGACTGATGCCTCCTCCTCTTAGCAAGATCTCTCCTGTAAAGACTACCTTGAGACACTGTATGGGGCAGGTCTACTTTGTTCTATAGTGTCATTAGGAGTAGGAATAGACTTGACAGCATACAACAACAAAAAGCATGTGCCTAGGCACTTAGAGGTGAAATTTTGAGGATAAAATGAAATAATTAGTGGTTAACTCTTGACTATTACCTGGTATGTAAGTAATTTCTTGTTCTTGCTGATAACGTTGTATGCAAAGAAAGAAACATAAATAGATAAGGGGCAGTGCTTGTTACTGCCAGTGGAGTAATAATGATAGAAAGACAGGAAACTGCACTGCAGCTCTGTGTGTGGCTATTAACTTGATTATCTTCTGGTGTCCAGCTGTTTGGTCAAACACTAGTCTACATAGTTTTACGAAGATTTTTATTATTTATAATTAGTTTACTTTGTAATGTGAATGGACATCATCTATTCAGTTGAAAGTCTTGAGAGCAAAAACAGATTTTGTGAAGGAATTCTGTCTCAAGATTGTAACATATTTTGCCAGAGTTTCCAACCTTCTGCAGATACTGTACCACAGATACTGGACTGAAAACTGTGAGAACTTCCCACCTATGGGTTTTGAACTTGCCAGCCCCCACAGTAGTGTCAGCCAATTCTGTAAAATTTCCTGTCACTCGCTCTCTCTCTTTCCTCTCTCCTTCTGTCTAGATAAATAGATAGATAATTGAAATATATATCTGTATCTCTATGTGTATCTATATCTATCTATCTTAATCATTTAGTACAGCTATAACAGAAATACCACATGTGGATGGCTTTAACAAAGAAAAATCTATTTTCTCTCAGTCTAATAGGCCAGAAGCCCAAATTCAGGGTATCAGCCCCAAGAAAAATCTTTCTTTTCTGCTACCTCTAGATGAAGGTCCTTGTCATAAATCTTCTCTGGGACTAGAGCTTCTCTGCACAGAGATATTAACAGCCTTGTTCAATTTCACAAGGCTAGTAAACAGTGAGATAGGGTAAAAACTCTTGGAACATTTACCTTGTAGATTTTTAACACAGGGCTCCTGTGCACGGCTTCCCTGAGCTTTATGGCCTTTATTTGTGGAAGTTACAAAGGCCATATGAGAAAGTAATTATATTTGAGATGATCCACTTTGAAGGCTTAAACTCAGCTAATCCACTGCTTTCCCTACCAGTGCCACCTCTATTAGATCTATGAGAACAGAGTAATATTATTGACACAGTTTATCAGAATCCCAGTAAAATATTTGATAAATTCTCTATGACATGCCTGCAGTAAGATAGAGAAATGCATACTAAGTAATAGAGAAGTTCAATAAATACATAGCTCCTGTCAAATGGGTCAGGTAATAAATGTTTGTCACCTTGGAGGGAGATATTTGTGGCATGTCATAGATTTTCTGTTTAGTCTTATAAATTTTCATCAGTGACTTGGATGAAGGGACATATATCAAATCTGTAAGTGACATATGCTGGCAGGAGAAGCTAATGTTTTATGTGACAGAATCAAGGTTCAAAAGTATCACCCAACAGCTTTAACTTTTAGGCTCAAATTAACAACAATCTTAACAGATAAATCTTGAAATTCTGCATTTTCAGTAAAAAGATCAGTTGCAGAAGCACAAGATTGGCACATCTGGCTCAACAAAAGCTCAGATTAAATTTGCTGTAAGCTGAATGAGAGTCAATAGTGATAATAGATTGTAAATACTTTGTCTTCAAAATTGTTGACTTCAATCATTCGATTCCCTAGATCTAGAATGCTCTGCTCTATCTTGGAAACTGCTTGCTGAAAGAGACACTATTTGACCTGGGTCCACCCAGTCACATGTCTTTTTGGCCAAAGTTTTACCCACTATACCTCATAAAGAAACAAATGAGAAATTGGAAATATTTATACTGTGGAACAGATGATCAGCAAGAATTGTAACATGTTTTCAAATATTGAAAGAGCTTTCAATATTTAGAAGTAGATGGTAAAACAATACCACGCATGAAGCCTAGGAACAAACTTTCATTCAATAAGATCAAACATTAACAATATCATTTTGCTGAAATTGTTCAGGGTTCAGGCATGGGTTAGAAGATATCTTTCAAGCACATCTCTTATTTTGGTAAGACTTTAAGAGACAGTTCCTTTTCAAAGAAAATAATTGTTAAGTGCTGTGGAGTGGATTTCCATTCATAGCAACCCTATATGACATAGTAGAACTGCCCAATAGCTTTTTCTTGACTACAGTCTTCACAGAAACAGATCACCAGATCTTTTTCCTTCAGAGTCAATGGGTGCATTCCAACCACTAACGTGTCAGCTAACAGCTGAGTGCTTAACCCTTGTGTTATCAGGATTTCTTTAAAGGACATAATTTTAAGTTTTTGTTTCTTCTTATCATTAAAAAGAGGAAAAACCTCCACAAGACTGACTGAAACAGTGGCTGCAACAACGGCCTCAGGCGCAATGATGATGGTGAGAAGGGTGGAGGATCAGGTCATGTTTCATTCTCTTGTACAGAGAGGGTTGAAATGAGTCAGAAGTGATTCAGTGGAACCTAACAACAGCAATTATTAAAACGGAGGGTCACCGAAAACAAGAGAGACCTTCAGTGAGACAACTTGACACAGTAGCTGCAATGACGAACTCAAACAGAGAAATGATGCTACCATCGTTAATGATAACAGTTGCTAAAAGACAACACAAAACACTTTACTTCTAACTACTAGGTAATTTAGAATTCAGTTTTACTTAAAAAACCAAGTTGTGACCTTCTCAATCTATTCTGGAAGATAAAAAATTATCGCTAAATTCAAAGCACAACTTTTTATCAAAAAAGTAAATATATATTATGATTAATTTTAATTAAAAGGTACCCCCCCACACACAAAATTGATATTTTAATTTATTAATGAGAAAATCCTTTGCTGCAGAGCCAATTCCAAATCATAGCAGCCCTACAGGACAAAGCAGAACTACTCCATGTAGTTTCCAAGAACTGCCTTGTAGATTTGAACTGCCACCCTTTTGATCAGCAGCCACAGCCCTTGACTGCTACATCACCAGGGTTTCCATTAAGGACCTGAAATACATTGTATGTTCATGGGAATAGTCGCGTATTATTAAAAAGTATCTACTACGTCCAATGACAGGTCCTTGGAGGCACAATAGTTATAAAAGAAAGATCTGGGGTTGGAAATCATCAGCTGCTATGAGAAATAAAAGATGTGGTGATCTGGCCTCTTAAAGATGACAGTCTAGGAAAGCCTATAGGGCAGTTCTCCTACAGCCTGTATGGTTGCTATGAGTAGGAATGAACTCAGTGGTGAAACCCTACCTAGAGGCTCCTGGGAGGCTTACAAGGCTCATCAACCCCCTTTCCTTCATGACCAACCACTGATTTGGTCTAAGCAACATTTTCTTAGTAACACTGTCCAGTAAGTTCAACTGCTAGAAGGCCGCAGCTTGGAAACCAGCTCCAATCAGCTACCCATGCCTGCACAGAGCCTGATCTGGGAACCTCCCTCTTCTGGAGGGGAACCCATTTACCACCCCACAGTTGTACCTGGGGCCCATTCTAGAGTTAGAGGTCCATCCACCAGTACATCTGGCCTAATTCCATTGCAACTGGATCCCCCATCCTGGACAGTGGAGGGGAATTCCACAAAGGCGTAGACTAAGGAGAACTGAGTTACAAGACCCAGAACCAGTGTCCCATAAAAAGGATCTCCAATTTTTGAGTTCAGGGAACTCACACTCTTCTCTTCACTGGGCCCCATGTTGTTACCGATCTATACTGACAATAAACTTGCCATTTTCTGTTTCCCTTGAACTGGTGTCCGTCTTATTCCAATTGGCTAGAAGGACAAGACTCAAGAACCCAAGAGGTGTTTGGTTCCAATGGCACACAACAATAATAATAGTTTTTTTAACACTTGTTTATAGAGAGATTGATTCATTGCTAATAGATTTGCTCAGCATATTGCAAAGGAATTTGACAGTATATGCGTTAGTGCTGAGAGGAGATATGGCATATCCAGTTCCACAAGGGAGGAAATCATTGATTTGTGTAAGCTTTTATCCTGTTGGTATCTTCAGAACTAACTGAACTAGCAAGAAATTCAGAATCTATCTTGTTATATCTTCATATGATTTATTGCCCTTGGAATAAGACTAAGAATTAAATTGAAGGCTAGGTCAAATTTTTAGCAACATTATTTTAAAAATTAATAAACTTCAAGTGTCACATTTCACCAGAGCTCGTGAGCTAATATTTTTTATACTCATTATATTTGCACATAATAAATCTCAAAGTTACTCAGTATTGTTAAATGCTAATTTAATATGTACGGAAGCATTCAATCAATAACCATAAAATAGATGATTTTTAAAATTTTATAATTTAATTATCTTCTACTGTGAATAACACATGTGCTTTTTAAGAGTGTTCTAAATATGGAGTTGTTAACTCCCTACTTTTGCATTGCTTATATTATAGCTCGAAAGAAAAAAAAAGAAAGTGAAGAAAATTGCACATTACTTCCAAAGAGTATAGACATTAAGTGTAGGTTAATTTATCTAAAACAGGTTATTAAGGGTAAGTGTGGTGAAATGAGCTCCTTTAAGTGGTCTTTTGCTTTGGTTCTTTGGAAAGCCAGCTTGAGAGATTTTTCCACTGAGCCTTGAGAAGTCACTTTTGCCCCTGGAAGTTTTGTTACATTTCCTGGGTAAGCTGTAAGCACTGGGTTTGATAAATTATGTCTGCAGCTGGGCTGCAGCCTATCCTGTGATTGGTGTAGACTTTGCAGGGATTGGTAGATAAGCCATGCAAATTAGTTGTCTTCAGCCTACTATGCAAATGAAATTTCTGTGGCAGAGACAAGTCCAGACGGGCCCCTTGTGCACAGTCACTGGTGACAGACTGTAGGCTCAAAGGAAGCCTGTCCTCAGGGGACCAAATTGAAGCCTATCCTCAAAAGGCCTAGAGGAGGCCTGTCCTGAGAAAGAGCCAGCATCAGTAGTGGAGGAAGACTCATAACAACCTGCATCATACAGATTACACACTCTTGGTTGCTGAAAGTGACGAAGCCTTAAAGCACTTACTGATAATGGTCAAAAACGTTAGCCTCCAGTATGGATTACACTTCAGTGTAAAGAAAACAAAAATCCTCGCAACCGGACCAATCAACAACATCATAATAAATGGAGAAAAGACTGAAGCTGTCAAGGTTTCCATTTTACATGGTTCCACAGTCAGCACCTATGGAAGTAGCAGTCAAGAAACCAAAAGATGTATTGCATTGGGAAATTTGCTGCTGTAGACTTCTTTAAAGTGTTAAAAAGCAAAAATGTCACGTTAACCACTAAGGTGTTCCTGACCCAAGCCATGGTGTTGTCAATCTCCTCATATGCATGCAAAAGTTGGAGGATGAATAAGGAGTCCAAAGAGAAACTGATGCCTTTGAATGGTGGTGTTGGTGAAGAACACTGAATATACTACGGACTGCCAGAAAATAAAAGAGCAAATTTCCCTTGGAAGAAGTACAAGCAGAATGCTCCTTAGAAGCAATAATGGTAAAACTGCATCTCAAATACTTTGGATAGTCTATCAGGTGGGATCAGTCTCTGGAGAAGGACATCATGCCTGGTAGAGTGTCAGCAAAGAAGAGGAACACCCTTAAACAGATGAATTGACATAGTAGCTGCAACAAAGGGTTCAAACACGATTGTGAAGATGCTTACAACTGGACAGTGTTTCGTTCCGTTGTATGTATGGTCGCTATGAGTGAGACCCAACTTAAAGGCATCTGTGAACAACAGCATACTTACCATGTGATTCCTGAGCAATGTAAACAATTTGTGCTCTACTACTAGCCGACTCGACGGCACTTGGCTACTTGGCTGACTAGCCTAAAGGTTGTGAGTTTAAACTCACCCAGCGGTACCACAGGAAAAAAGGTGCTGATCTGCCTCCATAGAGTATAGCCAAGAAAACCTGGTTCTACTTTCTTACACATGTGATTACCATGTGTTAGAACTTACTCCATAACAATAAATACGCCTAGTCTTGTAGTCTCTGAGTGATGTAATAGGTAAGGCTAAGTAAAATTTGGGAGGTTTGAGGCTATCAAGAATCTGGTGGTGTATGTGTTCAGTGCTATGGCTGCTAACCAAAAGGTCAGAAGTTTAAATCCACTAGGTGCTCCCCGGAAACTCTTTGAGGCAGTTCTACTCCATCCTCTAGAATCGCTATGAGTTGGAACTGACTTGACAGCAGCAGGTTTGGTTTGGTTTTAGTCAGAATCACCTGCAAAGAAAGACATGGTAGTCTGTGTCTCAAAAATCAGCCATCGAAATTCCTGTGGCGTACTGTTCTACTCTGACATATATGAGGTGGTCATGAATCAGGATCACCTTTGTGGCAGCTGGTTTGATACCTACTCCTGCTACGTGGACTTTTCTCTGACATTAACAAATACAGTTAGATTATGATTTTCATTTATATCACTAGTCAGTGTTTGCTATTGTAATATGAAAATATTAACAGCTGTTGAGAATTCTGTGCCCTTGTCTGGGATCAGCTAAAGGAAGTGATATGATGCTCCCTTCTCAGACATCCCTCAGGCTTTATAATCTTGCTATAAACCATTAGATTTCCTCTAGACAAAAAATAACAGTTTCACTTTGGGGGTAAGGGATACCTTTCTTTTACTTGTAATTATTACTCTCAAGTCATTGATCCAAGTGATGTGTTACTTTTGTTTGTTTTTCCACCTGGGAGCAGACATTTGAAAGTAAAACTAGGATGACATTTTTATTTTCTGTGCTGAAGCAGTGGATACAGTGAAGACTGCTTTTACGGGAGTGGAGATGAGTGGAGGAAAAAAAACATAGAATAAAATAATGGGTAATCTTTAGTTAATATTTTTAAACTATACCTCTTCTCTTACGAAGTAAACAAAAATGATAAAAGTGCTTTTCTTTTTGTGTCAAATTATATTTTCTTTTATCCTTTATTGTTTAGAATAGCATTACTTTAAAACACCACCATCAACCACCAAAATATCACCACTGTAGCAGAACACTATCATACTTATTTTGGGGAGGATGAGAATGAACAGGGGCCATGAGATTCTGTAAAAGGGATAGGGAATAGATTAATTTCCTGTCTTCTTTCTCGTCCTCTGTTTCTAAGAGAGAATTATGTTGTGACGGAGAGTATTCTTAGATTAATAAACTGCCTCTAGCTCATTAAATTCATTATGTTCTTGAGACTATAAAACTGGTTAAGTGGTCTGTCAGAGCACTACATTTGAAGAGTCCTTCCCTGGTGGTGTAGTGGGTTAAGTTCTGCGTCTGCCAACCAAAAGGTTGGCAGTTCAAATCCACCAGGCACTCCATGGAAACTCTGTGGGGCAGTTCTGCCCTGACCTCTGGGGTCATGATGAGTCGGACATGACTTGATGGCAGTGATGTTTTGGGTTTTCATTCCAGGTGACCATAGGTTGTAAATTAATCAAGGATTCATCATCATGTGCCACTAAAAAAATTAAATCTTTGTGGATTTTCATCACTTCCTATGCCAGTCAGGGCATACAATACTTTCCAGATGCTCATCATTTGTCTGTGAGTTTCTTGATGGCATAATATGGTTACTTGATCCTCTATGAAGAAGAATATAAAGAAGAGTTTAAAATGCATAAAAATACAAAAAATTTATTGGTAGTAACACATGTGAAAGATAAAAGCAAGAACAGGCAAGCAAAGCGTTCAGACAGTAATACAGATCTCATGAAAGGAGAGGAAGGATGAAGGAGAACTGAACACCTAGAGCCTCATGCTTGGAATGCCTCTGAAAAAAGTCTTGACCAGCCTGACAGGAAAGTTCCAACACACACACACACACACACACACACACACACACACACACACACACACACACACAATCTAAGTACAAGAACCATATCAGGCAGACATGGTCAGGCTTTAGCATACATACATGCTTAGTCAGTGGCTAAAGCCTGCCCTTCAGAAGCTAGGCCTTGACCCTCATGCTGCGGTGGGTCTCATCTGGTGTCAATGTTACAGACATGTGCTTAATTTCAGGTCTCAGAAGTGGACTCTTTGCTAGAAGAAATTTGTCTGGTGTCAAATTGACCTGAACTAACAGAGAACTTACAATAAAGAGTACAACTGTCCCATAGAGTTTCCAAGGCTATAGTCTTTATAGAAACAGAGTGTCATATGTTTCTCCAGTGGATTGGCAGGTGGTTTCAAATTGCTGAACTTTCAGCTAGTAGCCAAGCGCTTAACAACTGTGCTACCAAGGTCCCTACAAGACAGAGCAGAGCTCCATCATACTGTTTCTAAATAGTGGTTGCTGGATTCAAACCGTTGACCTTTTGGTTGGCAGCACAGATTTTAGCCCTTTTGCTACCAGGGCTCCTGAAAGAAACATAGGTATTTGGTCATCATTAAACAGCTGAGAGAGCTTAAGGCAAAGTTTGGAAAATAGAATGAAGAGACGTTAGTCACCATTTTAAAAAGCAGTGACAGTCACTGAGGCAACAGAATCCATTTACAAGGGAACAGTCATGTCTGATGCCAGTAACTATGGTCAGCATGATGGCCCCTGGAAGCTGGATGAATCAGGCAGGATCCAGATGGAAAAAGAGAGCCCACGTTAGGGAGTCCAATAAAAGGTGTTGAAAGAGTCTAAGAGCCAGAACTGGGAATTAACTGGCACCACCCTGAGGACCAGAAGGATTAAGAAAGGAAGCGGTTGCTAACTGCTGAGAGTGCGGCTACAGGCAGTAGCCAAAACAATAGAGACGAATCCACATAGACAAAGAAAGAGTTAAAAAATACTCCTGACTTTCTGTTTTCTTTCCCCTGCCATCTCTCACTAGTGGCTCCCAAGTGCTGAGCTTAACTGTAAATCTATTATCGGGGCTTCCTAGAAAATAAAACTTTCAGGGTCAGCAGAGAAAGTGCAGCTAAAAGCAAATGGATGAAAATCAGGCATTCAGTGTGTGGATATTCTGTCAACAGGTATTTTCTTTGTAAATTCAGAAAACAAGCACAGAGTAGCTGTCTGCAGACACACCGACCCTCTGATGGGGTTGCTGGAATACCTGGGTAATAACAGCCTCCTCTGTAATGAGATCCTTACTGAATATTAATGTAAGATGAAATTATTCTCAGCTGTGAACTACTCCTAAGCAGAATATCCTTTTACATCTTCTCTAAAGTTTATTGCATCTTGCCAATTCCAGAAAATACAGACAAATCATTAGATAATTGCACAGAAATTAGAGTATGTCTTTACTTCAAGTTATCACTCCATTATGAAAATGAGATAGCAAGATACACAGCCTCTGCCCTTTTTTACTCTACTGATTTGCCAGTGTTCCACATCTGGAACAGCAGATGCAATCAGAAACCCTACCTAATTAAGCTTATAAAATAGTTCAGTCATTCTCTAGAATGCATTTGTCTTGGAAATTAGGCGAAACCAGAGAGTTAAAGAGGCTACAATATTCACGCTCATGTGGAGTCCATGTTGGTGGTACTAATCTCAGTGAATTGTCTAGTTATATAGCATTTCTTTTTATTTGTTATTTGGTTGGAGACGTTGAGCTAGAGTAGCCAAGTTCCTCCTTCTATAATAACTCTTATTTAGGATTGAGCCAATTGTCAACATTTATTCTAGAAAGCATACGCTATGGAACTGGAAAGCTAACTACAGGGCAAGTTAAGTTCCTGCCGGAATAATTGAGGTGAACTTAGGTCAAAATTCAACTTTATCCACAGCAGACAATTTTCTACTTTTCTAGGAACTGTTATTATCTTGGACCCCTGGTGGTACAGTGGTCAAAAAACTCAGCCGCTAACCATAAGGTCAGCAATTTGAATCCCACAGTTTCTCTTTGGAAACCCCATGGGGCAGTTCTACTCTGCCTTATAGGGCTGCTATGAATTGGAATAGACTAGGCAGCAACAGTTTTGTTTTTTTTTTTCTTTTGGGTAGTACTTACACAGAATCTGTGCCCAAGTGTAAATTTGGCACAATCCTTTGAAGAAGACCAGGGTGTGTATTATTAGCATTTGTTTGTGATTTAATTTTAGGATTTCTTCCCTAGTGAGACACAATATTCTCTTAATTCAAATAGTAGGACTCTGAAGGAAATTAATTCTGGAAACCTGGTGAAAAGTTACACCTCTACAATGGAGTGACTCGCTTCAGAAATTGATGGAATAACAACTGAGATGTTTCAACAAATGGCTGTTGCCCTAGAAGTGCTCTCTTGTCTATGATAGGAAATTTGGAAAACAGCTACTTGGCCAACCTATTGGAGTAGATCCATATTTGTGTTTCTTACAAAGAAAGCTGATCCATGAGAAGGCATAAATTATTAAACAACACCATTAATATTACATACAAATAAAATCTTGCTGAAAAAATTCAACATGAATTGTAGAAGTGTATCAACAGGAAAATGTTGGAAATTCAGGCCAGATTCAGAAGGTGACAACATTCCTTGCTGATTTCAAATGGAACTTCACTGAAAGCAGAGAATATCAGAAAGATATTTGGCTGTGTTTTATTAACTATGGAAAGCATTCAAGTACATGGATCATAACAAATTACAGACAACATTGCAAAGAATTACAGAACAACTAATTATGCTCATGCAGAACCTGTATATAGAAAAATTAACACATTTGGATTATGGGGTTGGTGAAGAATGTTGAATACACCGTGGATTGGCAGAAGAACAAACAAAGCTATCCTGGAAAAAGTACAGCCAGAATGCTTAGAAGCAAGGATAGCGAGACTTCCTGTCATGTACTTTGGTCATGTTACAGAGAGGTGTTGTTTGAACAGATGAAAGAGATAATGAATGGTTTAAAATCAAGAAAGGTCTGTATCAGATTTGTATCCTTTTACCATACTTACTCTGTACGCTGAGCAGATAATTTGAGAAACTGAACTATATGGAGAAGAATGAAGAGTTACAACTGGAGGAAGACTAACAACCTCCTATACGCAGATAACGTAACCTTACTTGCGGAAGCTCAAGAGGACTTGAAGCACTTGCTGATGAAGATCATAGACTAAAGCCTTCAGTGTGGATTACGCCGTAACAGAGAGCAAACACAGATCCTCACCACTGGACCAATAAACAACATCACAATAAATAGAAAATTATTGAAATTGTCAAGGATTTCCTGTTATTTTTGTCAGTGCCCTTTGTGACATTAGTGAGGAATTCAAATTAAATATTGCACTGGGAAAATGTGCTGCAAAAAGCCTCTAAATTGTTAAAAGTAAAAATGTCATTTTGAAGAACAATGTGAGACTCACCCGTGCCATCATATTTCAGTTGCCTCACCTGCCTGTGAAAGCTAGATGCTGTATAAGAAAGACTGAAGAAAAATTGATGCTTTGCGTTAGGAAGTGGACAAAGAGTAGTGAATACACAATGGACTGCCAGAAGAAAGCATAAGTCTGTTCTGGAAGAACTACTCCTTAGAGGCAAAGATCAACTCCTTGACTGTTGTTAGATGCCAGTGAGTGGATCCACTTACCGTGATCCTATATAAAACTGAACAAAACGTAGCCTTTTGCTGCACCGTAGTCACAGCCCGTGCTATGTTTGAATCTGTTGCTGCCGCCACTGTGTCAGCCCATCTCACTGAGGGTCTTCCGCTTTGTTGCTGACCCTCTACCTTACCAAACAGGATGTCCTTCTCCAAGGATTGGTGTCTTCTGATAACATGTTCAGAATACATGAGGCAAAGTTCACATAAGAACTGCCCGTCTTCCCCCCCGGCAAAGTGGTGAAATCGCCCGATGTCAGATCTTGTCAACCTTTCGGATCAAACTGATCTTACTGTATAATTTTGAGATATGTCAGTTCTGTGATATTAAAAGTAGCTCAGGGCTTTCATCTGTATCTTGAGCCAAAATTACAGACACTTTGGAAATACGTTTATTCTCTTAAGATATTCAATTGCTTTTAGAGGCAATGAAATCCTCACACAGTTCTTGACTTCTTAATGCCTTTCTGTAGATTTTGAAAGTAGTAATGCAGCTGATAAAATCTTGCCTTCATTTCAGGGTGATAATTTAATTAACCACCAGTCACAGATTGAATTTTGTCCCACAAAAGTTATCTTGGGCAAACTAAGATAGTTTCTCCTTTCCCTTCTAACATCTGCTGTTTGGAATGGGATTGGAAGGGCAGAGTCAAGATGGAATGGGACTGTTGACCTTATGACTGCTTTATCAGTGTACTTTGGAAACAGATAACTGGTGTCCTCAGTTACATAGGTCCACAGATGGAGAATTGTGTTATAGGAGTGAGCACATGTAGAATTTCACACACACCTGATTTGGTGATTCAGAAGGTGACATATGAGATTTAAACATGGTACTGGAATGGGTTAAGACTTTTAGGGAGGCTGGGATAGAGTGAATGTATTTTATGTATAAGAATGACACAAGTTTTGAGGTCAAATGATGCAGGCTATGGATTGAATTTTGTGCCCCTAAAAGATAACACATTCCTGTAAGTCCTGAACCCTGCACTGATGAATGTTCCTTTGTTTTGGGAAATTGAAATTTGTTTCGCAGACATTAGCAGCTAAGTTAAGGAAGTCAGACCTGAGTAGAGTGAGTCCTAATCCTCACCCCTTCTGAATGACGTTTTTATAAAACAGAAGGACAATATGGGAAATAGTCACATACATGGGAAAGACAGCTTGTGAGCCTCTGTCTACAAGCCTGGGATACCAAGGAAACAAGGAGGAAGCTTCCCCTAGAGCTGGTAAAAAGGCAGCACAGACCAGACAATACCCTGAATTCGGACATCTAGCCTCAAGGACTGTGAGAAAACAGTTTGTTCTTTAAAGTCACTTACATTGTGTCATTTTGTTATGGCAATTCCAGGAAACTAAGACAGCACCATACTCTATAGGCTCCCAGATTCCCATCTGTATGGATTAAAGTGTGTGCCCTGCAAAAACACATGTAACAATTTGGCTAGGTTATGATTCTTGGTATTGTGTGATGTTCCTTTTTGTAGTAAATAAATTTAATGATGTTAATGAAATAGCTGGCTGGCAGTTGTAGTGGGGGCAGGACTCAAAGCATCTGACTTTATTGAGCCTTGAGGCCCTCTCTTGAGATATAAGAGAAAGAATCTAGCAGAGAGATTTGGGGGCCTCAAGAAGTAGTGCTAGGAGAGAGCTGAGTGAGTCTTTTGGAAAGTAGTGGGGTTCCTGCACCTCATAAACTTCCAGTCTGGGGAAAGAATGACAATAAAGACCTTTCTCTAGAGCCACCAGAGACAGCCTTCTCCTGGAGCTGACACCCTGAATTTGGACTTTCAGCCTACTAGACAGTGACAAAACAAAATTTGTCTTTTTAATGCTATCTGCTTGTGGTATTTCTGTTACAGCAGTACCAGATGACTAAAACACCATCCTTCATTACTGGATTTTTATGACCCAAAAAGTACCCACTTCTGTTGAGTCAATTCTGACTCTTAGAGACCCTAGAGGACAGAGGAGAACTGCCGAATCGAGTTTCCAAAGAATACCTGGTACTTTTGCACTGCTGAACTGTCTGGTTAGCAGCCATAGCACTTAACCACGATCACACCAGGGTTTCCACAAATCAGATCAAATTACGTAGGATCCTAGATTACAGACTACCTTAATTTTCTCTGATTATTTTTGCTCTTGTCCAGACTCTTAGCTGCAAGTAAGCAAAAACTTGACATGAAAATCTTAGTGAGAAGGTGACAGAATTAGTATCAGGTGCTGTTGTTACTCAAATGCATGTTTTTCTAGCAGAATAAAAATAGGTAAATATAGTATTATTCCTGACCTCTCCTATTACAAACTCATAGAACTTTGCAGCAATAATGTATTTATGCTTCTTATTCATAGTCTATGGGGTAGTTCTACTCTGGCCTCTAGGGTTGCCATGAGTCGGACCTGACTCGACGGCACAGGGTTTTTTTGGGTTGTTTATCTTATGAGCTCTTTGCCCGTATTTAAGCATCATGATGTCCTTGTCAGTGCTGTATTTAAACTTAAATATAGATAACTATCTGATGATGCCAACAAAAGTGTAGATTTTATTTGTATAGATATACAATACCATGGTTCAATATTAGTAAACCCCAGCCTGTGATACTGTATTCAAGTAGTTTAAAGAAGAAAAGCCATACTGGTCCATGAAATGATGTAAAAATAAATTTATTTAAAATTGATAGATGCAAAAAGGAGACAATATTAAGAATGAGTTTATATAGAAAATCATTTGGGATAAAGGAAAGCTTGCTGACTTTGGCAATATTCTGTTGTCTAGGAAAGTCAGATTAATTGTTGTGCCTGGAAGTACCTTAAAGAGAGTTATTAATCACTCCATGTGAGATTTAACTTCACTGGTTTATACTGTCTACTGTAATACATATGAATGAATGACTTGTCTTTGTGCCTATTGTGTAATGTGAGGAAGTAAGCTACCAGTGTAGCACATGTAACATTTCTCAGTGATTTAGGAACTAGAAGAATCCAGCATGGCATGCTACTTTAGACTGTAACTCTGCTGTAGAAAGGACTTCAAGTAAGCCTTAGTGAATGACAGGTATTTGGGAATGTTTGGCAACTATTTTCTGTATATGAGTTCACACAATCTAAAATTAAAAGCATCTGCTTATCTTACTTTTATTTGAAATTAATGATATTATTTTAATTGAACTTGTGGTAGGTATGGCAGACCACTTTGTTCCACCTTATTCCATCAAGCTTCTAACGTGTCTTTAGAAAATACATAGTTTTGAAAGCTAAAAATTACATTTTCAGGATTCCTTTGTAGCTGGCTCTGGATGTTAGCTGGTTCACATCAAAAAATTTCCCTCATATAAAATTTGAAAAGCCAAAATGAGAATGAGGTCATTTTCCTGCTCTTTGGACTGTTTTCTTCTGGTAGGAAAGCTCATAAAGATACTAAATTTTTCTGTGCCAGTATAATAGTTTCTCTTCTTCTTCCTGGTTGTAAAGAAGTCTATGTTCTAGAGGCAGGTACCACTTTCTTGTGGCAGGGCGGTCTTCTGAGCTCTGCCTTCCTAATCTTTGGATTACAACCATAGCAGTATGTTCTAGAACTCAGTAGTAATAGCGGTGGCTTCAGGAGTAGCAGTTCCCTTGGCAAGTCCATTCTGAGAGTTTTGAGTCACTCTTTAAGTGTCAGGCTAAATCCCATGCTTCCAGTGTTTCCAATAACTTTGCGAGCATCTATTTCTGTACGTGAAATTCTTTTCCTAGTAAATACATAGTCTTTTAAATGTTCAGTTCCTTGCGCAGAACCTTGATTGGCAAAGCATTTAAAAATAATCTCACCTCTTTGTCTTCCTTGAATGGACTACAGGAAATAACTAAGTTTAGGGAACTCAATATGAAGATGAAGATTCTGTTGAGAAGTAGCAATTAAGATCTCCTCTCCCAGAAGAATTTCTTTAGCTGAACAATGATCAGGTCCTTTAGCAACACAAGAAAGAGAAAGAATATAGAGCAGGCTCAACTCTGCAAGTCTTGGTCAAGTGATTAACTGGGTGAAATCAACATCCTTTTTCTCTAAAATCTAGTGCTTACTCCCTTCACAGGTAATACCTCTGTCTATATAACAGCTAATATTTTCACTAATACATTCTTAATTCTCTTAGGCTAATCCCAGACTTAGCGACTCAAATCCACCCAGAGGCTCCAAGTAAGAAAAGACCTAGCAGTATGCTCTAATAAAGATTATTACCTAGAAAACTCTTTGTGACAGTTCCGTTTTGACGTATGGAGTCACTATGAGTCAAAAATTGACCCAGTCGTACCTAACAACAACAGCAACATTCTTATTTCTGCTGGAATTGCAACTAGACTTGAAATTGGGATGATACAGCACTTAAAATATGTTATAACAGGATTGTTTTACATTTCCAAGTCAATACGAAAATCAGAGATGAAAAAATAAATCCATCAGCCTAATTTTTCTCTTTCGAGTTCACTACAATCATTAGTTGATTTTTTTTTAGTTTATTTTACTCCATTTAAAATAATGAATATTGATTTCTCAGATACAGGCTAAACTTAATGATACAACAGAATATTGCAACTCCTCTCCTACATGTTTTTTTTTCTGTTCATTTATATTGATTTTTATGGAAGTGGTAATTACTTAGTTATTTACCATGTATCTTCCCAGCAATTTGAAGTTCTGCTTTCTTTCTTTTTTTTCCTTCAGTTTTTACTGATTTATTCA
Source organism: Heterohyrax brucei (assembly GCA_028571685.1). Taxonomy (NCBI): domain Eukaryota; kingdom Metazoa; phylum Chordata; class Mammalia; order Hyracoidea; family Procaviidae; genus Heterohyrax; species Heterohyrax brucei. The sequence continues at coordinate 148,024,253 of CM053143.1, forward strand.
ATAAAAAATAGCAGAGAGACAAAACAAAACAGAAAAATGTTTGGAGTCAAAAATATGTGTCACTTAATGAAATTAAAACTGACTTGCCAAGATATTATATATAATGACATGTTGCTGGAAGGAAGTTCGTATTACTAGGAATAAATAACCACTGACAGGGAATAAATTCCTCTTTCAGATTTCAAATGCATTCGTTTATGATATTACCCCTAACAGTGAAAAAGAAATGAGGTGAAGGAATTTGTATACACTTTCCATGATTTTCCACAGTGTTTTAATTAAGACTATAAAACACTGCCTTTAGCAAACAGCTACTATGGGAATTTTTTCATGCAGCTTTATGTATGACAACTACATTTTGTTTGTCTTGATTTCCTCTGAAAAGAATTGCACTGTCTGCCGAGAGAAAGCAAAATCTACGTTTTATGTAGACTTGTTTACAAGAAAGACAATGCTACTGGGATTAGCTGCCCTGATTTGCTACTACTACACCATCAGGCTTTCCTTCTGAGACACAGAGACTATTTAGGGATTAAAAAAATAAAGTTTACTTCATAAACCTGAGGAAAAACATTCCCCAGTGTCAAACAGAATCACCGATGGCCTGATAATAACTAATCAGAGTCTCAGGGTATCGTAATCATATACAGAAGTGCATAAATTTTTAGATATGTGAGTAGACTTAGATAAATCCCTACTTTATCAATATCCCTGTCAATATTCTCTTATATTTCCAATATGACTGTATGATCTTCATCCTAACAGCAGTCTGCACCCACATCTTAACCCAGTGTCAACACCCTGCCTCGAGTCCTTGATGTGACAGTGGGAGCTAACTTGGAAAGTTCACTGGTGTCTTCCCTACCAGATGCGCATTTTCTCATACCTCATGGAATGCTCTTCCTCAGGCTTGTTTGTTGTTTCTTCCCCTCCTTTCTGTCATTTAACAATTGGCAATTCCCAGTGGCCATAAACACCATCTCTACACTCATGATTACCAAATTAATATTGTCAACACCAGACTCTCCCTTATTTCTAAACTCCTATGTCTAAATGCCTAGATATCATAATCGTCTCAATTTTAAAATGTTTAAAAACTAACTCCTGATTTATGTCTCCAAACTTACTCTCTTGCTCCAGTCATTGCCTTTACTTTTCACTCATTGCTCTGGACAAAATTCTGGAGTCATGCTTGATTCCTTCACAAGCCAAATTCAATCCATTAAAAAGATGTCTCAGAATAGACCCGGAATCGAACCGCTTCTTTGTATCTGTACTAATACTCTGCACTAGTTGCTATCACGTCTCACCTAGATCACTGTAACACCTCTCATTTCGTCTCACCACTTCCATCCCTCTCACCCCACAGCTACCATCAAGTCTACTTTTCAGGTGGTTTTAAAATGTTCACAAGATCACATTAAACTCAGTGCCTCCAATGTCAACCATTCTTTTAGAATAATCCAGTCTTTTCTAGGACCTAATATACCCAAATGGTGATCTTGATGGTTTATTAGTATAACTCTGACCGTCCATGTGGAAAGCTCATATTTGATTCCAGCCAATGCATTTCTGACGTAGCTATCACCTGTCTGTAGAGGCTTGCATGTTGCTGTGACACTGAACAGGTTTCAACAGAGTGTCTAGAGTAAGACTGACTAGGAAGAAAGGCCTGGTAATCTATTTCTGAAATATCATCCATAAAAACTCTAGAGGTCACAACAGTCTGATCTACAACTCAACAGGGAGATGGTACAGAACCGGGCAGAGTTGTATTCTGCTATGTGTGGAGTTACCTGAGTCAGGGGCTGACTGACGGCAGCTATAGACAACAGTAGAGTGGCCCTATATAATCTGGACCTTGGCTATCTAAGTGACTTGGTTTCTTCTGAATTTTCCTCATTCAGTCACTTCCAACCCTACTTGTTCCTTGAATACCAAGCTTGGTTTAGGCCCTGTCTTAGCTGCTCTCCAGTGCCCTGTCTTTCAGAACGCCAACCCTGACTGTCCTAGAAATGGAATGGAAACAAGTGCTCTGTTTCCTGCTCTGAATTCTCTGTTGTCACTTCGTTTAAGAAATCCTCAGGAGAAATTTTTTATTTTGCATTTGCTTCTTTATCTGTAAATTGACTTACTTGACTCTCTCCCATAACATAAGATCTGCAGGTATTATTATGGATAGAATTTATGTCCCCCAAACGATATGTTTCAGCCACAGCTTTTGTGCCTGTGAATGTGAAACTGTTTGGAAATAGAGTCTTTGAAGATGCTATCAGCTAAGGTATCATGAGGTGGCTTCTAATTCTCTCTGAGTGGTTTTCTTATAAAAGAGAACACAGCTACAGAGAAATAGAGGGACAACACTATCCAACACTGCAATTGCAAGCTGAGAAACACATGCAACTAACAGAAGCTAGGGGAGGAACACCAAACAGATTCTACCAGAAGGAATCAACAGGACCTATGCCCTGATTTGGATTTCTAGCCTCTAGAACTGTGAGAGCATAAATTTATGTTCTTACAATTAACCTGATTCATAGTATTTTGTTACAGCAGCACTAGGAAACTGATCTATATTACACATGCACTTTTTCTTGTTTAGCACTGTGCCTCAGTCCCTGGACTGCTATTCATCACCACAGGCTCTTGTGGTATAAAGCATCCTGATTGTATTCTGAACTTACTATCCATTATGGTAATTATTACTATTCAGACACGAACGATAAAGTGCTGCCAGCTGGCCTCTGCCATTCTGTAATCTCATCATTCACTGACACTAAAGAGTCAAAGAATGTAACCAATGTCACTGAACTGTATATGCAAAAAGAGTTGAATCAATGCACATTTTACTGTGTATAATCTCAGCAGCAACAAAATAATAACAGTAAAAAAAATAATTATTCTCTTCTATAAAACTCAGCCTGAGAGTGGGGTTGTCATGGTGCCTTGCTGCTATATACTAGTCAAATATAACCAGCTTTTAGGTTTCTGAAGTTTTTCAGCGTGGAGAAGGAACTGCATTTCTTTTCTTAGTCTGTGACGGCACATGACTGTGGCTGCTGCTGTTGATGGGGCATGTACTTGTTTGGTGTAACTGCATAACAAGTTACCACAGACTTATCTGCCTAAGATAGCACCTATTTATCATCTTACAACCCATGTGTCAGAGGTCTATACAAACAGTAGCTAGGTTCTAAGAGGGTCAAAAGACTAAAGTCAAGGAATCAGGTGTACATTGTCATCTGCATTCTTATTTTCATCAAGCGTTTGAGGTACTCCCCCATCTGCCATGACAACCACAAGACTAAATCTAGTACAACTAGGTGGTGCCCAGTTGCCAGCAGTGACTGCCCTAACGGGGATCAAACTGAGGATACTGGACGGAGCTGGAGAGAAATGTAGAACAAAATTCTAACTCACAAAAAGTCCAAATGACAGAGACTGAAGAAATACCTAGAGAACGGCCCTGGACACTCTTACCTCAGTGATGAAGTCACTACTGAGGTTTACCCTTCAGCCAAAGATTAGACAGGCTTATAAAACTAAATGAGACTAAAGAGGCACGCTAGCCCAGGGGCAAGGACTAAAAGACAGCCGAGAACAAGAAAGCTAGTAACAGGGAATCCAAGATAAAGAATGGAGAGTGTGAACATGTTGTGGGGTTGTTACTGCGTGTCATAAAACAGTATGTATACTATTTAATGAGAATGTAGTTTATTTTATAAACCTTCATCTGAAGTACAATAATTAAAAAAAAATTAGCTTGAAAGTGGCTACCTAAAAAAAAAAAGACTTTGAGATTCTCTTTCAACCTTAAGCAAGTTGTTGGAATAATTCAATCTCTTGCATCTCTAAGAACGAAACGTACCCAAATGCTCTCATTCAATTCTTAGAACGAACTCTTTTCTTGCCAGTGTCCTGACGTTTACCTGGAAGACTTCTAGGTTATGTGTTCAATCCCATTTGTAGTTCTTGACACTCTTACAAATAAACTGTGGTCTCATTTTCGGAATATCCAGCCTTATTCTTGTGGAAAATAAAGTCCTCTTGGCTTCACTGAAGCCATCTGTCTTTCCCAGCCCACCTTAAGTGTTAGATGGTCTAAGAAATTTTCTGTATTTGAGGATTCCTATATCTAACCAACTCTAGAATGCTGGCAACTGCAGTTGTCTCCTTTAGTCACAGATGTTATAGTTACTGCACAACCCGACACTTCACTTTCAATCTTTGCTTCTTCCATATCCAACACAGACAAGAATTTTATTAATTGTGATTATTTCTTCATGTCCGATGTTATCACACTCACCTAATTCTTACTATTTCTGACTTGTGAGTGAATCAGGTGAAAGTCTATCCTGAGGATCTACTTTCTAGGGTCAATTTTGGTACCAATTTTCCTAATATGAGTATCTTGAAACAATAGCCTAATACAAAGGTTCATATGAAGAAACTTTATGTCATAATATAATCTCAGAGAGCAAGAGTATGAAGAGCGAAAGGCACTATAAAATGAGTTATGGAATATAAATCCCTGCATTTGTGAGATCTTCTGTGATGTATCACAGAACTATACCAGAAAAAAGAAAAAGAAAACATATTTTAACAGACAGCTCCCATTGTATTGCACAGGTTTGGCCCCCTGGGTATTCATCCCTTCACTTCTAGTGGAGGGTTTTCCACTGATGCCTCATGTTGTAAATCAGAAAAACCACTGGACAGGAATAAAGATACTTTATGTGTGACATGGCCATGTTGGCTAGAGCATGGTGTGACCTGTCACTGCAGTAGTCACATAGGTGTAGGAAGTGACCTGAAAAGATACCGTTTTATCATTCAGTGTTGTTGTAACAGAAATACCACAAGTAGATGACTTTAAAAATAGAAACTTTACTCTGTCACAGTTGAGTAGGCTACAAGTCCAAGTTCAGTGCATCAGGTCAAGGGGATTTCTTTCTGTTAGCTCTAGACGAACACCCTTGTTGTCAATCTTCCCCTAGACTGGGAGTTTCTGAGGCCCAAGGACCCTGAGTTCTTTCCAAAAGACATGCTCTGCTTCTGGCACTGCTTCGTTCCTGATAGTATGAGGTCCCCAACTCTCTGCTTGCCGCCTTTTCCCTCAAATGACAAGAGATTGCCTCAAGGCACAAAGCAGTCGTACACATTGAGTCCTGCCCCACCAACACACCTGCCCGTCCTCTCTCATTAACGTTATAGACGGCAGGATTTACAACAAAGAGAAACATCACGTAATACCGAGAATCGTGGCCTAGCCAAATTGCTACACATATTTTTGGGTGGCAGGAGGGGACACAATTTAATCCATGACAGATAGGAAGTGGTAATAAACAAGAGCTTATTTTGATTAAGGTCCAACCTTCATAGCTGTGGAAATTATGTAACAGAGAGAGAAACAATTCATCCAAAGTTACACGGAAGGTGGTAAAGCAAGCTGTCAGTATAATTGAACCATTAATACAGTTCTGTTCAACCAGCATGATCTTGTGTTCTCAATAAGCAGCGATGTTGCTATTGCTCTGCCATCAATAACGCAAGAACCTGATCGATCCATCAGTGGTGATGAGTCTGCACATTCTCACACTCAGCCTGATCTCTTGTTAATGTGATCTGGTGCTCAATATCTCAGTAGGCAAAGAAAGTTGAATGGAGCTGGAATGGGATTTATGTTTCAGATCCTGAATTCATCCATCTAATGATCTGAGCTCACCTGCCTTACAAAGCATGTTAATTTTAGTAGAGTAATTTTTAAAAACTCTCACTGAGTTTATCTAGAAAATGATTCTTCTCAATTTATTAGTGTAACAATTAAAGCACAGAGAAAATATGTAAGCTGTACCCATTTAAAATCCACCAGAAGTGTCTAATTGATAACAAGTACTCTAATTCATAAGGAGTCCTGATGGTGCAGTGATTAAAGTGCTCAACCGCTAACAGAAAGGCTGGCAGTTTGAAACCACAGAGGAAGAAACATGTGCCGGTCTGTTTCCTTAAAAACTACTGTCTTGGAAACCCTGTGGGACAGTTCTACTCTGTAAAATCGGTTCACAGTGAGTTGGAATTGATTTGATGGCAATGGCTTTTGGTACCTTAATTTATATTTTATTGCTTATATCAGTAGAGTAGGACCACACAGTCGTCAACATTATTTCTAGTGACACGAGTTGTTGTTGCCTCCGGGACACCTGGCAGAGCTCTAAGTAGGTCGAGTTTGCTTCTGGCTGCTTTTGTTTTTTGATCCTATATTCTCTACCTCATAGGTACTCCTCTATGATCCTTTGCTCCTCTTTTTCCCCAAAGTCACCATTACAAGACTGCACATAAATTTGTTTCGCTTCTGATGTAAGTTATTTTCTCTGGGAAGCTGATCCTAAGAATTTAGTTTGTAGGAATTTTGTTTTCCCTGAGAAAGTGCTCTGGGATTACAAACTATGGAAAGGAGGCAAACAAGGCGGGATGTGGTGGAACTCAAGCCATGATGGAAGTCTAAATAACAGCCTCAGCTGAGCCCAAAGCATAAAAGCTAAATGGCCTGACACGGGTATGCTGCATTGTATCAAAATGGCAAGGAATTTATAGTATGTCTTCTACCTGTGTAACAGGGTGTCTTTGGCAAGGCGACCTGGTGAGCTGATTCTTAGCTGTGCTTATCTGAAGACTGCCTGTTGAGAAGACTTCTAATAGCTGGGTGGGAAATCCGGATGGCACATTTGCATGTCCATCATAACCTGTAACAATCCATATATCCAAATTATCATATTAGTTGGCACATAAGACACATTAAATAACATTAAAAGTTGCTCAGCTATCAATGTATGTCATTATGGACAGAAGGTCAAGCACTGAGACTGTAACAGAATGGATGATTTGACTCCTTTTGTTAAGGAACGTGACAGCACAAATATCAAAAAAAAAAAGAGGAGAAAAGAGAGAGAGAGAGAGAAGTCCTATATCTGATTAAAAATAAACTTGGCTTATTTTCCTAATAATTAACCATTAATTCTGTCAATAGTAATTTAAATTTATTTTTACCATATACCATTACTCAAAATCAATCCAGGCAGAGCTATACAAGGTTGAAATGTAGTGTTTTAAATTTTAGAAATCATACAGAAGTTCTTTAACAGCAGTCCCCAGACTAGCAGCATCGGCAGAACCTGGAAACATTGGAAATTAAAATTCTTGGGGACTTTCTCAAACTAACTTATGCAGAAATTCTGGGGATTGAGCCAAGGACTTTATATGCACTCTGTGTGATTTTAAAGATTGAGAATTATTGGAATATAGTAAAAAGACTGTATAGGATAATAGAGTATTGTATTCTATTCCTAACTGATAAACCGGCAAGAACATACAGAAGACAAGAGAAGCAGCTGAACATCTGTAGATACAACAATCATAATATTTTTAAGGAAACTGGAAAATATGCTTATTAATGGAAGAAGAAAGGGGAAAAAATATCATTAGAAGAGCATCTTGAAATTCAAGATCCAAAAGTGTGAATTCACCAATGAAGATCCTTTTTTTAGGGGGTGAAGGGCAAGATTTCAGTACACATATTATTTATTTGTACAAAACTATTTTTCCCCAGAATTGAATTAAAATTAATTTGAATATAAAGATAGATAGTACTTTATGATTTTTTTCCTGATGTTTATTTTTATAAATAGATTTGGTCATATTCATCTGCACATCTTATATGCTGAGAAAAGAATACTTTTGTTTTATTCCCAACACCTGTGTAAAACTCTTTTGCTAATTTTTGTGTGGTAACATGAATATTAAGTCGTCTGTTGGAGCACTGGTTAAAGCTCTCAGCTGCCAACTGAGAGGTTGGTAGTTTGAACTCATAGAGACTATGTGGAAGAAAGATGTGACAGTTATCTTCCTCCCATAAAGACTACACAGCCTTAGAAACCCTACGAAGGCCATTCTACTTTGCACTATAAGTTGGAAGCAAGTTATCGGTAACGTTTTCTTTTTAACATGGATATCAAAAGAAAGCATAATTAAAATGTTTTTTGAATTAATCCACCCTAAAAATGTCACCTAAAGTGAACAGAGAAGGATTATGTAGCATAATGAAATTCAGCCTGAAATCATTAGGCTAGCAAATGAAGGCTGTATGACCTTCACCAAGGATGTGAACTTCTCTAAATCCTTGTTTCTAATGTAGATCCTCTTAATGTTGTTGTGATATTAAGTGAAATAAGGCAAATAAAGTCCATAATAAGTAGTCATTAAAAGTTAGATGAAAACAAATGAACAAACCACCAGCAGCAACTATTAACTTGTAGGCTTAAACTTAAGGACATATTTGCATGTTAATATCCCTAATTTGCAGAATGTATTAGACATTAAGGAAGTGTGGTCAAGTAGACGGGCTAAGAAGCAGCATTATTTATCCACATTTTGCTTGCTCTCAGCCACTGTTATTCCTAACCCCCAACCCCTTTTCACACAGACCTCATACCCCATTAGCTTGTCACACCCGGACAAAATATTTAACATTAAAGAATGGTTATAACTCTGAGTAAGACTTGATTTTAAGGCAGAGATTATAGATTTTTCTTGGATTACTTGTTGATAGTGCCCAAAGCAGAAAATCAGAATAATTGAAATAATAGCAACAATTTCACACACCAAAAAAATAGCTTTAGTTCTACGAATTTTGTTTCAAAATTTTACCCTCTATGGTTTTAATTTTCCTTTCCCTCTTCTACAGAGCATAGCTTATGTTTGTTTTCATTGTGGTCACAGAGTACAAAAAGGAAAATTTATTATTGTTTTCGGTGTTTTAAAAGTCATACATTGTTTTGTGTTTCTTTTATGTCCAGTCTTTTAATCCTAGAGTTTGGTATCATAGGAAAACTGAAATGAAGGCGACGGTGATATCTTGTTTGAGATTATAGTGCGCAGAGCTAACCACAATGCATTTGTCTGTGCTCAGCTGAAGTTTTTGACTTCAGTGAATTTCAACTGCTCCATAATTGATGGAATCTTAAGCACAACTGCTTAAATATTAATTATAATTCCACTATATTTATGACAGAAGGGGTTTATTGGATGTTTACTTCTTAATGCCAGCTTTCAGATGAGTTAATCATTTTCAAAATGATGTAGATTAGTGCTAAAACGACATTGGACGTTGTGTTTCTCTTTAAACTGTGAAACACATGGAAAATCATCTTTCATGACAGTTAAAAAACCTACGTTATTTTTATAGTTTTTTTTTATTATAAGAAGAGTCAAAGACATTGCTTGTTTCTGACAATACGACTTCAGATGGGATAAGTAGTACCAGGTCTTGCAATTAAGTTTGCGAACTTAATTGTGCTAAGTGCTACACACCTCATTGCTGAATATCACTATAGTCACTTTCCAAGTACTCCCCTTGGGAAGCCATGCACTGATGCTAGCACCTAGTCTGCTAGCAATTTTGGAATTCTCTCTCAAATGGCCATTGGGCAATGTAGTACAAGGTGACAAGTTCGCAGACTTAATTGTATCATTCTCTATGAGACAATGTTTAGTCTGTAATCAAATAACTGTGTTGGAAAACCCTCCCTCTCACCTCATCTGGTCCCCAATATTTTTTTCTTTACTCAAAGATAAAGGAAACATCAAAGGAAAAACATTTTGTTGACACTCAGGACATCAAGGGTAATATAATGACATCTCTGATGGCTGTTCCAGAATGAGTTCCAAAACTGCCTTGAAGGGTGTACTAGACACTGGCATCAGTGCATAGGTTCTCAAGGGGCGTACTTCGGGGGTGACTACAGTGATTTCGGTAATGAGGTATGTAGCACTTTTTCTAGGATGAATTCACAGACTTAATTGGCAGTCCTCATAGTCTCTCCAAAGTAAACTTTAGAGAAACAGTCTGACGAGCTAAGCAACTTACCCTGAAGTTTGAAACCTAATAAGACATGGAATAAAAGCTTAACTACATTTCAAATGAATTCAAATCTCAATCTTTTTGTGTTACTTTAAAAGAAATTATATTAGCTATTTTTTCCCTTACAGTGCCTCTGTTCTCCCTTCGGATTATGATAGGTTATTAATTCCAAATTTAAAAAATTCTCAGTATGATTAAAATTGACCTCTCTGCCAAACCCTTGGCTAGGGAATGTGAAGCCAGGAAAAGAAAACTGCCTCTGAGTATTAATATTTTTCTTGGAAAAAATCCCTAGCTACAAATACGTGTGAATGTTAGATTTTTCATCTGACATACTTTTCTGACAGATGTTTAACTGTGTTCTCCTTTTTACTAAGTAGAGCATAAACCAGAAACCAGAAACCAAAAACCAAACCCAACTAGTTGCTGTCTAACTGCTTCTGACTCATAGCAACTCCCATAACACAGATTAGAACTTCCCCACAGGATTTCAAAGGAGCAGCTGGTGGATTTGAACTGCAAGTCTTCGGGTAGCAGCCAAGTTCTTAATCACTGTGACTTCAGCTCCATTCATCAGAATAGTACTTTATTTTTTCTAATATATGATAGCTATGGTAATGGATCCCTCAATAAATCAGAAGGAAATGAGAAATAAAAAAAATTCATTAAAATATTTTACAAATTAATGTAAACTCCTATTCGTATATTTTTTAAAATGGTAGAAATCAATTATAAAGTATAACTTCTCTCATCAAACGGCAACATGTGGGATCAGGTTCCTTGACATATTTGAACTTTAATCAGAGGAAATAATTAGAAATTGCTCACTGTAATAACTTATTTCTAGCAATTTGGAGTGTGTCATATATCAACACAAACAGACCAAGAGAAGGGCAATGGAGATAAATTATGTTCATAAAATGTTCATAATATTAGTGAAGGAGTAATGATTCTTTCAAATACAGATGTAAAAGAAGAAATTCTAATTATAGCTTAACTTTTTTCTCACATTGCAAGGTGTAGAACCTCTGCAACTCTAAACTGGTTTCCAGTAGATGCTTCATTACACTAATTGAATTATTTGAAGCTTTGTAAGACATAAGGCCTTTCAACATTAGTAGAACATTCTTAGAGGCCATAGGAGGCTTATCCTGAGATCCACCCTGTTACTTCCAGTGTCTTGCTTAAACAACTGAGTGACAGGAGCCCTTATCTGTAGCGTGTAAACCCTAGGCCCATTTCTTGTAATGATGTACTCTGAAAGGCTCTTGGCTGAATATAACAAGGGGTGTGAAGGGCAGCCTAAACCGCAGTGCGCAACAAAGGAGGCAAATTGAGGGCAGATCTGAGGGGGAGACGCGAGACACGTATCAACGCAGATACTGAGTGAAACTGTTATGTTGTGTATGGTAACAGAGCTCCATGGCCTCCTCTGGAAAACCTTCATTAAAACTAAATTGCTCCTCACTGTGTGTTAACACTCCCTGGCACACAGTAGGCCTCAGGCCAGGCCTGCTGCACGGAAGTTACAGACAGATGTGATGCTTCCCTAACAATCAGAGCGAAGAAATTTGCAACTGTGGTGATGTAAGAATTTCCACTCTGGCAACAGAGTGAACTTGGGATGTTGACATGCCCCCAAATTATTGTATAACATGATGAGGGGGGAGTACTGGGCTTTTCTGACCTGAGGTACCCTTCCTTCCACATAGCATTCGGAAATTATCAGATTACTTGCGTGTGTCCGTGGGTGACAATGAGAGGCATTAGGCAGCTGTGTGTACTCCGCTTTTATTCTGTTGTTGCTGTTACTAGCTGCTGTTCGGTTGGTCCCTGACTTCTGGCAACCCAATGCACGATGGATAAACTCTTGCCCAGTCCTGTTAAGGCAAAGCTTCAGAAGCTTTGTATTAAAGATCCTGCTTTGTTTGCTTGGCCTTCGCTGACACAGTGTTGCATTAAAAATATGCCTTCTTTACTTGGCTCACTCTGCTACAGCGTTGCATTAAAAAATCCTGTTTCCCATTTCATAACCTGGTTTCAACTGGAAGACATTATGTTGAGTGAAAGTAGTCAGCGACAAAAGGACAAATATTGTATGAGACCTCTACGGAAAAACGGGCTTGTGTATAGAAGAAGACTCTTTGATAGCTGCAAGGGAGGGGAGGGAGGAAGATGGGGAGAGCTTAGTTAGATAGTTGCTAGAAATCTGGTTGGGAGAAATGGTGATAGCACACATTAGGACAAGAACAACATTAAGTGGACTTCAGCATAACTTGAGTACTCCTTCCATCTTAACCCAATACTGCAAGGACAGAGTAGCTGGGGCGGGGGGTGGGGGACCATGCTCTTAGGCGAAATCGAGGCCAGTTGGCACAACTAGCATTTTGCTAAGAGGGCTCTCTGCAACCCACATTGGTGAGTGGCATCTGGGGTCTTAAAAGCTGCCAAGCTGCCATCCGAGGACACAGCAAATGGTTCCAACTCAGCAGGAACGGATGCTCACCGAGAACCAAAACAACATGGGGTAAAGACAACCTAGAAGACAGAGAGACCCACAAGAGTGGGTGCCTACATTGACTTGGGACTGGAAGAACCGGATAGTGCTCGGCCACTACGAGTGATAGCCACGATGGAGCTCACTAGGTTGAGTCTCACTGGCAGCACAAGAATATAAAGGGGTGCATCCTGAGATCTCCACTAAAAGATCTCAATTGATGGTCCAGCAGTTTCGGGGTTCCCGTGACAGCATGGCCCCTGGCCTTGAAGCTGCCCTTGCCCATAAATTATAACAAAGGTCCACTCTTTGGACAGGAATGGATTGGACTTGGCAATGCAGAGTGACCATATATTGGAAGCACTTTATGGTTCTATACATCTATAGGATATCATCTTGCTGACCTCTGGCTGGAGGAAGGGGAGTGGACGGAGAGGAGGGGAAAGAAGGCTGTTGGGAGGATGAGACATGTATGGAGCAGAGAGGAATAGTGTGCAGTCACCGGACAGGGAGAGCAGTGGAAGCTGCACATAGGTGGGCATGTAAATTTATATGGGAATGTACATTTTCACTCAGTTACATTAAATAAAAAACAACAAATCCTGTTTCCTTTCCTGAGGCTTTGCATTCTTTGTTTTCTTTGCTCAAAAGTTATATGTAAATCCCCTTTGCTGACATAACATATAGGAACTCCCTACCTGAAAACAGCTTGATAGTAACTTTTCTCCTTGCCCAGGGGCAGTAGACTTGGTAGCAGCAGCTCCAACTGATTGTTTTTATTTGCACAAGAAAATAAAAGTACTGTTTCAACCTTTCTGCTTTGATTTTGGAAACCCTGGTGGTATAGCAGTTAAGAGCTACAGCTGTTAACTGAAAGGTTGGCAGTTTGAATCCACCAGGCATTGCTTGGAAAGTCTTTGGGGTGATTCTATTCTGTCCTACAGGGTCACTTTGAGTCAGAACTGACTCACTGGAAATGCTTTTTTTTTGTTTTCCGTTTTTCTTTGTTACCTCGGTCTTTCATTTATTGACAAATATACGGCATGCCAAACACGAACCTGTGGTTTCCACCCAGTAACACTGTGCTGTCCTGATGATCAGTTGCACATCAAACCACTGTGAACCATACAGTTTTCGCTGGTGGATTTTAGAACATAGATTAGCAGGCCTTTCTTCCTGGCCCGTCTGAATGTGGAAGCTCTGTTGCAAGCCGTTTAGCGTCACTGAAACACGCGAGGCTTTACTGCCTGATGGATTCTGGCAACACTGAGGTGTGTTGGTAGGGACTCCAGCCCACCTCCAGACACCGAAGGCGACTCTACCGCCACTCTTACTTGTAGACATTAAATCAAAATCATTGCTTTCTGTGATTTTACATTGACTTGTCTTTATGCTCTGGCCTAGTTTATCTTTAGACATTTTTCTGGAGAAGTATAAAAATACGTGTCCTCGTTTCAGCTTTGGTGATCAGTCAGCCGCTGCTGTCGAGTCAGTTCTGACTCAAGGAAACCTTGTTAGACAGAGTAAAAGCACTGCATAGGTCTTCCAAGGGGTGGCTGCTGGATTTGAACTGCCAACCTTTTGGTTAGCAGCCAAATTCTTAACCACTGCTACACCAGGGCTCTTCAGTATGCTGTTGTTAGGGACAGTGACAAGTCATGACTTGTCCCTGTTGTACATATGGACAACAAAACAAAACACTGGCTGGTTCTGCACCAGCTTCACATTTGTTGCTGCCTTTTTTTTCTTTTTTATAATTATTTTATTTTGCTTTACATGAAAGCTTGCAATCCAAGTCAATTTGTAATACAAAAGCTTACACACACGATGCTGTGTAACTCTAGCTGCTCTCCCCGCACTGTGATAACACACTCCCCCTTTTCACCATGTAATTCCAGGGTCCGTCCAGCTAGCTCCTGTCTGCATTGGCCCTCTCTTCTCTCCACTGGGCAAGACCTGCTCAGTTAGCCCCATGTACCTCCGCAAGCCAAGAAGCAGTGTTCTCCACCTCTTTTTACATGTTATACTCCAGGCCCATCTTTGTCTAAAGAGTTGGGTTAAGGAATGGTTTAAGTTTGGGGCTAGCACAGAGTCCAGGAGCCACTTCTTCTAGGGATCCTCCAGTCTATTTGACCATCAGATCTGATCTTTTTAATAAGACTTGAGTTCTACACTCTGTTTTTCTGCTGTTTCATCAGGGATTCGTTGTTGTTTGCCTGAAAGGGCAGTCATTTGTGGTGTCTGGGCACTCTCTAGTTCTTTTGGTCTCATGCTGATGTAGTCTTTGAATTACGTGGCCTTTTCTGTCTCTTGGGCTCACATTTTCCTTATGTCTTTGATGCCTTTCATTCTTTTCTGCTCCAGGTGGTTGGGACCAATTGATGCTTCTTAGAATGCCCCTTGCTAGCTTTTAAGACCCCAGCTGCCACTCACCAAAGAGGATTGCAGAACATTTTATTAAAAAAAAAAAAAAACTTCACATGCTAGTAGACCTAAATGTCCCCCGAAAACACGGTTGCCAGATCCCTGCTCCTATTACTTTGTCATTCAAATTGTTGGGTTGTGTTTAGACAGCTTCTTAGTTTTTTGGTTTAATCTAATTGTGCTGATTTCTCTCCTGCTATGTGTTGTCCTTCCTTCCTTTTAGTGACTACTCATTCCCCCTGCCCCAACTCTTGCAACCTTCCAACACTTTTTTTTTTTTTTACCTAGGTTGAAACATTATCCTGAATGTTTATAATATTGGTCTTATATACTTCCTTTTGTAACCACCCGATGTCACTGAGCATAATGCCTTCCAGATTCCTCCGTGTTATGAGATGTTTCCCAGTGTCTCGTTGGTCCTTATCACTGCATGGTGTTACACTGTGAGAATATACCATGGTTTGTCCATCCATTCATCCACTGATGGGCCCTACATTCATTCCATCTTTTTGCTGTTGTGGACAGTGCTGCAGTAAACACTGGTGTACATGTATCAGTTCATGTGACAGCCCTTATTTCTCTATGATATATTCCAAGAAATGGAATTGCTGAATTGTGTGGTATTTCTTTTTTTAGCTTTTTAAGAAAATGCCAAATAGATTTCCAAATTGATTGTAGAAAAAAATGTATCAGGCAAAAAAATCCAAGAAAGAAAAAGAGTGACAATATTAGTTTTTAATGAAATAGACTCCAAAGGTACAGCAACTGAATAAATCCATAACAAAAGAAGAAATTGTCATGGTAATTTACACCTCCCCCCTTCCCCAAAGCCCTGGTCCTCATGCCTTCCCTGGAGATTTTTACTAACTTTCAGAGAAGCGTTAACACCACTGTTACTAAAGATATTGGTGTGAGAACATCTCAGTGCTGGAACCTCAGGGTTGACCCTTAAATCGTTATTAGTGACCTTCCTTATCCAATGTGATCAATTGCACTTTGAAGTCTGTTTTATTAAAAATTAATATTGCCACTCCTGTTCTTTTATGGATGTTTTTTGCCTGATATATTTTTTCTAGCATTTTAGTTTTAGTTTGTTCATGTCTCCCATAGGCAGCAGCATGTAGATAGATTGTGTTTTCTTATCCATTCTGCCACTCCTTGTCTATTGGTACATTTAATACATTTACATTCAGTGTAATTATTGATAGGTACGAGTTTAGTGCTGTCATTTTGATGCATTTTTTTGTGTGTGCTGTAGGCACTTCCATTGCTCCTTTTAGTTTTCTGTGCTGAATCTTTATGTGTTTTTTCCTCATCTTTTTCACTGTTATTTTCGTATTTGCTGACATTTAATGTTTTGAAGTTTTTTATTTCGATTTTGATTAGGATTGTTATTTGCCTTTGTGGCTATCTTAATATTTACCACTACACTTCTAAATTTATACCAGTCTTTAATTTCTTTATATTACACTGATTTCTTCCCCATATGGAAGATCTACAAGGACTGAGAATTAAGTTTGCAAACTTGCCACCATGCGCTTACATTGGCAGCACTGTACGAACAACTCAGTAAGGTTTCACAACCTTGGTATATCATTGTCTCACAGCTGTGTTTGTGTTAATGTATGGTAGTGTCTTGCTGAGTGGCATTCATTATGGTTGTTGCATATTTTTGTGTGCTGTCAGGAGAATGTTGGGGCTTGAATTCCAGCAACGAACACACATTAAATTTCTTGTTAAACTTGCCAAGAGTGGAAGTGAAATAGGGTACATGTTGTGCAAGTTCATAGGGATAACGCCATGAAGAAAACAGCAACATACAAATAGATTAAATTTTTTCTGAGAGGGGAGAAAGTATCACTGATGAAGAGAACTCAGGGTGGCCAGTAATGAGCAGAACTGATGAAAACATTGCAAAAGGTTGTCAAACTGTGTGTCAAAATCATCAGCTGACTGTGAGAAGTGTAGCAGACCAAGTGCTAACAGAGAAATAGTTAGGAAAATCTTAACTGAAAATCTTGGTTTGAGAAATATATGTACAAAAATGGCTCTGAAGGAGCTCACTGATGAACAAAAATCAAAGAGAGTTGAGGTTTGCCAAGACCGTTTGGAGACACAAGACAAAGTTTTGGACCATTTTGTCACTGGCAATGAAACATGGGTGTACCAACTGACCCTGAAACAAAGTGTCAAAGTGCACAATGGAGGGCAGCCTCTTCATAACCAAAAAAGTTCTGTCAGTCAAAATAAAGAGTCAAAATTGTATTGATAAATTTTTTAAATATCAGAAGGATTGTTCATTATGAATTTGTACCAAATGGACAAGCTGTTAACCAAGCCTACTACTTGGAAGTGCTGAAAAGGTTGCATAGAATAGTTAGATGGAAATGACCTGAACTTTTTGTCAATGACTCATGGCTCTTGCATCACGACAATGTACCAGCTCACACAGTACTGTCTGTGAGAGAGTTTTTAGCCAGTAAACAAATAACTGTATTGGAACACCCTCACTACTCACCTGATCTGGTTGCCAGTGACTTTCCTCTTTACCCAAAGATCAAGGAAATGTTGAAAGGAAGACACTTTGATGACATTCAGGATGCCAAGAGTAGTGCAACAACAGCTCTGATGGCTGTTCTAGAAAAAGAGTTCCAAAATTGCTTTGAAGGGTAGAATGGACTCTGGTATCAGTGCATAGCCTCCCAAGTGGAGTACTTCGACCATAACAATATTCAGCAATAAGGTGTGTAGCACTTTTTCTAGGATGAATGCATGAACTTAATTGTCAGACTTCGTATGCTTACCTTTTCCAGTCCTTCTTTTTGTTGTAATTTTGTTACCTTTTACAAAATGGCACCTCAGCTTCCATATTTTCACTGTTTTAGCTTTGTGATTTCCCTAACTGGGTTGTTACTTGATGCTATTTATTTTCTAAACAAAAGACTCCCTTTAGTATTTCTTGCAATTTTTTATCCCAAAATTTCTTGCATTTCTATTTATCTGGAACTGGAACTGTCCTAAGAGTGCCAGCATTCCTGAGAGAGAGTTTTGCTAGATATGTTATTCTTGCCTGGAACATTTTTCCTTCAAGACTTTGTATGTATCATCTCATTGCCTTCTTGTCTGCATAAATTCTGCTAAGTGGTACAAGCTTACTCATATTTACTCTTTTGTAGACTATTTTTTGTTAATCCTTAGCCACTTTTAAAACTGTCTCCATATTTTTAGTTTTGCTAAGTTTGATTACAATATGCCTTAGTGTCCTTCTCTTGGGATCTACCTTGTATTGAGTGCAGTGAACACCGTGGACAGATATCTTTTCATCTTTTATGATATAATGAAAATTTTCGGTCAACAAATATTTGACATGTTTCTATGTATTTTCTGTTATCACTTTCTGTTCTGGTACTCCACTTGTAGATTATTCCTCTTGATAGAGTCTCACATAATTCTTAGTGTTTCTTGATTGTTTAAGAATTCTCTTATGTGGCTTATCCTCAAATATGCTGATGTCATATGCTTTATCTTCAGTCTAATTAATTCTGCCTTCCATTGCCTGTGTTCTGCTCCTCGACTTTCTATAGAACTGTCTAATTCTGTAATTTTATTATTAATCTTTTGAATTTCCATTTCTTGTCTCTGATGCTCTCTTGTAGCCTGTTCTACTTGTCATTATGTACTGCTGCATTTTTCCACATCTCTTTCTTGGTCTTTTGAAGAGCTCTAAACATTAATCTTTTGTGTTCTACCTTTGATAATTCTAGGAAGTTCTCGTCTTCTGGAAGGTTTCTTGATTCTTTGTTTTAGGAACTTTACGAAGCCATCATGGTATACCTCTTTAAATTATTTGAAACTAATAGTTGTTTCTGTCTCTAAGCCATCACTAAGTTGCTGTATTTATTTATTTTATGTTGGCTTACTGTGTTCTAGCTTCTTGTCAATTTCACTTTGAAATGTTGAAATAGCCTGGTTGTGTGTGCAAGTTTGGTTATTGGCACCTTTAAAGCTCTAATATTCTGTCAACAGATACTTAAAGCTATAACTAGTTGTGTGAGCTCAGGAGTCTGTATACTTTTCTTGTTTGAATTCAGCCAATGTATTCAGGTAGTCAGTCACCAAGTGTATGATTCTGGCTGTCCCTTGTTATCCAAGATTAGCAGTGGTGTTTGTTGTATGCACAGGTTTGTAACTTCACACATTGAGAAAGGCAAATGCTGGCAGCCACCCCTGAGTGTCTATGAGGAAGGCGTGTCCCCTTATGGCTGATTCTAGGCAAAGGAACTATTTAGACACTGTATTTCCAGATACGAGGTTTGGCAGGTTTTGCCTCCCTTCCTCAGATTTGTTAAATTGTTCCCTTTCTGAGAATGGCTAGGGGCATGCACAACAAATCCTCCTTCCAGCTCAGGTAACGGTGTCTGACTCTGAAACTAGGCCAATGCAGAGAAGGCAAAAGGGAGAGAACTTTATCCTGAAGAAAGATTTTATATTTGTGTGCAGTGGGTTTGACAAAATATGCTGAGCTTTTGACAATCAAATGCTATTTTCTGTCGGTTCTGGAGGTGCAAGTGGACTTGCCAATGCTTGATCTCTCCCCCTGAGGAGGACTCACTCCAACCACTGCTGCTCCATTTAGCACACTGACTGACGGTGATTCCCTACTGGTCCTTTCTGGTCATTCCTAGTCACCTCTGGATGTATTATCCTTTCCTTGTTGCTCAGTCCAGTTTCTCAACTTTCCCTCTGATGTTCAGGGCTCCTAGAATGTCATATATAATCAATTCATTTATTCTTTGAAGTCTTAGTTGTTAGAGGGATGACAAACAGTATCTGACTACTCTGCCTTCTTGCCCCCCCCCCATTGTTGCTATGTTTTAGCCCACTTCCGCAGCCACCGTGTCAAATCACATGATTGAGAATCTTTTCCTTTTTCAACTAACTTGTACTTTACCAAGTCCTTCCTCAGGGACTGAACCCTCCTAATAACGTGTTGAAAATATATGACATGAAGTCTTGGCATTCTTTCATGCAATGAACATCCTGGCTGTACTCATTCCAAGAAAGACTCTTTTGTTCCTTCTAGCAGTCCATGGTATAATTAATATGCATCATCAACATCACAATTCTTCTGTCTGTCTTCCTTGTTTCTATGAAGTAATTGAAAGCATGGCTTGGATCAGGTCCAGCTTAGTTTTTAGCATGTTTGCTTTTGAACACTTTCAGATTGCTCAGTGTTCTGTGTCTTTTGATTTCTTGACTGCTGCTTCCGTGGGCATTCACTGTGAATCCAAGTAAAATGAAATCCTTGACAACTTCAGTCTTTTCTCCATGTATCACAATATTGCTTTTTGGTCCATAAGTGAGGGCTTTTGTTTTCTTTAACTTGATGTATGATTCACGTTGAAGCCTGGAGTCTCTGATCTTCATCAGTAAGTGCTTCAAGTCCCCTTCATCTTCAGTAAGCTAGGTGTGTCATCTGCATAACAAGTTTTTAATGAGTCTTCTTCCTATCCTGATGCTGCATTCTTCATACAGTCCAGCTTCTTGGATTATCAGCCCAGCACATAGATTGAATAGGTATGGTGAAAGGATACAAGCCTGTTGCACACTTTTCCTGACTTTAAACCACACTCTATCATCTTGTTCTGTTCAAATGACTGCCTCTTGATGTAAGTATTGGTTTCTTATGAATACAACTAAACAATCTGAAATTTTCATTCTTCTGAATGTTATTAATATTTTGTTATGATCCACAAAGTGGAAGGCATTTCTGTAATCAGTAAAATACGCATAAACTTCTTTCTTGAATTCTCCTCTTTCAGCCAAGATCCGTCTGACGCTGGCAGTGATATTCCTCATACCATGCCCGTTTCTGAATCAGGTTTAATTTCTCATACGTCTCTGTCAATGTATTAGAGCAACTGCTTTGAATATCTTCAGGAAAATTGTACTGACCCATGATATTAAAGATATTGTTCAATGATTTCTGTGTTTAGTTGGATCTCCTTTTATTGGAATAGGCATACATATGGATCTCTTCTAGTCTGTTGGCCAGGCAATGGTCATCCTGATTTCTTGGCATAGATGCGTAGGCACTTCAGTGCTGAATCTGTTGAAACATCTCAGTTGATGTTCTGTCATTTCCTGGAGCCTTGTTTTTCACCACTGTCATCAGTGCAGCTTCGACCTCTTCATTCAGTAACACCATTTTATCATTAGCTACCTCCTAAAGTAGTTGAACACTGACCAATTCTTTCCAGCACAGTGACTGTATTTCTTCCATCTTCTTTTGATGCTTCCCGTGTCACTTAATATTTTGCCAATAGGTTAGATCAATTTCAAACTGAATAAGATGGTAAAAATCTTCATTTTGGTCAACTTTGGCCATAATGGTTGGTGTGTCAATTTGCCTAATAGTCATAACTGGTCTTCCTTATAGATGTGTGGGTGTTATCATATCACAGGCAACATTGTGCTTCAGAGCAGATCTTGAAATATCATTTTAAATGATGCATGCGACACCGTTATTCAATTGGTCACTTCCACTGTAGGAAACTATATGATTGTCTGATTCAGAATGGCTAATACCAGCCATTTCTGCTCGCTAATTCTCAGGATGTAGTTGTTTATATAGTCTATTTCATTTTGGCAGCTTCAAATGTTCCTATATTTATGCTTTGTACATTCTACATTCTGATTATGAATGGATGTTTGCAACTATTTTTTTTCTCATTTTGAGTCATGCCACATGAGCAAATGAAGGTTGTAAAAGCTTTATCCACATCATTAAGGTGGAGTCCACTTTGACCAGTCAGCTCTTTCCTCAATTGCATTGTGAGTACCTTTCAATGTAGGATTTCATCTTTTGCCACTATATCAGACAATATTCTGCTATTCATAAGGTCTCCACTAGCCAGTGTTTTCAAAAATAGACTGCCAGGACCCTCTTCCCGGCTTGTCTTTGGAAACTCAGCCAGAACCTGCCTACCCAGGGTTATCCTATTTGTGTTTGAAATACTGTTGGCAAAGCTTCTGGTATCATAGCAACACACATGACACCACGGTAGAATAAACTGAAGGACACATGGTGGTCAATTTTGTTGATCTTATTTACTAAACTGCCATTAAAAGAAAATAACAATAAGTAGAGAGTAAAACTCATATTTAACATCTACTGTCTGATAGACACATACAGGGAGAAAAAAAGGAAGAAGGAGGAGGAGGAGGAGCAGGAGGAGGAGGATTAAGAATTCCGTGATGGTGTTTAAGCTTTTAAATGTCATTATGACAAATATCAGATTTGCCATATACTCTATCATTTATTTAATCATTTCCATCTTTCATCTCTGAAGTTCTTCTCTTGAACTCAAAATTCATGTATTTAGTATCTACTTTACATGTCTTCTGTTCAGGCAGAATTGATGTCTAAATAATATAATGAATTCAAATGTAACATGCTTTCATTAACGGGCATTTCTGAGTTTAACTCTGAGCTTTTTAGTTCTCCAAATCTTCTGGTACACACAGTCAATGGGGGATGCACATTACTCTCCCTCTGTTCCTCAGACAGCAAAACTATGTAAAGTAAATCATTATGGTGATATTGTGAGGTATTGTACACTTCTGCAGGCTTTCTTTTCTCCCATTTGTTCTTTGATTTCATTTCTTTTTATTATTTTATCCTCCTCATTATTTTTGTTTTTTGTTGAAAAAATCTATTGATCTACATGTAGACTATTTTTAAATGTCATATGCCTATGCAATGTGAGCTAACTGAGGTCAAGGGTTTAGTAAAGTTTGTTTACTCTTTTATTTCCTATTCCTAGAAGATTGATTTGGCATTGAATCAACATTTATTGAATGTTAAATGTCAGTTGAACCCATATATTTTATTGATCTCATTGCAAATTGCATTCTATTGCCTTTCGGACATATATTGGATGGTTATCTGATGAATAAGTAGAATTTAAGATACTTTAATTTTGACATATCTTCATTGAAAAAATTAAAAATTTAAAGTAGTGTTTTGAATATCAACATTACATATTTTGATGAATATGCATTTTTTAATTTGTCAACTTATTAATTCAAATAGTATCCCAAATTAAGTCAGTATAGTATATGCAAAGAATACAAGTTAAGAACACTTAACTGTGCTCATAAAGAACCTGTACATAGATCAAGAAGCATTCATTCAAACAGAACAAGGAGATACCGTGCAGCTTAAAGTAAGGAAAGATGTTCTCTGGGGTTTTATCCCTTCACCATACATATTCAATTTGTATGCTGAGCAAATAAAACCAGAACCTGAACTATATGAAGAAGAACAGTGCATCAGGGTTCGAGGAAGGCTCACTGACTAACTCGAATACACAGATGAAACACCCTTGCTTGCTGAAAGGGAAGCCTACTTGAAGCACTTACTAATAAAGCCCAAAGACCATAGGCTTCTGTATAGATTACACCTCAACATTAAAAAAAGAAAGAAAGAAAGAAATCCTTAGAAATGGAACAATAAGCAATGTCATGATAAATGGAGAAAATTTTGAAGTTGTTAAGGATTTCATTTTACTTGGATCCACAATCAACACCTGGGAAAACAGCAGGCAAGAAATTAATGTGCATATCAAATTGAACAGATCTGTTTCAAAGACCTCTGCATGGTGTTAAAAAAGCAGACATCACTCTAAGGACTAAAATTCACCTGACCTAAGCCATGGTGTTTTCAGTTGCTGCATGTGCATTCAAAAGCTAGGCAATGAATACGGTAGATCAAAGGAGAACTGACAACTTCGAATTATGGTTTTAGCAAAGAATTAATATGCCATGGACTGCCAAAAGAATGAATATATAAGTCTTGGGAAAAATATAGCCAGAATGAATGCTACTTAGAAGTAAGAACGGAGACACTTTGTCTTGCATACTCTGGTCGTGTTGTCAGGCGGGATCAGTCCTGGGGAAGGACATCATGCTTGGGAAAGCAGAGAAAAAGCAAACAAAAAAACCTACTGTTGTCAAGTCGATTCTGACTCATAGCAGCCCTATAGGATAGAGTAGAACTGCTCCATAGAATTTCCAAGGTGTACCTGATAGATTCAAACTGCTAGCATTTTGGTTAACAGATGTAGCACTTAACCACTAAGCTACCAGAGTATCCTGGTAAAGCAGAGGGTCAGCTAAAAAGAGAAAGACTTTCAATGAGATGAATTAACACAGTGGTTACAATAATGGGCTCAAGTATAGAAATTATGATGATGATGCAGCAGAACTGGGCAGTGTTTCGTTCTAGCATGTACAGGGTCACTGTGAGTCATAATCAACTAGATGACCCCTAACAACAACTTCATATATTATAAATCTGCTCAAAAAGCTCTCTTTAAAATCTTAAAAAGCAAAGATGTCACTTTGACGTCTAACTGTACTTCATCCAAGCCAGGGACTTTTCCATCACCTCATATGCATGCTAAAGTTGGACAGTGAGAAAACACCAAAGAATTGACACATTTGAATTACGCTGTTGGTGAAGAGCATCCAATGTATCCTGGACTGCTAGAAGTATAACCTTAATGTTTCTTAGAGGAAAGGATCATGAGACTTTTTGTTGCTTATTTTAGACTTGTTATCAGGAGGGACCAGCCTGCAGAGAAGAAAGTGATGCTTGGTTGAGGGTCAGAGAAAAAGAGGCATATGCATAAAGAGATGGATTAACACAGTGCTTGCAACAATGGGCTCAAACAGTGAGAATGTTTTATTCTGTTGTACATGAGGCCAGTGAGTTACTTTGGACTTGAAAGCATCTAACAATAATAATGGACTACAGTACCTCTGTTTACAAAGTCCTTGCAACACTCTATCACTTAGGAAGTGTGCTTTCTCACATTGTGCTATAGCTGGTAAATATGTGATTGTGTTCAACTTGCTAAAGTGTAAGCAATATTCACCGAATTAGTCTTGCTTTCAAAATAAGTATAGAATGTCTTTCATTAAGCACAGAGAAAAGGTAGTGATTGAATTGACACTGTGATATTGGTTACAAAATTCACGGAGAAGTAGAAAATAAAAGATTTACAGTCTTCCTTGTTAACAAAGATAAGTAGTTTTATCGGGAATGTTTACCTCATGTTTATGGATAAATATGCATAAGTATAAACCTTAGATGTTGCCATGGACTGCATCGTGTCTCCCCAAAAATGTGCGTATTGATTTGACTCAGCCATGAGTCCTAGTATGGTGTGATTCTTTCCACGTGTTGTGACTCCTGCCTCCGGGATGTTGATGAAGGAGAACAGGCAGCAACTGTGTTGGTGAGGACGGACTCAAGCTACGAGCTTGTGGCAGGTAAGTGAGAGAAGCGAGCAGAGGAAGTTGAGAACCTCATACTACCCAGGAGGCGGCACCGAGAGCAGAGCACACGCTTCGGACCTGAGCTTCCTGTGCCACGATTCTCTCCCTGAATTTGGATTCAACCTACTGGACTGTGATAATTTCTCTTGTTGAATGTATTTGTAATTTGTAAGTGGATTTTTGGCTTACTGGACTATGAAAATAGAGATTCTTTTCATGAAGCCTTCAGCTTGTGGTATTTTCTGTTAGAGCTATACCAGGTGGCTAAAACGAATCTGTACAGCCTAAGTCCTGATGACATGCATTTTAATCAGAGTGAAAAAGGAGGAAGTCAGAAATCACGTTTGCTTTACCCATAAATATCTACATGTGGAGAAGTGAGTCTCTCACCCATTCTTAGTATGTTGTGGTTACCATTTATGTCATAATCAGCCAATTGCAAGGAGGAGTTTTTCCTTGGATTATTTTTCAAAGTAGAGAGAAACTAAAACTGATCAATTAAATATTTTCAGACTGAAGTAGATTCAAAATTCACTCTGTCACACTAAATGGTAATATATTTTGACAGTTTACTTGGATATTCAGAATGATATTCGATACTGAGTCTAAAGTTACTGTCAGTGTAAGGAATTAATAAATCTGCATTTACTATTCCTGGCCTGGAACTTTTCTTTTTCATGGGCAGAGCAAACAGCTGTCAGTGTTAACTTCCTTCCTTTGCTACATAAAGGTATTTAGACTTTTTCTCTCCTTTGTATTTTGTTCTCAGTTTCCTTTTCCGGAACTGTGCACTTGTGCTTGCCAAGGCCAAGTGCCGTCGAGTCGGATCCGTCGCCATGAGCACTTGTGCTTGGAGTTGAATTAATCACACTCTCCGGTAATTAAAGCATTGTTATCATCAATTTGTATGAAGAATTTTTATTTTATTTCTTTGCATTTGTATTGTGTCTGTTTCTTCCTGGTTGTCTGTTTTTTTCTCATAAAAATATATATGTAACCTTATAAAATAATCTTTGTAGTTTGCTTTCTTGCCATTTCACTTATTTTTTTAAAGAGCAATGTTTGCTAAATGTTCTCTAAATTTGGCATTTTACGTTGATCCAGAAACTTCATTTTGTCTTTTTTAAGATTTTTGTGTACAATTGTTAGTATGTTATTTCACATTACATTTAATCTTAAATGTCTATATTATTTTTTGTTTTCATTTTGCTTTGTAGTACATTGATTAAGTTTACAAAGTACACCTGGCCGTCTTTCAAGCTGTTGTATT
The DNA here is from genome assembly GCA_028571685.1 of Heterohyrax brucei. Lineage (NCBI taxonomy): Eukaryota > Metazoa > Chordata > Mammalia > Hyracoidea > Procaviidae > Heterohyrax > Heterohyrax brucei. The sequence continues at coordinate 148,050,704 of CM053143.1, forward strand.
ACAGGGTTGCTATGAGTCAGAACTACTCAACATAACACAGTTACTCTTTATTCTTTTTTCATTTTTATAATTTTCAATTTGTGTAATTATAGTTGAGAACATGTGTAGAAAAACACAATTCAGTAGTGTCTCATTGTACAGTTCAGTAGCATCCATTACATTCTTGAAGTTGTGCGTCTGTTCTCACCCTCCTTTCCTCGTTTGTTGCTCTTGCATTAACATAATAAACTCATCACCACTTAAGGTTCCTATCTAGTCTTTCAAGTTGCTGTTGACAGTTTGACGCCATACAGATAGACACCCATTACGTTCTTCAAGTTGTACCTCCATTCTCATCTACCTTTTCTCAGTTGTTGCTCCCGCATTAACATGACCTCACTGTCACCTATGGTTCCTATCTAGTCTTTGAAGTTGCTGTTGTCAGTTTGATGCCATATACATAGATCTTAAAAGAGCATAATATTCGAAGTAAAGCTTCTTTACTAGCTAAGCTAAAGTATTGCTTGCTTTTAAAAAGACTGCTGGGAGTAGTTTTGGTTTATAATTTAAAGTTTGTATTATAGCAGCAGTTTCAGGGATTCATCCACCTCCATGGCTCCAGAAACTTTGAATTCCATGAGAATCTGAAATTTTGTTTCACATTTCCCTTCTTTGGATCAGGTTTCTTGCATAGAAACTTTGATCAAAATGTTCACTAACAGTAGTTGAGAACCATTCAGTTCTTCTGGTCTCATGACAAAGGGGATACTTGTTCTTTAAAGCAATTAGACATTCATGCCTGTTTTCCTCCTATTTTTGATTTTTCTCCCTCTTTGCTCCAGCAAATAGAAATCAGTTACTGTGCTTTGGATGGCCACTTGCAAGCTTTTAAGACCCAAGTCACTATGCAATGAAATTCCTGATTAGTTTTCTTTCTTTCTTTTTTTAAAAAAAAATCTATTTTCAAGTTTATTTTCAAGTTTACTTATGTTGGATTGGAATTAATAGTCGGTGTTCTATTAAACTATTGGAATCATAGTGGTTTCTTGTTTGATTAGATTATCATGACTGCTTATACTGTATACGTACTTTAAATCTTCTATTGATTAGTTATAAAGATTACACACACATGCATAGAATAACAATATATGCATAGTGCATGCATATGTATGATCTTATTAATTTTTATGTTAAATCTGGCATAATTTTCTTTATTTTGTCTGATCTTTCAGCTTTTGAGTGAAATGCATTAAAAATGTGAATATCAATGATGACCTACTTATTTTTCCCTTTTGTTATATGTTTGTGAGCGTGATCACTATGTTCTATTAAATTCTATATTCTTTTTAATAGTATATAATATTCCTTTATAATTAAGTTGGTTTTGTCTTAGATTTTATTTGATGCTATGTAAATAATTTGTCTGTACTTTCTTCTGAGTCAAGATTACCTGGTATATTTTCTTCTGGTCCTTTATTATCATCTTTTCTTCATTCTTTCTGTTGTTTATAGAACATATAATGTTAGACCCATTTAACAAGTTTTCTTCTAATCTGAGAAATTATTTATTTTGGTAAATGAGTTTAATCTACTTACATTTGTTGCAAATATCACTATATTAGGATACTTTTATCTTATTTCATATTTTCTATTATACTGCATTTTTTGTTGTTCTTATTTTGTCTTGTTCAATTAGCTACTATTTTCCTCTTGGCTTTTAAAGACAATACTGTCAAATTAAATTTTTGGAGTGGTTATGTGCTGCTTATGACATACAGTCTTGTTCATATTACCCTGTAAGTTTCTTAAAAATCAATATCTTGATGTTTCCCCAAAAACAAGTGAATGTTTTAAAATACTCTACTTTCTTCTGGTCCCTTACCCTGAGCTGTGTTTTCTTCTGTAGATCTGCAGGCTCAGGTTAAATAATACAGTTAGAAGTGTGTACAAGATATTTATCTTTCCAGTAGAAGGCAAACAAAGTAATTAATGTCTCTCACATGTTGATTTTTTAAAAATTTTAAATTAAAAGTGTACTAACAACAAAAGTAGATGTGTATTTTCTAGAACTGGTGTGTAAGAGATCATATGGGTTATTTGTCAAAAGAGACATGGATGATTAGAACTTTCATTCATAATTTAAGACTACAGATTAGTATCTCCTTAATACGTTCCTTAACCAGTTAGACAGAGAAAAAATTAAAACCTGATAAAAAAATGTGACGGTGCCTTGCTTAGGACTTTGTAACCAAGTGCTTCTAATTATGAGGATGCACAGGAAGGGAAGTTTTCACTACTGCACAACTGAATGGAAAGATTTCTGTAACAGTGAAATCATGATCTTATCATTCTTGTATCATGTATTGACATGTTTCATGAAACATGAATATTCATAAGTATTACATAACGCTAGTTGTTATTAGTTGCTGTTGAGTGAATGCAGCTCTTGGAGATCTTGCACGTAACAGAAATAACAAAGCAGAATGTTTGCTAGTCCTGTGCCACCCTTGTGATCATTGGTATGAGTCCAGCTCTTCAGATAAAGATTACACTGGACTGCAAGACATAAAACACTAGGGAAGAGTGTGCTGCTTGGCATTAGTAGGTTCATGAGGCTAACTGGACAGCTACTGTCCAGTGGTGAGATGAGAGGGCAGAGGGCGACAGCAGCTAGTTGAACACATAAAAAGCAGGATACAGAAGAAGAGCTCTGTCACAGTGTAGGGAGAGCCACTATATTTGCGTAACAGTGTGTGTGAGTTTTGTATTTCTTTAAAGACAAACTGACTTGAATTGTAAACTTTTATTTAAAGCATTATTTAAAAAAAAAACAAGAAACAAAACACAGTCCTGTGCTTTATTTAACCTAAAGACGCAAAATCAAATTATCGTCATTTTCTTTCATGTACTACCAAGTAGTACATGACTGTTTTAAAACTATTTTTTAGTTTATGTCTGACAATCACTCTTTTCCTTCTTGTCATCACCTCTTCTCCTAGATATGGGAAGTGTCTCCCATATCTATTCTAGCTATTTCAGTGGAAAACGCTACGTTCTCACAAAACCTGCCCTCCAGCCACAGTGTACTGGTGCTGACATATATAGTTATCTCATGGCTTTCCTAGGCAATTATAAAAAAACTGGAGTTGAGGAAAGGAGTTAGTCTTCTAGTAGCAAAGTCAAAGGTATAAAGGGTTCTCAAACTATTCATATCCATTATGAGAAAAAATGTGAGTGAGCACAAAATTTATAAGATTTAAAGAGAGAGGGAGAGACAGTAGAACGAAGAGAGATAGAGGAAAAGAGCAAGAGGCTTTCCTACCAACATTCTAGTCCTTGGTTGCAATTATTCCTAAAGACAGCAGTTTCTTTCCCGTTCTCAGAGTTTGTTTGCTTTTCCTTCCCATGGTTTCTGTAATGCAATACATTCCCCTTATTCCATAAGCTAGATTGAGTTCAAGTCCTATTATTTGTAGTCAACACTCCCCTAACTAATAGAATCTTAATTTTCATGGAACAAATATTTTGAATACCTAATTATGTGAAATTACGTAAAGGCAACTGATGATCGTGGCTAAGGAGAAACAGGAAGCAGATGATTCCTGGTTAGCTGTTTTGAATGGTGATCAAACTAAAGGAAGGCATCTACTACATATGCATGCTATTCACATTGTATGTGCCAAATAAATCTCCAATATATGTAAGAAACTATTTTTAAAAAATGTTTACAAATAAGCTCACACACAAAGTTTGTGTCTATTTGTGTAGGTGTATGTTTAGTGTATTTGAGAAGCCAATAATTCTTGAAATAATAAAAGATGATAATACATATCTTGAGCTGGAATCCTGAATTACATCCTACGCTTACCAGGTATAGAAGCTAGGCATGTTACTTAATCTAATTTTCCTACTTTCATCAAGTATGAAATGAAAACAATGTGAATAATTACATAGAGATTTTGTGAGATTTAAATGAATGTGTGTGGGGGTATATGTAACAATATATTAATATTTGGGAATATACACAGTCACTGTACACACAAGACTTGACAGTATTCAGTGATTTGGGGAGATAGAATATGATTAAGAAAGGAAGTGTTATTGAAGGAAGAAGTTCAGATTACACTAAAGGCACTGGCAAAAAAAGCAGGTCTCCAGGAATTGACAGAATATCATATTGAGATGTTTCCGCAAATGGATATGGTACTGATAGTGCTCACTCTTTTATCCCAAGAAATGTGGAAGACAGCTACCTGGACATCCAACTGGAAGAGATTCATATTTGTGTATTTCAGAGAGGTGATCCAATAGAACATAGAAATTATCAAATAATGTCATTCATGTCATCCACAAGTAAAATTTCGCTGAAGGTCATTCAAAAGTGCTTCCAACAGTACATCAACAGAGAACCGTCAGAAACTGAAGCTGGATTCAGAAGACTTGGAATGAAGGGTATCATTGCTGATGTCAGGTGGATCTTGGCTGAAGGAAGAGAATATGAGAAAGATGTTTATCCATGTTTTATTGATTAAGTCATTCTACTTGGTGGATCATAACAATTATGGACAACATTGTGAAGAATGAAAATTCAGAACATCTAATTGTACTCATTGAGAAGCAGGAGACAGATCAAGAAACAACAGTTCTAACAGAACAAGAGTCTGTTTTGCGATTTAAAATCAGGAAAGTTGTGTGTCAAAGTTGTTATCCTTTTGATGTACTTAATCAATCTGTGTGGTAAGCAAATAATCCCAGAAACTGTACTGTGTGAAAAAGAACAGGGCATCAGGATTGCAGTAAGATGCTTTAACAATCTCTATTATGTGGTTGAGACAAACTTCCTTATTGCAAGTGAAGACGACTTGAAACACTTATTGATGAAGATCAAATGCTATAGCCTTCGGTGCATCCTCAACATAAAGAAAACAAAAACACTAAAAATTGGACTAATAAGAATACTGTGATGAAGGAAGAAAATACTGAACTTGTCAAAGATTTTATTGTACTTGGATACACAATAAATGCCTATGAAAGCAGCAGTTAAGAAATCAAAGGATATGTCAAATGGGGCAAATCTGCTTCAGAGGACATCTTTAAAGTACCGGAAAGCAAAATTGCCCCTTTGAGGACTAAGGTGTGCCTGCCCTAAGCAGTGGTGTTTTCAATTGCTTCGTATGAATGTGAGAGCTGGACAGTGAATAAGAAAGCCTGAAAAAGAGCTGATACTTTTCAGTTATGGTGTTGGCAAAGAATATTCAGTATACCACGGACTGACGTAAGAATGATCAGATCTTTCTTGGAAGAAGTATAGCCAGGAATGCTGCTTAGAAGCAAATATGGAGATACTTCATCTAAGTAAGAATGGAGACACTTTGCCTTGCATTCTTTGGATTTTATGAGGAAGGAACAGTCCCTGGTGAAGGACATCATGTTTGGTAAAGCAAAGTGTCAGTGAAAAAGAGAAAAACATTTAACAAGATGGATTGATACAGTAGCTACAAGAATGATTTCAAACAATGCAGTGATCATGATGATGGCACTCTACATGACAGTATTTTGGTCTCTTGTATATATGGTTGCTATGGTTGAGAAGCCACTTGACTGCACCCAGCAACAAAAATGAAGTAGTCCATTTATCTCCATCTATACATGTATCCATGTCTCCATCAATCTGTCCATCCATTCATCTACCTATCTACCCACCCACCCACATACTATCATCCATCCATCTATCCATCCATCATGTATCTATCCATCCATCATCCACCTACCTACCTATCTACCTTGTCTGTCTGTCTGTAATCTATCATCTATCATCTGTCATCTATCATCTATCATCTGTCATCTATCATCTATCTATATCTATCTATATCTATCTATCATCTATCTATCATCTACCTACCTACTTATCTACCTACCTACCTATCATCTACCTACCTACAGATAGATATCTATCATCTATCTACCTACCTACCTATCCATCCATCTGTCCATCCATCCGTCCATCTTCTATGTTGTTGTTAGTTGCCATCAAGTTGGTTCCAACTCATAGCAACCGTATGCACAACGGTACTCAGTGCTGAGCCATGTCCTTAATCATTTTAATGCTTAAACCCATCATTGCAGTCACTGTGTCAACCCATCTTGTTGAGGTGCTTCCTCTTTTTCACTGACCTGCCACTCTACCAAGCATGATGTCCTTCTGCAGGGACTGATCCCTCCTGACAACATGTCCAAAGTATGTAACATACAATCTTGCCATCTTTGCTTCCAAGGAGCATTCTGGTTGTACTTCTTCCAGAACAGATCTGTTTGTTCTTTTGGCAGTCCATGGTACATTCAATATTCTTTCCCAACACCGTGATTTAAAATCATCAATTCTTCTTCTGTCTTCTTTATTCATCATCTAGCTTTCACATGTATGTGACACAACTGAAAATATCATGATACCACCACTTGGGTCAGTCACACCTTAGTCTTCAAGGTGATATATATATATACATATATACATATATATATATATACATATGTATATTTGTACACACACACACACTGTGGAGCCCTGGTGTCACAGTGGTTAAGAGCTAGGCAACTAATCAAAAGATAAGCAGTTTGAAATCACCAGCCACTACTTGGAAAACCAATGATGCAGTTCTACTCTGTACTATAGATTCACTGTAAGTTGGGATCAGCACCAGTGGGTGTTTATTTAGGGTAGATTACATAAACACACACACACACCAGAGTAATACCTGGAAAGTATAAGTTTTTATATATCTATATATTGATTAACTTTTAAATGCTGTCTTCCGTATTTCTCTTCTATGACACAAAGTGTAGGAGTATAGAAAAATTCTCATTTCTTCTCCCTTAATGCACACTTAAAATCTCAATTATCAACTCTTTCTTGCTCTGTCACCCAGTGCACCCCAGAGTACAGTGCTATCTGAGGTTGTTGTCTAACATAAAACAGAAAAACAACGATGTCAACCATCCACAAAAATTGCTTTCTTGGAAAGACTACTTTGCCAAGCCAAGTGCCATCGAGTCGGATCCGACTCATGACTACTTTAGTGGCATTTATTAATTTTATTTTTAACTTAGGTTTTTGTCATTATATTATTTTACCTGTGCTGCAATGAGTTTTGTGCTTAATCCTTCTAAAATACATTAATGATGGATATATATATCTCTCTATGTATATACAGTTTGTTTTATAGAATAGCAGAAGAAATGCGGCATATTTTTACCTTGCAGTATATGATATCCCTTATAAACAAAATTAATGAGTTTTTAATAGGTATGATTTAATATTGGAAACAAGCCAGTACTAGTGATGATATTTCTTAAACCAAATTCAGAGTAAATTAAAAAAGTTTGAATTCACTTAACATTTGCTATTTATAGAGGACAATAGATTCAGAATGCCTTAAACTTAAGCAATATTTTAGCCATTTTAGAAAGTTATCTTTGTATTGGTGTATTTATTTTCTAGTAGTGCAAATCATTATATATTACTTTCTATCTAGTCAAAATATAGCAATGGGAAAAGATTTAAGATTTGCCACTGTAGGGATTTCCTTTAAGAATGAAAAGAGAATATGGGTGAACATTTATGTGTGCAATAATCATATACTGATAGTACGACTTTATAAATAATTCCATACCCACATTTATATATTAAGGACATGCATTTCTGTGAAATAACTTTATGACCAAATTTTAACATAAACCTGGATAAATTAAGGAAAACATGAAACAGTCTAAACGAGCAGCAATAATAACTAAATGGGGGAAAATATCATGTTTAGAAGTATTTGGGGAAAGAAAAGAAGTAAAATCAAGGAAAATTCAGAAAATCTATGGCAAAATGTGTCATGATTTATGTTACAATATTTGGAGAGGGGATTTATGAAGCTCCCCCCCAAAAAACAAAACAATAGAGTTTCACTGATCAGGATAATTGATTTATGTCACTCTCAAAATAAGATTTATAGTGAGTTTAAAACATGAAAAAATGTGACTAGAAAAGATTTCCTGAAAGAGCCAAGGAGATCAGATCAGTACTTTATGGATTTAAACTTGGAATCCCACTGGAGAGCTGGAGTCTATTTATAGCTCAGTGAAATATACACATTTCTTTTTTCATATTTGTAGAATAATCTCTCAAAGAACTTTTAGATCCTTTCCGACTTGATGGCACTTGGCTGGCCTAACAGATAAATATACTTAAAATCTCTTCATTCTCGACCATGTGTTCCCTGTTAGTTCTCTTAAATATTTCAAAAAACCTTGGTCACTGTGTGTAATTTGATTAGTTCGAAGCAATACTAGCATATGATAAAGAAACTGTAAAATTTCCCTCTTCCTGTTAAGATCATACAGTTTCCACTGAATTTTAAAGCATCTAATTTAGAATATTCTTGCCAAGTCAGATTTGATTTTAATTTTCCCCATGTACTTGACATGTCTCTAACACCCGGTGTGAAGAGGAAGTGGAAGAATTTCTACAGCTCTGAATTTAAATACTGCCTGTCAACTAACTATACAGGCTTGGGTGAAGATAATTGATGTGTGTAGGGCAATAAAAATAAGTGCAAATACTAAATTATGTATTTGTTGCTGCTGTGCCATGAAGTCCAAATGATTTGATCTGTTTATAAATTTTAAACTACCTAACGGGGAAGGTATGTTTCTAATACCTCTGCCTTCATAATGAAATTAGGCTTCAGGAGCAAAATTCAGATGCGCACTTACTTTTGACCCTGCATAAGAAGATAAGCTTTCTGTAGCCTTTGTGAAATATTCCCTGAGTAGAAAGTATGTAAAATGCTGTATTTCTCAGAGATATGAACAGATACAAAAAATTCAAAAGCTCTAGAATATTTTCACATAAATAATCAATTTCTATTTCATATTCAAGTTAAAAACTGACATGAGGCTCTCTCATTGGCACAATTTTAAATTTCAGTGGTAACCATTAATGAATAATGTAACAAATTAAAAAATGGTAAGAAAAAACTACACAAGGACAGATGATGGAAACGAAAAGAGGAAACATTGTAAATGTTCTGAGGGAATCTGATCCAACTCTCCTTCTTGCTTGAGTAGTTAGAGCTTTGGTACTGAGAAGAGACAGGGAGGTGAATAAGGTGCTCTTTTATGTTTTACATTATAATAAACATAAATCCACTGCTTCTCACTTGTTTCCATCTCACAGCAAGCCTGTAGGACAGAGTAGAAATGCCGCATAGTGTTTTCAAAGAGCACCTGGTGGATTTGAACTGCCAAGCTTTTGGTTACTAACCACCAGGGTTTCTGTACATTGTAAACTGACATGAGGCTCTCCCACTGGCACAATTTTAAATTTCAGTGGTAACCATTACTGAAATCTCAAAATACATTACTGTCAGCCTCCAACATACAAACAAGCTAAATGATCAAAGTTCATTTGAGCATGGTGGGTGTTTTGAAGCATAAAATATTTTTTTCTGTGAAAATAATGACATAATCACAGTTTTCCAAATTGTTAAATAATTTAACTGTGATATTAAAAGCTAGTACAGAACCTGGCTAAGATGTATACTATTTATACTTTGGGAAGTGTTTTTCAGTTCTAACCTGATATTTGATATATTATATGTGTGTGTATATATATATCTTCCTCTCTGTCTTCACACTGAAAGTTCTAGTAGTGAGACTGCAGGAATTGATGTTTCTAGTGGCTTCTTTGTATATCAATATATTTGAGAGAGGAATAATGTGCTGTCACCGGACAGGGAGAGCAGTGGAAGCTGCACGTAGGTGGGCATGTAAATTTATACGGGAATGTACATTTTCACTCAATCATATTAAATAAAATATATATATATATATTTGAAATGATTTAGAACCAGAAGCAACTGTGAATCAGTCAAGGAAGAAACCACTTGTATTTTCCTTCTGTTAACTTTCCTATTGAGATAATGGAATTTTCAGTTGGCAACGGCATCATTGTTCAACAGAAAACAAAGCCCACAGCTTACAGATGAAAAAACACACTTCACGTGGTTAAAAGATGCCCAGGATCATAGTCATGTTGACTCTACTTTGAGAATGCAGTTCTTGTCCAGTTGTCTTTTGAGTGTCTTCCAGCCTGAGGAGCTGATCTTCCAGCATCATACGAAAAAAATATTCTGCCATTCATAAGGTGTTCACTGGCTAATTCTCTTCATAAGTAGACTGCTAGGTCCTTCTTCCTGGTCTGTCTTAGTCTGGAAGCTCAGCTGAAACCTGTCTCCCATGGGTGACCCTGCTGGTATCTGAAGAGCAGTGGCATAGCTTCCAGCATCACAGCAAGACACAAGCTCCCACAGTACAACAAACCGACAGACACGAAGGGGACATTCGCTCTTAATAACTAAATAAGCACACATTTCAAGAGGGTATTGATGATGTTCATGTGCTGTATATATTTTGTCAGTTAGCTTTTAAATTCTAACAGGAAAAAATTATGACACATTGGCTTGGGTCTATAAATGGAAATAGGTATTTATATTTTTCTAGGAAAATTTTATCATTTTGAAATATTGAATATCTAAACATACTGTCAGTTTTCTCACCAGTAGTTTCTCAGCGACATGAGCAGTTTGTGCTCGTTTTTGCTTTTATTGTGAAGGTGATGGGCATTTTGATGGTCCCAGTTTGATCTAGAATGATAGTTATAGCTTTTCCCCAATCTCTCAAAAGCGCTATAAATCTTTGAAAGTAAAGGAAGATAGTTAAGATTGATTGTCATTTCCAAATTTGCTGAGATAGAACTTTCTAAATATTTTATGTGCTCAGAAACACATGAAGAGTTGTAGAATTGCAGTATTTATTTTGAAATGAATTAAGAGATCAGATCCGCTTATGACTGATTCCTGATTATAACTGATTCCAGTTATTTCTCTTTAATAGATTGAATATAAAAAGGGATACTATTTTCTTTTCCTTTCATCTTTTCTTTTCCTAACTGACCAAATGATTTATTGTAGTTCTATAAAAAGCTCCATTTTGAATCTCTCTTTTGTTGTCTGTTTGCAGAGTCACCAAATTAAAAAAAAAAAAAGTAAATTAGCAAATAATGAAATATAAGTGATTCTTACCACTTCAGACTTACTCAGAATCTTCAAGGATAGTGCACTCAGATTCAGCATAAGTAATGCACTCTTCTTGATGATCCTTATGTAATCATCCAGTTGTGCCTCACCTTCTTCATTTATGTTCCTGGAATTCTTTAATTCTTCCAAGATCATCACCTGATTGCTTTCATGCAAGTCTCAGCTGAAATATCTCTTCTGTAGTAAATCAGACACTATCCTTCCATATGCCTCCTGATTGCTGTCTGTTACCTTAGTTAATTTTGTTTATTGTGCTTATAGAAACTGTCTGATTTACTTCTTTGTTGATGTGTTTGTTGTATAACCCCTGGCAGAATTTAAAACTCTTAAAACACCTGTCTATCTTTTTCACTACTCAACTTCCATAACAAGAATGGATCTGGTTCATAATAATTTCTAAAAATTGTGGATATTGTATAAGTTAATGGATGAGTTGTATAGTTGAGTTACATGGTTAATAGGCCCATAAGATTTTTTGACACATGTGCAAGGCAGCACTACTTCGTTGATTTATGTCTACGAAGCTGAGCTATAGGGACAGAAAATGGTTTCTCTTGTATCTTTTATCCAACTTAGCATTCCACAGGAGCTTTGAGGTGGCACAGTAGTTGAGCACTTAGCTGCTAACCTGACGGATGGTAATTTGAACCAACCTGCGTCTCCATAGGAGAAAGATCTTCTGCAAAGATCTACAGCTTTGTAAACCCTATAGGGAAGTTATACTCTGTCATATACATGGATCGGAATCACTTGACAGCAGTGGGATTGATTTTTATTCTGTTTTTAACATTCTACAGTTAATGTCAAAACCAAAGCTAAATGAGATAAAAAAAAAAAAAGCCTTTAACAGGAATCCTATTTAGTTAGAACTAAATAAAAATAAAAAAATGGGAGATCCATTTATCTTATATCTTTACCTGATAATTGGTATACTAGATCTAGGATAAATAAATAGCTCATTTAAAGACAAGTGGTCTGCAGGAGAACTAAGTCAAGAACTTAGATTTGCCCTTCCTCAGTTATTTCTACAGCTCTCTATTGATTAATGAGAATTCTGAGTGTTAGAAATCTAACTCAAACTATATTAAGAATCAAGGGAATTTCCTTTCCACTCAAGAGAGGAAGGGAAGAATTGATTTCAGAGCCTTATTGACCTCAAGGGTCTTGTGTGCTTTCTCTCCATCCATCTGTTTTCTAGTTTTATCAGTGTGTAGGTCTCAGTTTCTCTGACAGCGGATGAGCTACTTCACTGTGGCCCTCCAGTTCTACCAAGTCCAAGGTCAGTGTTATTGTTAGTTCCTGTAGGGCTGATTCTGACTCATAGTCACTCCTGTGTGCAGACTAAAACAGTGCTTCATAGGGTTTTCAAGGCTGTAACTATTCAGAAGCAGACCATTCCTGTGGTGTTCCAGCTGCCAGCCTTTTGACTATTAATGAAGCCCTTAGACATTCGCACCCCCATGCAAGACAGCCAGCCTTTTCTTCCGGGAATATACATCACTCCTTTCAAAGCCTGCTGAAGTTTATGCACATCTTGAATCACTGTGGGAGACAGACTGATGGTCACTAGTTAATACAGTGTTATATATTTATGTCTGTAACTAGGAGAACAAGGTTTATTAATAGAAGTAGGGGAAGAAGCAAGTACTTTTATTTTTCAGTTGGACAGAAAACATAACTATGTTAACTATTCATATCTTATTTTTCTACTTCTGTATGTAAAAGGCATTTGTCAAGTGCTTCTTCCTTTGTTAAAACACTGGAAATTCACTTACATTTTTGGTATCTAAATTTCTTACACTTTTCATGATTATCATGTAAGTTTGTGTTTATCTTTTCCAAATTATATCTCAAAAGCGAGAAAAAAAAATGTACTCTTTGAATGTACACCATAATCCAAAAGGAGAATTGAAGCCTCTTCAGAAAGAAAAGTTAAACAGATTAATTTCAGCTAAAATATGAATAGATTTTATAAAAATTTATCACTATTAATATTTTTGCCTATTTAAAAAAGGTACCATTGAGTCAATGCCGTGGATGTGGAGACGGCATGCACATCAGAGCAAAATTAAGTTTGATAGCATTTTCAGGGGGTGATTTTTCAGAAGCAGATTCCAGGATCTGTCTTCTGAGATGCCTCTGGGTGAGCTCAAACCACCAACCAGTCTGTTAGCAGCTCGGTGTGTTAATCACTTGTAACATTTACGAACTCCAAAGTTACCCACACTGACCCTAAATGGAATTTCTAGAGAAATCACCTGGCTCAGATATGTTCATATCATTTGACAAGAACAAAATTACATGTGAATAGATCAATTCAGCTTAAATTCTTGCCATCCCTGACCTCTGTGCCTGCTTTTTCTGAAACTATTAGTTGCCCTGTGTACTGGTGTCTTCACTAGTTCTTGGGAAAGGAAACACCATTCTCTCTGCACTAGATCCCAAACAAGGAATGTTTCTAAGTGCCACTGAGTTGGTTTTGACTCACAGCAACTTTATATCAACAGAGAATACTGTCCTGTCCTGTGCCATCCACACTCCTGTGGCTGTGTTCAAACCCATCACTGCAGCCACTATGTCAATCCATCACCCTGAGGATCTTTCTCTTGTCTTGCTGAGTGGGTGGGCCATTTATTTAACTCTCTACAGTGTGGTCACTTCTAGCCATGAACAGTTGACAAGAATTGTCTAAAGGTGTAGGATTTGGGTAGCAGAGTAAAGCACAGCTTGTAATTAGTTTAGGCTTTTTTGGCTTCAGTTATCCTAATGTATGAGCAGGAGCCCTGGTTGCACGGTGGTTAGGGGCTCTTCAGGTAACTGAAAGGTCAGTGGCTAGAACTCACCAATGTCAGAAGAAAGATGCGGCACTCTGCTTCCACGAAGATTTATGGCCTTGGAAACTTTGCAGTGCAGTTCTGCTCTGTCCTACAGGATCTCTACAAGTCAGAATCTATTCAATAGCCGTGGGTTTGGTTTGAATGTATCACTTCTCTGCTCTGCTTCTGTACCATTACCTTGTGACTTGAGAAGGAATTTGTGTATATCTATGCTCCAGAATCCAGCAATGAAAAGGATCCCAACACTTAGAAAGAAACAAAGTTCAGCTACTCTAGTTGAAGCCCTGCCCCTTGAGTCTTCATTTTGTGCTTATTTTCTTGGATAACTGAAGATGGATAAGTTGAGAACTTTCAGAAGATTTTGAATTTTAATTTAGAAGATAGCTATCAGGTCTTCTGCTGTAATATTCAAGCCCACGTGTGAATTTGAAAAAGTCACTCTTTTCAGCAATTTTTTTTTTTAAAGTGCTCTTCAGAGGATTTAGGGGATGGTGTTCATAGATCGGTGAGTATAATTAATTTCCACACAAAATAAATAAGGACTCCCCTTCTTCCGTGGGGAACTTGCTCTCTGTGCCCCACACAGGCTGCTTGATACAGTGCACGCACCGTACAGTTGTGCATAGCAGCACGGGTAAGGTTGTGACAGAAATTATCAGAAAACAGTAGTCCAGTCGGAAAGACTAGCACAAGTGTCCCCTGAGGCAACAGTATCGTCATCCTCAGCCAGGGTGCTCTCTGCCAAACACAGTGCAGGTGGTTTTCATGGTCTCTTCTGTGACAGTAGATGAGAAGCTTGTCAGGTGTATGTTCTGTTCTTGTAAGGGTCTTACACTCCAGTGCCCCGGCAGTAATTCTTTGAACAAGAGCATTGCCAAATCTGCAAGAATAAGCGACAGCTTACAGACTTACGACAGTCTAAATTCTTCCTTAGCAAAGGCATTTGTACAAGTGACACCTATGCAGATATAAACCTCTGATAATAAACAGTGAACCTACATTACTAAATATAACACTTAAGTGTTTGTCCCATAAATTCTCCCTTTGGGTTGCTTCCCGGAATTCAGGTCTTCTCTAGCTCACAATATTCTGCTGAATGATTTATCTCTTGTTGACCAAAGGGAAATGGCATGAAGATAAATTCACATTTTAACACTTACTAAAGAGGAATTTCTTTCAACTTTCCAACAACGGTCTCCTAAAATCATAACAAAAAGATAAGCAGAGAAACAAGCAAAAAGAACCCTTAATCCTCAACCAGGGAAATTTCTATACTGTCAAAGAAAATCTTGATTAGAGACATATGGAAAAGTAGCAATTGGTTAATTAAGTTTCTGAACTGATCTTGGAAAAACAATTCTTTCTCTCTCTTTCCTCCTTCTCTCCATTTGTGCTTTTCTCTAATTCATTAGCTATGAAATAGTTCCTCGATTTTCTCAGCTTTCAGAAATGTGCAACAAAACACTCAACGTAGTCTTGAATTTAGAAAGAAATAAGGTGGCCCCAAGATGTTGAGTAAGCCACTCCTGTGCTTACAGAATAATTACAGTGTCATCTCTAGTTTATAGTTGAGCTCCTGCAAGCTAACTCCAGTGATGAGTCTGACTAGGCATCAATGGGACAGAAATCAGTATTTCATAAGGTGAATTTGCTGGTATTCATAAGGTTTTTCCTGACTAATTCTTTTCAAAAGTAGACGGCAAGATCCTTCTTGTTACAGAAGAATGTTGAATGTACCATGGACGGCCAAAAGAACAAACAGATCTGCTCTGGAAGAAGTGCAACCAGAGTGCTTCTTGGAAGCAAAGATGGCAAGACTGCATCTTACATACTTTGGACATGCCAGGAAGGATCAGTCTCTGGCAAAGGACATCATGCTTGGTAGATTAGAGGGTCAGCAAAAAAGAAGAAGGCCCTCAACAAGATGGATCAACACAGTGGCCTCAAGGATAGGCTCATGCATAAAAATGATTGTGGACATGACGCAAAACTGGGCAGTGTTTCATTCCATTGTGCATAGGGTTGCTACGGGTAGGTACCAATTCAGCAGCACACAACAACCTTGGTAGTACAGTGGTTAAGTGCTGTGGCTGCTCTCCTGAAGGTCAGCAGCTCAGATCCACGAGGCACTCCTGGGAAACTCTATGGAACAGGAATTTGGTTCTATACAGTTGCCATGAATCTGAATAGACTTGATGGCAGTAAGTTTTTTTTGTTTGTTTTTTAATGGTGAATTTTGTGCAAATACTTTAACAATAATGCTCAGGGTTACCTAGCCTCTTTTCGCTTGATTACAGTATAAGAGCACACACGGAGAAAGGGATACCAGGTTCTCCAGTACCCTGCTTGATCTGAAACTTCCATTCACAATTTAAACATTGCTTGGGGTTTGAATTTCCTTTAAAATATAATTGTTTTTTCTCTTTAGAATCATCTATGGTACTACAAACTATCAAATTTATGCAACTTTATTTAGAATGTAATATTTCCAGACATATGAGTTCCAACAGTTAGGTTCATGAACTTGACCTAGAGAAAGTGCTGTATACCTCACTGCTGACAATCACTGTGGTCACCTTTAAAGTCCTCCCCTTGGGAAGCTAGGCACTAACACCAGTGCCTAGTCTACCCTTCCAAGCAATTTTGGAACTCTTTTCCTGGAATGGTCCTTACTGTGTTGCCCTTGATGTCCTGATTGTCATCAGAACGCCTTCCCTTCAATATTTTCTTTATCTTTGGATCAAGAAAAATGTTATCAGGGGCCAGATCAGGTAAGTAGGGAGGGTGTTCCAATACAGTTGTGTGTTTACTGGCTAAAACTTCCCTCACAGACAGCTACACAATTAAGTTTGTGAACTTACCACCTTGACGCTGTGGCAGTGGACACTGCAAAAAGGATTCCAAAATTGCTTTGAAGAGTAGACTAGGTTATGATGTCAGTGCATTGCTTCCCAAACGGAGTACTTCAAAGATGACTCTAGTGATTTTCAGCACTGAGGCATGTAACACTTAGAACAACTAATTTTGCCGACTTAATTCCTGGGTAATAAAAACCTTGGGTAATAATTTGCAAGTTCTATGAGTCAGACAGAATTGATTTGATGGTAATGGTTTCTTAATTTAACTTTTTTTTTTTTAGGTTGTGAATAACTAGAGGTAAAATTACTAGTGTTTTAATCCACAGTCTGATTATTTAAAATGAGATAATCTCCTTTATTGATGTTGACAGAAGAATTCATTCAAAAGTTGAGGAAATCCTTCTCCTTATTTGGAGTCTCTGGGTAGTTCAATCGATTAAAGTGATCTGCTGTTGACCAAAAGGTTAAAGGTCAAAATCCAGCCAAAAGTGCCTCAGAAGAAAGACCTGGGCATCTACTTCCAAAATATTAGTCATGGAAAACCATTTGGAGCGCAGTTACTACTTTAACACACAGGAGCAGCTGTACGTAAGAGTCGACTTTCCAGAAGCCACTGCACCACCTGGGTCTCTGTTGTTATCATACTTATTTAGTGTGGCTGGGTCCGTATGAAATTAGTAATCTATACCGGTTCAGAGGAACCACTAGTTTTCTTTTCAAATTTGTTTACAAATGCAAAATAAGTTATTATTTATTAAGTATAAAGCAATACTCAAAGAGCTCCATTAAATTACATTCAATAAGGCCAAATTATTGGCCTTACCCAATAAGGTCAAATGAGGATGTCCCAGTTTCAGGAAATTTGGTCTCAAGTAAGTTTGACGAGGCCCTTACTAATTTATCCACTGCTACAGTTACTTTCATAATTTATTTATCTATGGATTAAGAACAATAACTTTTAATTTACTAAAAAGGATAATGTAGAAATAGAAGTAAGATCATTATCCATACTTTTTGCTTTCATAAATTCTTCACCAACTATGGTTGTGTTATTTGTTAATTGGGTATCTGTTTATGTTCTGCTTTCATAGAGTAAAAGATAAACTAGAAGGTCAGTTTTCCGTTCTGTGCCACAAAGTATCATTAGCAGTTAGTAAAAATTTGAGACATAGTTGAAACTTCATAAGTTTCTTTTAATGACACAATGGGTAGTAAATAATACTATATTCTGTGTATATATAAAATATTCATTAACACTTGTTTGTATCTATTAGATGCAAAACACTTTCACAAAACATGAAAATTTATGTTATAGTATTCATGGAGAATAAAATCAAATACACATAAGCTTAATTTTTCAATTCTACTGTGTATTATTTTATTTGGATTAGCATTTAGATTTCTGTTTCAACAATCAGTATAGAGATTAGACAAAAATGTTTCTGCTAAAAAGGTAATATTAAATCTGAGTGGAGGAAACGTAACAGGATGAGAAAGATACTTTATTTTTAATTAAAAAACATAGTGAGAAAGATTAGTTTCACTTTGAAATAGTAAAATCTCTCCAAAAGGGAAATATTATGACTCCCAACATTTTAAAAGGATTAAAAATTTATGTTTATGTTATAATAGTAAAGGCAAAACTGTTTCTACTGAGACATTCATATTAATTTCAATTTATTTCAACTCCTGGCCATTCAGTCAAGCCATTAGTAATTACCTTTCTTTTACTCTCCTACCATTAAATTTTTCAAGAGGACTGATGATTAAGTTCCCAAACTCATCCTAAAGAAGTGTTACCTACCTCACTGATGAATATCACTATGGTTACCTTCCAAGTACTCCCCTTGGGAAGCTATGCACTGATGTCAGCACCTGGACCATCCTTCAAAGAAATTTTGTAACTCTCTTTACGGAATGACCATCAGAGCTGTTGTCATATTACCCTTGATGTCCTGAGTGTCATCAAAATGTCTTCTTTTTAATATTTCCTTTACTTTGGGTCAAGAAAAAAAGTCACTGAGGGTCAGATCAGGTGAGTAGGGAGAGTGTTCCAATACAGTTACTTGTTTACTGTCTAAAAACTCCCTTGTGGGCAAGTAGACAGTTAAGTTCGGGAGCTTGCCACCATGCCACCTTGTGTAACGACCATTCCGGAAAGAATTCCAAAACTACTTTGAAGAGTAGACTAGGTGCTGGCATTGGTGCACAGCTTCCCACGTGGAGCACCTTGAAGGTGATCGTAGTGATAGTCAGCAATGAGATATGTAAGACTAGAACAATTAAGTTCATGGCTTGTTGGACCTCGTACATGGACAATGGGTGACGGAATGATGAATGAGCACAGAAGCATAACTACACAGACTAACATTGATTTCATTACTTTCATGTACTGCTGAGTCAACGTGTAATTGCCTTAGCAATGTTACAGGCTTGGAAAGTTGAAGGAACAGTATTTATAGCCAAGGAAATATTACATTAACAGGTAATGTAGACAGGGGGTTCCAGCAATTACTTCCGCAAATCTAATTGTTCTAAGTGCTGCATACTTCAGTGCTGCATCTCTCTTCGGTCACACTCAATGTATGACCCTTGGGATGCTGGGTACCAACGCCAGAGCCTAGGCCTCCCGTCAAAGCACTTTTTAAACTCTTTCTGGTATGGCCATTACTCACCGTGGCAAGGTGATAAGGTGGCAAGTTTGCAAACTTAGTTGCATAGCTGCCTGTGAGGGGGTTTTCAGGCAGCAAACAAGAACTGTTGGAATACTCTCCTTACTCACCTGATCTGGCTCCCAATGACTTTTCTCTTTACCCAGAAATAAAGGGGAAACCCTGGTGGTGTAGTGGTTAAGTGCTACAGCTGCTAACCAAAAGGTCAGTGGTTCAAATCTACCAGGAACTCCTTGGAAAATCTACCAAGCAGTTCTACCCTGTCCTACAGGGTCGCTATGAGTTGGAATTGACTCAGTGGCTCTGGCACCGGGATTTTTTTTTTGCTTGTTGTGAAGATAAAGGAAATCGTGAAAGGAAGATATTTTGATTGCTTTCAGAACATCAAGGGTAAGACGAGGACAGCTCTGATACCCCTTCCAGAAAGAGTTCCAAAACTGCTTTCAAGAGCGATGCACAGCTTCGCAAGGGGCGTACTGCTACGGTGACCGTAGTTATATTCTGCAATGAGGTATGCAGCACTTTTTCTAGGATGAGTTCGTGAACATAACTGGCAGGGCTGTATTTACTGAATCGCTGCTCTGTGCCAGGTACTGGAAGTTTTGCAATGAACAATATGAATATTCAATAGTTCCTACAGTTCAGTCCTAAATTGCACATGATGGTTAGATAAAGCGTTTATCACTCTCTGGAATAAGGAGTGGCTATCCATTCACAACACATTGTGTCCTCCAATATGTCGAAATATAAATTAACTTATCGTCTAACGTTTTGGATAAAATGATTAATAGAGCATTTTGTGTAATTCTAAAAACCAAAACTATACATGAAATTCTCCTACACTAAAATGTTAGATTAGAGCTAACAAAAATAGTTGTTAGCTCAATACCGATTTGCGCCAGTTATAATTATTTACTTAAGTGTAAATAAGAATTTCTCCCACGGTGCTATACATTTTGCTGTGTGTTATTGAAAGAGATTATAAAATTGATGTCCCAGGATATTTTTTCTAGATAGAATATCAGGAGATACACTATGTATGTAATATTATATGAGAGTAGTATACATCCATGATCTTTCCCAAGGTCGTATGTACTCTCTATTGTGCAGCCAGATACATTTGTAAAATCCTGCAACTTTAAAAACTGCTGGATCAAGATTTTACCCGGTCACAGTTCCGTCATCCAAAGTGAATGGCTGCTTTCTAAAGATTTACAGCTACCTCAGTGACACTGAAATTTGTTCCAAATGTCTAACAGCTCCCGTTGCAACTTCTGCCATACAAAACAATTAATGCTGTTCCATTTAAAGAAAAATGTTTCATCCTGCATTAGCTTTCTTAATGATTAGTGGAGCTTTAATCAACTGGGATAGAAAGATCAACTATTCCAACTACTGAATACTGAAAAGGTCACAGCTCTGCAGCACACTCCTGTAATTTACTGTCTCCTGTTACTCTAAAAATGATCTCATTCTCTTCTCAAAGGCAAAATACAAACTTTCTGAGAAAAAGTCCCTGTACTCCCTGCATCAGTATCCAGTTTAGCCCAAAGCTGATAGCATTATTTTATCTGTATAAAGCATTAAGTAGAAGAAAACAGGTAAATCACAGTGTGCTAAATTCAATTTACAATTATCATCATCATCCAAAAAAAAAAAAAAAACAAAAACAAATCCATTGCTGTCAATTCTGACTCATACTGTTCCTATAGGATAGGCTAGAGCTGCCCGGTAGAGTTTTCAGGAAGAGCTTGTTGGATTTCAACTGACTTTTTGGTTAGCAGCTATAGCACTTAACCACTACATCAACAGGCTTTTCCTTGTTATCTTTAGGGATATTGATTTGAAAGTATCAGATACTTATAAAGAAATATATAATTTAAACAAACAAAAACCTACCTAGCACATGTGTAGTGATTAGATCCAATTGCAATCCCCATCATGTAACAGTCATCCAAGAGATTCCCGCATATGTCTTACTGCTAAAATGGTGTTTTGTTTTGTTTTGTTTTGTTTTTTCACCCAACACATCAGAGATTCTCTCTAGATCTCATTCTTGGAACGATGCCCCAAGCCTTTTCTTGCCTTCATTGACCTTTTCCATAGTTGTAGCCACAACACACTCAGACAATGGTAGAGCACAACTTATGAGCAAGTATTGTGAATTTCCAGGCTCGTGATTTATACCTTAAAGATACACCATTGAGGTCTTTGAGAACATCTTATCTTTTTTGTTATCAAATAAATTGTTTTTTCATGGGAAAACATTTGGTCTGTGTCAGTTTTCTATCTGCCAAGTGTAACCATCAGTTTAGTTGTCTTCTTTCCGTTTTATGAAGCTAACGTAGAAGTTCAATGGCATTGGTACTTACAAAATCTTTTTACCATACCTCTCATTCTTAGAAAGTATCATTCTGTAATTTACTTGTAGAAATTTCTATATGTTCAATAATGTAAGAAAAAAAACTAAGTAAGAATCATAAGTATCTACTTTATGTTGCAGACAGATTCTGGGGTGGCCAGACTGTTTTTCTTAATAATTGTATTTTTTTAAGCAACATATACCTGAGAAAGTTCTGATATCACTTTTTGTTAAATTATTAAACAGATGTTGTCTACTAATTTTTTACTATGTCGGATTAAGCACACTTCGATACCCTCTGTCTCTCTTCTGCCAGTATACTATATCATTAATTTATGTTAATTATTTCTCTGACTTTGAAAGATACACTTAGTCAAGTATATTGTGCCATCATCTCTAAAGAGTAACTCTTGACTCCTTATGAAGTTAACAGTTCCTGTACCTTCTTTTTCCCTATTCTTCAATCCATTTGATTTCTCAGCTATAATTTTTAATATTATAGAACAATGCTCTGACTTCACTATTCCAGGATTTGACTCTATATTGATTCTGAAACCAAAAAATCAACATGTAACATTTTTATATTAGAACTACATAAATATCTGTTTTTATATATACTTAAGTAGAAAATGTTCATTTTTATAATTTTGTTTTGTTTTCCTGTGTTATGAGTTATTAAAGATAGCAAATATTGTTGTAGCTCTCAGTTTTATCCCATTCTGGATATGTTTTCCACTTGTATAGTTCTGTCCTCTTGCCATCAAGTATTTGATTTTTATACTAGCTGTTGCAAGTACACAACTTCCTAGATCAGCTCACCTTTACTCTCATGTAATGTATACATTATTTCCTACATTCCATGCTCGTTCTTCTCACCTTCTGTCAGTTTGTCATAGTGTGGGAGTGACATGTTCCTGCGATGTGGCAGGCTATGCCACTAGTACTCAGATTCCAGCAGAGTCATCTACAGAGAACAGATTTCAGCTGAACTTCCACACTAAGATAGACTAGGACAAAAGACCTAGAAGTCTACTTCTGAACAGAATTAGTCAGTGAAAAAACCTATGAATAACAGCAGGACATTGACAGATGTAGTGCCAGAAAATGATCCTTCTCAGGTTGGAAAACATTTAATAGATGACCGGGAAAGAGCTGCCTCCTCAAAGTAAAGTCGACCTTAATTGTGTGGATGGAATTAAGCTTCTGGGACCTTCAGTTGCTGATGTGGCACCATTCAAAATGAGAAAAAACAGCTGCAAACATTCACTGAGGAGCCTGTACATGGATCAAAATGCAGTCATTGGGACAGAACAATGGGACATTGCATGGTTTAAAGTCAGGACAAGTTGAATGTCAGGCTCACCATACCATTTCAGTCTGTCTGCCAAGTACAGAATCCAAGAAACTGGACTACATGAGAAAGAATGAGGCTTCAGGATTGGAGAAAGACTCTAACAACCTCCATTACACAGGTGACACAACCTTGCTGGCTGAAAGTGAAGAGGAAGTCAAACACTGATGAAGATCAAAGACTACAGCCTTTAGTGTAGACTGCTCCTCAATATCAAGAAAGCAAAGATCTTCACAACTAGACACTAAGTAACATCATGATAAACAGAAAAAAGATTGAGGTTGTCAAGGATTCCATTTTACTCGGCTCCACAATCAAAGCCTGTGGAAGTAACAATCCAGAAATGAAAAGACACATGGCATTGGGAAAATCTGATGCACAAGACCTCTTTAAACTGTTGAAAAGCAAAGATGTCACCTTGAAGACTGGTTCACCTAACACAGGACCATGGAGTTTTCAACTGCATCACGTGCATGCAAAAGCTGGACAATGAATAAGCAACACAGAAGCACAATTGATGCCTTTGAATTGTGGTACTGGAGAAGAATATACCATGGAAGCCCAAAGAACAAATGGATGTGTCCTAGAAGAACTACAACCAGAATGCTCCTTGAAATCAAGCATGGCAAGACTGCATCTTATACACTTTAGACATGTTGTCTGGAGGGATCAATCCCTGGAGAAGGACATCATACTTGGGAAAGCAGACGGTCAGCAAAAAAGAGGTAGACCTTCAGGGAGATGGACTGACACAGTGGCTGCAACAACGGGCTGAAGCACAAAAGCTATTGTAGGCACAGTGTAGGACTGGGCAGTGTTTGTTCTGTTGTACACAGGGTGACTGTGAATCAGCACCTACTTGATGACACCTAAACAACAACACTCACCTTCATTCCTTGTTTACTGGAACAGATTTCAACATTTAAGAAAAAGTAGAGGGTCATCAAAAATGAAATCCTCAATAAGATGGATTAACATAATAATCACGACGATGGGCTCAAATACACCAGTGACCATTAAGATGGAGCAGGGCCAGGTGCTATTTTGTTCCATGTAAGATAGCCCTGAGTTTGAGCCAACTGGGTGGCAACTGTCTTACTCATCTAGCGCTGCTATATCAGGAATATCACAGGTGCCTGGCTTTAGAAAAGAGAAATTTATTATTTCACAATCTAGAAATTTAGAAGTAAGAGTTTAGGGTGCCAGCCCCAAGGGAAGCCTTTCTTTGTTGGCTCTGGGGAAGACAGATGATCCGCATCTTCCCCAGATCCAACAAAGAAAGCATCTGGCAAGATGCTTGTCAGCAGTATTTCCCGTCAAGGAACTTTTCAGCACAACGGTCCCAGGTCAAAGGCGTGTGCTATTGTCCTGGATCTTGTTTCTTGGTAGTGTAAGGTCTTTTTGTCTCTCTTCTCACTTCTGTCTTTTATATCTCAAAAGAAACTGACTTAAAACACAGTCTAATCCTGAGTTCTGCATGATCAACGTAACAGTCGGATCTAACTCGACGGCACTTGGCTTGGCACTCACTGTAATGTCACAAAGTAATTCTAAAAATTTTTATAAAAGCTTTATAGTTATGATTTCATGTTTAGATATACAAAAGACTTGGTGTTATAGTTTTTGTATGACAGAAGATAAGGCACAAGTTTTCTTTTATCCCACTAACATGGATGGCAAATTTTTCCAGTACCATTTATTAAAGATGTCATATGCGTGGTACCTGCCAACTCCGTAACCCATAATGCCAACTCTGTATGTATTAACTTAAACATTTGATTCTTTGATTCTGTTTCTCGGTTGTCTGTTCTGTTCTGTTAGTGTGTCCCAGAACAAATGCTACTGTCTTATATATATTTATAAAGTTTTACAATTTAGTAAATTATCCCAAATGTATCTTCTTCAAGGGACAGCTTTTCCTATTCTTGATCACATACATATACACATTTTATTATGATCTAAAAATTTATAGATAATTTTAGGGAGAATAGAAAGCTTTAGAGTATTAGTCTCCCAATTCATAGACATTGTAGAGAGCTACAATTACTTAGGTTTTCTTTGTCATTCATTATCATTTAGAAATATATTCCATAGATGTATATATTTTGTTTTAATTATAAATTTTTAATTTGTTGCTGGTGTGGAGAGATGCGATTAGTCATTTAAAACATTGATTTCATAACAACAATCTTGAAAACTGGTGATATAGTGGTTAGTGCAATGACCGTTAAAGGCTCAGCAGTTCAAATCCACCAGGTGCTCCTTGGAAACTCTACTGGGCAGTTTTACTCTGTCCAGTTCTACGCTGACCTCTAGGGTCACTATGAGTCAGACCCAACTCGATGGCTTTGCGTTGGGTTGAATTTGGGTTACGGTGTCTCTCAGTCAGAAGCAATCTGATGGTGACAGTTTTTTTGTTGTTGTTTGGTTTGTTTTTGTTTTTGTTGTTGTTGTCTTTTAATAAATATATGAACTCTAATAATTTATGTGCATGATATTTCAGACTGTCTATATATGTATCCACATCATTTGAATAACAGTAGTTACTGTTTCTTTCTCTTCAACCTTCACACAATATGTACCTTATTCCTCTTTATATGCCTTACGACTATGACAAGGACCCAAAGGGAAATATAGAAGTGGTGATAGTGTACACTCTTCTCTTTTTCCTCATTTCATAGGGAAAAATTTAAAGTTTCACCCTTAGGTAGGATGTTTACTTTTTCTGTGGCTTCCTGTATCAGGTTAAGAAAGCATTCTTCATTCTTTATTTTGTCAAGATTTTATCTGGATTCTCTTCCATTGCTGCTCTCAGAGGATAAGACAGGAGTCTGCAGGATACATTTGAACAACTGGTGTATGAGCAGTCTTTTAGTTCATCAACTTGACCTGTATCCTAGTTCTGTCCCTGAACATGTACACTCGAAACTAGGGGTCATGTCAGCTTTTGGGCAGAAGTGTGGTACCCACAGTTGCTGCCAGCCATTCTTTGATGAGTTTTAATCTGTAACTATCCCTATGATAGCAAGTGAAAGTCAGTTGGCTTCTTGAAAGCCAACCCTTCAGAAATTTCAAAATCCTGATGCGATAACAGTTCCCTCTTGTGCTATCACAAATACCAATAATTCTTTTTCCAATAATAATATCATTAATAATATATAAAATTTCTCAGCAATTAGTATTATGAAACTCCACTAAGAGTTTTATACCTTTTATAACTCTTATTTTTTTCTCCTTTTTACAACTTTATTATTATTATATTTGGATTCTGGCAGGGAGTAAGTATGTTTAATCCATCTCTTAAGCGGAAAGTCTATTCAAAGTTAAAATTACAAGAATATTTTTCTAATGATTTTTTCTTGATTGTTTTGATCATTTGATGTTATTACAACAGTCATTTTGATAAAAGGTGGGTTTCTTTTACGTCTTGTAATGTATCTATGTTAGTAGCCGTTATTTCAAGAATGAGATTTTCTAGATCAAGGGTAGTCCCAACCTACATTGCATTATCAGTTTTCACTTGACTTTACTAATTGCAGTACTGAATTATTCTCCTTAAAAATAATTGTAATTAAGGGGAGGGGTAGAAAGAAAACATACCAACTGCTGTTGAGTTGATTCTGACTCCTAGTGATCCTAAGGGACAGAGTAAATCTGCCCTATAGAGTTTCTAAGGAGCACCTGGTGACCTTTTAGGTGGCAGCCATAGCAGTTAGCAGCTATAGTAGTTAAGCAGTACATCACCAGGATTTCTGACTTGTAAGTACAATCTCATGTATGATGATAATTTTTCTTTGGAAATAATTAGAGATAGTACCACTGAAAATTGAATTAGTAAAAAATATATATTCAGCTTTACAAGAATATTTTGTTTTCTGTCGAAATACATTAAAAAAGGTACTAGTCCAAAGAAAATGAAGTAAAGATAGCAGTCATATAGTACCGAATCCTGTAACTGTAAAAGTGGCTTTCAAGCCTCATTGAACATTTGAATCACCTACAGGACTATGAAAAGTACAGAGGAGCCGGTACCACGCCACCCCAATTTAAATGTAGCCTTCGGGTGCTGAACCCCAGCAGCAGTAAAACGGGAAAATCTTCAAGTGATTCTGATGTGCAGTTGTGACTGGAAACTAAACCAAGTTAACAAAATCACCCAGATGAGAAAAAGGCCCAAGCTCTCCTTTTGCTGTGTTCCAACTTGCCATGGCAATCACACTCCTGTTGTGCACAAGTCTGGCTCATTGGTACCATCTGCCATTAACTTTCCCACAAACCTGGCGTAAAGAAACCCTTCCAGCTCCGTCTTTACTATTTACTGTAGTGAGGATTTACTACAGATCTCTCTTTTTTTTTTAAAGAAAAACAACAACAACAACAACAAAAAACTTTACATGAAATCTCTTTGTCCTCTATAAATGATAGTTTTGAATTATTTACTGAGCGGAGCTGATGGCTAACCCAAGAACAAGATCATTACACATGCTGTTCTGCTCTCCTAGGTGTCTTTTATATGCTTGGCTGCTAACCAGAAAGTCAGTGGTTTATGACTCATCTATTCCTCAGGACAAAGTGGAATCTTTCTAATGACCTCGTGATTATTTATTTATTTAAATATATTTTTATACTGTGTTTTAAGTGAGACTTTACAATTTGAGTCAGTTTCTCCTATGAAAACTTAACATTTAAGTTCTGTTACATGACCCTAGCTGTTCTTCCCACACTGGGACAGTATACTCTTCCCTTCCTGTCCCTTCAACCAGCTCCTATGTCTTTTGTCTTCCCATCTTGCCTCTGGAAAGATACTGTCCAGTTAGCCTCCTGTATCTACTTAAGCCAAGAAGCACACTCTTCATGATTATTAAGTGTGTGTGTATGTACATATATATATCTATATTCCAGTACAGTCTTTGTCTGAGGAGTTAGCTTCAGGAATTGTTTCAGTTCTGTGCTAACAGAGAATCCAAGAGCCATGTCTTAAGAGAGACCATCCTGTCTGTCACACCAAGTGTGGTCTATTATGGGAGCTGAAGATCTGCATCCCACATTTCTTCTACTCCATCAGGGACTCTTTGCTGAGATCCCTGTCACAGCAGTCATTGGTGGTAGCTGAATGCCATCTAGTTCTTCTAGTCTGATGCTTGCATAGTCTCTGGATTACATGTCCCTTTTCTGTCTGTTAGGTTCGTATTTTCCTTATGTCTTTGATGTTCTGCTTTCTCCTTTGATTGAGACCAGTTGATGCTTATGGCCACTATGTTAGCTTTTAAGATTGAGACAATAGGCACCAGAGTGGGATGCAGAACATTTTCTTAATAAACTTTGTTATGCCAGTTGACCTAGATGTCCCCTGAAACATGATCTCCAGACCCCTGTTCCAGCTGCTCTATCCCTCAACGTGTTTGACTGTATTTAGGAAACTTCTTGGCTTTTTATTTATTCTGGTTGTCCTGACTTTCCCCAGCTGTGCGTTGTCCCCCCCTTCACCTGAAATAATTGTTGTCTGCTATCTAATTAATGAATACATGTCACCCTCCCTCTCCAGCTTTGTAACCATCAGAGATTGTTTTCCTTCTGTGTTTAAACTTTAAGTCCCTGTAACAGCGGTCACATACAATATTTGCCCTTTTTGCAACCAACTAATTTTACTCAGCACAAGGCCCTCCGGATCCCTCCATGTTGTGAGATTTCTCCCAAATTTATCTAGGTTATCACTGCACAGTATTCCATTGGGTGTATATATCATGGTTTGTTGATCCATTCATACAGTGATGGACACATAGGTTGATTCCATCTTTTTGCTATTATGGACAGTGCTGCAACGAATGTTGATGCGTGTGTATCTGTTTGTGTGGCAGCTCTTATTTCTCTAGGATATATTCCAAGAAGTGGGATTGCTGTATCATGTGGTCTTTTTATTTCTTTTTTTGTTTGTTTTAAAGTGCCAAATCGATTTCCAAAGTGTGTGTACTATTTTGCATTCTCACCAGTGTTCCATTCTCTTCACCATTTATCATTTTATGTTATTTTTAGATTAATGCCAGATTTGCTGGCACAAGATGGTATCTCATAGTAGTTTTGACTTGTGTCTCTCTAATGGCTAACGGGAAACGCTAGTGGCATAATTGTTAAGTGCTATCGCTGCTAACCAGAAGGTTGACAGCTCAAATCTGCCTGACACTTCTTGGAAATTCTGTGGGGCAGCTCTACTCTGTCTATAGGGTCACTGTGAGTCAGAATCCACTTGACAGCAGTGAGGTAATGGCTAAGGATCATTAGCATTTCCTTCTGCATCTGTTAACTGCCTGAATGCCATGTTTTGTGAAGCGCCTGTTCGTACACTTTGCCGATTTTTTAATTAGGCTGTGTTTTTGTTGCTGAGGTTTCACAGTATCTTGTTGAGTTTAGAGATTAGATGCTGATCAAACTTGTTGCAGCTAAATTTGTTTTCACAATCTATTGGTTGTCTTTTTAGCCTTTTGATGAAGTCTGTGGATGAGCATAAGCGTTTGATTTTTAGGAGTTTCTAGTTCCCTGTTTTCTCTTCTGATGTTTGTGCGTTGTTCCTAATGTTTTGTGTTCTGTTTATGTCATGTATGAGGGCTTCCAGAATTGTCCATTGTTTTTCCTTCCATGATCTTTGTCATTTTATGTTTAGGTCTTTGATCCATTTTGAGTTTGTTGTTGCATGTAGTGTAAGATATGAGTCTTGTTTCATTGTTTTGCATATGGATATCCAGTTATGCCAATATCACTTGTATAACAGATGTTTTTTCCCAATTAACAGACTCAGAGTTTTTGCCAAATATCAACTGATCATAGGTGAATGATTTTGCATTTGGATTCTCAATTTTGTATGACTGGTCTATGTATCTGTTGTAACAGTGTCAGGTGTTTTGACTACCATGCAAGTGTAAGGATGTGAATTCAGGCTGTGCGAGAGCTCCTACTTTGTTCTTCAGCAACTATTTACTTCTCCAGGGCTTCTTTCCTTTCCATAGGTAGGTGGTGATTTGTTCCTCTATCTCATTAAAACATGACATTAGAATTTGGATTGGGATTGCATTGTATGTATAGATTGCTTTGTGTGGTTTTTCCACTTCACAGTGCTTAGTCTTCCTATCACAAGCAAGGTAAATTTCTTCACTTATGTAGGTCTTTCTTGGTTTCTTGAAGTAGTGGGTTGTATCTTTGTATAAGTCTTTTATGTTTCCGGTTAGATTTGTTCCTACTTTGTCTTCCTGGGGGTTATTGTAAATGGTATTGCTCTGGTGACTTACTCTTTGATGTTCTTTTTGTTGATGAAGAGGAATGCACCTGATTTTTGTTTGTTTCTCTCGTATCCTAATATTCTGTTGAACTCTTCTGTTAGTTCCAGTACTTTTGTATGTGTGTGTGTGTGAATTCTTTATGCTTTTCTGTATATAAGATCGTATCATCAGCAAATAGAGACACTTATGGCTTCCTTACCAGTTTGTATGCTCTTTGTTTCTTTTGCTAGCCAAATTGCTCTGGCTAGAACCTTCAGCACAATGTTGAATAAATGTGGTAACAAAGGGCATTCTTGTCTAGCTTCACTTTACTTCTCAAGGTAAGTGCTTTTGAACTCTTTGCTCTCAGGACGATGTTGGTTGTTGGCTTTTGGCAAACACTATTTTGTTGAGGAATTTCCGTTCTTTTCCTATCTTGCTGGAATGTTTTAATGTGAATGGGTGTTTGATATTGTCAAATGCCTTTTCTAGTTCAATTGATAAAATAAATGGTTTCTCATCTTTTGTTTTGTTTATGTGGTTGATTACTTTGATTGCTTTTCTAATGTTGAGCCATTCCTTCCTCCCTGGTCTGAATTCCACCTGGTGACTGTGAATCATTTAGTTTTTTAGTATGTGTTGTTGGATTCTACTGGCTAAAATTTTGTTGAGGATTTTTGTATCAAAGTTCATGAGAGATATTGGTGTCTAATTTCTTTCTTTTTTTTTTTATGGTGTCTTTACCTGGTGTTGGTATCAGGTTATATTGGCTTCCTAGAATAAGTTTGGGAATATTCTATTCTTTTCTATGGATTTTTAAGGTATTCTGAAATACTATTAACAATAGTGGTATCAACTTGCTCTGTACATTTCATGTATTTCTCCAGTGAAGCAGTCAGGGCCAAGAATTTCTTTTTTTGATTGGGTTTTTTTTTTAATTATACTTTTGATCTCTTATTATGAGTTTATTTAGTTATTCTCTCTATGTCTCGTAGATCATGTGTTCTTATAAATTTGTCCATTTCCTCTAGCTCTTCACATTTGTTAGATTATTTTTTGTAGTATTGTGTTATGATTTTTTAAAAAGTGTTGGGTCTGTTGTGATATTGCCCATCACATTTCTTATAAGGGTTATTTGCTTCCTATCTTGTTTTTCTCTGTCATTTTGGCCACTCTTTTATCAATTTTGGTGATCTTTTCAAAGAACCAGCTTTTGGTCTTTTTAATGCCGTCAGTCATTCTTGTGTTCTCTAATTCTTTTAGTTCTGCTCTGATTTTTATTATTTGCTTTCTTCTTATGCCCAACAAGTAATTTTGCTGTTCTCTTTCTATTTGTTCAGCTTGTAGTGTTAATGCATTGATTTAGGCCATTTCTTCTTTTTGGGTATGTGCATTTATTGAGATAATTTGATCCCCGAGCACTGTTTTTGTTGTGTCCCAAAGGTTCTGTAAGATGTATTTTCATTTTCATTTGGTTATATGAATTTCTTTTTCCTGTCCTTGTATTCTTGTATAACCCAGGAGTTTTTGAGCAACATGTTGTTCAGTTTTAATGCATTTGATTGTTTTTTCCTTGCCTTTTCTATTATTGATTTTTGCTTTTATGGCTTTATGGTCTGAAAAGATGCTGTGTAATATTTTTGATGCTTTGAATTTTATTAAGGCTTGTTTTATGACCTTATTTGTGGCCTATTCTAGAGAATGTTCCATGTGTGTTAGAAAAGAAAGTATGCTTTGCTGCTGTTGAGTGGAGTGTTTTGTATATATCTGTCAAGTTGGTTGGTTGATTGCAGCATTTAGATCTTCAGTGTCTTTATTGAGCTAGTTTCTGAATGTTCTGTCCTTCACTGAAAAAAAAAATATATTGAATTCTCCTACTATTATTATGTAACTACCTATTTTTTATTTTTAGTGTTGCTAGATTTTGTGTTATGTTTTTAGGAGCCCCATCATTTGGTGTGTAAATATTTAACAAGGATGTGTCCTCCAGGTTTATTGACACTTTAATCTTTATACAGCATCCTTCCTTATCCATTGTGGTAGATTCTACTTTAAAGTATTATATCAGAACTTAATATTATGACTTCTGTTCTTTGAATGTTGTTTTCTTGATTTTTTTTTTTTTACATCCATTCAGTTTTTAGTTTGTTTATGTCTTTAAGTCTATGGTATATTGCTTTTAGGCAACATATAGGCAGATTGAGTCTTTCTATTCAATCTACCACTCTCTGTCTTGATTTACATTTAGCATAATTATTAATAGGGATGAGTGTAGTGCTGTCATTTGATGCCTTTTTTTGTGTGTTGTTGCTAGTTTCTTTGTTCCACTTAGTTTTCTGTGCTGAGTCATTTTTGTGTGTGTGTATGTGTCTGTGTGTGTATGTGTGTGTGTGTTCATTTTTGTTGGCTTTGTATTTGCTGAGGCTTCATGTTTTCTAGGCTTATTTTAATTTTTATTATTTTGATGTGCAGGATTGTGGTTACCTAAGTATTTCTCTCTATTTTAAAAATTTATAGTATTAAATGAAATTAGTCTTTTATTTCTTTGTATCCCTTGACTTCTCCATATAAAAAATCTATCACTACCTTTTAAAGTCCATCGTTTGTGCTATAACATTTATATCTTCTGTATGGAGACATCTGTTTCCCTATTTTCAGTGATTTAGTTTTGATTTATATTTGTGATTTCCCTATCTGGATTGATACTTGGTTGCTCTGTTCTGCTTTCTGGCCTTGGGTTGTTATCTGATGTTTTTGATTTTCTAGCCAAAGGACTCCCTTTAGTAGTTCTAGTAATTTTGATTGATTTTTGAAACTTCCCTACATTTCTGTTTATCTAGAAATGTTCTAATTTGCCATCATATTTGAGAGACAGCTTTTCTGGATATGTAATTGTTGGCTGGAAATATTTTTCCTTCACACTTTTGTGTATGTCATTGCAGCCCCTTCTTCCCTGCATGGTTGTTGATGAGTACTCTGAGTTTAGTGTTATTGACTCTTTTTTGTAGATTATTTTTTGTTTATCTATGGCTGCTTTTAAAATTCTCCCATTATCTTTAGTTTGATTATTGTTTATCTATGGCTGCTTTTGAAATTCTCCCATTATCTTTAGTTTGATTATTGTATTTCTTGGTGTCTTTCTTTTGGTATCTACCTTGTATGGAGTTCAATGAGCAAGCATGTTGGATAGATTCTTTCTTATTGTTGATGGTATCAAATAAGTTTTCTGTCAACAAATCTTCAAAATTTCTCTGTATTTTCTGTTATCCCCCTGTTCTGGTACTGCAATCACTCATACATTATTCCTCTTGATAGAATCCCACATAATTCTTAGTGTTTCTTGATTTTTAAAAAATTCTTTTATATGATTTTTCTGAAATATGTTGGTATCAAGTGATTTATATTCAGTTTTACTAATTCTGACTTCCATTACCTCAATTCTGCTCCTTTGACTTCGTGTTGAGTTGGCTAATTCTGTAATTTTATTATTAATCTGAATTTCTCCTTGATGTCTATATGCTTTCTTGCAGACTCTTCATTTTGTCTTTATGCTCTGTTGTGTCTTGCTTGATCTCTTCAAGAGTTCTGAATATTAACTTTCGCATCCTGTCTCCAAAAATCCCCAAAAGTTCTCTTCATCTGTAAAATTTCTTGACTCTTTGTTTTGGGAGCTTTCTGAATTCATCATGGCCTGCCTTTTTATGTGATTTGATATTGACTCTTGTCTTCCAGTCACAGTAAGTTGTTGCATTTATGTATTCTATGTTTGCTTACCATATTCTATTGTCTTATTTTGTTTTTCTTTTTGAACAGCCCAAATGGGCTTTTCATATGAACTAGTTTCATTTTTGTTGTGCTCAGAGCTCTAACTTCCTGTCACCATGTGGCTGGAGCTGTTATTCAGCATACGAGCCCATTAGCATGATTACTTTTCTTTTATTTATTCAGCTTAGGTGTCCAGGTAGTCAGCCACCAGATGTGGTATTTCTTCTCCCTTGCAGTCCTATATGCGCAGGGTGATTGTTGTAGGTTCAGGTATCTGGCTACATGCACTGAGAAATGCAGAGGCCTGATAGCCATCATGAGTGTCTGAGGGGAAGGTGGGTCCCTGTTCCTTAAGGAATGTGGAGGCTAGGTTTTGCAGCTGGACTATGGATATTCAATACTACATGCTTAGGTTAGAAGGATTTCAATTCTTTGGACCCTTTTTGCCTGTGCCTAGGCAAAGGAAATGTTTCAGCCCTGAGTTCCCAGCTCAGAGGAGCCAGCAGGTTATTATTATTATTTTCCCATTTGTTAAATTTTTCACTCTTCAAGGCTAGGAAAATGGCCCTGGGTATGCATAAGAAATCCTATTTCTGCCCCATGGTATGCTTCAGTGTATGATGCCAGAATCATCACAGAAGGAAGGGGGAAGCCCTGGGAAAATGGAGAGTATCCTGTTTCTAAGATCAGTTTTAGAACTGTGCGTGTCACATTAGACTCAAGCTACTTAACTTTTGATGATTGAATGCCATCTCCCACTGATTCCAGAGGTGTGAGTGAGCTCTGAGCTCCTCTGTCCCTCCCTCTGAGGAAGACACTTTCCAAATGCAGCTGCTCCCCCATCACACTCACTGCCACCTATTTTCTTGAGGAATACTGATTTCCACCAGGTCAGGTTTTGCCAGTCCTAGGTAGTTTTAAACCTACTTTGGCTTGGCTGGCTTTTCCTTCTCTGTCATTTAGTCCAATTTCTCAACTGTCCCTTTGATGTTCAGGACTCCCATAATGTCTTATACACTTGGTTCATTTGTTTCTTTCAGTCTTTGTTGTTAGAGGGCTCAATGGAAGCATGTGACTACTCTGTCATCTTATCCCTGCTTTCCATAGCTGTTACGTTAATTAATGAGATTCAAGTTTTCCTTTTCTTTTTTTTTTTTTTTTAAAAATAACCACTGTCATTTATACTGTATAATGGAATAAAATCATATACAAACTAGTGTAAGATCTTAATTGGAAATTTTTATTAGTTATCAGGAAGACAAAGTGAATTCAACCTCAGTAAGATTAGTAAATGAGTAATGATGTACTTGAATCCTTAATGAGCCTAGTAATATCAAGGTATTATAACTGATTAAAAAAAAGTGTTACCCCATCAATTGTGACTCATACCAACCCTATACAGCAGAGTTGAACTGTGCTATAGGGTTTACAAGGCTGTAAATCTTTGTGAAAGCAGAGTGCTACATCTTTCTCCCATGGACAGGCAGGTAGGTTCAAACCGTTGACTTTTGTTTACCAGCCAAGAGCTTCAAACATTGCATACAGAGTTACAAAATTTAGAAAATGAATATGGTTTAGTTCTTAATCAAGATAGGTATTTTTTTACTTTTTTTATTAACATTTTTTTCAACATTTTATCAAGGTATAGGAGGTCTGGCAACACAGTGATAAAGTTCTTGATTGCTAATCTAAAGGTCAGTAGTTTAAACCAATCAGCCTTTCCATGAGAGAAAGATGTAACAGCCTGCTTCTGTAAAGATTACAGCCTTGGAAACCCAATGGGACAGTTCTATTCTGCTTATAGGGTTACTATAAGTTGGAATGGTGCACTATTTGTGTTACTGCAATGCTAGCTAAGACAATATATCAGAAAACCAAAAGACATGCTGCATTGTGCAAATCTGTTGCAGAAGACCTCTTTAGAGTGCCGAAAAGAGATCACGTTGAAGACTAAGGTGTGCCTGACCTAAGCCGTGGTATTTTCAATTGCATCTCTTGCATGTGAAAGCTTTACAATGAATAAGAAGACAAAAGAAGAATTGATGTCCTTGAATTGTGTTACAGAACAATATTGAATGCAAAATGGACTTCCAAAAGAACAAACAGATCTCTTCTGGAAGAAGTACAACCAGAATGCTCCTTGGAAGCAAAGATGGTGAGACTACACCTTACATATTTGGACATGTTGTCAGGAGGGATCAATCCCCAGAGAAAGACATCATGGTTGGTAAAGTAGAGGTTCAGCAAAGAAGAGGAAGACCTTCAACAAGATAGACTGACACAGTGACTTCAACAATGAACATAGACATAAAAACGGTTGTGGTATAGTGCAGAATTGGACAGTGTTTCATTCTGCTGTGTATAAGCTTGCTATGAATCACAACAAACTTAATGGCACTTAACAACAACAAGACAACATGTGATGTTTTGTAATTTTGTCTGTTTTATCTACAGTTATACCTTGCTTAAAGCAGGATCTGGCAAATAGAAGATTCTCAATAAATTTCTGTTTCATAAACAAAAGACAGAATTAAGGGAGAGACTGGGCTAAAATTCCCACTGCTCAACTATCTAGCTGACATGTAACTTGGCTGATTTGCAGTTTCAATAGCTTAAATTTAAAATTTCTTCATGTAGGGAATAATGCACGGAGAATTTAGGAGAAAATAACAGACTAACGAGAGCTGCATGGCAGGATAAATTTATGAATCTTGAATATCCATCAAAATATGTGATTTTAGCAGTTGGAAATGGTCTAAAAAACAAACAAACAATTACATACACACTATTTCTGTGTTGATTCTGACTTACAGTGACCCTACAGTGTTTTCAAGGCTGGAAATCTTTACAGAAGCAGACTGCTACATCTTTCTTCTGTGCAAGGGCTGGGGGGTTGAAATTGCTGATCTTTTGACTAACACCCAACTGCTTTCACTGTTGTGCTGCCATTAAAACATGTGGTTTTAGCAAATCTTAAGAGTGTCAACACATATTTTATGCCTAGAAAATCTGAGATGGTATAGCAGTTGATTCTTAACTACAGCAGGAAAGGTTGAGGACAACAGCCTATAAAAATTAATATTTCCCTGCTTACCTAGACAATACATAGTATAGCTAAACAAATCTCTGATAATGCCAATAGATGTTTCCAAAACACACACACAAATATATATATGTCCATCTGCGTAATCAGGCAATTAGAACACGAGTAGTTTATTCTGATCTTTTTGTGACCCTGATCTTAGATATACAAATTAACTATTAAATGTTTTATATGCGGGATGGGTAAAACACTCCTTTGACTCCATTTTAACTCTCGTTGAAATGCGGTTCTTGGAAATGATGTTTTTGTGTTCAAGGTTATTTTAAAAGGGTGAAAATGTGGTTCATACATTGCAGGACTTTTAAAAAATGAAATTACTTTCAGAAAAAAGACCAGTCACAGGGATGTTATTTTTAATATCTCCTGACTGATATCACAGTTATGTCTAGTTCAGCTGTTTATCTGCTCTAACATTTTCCATGAAGTCAAGGGGGAAACAACAATTGGTGTCAGAAGGCCAGAGTTTGAGTTCAGGTGAGCAGCTCATCTTGGTTTTTAAAACTGAATCTCTTATATCTTTTGAAAGAGATTAAAAGAAAAAAGTGTAGGTGATTATCTTATTTTTTAAATTCCAGAGAATTCCTATTTCCTCTCAGCGGCTTGTCTAATAGGAGAACCACAATTGGTGAATAAAGTTTATTTTGTTTGACTATTGCCTAATAATTATGGTTTCTTGAGCCTGTGAGATGCCTGGCTATGCCATCTTATCAGAGAATATTTCCACCTTGAGGAAGGTGATAAAACACTGTTATCTGGAAATTTTTTAACAGGGCCTTTTGAATGCTATTTCAGGGAGATAAACAATAGACAAGTTGACTGCTTATAAATTGTAACTTAACCTGCCTCTTTAAACATTGGCTAGTTCACATAACTGCTTCAATTTTTTCCCCACCTTCTCTAGCAGTAATATCGAAAAAATATTGCCAACCGAGTGTCAAGTCAATAAGGGAAGGTGAATGTTGTTAACAGGAGGATAAAGAAGATTACATGATTATGAAAGGGAGAGTTGTTAGTAGGAAAACCAGAAAAAAAAAAAAAAAAAAAAAAACGTTGCTCTCAAGTCCATTCCTACTCATAGTGACCCTGTAGGAGAGAGTAGAACTGCCCCATAGGGTTTCCAAGACTGTGATCTTTATGGGAAAGAGTGCTGGTAGTGTAATGGTTAAAGGGTTCAGCTGCTAACCAAACAACTGGTGATTCAAATTCACCAGCCTGTTCACAGCAGAAGAGACGTGGTGTTCTTCCGACCCTGCGTTAGCAGATGAGCACTGGCCTACTGTGCCACCAGGAATTCCCTCTTAGGGCAGAAAGGAGAATTTATTGAGGGCACACTAGGTTCTAGGAACAAACAGTTCACAGATTATGAACATTTGACATGAATTCTGTAGTGACCAACCAGTCTTGTAAGGCCTAGGACACTATAAATCTGAGGTAAGTGTAGAAATAACAAGCAGGTACTACTCCGTGATGCACATCAAAACAGTATTGCGATTAATATTACATTACAATGTTAAAGATGTTTCTGTGTATCTGGAAAGAAAATGAAACCAAACCTGTTGCTGTCAAGTCAATTTTGACTCATGGCAGGCCTGTAGGACAGAGCAGAACTGCCCACAGGGTGTCCAAGTCTGTAATCTTTACAGAAGCAGGCTGTGACGTAATTCTTCTGCAGAGCAGTTGAGGGCTTCAAACTGCTGACTTTTTTGCTTAGCAACCAAGTGCTTTAATCACTCTGCCGCCCAGGGCTCCTAATAGTTTGCAATACACATCAAAACTTTATTGTTATTATTACTTTTTGGCTGGCTAATGTTAAAGATGGTTTTTGGAAATGTTTCTTCAATATATTTAGGCATAGAAAGATATATTACATTCCACATAATCATTTGACTAACTGATGTTAGATATTGACTGTGCCTAACTGTCCCAGCTTATGTGTTTAATTGAAAGACAGATTCAGGAGTGAAATTCATTCGTGATCTGGGAACTGCCTACGCTGTACACCATTTTATTATATTTTATTTTACTCAAATACCAATGTTATTACTAAGTATCATTTATATTAAAGATACAAGAAATAAAAACAATAGGCAAATTTTGTAGCAGACAAAAACTAATAATTAGAAATTTTACAAATTCTAGTGATATTTAAAAAGCACAAATTTTGGTCTTTTTATTTTCGTTATGATTACTGGTGTAGTTTAATTGATATCTTGTAATTATTTTGTCTTTCATTCTCCTTACTTTGGGTTGGATTTTCTCTTCAGATTTCTAATATTTTTAAGATGAAAGTGTAGTTTTTGATTTTTAGATCAGGGTTTAGTGATCTCTGGCAACAGGGTGGCCAGATTCCACTTATGGGTTATTTTTGCATGACACTTGAGTTAGAAATGAATTACATTTTTAAAGGTTTGTAAAATCATGTGAACAAACAAACAATGAAGAATATGTGGTAGAAGTGATATGTGGCCACAATTCATAAGATGTTTTCTCTCTAGCCCTCTACAGAAATTTGCCAGCCTCTAGTTTAGACCAGGTGTACTCAAAGTAATTATCAGTTTGTTCATTGTTATTTCTAATTGTTGCTATTTATTCTTATGTATCTCATCTGCATTTATTTCCTCTTGTTGTCTTTCTCTACTATCTTTTGAATCACACATTTCAGTTTTTTATACTTTCATTTTGTATGCATAGCAGGCTTATAACTACAGCTATAACTCTTGCTTTTATATTCTTAGTGGCTCTTCTAGTGTTTGTAATATACAACACTAATTATCAAAACCTTTTTTCAAATAATGGTTTGCACTTTACAAATACAATGAGAAACTTACCAGAGTATTCTATCATTTCATCTTCCTTTCATTTTTCCCATTGAGATATATTTTGTTTCATCATATTTGAAACCACAGGAAGCATTGTAATTTTTGCTTTAAATCTTAAGTTAGTTTTAAAGATATTAAAATTAAAAACTATTTACTAATAGTTTTTCTAAGTTAATTTATTTGCGTAGATTGCAGTTTTCATCTGTATACATTTTCTTATTTTTCAAGAACTGTCTTGAATATTTCCTGTACAGAAAGTATGCTAAAAATGAGTTATTTCAGTTATTTTTTGTTGCTGTTATGCTAGTTTAAAATGTTGTTATATATTCTTCACTGTGGCAGTTAATATTATGTGTCAACTTGATAGGCTATAGTGTCCATTTATTTGTTAAAATGCTCATCTATTTGCTATTATAAGGCAATCACATATGAGTTAATCAGTTAAAACATTACTTTCCATAATGTGGGCAAATCTCAATCAATCAATTGAAAATGTTAGAAGCAAAATGGGAGTTTCTCTAAGATGTGTTTTTTCCATATAATGTAAGTAGAAACTCTCCAGGAACATTCATTTTTCTCATTGCCTCAGCTACATGTCCTGGTCTTGTCAGTCCCCCACCATGAGGTAAGCCAATTGCTTGAGGTGTATTAATACCTATATCAATGTATGTATGTTCAACCAGTTACTGACCTGAAAGCCTGTCCTAGCTCTGGTACAGGAGGTTCTTTACACATTTTGTTTTCTTTTTTTTTTTTAATTTTTATTTTTATTTAACATAACTGAGTGAAAATGTACATTCACATGTAAATTTACATGCCCCCCTATATGCAGCTTCCACTGCTCTCCCTGTCCGGTGACAGCACACTATTCCTCTCTGCTCCATACCTGTCTCATCCTCCCAACAGTCTCCTTTCCCCTCCTCTCTGTCCACTCCCCTTCCTCCAGCCAGAGGTCAGCAAGATGATATCCTACAGATGTATAGAACCATAAAGTGCTTCCAATATATAGTCACTCTGCATTGCCAAGTCCAATCCATTCCTGTCCAAAGAGTGGACCTTTGTTATAATTTATGGGAAAGGGCAGCATCAGGGCAGGGGGCCATGCTCTCAGAGTAACCCCAAAAACCGCTGGACCATCAATTGAGGTCTTTTAGTGGAGATCTCATGATGCACCTCTTTTTATTCTTGTGTTGCCAGTGAGGCTCCTCTCTGTGAGCTCTGTCGTGGCTATCACTGGTGGTGGCCGGGCACCATCCGGTTCTTCCAGTCCCAAGTCGATGTAGGCACCCACTCTTGTGGGTCTCTTTGTCTTCTTGGTTGTCTTTACCGCATGTCATTTTGGTCCTCGGTGAGCATCCATTCCTGCTGAGTTGGGACCATTTGCTGTGTCCTCGGATGGCAGCTTGGCAGCTTTTAAGACCCCAGACGCCACTCACCAATGTGGGGTGCAGAGAGCTCTCTTAGCAAAATGCCAGTTGTGCCAATTGGCCTGGAATTCGCCTAAGAGCATGGTCCCCCACCCCTCGCCCCAGCTACTCTTCCCTTTCCAAACAAAATTGGTGATTTGTTTCTCCATCTCATTAAAAAATGATGCTGGAACTTGTATTGGGATTGCATTATATAAATAAATTGCTTTGGGTAAAATAGACATTTTGACAATGTTAAGTCTTCCCATCCATGAGCAGGATAGGTTTTTCCATTTATCTAAGTCTCTCTTAGTTTCTTGTAGTAAGGGCTTGTAGTTCTCTTTGTAAAGGTCTGTTGTTTCTCTGGTTAGATTAATTCCTAGGTACTTTATCTTCTTGGGGGCTATTGTAAATGGTATTGATTTAATAATTTCCTCCTTAACAGTCTCATTGTTGGTATAAAGGAACCCTATTGATTTACGTATGTTTATCTTGTATCCTCAGACTTTGCTGAACTCTTCTATCAGTTTGAGTAGCTTACTTATAGATTCCTTGGGGTTCTCTGCATATACAATCATATCATCTGTGAACAGGGAGATTTTAACTTCCTCTTTGCCGATGCAGATGCCCTTTATTTCTTCGTCTTATCTAATTGCTCTGGCTAGAACTTCTAGCACAATGTTGAATAGGAGAGGTGATAGTGGGCATCCTTGTCTAGTTCCTGATCTCAAGGGAAAGTCTTTCAGTCTCTCTCCATTCAGGATGATGTGGGCAATTGGCTTTGTATAAATGGCCCTTATTGTGTTGAGGAATTTGCCGTCTATGCCCATTTTGCTAAGAGTTTTTAGCATGAATGGGTGTTGGACTTTATCAAACGCCTTTTTGGCATCAATGGACAAAATCAGGTGATCTTTGTCTTTTGTGTTATTTATGTGGTTAATCACATTAATTGTTTTCCTGATGTTGAACCAGCCTTGCATCCCTGGTAGGAATCCCACTTGGTCATGATGGATTATTTTCTTGATATGTTGTTTTATTCTGTTGGCAAGAATTTTGTTGAAGATTTTTGCATCTAGGTTCATGAGTGATATCGGTCTGTAGTTCTCTGTCTTGTTGGATCTACACATTTTATTTTTTAAATTGGCTAGAACTCACCATTACATGGTTGTTCTATTTACTTTTTCTTTTGATTTTGTCATTTTAAAGTATTTATTTTAATATACCACCCTGTGTTATCCCATGTTTAGGAATGTCTATTTATTGACTATATATTTTAATGAGGAAACACTGGTGGCATAGTGGTGCCATGTTATGCTGCTAACCAAAAAGCTATCAGCTCGAACCTATCAGGCATTCCTTGGAAACTCTATGGGGCAGTTATATATCATCCTCTAGGGTCACTATGAATTGGAACCAACTCAAGAGCAGTGGGTTTTAGATTGGTATATGTAAATGATGACATACTGTCGGTGAAAAATTTTTGGCTACTTTCCCACAGAATTTGTCTTCCAGGTTTGAATATTTCTGTCCCATCGACTGTATTTTATCAACACTATTTTCATTTTTTTCTGAAAGACAAAACCAAGGAAATAATAGACCAAATAATGGAAAACATAGGTAAAGTCTGTGAAAACATAGCTGAAACTGAGGAAAACACCAAAGAAATATGTGGACACAAACAATAGCAAAAATTTTCACAAGCCTGGAGTTCAGAAGAAGATAGAATGGAAAAGACAGATAAAACTGAAGTTTTGCTGGTGGAAAACTTCCCAAATATCATGAAAGATGGAAAGCTGATATCCAAGAAGCTTAATGAACACATTATAGGGTAAACCCCCAAAAGAAAGTCACCAAGATGTATCATAACCACACTTGCCAAAATTAGAGAGAAAGAATTCTGAGATCAGCTTGTGAAAAATGAAGTCACTTACAAAGGAGAAACCAGAAAACTAAGATCTGATTAGCCAAAACCTCATTGCCATGGGGTCTACTTCTGCTCACAGCAACCATTTAAGACCAAAAACAACTGTTCCCATAGGATTTCTAAGATGCATCTGGGGAATTCAAATTGCCAACTTTTTGGTTGTGAGCCAAACTCTTAATCACTATGTCACCAGGGCTTCAGGCTCTGATTACTCAGCAGAGACTATGCTAGAAGGCAATGCAGTGACATATAAAACCTTGGAAGAAAACAAACAAACAAAAACAGCTGCCAACTGAGAATAATATGTCTTATAAAACCTCTCTCAAATACAATGGCAAAATTAGGACATTTCTACATAAACAGAAATTAAGGTAATTCATAAAAAAATTTACAAGAAATATCAAAGGAAGTCTCTCAGAGACCTAAAAACAACAGGAGTCTAGACACAGGACAAAATCAGCCAGATACCAACCTAGGTAAAGAACTTCCAGTAATGAAACACAAATAAAGCAAAAAAGCATTCAGAAGAACAAGAACACAAATTCAAGATAAGTAAATAATTAGAGATTATCCAAAACTACAACTGGAAATCCAAAACATAAACAGGAAAAACATTACACACGCACAGAAAGAGAAAGTATCATAGTGTGACAGCAATAGACTCACACCTATTGCTAATCACACTGAATATAAATGCATAAAACGCACCCATAGACAAAAAGAGAGTGGTCAAGCCAAGCCAAAAGAGAGTGGCAGGTGGATTAAAGAAAGTTCTTTAATATACTATCTACAGGAGATGTGACTTAGGCACAAAGATAAAAGCATATTAAAAAATTAAAGGATGAAAAAATATATATAAAGCAAACAACAAAAAGAGCAGGAGTAGCAATACTAATCTCAGACGAAATAGACTTTAAGGCAAAATCAAGCATAAGAGACAAGGAAGGACATAGTATAATGACTAAGGGGACAATCCACCAGGAAGACATAATGTTAACAAATATCCACACGTCCAAAAACAGGGCTCCAAAATACATAAAACAAACTGACAGCACTAGCAAAACAGATATTTGAGCAATCAGGAAACTTCAAAAC
Source organism: Heterohyrax brucei (assembly GCA_028571685.1). NCBI lineage: Eukaryota > Metazoa > Chordata > Mammalia > Hyracoidea > Procaviidae > Heterohyrax > Heterohyrax brucei. Next base: position 148,095,266 of record CM053143.1, read on the forward strand.
ATCTAGAAAGAAGACAGTAAAGGACAGAGCACCTACAAAGAAACTCAGAAATTTTACAAGAGATCTAAAGACCACAATTAGCAAATGTGACTTCTAGAAATATACAGAATATTCCTAACAGCAAAAACTTAAGCGTTCTTTTTCCAGTGAACATTCTCCAGTAAAGACCATGCTCTAGGCCACAAAGCAACCCTTAGTAAAACCCAAAACACTGAAATAATGCAAACCATTCTCTTTGAGCACAATGTCATAAAAATATAAATTGCAATAGGAAGAGCGTGGAAAAAAAATCAAATACATTGTAACTGGATAACAACTTAAAAACAACTGAATAACAAAAGAAAGCAAAGAGAAAAAAGAAAATTCTTAGGATTAAATGGGAAAGAAAACACACCATTCCCAAATCTCTGGATCACAATAAAGGCAGTACTCGGACATCAATTTAGAGCAATAAACACGCATGTCAAAAAAGTACAGACCTAAATAAAAACATTAGCCCAACAACTTGAACAAATGGAGACCACTGAAAGAAGCTCACAGGCACCAGAAGAAAGATTATGTAAGAAATAAATTAAATAGGGAACAGTAAGCAAGAGAATCAACAAGATTAAAAGCTGTTTTTTTTTGAAAAGATCAGCAAAATTGACAAACCACTGGTCAAACTGACACACCTAACAGGGAGAGGAAGCAAATAACCCCAATAAGAAATGCAGTAGGTATCGTTACTCCAGGCTTAACTGAAATCAAAGAATCATGATGGAATTCTACAAAAAAAACCGTGCTCTTTCTGTGCCGGTTCATCATCTTCAAGCAGCGGTGGTAGTCTAGGAAGTTCTGGTAGCAGTTACAGGTCTGGTTCTGGTTGGGGAAGCAGGGTCGAAGGGCGATGTGTGCCATGTCCCCTTGGGAAAATGCTCTAAGAAATTTGAAAACCTAGAAGAAATGGACAAATTTCTAGGAACGACTATTGACCTAAATTAACACAAACTTAGATCAAAATCTGAACAGATTTGTAACAACAGAAGAAACTGAAGAGGCAGTAAAACAACTCCAGATGAAAACAATAAAAGGCCTTGCCCAGATAGCTTCACTGGGGAATTCTTGAAAAACTTCAGAGAAAACTTTGCATCATTTCCACTCAAACTAGTTCTATTAAGTCAGCATAATCTTGAAATTAAAACCAGTATAACCTGAAAATGAAAAGCAGGCAAAGATACCACAAGAAAAGAAAATTACAGACCAATATCTCTCGTGAATATAGATACAAAAATTCTCAGCAAAACTGTAGCCAATAGAAGTCAGCATTGTATCCAAAAACTACTACACCACAAACACTTGAAGTACATACCAGGTATGCAATGATGGTTCAACAATGAAAAGTCAATCAATATAGCCAAAGAGAACAAAAGAACCACGTGGTCTTTGACACAGAAAAGTCATTTGGTAGTCTACCCATTCCTGATAAAAAGAAATAAAGGTCATCCGAACTGGAAAGGAAGAAGTAAAACTATCCCTTTTCACAGATCGTGTAATATTATACATAGAGAACCCAAACAATTCCACAAGAAATCTACAGGAACTAATAGAAAAATTCAGTAGAGTTACCAGGATACCAGACATACACACAGAAATCAGTTGGATCCTATATGCCAGGAAAAACTTTGCAAAAGAAATCAGGAATATCATTTCTAATAGTTCCTAAAAAGATAAAATGTTTAGGAATAAATCTAACCAAGGTATGTAAAGGTTCTAGATAAAGAACACTGCAAGGTATTTTTGTAAGAAATCAAGAGACCCACAAAAATGGCAAAAATACATCACGCTTATGGACAGTAAGATTCAACATTTTGAAAATGTCAACACTACACGAAGGGATGTACAGATATAATGCAACCACAGTCCAAATACAGACAGCATTTAATGAGAGGGGAAAAGCTAATCATTAACTTTGTATGGAAAGGAATGAGACTCTGGGTGAGTGAAATATTATGAAGAAAAACAGCAAAGTAAGAAGCCTCACACTAGCCAATCCCATAATGTACTATATAGCCACAGTAGTCAAATCAGTCTGGTATTGGCATAATAAACAGCCACATAGAACAACAGAAGAAAATTAAGAAGGCAAATATTAATCAATGCCATTATGGTCAGCTGATCTTTGATAAAGTACTGAAGTCCATAAATGGAAAAAAGAGTCTTTTTTAACAGACGGAGCTGGAAAGACTGGATGTCTGTCTGTGAAGAAAAAGAAGGAAACAGGAATTGTATCTCACACCATACACAAAAACTAACTCAAAATGGATCAAAGGCCTAAATATAAAACCTGTAACAATAAAAATTATGGAAGAAAAAAAATGAGACCAATACTAGAGTCCTTAATACGCGGCATAAATAGCATACAGTGCACAAGAAACAGGGCACAAACAGCAGATCATAAACTAGTTAACTGGAAGCTCCCCAAAATTAGATACTCATGCTCATCAAAAGACTTCACCACAAGAGTGAAAGCCAAGTGCCTTCGAGACAATCTAAAGACTGGGAGGAAATTTTGGCTGTCACATATCCAACAAGGATCCATTCTCTAAAATATGTAGAACACAACACTTGAATAACAAACAAATAATCCAATTAAAAAATGAGTAAAGGATATGGGCAGACACTTCATCAAAGAAAACATTCAGGCAGCTGACATATGAGGAAATACTTTTTATTATTACCCATTAGAGAAATGTAAGTCAAAATTAGATACTATCTTAGCCAGACATTAGTGACATTAAGTAAAAAACTGACAGACAGCAACAACAGTAAGTGAGATACATTGCAGAGGTTTCAGGGAAGCTGGATCCCTTATGCACTGCTAGTAAGAATGCAAAATGGTACAACCACTAGAAAGAACACATGACGCATTGCTAAAAAACTAGAATAGAAATACCATACGATTCAGCAGTTCCACTCCTGAAATATATCCTAGAGAAATAAGAGCCATCACACAGACGTATATATAAACATGCTCATTGCAGCATTTTTCAAAATAGCAAGAAGATGGAAAAAACTTAAGTGACTAGTAACGTATGATCAAATAACCAAATTGTGGTACATACACACAAAGTAAGAATAAAGAACATTGATGAATCTGGGGAACTGCTTATAGCATGGATGAATCTGGAGAGCATTATCAGGAGTGAAACAAGTCAGTACCCAAAGGACAGCTAATTGTATGAAACCACGATTACAAAAAACCAGAAAAGATTTACATGAAGACAAATACTATTTTTTAATGTTGCAAGGGAAAGGAAGGGTGGAAAGAGGAAGTCACGAACAAGGTAGTAGACAATTATTCACTTTGGTAAACGGAAGACAGCACACAATATAGAGGAAGTCTGCACAACTTAACCAGACCAAACCACAGAAGCTTCTCAGACACATTCAGATACCTTAAGGAACTGAGTTAATGGGTCTGAAGGCTCGGGATGATGGTCTTGGGGGTTATCTAGGTCGATTGGCATAATGTAGTTCATAAAGGAAGTGTCCTACATCCTACTATGTTGAGTAGCTTTAGGGTCTTCAAAACTTGCAGATGACCATCTAAAATCCATCTATTTGTCCCATCACATTTTGAACAAAGGAAAATGAAGAAAACCAAAGATACAAGGAAAATATTCCAAAGAACTAATGGACCACATGAACCACAGCCTTCACAAGCCTGAGCTCAGAAAAGCTAGACAGTACCAGGCTACCATCACTGACCATTCTGACAACAATCACAGTAGAGGGTCCCCGACAGAACTGGAGAAAAACGTAGAACAAAATTCAATTTCAAAACAAACAAACAGACTTACTAGTCTGACAGAGACTGGAGGATCCCCTGGGACGGTGGTCCTTGGACATTCTGCTAACTCAGAATAGAAACCTCTCCTGAAGTCCATCTTTTAACCAAAGATTAGACTGACATAAAACGCATGTCAATCCTGGTGGATAGCTAACCAAAAGGAGAGCAGTTCAAATCCACCAAGTACCCCTTAGAAACTGTGTAGGACAGTTCTATTCTGTTCTATATGGTCATAATAGTTGGAATTGACTTGATGACATTTTTTTTTAATATGACTGAGTGAAAATGTACATTCCAGTATAAATTTACATGTGAAAAACAAACAATACTATGTGTGCACAACATTTTTCTTAGTCCAGTCAAGTCATGAAGACTAAATGGATAACACCTGACCAGGAACAAAGATGAGAAGGCAGGTTGTGCCAGAAAAGCTGGATTAATGGACATGGAAAACTTGGAGTGAAGAAAGGGGAAGAGTGTTGTTACATCGTGAGGTTTGCAACCAAGGTCAGAAAAAATTTGTGTATACACTTTTGAATGGAAAATTAATTTATGCTGTAACATTTCACTTTAAAGACAATAAAGTTAAAAAAAAGAGAGAACTTCCATACATATGGCCTTTTCGTGTTCATTGCCTACCTGTTATGATGGTTAATTAAGATTGTATATTAACATGGCTATGCCACATTTAGTGTTTTGGCAATTGTACAACATGATCACCTCCGTGGTGGAATCTGCTGGGACGTACCTTTGGGGGCAGAGCCTGCGGTGGCTAGCCAACCCCTCAGCCTTCATCTCTCTGTCTTCCTCTGCCTACTTCCTTCCGTCTCACTTTGCCAAGGTTTTTTCTTGCTGTGCATCCAGAAGCTGCCTCTCTCCTTTTGACCTCCAGTTTTCAGTGTTTGACCTAACAGTTTACCTGTCAGTCTTGGAATTTGTCAATCTTCACTGCCTGGGTGTAGGAGTCCTCTTCGCCGTCCTGCTGATTTTGGATCCCCTAGCTTCCAAAACTTCAGGGATTGGGAGAGCCCTCTATCATGATCTGGGGCTCTGTAACTGTGTGAGCTGCTTCCTTGATGTAAGTCTCTCTGTAGGGTTGCTATGAGTTGGAATCAACTCAACTGTAGTGGTTTTTTTTCATCTCTCTCTACATATTTATATGCTTTAGTGGTTTTGCTTCTCTAGCCAACTGAGCCTAAGATGCTTGTTAACAGAGTGTAATTTGGGCTTGGCCATGTGACCGGCTTTGACTAATGGAATACTAAGAGAAAGGGCAGTGTGCCATTTCACAGCATAAGATTTATGGACACCACATTAAAGGGGCATCGTAATTTTTTACCTGGCTTAGCCTTTTCCATCTATTGCAAGAAGTCTCTATCTAATAAGGGATACTCCATCAGCATGCATTTCAGCATTAAAGAAACATGTGGCTTACAACCAAGAATAGAGAGTCTTCTTTTGTGTTATCCATTATTACAGCAAAACCAACTATTTAACATTTTATTGTTAGGTTTCTTCTAAACTGATTTTTGTTTTAAATGTTATTTTTTTCCTCTCTCCATGTATGTGTAACGTTTTTATGTTTGTATTTTTTCCCTCTTGCTCACTTTAAATATGAACAAATCTGTGAACTTGTTTTCTTCAACAGCATGTCCACTTAACCTTGTGCTTTTTTTTTTTTTTTTTTTCCTGTAAATTACCATTCAGAAACCCTGATGGCATAGTGGGTTAAGTGCTACATCTGCTAACCATAAAGTTCAGCATTTCAGATCTGTCAAGTGCTCCTTGGAAACTCTATGGTATAGTTCTACTCTGACCTATAGGGTTGCTATGAGTTGGACCTGAGTTGATGGCAGTGTGTTTGGTTTGGTTTTTGGAAGTTACAGTTTAGAGTTTTGCATGGAATATACTTTTGCATTGAATGTATGTTTTTATAGCCTAAAGAGCCTAAAGAATTTAGGACACAGAAAGATAATAAAATTTGTCTGGAGATTTTTTTTTTTTTTTGGAATCTTGGCTCTATTTCCTCTATAGAACCTATTCTGCTCCAGTCAGAAAATACTCTCAGGCTCTGGATTGTTCTCTCACGCTAACATGTTACTCAGGAAAACTTCAGCCCTGATAAACTTTTCTGCCTCTAAGACCACGCAGTAATATGTAAGGAATCCTGTTTGCATGTGTTTTCCCTGACTCCTCCTTTTCGTTGTCAGTAACTTTCTTCAAGTCATTAAGGTTAGAGCTTAAGAGTTTCTCAACACACTTTCATTCTTCAGTACAACTTCCTTACCTACCAGGCACGGGAGTGGAGTTATGATTAACACAAAGCCGCTAATGAATCTTTTGTCTCTTTCTGTAAGTGCCACATCTTCCTAATTTCTTTTACGAGTTTGTGCCGCTTTCCTAATTAATTTGCTATTCATTTATTTAACTACAAGGTGAATGATAATTCTCTGCCATTTTTAACTGAATCCTAGCCACTGAATATTCTTAAAAAATTCTGGATGTAAAACTACATAATAAGCCAGATCACACGTGGGGTATATGGGTGTGAGAGATTAAATATTTAATGAGAATTTAGTGAATACTTACATAGAAGGTTGATGGCCTGAAGCCTCTCAAGATTACACGGAAGAAAAGCCTGGACATCTGGTTCTGTAAAAAGCGCTGATGAGAAAGCCTTATGTATCAGTTCTACTCCGTAAGAAATGGGGTTACTGTAGTTGGAACTCATTTGATGGCCTCTGGTTTTGTTTTTCTGCGGAAGGCATTGTTCTAAGTTTATATTATTGCATTTACTCATTTAATTTTCATGGACATGATTTTAAAAAAAACTCCTTGCCATCGAGTTGATTCTGACCCATAGAGACACTGCAGGACAGGGCGGAATTGTTCCGTAGAGTTTCCAAGGACCACCTGGCGGACTGGAACTGCTGCCCTTTTGGTTAGCTGGTGTTGTTTCTAACCACTACTCTGTCAAGGTTGCCGTGATGTGAGGCTAATGATATTATTATTCCTATTTTACACACAAGAACCATGAAGCACAGAGATTTCAGTTTCTTGTCTAAAGCCAAACTTCTTGTAAGTGGTCGTGATGAGCATTTGAACTAATGTAGAATAACTTAAAGAACATGTTTTTAAAATGTATTCTTTGCTCCTTTCCATAAAAAATTTGGAATATGTATGACATTATATAAATACGATTATGCTGTGTGACAGTCTTGTGATTTTAGTTTAAAATTCTATACTGCATATGTACTGATTTTTTAAGAAAGAAAAAATATTATTTTTTAAATGTTAGAATTACTTTTGAAACTGGTTTCTGAGAGAAATTGCTCTCAAATTTGATTAAATAACTTTACTATGCAGATATTATCAAGAATTCTCTGAGGCTGAAGATAAAGAAAAAAACTTAAGCTAAAATGGTGATCATGTTGAAATCTCTGCCTTTAGGCTGAATCGAAGGGGCAGAATTCAGATGAGATTTGCCCTTAAGATCCCAAGGATGTGGGAGAAAACCATTTTCGCTGGTAATATTTTGACAGGCTTTACCTAGAAATTTTCTACTTTTATATACAAATGATTAAGCTTAATTATCTTGACTGTGTTCAGTTTTTACTTAGATTCTTCGTATACGTTTTCATAATTAAATAGACTCTTTCCTTCCTCTCCTAGGTCCTTTGAGAATGTGTTAAATGGCTAAATATTTTAATTAGAAAGGAGAAGTTATTAAGAATAATCTAATCAGACAGTTATCTGCCAAATACTTTTAAAAAAGCTTCCATTTGTTGCTTGTCTATTATGAAGAGTCCCTGTGCTAGGAACCTGACATATTTTATTTCATTTAATCCTTATAACAGTCCTGAAGCTTTTAATATCATCAGTCTAAGGAGAAAAAAAAGTGGCTCTAATAATTAAGTAAATTGTAAAGTCTCTAATATCTGATGAATACATGGCTTCACATTTAAAACCAGATTTGCCTGTTGGAAAATTCTAGCTCTTTCCACTGTACAATATTACCTTTCTAAGAGGAACAGGACATAGTCCTTGACTATAAGCAGGTTTCAGTCAATTGGAGCATTTGAAAAAGCATTGAAAATGGCGATGTCAATGTGAAATATATAAAAGCATTCCTTTGCCTTTCAGCATGCTGACCTTCAATTTTGCACTGTCTTTTCCCATGCACTCTTGCTGAAACTCCTAATAAATTGTTCATAGTTTTGACTTATTTCTGGGATTTTACTCTCTTTAGATCATTGTATCATTCTCCGAAAACATTTTTAAAGAATAATACCTAGAAATGACAACTCATACATAGCATCTACTATAAGCAATTAAATGAGTTCCCTAAGAAGTTCATATGTTGATCAATAGAAAACACATTTTTTTTTTTTTTTTTTTTTTTTTTAAGCAGAACCTAAGTAGTGTAATGAATTATTTTTTGGTAAAAATATTTATATTTAACTTCTCATTTTTTTTAATAAAATACAAATCGTAATTATTGTTGTGGAGTCATAGGGAGTTTAGTGAGAAAATCTCTAGGGAGTCGATTAAGGTTTTAAACAAGAAAGTGGCTTCATCAAATTTGAATTTTAGAATACATGTGCAGAGAAGAGACTAGAAGGAGAGAAGGTTGGAGGCAGAGGAGGCAGTCCAGTGACAATTCTTATGTTCTGGATAAGGGTGAGGAATATTCTAGGTAAGGCAGTAGTTAGGACTGAGCAGATTGGGGTAAATAGGCCAGATAATAAAAGTAGTTGCCATTAAGTTGCTTTAGACTTCTGGCAACTCCATGTGTATCCGATAAAACTGTGCTTCATAGAGTTTCCAGTGACAAGAACCTCCAAACATTTGGTTAGCAACTGAGCATGTTAATTGTTTGCATTACCCAGTGTCTTCAAATTGAGTTGACTTAAGTCACTTCTGACTCAGAATTTAGAAATAACAGTATCTAAAAGCAAATTAGATCTGAAATTCTTAACTGTGCGTATGTATGTGTGTGAATTTGTTGGAAAGCAACTGGTAAAGAAGTAAGTAAGTACGTATGTGAGGGCATTTTTCCCCTATTTTGCAGGATCTAACAAATTGGGGCTGTTGAAAGGAGTGCTAGCTTGCTGACAGCTCTGTCTGCTGTGGTGTGGGAGACAGAAGGAAGATTGAGAACAGCTTAATCTCATGTTGAGGGGTACAGTGTGATTCCCCAATTTTTACCTTCAGTAGCTGTATTTAGTGCTCAAATTTACCACTACAGAAATAGTAAAAGAGAAATAGGTTGTGTGGTTCAAGATACAATTTCTTCCGGGATTGGCAGCTTGAATCATTAACAGTTTTATGAATAAAAGCCAACAGCCAATTCCCCCCTTCTCCTGCAAAATACTTCTGGCTTCTTTTGGCAAGGAGGATGCTGGGAAGACGCTGCTTTAAATTCTTTGTGACTTTTATCTAAGGTCTTTTCCCATCAGGCTTGTGAAGCTATTTTATAATGCCATTTTCCTTCAAAAACATGTTTTTGCTCATATATATGTATTACATTGAAGCTGAATTTTGTTTTAATCAGAATTTTGAAAATGTTTAAAACCATGGATAATTGAAACAAATGTTACAGATAAAGGTAATATTTGGTATCTATGTAAGGTTACTGTGAGTTGGAATTGACTCAGTAACAGTGGGTTTGGTTTTTGGTTTGGGTGTATATAAATTTTAAATGATTTTATTCATTTTTTAATGCTCTAATTTGATTGAAATCTTGAAGAAAAGGAGATAAGATTATGCAGGGGATAAGACCTATATTTTGCCACTGGGTAACACCCTCTCACCTATTCATCTACAAGTGTCTTTCGCTTTTGAGAGTGACAAAATCTGTTTCTAGTGAAGACAGTGTTTTCAGACATCTTGAAATTTTAATATTTTATTACCTCCATCTCCAGTATAAAAGTTTACCTTGTTTTCTAACTTTCTGTATTTCATCAGCTATTTTTATAGTGATTCAGAAAACTTTCACTGCAGCCTTCTTGCACACTAACAAGGCTATTGAAAGGAGCTCCCTGACACCAGAGATCAGTCATTCACCAGCTCTCCTGTTTACATAGGCATCAAGAGCAGAGAGGAATAGTGTGCTGTCACCGGGCAGGGGGAGCGGTGGAAGCTGCATATAGGTGGGAATGTAAATTTATATGGGAATGTATGTTTTCACGCAGTCATAATAATAATAATAATAATAATAAAAAAGAGTAGAGAGGGAGTGTTGGACAGAGACTGAGTTGATTCTGGGGCATCTTCTAACTAAAATAATCCATCCAACTGTGGAAAATTGTAGTCACTCTTCAAATTTGTCCTTAGAGTAGTTAGTGTTTTTTAGAGGATAAGAAATACAGTAACCTTATGACTTTTTAAAATTAAAAAAGCAGGAAATCAATAGTAATAGTTTATTCATAAGGCTAACAATGCAATTAGTTGAGTTTGACACTTTCTGTGCACCACAAATTTCATGTTCCACTAAAAACTGGCAGATCAATTATATGGAAACCTTAGCCAGCAGATTCTCTTTCCATGAAAAGTCAACAAAGAGACAACACTTCATAAACACTCTCCTTTTCTTGATTAGTTTTAAATTAAATTGTTGATTAAAATGCCATTATAAATGCTTGATTCATTTCTTACATGACTTTTTAAAGAGAGATATTTTTTAAAAATATCTCTTCTGGTTGTGTATTTTCATGTCTATTTTCCTGTTTCTCAGACAAAGTTATTGGACTGAAGATTATTTTTAGTTAACTTTCAAGTATTTATTGACTTATGCCAGTCAGCCAAGTGCCGTCAAGTCAGATGGGTGTACTTCATTAATTTTTAAAAATTACTTAAAGAGTAAATAAAGCTGAAAACATTTTTGCAGTTCAAACAATACTTGGAAAATAAATGAAAAAGAAAACACTTGCAAGCAAAATATGGGAACCTAAGAATTAACCGAATATCTGTGGCCAACCAATTTTTGAGAAGGAAGCTGAGTCCCTTCGATGGGGAAAGGATCCAGACTCACTGCTGTTGAGTTGATTCTGCCTCCTAACAAACCCATGGAGTTTCCAAAGCTGCAAGTCTTTATGGAAGCAGACCACCACATCTTACTTCTGTGGAGCTGCTGGTGGCTTCCAATGATCAACCTTTCAGTTAGCAGCTGAGTGCTGTAACCATTGTGCTATCTGGACTCCTTGGGCAAAGAATAATCTTTTTAAAATAGTGCTTGCTCAAATGGATTTAAGAGGCATAGCAATGACTCTGGACTCAAACTTCACACCACATATGAAAATTTACTCAAAGAGGATCAGATTTACAAGAACTAAAACTAATAGCAGAAAACATAGGGATAATGTTTCTGGGCCTAGTTTTTAACAATCGATTGTTAATAGGATACCAAAAGCATGAACAATAAAATATAAAATAGATAAATATGACTTTATCAATTTAAAAACATTTGTTATCAAAGGATTTTGTTAACAAAGTGAAGATATCTCCTAAAAGTTGGAAAAATATTGAGGATTCATATACTTAGTTAGGTATATGTATCTCATACTTTTCTGTTTGTCATACTGAAGTGGCTTGCATGTTGCTGTTGTTGCAAGCTCTGCTACTAGTATTACAAATAACAACAGGATCCCCCACGATGAACAGGTTTCAGCAAACCTCCTTCCAGACTAAGGCAGATTAAGTAAGAAAGAAATGGTGCTCTACTTTTGAGAGTTAGCCAGTGAAAACCTTATGGATGGCAATGGAAAATTATTGGATACAGTGCCGAAAGGTGAGCCCTCAGTTTGGAAGCCACACAAATAAGAACGGGAAAGAGCTGCCTCCTCCAGGCAGAGTCAATGTTGATTACAGAAATGGGGTAAAGCTTTCAGGACCCTCATTATCTCATGTGCCCCCCCAAACCAAACCTGTTGCCATCATGTTGATTATGACTCATAGCAACCCTACATGTCAGAGTAGAACTGCCTTATAGAGTTTTCAAGGAGTGCCTGGTGGATTCGAACTGCTGACCTTTTTGGTTTTGGTTAGCAGATGTAGCTCTTAATAACTACACTACCAGGTTTCCTTCTGATATGGCTTGACTCATAAAATAAGGAGAAACAGATGCAAACATCTAATAGTAATTAATTGAATCATCAAATGCATGAATTATGAATCATTGAAAAGTAACCATTGTTAAAAATGAAATAGAATGCTTGAAGATCAATATCCTAGGCATTAGTGAGCTGAAGTAGAATAGTATTGGTCATTTTGAGTCAGATAATTATATGGTTGACAATGCTGAGAATAATACCAGGAAGAGAAATGACATCCCATTCGTCATCGAAAAGAACATTTCAAGATGTATACTGAAGAGCTACACTGCCAGTGACAGGATAATATCCAGATGCCTATAAGGAAGGTTGGTAAATATTATTATTACTAAATTATGCCAACCACTAATGACAAAGATAAATAAATATTGAAGATTTTTACTGACTTCTGAAATTGATCAAACAATCAAGATGCAGTGATAATCACTGGTGATTGAAATGTGGGAGATGGCAACAAAGAACGATTACTAACTGGCAAGTATGGCCTTGGTAACAGAAAAAAGAAAACACTGAAGATCATGTGATAGAATTTTGCCAGGCCAAAATTATTCATTGGTAATAACCTTTTCTTAAACAACATAAGTGGAGACCAAACACTTGGACCTCAATGTATGGAATACACAGTAGACAAATGGACTACATTTGTTGACAGAGAAGGAGAAGCTCAATTAATCATGCAGAACAAGATCAGGGACCCACCATAAAACACAAATTCAATTGCTCATATGTAAATTGAAGTTGAAACTGAAGAAAATTAAACAAGGTTTGCAAGAACTAAAGTACAGCTTTGAGTATGCTCCATCTGAAGTTAGAGACCACCTCTAGAAAAGATTTGATGCATTGAAAACTAACGACCAAAGGCTAGACAAGTTGTGGGATGACATCAAGAATTACATACATGAAGAAAGCAAAACTCAATTAAAAAAGAAATAAAAGTTCTAGGAGCCATGATCCCCAGGGGTCCCCTAGGCCATCAGACTGTAAGTTATGGTCTTTTAGTAGCATTCTTGAACTGCATCCCTCTTTTTCTCATGTTGCCACAGGGACTCAACATTGTGTGCCCCATCATAGCTGTCTATGGCGGTGGCCAGGCACCATCTGGTTCTTCTGGTCACGTACTGATACAGTCTTCCAGTGTAGAAAACACTATTGAGGTCAACTGTTCTGACAAAAATGGACTGGACTTGGGGATATAATGTTACCGTATAGTGGATATTCTTTATGGTTCTATGGATTTATAGGAGGCTTTCCTACATTTTCTTTCTAGATGGGAGAGAAGAGGGTGTATAGGAGAGGGTGGGAGCTTGTTAAGAGGATACCACAAGCATAAAATGAAAAGGAGGAGTGTGCTGTCACAGGGCAAGGGGAGCAGAAGAGTTGTAGATAGGAAATTGTTCAAAATCAATTTGGATTGTATACCTTCATTTAATTACAATAATAAAAAAGAAAAGAAATAAATGGATGTCAGTGTAGACTCTAAACTTGCTCTTGAATGTGTAGCAGCTAAAGCTAATGGGAAAATGAGGAAGTAAAAGAGTTGAACAGAAGATTTCAAAGGATAACTCAAGAAGACAAAGTATTATGAAATGTACAAAGACACTGAGTCAGAAAACAAAAAGAAAAGAACGTCACTCAGCAATTCTCAATCAGAGAGACCTGAAGGAAAATTAAAGCCATGAGCTGCAATATTGAAATATTCTGTGGGAAAAATGTTAAACAAAGCAGTGAGCATCAAAAGAAGATGGAAGGAATACACAGAGTAACTGTACCAAAAAGAATTTGTTGATGTCCAACCATTTTAAGAAGTAGCACATTAATCAAGAACCAATAGTGTAAAAGGAAAAAGTCAAAGCTGTATCGAAGGCACTGGTGAAAAACAAGACTTCCGAATTTAGTGGAATAACAACTGAAATATTTCAATAAACAGATGCCGCTCTGAAAGAGCTCATTCACTTATGCCAAGAAATTTGGAAAACAGCTACCTGGTCAACTGACTGAAGAGAAGTTGGAGCATTTACTGATGAAGATTAAAGATCACAACCTCCAGTATGGATTGTACCTTAACATAAATAAGGGGTGGAGTCAAGATAGCAGACTAGAAACACGTCTTCTTAATTCCCTGTGAAAACCAAGGCCTAGACTGATAATTAAACAAAGCTGTCTGGACACCTAGTGAGCCCTAGGACACGGAATAGGGGTGTCAATTTGGACTACATGCCACTCAATGGGAAACTTCTCTTTTGCTGACTCCCACTCTTGTTGAATGGCCAGCTCTCTCAGACTGAAGGTAGCTGCTGTTTTTAACTTTTTTTTTGCAGTCTTAGCCAGCAGGCAAGGCTTGGACTTAATTAGCAGCAAAGCTCAGCCAAATTTTGATAGCCCAGCTCTGGACTCTGAGCACCTTGGCCCCTCCACTCTCTCTTCCTGAACTTCTACCATTGACGTGGCTATTTCACAGCGGGCAGGAGAGCTTCTGTAGGATGCCATTCCTGTTTGACTGGGAGGTGGCCCTACCCAAGTGGAGGCCTCAGCAGGGGCTAATTCCTAGGCTGGGAGGCAGTACCAGACCACAGAATGCTTTCCCAGCAGAAAAGCTGTGTTTAGCACAGTGTAGCCTTATGGGTGGGGCCTGGTAGCAGATGATATCAGGGCAGTAGCCTGTGCTTACTTTGAACTAGATTATAGCGTCTGGGTATGGACATAGAGGTACCTACATTGCCAGCTGGGAAGATGGGCTTGCACACCTGACAGCCTCACTGAGATTGGAAGCTGTCAGACAGCTTTTACCATTCAAAATGAGACTACCCAGAGAAATAACTGCAGTGCATCCTGACAGCATCTATTCTAGCCTTTACTGACCCACATCATAGGGTCAGCCGATAGCCCCCTAGTTACTCCATAAGTAGGGCTGTGTCTTTGCCAACCAGGAGGTGGAAGCTGGTGCCCCAGAGATTCCACTGGGCCCAGTCCCTGGAGTACATAGAGGTGACTGGTGATCACCATCCTTCTCAAATTGCACCTCAGATGCTGTTAAGGCAACACCAGAGAAACTAAACAACCTCTAGATGTCCCAAAAGCAACAAACCTTGGCCAGACACTTAAAGAAAAAGCCACCCATGACTCCAGAAAGCTCCCAAAAGAAAGAACAAAGGAACATCCCAGATAAAGAAGCCTTTCTGAAACTACTGGAGCTTGAGTACAAAAGGATTATATATAGAGCCCTCCTAGATGTCATACAAAATGCAGCAGAGCAAAATGAAAAATTAAGGAACCTGTTTTAACTGGTGGAACACCAGCATTCTGAAATCTGACAGATCAATAACAAAATTAAAGAATTAGACAATTCAATTTAAAGCCAAGAAAACAGAATTGAACAATTGGAAATTAGAGTTTCTGACTTTGAAGACAGAGCTACTAACACAGCATTTATGAGGAGAAATCATAGAAAAGAAAAAAGAAAAATAAAGAAGGATTGAGAAACTTGTGAGACTCTATCAAAAGGAACAATCTACGATTAACTGGAGTTCCTAAACAGGGAGGGACACCTGAAAAGACAGAGAGTATTGTTGTTGGGTTTCTGAAAGAAAATTTCCCTGAAATTACAAAAGAAGAGAACATAGATATCTATGATGCATATTGAATGTCACACAAGATAGACCACAAAAGAAAGACACCAAGACATATCATAATCAAGTTTAACAAAATGAAACATAAGCAAAAAGTCTTAAAGGCAGCAAGACTCAAAGCATAGCTAACATTCAGAAGGAAGCACTGTAGGATTTGTCTGACTTCTCAACAGAAACAGTGCTAGCATGGAAGCAGTGGAATGACACATTCAAAGCCTTGAAGGAGAAAAACTTCCAACCAAGAATTATATATCCTGCAAAACTGTCTTTCAAATATGAAAATGAAATTAAGACATTTGCAGATAAACAGAAACTCAGAGACTCTGTAGAAACCAAACCAAAGCTACAAGAAATACTGAAAGAAGCTCTTGGCTTAGAAGAACAAAACCATTAACTCTATGTTTTAGAAGGCAATACAAGACACATCATCCAGAAAACTAATAAGTTAGGTAAGGCACATAACTCAATCAAAGCTACCATATTAAAAGAAGTGATCCAGTGATCATGTCATGAAAACTATGAAATCATCACATTAAAAAGAGTGATGTACTACAGTAGTTATAGTCCTTCCAGATGGAGAAGTTAATAAGATATTTGGAAGTTAAAATTGGGTTTAAACATAGATTATTAAGGGGGATCATAAGAGTAGCCACAAAGCACAATAAAGACGTAACATATCAAATCAAGAAACATATTACAGGAGTCTCAACAAACACAAATCCAATACTGAAAAGGGAGAAAAATCAACTCATAAAGAACAATGTCCCAGAACAGAAGATTAAGAGCAACAGAGAAAACATTAACACAAAAATAAATACATCAAAAAGACAGCACTAAACAAATACATATCGATAATTATGTTGAATGTAAATGGACTGAGCACTCCAGTAAAGAGACAAGTGATATCTTGGATCCAAAGGACACGACCCATGAAACTCACCTTAGACTTAAAGATATGAACAAACTGAAAATTAAAAGATGGAAGAAGATATACCAAGCTAACAATATACAAAGAAAAGCAGGTGTGGCAATATTAATCTCAGATAAAATAAATTTTAATGTAAAATCTACCATTATGGACAAGGATGGACACTATTGCTGAAAGGTTCAATACACAAGCAGGACTTAACAATATTAAATATTTATACACCCAATACTAGAGCATCTAAATACATAGAAGAAACATGACTATGTTCAAAAATAAGATAGATCACTCCACAATAATACTGAGAGACTTCAACACTCCACTTTCAGTAGTGGACAGATCTAGAAAAAAGCTCAGTAAAGACACAGAAATCATATTGCCACAATTAACCAACTAGACCTCATCAACATACACAGAACTTTCTACCCACCAGCAGATAACTACACCTTCTTAGCCAGTGCACATGGAATATTTTCCAGAATAGGCTGTGTGTTAGGACGTAAAGCAAGTATCAACAAAATCCATATCACTGAATTATTGCAAAGCATCTTCTCAGACCATCAGTCCATAAAAGTTGAAATCAATAGCTGGAAAAACATGGATAGAAATTGGAACTCATTGAAACTGAACATCTTGCTCAAAAAGCCGTGGGTGATAGAAGAAATCAAGGATGAAATAAAGAAATTTATGGATTCCAATGGTAATGAAAACACTTCCTACCACAACACAGCCAAAGCAGTGCTGGGTTCAGTTTATCTCTATAAATGAGCACATCCAAAAGGAAGAAAGAACCCAAACCAAAGAATTAACCCTACAGCTTGAACAAGTAGAAACAGAGCAACAGAGCAACCCCTCAAGTACCAGAAAAAAAACAGATTATAAAAATCAGAGCAGAACTAAATGAATTGAAGAATAGAAGAACAATTGAAAAAACTGCTAAGACCAAAAGCTGCTTCTTCGAAAAGATCAACAAAATTGATAAACCACTGGCTAAACTTACTAAAGAAAAACAGGAAACAAATAACCCAAATAAGAAATGAGATGGGAAATGTCACAACAGATCCAACAGAAATCAGAAATATCACAACAATACTATGAAAGACTGTACTCTAACAGATTTGAAATCTTAGAGGAAATGGGCAAATTCCTAGATTCATATCACCTGCCAAAATTATCAGAAGGTGAAACAGAACAACTTAATAAACATAAATAAAATGAAAACACACAACTGGACCAATAAGCAGCAGCATGCTAAAAAGAAAGGATTGAAGTTGTCAAGGATTTCATTTCACTTGGATCCACAGTCAGCATTCATGGAAGCAGCAGTGAAGAAATCAAAGGACATATTGCATTGGGCACATCTTCTGTCAAAAATTTCTTTAAAGAATCCAAAAACAAAGATGTCAAATTGATGTCAGATGTCAATTCATCTTACCTAACACATGATATTTGCAATCACTTCCAATGCATGTTAACTCTGGACAATGAATAAAAAAGACTGAAGAATAACTGTTATCTTTGAATTATTGTGATGATAAAAAATAATGAACACACCATGGACTGCTGAAGACTAAACAAACCTATTTTGGTGAAAATACAGTCACGGTGTTCCTAAGAAGTGAAGAACGCAAGACTTAGTCTTATGTACTTTGTACATATTATCAGGAAACACTACTCCTTGAAGAAGGATATCATGCTTGGTAGAGCATGGTGTCAGCGAAAAGGAGGGAGATACTTGCTAAAATGGATTGACACAATGGCTGTGAATATGGGCTCAAAACTAACAATGATTGCACGGGTATCATTGGATCAACAGTACTTTATTCTGCCATACATGAAGTCACTATGGAAGAGTTGGAACCATCTCAAGTGCACTTAGCCACATGTGTGTGTATATGTTTATGTACATGTACATTCATATATATATGTGTGTGTATATATAGGGCCATGGTGATGCAGCGATTAAGCATTTGGCTACTGAATAAAAGGTTGGAAATTCAAATCCATGAGCCTCTACTCAGAAACCACATAGGGAAGTTCTACTCCATTCTATAGGGTTGCTGTTCAAATCCACTCAACAGCAAAAGGTTGGTTAGTTTGCTTTATGTATATGTGTATCTAACTATATGTAACTACTACATATAATGAACATATGTAAATAACTTCTATAACTTAACAACAAGAGCCAAGCCAAGTGCCGTCGAGTCGGATCCTACACAAAGACAATCAAAAAATGGGCACAGTTCTTGAATTGCTTTTCAACAATGAAGAAACACAAAGCCCAGCAAATGCATGAAAAGATGTTTAAATTAACATCATTAGTCCGTAGATAATGCAAATCAATTAATATTAATATCAGTGCTATTTAAAACAATGGAAATAATAAGTGTTGACTAGGATTCAAAGAATTTTGGAGGCTTCATCCATCACTTGTGGGATTAAAAAATAGCATAGCTGTTGTGTGATGTCATCTCAAAAAGTTAAATACAGAGTATCATATCCACAGCCATTGAGTTGATTCCAACTCATAGGGACCCTATAGGTAGAGTTTCCAAGGAGGGCCTGACGGATTTGAACTGCTGACCTTCTGGTTAGCAGCTGTAGCACTTAACCACTATGCCAACACGGTTTCCCAGGTGTATCATGTGATCTTACAATTCCGCTTATAGGTAAATACCCAAAGAAGGTAAGAAGAATGCGAACAGATACTTGTACACTAGTTATCCTTCCAGCACTGTTTGCAAGAGCCAAAAAGTGGAACTAAATGTCCACTCACAGATGAAGGGATAAACATACATTCAATGCGCTATTACTCTGCCATAAAGATAAATGAAGTCTTGGTATGCACTAGTACATGGATAAAACTTGAAAACATTGTGAAAATAAAATAAGTAGGTCACAAAAGGACAAATATTGTACAATTCCACTATCATGAAGTGTCTAGAACTGGCAAGTGTGTAGAGACCAATATTTATTAGTGATAACCAGAGATCATAGGGAATTGGAACAAGGGAGTAACTGCTTAGGGAATACTGAGCTTCTGTTAAAGGTGATGGAAATAATTCATGTTTTGATTTATCTATTATGGATATATGAACCAAAAAAACAAAGACAAAAACAAGCTGCAGTACTGTCCAGTTGATTCCAACTAATAGTGACCCTATAGATCAGAGTAGAACTACTTCATAGAGTTTCCAAGGAGCACCTAGTGGATATGAACTGTCAACCTTTCCATCAGCAAACTTTGCTCGTAACCACTATGCCACTAGGGTTTCCTATGTATATGTATCTATGTATATAAAGACGTATCATGAACCAAACAAAACGCACTTCCATTCAGTCAATTCTGACTCATACTGACCCTTAAGGACAGAGTAGAACTAGTCCATGGAGTTTCCAAGTAGTGCATGGCAGATGTGAACTGCCAATCTTTTGGTTAAAAGATGTAGCACTTAACCACTATGCCACTAGAGTTTCCAGATATATTGTAACCAAACTCATTGCTGTCAAGTCAGTTCTGACTCATGGCAACCCTAGAGGACAGAACTACCTCAAGGAGCACCTGATGGATTTGAACTGCAAACCTTTTGGTTAGCAGATGTAGCGCTTAACCACTACACCACCAGGGTTTTCAGATGTATCATAGTGCCTTATAAAATAAAAAACCAAATCAAACTGTGGCTATTAGGGTCAATTCTGATTCATAGAAACCCTACAGAGGACGGTAGAACTTCCCCTTAAAGTTTCCAAGAAGTGCCTGGTAGATATCAATTACTACCCTGTTGGTTAGCAAACATAGCACTTAACCACTATGCCAACTTGTTTCCAGGGCCCTACATTCCACTACAATTATATCACAATAATAATAATAATAATAGTAAAATCAGAAACTACTGTGTCCAGCATCTTCAGTAAGTCTCAGGAATACAGCTCAGAAGCATCAAGACCTTGCTATCATCTGGGCCTACATCTTAAAAAAAAAAAAAGAAAGAAAAGAAATCCTGTCCTAGTTTCACGTAGTCTGTAGACATCTCATCATCATCCAAACTCGACAGCAGTTACTGCACTAAGTACCTTTGAAGGTCATAAAGAAGATAGAATCCTGCTTGGCACCTATTCATCACATCTGCTTAGTTTTACAAGGTTCTTACTTCAGGGTTACAGGAATATGCACCTATTACATCCAATAAACTTCATACCTCCTGGCTGACTCTAAAAGCACCTACATCTATTCACTTAATTTTCTGGCTTATTTTCAACAAATGGTTGTTTATATTGGTTGTCTTGTAGTCCACAGTGGTAGTTTTATAAGGCACTACATTACTTCTGTTTACTTGAATGTGTAGTTATACACAGGCTCCTTTGGATTCAGGTGTTTGCATTTTGTTGTTGGGAATTTGGTACGAGTTTGCAGCAAAATGCTGATGAGCAATGCTGCCTTACCTGCTGTTCAGAGAGACGGTGATGGGTCATAAACCTAGATTCTGAAACAGCCAGAGGACGTCATTTGTTTCAGGCTTCTTCATCTTCTTACACACCATAATTACTTGTACCATCATTATCCCATTGAGTAGAACAAAAATTAATACAATTGCTTATATTTATTGAACACTTTGTGTCAGACAGTCATTTAAATGACAGTCATGATTTAATACCTCCAATTCTTAACACAGCTCAGTAAAGACTTGCTCGTATTACCCTGATTCAACAGGTAACTGAAACCCACCAAGTAACTTGCACAGTATCATACAGCTGGTGAGTGGTAGATCCACCATTCACACCAAGAAAATTTGGTTCTACTCTTCACATTGTTAGCTATCATGCTATACTGTCTTTCAGTGTAAGTTATACCTGAAATATCAGAATAATTTTACTGTTAAAGGGTGATTTCTCAGCTTAAGGAAATTTGTGAGCATTATCCACTCTAATCAACTACCTCAAAATTCATCTGAATTAGGAAATCATAAAGTATAGGGACTGTTGAACTAAGGACTGACTCTGGGGAGAAAAAAAACTGGAAAGAAGTCATACAGATTAAGAAAAAAGATGCAAATATAGCTAATGAAAACTAAAATAATATACTCTTAGTATGTACTAAAAAATTAAGTTAGACTGATAACTTTCCTAAAAAAAATAAATAAATAAGCACCGTAATGTTATTTCAGAATTACAAAATGTAGTAGATCACAACACACGGAAAAATTCATCAAAAATATAAAAATATTACATTGAAAATCCAAGAAGTTTTTACGTGTTTACTATAAAATCTTTCAAACTGACAAGTGTGATTATCAGTTAGGCTATCTCCTCTAGATCACAGAAACAATGATTTCATTTAACAAATCCATCATAAGAGGTTAATACTGTTTTAATTCCAAGCTTGCAATAATGTAATAAAAATAGAAAACTCATAATTGAGTTATATATGTACACAAAAAGTTTATTCAGAGATACTAACAATTAAAATTAAAAATGATTTAACAGTACCCTCCCAAAAATTTAATCAAAGAATGAAAGTAAAAGTGACATAGTAAAGTATATTAATCACAAGTTTAATTAAATCATACTATGATTTTTACAAATTTAGCCATATAAATTTAATAATGTTAATATTTGCCAAAATAACAACCTAACTGTATCTGTGCATTTTAGTCAAGTACATTCACAGATATCCACCTCTACTCCAGAAAGAAGACAGTACTGAGAATCATTAAAAGAAATCAGAGAACATTTCGAAGGAGGCCTGCAACACAGAAGTCTGTGCACTGTTATTTTCTACTGGGGCAAAAGGAGACTGTTTTGAAATTAGCCTATTTCACAAAACCCTAAGCAGATCTCAAAAAGAAACACAATGATTTCTGCTGTGGTATGACACAGTTAGTAACAGATTTCATCCCAAGGACAAATCTGACTTTGTTTCTAAACAGAAACCTGGCCCACAACTCAACAGGCAGAAATGAAAACCATCCTAGACAGAAAGATCACAGAAAAAATGAATTAAAATGGTGTAAGATCCAACAAAAAGTCATCAAGATTATAAGTCCAAAGATATTTGTTTCAAGATGTAAGCTAACCTCAAAAAGCTTTACATGCATTAACTTGACTTTTTGATCTTCATTTGAGCTTTTAAACATTATACATGTGTATATATAGAAGCTGTTGTTGTTAGGTGCTGTCAAGTAGTTTCCGACTCATAGCGATCCTATGAATAACAGAAAAAAATCCTGCCTGGTCTTGTGCCATGTCCACAATTAACAGATACAGGGTATATATACATATCTGTATATATACAGACAGAGAGAAAGAGAAAGGAGAGAATACGAAATATCTAAAATTTATACTATTTGAATGTTGGAGGATTGTTTGTGTGTGTCTATATGTGTCATATATTGTAAATAATCATCACACAAATTCTATGAAATAATATCATCATTAGTCCAGTTTTTACAGATAAAGTTAGGAACAAAGACATAATATACATGTGATGTCATTATTCATGAGTTCAAAACAAGATACATTCAGAACACCAAAGTCCATTACATCGAATGGGACCAAACCATACCATGGCCTTCACATCACAAATGTCTTGTACTCTGAACAACACATATTGAAGGAGTGCTGAACTATTTCACGCACACTGTCCAGTAAGGTTTTTGTTGTTGTTGTTGTTGTTTGTAGCTATTAGACTGTTTGGGAAAAAAAAATGTTTTATGAGCTTTAAAAAGCAAACAGACAAACAAACAAAAACATTAATTTGGAAGGCATCATTTGAGTTAAACAGAAGAAAATGTCATGTTTTGTATAGATACTCACAAACAGGAAGTAAAAAACATGTCAGGAACTGAGGCATCCTAAGAACTAGTTTCTACGTCCATATTTCATTTTTGGTGTGGGTTCATGACATCTTAACCTCCAGTCTGCTGATTCCCCCTTTTTATGAATTATCTTGTTGCTCTATTCTCTGTGAGTTTTCCCTGATGTCAGCTACATTCCTGTCACGGTAACTTCTTCATCAAAACGTTGGCTGTTTATGATCCCATGTAGGCCCCACTGTGCTCCAACCCTCTACTCTCTAAGCATCTTTCCGGGTTTATACCCTACACTAATTGCCTCATTATCTTGATATTCATTAGATCAAATTGAAATGATTAAGTGAATACGATTACCCGATCTGAGCAGTTTTGTACTATATCACATACTAGGACTAAAACAACTTTATAGGTAGTCACCTTTGAGTTACTTAGGAAATGCTTCCGGTCTGACCAATGGTGGTCACAGTGGGTAGTGGTTAGCAAGGGCCAATGACTGTTGTGTCTTCAGCTAGCTGCATGGCTACTCATTCAGTATTTTGTTCAATAACGTTTATTAAGTGCCTCCTATTTTCCAGACAACGCTCCAAGTGCAAATTATAGCTATGATCAAAACAGACATAATCCTTATTGAGCGTTAGCCCTATTCAAGAAGAGAGAAACATATAGCAATCCCATTGGATACATGAATTATAAGGCTGCTACTATTCTGAAGGTAATTGGAGAAGACTTCTCTGGTAAGGTGACGTTTGCAATAAATAAATAAGAATGAAATGGAGGGAGGCAGACTGCCACCTGGGGGAATGGTGTTCTAAGTTTCCTGTGATACGAACATGCCTGAGAAGTTTAAGAAATAGCCAAGGATGGCGAGGTTGCCATAGCAGTGAGTGACAGCAGAGTGATAAGAGATGAAGTCTAAAATGTAGCAGCAGGCATCTAGGCCATGGAAAGAATTTTGAATCTTTTTGAGATGGGCATTCATTTGAGCTTTAAACAAAGAAGTGTCATAAAATAATTTGTGTTTTTAAAAACACACGGCATCTGGCTATAGAATGTTTACTAGAGTGGCAAAAATAAGAACAGGGAATTTCGCTTTAATGCAGGCACCATGATTGATACATGTCTATTTCAATTACATGTAAAGCTTCAAATCAAGCATATTACAGTGAAAAAACCTACTATATTTAATAACAGAAATGAAAGATTCCTAATTTTAGAAATGCATGTTTAATAAGTACTAGCAATATCAGGAGGCTTTCACACTCATGAGGGGTTGTTGCATATCCTCATAATGCAGAGAATACTAGATATTTGTTTGCCTGTGTTTTATTAACTATGCAAAGGCTTTCTACTGTGTAGAAAATAACAGATTATGGGTAACCTTGTAAAAAATGGGAATTCCATTATGTTCATGCAGGACATGTATGAATGAGGCGCTCATTCAGACAGAGCGAGGGGATACCGACTAGTTTAAAACCAGAAAAGTAGTACATCAGGATTATATCCTTTCACCATAGTTTTCTAGTCCATACGCTAAGCAAATAATCTATTTGAGAAGACTGACTGTTTGAAAACATAACATCAGGATAAGAGGAAGAGTCATTAACAACTTGTGATATGCAGATGACACAACTTTGCTTGCTGAAAGTGAAGAGGCCTTGAAGCACTTACTGATAAAGACCAAAGACTACAGCCTTCACTATGGATTACATCTCGACATAAAGAAAGCAAAATTCCCCACAACTGGACCAATAAGCAACATCATGATAAATGGAGAAAAGAGTGAAGTTGTTGAGGATTTCATTTTGATTAATTCAACAATCAATATCCATGGAAGAAAAAGTCAAGAAATCAAGGGATGTATCATATTGGACTAATCTGATGCAAAAGACCTCTTCAAAGTGTTTAAAAGCAAAGATGTCACTTTGAGGAGTAAGGTGCATATGAAATGAGTCCTGATATTTTCAGTTATTTCATATGCATGTGAAAGCTGGACAATAAATAAGAAAGACTAAAGAACTGATGCCTTGGAATTATGGTATTGATGATTAATATTCAATACACTATGGAACACCAAAAGAAAAAACAAATCTGTCTTGCAAGAAGTACAACCTGAATACTCCTCAAAAGTCAGAGAGGTGGTAGTTGTCTTAGGTGTTTTATTGTCAAGAGGGACTAGTCCCTGGCAAAGGACATCATGCTCAGTAGACTGGAATGTTAGTGAAATACAGGAAGACCCTCAAAGAGATGGATTGACAACAGGGCTATAAAACTGGGCTCATACCTGTCAACAGTTGTGAAGATGACACGGAACAGGGCAGTGTTTCGTTCTGTTGATTGCAGTGCTCCTATGAGTTGGAATTGGCTTGAAGGCACCTAACAACAGTAATAAAGTTTAAAAATCATTGTTGCTACTGGCAGCGAGTTCCTTTTGCTAATGTACTACAAAGAGTTCTGTGTGTGCCAGAAGCATGACCTATTCATTTCATACTCATTAAGAAATCAATGTTTTTAGAACAAATGTTACAAATGAATTTTTAATTCAGTTGCAATTAAGAGTGTGTATTTACAGAACATTTCTTATTAATTAATACAAACCCAAATGGCTAAATATAGAACAGTTTGACCTTCCACTAGAACATTCTCTTGCTTCCACATTATTTTCAAAAGCCCTAGGACTTCAGCTGATCTGGCCGTATCTCCCTCTGTAAACACATCTCTTCCTAATGAGTTCCTACTCCCCAGGTGGGGTGTGCAGATTCAGTTCTTTGCATTTTGCTGCAAGAGTCAAATACCTAAATCTCCAGCTGATTTCAAGGGAAGTTTAATATCCTGGAGAAAGTCTGATAAATTCTTGCTATGATGCTCCTTCCTATTCTTGCTCAAAAAGAACAAAAATCAGTCATTTTTCTCAAAATGTGGTCTTAACACAAACACTTTATATTTATGTATGCACTTGAGCTCCAACTCTAGGAATCCAAAACTGGTGACGAATTTGCGGTTTATTTTAGCTAGTTATTTCTCACCTTTTTGTCCTTGGGCTTTTCTTCTCATTAAAAATGACACAGACATCAAATAGTTGCAAACTGTGTTGTATATGCTTCACTTAGTCAACTAATTTCTAAATATATGTGTGCAATAAAATTAGGAGAATATGAGTGAAGCACAGGTCACTTCCTGCTCCTGGAAGTGTAAGGAAATCATCCATGTGCTTATTTTTTCATTGTAATCCCCCATGGAAGAGATTATAAACATATTTTGCTTATGATCTTTAATCAAAGATTAAATACATTAAGCCCCTAAGAATTAAATTAAATACATTAAGCCCCTTTACAGCTAACATTGTGAAAAATGGGAATTCCAGAACACTTAATTGTGCTCTCAAGAAAGATATATATATGGATCAAGAGGCAGTCATATGAACAGAACAATGGGACAGCGCATGGTTTAAAGTCAGGAAAGGTGTGCGTCAGGGTTGTATCCTTTCACCATACCTTTTCAATCTGTATGCTGAGCAAATAATCCAAGAAGCTGGATTATATGAAGAAGAACAAGGCATCAGGATTGGAGGATGACTCATTAACAACCTGCATTAGGCAGATAACATCACCTTACTTGATGGAAGTGAAGAAGATTTGAAACACAGACGAAGATCAAGAACCACAGCCTTCAGTATGGATTGCACCCTGACATCAAGAAAACAAAAATCCTCACAACTGGACCAGTAAGCAACATTGTCATAAATGGAGACGGGATTGAGGTTGTCAAGGATTTCATTTTACTTGGGTCCACAATTAATGCCCATGGAAGTAGCAGTCAAGAAATCAAAAGATGCATTGCATTGGGAAAATCTGCTGCAAAAGATTTCTTTAAAGTATTCAAAAGTAGAGATAGCACTAAAGACCCAAGTGTGCCTGACTGAAGCCATGATATTTTCAGCCGTCATGTGCATGCAAAAGCTGGACAATGAACAAAGCGGACAGTAGAATTGATGTGTTTGAACTTTCGTGTTGGAGAAGAATGTTGAATGTACCATGGACTGCCAAAAGAACAAACAGATCAGTTCTAGAAGAAGTACAACCAGAGTGCTCCTTGAAAGCAAAGATGGCAAGACTGCATCTTACATACTTTGGACATGTTGTCAGGAAGGATAATCTCTGAAGAAGGGCATCATTCTCGGTAGAATGGAGGGTCAGCAATAAAGAGAAGGACCCTTGAGGTGATCGGTGGACACAGTGGCTGCGGCAATGGGCTTAAGCCTAAAAATGGTTGTGGACGTGGCACAAGGCCAGGCAGTGTTTCATTCTGTTGTGCACAGCGTCTCTATGAGTCGAACCAGCTTGATGGCACCTAACAACAACAACACAACAAGAAACCCTAATTGTGTAGCGGTTAAGTGCTATGTCTTCTAAGCCATAAGGTCAGCTGTTCAAATCCACCAGGCACTCCTTTGAAACTCTATGGAGCTATTCTACTCTGCCTAGAGGGTCACTATGAGTTGGAATCAACTAGACAGTAGTGAATGAATTAAGCCACCAAATTTCAACCATAGGCTGCCAGTATCTCAGCTCACTACATACTTGCCCGCTTAAGAATAAGTAATAAATAACCTGCCTTTTGAGACACGAGTATTGTTCATAATTTTGACAAAATTGGAGTCCTTTGTTACATATAGACTCATGAACAAACAGTAAACAGTTTTATGTGCTGTCTCATCATCTCTGAACAATATTTTATGATATTTTGAATTTGGTCTTTTGTCAGTTACATATTAGCCACATGTAAGAGGATTAATATGGCCACAGTTACATTCTAAAGAATGTAATGCATTGATATTTTAAAAATGTTGGGGGAGAATTGGTACCTAAGATTGTTAGAGCTCATAAGTAATTAATTGTTGAAGATTAATGCTACAATGTACTTCATGGACAGAAAGTATTTTTCTTAAATGTTAATTAAGTACTTTCTCAGTCTATAAAACTCAGTGCTGTTTCTCTGAACTGTTGATGGAAACTATCCATGTTGCCCAATAAGTTCCTTGGAATAAATCAGAAGTCAGTAATGATCATTTTTATTTTTGTCAGTGCAAGGGAATTTAGGTAACAGCCTGTCCGAACACAGCCTATAACACAGACAGCCGCAAAAGATTTCTTCCGATCTTAAGATTTTTTAAAAATTTTCACTGGCCTCACGCTCATGGAAGGTCTCTATGAGTCACAGTTGACTTGATGGATTCATCTTTTAAGTTGGCAACAAGCTCAATTTTTACTTTATTTTTGTCTTTATTTTTTTACACTTTTCCTATGTCACTGTATGCCTGGTAGTATCTTCCTGGTCCAAACCAAGATCTATTCTTGTGTTCATAACCTTTTATAGAATATACTTTCCAATTCATTTTTAATTTCTGGCTGTCATGTTATTTTTATATAACTAGTCTCAAAATCCCCTATCTATTTAAAGAAAAACATTAATAAAAAGGGATGAAGAAGGATTACAAAGTAACAAAAATTTAGATTTAATAAAAAACTAACTGTGGTGTGGTAACCAAATACTACACTTGGGGTCAAAAGACTTCATTTAAATTCTTACTTGAACTCTTATTATTAGACATCTTGAAATTTTTAAAAGTTCACTTTTGTTTTACTGTCCAATCAAACCCTCTACCGTTGAGTACATTCTGACTCACAACACCCCTATAGGACAGAGTAGAACTGCTCCATAGAGTTTCCAAGGAATATCTGGTGGATTTGAACTGGTGACCTTCTGGTAAGCAGAAGTAGGATTTAACCACTATGCAACCAGGCTTTCCTTTTTATGTGCAGTGGGCATAATAATAACTACTTTATTGGTCTTGTGTAATTATAATGCTTAATGTATATTTAAAATATATATACATTAAATTTTTAAAATATGCAGTAAATATTAGATGTACATTTTAAAATTAGTGTGTACATCTGTATATTAATATACATCAAACATTTAATTTGTAGTGTAGTGGTTAAATGCTACATCTGCTAACCAAAATGTTGGCAGTTCGAATCCAGTGGGAGCTCCTTGGAAACTCTATGGGGCAGTTCTACTTTGTTCTATGGGGCTGCTATGAGTAGGAATTGACTTAAATGTGCTGGATTTGGCTTTTTGGTTTGAATGTATATCTTAAACTAAGGCTTTCTATAAATGTGAGTCGATAATATTTTTTACAAATATACTGGTTTCTTGTGTTATGTCTTATCTAATACTGAAATTAGGCAATTCATTTGACATATCTTAACTGTCCACTGTAAAACACAGATAAATGATGCATGCTTTGAGTTAAGAACATGTTCTCAGTAGTAGTGCCAGAACACCTGGATGCTCTTTCAGTTTATTCCTTCCCTTTCTCCATTGTTATTAATGGTATGTGTATAGAATATCATCAACAGCCATAAATGATAACTTAGTTAAAATCTTTTTGATACATTGAGAAACCTATCTTAGAAAAATGAAATCACTTGCAGGGGATTTGATTAAAGGCAGACCTTTGGAAATGAAGCCATGGCCTTGACAACCAGTCTAAGAGTTCACTCTAAATGACCTCTTACTAGTTGTTGGATTATGAACAAGAAAGACATTTGGCCTTTACAAGGCAATAAAACATGAGTTACCTGAAAAGACATTATCATTTATAAGGTAAGAGATGCCCAGGGATTGCTGCTAATATCACAGCATCCTCTCGAAGAGTAGCTTGGTTTAAATGCCATTCATCCAGTGGTGTAGCAAGTCATTCATTAATTTTAAAATCCTGTCTTTTTAAACACATTCGTGTTAGGCATTGTTTGAAATGCTTAATCAGACAGAAGGAGAGTGACTGTATAGGTATTACATAAAGGCAGACTTCTGATTTTAAATCAGATCTGGATTTAGGTTCACCTCTACTACAAAGTGTGCAAACCTGAGAATCGTAAATAACCTCAGTAACTGGGCCAATTTATTACATATGTATGTAATTTGAAAACCCTGGTGGTGATGTAGTGGTTAAGTGCTACAGCTGCTAACAAAAACCTCTGGAGTTCTAATCCACCAGGTTCCCCTTGGAAACTTATGAGGCAATTATAATCTGTCCTATAGGTTTGCTATGAGTCAGAATTGACTTGATGGTAATTTTGGGGGGAAGGGTACATAGTTTATTGAGAACCTCCTGTACGTAAGGCATATCATTAGCATTTTTCATATAGTAATTCATTTAATACTACAGTTACCCAAGATGGTAAGTTTTACCATTATTTTTGCCTTATAAATGAGGACACTGAGAAGATAGTTTAAGAAAATTTCTTAAAATCACATAGCCAACCAATGAAAGACCTGGGTCCCTATCCCATGTACCTGTCTCTAAAATGGGTTTTTAATCATTAAATTATAGTTCATCCTTATTATATTGTCCACCTCTGTCATTTGAGGATTGTCAGAGGTAATAAATGCAAAACACTTAACATGTCTCATTGTGAGGACTATATAAGGGTTATTATTATTACATAACATTTTATTGTATTCTAAGCCTGCCTCATTAAATCATATGCTACATGAAAAACTTGTAAGACAAAATGTATTCTGTGCCTTGGTTTTTGTTCAACCAGTACCAACTATCTATATTTTAAATTGTAAATGAAGTCAAAAGACTGAGTCTTTTTTTCCATTCCATTCTTTATTTTATTTTATTGTTTGCTGCTTTTTTCCTTCACTGTTTCATTGTTCATTAACACTTCTAGCAGAGGGTGGGCCCAGGCAGGACACATTTATAAAATTCCATCATTCAACCTGGCAGTACTTACAAAAGAAATAGATTTAAAAGAAGGAGATTTGACATAAAACAAATTGTTTCAAATAAACCTCAGGAGTTTATAGATCCAATTATTTATGCTACTTTTTTCCCTCCATGATCATATAAAACAGAATCTGTATTTCCCTCCTTTCAATTTCATTATTTTTAGCCAACTTTGAGTATAACCTGTCAAAGATATTGTATTATGTTGATGGTTTCATGAATAAAAAATTTAGACTTATAAAGTGAAAAAAAAATCACTACATCCATCTAAGCATTTTCGAAACTGTAACAAAAGAAAAAGAAAAAAAAACTCTTTTAGTATCTTTTATAAACTTTCATATTTTCAGCTGTTCATATATATTGGCCATGATTAATACAGAATATTAACATATTGGCCATAATTGATACAGAATATTAATTTCTCCTGGTGCATTCAAAAAGTGGCATTATGCCCATACTACAAGCTACAAATATATACATCTTCATTTTGCCATTGGTTGCAGTATGCTATATTCCATATGGAAGATGGTATCGTTTTAGAATTTCAACATTTATTGAAGTTCGATCTTTCACGAATAGAAGAGAAGCCCGATTAAATTTATGTTCTTTATGTTACTCTACACTCACTGTTTGTCAAAGATGGTTCATCTTACTACCAAGAAAGCCATTCTTATCTCTGAATATGTATTTGCGAACATGTACAGAAAGACAGAAGGAAAGGAAGAAATGCAAAAAGAAAGAAAGAGGGGAGAGGAAGGATGAAAGAGGAAAGAGGAAGAAGGAAAGGAGGTAAGGAGGCAAGAAGGGAAGGAGAAAAGAGGGGTAAGACAGAAAGAAGGATGAAAGAGAAAGACAGGTTTTAGAATACTCTCAGAACTCCCAGTGGTTTCCATGAAATGCTAATTCACTGAATTTAGATTTTCAATTAATGTTAGAATTATACAGAAAGACACAATATATTAAAAATGCACATTGTGTAAAAGATATTCTCTAAGTCCAAATTCAGTGCATTACTCCAGGAAGAGTTTTTCTCTGTTGGCTGTGGAGGAAAGTCCTTGTCGTCAGTCTTTCCCTGAAACAGGGAAGATTCAGAGGCTGTGCGTTGCTCCCAGTACTCTTCTTCCCTGATGGCATGAGGCTCCCGATTCTGCTTGCTTCCCTTTACTTTATGTCCCAAGAGTCTGGTTCAAGGCACAATGTATGATTGAGTCCTTCCTCATCAACACAACGGTTGCCCATCCTATCTTATTAATATCATAGCGGCAGGGTTTACAACACATTGAAATACAATATCAGAAAGCATGACCTAGCCAAATTGCACATACATTTTTGGAGGGTCACAATTCAATGCATCACAGTTATTATTTTCTTTTATGTTGGTTTCTGAAATAAGATTACTATACTGCAGTTCCAGAAATTATGTTATAGGTAAAATAAAATAACACTACAGCATTCTGCAATAGATTGAGGGGGAGGAGAGAAAACTCATAGGATTGTGACTTTTGTCAGAATAAAAATCACTGTTCAAGCACAAACACATATACACAAAAAGCTCTTTGCAATCAAGTTGATTCTGATCAAGTTTCTGATGTCAGATGGATCTTGGCTAAAATAGAGAATGCCAAAAAGATGTTTACTTGTGTTTTATTGACTATGCAAAGGCATTTGACTGTGTGAATTATAACAAATTATGGCTAACATTGCATAAAACTGGAATTCCAGAACACTGTGCTGTTAAGGAATCTGTACTTGGGTCAAGAAGCAGTCATGTGAACAGAGCAAGGGGACAGTGCATACTTTAAAGTCAGGGAAAGTGTGCATCAGGGTTGTGTCTTTTTATCATACATTTTCAATCTGTATGCTGAGCAAATAATCCAATGGACTATATGAGAAGAATGAGGCATCAGGATTGGAGGAAGACTCATTAACGACCTGTGTTATTGTGGATAACACAACGTTGCTGGCTGGAAGTAAGGAAGATTTGAAACACTTACTGATGAAGATCAAAGACCGCCACCTTCAGAATGGATTTTACCTCAACATCAAGAAAGCAAATACCCTCACAACTGGACCAGTAGGAAGCATTGTCACAAATGGAGAAAGGATTGAGGTTGTCAAGGATTTCATTTTCCTTGGCTCCACAATCAA
This sequence comes from Heterohyrax brucei, assembly GCA_028571685.1. Classification (NCBI taxonomy): domain Eukaryota; kingdom Metazoa; phylum Chordata; class Mammalia; order Hyracoidea; family Procaviidae; genus Heterohyrax; species Heterohyrax brucei. The sequence continues at coordinate 148,128,515 of CM053143.1, forward strand.
CAGCCATGGGACCAGCAGTCAAGAAATCAAAAGATGCATTGCACTGGGAAACTCTGTTGCAAAAACCTTTTAGCGTATTGAAAAGTAAAGATGTCAGCTGGAATACTAGGGTGAACCTAACTCAAGTTGTGGAATTTTGCAATCTCATTATATGTGTGTGAAAGCTGGACGATGAATAAGGAAAACAGAAGAGAAATAAATGGCTTTTCAATTTTGGTGTTATAGAATAGTACTTAATGTACCATGGACTGCTAAAAGAATAAACAAATCTGTTCTGGAAGAAGTACAACCAGAGTGTTCCTTGGAAGCAAAGATGGCAAGGCTGAGTCTTACATACTTTGGACGTGTTGTCAGGAAGGATCAGTCCCTGGAGAAGGACATGATGCTTGGTAGAGTTGAGGGTCAACAAGAAAGAGGAAGACTCTTGGCGAGGTTGATTGATACAGTGGCTACAACAATGGACTTAAGCATAAAAATGACTGTGGACGTGATGCAAACCTGAGTAGTGTTTCCTTCTGTTGTGCATAGGGTCACTATGAGTTGGAACTGACTCAATGGCACCTGACAACAACAACAACATAAGCTGGGAGAAAATATTTCCAGTAAATGTATCCAACAAAGGACTTTTAATTTTTGGAGAAAAATCCCTACAATTCACTAAAAAACAAACAATCAAAAAAGACAGCTAAAAAGAAATGACTTAAATAAGCACTTCATAAAGAAATTCAAATGACTCAGAGGCACATGAAATGATGTTCAACATCATTATTCATGAGGTAAAAAAAATTCAAGCCATGATTACATATTCTTTTCTATCCAGCAGAATGCCTAAAATGTAATGTTCTGAAAATATCAGGTATTGATATTTGTACAGTGACCGGAAATATACATTTCTGGTGAGTGAAAAATGTTATAGACACTTTTAAAATCATTCTGGCAATTTCTACATAGCTAATATCCGTTACTGATTGAATTATGTCCTCCCAAAATGAAATGTGTATCATCTTGCCTAGGCCATAATTTCCTGTATTGTGTGGTTGTGTACTGCTTTATGATCTGATGTAATTATTTTAAGTGTTGTAATTTCTAACCTCTATGATATTGGTTCAGGATTAGAGATAGTTATGTTAATAAGACAGTGTTCAATCTACAAGATTTGGTTGTACATTGAGTCAATCTCTTTTAAGGTATAAAGGACAGAAGAGAAGAAGAGAGGGAGCACATACCACCAAGAAAGAAGTATCAGAAATGTGATGTGTCCTTTGGCTTCAGGATCCCTTTTAGACAGAGGAAGACTGAGAATAAGGATATTTTCCCAAAAGAACAGACGGAAAGAAAGACTTCTCTAGAAACTGACTCCCTGAATTCAGATTTCTAACTTTCTAGATTGTGAGATAATGAATTTATTTGTTAAATCCTTCCACTTGTGGTACGTCTGTTATAGCAGTACTAAATTACTAAGATAGAATGTGGTATCAGAAGTGTAGGGCTTTTCAGCATTTGTCAGTGAAACCAGACTTGCCTACCCTTGGAACAAGACAGTTGAGTGCCTTCTGGCGGAGGTTTACTAAAGGACTGGTGTGCCTCCGGACATGTATCTGTGCAGCTAAAGAGCTTTAGAGTAGTAGTCAAACAGGGCAGATGCTAGACTGTCTCAAGAGGCCTGAGAAGTTAAGAGACCAAGGAACAAGAAAGCAGAAACTGAAGAGACAAGGAACAGGTAGCAGAGCTGTCTCAGTCTTAAAGAGTAGGGCCACAAACTCTAGGGTCTCAAATGGTAGAGCCTCAGCCTCTAGGGTAGTGAAGAGTGGGACGACAACCTCCTAGGTTTCAAAGCCAAGCCAAGTGCCATCGAGTCGTATCCGACTCATGGCGACCCTAGGGGCCAGGTTTCAAAGAGTCAGATATTTACCAACTCAAATTCCAGAGTATGGCGCTGCCTTTCACATGTGCCAGTGTTATGGGACTAGATCTGTTTCCCAATGCTGAGACGGCAGGGTTGCCAACCTCAACGGGCACAAAAACAGAGCCTGTCAGAGCTGAGGGATAGGGATGTCACTCAGATGCATTAGGAGAATGGGGCTACTACAGTGTAAGGGAGCACAGTTGCTATTCCACTGGAACTTCAAGGCAGAGTTGATGACCCAGTGCTGAGGGGCTTCTACCCAGAATCTGAAGTGTGTGAACAACACCTGAGCCTGAAGGACAGAACCATTGCCTAATGATATCGGAGAATGGAGGGTTATCTTCAAGGCTTGAATTCTTAGTTGTCAAGTGTTGCTTTAACAGAATTACCACAAGTGGATGGTATTAAGAAATAAAGTCATTATCTCACAGTCTATGTCTTAGTTATCTGTTACTATAATAGAAATACCATAGGTGGGGGTTCTTATCAGACAAAAGTTTATCCCTTCCGTGTCTAGTAGGCTAGAATTTCAAACTCAGGGCACCAGATTCAGAGAAAGACTTTCTTTGTCTGTTGTCTCTGTAGGAAAAACTTTGTTGTCAATCTTCTCTTGGTCTAGGAGATTGTTTGCTCAGGAACCCTGGGCACAAAGGACTCACTATGCTCCTGACATTGTTTTCTTGGTGGTCTGAGGTCCCCAAGTTTCCTTGCTTGCTTCTTTCTTTTATATCTCAAAAGAATTTGCTTCAAGACACACTCTAATCTTGTAGTTTGGGTCTTGAGTGTGGGTTTACTTTTAATAAGTGCTAGAAACCCAAAAGATAAACAATATGATTGAAGAAATGGACAGTGTCATACAAGGGCTAGGGGCCAGATTTGAAATGATGGAACACAGGAACACTGAAATCAAACATAAACACTTGGATATCTTTCTCTGAAGAAAAATCAGGACAAACAAACAAACAAACAAACAAACAAACAAACAAACAAACAAAGGGATGAAATCCTGAGAATTATGTGGGATACAATCAAAAGCAAAAATTTCAAATGATTGTAGTTCCAAAACATGGGGAAAAATTCAAAATACAGAGAAAATCATTGACTTATTCATGACAGAAAAATTCCCCAATATCATAGAAGGTGGAAAGATCAACAAAGAAGCTTCACAAACACTGTTAAGGGTATCCCATACAAGAAAGTCACCAAAGCAAATCATAATTACAGTTGCTAAAACCAAAGACAGTGAAACAATTCTGAGAGCAGCTTGAGAAAAAACAAAAAGTCATGTACAGAAGAAAAACTATAAAACTAAGCCCTGATTATTTGGAAGAGACCATGCAGGCAAGAAGTCAATGGAATGACACATATAAAACCTTGATAAGAAAAAAAAAGTGCTAACCACAAACAACATATCCTGCAAAACTCCTTCAGATATAGTTAAGACACTTCCAAATAAACAGAAATTAAAGGAACATGTGAAAACCACATCAAACTTAGAAGAACTATTAAAGAGAGTCCTTCAGTCTGAGAATAAACAGCATCAGATTGCAGCTTGCACTGAGGACACAAATTGTGCTAGCCAGATAGCAACCTAGGAGATGAACTCTCAAGCACTATCCAAAACCAAAAGAATTACAACAGGAAACTAGAATGATTAATCTGTAAATGACAACAACATAAGAAAAATAGAAAAGAGAATAAACAGTGTAGATACAGGAGCTTCTGATGGATTCTAAGGCAAAGGGCTACCAAGTACAATAGACTGGTTGAAACCTAGGACAAAAGGACAAATTTCAAGGTAATTGTAAAGAAAATTAATGAAACTGCTCCTTAAAATAAAGAAGGAAACCATAAAGTCTCAACAAAAACAAAAGAAAAATAAATTTACAAGCCAAAGGAATTTAGCACAGGAGATTAAGAAGAATAAGGAAAATGTCAGCACCACAGGGAAAAAAAGAAAGTACTACAAAATGACAGCAACAATATGCTGTTTACAAGAGACACACACATCTTAGAAACAAAAATTCCTGGCACTAGTACAAAGACAGGTAAATTGACCAATAGAACAGAATTGAGGGCCTAGACGTAAGTCTATTTGCTTACAGACACCTTATCTTCAACACAGGCCCCAAATCCATGAAATGGGAAAAGGATAGTCTTTTTAGCAGATGATGCTGGCGAAACATGACATCATCTTCTAACATGGAGGAAGCTGGAGGGCATTACGCTCAGCTAAATTAGTCAATCACAGAGAAACAATGTTTGTGAGACCCCTGATATGTAAACTCATGCAAAGTTTTACACGTCTTTAATGTTATACAGTCTTTACTTTTTATCAGAGAGGAGAAAGATAGGAATGGAAAATAAATGAAAATAAAAGGGAAAAATGATAAGACTGCACCTTGTTAAAAGAGGAAAACCTAAAAAAACAAAGCAGTCCTGTTGCGTTCCAGTTCTCATAGGCTTTGCTGAAGTTATCTAAACCAAGTCTGTATCACTCTTATGAAAAAAAAAAGTTGGTTCAAGACACATTTTAATTTTGTATTTTGAATCTTGACTAATTAACTCAGTTCCTGCTAATTCCATCTCATCAACATTATAGACATAAGAGTTACAGTGCACAGGAAAATCACACTGGATGACAAAAGGGTAAACAATTTCATGAAACTGGGTTATATGATTCTAGTCATTTATCAGATCTCATCAGGCTGCACTCTTAAAATCTGTGCATTTCACTATATGTAAATTATGCCTTATTAAAAAAGTTTTGGAATTAATATTCAGTTTCACAATTAATACTCATTCAGATCATTCAGTGGAAATTTCTATAGAAAATCCAATACATTTAGGAAAAAATAAAAGGACCAGGATATTTGACTCAATCCATTATCAAATTTCATCTATTTTACCCTCAGAATACATCAGAATCTAACTACTTCTCCCACTGCTTCTACTGTCATATCTTTACCAATACACTACCTTTATTAGGCAGCTTCATCAGCCTGCTGATTTGTTTCTCTACTTAAGTTCTTGTTCTTGCACATTTTTCTCCCCCAAAGTTAGATAATTTATTTAAGTAAATCAGTTTCTGAGTTCCCTATAACATCTCTCCAATGTCTTCCTGTTGCATTCATAAGAAAACTAGAACTCCTTAACACAGAAAAATTTAAACAACCTGCCTTAGTCAATCCTTTTGAAACCATTTTCAGTATTCACCTCCTTGTTTATTTAGCACTAGTCACTTCTCTCTTTTTTTTCAAACATTAAATATACCACACACTTTACTGTCTTAGGGCTTTTGCACTTACTGTTCCCTCTTTCTGGAACCTCCTACTATTATATTTATATGGCCTGCACATTCTCATCTCTTAGGAATGCTCAAATATTGTCTCAGAGAATCTTCCATGACCTCTCTATTGAAAATTTTATCCCACCCTAAATTATTACCTCTTTAATTTTATACATGGAACTTTTTATTCCTTGGTGAAGTTTTTTGTGTATGTGTGTGTATGTGTGCATGTATGGGTGTACAGGAGTATAGGTTTGCTGTGAGTCTGGATTGACTTGACAGTTGTTTTTTAAACACACACACACACACACACACACGCACACACACTTTACTCTGTTTTGCTCCACAATGAATGTGTCTTCCTTTTTCACAGCTCTAGTCTCTGTATCTATAAAGAGGATCTAGCACTTAGTAGATGCTCAGTTGTGTATGCTGAATCAAAGAATGAATGAATGAATGTTCTATTTGTAGTTTCCTATTTTTTACCAGAAAATATCAGCATTGCTATTTGAAAGTTTGCTTTCCCTTTTAATTTCACCAAGCACCCAGAATAGGGGCCAAATTTGGGGAGTTGACTTAAACCTACTCTCAATGGCTGCAATGGTCATTTGAGAACTGTTATGGATGACACTAGTCTTCCTTGTATGTGTATGGATATTAGCCTGTCACTGACTATGTTGTGTCTTGGGATAGATCTTAAAATGTTCTTTTTTAATGATGAATGGAATGTCATTCCTCTTCATTTTGTCTTTCCCAGCATAGCAGACCACAAGATTGGTTCAAAATGGCCAATACTAGCACATTTCAGCTCACCAGTGCCTGCGATATCAATCTTCAAGTGTTCCATTTCATTTTTGATAGCTACCAGTTTTGTTAGATTAACCTTCCTATGTTTCAAATGGATGTTGGCAGTTATTTGTTTTCATTTTGAGTCATGCCACATCAGCAGATAGAGGTCCCAAAGGCTTTACTCTATCCATGTCGTTAAGATCTTCTCTGCTTTGAGGAGGCGACTCTTCCCTTGCAGTACTTGGGATGCTTTATAGCGTGACGGGGCTCTGCTTCTGGCATTGTATTAGACAGCGTTCTGCTGCTCTTCCCAACATTTTCACTGGCCAGTTGTTTTCAGAAGCAGACTGCTTTAGTCTGGAAGCTCTCTGCCACCTAGCCATCCCTCCTGAGTGATCATGCTGGTATCTGAAATACCGGTGGCATGGCTTCCAGCATTATAGCAACATGCGAGTCACCAGTGTGACACACTAAAAGATGATGTGATTTAATGAACCTAAAACTCCTTTCCTTTGAGTCAGATTTATACCACTACTTCCTCAAGAGTTTTTTTCTTATCAGACTTTTCTTGCTTGGTAAATTCACAGGGCCCTTCTTCCTACCGAATGTCCATCTTGGCTAGACATTTCATCAACTTGAAAGAAAATAAGCACTTTCTTGAAAGGAAAGGAATGACCATTTGATGGTAGTGATAATGACTTCTGTACACTACATTTCTGTAGCATTAATGGTTAGATATTTCTTCCAGGTACCTTCATGCCTCCTAAGTAATCATTAATCTCCAGAGAGCCACCTGCACTTCGATTGTTATCCTCAGATTAGGACCTAATTAGAAAACAGGACACGGCAAGTGATCACAATCCACTCAAATTCAGGTAACAGAATTATGTTCTGACAAACAATTCTAGTGTTATAAAATCTCATAATAACTGACAGAAGAAAATAAACAGATGTGTCTTCTCATAGTCCTGGGCCAAATGACTGAGAAGTCTTATCGTAGAAGTCTATGTATTCTTATTTAGCCAATGGGATGTGAGCAGATATGTCACACAATTGGCTAAAATATTTTCATTTAAGCCACTGGGGATGAATTCTCTTCCTTGCTAAGACTCAAGATGCTTAAGCGTAGTCTTGGAATGCTGTTTTTGTTCACATACAACAATAATTGCGCATTTTGTGTTTAACTGAAATGTGAATACAAATTACTGAACTGAACCAGATACACTATCATGCAAGACTTCTAGTAGACAATCATAAAGAAAAGAAAAAACTAAAGAAAATATTCATTATCATAGGCCAAGCCAAGTGCCGTCGAGTCGGATCATAGTATTTATAATACAAATTGTAGGAAGTCAGGGAGGTTTGCATGGAGCTCTCATTCCTCCTTCTTGCTAGTCTATTATTGTTTTTACTTTCTTTGAAAAACAAAACTAAGGAAGTGCTCTCCCTTGATCCTTTCCATCTAAAGTGACACTTAACACTCTGATTTCTGTATCTTAGTACTCAAAGAGTGAGGCAAAGTCATTTCAACCAAGATTAAACCAGTCAGAGAATAGAATAAGTGTATTTGTCTCAAACTGTCATGAAAGGAGAGCCCTGATAACACGGCACAGTCAGTGGTAACATCCTATTGTGTGTCCCCATGAGCTATGTAGGGGGCGAAGAGCTCGAGATAGACGGTCATTCACCCGTTTATAGCAAGGGAAAGTGAGATGAATGAGGAGAACCCTTAAGCCATCTCTAAAGAGTGACAATAACTCTATTTACTCCCAGGTCTTTGTTGTAACAAACCACCTAACACTTCAAAGTTGTCAATTCAGTTTGATGGTGTTATGTCTACTAAGTAACTCATTAGATTAATAAAGCATAATAAGCCAGATGATGAAAAATCAAAAATTCTGTAATGACTGAATCTCTCATTTTGTAATTTTTGCATCTTCTGGGGGAAAACAAAACAACAGCAAAGACATTTAGTCCTATAAAAGATACAAAAATATTCAATAGACAGATGCTTCTAATCATGCATTTTACAGGCATCGTTTAAGTAGATAAACAAAATACTGTTCATCTGGTATCACTGAACATATGATTTCTTAGGAACAAGCCTTTTTTCCTGTGTCAGGAACCCTCAGTTTCTTGACCAACCACAATGCTTTTATTTGTTTATTTAAGTTTTTCTTACAGTACATCCACTTTACTTCATTTTATTCTACACATTAGCATTTTCTTCACATGTTTTGTCTTGCTCACAAACAAAATACATGTTTGTACAATGAATGATACACAGTAAATGAAGACTAAGATCTAGGATTGCCAGTGTTTAGCCTTGCTGTATGTTGATTAACTGGGCTACTAAGTTTTCTTAGTCTTTAAAGGTGTCATATAATAACTTCTAACTTCTCAATGGCCTCAATGATTACTTACAGAGGGAGGAGACAAACTGAGAAATTTGATTTAAAGGCTGACATTGAAAAGCCGTTTATAATCTGTTCCTGATCTATGTTTACTTCCTTATTTCCTAGAATAACGCTCCAAAGATTCTTCATGTCTTTCACTTTGGTTTTCCCGCCGCCTCTGATATCTGGCCCATGCTTTTGCTGGTTTGACACTTGTCCTGCGTTTGGAGCTGTGCAGCATTAGAATCATACTGGAAAAGGTAATTTAAATAGAACTGAAGGAACTGGATTTGTGTTTCAGTGTCACTGCTACCATCTATGTAATCTGGTGCACGAGCATTTAAGTGGGTATAGTAATATAGACTACCTATGTTTTATTCTCCAGTCAGAATAGATTCAGTTTGCTGTCAGAACTTTTTAATAAGTATGCAGGCTAGTTCCTCATCTTTGAAAGTAGAAAAAAAAATTATGAAATGATTTAAAAACATTTTCCAAGTTCATCTTATTTATTATGAATCTGTTAACTCTTCTTATTAAAGAAGCAGGCCAGGACAGGACTTTGATTCTGCTTCTGTATACAGTATTATACCTGTCACCTTAATGGCTCCCCACAAATGTTAGTAGCCACAAGTTCACCTTTTATGAAACTGTAAAAGAATGTGTTTAGAACAGAAGCACTTGATTCTCTATCTTAATATTTTATAGAATATTGACTGTACTGTATCTCCAAAATGGATTTTAAAAATTACTAGTGACTTGAATTTTAAAATGCTTTTGTATGAATTCATGCATGAGTGGAAGTGAACTGCAAAGCTACTGCAGCAAGCCTTTCATTTACAAAGGCTACAAACAGTTAAATTAAAGCAATACATACACTTCTGACAATTTCCCTAAACACAGTATTGGGACACATGTATCTAGTCATTGCATGTTTGGACTGTGCTGTTTTTATCATAAATGAATTCTACTCCAGTGCCACCTATGTTTCTTTTATGTCTCAGAGTATATAACATCCACTCGGAATTGTTCCTGAAGTCCTACAAGCAGATGTTATTCAAGCACCAGCCACATTAGTTCTTTCACTTTACGTTCCCACTGAATTTAGAATGGTTGGTTGATTGTATGACTGTGGCATCGATTTTCTCAGGGTGACATTATTTATTTGGTTCTGTGATTGTGGTAGCCACCCACTAAGATGACCTCCAGTGATGCTGGTCTCCTGCTATTCACTCCTCTGGGTAGTCTCCTCTCACATTTCATGGGGGTTGGTGTGTGTCAACAACAGAATATGGGAAAAAGGATATTGAGAATAGTTTTTAAATGCCACTGCAGCTTCCAGTACTCTCTCATACTCTTATTCTTTTCTCTCTCCCAGATCACTTGCTTGAGGGCAAACCAGCTACATATCTTGAGAGCCCTCAGGAATCTCTGTGGGAAGATCCATGTAGTGATGAACCGAGGCTTCTCACCAAAAGCCAGCAAGGAACTAAGTTCTCTAGAGATCAGCCATGTGAATGAGGCTTCTTGAAATCTGATTCTCCAACTCCTGTCAAAGGTTCAGACAATGCAGACCATTTGACAAGATGAGTTAGGCCACTTAGTTAAATTGCCCCAAGATTTCTGCCTCTTAGAGTCCGTGAGATAGCAAATGATAGTAATTTTCAAACCACTAATTCTTTGTGTAATTTTGTTGCATCAGTATGTAACTAATACAGGCAGTCTATTAAAACCATGAAAGCACCCATTGTCTTTACATTTCTATCTTTAAAATGGGTTGATGAGAACAGGCAGCACAGCATTTGAAGATTCATAAAATAAAGACCTTTAAACTGGGGTTTATTTATTTTAATGTTAGCCAATGGTGCTTGTTTTATCAGAGTCCAATATTACCATAATCTTAAAGGAGTAATTTGAACCAGAACCAAATTGACTAAATAGTTGGCATTTCTAAACATTTACTTTGGTTCTATCTAACTTGCATACAGCTCCTGGCGTGGGAGGTAAGGCCAGCATCAACTCTGTAGAACGTCAGTTTTCACTCTCACCCTAAGAGGCTGGCAGGTCAGGCAAGGGAAGTCATCTTGGGCAGCTACCAGCACAGACCACAGACAACATGGCTCTTCCGTTTTTGTATTTCTTTTATTCTGCTCACTGTGATATCAGCCTCTGCCTCGCTTGCCTTTGTTTAGGGTAAGTTCTATTTTATCTTGTGCTGGAACTCACACAGGTTTTCACTGTCACAGGGAGTCAGCTGATTTATGCTTTGTTATGTGTTCATATCTCTTGGGTTATCAAAATCAAATCCAGGCTGATTCATTTATTTGTTGCCATAAGTCTCTCACATAGCTTCATATAATGACCTTTATATATATAAAACCCAAATCCTTGCATTCATCTTCAAAGACTAACAAACATAGATAGGAAAATGCTATGCTGTACAACTGTAAAGGGATGACACAAATAATACAGGTAATACACATACATATATATATATTTTAAATCACCTAGTTAACTTCTGGATTACTGCTGAACCAATGATTCAACAATCTTTAAATTTTGCATTCTGTATGTTGTGGATTTTTCAGAGGTAACTTAACTATCTCTGTGGTTGTAGATTGTAGTTTTTAAATTTCAAGATCTTCTATTGTATGAATTTGGTAATTCACCTAAACTACCATAAACCTCCAGGATTTAGACATCCTCTCTGGGGTTACTCTAAGTTTGTAGTAGCTTATTTACTGTCCTTCGTGATCATATTCAAGAACCTGCACAACTTCCATGAATTTACCAACAGTTTTTTTTGTACAAGTGCCTAATTTTGTTACAGAGGACTCTGGGGGAGGTGGGAGGAGGTTTAGCAGCATAGGAGCGTTTAGCACGCTCCGGAGGATGTGCACAGGACTTCAAATACAGGCTGCGGTGCACAGTGCACTGTCAAAAATTTATTTGTTGATAAGTTCCCTCCCTCAGAGACCTTTGATCTGAATCCTATTTCCCATCTTGCAACTTCAATATGTATAATGTTGATTCATTATTTTCTGACATTTTGTCTCCTAGTGAGCAGGTGGAACTCTAAAACGGCATATAAAAGCAATTTCTAATGGTGTTTCCCACACCTAAGGGGCAATCTATTTTTCACTGGCTTATTTGGATTCAGAATCTCAGGTTTGAGGGTCTAAAATGAAGATTTCCTAAAATGCGGACATTTTCTTTCTTTTTTTTTTTTAATTGACATTGCTTCTCAGAAAGTTTGATGATTTTAAGATGCTGTAAGATGACATGTATGTAAACTTTTGTTATGAGAATTAGAAAATATTCATAAATAAGCGTATTGGCTGGCATGAAGTTTGGGAAATCATGGCTGTTGAGTTGAAGCCTGTACATTACTTCATAGTGAATAATAATGAACTTAATTTATGACTGAATCCAGTTTTCACTGTTGACCCCCCCAAAAAGTAGCAAGGAGGTAACTGCCCCCCACCCCAGCCCCCGTTTTCTTCTAGTGTCTTCCACTGAAAGTCAGATGGCATCAGCTTCCCTGGGAATCAAGAAGTGTCAGGAGTAAAACTGGAAAGACAAACAGAATATTCAGCCCACATCTCTCTTATCTGAAATTTGCATAAAGTTCCCTTGTCAGACGTTATTTTTTAATTTTTATTTCAGGTCATCATTGCTACAGACTAGCTGAAATGAACCTACCACTTGATTAAACAACAACAACAAAACTAACCTCCTGCTGTCAAGTTGATTCAGACTCCGAGTGATCTTACAGGACACAGTAGAACTGCCCAATAAGATTTCAAAGGAGTGACTGGTGGATTCGAGCCACCAACCCTTTGGTTAGCGTTCAACCTCTTAACTCTTAGCCCAGCATTCATCCTTGTTGTTGGGTGCCATCAATTCAGCTCTGACTCATAGTGACCCTACGCACAACAGAACAAAGTCCTTCTGGGTCTTGTGCCATGTCCACCATTGTTTTTATGCTGAAGCCCATTGTTGAAGTCACTGTGCCAATCCATCTCGTCAAGGGTCTTCCTCTTTTTCGCTGACCCTGCACTGTACTAAGCATGAAGTCCTTCTCCAGGGACTGATCCTTCCTGAAACCATGTCCAAAGTATGTCAGATGCAGTCTTGCCATCTTTGCTTCCAAGGAGCACTCTGGCTATATTTCTTCTGAAACAGATTTGTTTGTTGTTTGGGTGGTTCATGGTACATTTAACATTCTTCTCCAACACCACAATTTAAAAGCATCAATTCTTCAGCGTTTGTACTATGACTAGACAGTTCAAAAACAACCTGTCATTTCCAGTATGAAAAGCGATTGATGAGTTTTTTGACAAAGTTAGAGCTCATGTTTTGCATCACAAGCCTAATATATAAGAACTAATCATGATAAAGATAGTTGAATGGGCGAGAGTCCTTTCTGTGACATCCAGCATCTTGTAGAATTCCAGATAAGAAAAGCAGCAGGGATGAGGTCCTGTTACTGTAATCAAGAAATGTACCCCTTTTTCTCAGATGGTACCAAGTTCCAAGACTGGATAAAAGAGTGAAATATTTGCTGGGTGGATTTTTGAAGAGGACTGAAGTGACTTACTGATGAAGGTCAAAGATTATAACCTCCAGTATGGATTATACTATAACACAGAGAAAACAAAATCCTCACAAATGTATCAATAAGCAACATCATAATAAATGTAGAAAAGATTGAAGTTGTCAAGGATTTTATTTTACTTGGCTCCACAATCAATTCCTGTGGAAACACAAGTCAATAAATTAAAAAAAAACATATTGCATTGCTCAAAACTGCTGCAGAAGACCTCTTTAAAATTTTGAAAAGCAAACATGTGACCTTGAGGACTTAAGTGCACCTGATCTAAGCCATGCTTGTCTCAATCTTGTCATAACTTACAAAAGCTGGACAATAAATAAAGAAGACTGAAGAAGAATTGATTCCTTTGAATTATGGTGTTAGTGAAAAATGTTAAGCATGCCATGGACTGTTGAGAGAATACACTAGACTGTCCTGGAAAAAGTACAGCCAGAGTACTCCTTGCAAATCACGATGGTGAGACATAGTCCTACTGTACTTTGGATGCCTTACCAAGAGGGAGCAGTCATTAGAGTAGGAAATAAGGCTTGGGGCCGAGTACAAAAGACAGGCCTTCAGTGAGATGGACCGACACAACAGCAGCAACAATGGGCGCAAACACAGCCAGGACTGTGAGGATGATCCAGGACCAGGAAGCACTTTGTTTTGTTGTACACAGGGTCATTGTGAGTAGGGATTGACCTGAAGGCACCTAAGGATAACAACTTGGTAGCTTTCTGACTTCTTGAAGTCTTTCTCTTTCTCTCTCGCTTTACTTCGTTCCTTCCCCCCTTCCTGCCTTCCTTCCCTCTCTCCCTGCCTACCTTCTTTCTTCCCTCTCTCCCTCCCTTCCTTTCTTCCCTTTTTTTTTTAAAGGAGTAATTCCTCACTTTTAAAAATTTTAATGACTGGAATACTCACTGATGTTAGCGAAGGAAATACCAGTGGAGGGGTGTTACACTTGTAACACAACTAGGTTAAATCTTCTTGGAAAATTCCCAATAAATGTTTTTAGTTATTTCTCCTTTGTTCTTCTGTGCTCTGATATTTCATATCTTATACCCTCAAGTTTTCTGGAGTTTGGTGATCTACAATAGAGGAAAACTCAGATGTGTACTTCTAAACAGTCTTTTGAGTGGCCACAATACTCTGGAACTCAGAGTATATGCAGACTAAATAGTGTTTTTCAATAAATTTATAGGGGTGAATATTTGTTTTGGGATTTTTTGTCTTTATTGATTCTTGATAGGTGACAGTTCTTGACAAATCAGTGACATGAATGAGAGAATCCTGAGCACAGACATCCTTTCTAATATTCTTTTACTAATCCTATAGTGTATTTCAGAAACCCTGATGGTGCCGTGGTTAAGTGCTACAGCTGCTAACTACAAGGTCAGCAGTTCAAATCTGCCAGCACTCCTTGGAAACTCTATGGGACAGTCCCACTTTGTCTGTAGGGCCACTATGAGTCAGCAATGACTCGACAGCAATGATTTCTTTGGTGTAGTGTATTTCTACTCAGCCCTCTAAAGCAATATTAATAAACAAATAAACAAACACCTAAACCAAATCAAACAACTGTTATCTGTGAATTCAAGGGAGAATTTTGAACTAGCACCAGGGTTCTATTTCTCTAAACGTACACTGTGTCTTGGATATATATATATATGTAGAATATCCAGGCACAAAAAAATTAAATTCTATAATCAGCTGATATAGTGTTGAAGTTTTTGTTTTTTTAATTTTTACGAAAATGTCCCAGTTCATTTCCCGTTACTGGATATGCAAAATTCTAACTTCTATGGGATATTTGTCGGGTGAGTTTGTCAAGCTCTTAACAAGGGATGATGTAGTCTAATTTGAGCAGAATACAGCAGTGACTTCACCGTATTGCATGTACTCTCACACATTCTTCTGGCATACTTTATGGTTTGTAGCAGCATCTGTGTTCAGGGTGTGGTTTAGACAAGGGAGGAGGGGGGATGGGAGGATAGAATAGCTTTCCGTGGTGGAGTAGAAGCAGCAAACCCACCTCCCCCACATCCATAACACCACCTGCCAGTTGTATCATATTACTTTTACTAATATTTCCCTTTCATTGAGAATATTTCAAGGACTATCCTGAACAGAGGAGACAACATTTTTAAACCAATGCTTCCAAGATTTGGTTGTTAATATTTGAAGTTTCATGTCATTCTCACTGAATCTGAATTTTTTTTTAATTTGTGTATTTATTATTTCATTCATTTGGTTATGGTTAATACGTAATATATAATAACTTAACTTTTCTCACTGAACATACTGAGCTCTACAAATAAATGACAATTCTGATTCAAACTTAGAAATCCTCATCTCCTGTAAGTTATATGTTGCTATTGTTAGGTGCCATCGAGTCGGTTCTGACTCATAGAGATCCTATGCACAACAGAATGAAATACTGCCTAGCCCTGGGCCGTGACTATCATCATTTTTATGCTTAAGGCCATTGTTGCAGCCACTGTGTCAATCCATTTTTTGAGGGTCTTCTTCATTTTTTCTTACCCTCTAATTTACTAACATAATGTCTTTCTCCAGGGATTGATCCATCTGGAAAACATGCCCAAAATATGTAAGATGCAGTCTCTCCATCCTTTCTTCCAAGGAGCACTTTGGTAGTACTTCTTCCAGAACAGATCAGTTTGTTTTTTCCAGCAGCCCATGGTACGTTCAATGTTCTTCTCCATTACTACAATTCAAAAGAGTCAGTTCTTCTGTCTTCTGTATTCATTTTCCAAATTTTATATACCATGTGATTGAAAATACCACGGTTTGGGTCCGGTGCACCTTAGTCTTCAAGGTGACATCTTCACTTACCAACACTTTAAAGAGGTCTTTTGCAGCAGATTTTTTCCCAATGCAATGCATCTGTTGATTTCTTGACTGCTACTTCTATGGGCTTTGAAATCCTTGACAACGTCAAACCTCACTCCATTTATCATGGTGTTGCTTGCTGTTCCATCTGTGAAGATTTTTGTTTTCTTGATGTTGAGATGCAACCCATGTTGAAGGTTGTGATATTTGATCTTCATCAGTGTTTCAAATCCTATTTACTTTCACCAAGCAAGGTTGACTCATATGCATAATGTAGGTTGTTAATAAGACATCATCCCATCCTGACACAGTGTTCTTTTTCATATAATCCAGCTTCTCAGATTATATGCTCTGCATACAGATTGAAAAGACATGGTGAAAGGAAACACCCTGGTGCACACATTCCATGACTTTAAACCATGCAATGTCCCCTTGTTCTGTGTGCGTGATGGCCTCTTGATCCATATATAGATTCTTCAAGAGCACAATTAAGTGTTCTTGAACTCCCATTCTCTATAAGGTTACCCATAATTTGTTATGATCCACACAGTCAAATGCCTTTGAATAGTCAATAAAACATAGGTAAACATCTTTCTGGTATTCTCTGCCTTCAGCTGAGATCCATCTGACATCAGCAAAATCACTAGTTCTGTGTTCTCTTCTGGATCCACCTTGAATGTCTGACAATTCCCTGTCAACATACTGCTGTAGTCCCTTTTAAACGACCTTGAGTAAAATTTTACTTATGTGTGATATTAATGATATTTTTCAATAATTTCTGGGTTTCCCTTTTGGTTTTCTATCTCTATTTTTTGCACAAGTCATTACAATAATTCATCTTCTTGAGCTGCCTTTTGTTATCTTCAGTTCTTTTATTTCATCATTTCTTCCTTTTGCTTTGGTTACTCAGCATTCAAGACCAAGTTTCAGTGTCTTCTGACATCACCCAACTTAATCTTTTCTTCCTTTCCGGTATCTTTAATCACCTCTTGCTTTCTTCTTCTATGACGTCTTCGATGTCATTCCACAGCTCATCTGGACTTCAGTCATTAGTGTTAAATGCATCAACCTGTTCTTGAGATGTTCTCTAAATTCAGATGCAGTATACTCAAGGTCATACCTTGGTTCTCGTGGACTTGTTCTAATCTGCTTCAGTTTCAATTTGAACTTGCATAACCCTGGTGGTGTATTGGTTAAGTGCTATGTTGGCTAATCAAATAGTCAGAAGTTCGAATCTGCCATATGCTCCTTGGAAACTCTATGGGAAAGTTCTACTCTGTCCTATAGGCTTGGTATTGAGTTGGAATCGACCCCATGGCAGTGTTTTCTTTTTTGTTAATAAGCAGTTGATGATCTGTGCCACAGTCAGCACCTGATCTTGTTCTGACTGATAACATTGAGCTTTTTTATTGTCTCTTTCCACAGATGTAGTTGATTTGATTCCTGTGTATTCCATCCGGTGAGGTCCATGTAGATGGTCCCCATTTATGGTGGTGAAAAAAGGTATTTGCAATGAAGAAGTCATTAGTCTTGAAAAGTTCTGTCCTGCTATCTCCAGCATCATTTCTATTACAAAGGCCTTATTTTCCAACTTCTGATTCTTCTTCTGTTTCCTACTTTTGAATTCCAATCACCAGTAATTATTAGTGCATCTTGATTATATGTTCTATTTATTTTAGACTCCAGAAGCTGATCAAAATCTTCAATTTCTTCATCTTTGCCTTAGTGTTTTGGGTGTAAATTTGAATAATGGTTGTATCAAGTGACCTTCCTTGTTGGTGTATGGATATTATTCTATCACTGACACCATTGTACTTCAAGATAGATCTGAAATATTCTTTTTGACAATGAATGTAACATTGTTCCTCTTCACGTTGTCATTCCCAGCATGTGTCAATCAACCACATGATTGTTAGATTCAAAATGGCCCGCCAAGCCAAGCGCCGTCAAGGCTGCAGCTTATTAATGCCTAAGATATTCATGTTTATACTTTCCATTTCAGTTTTGATGATTTCTGACTTTCCTAGATTCATACTTTATACACTCCATGTTTTGATTATTAGCGGATGTTTGCAGCTGTTTCTTCTTATTTTGAGTCATTCCACAACAACAAATGAAAGTCCTAATAGCTTGACTCCATCCACGTCATTGAGGTTGACTCTACTTCCAGCAGGCAGCTCTTCTCAAGTCATCTTTGAGTACCTTCCAACCTGAGGAGGGGAGAGGGGTGAGCTTATTTTCCAGCACTGTATCTGACAATGCTCAGCTGCTGTTCATAATGTTTTCACTGGCTAATTCTTTTCAGAAGTAGATTGACAGGTCCTTCTTCCTACTCTTTTTCACTTTGGAAGCTCAGCTGAAACCTGTACCCCATGAGTGACCCTGCTGGTATCTGAGTACTAGTGGTATAGCTTTCAGCATCAAAGCAATATGTAAGCCTCCACAGTATGAGAAACTGACATACAAGTGGGCTAAGTTATACAGGACCAATGAAAAAGGGAAATCTTAATTAAGGCTCCTTTGTTGGCCCATAGTAGAATATCATACAGGCTATTTCTTTATAGATATTTGCTTTGATTTTCAATAGTTATTGAAATATTCTCAGGATTTTATGATGTGTGAATTTAAAATTTATGTTTTTAAAAGCTGTGACATTGTACTACCATTTCTGCAATCCAGTTTTAAAGTATTTCTATCCACCCCCAAAGTTCCCAGAAACACTTTTACAGTCAGTTCTGCTTTCATCCCAGAGTCCAAGCTACCATTGATTAGCTTTGTGTCTCCATCAGTTTACCTTTTCTGGATATTATATATATGTATATGTATATATATATATATATATATATGTATGTATGTATATGTATATATTTGCATCTGGTTTCTTTCACTTAGCATACTATTTTGAGCTTCATCCATGTTGAAAGGGGCATAGTATTCCATTACTTTATATTGCATGTTAGTGGATTAGTGTTAAATGAATGCCAACATTGTATAATTTCTCCAATCTTAAGAGAAATAAGCAAACAAAATCCCTCACTTGATGGCACATTTTGTCACACCATTGTTCTCTTCACATAGAAGTCCTCGAGAAGGATGTTCACAGAGCTGTCTCTCTGTTTTCTTCTGCTTTTCATCTTGAAATCCTTCTAACCAGGTTTTTTCTCCCACCTGCCTAAGAAACTGGTGATTTACAGTTTCCCATGACATTCTTGTTGCTAAATTCAGTGGTTAATCTCATTTTTATTTTACTTTTACAATCTGTTCTTAATCTAACAGCTGGATATTATAATTTTAAAACAAATCAGATCACTTTACTTCTGTGATTAAGTACTCAAATTATTTTCCATTTTATCCAGAGTAAAAGTCAAAACCCTTATAGTGTTCTACAATGTTGTACTTGGTGTAAACCAAACAAACCAAATCCACTGCTGTTGAGGCATTTTCAACTCATAGAGATCCCATAGGACAGAATGGAACTGCTCCATAAAGTTTACAGGGATAGCATGGTGGATTTGAACTGCTGACCATTTGGTTACCAGCTGTAGCTCTTAACCACTACACCACTAGAATTTCTCTTTGTGGTGTATAGCCTTATGTTATTTCTCTATTCTTGTCTCCTCTTCCTGGTCTGCTTAGCATCCACAAGAGCCGTAATGATCTACCTGATGTTTTTGGAACACACCTAGCTCTAGCTATAAATTTGTTATTTTTATAAACCATGGAAAGAAATTCATACAGCTATTGTTATGGCTTGCTTTTCTGTTCTTATAAATAAGGATTTCCTTGAACATATATTTAAACTACCAACCACCACCATCATTATTTTTTCCTTAAGCATGTATGTCCATATGGCAGAATTTTTTTTAACTTACTTATGTATTTTTTGGCTTGTCCTACTGCTAAAATATATACTGTATACTAGCACATATTATCAAGTGCTTACTAAACATATTATTGAGTAAACATATTTTAATCAGTGATGTTTTTTGACCCAGCCTTCAAGTATCTGTAATACTATTTAGCACTAGGAAAAGAAAATCTTTTTACAAATTCTTTTTACAAATAAAGTTAAAATGTAACAGATACAGGGAGTTTAAATATAAATGGATGATCTGATTTCTTAGCTAAGGAAAGTATAGATAGTGGAATCCCAAATGTCTTAAGATAGTAATATAGATGGGAAATTGTGAATATCACAGCAGCATATGGGCAATGTCTTACTAGTGAAATCTGTCAACAGAATACTGGTCTGTACCAAAACGGCTCAGTTAATGAGCTATCATCCATGGGGGAGAAAAACACAAATCTACACTTTAGTTAATGAGCATTTTTTACATGCAAGCGCAATCTCAAGTCAACCAAGCACATCCTTTCTAACAGAACAGATTGTTCATTTCTGATGTTAATAATACATTAATGGATGACCAGAGGTGAGTTCTATCCCATAATTTAAACCAATACATTTTGGTTAAGCTGGGAAAGATACTGTGATTAGGGTAACTTGGTGGGCATATATGTGGAATCGGTCTGAGTCAGAAGCAACTCAACAGCACACCACAACAACATGAAAGTTAGGTTAATGGGAGGCAAATGACAAGGGAAAACAGAAATATGGGCATGTGAACTTTCTTTTTAGTGCTCCATGGCTCATTTCCATTTGTCACTAAAAGGTGGTTAGCACAAGATTCAAGAAGTTGCAAGGAACACTGAAGTCTTCAGATCATGAAGGAACCATAATCTGCCTCTATGGTTCTGACATCTTCTTCCTATATTTGAAACTTCTATTAATCATGTTTATCATCTATCCTGCACATATGGAGTCACCATAAGTCAGCACCAGCTCAATAGCAATTAACAACAACAGTATCAAGTATCTGAAAAGACTAAGCACAGGCTAAACATTGATCAGCTTACCAGGCAAAATTATGATATTGGTTCAATTTGCCTGCAGGACTTGCTCAGAGTTTAGCAATTCTTCCTTTGGGTACTCTTCATATAACTTTTCTGTATGTTATTCTCCATGATAGTTATTTCATCTCATCTCTTGAAAAGTTATTCCTCTTCTTAAAAGTCATATATATTCCAAATAGTTTGATAAATTAAACTAAGATGTTCAGGCTTAGGAAAGAGCAAGTGTGCTACATTTGCAGATAGTTGTTTCTCCTCTTGACATATGTATATTTGATCATTGGGCTATGAGTACTAAGAAGCTATAGAAAGAACTGATGCCTTCAGGTGTTATGGAAGAATATTGAATATACAATGGACTGCCAAAAGAAACAATGGTCAGTCTTAGAAGAAATACAGCCAAGATATTGCTCAGAAGTGTGAATGATGAGACTTGGGCTTACTTAAATACATCAAGAAACACTAATCACTAAAAAAAGACACTATGTTTGGTAAAGCAGAGACTCAGCATAAATGAAGGACACCCTCAGGGAGATAGATTGGCACAGTAGCCACAGCAATGGACTCAGGCACACCAGCAATCATGAAGCCGCCACAGGACCGAGCATCCTTTCATTCTGATAGCATAAGGGCACCGTTAGTCACAAGTGACTTAATGATAATCATCAGCAACGTGTTATAATCTGATGAAGGTCATGGATGAATCACTTTGTTTCTTACCCGACCTAACCTTTTGCATCGAGTCAATTCTTGCTCATAGTGATCCTATAGGACAGAGTAGAATTGCTGCATAGGGTTTCCAAGGAGTGGCTAGTGAATTCAAAATGCTGATCTTTTGGGTACTAGGGCTTCTCTTTGTGCCTTCATGGTAGTTTTTGTTCATTATTCAGAACATGTAGTAGCCATTGTGAGAGGTTATGTAATTCTAGATAACAAATAGGCTTTTATAATTGATTTCTGTGAAATACTGCAGCGACTTACATGCAGGATATAACCTTTAGATGTAATAAAAACTCTATTGTAGACTTCATTCCAATAATTTGCCACAACAAAAGATATTTGCATTTTTCTTCTTCTCATTTTTAATTTTCCTTTAAATTTTCTTCACATTACATTATCAACTATTGTCTCACTTATTAGCTTCTATAGTTTTTCTCTCTATACTGTACACATATCTATTGCCATTGAGTCAATTCCAATTCATAGTGACCCTACAGGACAGAGCAAAACAGTTACATACAGTTTCCAAGGAGCAGCTGTTAGATTCAAACTCCTGATGTTTTGTCAGCAGCCACATCTCTGAGCCACTGTGCCACGAGGGCTCCTCACTCTGTATACAAATACTAGGAGAAAATGTTATAGTTACTGTAAACTTGGATGGCAATAACCCAATGATTTCCAAAATAAAACCCTTTGCAATATACCACATGTATTTTAGGGGCTGCTATTTAAAAATAACCGTCTAGAACAAACGGAATCAAGAAGTAAAAAAAAAAAAAAAAAAAAAATACAACCAACACATGAATAACGTTGAACAACTTTGTCATTGTCAGGTGCTGTCTGGTTGGTTCAGACTTGTAGAGATCCTGTGCAGACCAGAACAAATCACATCCTGGAGCTGCACCAGCCTCATGGCCATTGTTAAATTTGAACTCACCATTGCAGCCACTGTGTCAATTCATCTTGTTGAGAGTTTTCTGCTCTTTCACTGACCCCCTGCTTTACCAAGCATGATATCCTTCTCCAGGGACTGGTTCCTCCTGATGCCATGACCAAAGCCCGTGAAATGGAATCTCCACATTCTCAACTGTAATGTGCATTCTAGCTGTACTTCTGCCGAGACAGATCTGTTCATTCTTCTTGCAGTCCATGATATATTCACCATTCTGCACCTTATATGTATTTTAACCAGCCAAAACCATACTGAGATTTATCATTTTCCTTCTTTACTGTAATCAAAAGCATTCTGATGATCTGAGAAATGTATGTTAAAGTAAAATTAGGAATTGTGATATTTTGTCTATACATGATAGATAGCTTACTATTAGAATTGTTATTCACTTGTAGTTTTCTTCATAATATAATACAATTACTTTGTACTTAGTTCTTTCTTTCACCATTTTATTTTTGTTGTTACAGTTGGGAGTATACACTGGAGAATATAGAGCAAGTCAACAATTTCTGCATGTACAAGTCAATAATATTGATTACATTTTTCTAGTTTTGCAAGCTTTCTCACCCTCTTTTTCCAAGTTGCTTGCCCCCATTAGTGTAAAGTAACTGCCTCCTAAGTTTCTATTCAATCTTTCAAGTTGTTTTTGTCAATTTGATTCCATACAGATAGATACTGAAAGAGAATAGTGCTCCACAGGCTTTTTTTTTTTTTTTTAATAGTTAAGCTATTTTTTGATTTTAAGAAGACTTTAAAGTATAGTTTTAGTAAGATTCAAACTTTAGAAATGATCTCAGGGTAAAAGTTTCAGGTGTTGATTAAGACTCCAGGTCTCTAGAAAATCTGAATTCTATGAGAATTTGGAATTCTTTTCTTCATTTTCTCACTTATGATCAGGATTTATCGATAGATTTTCTTTAAAATCAAAATGTTTCATCATGATTTTGAGGCATGATGAAGTTCTGCTGGTCTCATGACAAAGTGGGCCTTTGTTTACGGAAGCGGTCAGCCACGCGTTCTGTTTCCTGCCCCTATTATTGACTCTGCCTCTGTTTTTCAAGGCAAATTGAGACAAATTGTTGTATTCTGAATGATGGCTTGCGAGATTCTGAGACCCCAGGCACTATGTAACAAACTAGAAGGTCGAACAGAAGAACTAAACACATTTATAAACCATTTAACTGAAGTTAACTGAGGAATAAAATCCCTTGAGGCATTTGGTTTTTATATAAGCAGCCTCATCAGCTATCCTTTCTCTTTTTTAAATGTTTTAATTAGTATGTATATATCTATCATATATTTTACCAGTTAAACTGGTTTTATGAATGTACAACTTATTGATAGCAAGTATGCTAATCAAGCATGCAACCGTACCCTTAACCAACGTGATTTATTCATCATTATAAAGTTCAGTACTTCATAAGCAATAACTCCCGCTCTTCAATCCATGTCCTCAATAACCAGTAATAAATTTTGGCTCCCATACATTTACCTGATCAAAAGTATAGAAATGAGGTCACATGTAAATGAGGTTATACAATATTTGTGATTGCCTTATTTCATTCAGCATAATGTCTTGCAGTTCTGTTTATATTTCATAATGTATCAAGACTTCATTTCTATTACTGGTCAGGTAGTATTGCATTGTATATATGTACCACATTTTGTTGATCTGTTGATGGGCATTTAGTTTGTTTCTACCTTTTGGTTATTGTCTGTGGTGCTGCAATAAGGATTGCTTCACAAGTATGTCTTAGAGTCTCCACTTTCAAACCTTTGGGTATATACCTAACAGTGTGGAAGTGTCTATGTACAAGTTTTACATGAGCACAACTATATGTTCTGGAATTTCCATTCTTTACAGTGTTACCCAGTCAAATGTCTTTGTTTAGTCCATAAAACACAGGTAAACATATTTGTGGTGTGGTCTGCTTTCAGCCAAGATCCGTCTGACATCGCCAGTGGTATTCCTTATTCCACACACTCTTCTGAATCCAGCTTGAATTGCTCCATGATGTAGATATGTTTTTCTCATTTTAATTGATAAGCAACCTATGTGGATCAAATATTCCATTCCTATTAAAACATGTCTCCCAAGATTCATCATCTACTGATGATATTTTAATAAATGAATTTTTAAAACTGTGCCTGTAAAACATTTGTTCTAGTCATCTGGTACTGCTCTGGCAAGTGGATGATTTTAGCAATGAAAAAGCTATTCTCACACAGTCCAGTGGGCTAGAAGTCCAAGGAAATGCACTTTCTCTGTCAGCTCTGAAGGAAGGTCCTTGTGTAGTGTCAGTGTTTCTTTGGTCTGGAAGCATCTGGGCAAAGGAACCTCGGGTTAAAAGGGCACATTCTGCTCTTAGTTCTGCTTTATTGATGGTATGAAGTCCCCAGCTCTCTGCTTGCTTCCCTTTCCTTTCACCTCTTGTGACATAAAAGGACAGAAGGTGGTTCAAGCCACACTCCATGAAAATTCTTTTTACACTGGATCCGGGAGGTGACCTTAGGAAGGGTTTTACAGTATGTTGTCTAGGTAAGTGACTCTCCTTCCTGTCTTCTGTCTATAGTTTTCCTTCACCTGTTGTCATTAACTAACTTCTTTGTTTTTTGGTTTATCACTTCCATTCTTCTTTTTGTGAAGACTAGGGCTACATGTATGTTACTTTAATTCCTTTTCTTTTTTTCGCCAACAGTAGCACATTACAAGGTCTGACAAGTCTGTAAACTTAATTGTTCTAAGCGCTGCATACCTCATTGCTGAATATCACTATGGCCACCCAGTGCCTACCCCCCTTAAAAGCAATTTTGGAACTCTTTCTGGAATGGCCACTGCATACAGTAGTAAGGTGGCAAGTTCATGAACTTAACTGTATAGTTGTCTGCGAGGGAGTTTTTAGCCAGTAAACAAGTATCTATATGGGAACATCCTCCCTACTCAGCTCATCTGACCCCCAGTGACTTTATTTCTTTACCCAGAGATGAAGAAAATATTGGAAAGAAGATAGTTTGATGACATTCGGGACACTGATGGCCGTTCTAGAATAAAAATTCCAAAATTGCATTGAAGGGTGGACTCTGGGCTGGCATTGGTGCACAGCTTCCTAAGGGGAGTACTTTGAAGGTAACTGTAGTAATATTCAGGACTGAGGTATGTAGCACTTTTTCTAGGATGAGTTTGCAAACTCAATTGGCAGTTCTTGTATGTATGTTCTTTTGTACTTTGCTTTTTTCATTTAATATTTACTGTAAATCATTCTTATAATCTCATAGATACCTTCTTTATTCTCATAGCCACATAAAACTCCATTGTGCATATGAGTCATAGCTTATATTCAATGATCCTTTATTACTGAACATTTAAGTTGATACCAGTATTTTGCAACTATAAGTAGTGCTGCCATAAATAACTTGGAGCATTTGTATTATTGGTGGTATATGTACAGGGTAAATTCTTAGAAGTAGAATTGCTGGGTCCAAGGGTAAATAAACATGTAGTTTGTTAGTTATTGCCAAAGTCACCTCCCTAGGGGTTTTACATTTCTATTTCTTCCAGAAATTTATGATGGTGCTTGTTTTCTGCTTACCTACAGAGTATATTTTTTAGCTTTACAATTTTTTTTCTTTTGCCATCCTGGTGGGAGAGAAGTCATATTCCTGTAAAGTTCTAATTTGCATTTCTCTTACTATGGGTAATGTCAAACTTTTCATGTTATGTTTAAGGGCCAGAATTAGGCCTCTTTTTGTAAATTATTCATGTCCTTTAGACATTTTTCTACAGCATGTTGATTGCTCTGTCCTCACTTTCAAAAGTTCTTTGTAAATTAGAAATATTAGGCTTTTATCTGTGGAGACATTACAAATATTTTCTCAGAATTTGTGATATTTCTTTGACTTTGCTTATATCTTTTTAGCCATTAAGTATTTTATGTAGTTAAAACCAAAATAGCACCTGCTGTTTGAGTCATAGTTATAAAGATATTTCCTCACCCAGGTTTTATCACCCAAAATCCTTTTAGGCTTTCTTCCTGTGTTACTTTACACAAGCGTATGCCATCATTTTATAAATTCAACGCCCTAAATCAAGTGCTATTAACATCAAAGATAAACAGTTGTTTTGTAGAAAGACCTGAAAATGAATTTATACTATACTGTCTTCAAATATTCAAATTTCCAATTCTCAGTGGATGACTAACAATTTTGAGATATGTCACAGAATAAATCATTCATGATTTCATAATTTTTAAACTTCCTGTTGATCTCTTTTGTCTGAAAAATAAAGGTTTTTTTTTAGTTTAAAAACGTGTTGAGTCTCATTTTATCTTAACTTCTTTTCAAATTGTGAACTCTATGTTCAAACTGTATTAGTTTTCACTTTGTCCTCAAAACAATTTTGTCCTTGTTAAATTTTCACTTGAAATTTTGTTCCTTCTTCAGTAATCTAAGTATTTTTTATCACACAAAACCCAAGTTATCTCTATCTTCATCTATAAAAGCAATCTTGATGATGAAATAGTGATAATTACTTTGCCTACGTTAATACAGGAAAATTTATTCAATATTATATCTTTAGTTGGTAAATTGCTTTGCTTTTGTCACACCGTACATGCTAGTGGTCTTGAGACTTGAGCATTTTTAATAATTTATTTTGCATTATTTTAAATCATATAACATTGAAAGACAGTTCCTTGAAATGTTCAAAGATGGTTCCTTGAAAGAGAGAATTTTCTATTCCTTTTGATCAGTGGATGTTTGCTAATTTTGGTTGTTTAGAAGCCCTGGATAGAAACTCTGGTGACGTAGTGCTTAAGCGCTACGTCTGCTAACCACAAAGCTGGCAGTTCAAATCTGCAAGGTTCTCCTTGGAAACTGTATGGAGAAGTTCAATGCTGTCCCATAAGGTTGCTGTAAGTCGGAATCTACATGACGGCACTGGGTTTGGTTTTTGGTTTTAGAAGCTCTAGTGGCAAGGTGGTTAAGTGCTCAGCTGCTAAATAAAAAGTCAACAGTTAGAATCTATCCTGCCCCAACGAAGCAAGATTCAACAGTTTGCTTCTGTAAAAAGTACAGACTTGGAAACTACGTGGTCAGTTTTACTGTTTCCTTTAGTGTCACCATGAGTCAAAAGGCAATGTTTTTGTTTTTGCTTTTCTTCAAACAACCATAAGCTTGTCCTATGCTTCCCTGGTAGTTAACACCTATCTTGACATGAGTGAACCAATGGAGTAATCTCTCCTCTAAGGCACAAGAGTAGGTGCAGATAATATCTTGGATATATAAATAAGTCTAAATGGACTAAGCCAGGAAAACAAGCTTCAAATTAGTGGCAGTAGCTTCCTTTTCCCCTTACAGAAGAACGATGAAGAATCCAAGATAAAGCCATCTGGGCTCTGACAGTAATGATATCCGACTAATTGGGATAGTACTAAAACAGATGCTGTGCATTGATTGTTGTCCTTTAAAAACGTATTTTGAAGTCCTAGCCCCTATACTTATGGATGTGACTTTAGGGAAACAGGCCTTTATGGTTTTCCACACCCAGATGTCATCAGTTAAGTTAATGATATCCAATGAGATTAGTTGCTATGAGTTGGAGTTAAAGGTGAGGTGCTTTTGGTCTATGAGAGCAGTGTGAGTCTCAATTTATTCTGAGTGATGTTTTATAAAAAAGATGACAGAGGCAGATGTATTCATAAACAACAAAGAAATACCAAGAGTTGTAGTAGCCACTGGAATTCGGAGAGTAGTGTTTGTTTGTGATAGAACTTGGTTTTCACTCTAGCCCGTAGAATGAATGTGATAAAATAAGTTTGTTCTTTACAATCACCCACTTTGTAGTCAGTCACCCCTCAGTATCTACAATGCATTGGTCCCCAGACTTCTACAATTGGCAAAATCAACAGACACAAAAATTCAGAGGTGTTGAAGTACCTTGTATCAATTGGTGTGGTATTTGCATGTAAAGGTAGAGCTGGGTACAGGGACTGCAAGGTTCCCATTGAGAATGTGCTCTTCACTTGGCAGGCCCTGGTTCCCACCCATTGGGCAGGTGAGGGTAGAAAAAGGCCTCCTTTGTCCTAGTACCCCTTTTCTCAGAAACTGAGGCCGAAAGGCTGGGCCCAGATGCAGAGAGGAGTTGACATTGCCATACTGAGATCTGGGCTGCCTTTCCTAGGGGACCCTTCCGTTGGATCACAGTGAGAGACACAGTCACTCAGGCAGATCTCCTGTGTAAAGAGGTGAACAAGTCCTAATTTCAAAAGAAGACTTTTATCAGTTTTGAAGGATCTAAAATCTTTGCCCTGTAGACATCAATTTGTAGAAGAGTTCAATAGGTTAAAAAATTTTTGTTAATTTCTGAAGTTTTTTTCCCTTGAGGATTTTCGATTGGCAGTTGGTTGGATCTGCAGATGCAGAACCAATGGATACAGAGGTCTTAATATATGGAGCTCAAGGAAGCTAAGACAGCAGAGAAGGCAAGACAAACAAACAAAGTATTAGTCTCATATCGGCTTTTCTTTTGGAAGTCTCATGCACATCTCTAATTAGCTATTTGAAAATTAGACACTGGCTTAGCAGAGCAATAATTTCACGTGGAACTGAAAGTTTTTTCCATCCTAGACTGTTAGGTATTGCTATTTTTAGTCAAAACTGTGGAATAGTGAGATAGTTGCCTTTTATTTTCTAAAGCACACTTTTGAATCAATGAATAAAGCACCTTTGGAAGCTACATAAATAAAAATTTATTACAAAGGATGAACAGACCAAGCCACAAGGTATTTGGAAGGTATTTATTTGGGAGGTAAACTCTTGCAATTTAGGTAAACACTTGCAATTATCCATCAATATTCAGGGGAATCACTGAAGAATTATGACTTTGTTAATTATCAAATTAACCTCATCTAATTTTTTTTTCTTGGAAATTTTGTAAACCTGATTTAAGACTCATTGGCAGCACAGATTATTGCCAAGAGACTCATTATCAGTTTTTTCTAACACAATGTCCTGCTTTTGGAAAGAGAATAGTGCTTCTCATGACTGTTATATTTTTGCTCCAGTGAAAGTCAGTCTTGCTTTGCTATTACTCTTCTCTCTGTAGTTTACTCAAGGCTCCAACATTTCCAAAAGGAAATGTTGCTCTTAGGTAGAACCGGTTTCTTCGCAGAAATTAGTGCTACCCCTAGTTTGAAGAACTCAGATTACTGTATGTAAATCATTGCAAAGTTTTAAGCTGATCTTTTGTCAAGAGAAAGTGTGTCATGGCCTTAAGGGAAACGCTTTGATCAAAATTCTTTGTTTTTCCAATTTCTACCTGTACCACCAATGTTTCCATAGGGTAGAATTGAATATGCTGTTAATGTTACTGTGCCTCATAGAAAAGGCATGATTAAAAATTCAAGTGAATCAGAGAACTTAAAACTGCAGAGGCACAAGTCATGGCACAAATAAGAACAGAAATTTTGAAAATACTTCAGCAAAATCAGATAACGAATTTTGGAAAGCACAGCACTCAGACCTCTCTCTCGGTTTTGCAGTTAAATGGGAGCTTCGAACAAAATCTGGCTTCCTGCCAAAAGAGCTTTTTAATGCTTCTGAAGTGATTGCTTTTCACACATGAAAGAAAGCAACGGGAACATGATTTGCAGCCTTGGAAAGATATCATCAATGCACAGAAGTTTCTATGCACAGTAAATCAAACTTTATAGGATGCTGACACAAAATATTATCAGTAACAAAGGTATAACCTTTTAGAAGAGTTCTGAATGCCAGGGAAGGCACAACATGCTTGAAATCATGCTCCACATGGAGAGGATTGCATTTTAATTTATGTGCATTTTGCCCAGAAATGTAATTAATTGCCAAGTAATACTGACCACTTTAGTGAACACCAGAGATACACTCAAAGCCTTATTCCTTTCTTTTTGTTTTTACATTTACTTAATTTAGGAACAAAAAAAAAAAAGGGCACAATTGCTTCATGTAAACATGACTGAAAACAAAATAAAAATAAAAACAATTCCATTTCTAATGAAGTTCATCTAGGCACGCTCTTAGAAATGAGCTAAGTTTTAATTTTTTTTAAAGACTATATTCATGGCACATTACACTCTGGTGGTGTTGAAATAAAGAATGTCTCCAAAATATTTAAAAAATGTTGAATTTGTTTGTAGTAAGAAGCCACTGGAGTTATGCTTAATTCTTTTAGACATTGTTTCTGTATCAGAATTTAATACCCCTAGCTATTATTTTCTTTTCTCCTCAACTACCCAAATCTTTATTCCACTACTTTAAATTATATCAAATCAGTATTTTTAGTACAGCAAATTATCATTACCCTTTCGCTTTTCAAAATCCTGATTCATCCTCGGTGTGAACTTCATACGTTAAAGTCAATACTAACCAAACCAGCTGCTGCTGTCTGGATTCTGACTGATCACGTAGGTTTTCCTAGGCTGTCTATCTTAAAGCTAGCTGCCACATCTTTCTCTCCAGGAGCTGCTGGTGGTTTCTAACTGCTGACCTCTTCGTTGGCAGACTATCGCTTTTACCACTATGCTGCAGGGGCTCCTTACTTACTTTTTTATAAGAAAGTATGGCCCTTATTTTGTAAAGTTTTGTTTTTTTCTGCATATTTTTTTTGAGCCAAGGTATAAAAAACACAGAAATAGGCAAACAAAAAACAGTAGCCATCTTACCTACTATTCTAACAGACAGCCACTCAACAGAACAGAGTAGAACTGCCTCACAGGGTTTCCAGCGTTACAGTCTTTATGGAAAATGACCGCCACATCTTTCTCCTATGGAGCAACTCGTGTCTTTATTTTCCTTAAACAACCACCACAGCGCTGTGTGTTATTGGTTCAGCTTCCCATTTACTACTGTTCTGCTAGGTCTGTTGTTCAAGTTCAGGTATAAGAACCAACTTGATTCTGGTGTGGTAAATCTGGGCACTTTTCTCAATGACCTTCACAGATGTGGATGTGAACACTAGCACTTCATAGGGACTGTTCTGTTTACCGGGCAAGATCTTAGTGCTCCAGGCTTTAACAGACATCCAGCTTCTGGAGTTGGTAGTGAGTGGTGTACCTGTGGAGGACCATGAGACTTTTCCCTCAGAGTCACATCTACTGTTTTGTCATTAATCTTGTTTATGAATACTGTCAGCCCCTAAATCTCCAGTCACGTTGTTGCAGTCTGAATCTGAGACATTATGGTTACAGGGCAAGGTGCACCCATAAATAAGCTCAACTGAACTTATTTTTAACTTAGTCTTAGAAGCAATTCTTACCCTGGACAGAAACATAACCGACTGCCATCGAGTGAAAACATGGGGGGCACTTTATCCAGGTCAACTTGATCTCTTAACACAACTACTTAGCTAGATGTATTTTAATGGTCCAGTTTATTCTTTCAGTCTTTCTACTGGATTAAGGCCTCTAGGCTCTAGAGAAGTGCCACTCAGTCTCAAGGTGTACAGCAACTGAGTCACATGGGCAGTGAAATGAGGCCATGTCATGGATTAAATTGTGCCCCCCCCCAAATGTGTGCCAGTTTGGCCAGGCCATAGTTCCCAGTGGTATTTTTTTCCCATGTGTTGTAAATCCAGCCTGTATTAGGTTAATAAAGGGGAATGGGTGGCAGTTGTTTACGAGGTGGGACTCAGTCTACAAACTTGGCTCGTGTTGAGGCAATCTCTTGGGATACAAGACAGAAAACCAAGCAGAGGGATTTGGGGACCTCACATCACTCAGGAAAACAGTGCTGGGAGTCCCTGTGGAGAAGTTCCTGAATGGCAAAGAAGGCCAACAGAGAAAGTCTTTCCCTGGAGCTGACTCCCTGAACTTAGATTTTTAGCTTACTTTTCTGTGAGCAAATAAATTTATCTTTGTTAAAGTCACTACTTGAGGCATTTCTGTTAGAATAGCACTAGATGACTGAGACAGCATTTGGTACTGAGACAGTGGGGTGCTGTTCTAACTAAGTAAACCAAACCCACTGCCATTGAGTTTATTCTGAGTTTATTCTGAGTTTATTCTCATAGCAACCCTATAGGATGGCGTAGAACTGACACGTAGCATTTCCAGGGAGCACCTGGTGGATCCCAATTGCTAGCCTTTTGGTTAGCAACTGTAGCATTTAACCACTATGCCATCAGGATTTCTGCTATTCTAACAGATATCTAAAATGTGGAAATGGTTTTGGAACTGTGAGTGGCTTGAAGACTCAGAAGGAGATAAGGAGAGCTGTTAACACCAAAGAAGGTGCAGATAGTGAGAAACAGTAGCAGAGGACCAGGAGCTACAGCAGTGAACCAACAGCAGCAAAACTAGGACACCAGCACCGTACAGCTCTGAAGCTGACCCATGGAGCAAGAGAGCTTAGTGCCTGTGTGCAGGAGCCTTCCTGGCAGAGTAGGGCACTTAGCAGCGGAGATACCAGGCATTGCAGGAGTGACGTCCAAGGGGGCTAGAGGCCACAGGAAGCAGAAGTTCACAGGACAAGGACCAAGAGAAGCTGAACTTCCTTAGCCTCAAAAGATATGGCAAGGACCTCAGGGATTTCAAAGGGTGGAGCCATGAACTCTGGGGCTTAACAGTGTGAGTGCCTACAACTGACAGAGCACTGTTGCTGTCTTAGTAGGTCTGGAAGCTCTGGGGCCCCTACTGAATCTGGAGAGAGTGGTCAATACCTAGAGTCTGGAAGACAGGACCATTGTGTAAATATGTCATGAAATAGAGGATTATTTTCAAAGCCTTGAAAGCCAATAGAGAATCTTCTGCTGACTTGTTTGGTGTCCATTACCTTTCTTTCCCTGCAGTTTCTCCCATGTTTAACTTGAGCCTGTTCTACCATTGTACCCTTGGAAGCTGATAACTTGTGTTCTAAATTTCCCAGAGGAAGAAGAATTTTTGGATTTGGGACTTAGAGTTAAGACTTTTACTATAGTATGAATGTTTTGCTTATTACCTGGATGTGAGAGGGGGTGTGAAGAGTGAAATGTCATGGTTTGAATTGTGTTCCCCCAAAACGTATATCAGTTTGTCTGGACCATGATTCCTAGTATTGTGTAATTTTGGTTTCCTGTCTATTGTGAATCCTGCCTCTGTGATATTAATGAGGAAAAATGGGTGACAGCTGTGTTAGTGAGGTGGGACTCGTCCTACGAGTTTGGATTGTGTTGAGGCAATCTCTTGGGATGTAAAAATGAGAAGCAAGCAGAGGAGACCTCATACTACCCCAGACAAGCAGCACAGTACCGGTAGTAGAGCACACCCTTTGAATTGGGAGTCCCTGTAGGGACGCTCCCACTCTAGGAAGAAAGCCGATGGAGAAGGCCTGCCCCTGGAGCTGATGCCCAGAGTTTGGACTTTGGGCTTACTGTTCTGTGAGAAAATAAATTTATTTTTGGTAAAGCCGTCCACTTCTGTTTCTGTTACAGAAGTAAGCGATGACGAGGAGAGGCCTATTGTTGCTTTCAATGACTAGGGGAAGCCGAATTTTGAGTTGGTATGTGTGTTCACCTGTTTTGCCTTTGTTGGCATGAGAGCCTGTGACATGGTGATAGCTCGGCCGTCTGAGCTGAGGTGCCAGTGGGGAGAGCATTTTCCTCTAGAACAGTAGCAAGGCTGACAATTTCCAAGCCTGCCTTGAGTTGTCCTCTTTCTGTGAAGCTGCTCCTACTAGTGAAGAGCTAGAGATCAGCAGTAGACAAAAGCTGATCTGATGAGGGATATACTGGGTGCTGTCTGACCCGCAATGCTGATGCTGGCTAGCAACCGGACTTTGTCCAGTACCACACTGCGGGCATGTACTTCTAGGCACTAGTTTGAGAAGAGCACCACCTCCCGATGGCAAGGCTCTATCTCTGGACAGAACAGGAGATGAGTCTTTCAACCATGTTCAGCAGGAACATCAACAGGCATCTGTCCATATTCAATAGATTTCAGCCTATGGTTTACTAAGTAGGTCCTTCTCCAACAATGAGACAGAGCATTAAGGTATATACAGGCATGAGTGGGTCAGAGTCTTCACTTTCCTGAGAGAGGCAAGGTTAAAGTACTCAGAAAATGTTGGGTACCTTCTTTCGCTTACACTCGCAATACAGAAATATTTTCCTTAGAGGGTGGACCCACTGGGTGGGTTAAAATCGAGTAGATGATTTTAACCATGGTGAACCAGTGTTCACCATTTGTCTCTCCTCGGAGTTTGGTAGGGTGGCTTAAGAGACTAACAGTCTACCCATGAGGGCTCAAAAGAGTAGAAAGCAGAGGTATACAACTCACACATTCCCTCTGCATCCATGATAACTAGAGGTTTGGTGGAGGGCTTGCCTCCTGTGCCTTTTAATCCTCTAAAATTCTGGGCTCTCAGCTGTGTGGTCTCTGTTTGACCAAACCCATTGCCATTGAGTCGATTCTGACTTATAGTGGTCAGATAGGACAGAGTAAAACTGCCCAGTGGAGTTTATAAGAGTCCCTGGTGGGCTGGAGCTGTGGACCTGTTGGTTAGCAACTGTAGCACTTAAACACTGTGCCACCAGGGTTTCCTGTGGTTTGATACTCATAGTAAATTCTTTGTTTCTGAAGTTTCTTAATATCTGGGGCATTTTGTCTAATAAAGATAGCATTAACCATCCTGGTGTTTTCAAGCTGTTTTATGTCTATTTCTGTATGTTTTCTGAACATAGAAAAGAGTCTCTCTAAGAAGGGGGGGGAGTCCTCATCTGATTTCTGTCTGACTTCATGAACTCTATTTAAAATCTTTTACTTTGGGACCTGTTTTTTAAGCCCCATGAGTAAACAATCCCATTATTGAGTGAGTCTGCTGTATTCAGCATCTTTGCCTGTCTTCCAGTGAAGGTCCTGGAGAGGAATGGCCTTGGCCCTGTCTTTGTCCCTGTGAATTACCCAACTGACCATTGTGTCCATACTGGGCCTCTTCTCAGTCACCATTTGTCTCTCCTCGGAGTTCGGTAGGGTGGCTTAAGAGACTGACAATCTACCCAGGAGGGCTCAAAAGAGTTGAAAACAGAAGTGTGCAACTCACACATCTTGTCTGGTCCTCTTGGTACCCTGGGGAATGGTTTTTCCAGCTGTATAAATCTGCGGTGGTAAAAAGATGTGTACCCCCATCATAGACCCTACTGGTCTGAATTTACCTGTGGGGTCTGCCAAGGATTGTTGCTTGCCATTCCATGATCATGGTTCTGCCCAGGTGTTGGCTCTTGTTGGGTAGAATCAGGAACCTGACAGGATGTCCCCTTCCTCATATGGAGTGGAGAGACGGAGCCTCTCTCTGCCTGTGGGTCCCCAGCAGCCATTACTTCTCTTAGATCCTGATGTGGCACTGGAAGGCATGGAGGGCGTGGCTGTGGCTGTCTCTATCAATCATGAGGATCCTCTTCTGTTAACTTAAGGGTTAACACACTTTTCTTAATTGTCTTTCTCATTGTTTTTTTATGTGACAGTTTACAATTTAAGTTAGTTTTTCATTCAAAAAACTTACAATTAATTACAAGACCCTAGCTGCTATACCCACACTGTGAGAGCGCATTCCTGCCCTCTACCCTGAATTTCCCATGTCCATTCAACCATGTCCTGTCTACTTCCTTCTTTACTTGTCTGCTGGCAGAAGCTGCGCAGTTAGTCTCTGTAACTTCTTAAGCCAAGAAGCACACTCTTCACTAATATTGTTTGGTCTTATAAACCTGTTCAATCTTTGTCTGAGGAACTGGCTTCTGGAATGGTGTCAGTTCTTGGGTAACAGACTCTGTCTTCCAGGGACCCCTCTGTCTGTCAGACCATCAAGTCTGGCCTCTACTAGAATTCAAGTTCTGTGCCCCATATTTTCCCTACTGCATCAGGGCCTGTTTGTTGAATTCCTTCTAAGTGGAGTCCTTGGAGGTAGCCTGGCACCATCTGTTTCTTCTGGTCTCAGGTTTATGTGGCCCTTTCTCTTCGTCTCGTATTTCCTTATCTCTTTGATACTCTTCATTCTCTTTTGCTCCACATGGGCTGAGACCAGCTGATGCTTCTTGGATGACACAGCTAGCTTTTCAGACTCCAGGTGCCACTCACTAAAGTGAGGCAGAACATTTTCTGAATAAAATTTCTTATGCTAGTTGACCTAAATATATCCTGAAACCATGGTTCCCAGACAATTGCCCCTGCCACTCTGTCCTTCAAAGTGTTTGACTATGTTTGGGAAACTTCTTAACTTTTGGTCTGGTTGTGTTGACTTCTGTACTATATGTTGCCCCTTCCTTCATCTAAAATAATTCTTATCTACTGTCTAATTAATGAATACCTCTCTACTCACTAAGACTGTTTTCTTCTGCATTTAAAATTTTCTTGAGTCCTTACAACAGCTCACTAATTTCACTCAGCATAATACATTCCAGAGTCTTCCATGTTGTGAGATGTTCCCCAAATTCATAGTTGTTCTGTAACACTGCATGATAATCCATTGGGTGAATATATGATAGTTGCTTTATACATTTGTCTGCTGGTGATCACCTAAGTTTTTCTTCATCTTTTTGCTATTGTGGACAGTTCTGCAGTGAATGGTGAGTGCTGGTGTGCAGGCACCTATTTGGTGACAGTTTTTATTTCTCTAGGATATATTCCAAGCAGTAGAATTGGTAGATGATGTGGTATTTCTCTTCCTAATTTTTTTTAAATGCCAAATTTATTTCTAAAGCAGTTATACCATTTTATATCCCCACCAGCAATGTGTAATCATTCCAATATCTTCATAGCCTTTCCAATATTATTTTCTCTTTTGTGGATTAATGCCAGCCCCGTTGGGGTAAGATGGTATCTTATCACAGCTTTCATCTGGATTTCTTAAACAGCTAATGATCTTGAGCATTTCCCTATATATCTAATATCTTTTTGAATGTCTTCTTGGATGAAGTATCTGCTCATATTCTTTGTCCATTTTTTAATTGGGTTAGTTGTCTTTTTGTTGTGAGGCATGCAATATCTTGTAGATTTCAGAGATTAGACACTGATGGGGTTTATTGTATCTGGAAAATTTTCCTAATCAGCAAGTTTTTACTCTTTCGATGACATCTTTGGATTAGCATAAGTTTTGTGGTATTTCTAGGAGTTCTCAGTTGTCTACTTTCTCTTGTGTTTGTACATTGTTAGTAATGTATCCTGTTTATTCCATATACAAGGTCTGACAATTAAGTTCATGAACTTGCCACTGTGCATTTACACTGGCAACAATGTACAAACAACTTGGTAAGGTTTCGTAACCTTAGTATATCAGTGTCTCACAGCTGTGTTCAAGTCAATGTGTGGCAGTGTGTTGCTGAATTGTGGTCATTATTGTTGTCACATGTTTTGTGTGCTATTTCAGTAATGTAACAGCTTGAAGTAGAGCAATAAACAAACATTAAATTTCTTGTTAAACTTAGCAAGTGTGGAAGTGAAATCAGGGACCCGTTAGTGCAAGCTTATGACGATAATGCCATGAAGAAGACGGCAGTGTACACATGAACTGAATGTTTTTCTGAGGGCACAGAACGATTCACCGATGAAGGTATGTCAAGGGAGCCAGTAATGAGCAGAACTGTTGAGCCCACTGCCACTGAGTTGGGTCCAACTCATAGTGACCCTAGAGCAGATGAAAACATTGCAAAAATTCATTGAGTTATGCATCAAAATTATTGACTGACTGTGAGAAGCATAGCAGACCAAGTAAACATGGATAGAGAAACAGAAAAATCTTCATTGAGAATCTCAGCATGAGAAAGGTGTGTGCAAAAAAAATGGTCCTGAAGGAGCTCACTGATGAACAAAAGCAAAAGAGAGTCTAAGTTTGCCAAGACCTTTTGGAGATGCAAGAAGATGTCTTGCAGTGTGTTACCACTGGTGATGAAACATGGGTGTACCAGTACCTGAAATAAAGCATCAAAGTGTACAGTGGAAGTCAGCCAATTCTCCATGACCAAAAAAGTTCCAACAGACCAAATCAAGAGTGTCAATGATGTTACTGACCTTCTTTGATATCAGAGGGAATGTTCATTATGTATTTGTACCAAATGGACAAATTGTTAACCAATTTTACTATTTGAAAGTGCTGAAAAGGCTGAGATGAAAAAGTTAAGTGAAAATGACCTAAACTTCTTGTCAACAATTCATGGCTCTTACAT
Organism: Heterohyrax brucei; assembly: GCA_028571685.1. Lineage (NCBI taxonomy): Eukaryota > Metazoa > Chordata > Mammalia > Hyracoidea > Procaviidae > Heterohyrax > Heterohyrax brucei. The sequence continues at coordinate 148,167,081 of CM053143.1, forward strand.
CATGACAGTGTATCGGCTCACACCACATTGCCTACAAGGAAGTTTTTAGCCAGTAAACAACTAACAGCACTGGAACACCCTGTCTGGCTCCTAATGACTTTTTCTTTGCCTAAAGATAAAGAAAAAATTGAAAGGAAGACATTTTGATGACATCTAGGACATCAGGTATAATAATGATGACAGCTCTGAAGGTCATTCCAGAAAAAAAAAAATCTAAAATTGCCTTGAAGTGCAGACTAGAAACTGTTGCCAGTGCATAGCTTCCCAAGGGGAGTACTTTGAAGGTGACCATAGTGCTGTTCAGCAATGAAGTATGTAGCACTTTTTCTAGTATTAGTTTTTGAACTTGATTGTCAGACCCTATAGTTGCTCTATAATGAACTTCAGTTTCAGATTTTTATCTTTTTCTTTTAACTGAAGAATTGCCTTTAATATTTCTTCTAATTTTAGTTGGTTTTTGCAAAGCCCTTAAACTTCTTTTTATCTGAAAGTGTTCTAATTTTGACACCATATTCAAGAGACAGTTTTGTTGAATATTCAAGTCTTGGCTGACAATTATTTTCCTTTGAAACTTTATGTATGTTGTCCTCTTGCCTTCTTGCCTGCCTGCGTGGAAACCTGAGTTGTCCAAGCTTAGTCTTACTGACTTTCTTTTGTATATATTTTTGTTTATCCGTAACCCTTTTAAACTTTTCTTTAGTTTGGCAAATTTGATTATAGTATGTCTTGGTGTCTTTCTTTTGGGATCTACCTTATTTGTAGTGTGGTGAACATCTTGAATATCTTACTATCTTTCATGATATCAGAAGTTTTCTGTAACAGATCAACAGTTCTCTGTGTTTTCTGTTATTCTCTTGTTCTGGTGCTTTAGTCACTTGTAGATTATTTGTCTTGATTGAGTCCTACAGAATTCTTAATGTTTCTTCATGTTTTAAAAATGCTTTCATCTGATTTTTATTCAAATATGTCAATGTCAGATGCTTTAATCTTCAATCTCACTAATTCACACTTCCATTGTCTCAGTTCTGCTCCTTTGACTTTCTGTTGAGTTGTCTAATTCTGTAATTTTATTATTAATCTTCTGAATTTCTGTAAGTTTTATTGCTGGTTGTTCAGTTTGTCACTATACTGTGATGTTTTTCACCTGATCTCCAAATCTAAATATTAATCTTTTTGTATGCTACCTCTGATAATTCTATGAAGTTTTCATTCAGAAAATTTCTTGAAGTTCTGTGCTTTGCGAGCTTTCTGAAGCCATTGAGATCGTCCTCTTTAAATTATTTTGTTACTTTTGACTCTGAGCCATCAGTAAGTTGTATTTATGTTTGCCTACTGTGTTCTACCTTCTTGTTTTGAAATGCCCAAATAGGCTGTTCATGTGAGCTGGTTTTATTGTTGTTGCCTTTGAAGCTCTGATGCCCTGTCCAGGTAATCAGAGCCATCAAGAGTCATGTGAGCCCAGCTATCCGTTTACTTTTATTATAGCATTCAGCTCATGTTTCTAGGTATTTAATCACCAAGTATATGGTGTAGGCTGTCCCTTTTAGTTCTAGATGGCCACAAATGTTTGGTGTTGACACAGGTATCTAGCTTTATGCATTGAGAAAGGCAGAAGGCTAACATCCATCTGTGAGTATCTGAGAAGAGAGTATGCCTCTGTTCTGTAAGGTTCATGGTGGATAGGCTTTGAAGCTAGGTGTGGGTATAAGATGCAGTGTCCAGAGATGAGAGGCATTCATGGTCTTTGGATCCCTTATGCATGAGTCTAGGCAAAGGAACTCTTCTGTCCTGAGTTCCCAGCTCAGAGGAAACAGCAGAGTATTATTCTTCCCCCTTTTGTTAAATTATTTCCCCCTCTAATGCTGAGAGAATAGCTCAGGGTGTGCATAAGAGGTCATACTTCTGCCCCGTCTGCACCCATCTGCAGAGCCTACCCTGGGCAAAGAAAGGAAGGGGGAGGTGAAAGGAAAAGAGGAGAGGTTTATCTAGAAGGTAAGTTTTAGATCCATGCACAGGAGGTTAGCTTTTGATGATTGAATGCCATTTTTCACTGTATCTGGAAGTGTGAATAGGCTCTCCAATACTGGATCTCCCCTTCCAAATGCCATTGCTCGCTGCTGCTGATCACTGATCTGCCTGTGGTGTGCTAATTCTCACCGGGTCAGGACTGATTAATCCTAGGTACTTCTGGACCTACTTTGTCTTCCCTGTCTCTCAGTCTTTATTTCTCAGACTTTCTCTTTGATATTCAGGGCTCCTAGAATGTCACATATAATTCCCCCCTCCTTTTTTTTAGTGGGGGGAGTCTGTGCCATTAGGTAGATCATCTGATTAGCCCTAGACCTCTTTAGTTTCTTTCTGAACAAGGATTCTACAAAATAGTTTAGTATTTTCATCATGGGATCATAACCCAATTTATCTCAGTGTTTTCAAATAAACTCTAAAAGGAATGTTCAGGGATGCTCACAATGTTTCCCATTTTCTTCTGCCTAAAGCAAAATGACTAGTCAAAACAAAACACTAAGATTCCCAAACTAGCTAAGGACTGAAGTAAGCAATAAGTAAGCAACCTATTAGTTATTGCTTCTCTTTTCCTACTCAAATAGCAATCTCCAGGCAGCCTTCAATGAAGGTCCAAATAGCACGGCTATCAGACTGACCTGCAAGCCAAGTCACAAACAAATTACTCAAACCCATTGTCTCTAAGGTTCCTTTGTTTCTGAGGGCCAGTACTGGGCCCAGGACTGATCATCCTCAGGCGCTGGAGTCCAAGTTTCGTTGGAGAGATCCCAAATGTGAGCGGGGTATTCTCTTGTACCAGGTGTGCCCCTCCGGATCCCAAATGACACCCTCCTGACTGGCTTAGGAAAAATGTAACCAAACTGTTTTAGGCCTGCATGGCAACGTTAGCAATGATACCTTTACAAACACTGTTACAGTTTAGAAAAGTTAAGATAGTATGGACTACACAGAAGAGCTAGAGTTCAGCAGAAAATTTATCTAAGTTGAAAGCTTGTGGGTTTAATTACTGTGAATGTTCTTTGGTGAAGTTTCATATAAATAAGAAGACCTGTTGGAGCTGGGGTTACCATGCTTGGCTGCGTATGGTAATATTGGCATTTGGATCCCACCAGCTGATCTGTTGAAGAAAGCCGTGCAGTCTGCTTCTGTAAGGATTACAACCCTGGAAACCCTATTGGGGCAGTTCCACTCTGTCCTATAGGTTTGCTATGACTCAGAATCAACGAAAAGAGATTTTTTTTCTTTTATTTATATGATTTAACATTTTTCACAAAGTGTTTTCAGACATTATTTTTTGTATATGTATGTGTGGTCAAGATAATAGAACTATGCACAATTTATTTGCACAAACAGAAAATTACAATTAAATAAAATGATACATCTTGCCAGCTTTATATAATGGCTGTTGTATATATTGGCACTTTTTCCCAATGTGTTGCCTAAATGAGAAGCAGAATGTGCAAGAAATCTAGTTTTAATTTAAATTATTGAAAAGCAGTGTATTACTCAAGCAGATTTTTACATGATGCCTTCTCTTGTTGTAACTACTAATTGTAAACTTAAGCTGTGTTAGTACACATACAGTGTTTGGAAGGAGCCTGAGCGGTCAATGGTTAATAGATCAGCTGCTAACCAGAAGATTAGCAGCGCAAACCCACCAGCCACTCAGCAGAAGACCACGGGATTTGTTTCCACAAAGATTACAGCCTAGGAGAAATCTTTTGGGACAGTTCGACTCTGTCACATCAGTTGCTACGAGTAAGAATTGATTCAGTGGCATATAACAATAACAGCAGTATGTGGGACAAGGAAACTCTTTATTACAGTATATTTTGAGTGGTGTTTGCTGCCATTGGTACAGTTTTCTATGGCACAGATAATGCAGACAAGTTCAGAGCCGTCTAAGTGCTATAAATGTTTCTGAGTGTTAACTCCTGCTTTTTTGACGTGTGTTTGCAGATGCTAGAGATAGTTTTAGGGGAGTTGGCAGCATGATTTCTGTTTTTCATGTGTTTGCGAATCTGAAACCAGAAAGAGGAATTGGAACTCATGTTCTATGGAGCTAGAAGAATGAACTATAACAAATGGATAGATCCAGACTTTCGATTCAGCAGAAGAGTAGCCTGGCAGAGCTCATCAGCATCATAATGGGTAGCTTATATGATTGGGAAAATATCATTCCTAAATTATTTTTGTCCTCTCAAATGTGGTAGGTTATATAAAAGTTAATAGTGTATAAAATGTGTATCTGATTGACAGCTTTGACTGTTTCTCCCCCACTGGAAGATCAGATACATGCTCATTATTTTCAGTTCTCAGGTCCCGATGGAACTGGAAGATAGGGTACAGCACATTACTGAAATCTAGAGCAAATCCCTAAATCTCATTTGAACAATTAAATGTTGACTTTCTTTACTTATCAGAATCTGCCTGAAGTCAACAAGCTGGCCTACTGAATTGGTTGTGTTTTCACACCTTCTTTGTTTATCTGATTTGTGCAAGGATGAGAAAGAAAAATAAGCAAAAAGAAAAAATACAGACATTCAAAGTTTGTGAATGACATTTTTAAGGGTTAGTTTGTTTCTAATCATCGTCTCTCCGAGTATGGAGTCAGTGATTTCATACATCCCTTAGAAGGGATGTTTGTGAAGATACAGCAAAATTATTTTACCTGTTTTTCTTTTTTTGAAAAATGATATTATTTTCTGTAGCCATTCTTTCCTCTGAAAACTCTTCTAGCTTCCTATCCCACTATCCTTAGCAGGTGACTTCACATGTAATTCCATAAAGAAACTGAAACTGTCAATTCTTTCATAAACTCGGCTAAATTTTGCACCTTCACAGTTAACCTGTAAATGCACCTGTCTGTTGTCTTCTCCGCCGTTTCTGCTCTTATATGTCTTTAATGATGCTCAGTGCCCTTGACTCCTCAGAGCAGTTCAGGACCACAGCATGAGCATCACCTGGACCTTGTCTCAGAACTTACCAAGTAAGAATCTGCATTTAAACAAGATTCTAAAGCAATGTCATTCTATATTACAGCTTTAGAGGCAATACTCTATGCTCCTCATTTAGCTGCTTTCAAAGCCACCAAGTCCCTGGTTTCCACCTGCATGATGATTTGCTTATTTGGTAATGTATTTATTCATTTTTTCGTTCAACAAATATTTATTGTGTACCTATTGTAGGTTTGATCATGGAACATTAAAAAAGATAAGTGTCACTGAATTGTTATGTGAAAAGATGTTGAATTAGCAAATTTGTTATCTTTGTTTTTATACCAGTTTTAAAAAAAGCTGAAGTCATAGTGATCAATACTCAAGTAAGTAAATAAATGGAAAACATTATATGCAGCAAATATTTTCTCCCAGTCTGACATTTATTGTCATAGCTTAATAGTAACTTTGGAGGAACAGAAGGTTTATTTTTTGTTTTATTTTATATTTTGATATTAAAGTCTAACTTAACAATCTGTTCTTTTATGGATTGTGTTTTTAAGTGTTACATTTATGAAATAATTTGCATAACCCAAAATAACAAAGCCTTTCTTCTAGAAATTGTGTAATTGTGAGTCTTATATAAGGTTTATGATCTAGTTTGGGTGGCACAGTTAAATACTCAACTACCACCAAGAAGGCTGGTGGTTCAAACATACCTAAAGACAGCTTGGAAGACAGTCCCAGCAACCTGCTTCCCCAAGGTCACATCTTTGAAAACCCTGTGGAGCAGTTCTGTCAGAATCAACTCAATAGCAAATAGCAATAAAAACAAAACATGTTGTAATTTGAGTTCATCCTTTTTATATTATGCAAAGTATGAAGATTCCTTGCATTTGAGTATCCAGTTATCCTACTACCATTTGTCAAAAAGACTATTTTTTGTTTCCTGAATTGCCTTTGCACCTTTCTCAAAAATTGGCTGCCCATATATATTTGGGTTGATTTCTAGATCTTTCTGGTCTCTTGGTATGTTTGACTACTTTTATGCAAATACTAGACTGTTTTCATCAGCATATGTCATGGTTTGAACTGTGTCCCCCCAAAAATGTGTGCAGCCATGTGGCTGGGACATGGTTCCCAGTATCTTGGGACTGTCCTCCATTGTGTGGTTTTGCTAACCTGTATGTTAAAGGATTAGGGTGGGGCTGTGAATTCCTGCTATGGGGAAGTTTCCCTGGAGTATGGCTTGCCCCACCCTTAATGCTTTTAGCTTGCAAGGAATAAAAGGTAAAAGAACCAAGGACAATTTGAGAACCTCGCTACCATCAAGCAAGCAGCACCGGGAGCAGAACGCGTCGTTCAGACCAGAGGTTCTTGCGTTAGGACACTCCCTGGACAATGACTGATGCAATACCGGACTTTCCTCCAGAGCCGTCAAGGGGAAAGTCTTTCCCTGGAGCGGACACCCTGAATATGGACTTGCAACCTACCGGACTGTGTAAGAATAAATCTTTCTTTGTTAAAGCCATCCACTCTGTGGTATTTCTGTTAGAGCAGCCCTAGCTGACTAAAACAGAATTGGTACCAGGAGTGGGGTGCTGCTCTAGCAAATACCTAAAATGTGGAAGCCACTTTGAAACTGCGAATGGATAGAAGATTCAGAAGGAACGAAGAAGGCGCAGATGGTGAGAAACAACGGAGGACTGGCAGCAGCAGCAGCGGCAGCAGCAGAACCAGAGGCAGCACTGGAGCCGACCCGTGGAGCGAGAGAGGTCAGTGCCTGCGCAGAGTTTTCCTCGCGGAACGGGGTGCCTCTGGGCACTTGAATCGGTGAGCTGGACTTGCTGACCCACGGAGTGAGAGAGTTGAGTGCCTTTGGGCAGGACGCTTTCCAGCAAGAGTGGGGTGCCTCCAGGCACTTAAACCAGTGGAGCTACAGAGCTTTGGAACACTTGCCCGGCAGGGCAGATGTGGGCCTGAGGCCCGGGCCATGTGGCCATAGGAAGCTGAAGCTGAAGAGGCAGATAGCGTGAGAAGCTGAGCTGCCTCAGTCTCAAGAGGTATGGCCATGACCTCAGGGGTTTGAAAGGGTGGAACCATGGTGTCCTGTGTTCGTAAGGGTGGAATTGCCACTCAGTTGGGCTTAGGGTGCTCCTAAAGCCAATGGGACAGAATTTCTGTCCAAGTGGGCCTTGAAGGTAGAGTTGTAGCATGGGGCTGGAGGTCTCCACTCAGAAACCTGAGAGTATGGCTGATACCTAGAGTCTGGAAGGCATTGCTGTTGTGTAGAATGTCTCAGAAAATGTAAGAGTATTTCCAAAGCTTTGAGGGCTAATGTAATGTGTTCTGTTGACTTGCCTGTTGCCTGTTAACGCCTTCTGAGTTTCACAGATGTAGAAAAGTTTTTGTGTTTTGGACTTGGAACTGATTTAAGACTTCTGTTATATGGATGGACATAATTTTGCTATGGTGAGACGAATGTGTTAAATGTTTTTGTGATGTGATTTTTGGGTTGTCAAAGGGTGGGATGTCATGGTTTGAACTGTGTCCCCCCAAAAATGTGTGCAGCCATGTGGCTGGGACATGGTTCCCAGTATCTTGGGACTGTCCTCCATTGTGTGGTTTTGCTAACCTGTATGTTAAAGGATTAGGGTGGGGCTGTGAATTCCTGCTATGGGGAAGTTTCCCTGGAGTATGGCTTGCCCCACCCTTAATGCTTTTAGCTTGCAAGGAATAAAAGGAAAAAGAACCAAGGACAATTTGAGAACCTCGCTACCATCAAGCAAGCAGCACCGGGAGCAGAACGCGTCGTTCAGACCAGAGGTTCTTGCGTTAGGACGCTCCCTGGACAATGACTGATGCAATACCGGACTTTCCTCCAGAGCCGTCAAGGGGAAAGTCTTTCCCTGGAGCGGACACCCTGAATATGGACTTGCAACCTACCGGACTGTGTAAGAATAAATCTTTCTTTGTTAAAGCCATCCACTCTGTGGTATTTCTGTTAGAGCAGCCCTAGCTGACTAAAACAGCATAGTTTTATAATAAGTCTTGAAATAAGATACTATCACCATCCAACTTTGTCCTGTTTCAAAGTTGTCTTGGCTATCCCAAGGGTTTGTTTCTTTTTTTTTTTTTTTATTTATTTTGATACGTATTTTAGAATCAACTTGTCAATCTACAAAGTGGAAACACTGCAGAAGCAGACAGATCACTTTGGGGATTATCGTTATTTTAACAATACTGAGTTTTATACCCCGTGAATAAGTTATAACTCAGTCTACTTAGGAATCCTTAGTAATGTTTGTAGTTTTCAGTGTATTAAGTCTTACACATCTTTTGTCGGATTTATCTTAAAGCTAATGCAAATGGTATTTTTATTTTTGGTTTCCAATTACTTATTGCTAATTTGTGGAGATATGCTTCATTTTTGTATATTGATCTTGTATCTGGAAACTTTGCTAAAGTCACCCGCTGGTGCTAGAACATTCTATCAGATTTTCTACATAGATGATAAAGTTATTTGCTAATAGCTTCACATCTACTGATTTATCTTATTTTTGATTTGCTTCTCTTTCTCTTATTTTCGATTACACTGTTTAGATCTTCCATTGCAAAACTGAATATATGAAAATATTTAAACAACTCTCAAAAGTTAATGAAGAATTCAAAATTTCAATTAAAAATTGGCAAAATATTTGAAAAGATGTTTAGCTGAAGGTGGTACATACAACTACATGCCTGCTCATGACAAGATGTTCAATATAGTTAGTCATTAGGGTTAGACAATTAATACCACAGTGACATGTCACTGCATGACTATTGTTATTGGTAGTTGCCACCCAGCAACTCCAACTCATGAAGACAATTACATATAATTAAAAAATGGTGCCTTGTTTCCATAATCTTCATGATCATTGGCATGTTTGTTTACCGAGTTGTGGCAAGTGTTTGAAGAAACTAGAAATTTTATGCACTACTGGCAGGAGTATCTCCACTGCTGTTGAGTCGGGTCTGACTCACAGTGACACTAAGAGGCAGGACTATAGAACTGTACAATCCTTGACAAATATTGTTTGCATTTTGTTAAAAAGATAAACATTCACCTACCATTTTTAGCCATTCTACTAATAAGCTCTTCCCTAAGAGCATACGTAGCATATGTCCAAACAACAATAGCTTCATGAATGTTCAAATTAGCTTCATTAGTATTAAACCTGGAAACAAACCAAATGTCTGTTAACGGGTGGATGGATAAACATCCTGTGATATGGCCATACAGTATAATGCTACTCAGCAAAAAAAGAACGATCTGTTGATGCAGGCAAGGAAGAACCTAGATGGTTAAAAATAACGCCAAGTGAAAAAAATTTCAGATGTCACCGTAACACAGTTACACCAAGTTGTACAAGTTGAGGAAGGGAAGAAGAAAAGAGTTGTTATGCTATCTAGGAATTTCTTTACCCTGTTTCCCCTTAGAAATACTCAGTTGTTAACCAAAAGTTTGACAATTCGAACACACCAGTTACTTACTCCATGTTAGAAAGAGGTGGCAGCTGCTTCTGTAATGATTTGTCGCCTTGGAAACCGTCCTGGGTCAGTTCCACCCTGCCTTACAGGGTCACTGTTGAGTCAGAGCTGACTCAGTGGCAGTGGATTTTTCGTTTTAGCCTCTCTACATGAAAACAATCACTAAGTTATAGTGATTTTCCTCTGTAGTCTTCTAATTTGTGCAGTATTCTCTATGTAGTTTTATATCCCCTTAATCTAGAATACTTTTCCTTCTATGCTATGGAATCAGCTTCCTAACTGATGTTCCTCCCTCCTGCTTTTCAGTTTCTCCAATCAATTTTTTTTCCCTGAAGAAAACCATAAACTTTTCTTACTTGGAAATATATCTCAAGAGTCAAGAACAATCTAGAACCATAGCAGGCACTTAATAAATATTTGGAATGGGGGAGTGAATGAGTGAATAAAATTCTTCAGTGGCTCTATGTTATACTGAGATTAAAATTCAGAGTCCTAAGCATGGCCTAGCAGGTCATTTGAATGTAGTTTCTCATACTATCTCTTTTAAAATCAGATATCCTGCTGCTGTTTTGTCTAAATGCAGTTTCCTGAAAGCATACTCCTTCCTTTGCCTCTGAATCTCATACTTAACCACTCTATAACTTCATGTGTTGTGCCTCCTTTCCCTTAATAGTTTCTTACACATGTATTTCAGAACTCAGCTAAGAAGTCATCTTTTAGGGGAACATTTCCTGCCTCTATCCTACCACTTAGGCTGCTTAAATTTCTCTCCTGTCTGCATGCTTCCAGGACATCTTGAAAATGTAGAGCCCCATCTTAACTGATTCACAGGTCTTTACTTTGCTACTTTTTTGGAATGAAAAAGTGTGTTTTATTTTTTTTCCTTCATGACACAGCCTCTGAAACATAGGACTATTCTATCTACATTATTTTAATCATAAGAACTGATTATGTTAACCTTTTTTCAATATCTGTAGTAAGATTGGCAATAGGGAACAAATCTGGCTTTGATAAAAATATTTACCCTGTGCTCATTTATGAATCACAAAAGCTTTACCTTTATAAATGGAAGGGACCATCTAATAGTCTAAGTTTCTAAACGTGAAGACAAAGAAATGAAGATTCAGCAAAAAAAAAAAAAAAAAAAAAAATACATTGAACTGTACTTAGAACTGCTTCTGTCTTGTAGAATTGTTAGTTGCACTGTCCTGAGTTGCCATTTATTTCTGTCTGTATTCATTTAATCAGTATAGTGCATATTCCATGGATTATTTAATAATCTCTTATGGCATACTAACTAAATGTGCAGACTCTTGACCCATGCTGCTTGGTTTCAGTCCTGGTTGCACCACTTAATACTATGTGATGAACACATCATTTAACCTGTCGGGCTCCTCAGATTAGTAGCAGGCCTGATAGTAGTATCTGCCTGATAGATTGGTAAGGGACATTTTATGGATTTAATATAAGTTAAGCATCTACAGTGTCAGGTATTACATAAGAAAAATGTTGCTCTTTTTTCAGCACTTAGAAGAAGCTTGCATACTTCCTGTCTGAAAATAACAGCTCAGACACTTACATGGCTCACTCACAAAATGCTTGTATAGGAACTAAAGGCAGACATTTTCATCTGAATGAATTCGAGTTCTCAATATGCTCTAGATGCAGAATGATATAATCATATGGGGAAGAAAATGTTGGTAGAAGAAGTTCATCTAGTGTTTCTCCATAGAAACCTATGAATATAATAAAAGATGTAGTCACAATGGGAAATCAGCAAGCATTATACTTATATAATGCTTAACTCACAAACTAGGTTAAGAAAATACTTTTTCTTATGAGGACAGCAGTTTAAAAGGTCTAATGATACTAACTATGATAAGTAGTTGGTAAATGTTTCGTCTAAAGTACTGACCTACTGTCTTAGCAGGTGTTCATTAAATGTGGCAGACTTTATTCTTAACCATTTACCTCCCTGTGGTATCTGTATATGTTGTAAGGTACAAGGTAGTGAAATATTTTTCTGGAGAAATCATAGACAGTAAAAATAGCATGAATATTAAGTATACTTTTTCTTAAATTTTGTAGTCATGAATTTTGAAATTTAGGATATATATAACATATATACACACATATCTATATACCTTTGAATCATAAGATAATTTTGGAAGACTATCATTTTTTATATAAGATATTTAAATCTCTGTTGTTGTTCAAATAAAAAAAAATCACACCAAACAAACCCACTGCCATTGAGTCAAGTCTGACTCACAGTGACCTAGAGGTCAGAGTAGATCTGCCCCATAGAGTTTCCAAGGAGCACCTGGTAGATTTGAACTGCCAGCCATTTGGTTATCAGACATAGCACTTAACCCACTATGCCACCAGGGTTTCCCTGTTGTTGTTAGGTGCCATCAAATCAGTTCTGACCCTATACACAACACAACAAAACAGTGCACCATCCGCACAACTGTTGTTTAAACCCATTACTGCCTCCGTTGTGTTACCTCATCTCTTTGAGGGTTGTCCTCTTTTTCAATGCACAATTTTAAAGCTATACTAAGTATTTCATTAAATAAGTGACACTTTGAAAGTAAGAACATCACTATTTATTTTGGATTTCTACCACATATTTCTAAAGAATTTATGGAGCTCAGCTATAATCCATTGCACATAGCATCTGCAAAAAATAAAGTTTTTCTTTTAAATAAGTTATCTACTCATGTGGTAAAAAATGAAACAACGTACAAAGATTTACAGTGACACAACTTAATACAACCCTTCTATCCCACCTTTGGGCCCTGCAAATAACTGACCTCATCCCTTGCTTCCAAGGAAAAATAACCACGTGCAGTCTTAATTCTCTCCTTAGTCAAATTCTTAGTCTTAATCCTTTCGTAGTCAAAAATTAGCACAGCCTATGTATTACTCTACATCTTATTGTGGTTTTTGCTTGTTTTATATTTATATTGCATAAAGTTCACTAAGATATATCATATCTGACACATCAGTTTCACACGGATCAACTTAATACTTCAGGGGTCTATTTATGGTAGTAGGAAGAGGGCTTCCATAACTGACTTTTTCAACAGTTACAGAGGGTTCCATTGTGAAGCTACTTCATAGTTTAATCAATCAGTTTTGTATTAATGAACAATTGGTTGTTAACAATCTTTTAGAAGTATGAAAAAACATTGAATTGATAAACTCTTTTCAAATAGAATTTGTGGTTTCAAACTCTTTTCAAATAACATTTTGTGGTTTTGATGGAAGTCTATACAACAAATTAGATTCACACTTAATTCCTACACAAACTGTTCAGTGACATTTGTTACATTGAGTACATTTTTAATGATGTGTCAACTTCTCATTCTTTCCAGTAATCCAGTTCTCCTTTCCCCTTCCCTTCTTATCATTTCTTTAGAATAATTATTAACCATTTGGTCTCAGGTTGATATTTTTTTAAAAGAGCACAGTATTCACAGGTTATATTATTTTATGAGCCACTCTGTTATTTAAGTAAATGGCGACCTCCAGTTATAGTTTTAGCTCAAGGTCTAAGGAGATCTCAGAACAATGATTTAGGAGAGGTCTCTCATCTCAACTAGTCCAGGAAGTCGGGACTTCTCCAGAATGTGAGTTCTGTCCCACATTTTGTTCCCATTCTACCAGGATCCATCTACTATGATCCTGGTCAGAATGGTTAGTACTGGTAGCTGGGCTTCACCTACTTCTTTTGGTCTCAGAATAGATGATGCCATAATTGTTGGTCTAAACTTCAAGTCCTATAGACCAGTTTCTTCTGAGTCTTTGATTTCCTTCTTTCTCTTTTCCTCCAGATAAATAAACCAAACCAAACCAAACCCAGTGTCGCTGAGTTGATTCTGACTCATAGCAATGCTATAGAGACAAGTAAAACAAAACAAAACAGAAAAAACCCAGTGCCACTGAGTTGATTCCAACTATAACGACCCTATAGGACAGAGAAGAACTGCCCCATAGGGTTTCCAGGGAGCTTCTGGCTGTAGACCAATATTTGTATCTTAGACAGCCACCCACAGCCTTTTAAGACACCAGATACTACTCTTGAAACTGGGAAGTAGAACATAAAAATTCTGAACTATATTTTGTCAATTAACTGAGTTATCGCACAAGACAATTTTCCAAAGCCTTTAAACTGAGAAAATCGATTCTTATAGATGTTTGATTATGTCTAAGAAGCATTCTTAACCAGGTCCCCTGTGTGGTTTATTAGGTGCATGAATGCATATGCATGCACTTATTAAATTATATTGAATATACCACGGACTGCCAGAAGAGCAAACAAGTATGTCTTGGAAGAAACACAACCAGAATGTTCCTTGAAAGCTAGTATGGGAAGACCTCGTCTTGTGTCCTTTAGACATGTTATCAGGAGGGAACAGCCCCTGGAAAAGAATGTCATGCTTGAGGTAGAGGGTCAGTGTAAAAGAAGACTCTTGTCAAGTTGGATTGACATTGACACAGCAGCTATAACAACGAGTTGAAACAGCAACAATTTAGATTGTGAGCACTGGCAGGACTGGGCAGTGTTTCCTTTCATTGGGCATAGGGTCACTGTGAATTGGTACTGATTTGATGTCAGCTAACAGCACATACATGCATTTACACACACATACAAACACATCTACCTGTAAGAGCAGATACGTGTATACACTTAAATATGTCATCATTTTTTCATTGTTGGTGGTGGTGTTGCGAAATGTTTATCACATCATCTTTACCAAAATTTCTTTTCTTGGTGTTTCTCTTGGACAAGATGTACACAGTACTAAGTTTCCCATCATTAAAAATAACAGTATGTATTATCCAGAGAAGAAACTCTGGTGGGCCAGCAATTAAGTACTATGGCTGCTAACTAAAAGTTGCCAGTTTGAATTCATCCTGCATTCTTTGAAAGCTCTCTGGGGCAATTCTATGTCTTGTAGGTTCGCTGTGAGTCAGAAGCCACTTGACGACAATGCATTTGGTTTTGGTTTTTATTCTCAAAAGAAGCATTCTAGTTGTGCAGTGGTTAAAGCACTCAGCCGTTAATTGAAACATTGAAAGTTCAAACTTATGAGCCACTCTGTGGAAGAAAGATATGGCAGTTAGATTTCTTACAGATTACCACCTTCTAATCCCTGTTGGGTGCTTCCACTCTGTCCTGTAGGGTAGCTATTAGTCAAAATCAAACAGCAACAGGTATCAATGTTATCTAGAAAACTATTTCTTCTTTCTCCCATAACCACATCCACTCCTTTTAATCACTGGTCTCTCTGTAAATACCTATTTTTGTTTATTATAAAAAAATACAATATATTTTTTTTCCTTTTGCAATAGACTTATTTCACTCAGCATAATGTCTTCCAGACTCACCTACATGATATACTTTAAAAACTCATTCATTTACTGAAAGACACTTAAGTGTTTTCCATCTTTTTGCTGTTGTGAATTGTGATGTTATGAACATCATTGTGCACATGTCTCTTTGTGTCTCTTCTATTGGATCTCTAGGGCATACAGTTACCAGTGGGTTTGCTGTAACAGAGTAGTTATATTTCTAGTTATTTGAGGATGTGCCATACTGTTTTCCATAGTGGTTGTACCATTTTAATAAAATTTTAAGTATGTTTTAACAATATGGTATTCTATCTATAAGATAATTCTCAGGAGTGTGGTTATAGAGCCAATGGCTAATCTTTGTGGAAACAGATGATACTAGTTTAAGCTTTTATCTTTCAGCTGAAGAAGTTTAAAATAGTAGGTAAGTAACAATCTTAGCATCATCCCTCTGTCAGCAATTCTGTTGTTATTCAAGTACTTTGCACCTGGAGCTGGAACTCCTTTTGGCTGTTCAGAAAGCATTCAACGTTCCTGGTATATTTTCTCATGTTCACTTATGTGACTTAAGATTCCTAACTACTGAAGCATTTTCATCAGCAAATAGCTCATAAGAAACAGAATAACTTTCCTGTTGAGGCTACACAGGAACACGAGCATAAACAAGCACTGCCTAAATTAGGTGTTTGGGGATCTGTGTTTAGTGGATGATGGAAATTCAAAATTATAATATCTTTGTTTACATATAAGGAGATATATTAAAATCTGTTAACTGTGTTTGTATAGCTAACTTTAAGGCAAAGTCATTTTCCCTAGATAATGCTGGGCTCCTTTCAAACTTTTAAAAATTCTGAATCAATGTAGTTCACGTTACTAACTACTTCCTATTCAAGTAACATTCAGATACTATAACACCCACACTACTCCCAGATGGACTCTGCAAAATATCTCCAATTTACCAATTTTATTGTATGGAATTTTAAGTGTACATTTATATTCACTTATCACAATCTTTTTTTGCATTCAATAATGTGTGGGACATTTTGTTTACTTTTATTTCCTACTATCTTCCAAAAGAAGCTTACAGTGTTAAATAATACAGTGAATTTTTCATGATACATTTGTAAATTAAACAATTTACAAAATATTATGTCAGAAATGAGTGTTACTCTTCTCCATACTACAACAGCTGACAAAATTAAACTTTATTAGTGTACGAAGTTTCAATCGTGTTCTGGAAGGTGCCACTTATGTCTCAGGTAGCCATTTTCAAGGTAACAGGATAGAGGCAGAATTGAGGAACTAAAATCAAAACTTAGGCCAATTGTTACTGAGGAAAAGTTTCAGGGAGTTGGCCACATGGCATTTTCCACAAGTGTTCCAAAAAAAATAAACCCACTACCATCAAGTCATGTCCAACTCATAGAGATCCTAGAGGTCTGAGTAGAACTGCCCCACAGAGCTTCCAAGGAGTGCCTGGTGGATTTGAACTGCTGACCTTTCGGTTAGCAGACATAGCACTTAACCCACTTCTCCACCGGGGTTTCCCAATGTTCTACTGACTAGAAATTAATCACTTGGCCATACTATTCAGCATAAGTGAGGTTGCAAATGTCTGTTTTCTATAGGATAACATTTTTTCAGATAAATACTAGTAAGGTCAAACAGAAGAAGCAAATTGCCTGTCTTAGTCAACTGGTGCTTCTTTAACAGAAATGCCACAAGGGGATGGTTTTAAAAAGAGAAAAAATTTTATTTGTTACAGTCCAGTAAGCTAAAAGTCCAAATTTAGGATGTCAGCTCCAGGGGAAGGTTTTCTCTGCTAGCTCTGGAGGAAGGTCCTTGTCATCAATTTACTTCTGGCCTGGAAGCTTCTGAGGTGCAGGGACTCCCATTGTTTCCACAAGACTCACTCAGCCCCCAGCATTACTTTCTTTCTTGATGGTGTGAGGTCCCCAAATCTGTCTGCCACCGTCTTTCCTTTTTATCTCAAAGAGACTGCCTCAAGGCACAAAATAGTCTTACACACTGAGTCTTGCCTCACCAACACAACTGCCACCCATCCACCCTCATTAACATCACAGAGACAAGATTTAAAACATGGAGGAGCATCACGTAATACCCAGGAATCATGGTCCAGCCAAACTGCCACTCACGTTTTTGCTGGGAATACAACGCAATCCATGTTACCACTCTTGAGAACAACCAGAAACTTCTGTCCCATGTCTTTAACTAGTTACTGGGAAAATATTACATATTTGTAGACAATATTTTTAGGAATAGCTTTAATGCCAGTAGATCTGAAAGGACTCAGAGAACTATAAACAAAGTATATTTTTAAAATGTCTAACAATTTCTGACAAAACAAGGAAGGAAAAATTATTGAAAGGATAGAAAATCATGAAGCACCAAAAATGACTATGTTCAGATGTCTGGTCAAATTCTTCAAAAGTCTGAGAGGGCTTGTAATTAACTAATAAGCTTAACTGGAAGATAAATGTGACAAGTTTAAACACTTTTTTTTCCCCATTTGGCATCTGCCAACCTGAATTAACTAGGAAACCTTGATACCATACATACAAAGTTTGAGTATTCTTGCTCTTCTCTGAGTTTCTACATTTTCAGAAACTATAAATTCCACAGAAATCAAGATGTTAAGTCAGTCTGTGCTGAAATGCATACTAAGAAAGAAAATTCTCACAATGAAACAAAAAACAATCCAAACCCATTTCCATCAAGTCAATTCCAACTCACAGTGACCTCATAGCCCAGAGTAGAATTGCCCCATTCCGTTTCCAAGGAGCAGCTTGGGGATTTGAGTTGCCAACCTTTTGGCTAGCAGCCAAGCTCTTAAGGACTGTGTGCTATGTAAAGCAGTGAAAGCTTGGTCAGAGTATATCCTAGGAATTGGGGTGTGTGTTCATACATCTATGCATGTGTGCTGTGTACACTTGTAGGGATGGAGTTTATTTTTATTTACTTCACATGGTCATGAAATCACGCAACAGGAAATGATAAAAAGTCTACCTCAGATTCATAAAGATTAGATTAGATTAGATTAGTGCCTGATTGATACTGTCAGTTGAACCAGAAGCTGTGCATGTGTCAACTGCTTCTTTCATCAAATATCTAAGAAGGTATTTTTAATATTTATTCACCCAAACATACATTGGCTAACTTTGTTATGCACTAGGTAAATAATAGTAATCAAAATAGATGAAACATGCACCCAGCTAAAAGATGTTATCCAGATCACTGGGTGAGAAGAGAAAAATCAACCCTGTCTGTCTATTTCTTCATCTTTCAAATATTGGCGAACTCCTGTACCGTATAGAATTTTTTTTAGCGGATGCCATTACTCTTAGCAGGTGACGTTTTTTTCCCAACTTAATACACAAAAAGGAAACTAGCACTTGTAGGCTTCCTTCTCTTCTTTTAAAAACTACACACTTAAGTACACCCAGAGAAAATTTCTGTTTCTGCCTGAAGCTCCTATCAAACTTTTTTCCCCTCTCCATATACTCCAACCTTCTTCAGTCACTAACATTTTAATCATTTTCCATGTCTCTGTTTTCATTCAGGCCTCCTTTTCCAATGACTGATTCTTATACTGTTTAAGATTCATAGGTTTTTAAAAACAAAATGCAACTGTTTTTAATTTCACATCCATACCTATATTTTCCCCTTTTTTCAAAACTTTACTCACTCATCCACATGCTATACTAAGAGCACACACCCCTTTCCTCACCCCAAAACCAAACCCACTGCCGTATCTGTACCAGATTTACTGCTATAAATGTGACTGATGATTTCCCAGTCATTGAATTCAACAGGCAGTTTTCAATGTCTACCTTGCTTGGCCTCCATGGAATACATATTTCCCCATTTTTGTCATTCTTTAAACACTTCATTCCACTGGGTTTCACAACACTAAATTTTAAAAATCGTAGTGATCTCAAGCTACCATCTGTGAAGAGAGAGAGTTGGTCTTTCTTGGGCATCCTGCTATTCCCAACACTTGACACAGCTCCCAGTGCTTAGCCAGCACTCTTAAACAATTGTTGAATCTAAAGTTGACTATATATACACATACATATATATTTACAAGTGTATGCGTATATATATGTATATACATATATATGTGCACATATATGTATAGATTTTGCTAATCAATCTCTAGAAACTTTTACAACTCCCAAACCATCACTTAACAGTAGTTTAGACTTTGTAATGACCATAGACAAATCATCAAGCATGAAATCTCTTTGATGAGAAGTAAATTTTATCTGCTTACTTGACATCTCTTGCTTTAAAAGAAGAGTTGGTCATGAAGCATATGACCTGGTCCTTGGTATCACTGTACTTTACTTCTCTTTATCTAGCATACAAATTGATATTAGTACTCTCTCTGTCTTTATTAGAAATTTATCAAAATCTAATGTAGAATGCCTTTTTACATAGGATTCTAGTTGACAGAACATGATCAGAAGACTTTTTTTCCCCCTCTGGGAGATAACAGAGCAGGAGACAGAATATGGACGTACGAGCTAATGCATATGTAAGATCTTGGTCAGTAATAATTTATTCTATAAGCAACATGATAACATTAAGAGTATTTAGGTAGGTAACTGCATAGGTAAAGGAACTGTGAGGTCAGATGGGTGAATCTCCAACAGACCTTAATGTTCAAATCACCATGTATGTCAGTACTAATTGTGAAATAGAGGAAGTTGGTAAAGCAGGTGTAGAAGGCACTGGTGATAGTTGGAGATGGACTGAATGTCAATAAATGTCAGCAGTCAGAAGAAGAGACAACATATTTGGGTTGGGACTGGGACACCCTCTGTGGAATTTCCTCATCTTGAAAAATATAGGTCTCAAATTTGCAGAAGATGAATGCCTACACTGATGTCAATTATTACTTGCAATCCAATGATATATATTGCCAAGAGATACAGATGTTCAGCTAAATGGAAGTAAGCAGTATCTCTTTTTAATTTAAATATAAGTTAAATGTTGATATTGCTCAGGAATGCAGATGCTACTTTTTTATTGACTATTATGCAGATATTACTTTAGTTTCAACCCACTAAAAAAATTTCTTTAAAATATGTAAATGGGACTTCCTGTCTTTGTAGAGAACTTGGAACATTAAAATATATCTTTAACAGTGAAAGATGTTGCAGAACCTGTTTATTATGATTTTGAGCATAAATTTATAAGCAAATTCATAAGGGATCTGAATCAACAATATGGCAGTGGTTCAAATGGATCTGTAGTAAAGGATATACTGAGCATTACGTTTAGTCTTTTAAATACATTTCCTTTTGGGGACGTCTTTTGAGAAAATAGGAGCTCTTTAAAAAGTCTATGAAAACTACCTAAATTTTAAGTGTTCTGTTTTAAAATGTTCCAACTGAGTATATAAGGGTAAGGGGTTATTTTCAACTGTAATCTTCCAGTGTTTCACTTTCAAAAAACTTTGGGTATCAAAATATTACATTTAATAGGACAAAATACTTTTGATTTTGAAGAGTGATAATGGTACAGGTAACAGGTATTGGAAATACTAGTCTAACTATGGAGAAAGAAAACAGGAAAACACTCGAGACTGACAAGTTGTTCCTGATTAAAATACAGAAGATATCTTTAGTTTGTCTAATTTCACAGTTACACTGGGAAAAAAAAAAAAAAACTGTAATGTGTTCCAGTAGGTTCAGTTCTAATATATTTCTTCATTCACTGATTTTTTTTCTCTCTAGCTTTCTCACTGAATTGACACCATAGTAACACTTCATATCACTGTTATTGCATTTCATAGCAGAATCTCTCTTCACTGGAACACTGGAAGTTGTTTGAAATTGTAGTTTTATTTAAGAATTCTCTTTATTGATTTTTCTTCTTCTCATACTATGAACCTGAACAGAATAATAAACTTCTAAATTCTTTTACCAGGAGAGTTTCTTTTCTTTTATTTTTCAAAGTTCAACTTTATATGCATAAATGTTTTCTGAGAATAATTGAATTTTTTTCCACTGAAAATAAAAATTTATCTTATTAAATAGCGCTACTTGATGGCATCCACGTATCAAATCCCACAACGTATCAAGCACCGCATTAAGCACTGTCCATATTGGTAAACATGTTTTTGCTACTTCAACATAGAAAAAACGGAAAGTTGCCCATTCAATAGTTTATAATTATAGCTACATTGTGACATAGGAAGACAATATTATGAGTAGGCTTTAAAACAATTGGAGAATAATTTGTTATCATTTTATAAAAAAACTCAGAAGCCCATTTAAAATTTGAAAACGTTGCTGTAGAGTTGATTCCAGCTCATAGTAACTTAGGCAAACTATTTCTGCTTCCTAAAAACTATCACCAGTTCATTATTTAACAATAATAATGCTTCACAGAAGGGTGAAGTGATTACCTCAAATACCTAAGAGTATGTGTTTAACTCAGAAATAAAATAATCTAAGTCAGTAGATTATATAACATGCTACATACACTTTAACCTTGCTATAGTTCTTTTAACAACTTCTACTTCAGGTGTATTCAAGTACGTATTAGATTCTAAGAAGAAATTCAGCTTTGTGCAGTCAAATAAAAATATAGTTCAGAAGAGAAAATGACTCTACAGAAAGAAGTCTGTAGTATTACCTGAAAGACAAAAGTTGAGGGTATGTTATATATACACACAAATATCATAATTTAAGCACTGTTAGAATCTCTAAACACAAAAATATATGTTATTATTAGCTGCCATCTAGTTGGCTCTTGATACAAGGCCATGCTATACACAATGAAAGCAAAAGCTGGCTGGTGTTGTGACATTCTCATAATTGGTTGAAAATTGGACAGTTATGATCTGTACAGTTTTCATTGGCTGATTTTCGGAAGTAAACAGCCAGACGCCACTTCCTGGTTCATCTCACTATGGAAGCTCCACTGAAGCCTGTCCTGCATATCGTGATATGATTAGTGGGTGGCGGTGATGTATGACATGCTTTGGCTGGGAACTGAACCATAGTCTTGCACGGATGCGAGAATTTTGCCACTAAACTGCCATCGCCGTATGTAGTTTCTTTTGCAGCATACTATTTAATGTGTCTTTGCACAGAGCCTCAGCTAAGGCTATTTGCAGGAGCTGTCACAGTATGTTGGGCATGACACTGTTCTCTCCATGCCACTCTTACCTCCATCCCCAGCTACTGGATGTTGTCCTTAGGTGCCCTCCAGTCAGTTCTTACTCATAGTGACCAAGTGCCTAACAGAGAGAAGCAGTGCCTGATCCCGTGCCATCCTCACGCTTCTGGTTATGTTTGAGACTACTGTTGCAGCCATTATGTTATGGTGTATTAAATAATCCTTGTCAACTCTGTAATTCAAAGACACCAATTTTTCTTTATCTTTATTTGTTGTCCAGCTCTCACATGCATGGGAAGTAACTGAAAATCGTGGCAGAGCAGCTTAGTCCTTAAAGTTACTTTTTTTGCTTTTCATGGGTTGTTGTTATTAAAAGCTCATTGTCATCAATTATGACTCATAGCAACTCTATAGGATAGAGCAGAACTTCCCCACTGGGTTTCCAAGGAGCACCTGGTGGAATTAAACTGCTGGTGTTTTGGTTAGCAGGCATAGGACTTAACCCCTATGCCAGTGAAGTTTCCATTGTTGTTGCTATGTGCCGTCAAGTCAGTTTTAACTCACAGTGACCCTACGTACAACAGAATAAAGCTCGGTCCAGTTCTGCGCCACCCTCACAATTGTTGGTAAGCTTGAGACATTGTCGCAGCCACTGTGTCAGTCCTTCTCGTTGAGAGTCTTACTCTTTTCTGCAGCAATAGTTTTCTTGGACTGCTATACGAAAGTACCAAAACCTGAGCAGCTTCTATTTCTTATTTTTATTTTCTATTATTATCTCATAGCTCTGGATTTTAGATGTTAGAATTCAAAGTGTCAATCATGTGAATTATTTCTGAAATCTCTGAGGGAGGATCTGTACAATATCTGTCTCCTAGCTTTTGTTGGTTTAGAGATCTACCTCCTACAGTCTCTGCCTCCATCATCACAAGGCTGTCGTCTCTTAGCGTGTCTCCAAAAAAAAAATACCTCTATTAGGTTTCTGGGATTCACGTAACAAAATACCATAAACTGGTTGTCTTACAAGAACCAAAACTTACTGTCTCACAGTTCTGAAGTCTAGAGGTTGGAATTCACATTGTTGGTAAGTCCGTGATCCCTATGAAGGCTCTGTGAAGCTTCTTTCTTCAGCTTCCAGCATCCCTTAGCACGGCCAGTCCTTAAATTCCTTAGCGTGAACCCCGCTCTTAGGGAAGTGAGTGCGTTGTCCTACTAACGTTATGACTTGACCACTGCAGTCCTGTGGGACCCAGTGGAACCTGTGGGGTCTTAACTGATGTAAATGAGAGTTCCTAACTAATGTGAATGTAGAGTGGAGTTCTTAGGTAATGTAAATAAGAGTGCTTTGTGTCTGATGCTAGCACCTCTCTTCCCCCCTGTTTAATTGTAAATGTGTAGTTTAAGTAAATAAAGCTTATTACTGACCCCAAACTTTGTTACTTATTTTCCTTTGGTGGTCACTGGCATCCTTTGGATGCTCACAACAGTCTCCTCTCCACTTCTACTAAGACAACACGCAGGTGGGATTAAAGCTCTCATTAACTGATAATGTCTTCAAGAACTATTTCCAAATAAGCTTCTTTTCACAAGTACCAGCATTGTGATTTCAATATATACATTTGAAGGATGCAATTCATTCTAGAATAAAGTCCATAATACAACAGATGCCAAAAGGGAGCAAAAGCATCCCTTAGTCATAATGCAATTAGGTTGTAAAAGAACAGGAAATACACATATGGCATAGATATTTACCTAAACTCCCTCCATCTCAAACCTCTGTCAAAAAGCATCCCTGAATGGTTTAGAATATAAAGTTGAAGTAAAAACGTGAAGTAAAATTGAATAAATGGTAAAATTAAAGATCAAGTGTTTTCTATAGTGGTACCTTCTTAGTACCATATAATAAAGCTGGAAAAGCTTAATCACTAGTGTCTATCAGAGCATCAGACACCTTTGTGGAACATTTCAGATCTTCTTAGAACTTCTTCTCTCTTACTCTAGCCATCCTCTTAGCAAGCTAAATGTAGGTGCTCAACAGCAACATAAGTATATATCTACTGCCCTATCAAAGACTTTCACCTCCCTCTCCGAAATGTCCTACAGAGGTAAAGGCTTGACATATTTGTTCAGCATCCATGCTTTTAATTGAATCTTTGACCAAGGGGAGATAGAAGCTAAAGGAATATTGTTAACAATATTTTGTCCACACTTCTACCACTAAGGATTGTTTTGAAATATAATTCAGTGGCATCTGACCTCTTCAAAGATCATCTCACGTAATTGAGTACCAATGGCCCAAATGAGCTCTCCTTCCTTCCATCTATTATTTTCTTTGTCCCTCACTCTTGCTTCCTGGGACTGCACTCTTAATGAAATGGTCGTCAATAAGAATTTGTATCAGACTTGACTTTCTGAGTATTGTAGGCTAAAATACTCAGTGTGATACTGTCCAGTTGTAAGTTGTACAACAGTCAACCAGTATCCCTTAATCCAAAGAGAATATTAGCTAATAAAGACATTTTATCTGTTGACATTCAAGCATACAAAATGATTCAATACAGGGCTGAAATATTATCTTTAGAGTAAATTTATTTCTGCTTCTTGTTCTGCTTTCCAAATTGTTTTCTATTGTCAGGTTTCAAATAGCGATGAGTTTTTTGTTTGTTTTGTTTTTGCAGTCCTTAGAATTCTGGGTCATAAAGCAATGTTAAGACACCCTTTACAATAATAACATACTGCCAAGCTATGTTATCTTTAGGTGCTGACTCGTAGCGACCCTATGAACAGTAGAACCAAATACTTCTTGGTCTTGTGCCATGTCCACAGTAGGTTTTATGCTTAAGCCCATTGTTGCAGCCATTGTGTCAATCCATCTCATTGAGGGGCTTCCTTGTTTTTGCTGACCCTCCACTCTACCAAGCATCACATCCTTCTCCAGGGATTGATTTTCCTGACAACATGTTCACAGTATGTAAGATGCAGTCTTGCCATCTTTGCTTCCATGGGGCACTCTAGTTGTATTTCTTCCAGAACAGATCTGTTTGTTCTTTTGGCAGTCCATGGTACATTCAGCATTCTTTTCCAGCACCACAATTCAAAGGCATCAATTCTTCTGTTTTCTTTGTTCATGGTCCAGCTTTTGCATGCATATGATGTGACTGAAAATACCATGGCTTGGGTCAGACGCATTTTAGTCTTCAAGGCGACATCCTTACTTTAGAATACTTTGAAGAGGTCCTTTGCAGCAGATTTTCCCAATGTAACGCATCTTTGAATTTCTTGACTGCACTTCTAAGAGTGTTGATTGTGGACTCAAGTAAAATGAAAGCCTGACGATCTCAATCCTTTCTCCATTTATGACAATGTTGCTTACTGGTCCAGTTGTGAGGATTTTTGTTTTCCTAATGTTGAGGTGCAACCCATACTGAAAGCTGTGGTCCTTGATCTTCATCATTAGGTGTCTCAGGTCTTCTTCATTTACAGTAAGTAAGGTGGTGTCGTCTGCAGGTTGGTAATGAGTCATCCTCCAATCCTGATGCCTTGTTCTTCTTTGTATAATCCAGCTTCTCAGATTATTTGCTTGGCACACAGATTAAAAAGGTAGGTGAAAGGTTACAACCATGACACACACCTTTCCTGACTTTAAACTATGCAGTGTCCCTTTGTTCTGTTGCATGACTGCCTCTTGATTCATATACAGATTCCTTAAGAGCACAGTTAGATGTTCTGGAATTTCCATTCTCCACAAAGTTAGCCATAATTTAGTACGATCCATACAGTCAAATGCTTTTACATAGTCAATGAAACAAAAGTAAATACCTTGCTGCTATTCTTTAGTTTCAGCCAAGATTTATCTGACATCAGCGATGATTTCCGTGGTTCCACAACCTTCTCTGAACTTCTGGCAGTTCCTTGTCAATATATTGTTGTAGTCACTTTTGAATGATCTTGAGTAGAATTTCACTTTGTGTGATACCAGTGATATTGTCTGGTAATTTCCACATTCAGTTGGATCACCTTTCTTTGGAATGGGCATAAACATGGATCTCTTCCAGTCAGTTGGCCAGGTAGCCGTCCTCCAAATTTCTTGGCATAGACGAGTGAGCAATTCCAGCACTGTGTTTGTTTGTTGAAATATCTGAATTAATGTTCCATCAATTCCTGGAGCCTTTTATTTTTCTTTTTTCTTTTTTTTTTTTGCCAACGCCTTCAATGCAGCTTCAGCTTCTTCCTTCAGTACTATTGGTCCCTGACCGTATGCTCCCTCTTCAAATGGCTGAACATCAGCCAGTTCTTTCTGGTATAACGACTCTATGTATTCCTTCCATCTTCTTTTGATGCTCTGTGAGTCATTTACAGTTTCCCTGTAGAAACTTTCACTATCGCAACTTGAGGCTTGAATTTTTTTTTCAGTTCTTTCAGCTTGAGAAATGCAGAACATGTTCTTCCCTTCTGGTTTTCCATTTCTAGCTCTTTGCACACATCATTATAATACTTTGTTTTGTCTTCTCGAGCTGCTTTGTGTAATCTTCTGTTTAGGCCTTTTAGTTTGCCATTCCTTCCTTTGCTTTAGCTGCTCGACATTCAAGAGCAAGTTTCAGAGCATGGACGATGTCTTTGATGTCATTCCACAATTTCTCTGGTCTTCGGTCATTAGCAATCAACACATCAAATCTGTTCTTGAGATGATCTTTAAACACAGGAGGGATATACTCAAGGTCATGCTTTGGCTCTCATGGACTTGTTCTTGTTTTCTTCATCTTCAATTTGAATTTGCATATGAGCAATTGATGCTTTATGCCACAGTCAGCACCTGGTCTTGTTTAGACTGCTAATATAGGGCTTTTTCATCATCTTTTTCCACAGAAGTAGTCAATTTGGTTCCTGTGTGCACCATCTGGTGAGGTCCATGTGTACTGTCACTGTTGGCTTAAAAGATATTTGCAATGAAAAAGTCATTAGTCTTGCAAAATTCTATCATGTGATCGATCTCCAGCCTTTATTTCTGTCACCAAGGCTGTATTTTCCAACTACCGATCCTTCTGTTTCCAAATTCTGTGTTCCAGTCACCAGCAATTATCAATGTGTCCTGATTGCATGTTCACCCAATGTCAGACTGTAGAAGCTGGTAACAGTCTTCAACCTCCTCCTCATCGGCCTTAGTAGTTGGTGGGAAATTTGAATAATAGTCGTATTAACTGGCCTTCCTTGTAGGAGTATGGATATTATCCTATCACTGACAGTATTTGTACTTCAGGACAGATCTTGAAATGTTCTTTTTAATGATGAATGCAACACTGTTCCTCTTCAAGTTTTCATTCCCAGCATAGTAAATTATAAAATTGTCAGATTCAAAATGTCCAGAACTGGTCCATTGCAGCTCACTAACATCTAGGATGTCAATGTTTTTGGTTTCCATTTCGTTTTTTACAATTTCCAGTTTTCCTAGATTCATACTTGGTACATTCCGTGTCCTGATTATTAGTGGATGTTTGCAGCTGTTTCTTTTCATTTTGAGTCATGCCACGATCAATGAACGAAGATCCCGAGGCCTTACTCCATCTACGTCATTAAGGTAGACTCTACTTTGAGGAGGCAGCTCTTCCCCAGTCTTCTGAGTGATTTCCGTCCTGGGGGCTCAATTTCTGGCACTATGTCTGGCAGTGTTCGGCTGCTATTTGTAAGGTTTTTCCCTGGCTAATTCCTTTCAGAAGTAGACTGCTGGGTCCTTATTCCTAGCCTGTCTTAGTCTGGAAGCTCAGCTGAAACTCACCTACCATGGGTGACCCTGCTGGTACTTAAATACCAGTGACATATTTTCTGCATTTCAGTAACAAGCAAGCCTTCACTGACAGACAAGTGAGGACTGTCAAGATCTTTTTGTATTTCATTATTCCTGATTGAGTCATGTTTTCATTATTAAACAATTTCATGATAATACACTAAGTCATGTTGTCATTCCTTGAGTTAGATGCAGTATTAAATTTACAAGAATTTTAGTAAGATGAAATGGATGTGGTGATGTTGCACTATAGTAAAAAAAAAATGAAGTATAGTTGTCAGATGCAGCTGAAGTCTTACTTATGAGTCAACATTTCTCTATTATACAGTGTACAAACCATTCTGTTAAAAATATAACAAGATTAAAAATGTATTTCCCTCTTTAAACAATGTTTCTGATTCTGAGACATATAAAGATATAACTGTAACTAGTAAAGTATGAAAAAGGATACTTTCAATTGGATGAAAATCAGGACAGACCATTGTCATTGTGTTCACTGCTGGATAAGAGCATCAGAGACCCAATAGATGGAGCATTAAAGCAGTGAGAAAAGTAACATTGGTCACTAGTCAAGATAGGGGTTAGAAAGAGCAGGTAAAAAGCATAAGTAGAGGTAATATCGCCAATGTGAAGTAAATGTTTCAGTAGCTCCACTTGACTTTCAGCCTTGTAAGAGGCAAATGGAACATAGCCTTATATTCTGTTACAGGGATATGAAAGCTATTGAATTAGTGAGTTTATGTATAAACTGCTAAATGGTCTTATCTACAATCTTTTTGTTGTTAGGTGCCATTGAGTCAGTTCCAACTCATAGTGACACCATGTACTATAGAATACAGTACTGCCTGGTGCCGTGTTATGCTCACAACTATTGATATACTTGAGTCCATTGTTGCAGTAACTATGTCACTCCATCTAGTTGAGATTTTCCTGTATTTCACAGACTTCTTACTAAGCATTAGGTCCTCCTTCAGGTACTGATTCTCTTCTGATAACATGTCCACAGTTTATGACATATGGTCTTACCATCATTGCTTCTGAGGAAAATTCTGGTTGTACTTCTTTCAAGATAGATTTGTTCATTCTTTTGCTGGTCCATTCAATATGCTTTGCCAACACCACAGTTCAAAGACATCAGTCTTTTCTAAGTCTTCTTCATTCATTGTCCAGCTTTTGGAGCATTTGATGCACTTGAAAATACCATGACTTGTGTCAGGTGCACTGTCTTAGTCATCTACTGCTGCTATAACAGTTATATACCAGGTGGATTCCTTTAACAAAGAGAATTTTGTTCCCTCATAGTACGGTAGGTTAGAAGTCTGACTTCAGGGCTCTGGCCCCAGGGAAGGCTTTCTTTCTGTCTCAACTCTGTAAGCAGTTACTCAAGATGCACAGTCTTTCTGTGATCTAGAAGCCTCTCTCCACAGTAGCCTCAGACCCAAAGGATGCACTCTGCTCCTGGCACTGCTTTCTTGTTTGTATGAGCTTCCCAGCACTCTTCTTGCTTGTTGTTATTAGGTGCTGTTGAGTTGGTTCTGACTCATAGTGACCTGGTGAACAACAGAACAAAACACTGCCCAGTCCTGCACCATGCCCACAGTCATTTTTATGCCTAAGCCCATTGTTGTAGCCACTGTGTCAGTCCATCCTGTTGAGGGTCTTCCTCTTTCTCCCTGACCCTCCACTCTGCCATGCATGATGTCCTTCTACAGGGACTGATCCTTCCTGACAACTTGTCCAAAGCATGTAAGATACAGGCTTGCCATCTTTGCTTCCAAGAAGCACTCTGACTGTACTTCTTCCAGAAGAGATCTGTTGTTTTGGCAGTCTATGGTACATTTGACATTCTATTCCAGCACCACAATTCAAAGGCATCAATTCTTCAGTTTTCTTTGTTTACAGTCCAGCTTTTGCATTCATATGATGTGACTGAAAATACCACAGCTTTGGTCAGATGCATTTTAGTTTTCAAGATGACATTTTTACTTTTGAATACTTTAAAGAGATCCTTTGCAGCAGATTTTCTTGCTTACCTTTCCTTTTTTATCTTTTGAGAAATAAAGGTGATACAGGCCATATCCCAGGGAAACTACTTTTACATTGAATCAGGGATATGACTTTAGTAAGGATGATATACAGCCTTATCCTAATTTTCTTTAACATAATTCAATTTTATTCTATTAACAATAGGCAGAGGATAGGATTTACAACATACACAAAAAATTTCAATCACAAAATACAAGACAACCACACAATACTGGGAATCATAGCCTAGCTAAATTGCCACACAATTTTTTGGGGGGCTGAAATCCATTATATTATCTTAGTGGCAGTTTAAAACAATCTTTTACAGGAGATGTTCCCAGTGTAATGCACCTTTTGATTTCTTAACTGCCATTTCCCTAGTTGTTGATTGTGACTCCAATATAAATTCTTTAACAGCCTCAAACTTTTTCTCTGTTTATCTTGATGTTGCTTATTGGTCCAGTTGTGAGGATTTTCAGTTTCTTGATGCTGAGGTGTAATCCACACTGAAGGCTGTGGTTGTTGATCTTCATCACTGTTTCCAGTCCTCCTCGCTTTCAACAAGCATGGTTGTCTCATCTGCTGCTCATAAATCTCCTACAATACTGATGCCATGCTCTTCTTTATACAATCTGGCTTCTTAGGTTATTTGATCAGCAAATGGTTTGAATAGGTATGGTGAAAGAATCCAGCCCTGATGCACACCCTTCTTGACTGTGAACCACACAGTATCCCTTTGTTCTGTTTTAAGGACTGTCTCTTGATCCGTTTGCAGGTTCCTCCTGAGCCCAATTACCATTATTCAAAATGTTGGCCATAATTTGTTATGGTCCACAGAGTTGAAAGCCTTTATGTAGTCAGTAAAACAGTACTTAACAATGACAACAAGCCCTTGATAGGGTTAATCAAATTGTGAATTTGGTGATATTAAGAGACAGTGATATCTACTATCTCAATATCACCAAATTCACAATGTGATGAACCCTAGCAAAGGTTTGTTGTTGTTAGGTGCTAATCAGTCCTGACTTCTCGTGACCTTAGGTATAACGGAAAGAACTGTCACCCAGTTCTGTTGTTTTTGCTAATCTTTTCATTGGCTAATTTTGACAAGCAGATTGCCAGACCTTTCTCCCACTCTTAGTGCGGAAGTTCGGTTAAAGCCTGTCCCCTGTGCGGGACCGTACTGGTGTTTGAGATACAAGTGGCATAGCTACCAGTATCATAGCAACCTGCAAGCCACCACAGTACTGCAGACCGACAGATGGTGGAGCAAAAACTTTTCTTTAATTTACATTTATTTTATAGTTATTTTTACTAATTTATGTTTTAAGTTTGTTTCTATGTTTTCTTTTTTATAGGGCTTCAGTTCCAGCTCTTCACTTACTACGTATAATCATGAGAAATTATTCTCTTTCTCTCTGCACTTCAGTTTCTTCATTTGAGAAATAAGACCAGGGATACCTACCTTATAAGGTTGCTTGGTTAGCAGAACGTACTGTGGAGACAGACCATGTGGGTCCAAATTTCAGTTCTATTATTTACTAGCTATATGATTTTGGAGAAGTGATTCTAAAATTTTCAGTTTTCTTTTATTTCTCCTGTGATGTGAGAAGCACTTACTTTATATTTGCCATGAGAATTCAATGAGTTAATATTTGTAAAGCATTTAGAAGATTGTCTGTCATATATACAAGTATTACAGCATTGTCTTAAAATGATCAATGGACATTTGCTGTCACTCAGCACAAGCTATGCAAATTGAAAATTTAAATTAATTAAGTTACCCTCTGTCTTAATTTCCTAATTTTACTGTAGCAGAAATACTACAAGTGAGTAGCTGAAAAGACAGAATTTTTTTTAAATGTTTTAAATGCTGAAATTTCAAATCGGGGCCTCAGCTGTGTTGCATTCCTTATTGGCAACCTGGTGTTCTTTGGCTCCATGGCATTCCTGCTGTGACATTTCTCTTCCTCTCTGATACCTGAACCTGTGCCTGATCTGCTTATTTCATAACTCACCCGTGGTTAAGGTTAGGGCACACCTTATCTTCATTACCATGACAAAGCCAAAAATTATCTCCAAACAAGATTACATTTGCAGGCATAAGGGCTGGGATTTTGATACGTATTTTGGGAGGGACATAATTCAGTCTTTAACATCCTCTTTCTAAATTGTACTAGTTAATTGTGAGTATTTATTATTAATAAGAAGTCCTAGTGTCACAGTGGTTAAGAACTCACCTACTAACCAAAATGTGGGCAGTCTGAATCTATCAACTTCAAAATGTATGGGGCCATTCTCCCTGATCTGTAGGATCTCTGTGACTCAAAATTGACTGGATGGAAAGAATTTTTTTTAATCAATTAAGGATACCCAGTGGCACAGTGGTTAAGTATTTGGCTGCTACTGAAAAGACAGGAGTTCAAACCCTCTAGCTACCCCATGAGACAAATATGTGGCAGTCTGCTTCTGTAAAGGATCACAGACTTGGACGTGGTGAGGCAGTTCTACTCTGTTATACAGAGTTGCTATGAATCAGTATAGATTCAATGACAAGTTTTTTTTCCCTTAATTATCAATAAAAACTGTTTCATTGCTCACATTTATTTTGTGTACAATAGATAGTATTAGAATATAATGTTTGCATTGTACATCATCTACTATTGGGTAAACAACAAAACTGAGTCAGACTAAAAAAAAAAAATCAAAGCTTTATATTTTGAAATGACTGTACCACTGTAATACAGAAAAAAATAACAGATTTGTTAGGGATGGATGCCTAATACATAATAAAAGTTATTGACTAGCAAATAAAGGTGCAAAATTTAAATTCAACATGAGCATAATTGTTTTTTATAAAGTGAGAATCCAATGATGGAACAAATTTCCTTAATATATAATGAGTTCGCCCTCACCAGAGGTATGCCGGCCTGTTCTACATTTTACTTCATCATAGTCATGGGTTGAATTGTATCCCATTAAAATATCTGTCCAGTTAGCTAGGTCATGAATCCCAGTATTGTATGATTATCTACCATTTTGTCATCTGATGTGATTTTCCTATGTGCTATAAATTCCATCACTGTGATAGAATGAGATGGTTACTGCCAGTTATATTGATGAGATCTACAAGATTAGATAGCGTCTTAAGCCAATTCCTTTTGAGATATAAAAGACAAAAGTGAGCCTGAAGGCCTCATATCACCAAGAAAGAAGCACTGGGAGTATAACACATCCTTGAGGCCCAGGGTTCCTGCACCGAGGAACTCCTTGACAGTGGGAAGATTGATGACAAGGACTTCTCTCCAAAACTGCCAGAAAGAGAAAGCCTTCTGGTGAAAATGATCTAAATTTGGACTTGTAGCCTATTAGACTGTGAGAGAAATGCATTCTCTTTCTTAAAACCATTCACTTGTGGTATTTCTGTTATAGCAACAATAGATGACTAACACAAGTCATTATTACACAATCTGTTCAAGAATCAGTTGAAGAATGGAATCAGTAATTATTTTTAACGTTTTTCTATCCTGGAATACTGTGATGGAAGTTCATTCTGTCCAAATTAAAATATGCTACAGTCTTGAAGAAACAAAAAATCAAGAAAGGAGGCAAATAATAACCATGTCTTAATAAAGTAACAAAAACTAATTCTTATGGATTGACACCAAGCAAGCTCTATTCTGTTTTTGAAGCTTTTGAATGATCTGAAGTATGCTGTAAGGTAAATGAAGCATTTAGACACTTTCAAAGGACAGCTGTGTCAATCAGATGCTGTTACTTACTGCGGAAAGCTTTTGTCTTCTTATGCTTTGCTGAATTTCTAAACGGGTCCAACAGCTCTAGTGATTTAAACCTGTTTCTCTGTGACATATATATAAGTAAAAAGAGGCGTTCATTTTTCTTTTAAATAGAGCTGCTTGTGAGGCAGGAAAGCTGTTGCAGTTTTAATTTTCTTTTCTTCATTTACATAGAGCAATAATCTGCCTGGAGAATTGTAAGCTTCCCATGAGCTGTACACATAGAAAGATAATAAAAGAAACTTTTTGTTGAACCACACTGCACAGTTATCTTTAAGAAAAGCCATGAAAGTCTTCTCTTCTGCTAGGAATACATGTTACATTTCCTACTGAATTTTGTATTACTTAAGGTCTGGTGACAACAGACAACTTTAAAATATAAAATACTAAAACTATAATACATGCAGTATCCTTACCCAATAATATTATTATAAATTTCTAACATCACTGTCAATTTCAGCAAGATACTACCCTCAAGCAAATTATATAAGTGGATAAAATAACTAAGGAGCAATTCAAATTGATAAGAAGAAAAAATATACTAATATTGTCTATTATCATGCTATTTGCTTTACATAGTAACTCTCCAAATTTATTGATTTATTAACTAAGTATTTATTGAGCACCTTTTCGTGTGTGGTGAGTATTGGACCTACATCAGTCAATAACAGCACCATGGTCTCAGGTCTCATGGAAGTTCTGGCCTACTAGTCTCAGCTGTGGTATTATAAAAATGTAATATTGACAAGATAATGTATTATGATACTTATCTTCAAAATAAGGAAATGAAGATTCTGAGAAATCTTGTACTTTTCCCTACGTAACACAAGTAGTGGAAACTCTGGTAGTGTAGCAGGTAAGTGCTATGTCTGCTAACCAAAAGGTCAGCCTGTAGGGTCACTATGAGGCAGAATTGACTCAGTGGCAGTGGTTTTATTTATGTATGTATTTATTGAGTTTAACACAAGTAGAAAATGGCAGAGATCTCCAGTTGGATCTAAATTCATTCAGGGAGTCTCCTCTGCTCAGCTCTGTGCTTCCCTTAATTTAGAGCCTGTATTTCAATATCAGCCTTTTCACTTTAGAACCCCTCCCTTTTTTGTCCTGGTTTGGGAAAATATATACCTTTTGGGAAATTTTAGGAAATAAAAATGTCTATAATTTTGACTTCCCTTAAATATTTTTGCTCTGGAAATTGGAGCCTAACTGGTTCATGTTGCAGGTAGTTGTTATGAATTCAGTGACAACTCACAGTGATCCCATGTGTGCAGAGAACCGCTCCATGGGATTTTCTTGGCTATGATCTTAATAGACACGTATTTCCAGGACTTTTATTCTGTGGTACTATAGTGTGGGTACAAAACAGCGACACTGAGGATAGTAGTTGAGTGCAAACCATTTGTACCATCTAGGGATCTACTGGTTCATGATAGATAAATTGCTAAAGACAAAGATGAGAAAGAAGTTGGAATTTAAATATGTATCAGCCTGTAACATGAATATCATAAACATGTCAATTATAGCTATAGATAAAAAAGACATATTTATATAAATCAAGTAAGTGAAAAATGTATCTATTAAATTCTTTTTATCCTTCATAGATGAGCTTCTCGCTCTAGCTTATAATTCTAAACTGTGCTCACATACAACAAATGTTCTAAAAAATATACCATTTAAATCTGTCTCATGGATTTTCAAAATCAACAACAAAGCAAATTAAAGTTTAATAACTACTATGAAGGAAGCTACATATATGTACACATATTAAAATAAATCAAAATAAACCTTTTACTTTTTATCTATTTTTATTAATAAAATGCTCCCTAATATGAATGCATTAAGCCAAGTGCCATCGAGTACATGATATAATTTTTTAAGACCAATGACTTCTTCACAGCATTATCTTTTTTCACAACATAAATGGCAGCTGTACACACAGACCTCATTGGATGGAAAACACAGGAATCTAATTGTTTAAATCTATGGCAATAGATAATGGAAAATATCAACATTATTGATCAGAACAAGGCCAGGAGCTGAGTGTTAGCCAGGCTATCAATTACTCATATGTAAATTCAAGTTGAAACTGAAGAAATTTAGATCAAATCCTCAAAAGTCAAAATATGACCTTGAGTATGTCCCACCTGAGTGTAGAATGTGTCTTAAGAATGGATGTGGTGCTTTGAACACTAATGACCAAAGACCAGATGAATTATAGAGTGGCATTAAGGACATCATATATGATGAAAGCAATAAGTCAGTAAAAAGAAAGACCTAAATATATGTCAGAAGAGACTCTAAAACTTGTTCTTGAACATTGTGCAGCTAAAGCAAAAGAAAGAGTTGGTGAAATAAAAGAACTTAATAAAAGATTTCAAAGGGCAGCTTGTGAAGACAAAGTATTACAATGACATAGTCAAAGAGCTAGAGATAGAAAATCAAAACAGGGGTGCAGTCAAGATAGTGGACTAAACACTGAATCCCTCTGGAAACCATGACCTGACTTGGTAATTAAATGGAGGCTTCCAGACACCTAATCAGCCCTAGGATGCCACATAGGGATGTTAACTTGGACTTCATACTACTGAACACAAAAATCTCCTCTCTTTCACTGACCCCACTCTCAGTGAGCACGGGCTTGCACAGACTGAAGATAACTCACCATTTTAATTTTTTTTCCTCTATCTTAGCTGATGGGCAGAGCTGGGACTTGACTAGCTACTTACCTCAGATGCACTGCTGGTGAGATTGGCAAGCGAAATTGCCATATTTTAAAAGCACAGCTTTGGGCTCTGTGCATCTCAGCACCTTTGGCCACTTTTTCTGCCTCTTCTATATAGTAGCTGTTACTGAGATGGTGGCAAGCTTGTGCAGGACACCATATTGATCCACTGGGAGGCGAGTATACCCATACAGAGGCCCCAGTTGGACTTAGTTCTTAGGTTGGGAGTCAGTGCCTGCCCAGAGGAAAGCTCTTTTACAGCAGAAAAGCAGTATTTTACACAGTGTCACCTATGGCTACAGCCTGGTAAAAGAGGCTGTGGACTCAGTGCATCTCAGCACTTTTGGCCTCTTTTGCCACCTCAGCCAGAGAGTAGCCTGGTCTCAGCCAGGTGGTGAGCTTGTGCGGGACACAATCTTGTTCCACTAGGAGACAGATACACCCATACAGAAGCCTCAGCTGGACCTAATTCCTGGGCTGGGAGGCAGCACTAGCCTGGAGGAGAGCGCTTTCCCAGCAGAAAAGACTCATTCTACACAGTGTCACCTACAACTGGGGCCTGACAGCAGAGGTCACCAGGACAGTAGCCTTTCTGTATTTTGAGCTAGTTTATAACATCTGGGGTTCAATATAGAGGTGCTTACTTTGCCAGCTGGAAGAGGGACCTATACACCTGAAAACCTGACTGACTTTGAAGTTATTGGTTACTTTTTACCTCCCATTTTAAGATGTCTTAAAGAAACAACTAGCATCCATCCTCACAGCATCTCTCCCAGCCTCTATTGACTAACATGATGACCCAAAGCAACAAACTCAGGAGAAAAGCATAACCAAGAAATCACCCATGGCTTCAGAGGCCCCCCAAAAGAAAGCACCTCAGAACTAACCAGATGAAGAAGCTTTTCTGAAACTATTGGAAAGTGAATACAAAAGGATAATATAGAGAGTTCACCTAGAGTTTATACAAAATGCAGCAGAGCAAAATGAAAACTTAAACAAGCTTTTCTATCTGATGGAACACCAGTGCTCTGAAATTCAACAGATCAAAAACAAAATTAAAGACATAGATACTTCGGTTAAAAGCCAAGAAAACAGAATGGAACAAATGGAAAATAGACTTTCTGATTTGAAAGACAGAGCCACTGACTCAAGCATCTATGAGAAGAAATCAGAAAAAAGAAACAAGAAAAATGAAGGAGGATTAAGCAGCATGTGTAACTCTATTAAGAGGAAAAATCTTTGAATCATTGGAGTTCCTGAACAGGGCAAGACACCTGAGAACACAGAGAGTATTGTTGCTGAGTTGCTGACAAAAAATTTCACAGAAATTATGAAAGAAAAAAATATAGGTATCCAAGATACATATCGAACACCACTCAATACAGATCTCAAAAGAACGACGCCAAGACATATTATGATCAAGCTTAACAAAATGAAACTGAAGCAGAAACTCTTAAAGGCAGTGAGAACCAAAGCAAAGCTAACATTCAGAAGGAAGCCCTGTAGTCTTTCATCTGACTTCTCAGCAGAAACAACGCTGGCATGGAGACAATGGCATGACACATTCAAAGCCTTAAAGGAGAATAACTTCCAACTAAGAATTATGTAGCCTGCAAAACTATCTTTCAAATATGAAAATGAAATCAAGCCATTCACAGATAAACAGAAACTCAGAGACTTTGTAAAAACCAAACCAAAGCTACAAGAAATACTGAAAGAATCTCTTGGCTTAGAAGAACAAAACCACTAGCTTTATGTTTTAGAAGAAAATACAGGTCACACCACCTAGAATCCTATTCAGTTAGGGAAGGCTCGAAACTTGATCAAAGCTGTAATAGTGAAAGAAATAAACCAGTGATCATATCATGAAAACTATTATGTTATCATATTGAAAATAGGGATGAACTAAGTTGTTATAGTCCTTCCAGATGGAGAGGAAGTTGATAAGAATGGTCGTAACTGAAATTGGGTTTATACATAGGTTATTAGACTGCCAAGTGCTGTCGAGTTGGATCCGACTCATAAGGGGGATCATAGCGGGCAGCCATAAAGCCCAGTAAAGATGCAACATATCAAATCAAGAACCATAATACAGGAATCTCAACAACCACAAAACCAACCCTGAAAAAGGTGAAAAATCAACTCATGAAGAAGAATGTCACAGAACAGATTAATAACAACAGAGAAAACATCAACACAAAAATAAACATATCACAATGGCAGCACTAAACACATACCTATCAATAATCACACTGAATGTGAATGGATTGAACACTTCAGTAAAGAGACATCGAGTGACATCTGGGATCAAAAGACATGAGCCATCCATATGTTGCCTACAAGAAACTCACCTTAGACTTAAAGATACAAACTGAAAATTAAAGGATGAAAGAATATATATCAAGCTAGCAATACAAAGAAGAGCAGATGTGGCAATCATAATCTCAGATAAAATCAATTTTAATGTAAAATCCACTATCATGGACAAGAATGGACACCATTGCTGAAAGGTTCAATACACAAGCAGGACTTAAAAATATTAAATATTTATGCATCTAATATTAGAGCACCTAAATATGTCAAAGAAACACTGACTACACTCAAAAAGGAGATAGATCACTCCACAATAATAGTAGGAGACTTCAGCACTCCACTCTCAATATTGGCTAGATCATCTAGAAAAAAGCTCAATAAAGACCCTGAAGACCTTATTGGCACAATTAACCAACAAGACTTCATTGACGTGCACAGAACTTTCTATCCATCAGTGAACAACTACACCTTCTTCTCCATTGCACGTGGAACATTCTCCAGACTAGACCGTGTGTTAGGACATAAATAATTCTCAACAAAATTCATACCATTGAATTAATGCGAAGTGTCTTCTCAGAACATAAAGCCACAAAAGTTGAAATCAATAGCAGAAGAAACATAGAGAGAAAGTGGAACTCTTGGAAACTGAACAACATCTTATTCAAAACACCATGGGTTATAGAAGAAATCAAGGATGAAATAAAGAAATCATGGATTCCAATGAGAACAAACACATTTCCTACCAGAACCTATAGGATACAGCCAAAGTAGTCCTCAGAGGTCAGTTTATCTCCAGATTAGAGCAGACCTAAATGAATTAGAGAACAGCAGAACAACTGAAAAAAACTGAAAAGACCAAAAGCTGGTTTCTTTAAAAGATCAACAAAATTGACAAACCATTGGCTAAACTTACTACAGAAAAACAGGAAACAAATAACCCAAATAAGAAATGAGAGGAGAATTGTCACAACAGATCCAAGAGAAATTAAAAATATCCTAACAGAATACTATGAAAGACTGTACTCTAACAAATTTGAAAACTTAGAGGAAATGGACAAATTCCTTGATTCGTATCACCTACCCAAATTATCACAAGATGAAGCAGAACAACTGAATAAACCCATAACAAAGGAAGAGATTGAAAAAGTCATCAAAAAACTACCAACGACAAGAAGCCCTGGCCCAGATGGCTTCACCACAGAATTCTACCGAGCTTTTAGAGAAGAGTTATCTCCAGTACTACTGAGACAATTTCACAGTATAGGAAGGGATGGAATACTCCCAAATTAGTTCTATGAAGCTAGCATAACCCTGGTACCAAAGCCAGGGAAAGACCTAAACAAAAAGGATAACTACAGACCAATATCAATCATGAATCTAGATATAAAGATCTTCAACAAAATTCTTGCCAATAGAATTCAACCTATCTGAAAAATAATCCATCATGATCAAGTTGGATTCATACCACGGATGCAAGGATGATTCAAAATCAGAAAAACAATTAGTGTTGTCAACCACATAAATACTACAAAAACAAGAATTACCTGATCTTGTCTATTGACACAGAAAAGGCATTTGATAAAGTCCAACACACATAACACCCATTCATGCTAAAAACTCTCAGCAAAATAGGAATAGAAGGCCAATTCCTCAATGCAATAAGGGCCACTTATACAAAGCCAACTGCCTACGTCATCCTGAATGGAGAGAGACTGCACGTGAATATTCATCACAGTGCAGTCCACAATAGCAAAAAGATGGAAGCAACCCAGATGCCCAACAACAGAGAAATGGATGGCTTCTGGTAAACTATAGTAAATATACTCAATAGAATGCTATGCAATGATAAAGACCAATGACGATTTTAGGAAACGTCTCATAAACTGGTTTCAGTTGGAGGACATTATGTTGAGTGAAAATAGTCAGCAACAAGAGGACAAATATTGTACGAGACCTCTACGAAAAGAACTAAAAATCAGACTCATGCAAAGAAGAAGAGTCTTTCACAGCTGCAAGGATAGGGAGGGGAAGGGGGGTGGGTTTAGATTAGATTGTTGATAGAAATTTGTTTGGGTGAAATGTGTGGCAGCACACATTAGAAAGAAGATCAATATTAATTGGACTTCAACATAACATGATTTCTCCTCCTACCTTAATCCAATGTTACAAAGACAGAGTAGCTGTGGTGGGGTACTGGGGACCATGCTCTCAGGGGACATTGAGGCCAATTGGCACAACTAGAGTTTTGGTAAGAAAGCTCTCTGCAACCCACATTGATGAGTGGTGTCTGGATTCTTGAAAACTTCCAAGCTGCCATCTGAGGGTACAGCAAATGATCTCAACTTATCAGGAACAGATGATAACCAAGGACCAAAATGACATGGAGGAAAGAGAACCCAGAAGACAGCCAGCCAAAGCCAAGTGCCATTGAGTCAGATCCAACTCATGGCGACCCTAGGGGCTAGAAGACAGAGAGACCCACATAAGTGGGTGACTGCATCAACTTGTGACCAGAAGAACCAGATGGTGCCCAGCCACCACCAGTAATAGCCATGAGGGAACTGATAAAGTTGAGTCCCACTGGCAACACAAGAATAAAAAGGGGTGTACCCTGAGATCTCCAGAAAAAGACAATTGATGGTCCACAGGCCTCGCAGTTCCCCTGCAAGCATGACCCCTGGTCATGATGCTGCCCTGTCCATAAATCATAATGGAGGTCAACTCTCAGTTAGGAATGCAATGGACTTAATGACACAGAGTGACCATATCATGTGTGCACTTTATGATTCTATGCATCTATAGGATGTTGTCCTGATGACCGCTTACTGGAAGAGCGGGAGTGGGTGGAGAAGAGGGGAAAGGAGATTATTGGGAGGATAAGACATGTATGGAATGGAGAGGAAGAGTGTGCTGTCATGCAGCAGGGAGAGCAGTGGGAGCTGCATATAGGTTGGCATGCAAATTTATATGGGAATGTACATTTTCATTCAGTCATAATTTAATAACAAAATCCCAAGCGACAAACATGTTCCACATCTCTCAAGCTGCAAAATTCAAGCTTTCTGTGGCAGTAGTGAAGGATTTCATGAGGAAAATACTAAATGATGCAGTAAACACCAGAAAAGATGAAAGGAAGACAGGCTTATTATACAAAAAAGCACTGGTTAGCATTCAAGCATGTCAGGAGATAACATATGATCAGAAACTGATAGTAATGAAGGAAGGAGTCCAAACTGCACTTAAGACACTGGTGAAAAATGAGACTCCAGCAACTGACAGAATGGTCAATTCAGGTGTTTCCACAAAGGGATGGGGTGCGACAACTGCTCGCTCATCTATACCAAGACATTTGGAAGGTATCTGTGTTTATACCAATTCCTAAGAAAAGTGATCAAATAGAATGTCAAAATTATTAAACAATATCATCAATAGCACATGCAAGTCAAATTTTGTTGATCATTCTAAAGCAGCTGCAGAATACAACAAGGCACTGCCAGCAATTCAGGCTGGATTCAGATGAGGACATGCAACTAGGGTTATTACTGCTGATATCTGATGGATCCTGGTTGAAGGCAGAGAATACCTGAAGGATATCTATCTGTTTGGGTAGGGGGGATACCCAGAGGTATTCAGCTGTGTGGATTATAACAAATTATGGATAACTTTGCAAAAATATTATATCCAGAACACTTAATTGTTCTCATAAAGAACCTGTATGTATATCAAGAGGTAGCTGTTTGAACAGAAAAAGGGGATACTTCAGGGTGTAAAGTCAGGAAAGCTGTACTTCAGAGTTGGATCCCTTCACCATACTTATGTAGTCAATCTGCATGCTGAGCAAAAACCCCACAAAACTGGTGTCATGGCTTGAATAATGTCCCCCCAAAAATGTGTGTAGTCATTTGGCTGGGCCATCATTCCCACTATTGTGCGATTGTCCTTCATTTTGTGATTTTCCTGTACTGTAAATTCTAGTCTCTGGTCATTATGAGTTGGAATTAACTCGGAAGCAGTGGGTTTGATATTTTTGGCCTGTGTTATTAGACTGAATTGTGTTAAAGAGGATTAGGATGGGACTGTAAAACCCTTCCTAAGATAACCTTCCTACTCCAGTGTAAAGGGAGTTTCCCTGGAGTGTGGCATATACTGCTTTTTATCCTTTTATCTCACAAGAGAATGAAAAGAAGTAAGCAGAAAGTTGGGGACATCATTCTATCAAGAAAGCAGCACCAGGAGCAGAAAGCATCCTTG
Organism: Heterohyrax brucei; assembly: GCA_028571685.1. Classification (NCBI taxonomy): domain Eukaryota; kingdom Metazoa; phylum Chordata; class Mammalia; order Hyracoidea; family Procaviidae; genus Heterohyrax; species Heterohyrax brucei. Next base: position 148,209,969 of record CM053143.1, read on the forward strand.
TGACGTGAGATTCCCACACTAGGATACTTTCAGACCAAAGAAAGACTGATGTAACACAAGGACCTTCCTTCAGAGTCAACAGAGAGAGTGTGTTCCCCTGGAGCCGGCACCCTGAACTCAGAATTTCAGCCTACTGGACTGAGTAAAAATAAACTTTTATTTGGTAAAGCCATCCATTTGTGGTATTTCCTGTTAGAGCAGTATCAGATGACTAAGGCAGCTGAACTGTATGAAGAGGGGGCATCAGGACTGGAGGAACACTCACTGGCAACCTGCGTTATACAGATGATACTACCTTGCTTACGAAAACTGAAGAGGACTTGATATGCTTGCTAGTGAAGAACAAAGACCACAGCCTTTAGCATGTATTATACCTCAAGATAAAGAAAACAAAAACACTCATAAATGGACCAATAAGCAATATAATGATAAACAGAGAAAAGATTGAAGTCAAGGATTTCATCTTACTTGGATCCACAATCAACACCCATGGAAGCAGCAGTCAAGAACTCAAATGATATGTTGCACTGGGCAAATCAGCTGCAAAAGAACTCTGTAAAGTATTGAAAACGCAAGATGTCAGTTTGAAAGATGAGGTGTGCCTGAGTGAAGCCATGGTATTTTCAATTATCTCCCATGCTTGTGAAAGCTAGACATTGAATAAGGAAGACTGTGAAAGAACTCTTTGAATTATGGAGCTGGTGAAGAATATTGAATATATCATGGACTACTGAAAGAATGAACAAATCTGTCTTATAAGTACAACCAGAAGGGTCCTTAGAAGCAGAGATGGAGAGACCATGTCTTAGATAGTTTGGACATATTGTCAGGAGGGTCAAGTTCCTAGAAAATGACACCATGCTTGGCAAAGTACAAGGTCAGTGGGAAAGGGGAAGACACTCAATGACATGGACTGACACCGTGACTACGTAATGAGCTCAAGTGCAACAACTATGAGCCTGCCACAGGACCTCCCTCATTCTGTGGTGCTTAGGGTTGCTGTGAGTTGGAACCAACTCAGCGACAAATAACAACAACAGCATTATGAACATACATAGCTAAGTCAAGCATATTTCTTTTTTATATTTAACTGGCACTTAAGCCTTCAGTACCCAAACCCAAACCAAATCCTCTGCTGTCAAGTCAGTTCTGGCTCATAGCAACCTTACTGACAGAGTAGAACTGTGTGCCTGGTGGATGTGAATTGTCAGCCTTCTGGTTAGCAGCTATAGAACTCAACCACTAGGCTACCAAAGTTCCTAGGATAAAATAGCTACCATTGTTCTCTCCAAAGCTGTCATGAACTCTGCTGTTTTTCAACTCTAAATAAAGACAATCTCCATATAAACTATGAAAAAATTAGAAACAGAGCCATAAGTACATTTTATCATTGTTAGTGCCTCTGAGATTCCAAAAGATAAAGTGAAATATTTGTTGCCATCTGCTATCATTTTTAGGGAACATTTTAGCTTGTTCATTCGTACATTCATTATATGCTTATTGATTCACACATGCATGCAAACTTTTATTCAAGATACATTAACGAGCCCCTTGAAACTGCAAGGTTCCAAGCTATTGTTACAGCTAGTTGACAACAACAGCAACAATAAATAACATCTACATAATGCTTATTATGTTTCAAGTATGAATTTGCAGCCCTAAAGTATTCCTTTGTCTAGAAAAGTAACACAGACAAGTCATTGTGATTCAACATAACACGTTAGACTAGAAGGAGGTAGAAGGAAGGAAAGGATTTGGAATCAATAAAGCACAGTCATCTGTACTTTGTAAGCTAGTTTAACTCAGGAACGGTGGTATGGACAATTTTGGTGAGGGGGATGGGATATGGTACATGCAAAGGAAGTGAAGATATCCCCCAAATGTAGAAATAAAAGGTTTTATTTGAAGAATGCTGTATAGTTTTACAGGAAGCAAGGAAATGAAGAGAAGAAACTTTTTAAAATTCTACTGAAATATTTTAGGAATTCTTGCTATTTTGGGACACCATGGTGCGGTAATAGGTTAAGTGTTATATCTGCTAGCCATAAGGTCGGCAGTTCAGCAGTTCAAAGCTGGCAGGTGCTCCTTGGAAACACTATGAGGCAGTTCTGCTGTGACCTCTAGGGTTGCTATGAATTGGACCTGACTCAAAGGCAATGGGTTTGGTTTTTTTGGTTCTTTTTTGCGTCATCCGCTACGAGCAAATAAATGTCCCAAAAGCTTTACTGATATCACTAAGTTTAATTCCACTTTGAGGAGACAACTCTTCACCAGTCACACTACGAGCCAGTGCTGTTGTTTCTGCTACCATTTCTGCTACTGCTTTCTGCAGCTATCCATAACGCTTTCAACAGTAGTTAAAATATCAAAAGACATGTTACATGGGGGCAAATCTGCTGCAAAAGAAAACCTCTTTAAAGAGCTAAAAAGCAAAGACGTGACTTTAAAGACTACGGTGTACCTGAGCAAAGCATAGTGTTTTCAACTGCCTCATATGTACGTGAAAGCTGCACAATGATGAATTAATGTGCTCAAATTGTTGGCAAAGAATACAGAATATACCAAAAGCTGCCAGAAGAGTAAACAAATCTGTCTTGGGAAAAGTATAGCCAGAATGCTGCCTAGAAGTGAGAACAGTGAGATTTTGTGTCACTTTCTTTCGACATGCTATCAGAGGGCTCCCTCCCTGAAGAAGGACATCATGCTTGGTAAAGCAGAAGGTCAGCAAAAAACGAGGAGGACCCACAAGAAGGTGGACTGACTTTGTGACTGCATCAATAGTCTCAAACAGCAACAATTGTGAGGAGGAGCACTGGGCTGGACAGCACTTTATTCTGTTGTATTTAGGGTTGCAGTGAGTCAGAGGTGACTCCCCAGCATCTAAAAATAACAATTCATGAATTGCTTATAAATGGTGTAGAAAAGCTTGGCTATTGAGCGCCTACGTAGGAAGATAACACACAAAAATTGATATTTTAGAAAGATCATTCTGCTTGTATTATAGGAAAACTAGGAAAAATGGAGTGTAGAAAATCAGAAGCCTACTGTTATAAACCAGATATGAACTGAAAATTATTAAAGAAAGGGAGAAGTAAAGAGGATTAAGAGAAATTGCTGCCATTTAGAGCCTTAAAGCATTATATTTGAAGGAACTAGTGATTGTTTGAAAACTGGAATGAAGAGACATTGAATGCCAACTATGGGCCAAGTTCTGTTCTCAGTGGGAAAGGAAAACAATGAATGGAGAGAAGAGAGTACAAAGGAAATGATAGTAGACCAACAGCATCAACAAATATGTTGAAAGTAAATGAACTGAACATTCTCATCAAAAGAGACTGTCAGACACATTTTTGTTGTTGTTGTTGCAAGCTGTTCACACCAGATACATTTTAAAGATGTAAAACATGTTGAGATGAAGCTCCAAGGTAGAATAGCTAAAGTAAAGAATGATCAAGAGGAATTTGTTGCCTTAGGGATGATTAGTGATTCAAAGATAAAGGAAAAGAAGAAAACCAAATTGCTGTTGTCCAAAGACAAGACAAGATAAAGAGTTGAAATTCATATATTGTCACCAGAGAGAAACTAGAGCCAGAAGACAGCAACTAGAAAGAGTTAAGTCAGGCTTTCAGACTACGAAAAAAGTTCTGAAGATTTCTAATCACAAAAATCAGCCAAAGAAAACCTTAGGGACAACAATGGAATATTGAAGCATTTGAATTGCAATGTTAATGAAGACAATTGAGTACACCATGGTTGTTGTTCTTAGGTGCTGTCAGGTTGGTTCTGACTTGACCCTATGTACTACAAAAGCACGAACTTACCAGTCTTAGAAGAAACACAAATAAGCTGTTCCTTAGAAACCAGGGTGAGAAGATTTCAGAATGTTTTCCTGGATATTACAAGGAACAGTAATCACTGTAAAAGAGCATTATGCTTGGGAAAATACAAGGTAGACAAAGATGAAAGAAACCCTAAAAGAAATCAGTTAACATAATACCCACAACAATGTGTTCAAGCATTCCAGTGATTGTGGAGATGGCACAGGGCTGGGCAAGGTTTGGTTTTGTTACACATACTTAACTCAGAGGGAACTAAAAACTACACTGCATGAAAATTTTATATTCATTATAATTTATATACATTATAAATTATATACATTTAAATACATTATAATTTATATACACTAAAAATCGAACAAATATAAAAGTTTGATAATCAATAATTTATAAATTATGAGTGAAAACTAAATGTATGTGTAAACTCATATGTGCCTAAATATATCGCTCAACCCTCAACTAATGACCAGCGACCTAGGTCTAGGAAAGTGAATCAGATGATGACTGAGAGTTGGTGACCCCGGGTGGTACAAATGCTTAATGCATTCTTTAGCTTACTCAAAAGTTGAAGGTTAACAAGTCCACCCAGAGGCACCTCGGAAGAAAGGTCTGGTAATTCACATATGAAAAGGAGTGCAGTTCTATTCTGAAACACATGATCTCCTAGTGAACTAGACTTGATGTGCAACTAAGAAGCTATTAGTTATTTAATTGAAATCCACATAAATTGTCAGTAATTTACATATTTCAAGGGACCTTTAACAGAAATCTGTAGACAACAACCAAACTTTTTCCTCCAAAGTCTACATCTAGAGGGTATTAAGTCAAGTGAATAAAAATCAGAACTTGCTGAGACCACATAACGGGTTCAAATATGCTGTGGTAATATAAAGAAGTCCTGGGATGGGATGGGATCCTTATTCTGTCCTTCTGTCATCCTGTGTGGTGATAAGGAATTTATTCTTTTCTTGGCAGTAAGTTTTTAAACTCCATCAAAGACAAACAGAACTTTAGAATGGAAAGCTCTGTTGACAGCCCTCATTGCTATTTGGAAAATAGCAAAGAAACAGGAGGATGGATAACATGACCCAGAAAAGATTTTTCTGGATTGCTGTCCCAAAATAAGTCAAGAACACAATTAAATACAAACAAAACACGCCAACATCATGGCTCTTCCCTTTCAGAAACTATTTCCCAGTTAGAGCAGCAGGTCTTATAAAAATTTACATATTTGGACATAAGGAAGATTTGCATTTATATTTTATAAACACTAACATTAAAAATTTTATGTACATTATAAAAATGTGTTACTTTTTATGGCTTTGGGATCTTGACATTCTGGCTGAGCTTGTGATGAAAAGTGGGAATTGCAGAATAGATGGGTCTGCAGTATACTGAGTGACAGATTATCTTTACTATCTAGATAAAACTTAACATTAAAGAAAGAACAAGATGATTCTAGTTTCTTATTGATCTGCCAAAGCCATTAGTTAATCAGATTCTGAAATATTTGTGTGTATCAGAAAAGGTCCAAAAAATAAGAATATTGCTCATGGGAGATCTCAATTACCTAAATATTGACTGAAATAACAGCTATGCAGAAAATGCGTGAGTATATTTTTAGTGAAAATTCTGTTTGCTCAAAATTTAATTTGATGAACTGTTCAGGAAGAATGGGGGAGGGGGCAGTTTGCTGGATATTCTAAGGCACTCAGCCAGAAATCATTATAAATAAATACGAAACCATCACCTTTGAGTGCATGATTATAATCATGACACAATTTACATTTAAAAAAAATCTCAATTTACAAATCTACTGATTATAAATGCTGTTTCAATTTATAAAATTCTTACATTAAATTCACTGCCTCAGAAAAGGCTGTATTCAACTAAGTCCTCAGTGAGTCAAATTTTGAGTAGGGACAAAGTAAAATGACATAGAGGGAAGTAAAAGGGACTAGAAGAGACAGGAAAAGACAAGGAGAAAGAGAAAGAAAGCAGACAAAAGGAGAAAGAGAAAGAAAGCAGACAAACTGAGAAAGACAGCACCTAATTTATGAACGATATTCCTTCCTGAGCTTGTCTTTAAAAACTGCAGGTAAGTCAGACCAGTTACGTAACGGTTTTATTTAGTCGTACTTCAGTGCAAAAAATCATTTGAAGCCTTTGAAATGATTTGAAAGGTGCATGTGCAGCAAGCGAAGGTGATTATAATGAAAAATTTGTTTCTAGTAGGGGTTGGTTCAATCGTTTCAAAGTAAGGACAAACTTACATAACATTAAAAGACAAGTAGCCACTGCCCATAAGTCACAGATTCCTTGCAAGCTGAGGACTGTCTGTATCTCAAGTACGATGTCTGTTGAATTAAAAAAGAGAGAGAGCTGTTTCTAGTAATAATTGTCCTTAAACAGAGATTTCTCTCACTGGTAACAGGAGTCTTTTCTATGCCTCCTTTTCCATCTTCTCTCCAGAGATAATACCCATAAATTTTCATGTTTAGAAATCTTACTAGAAAATACACAATGAGAGTTTTTTTCACACCATTCTGGCAAGACTCACCTGCTATAAAATACTTCTCCAAGGATCTTTATATCCTAATTATTCAAGCACCAAACCATAGGGAAAAACTGTAGAAATGGCTATTAGGAATTTGGATGAGAGAGGCTTTTATAGTAATAGCAACACAGAGAAGAAAGGGGATAAGACTTAGAACAGAGCCTGATTTGCTAAGTATGTGTCTAGGGCTAATAAATAAAACAATATTAACGACATCATTGAAACTCCCATACAACTTTTCATATAAAAACAATAATGCAAATTAAAACTACACTAACTTGCCTGTGAGCTTCATTCTACACTTTTCTCCATTCTATCCAGGACCATCTATTGTGTTCCTGGTCATATGGTTGGACACCATCTAGTTCTTCTGGTTCTAAAAAATAAAAAACACAATACAACAAAACAAAAAACCTTTCTTTGAACTGAATAAGTTTCTAAATAAAAGAACACTTTTCATGTTGTCATTTTTGGAAGAATTATTATTAGGCCATTATTTAGTAATGACTGGCAACTTGAATTTGATTTTAATGCTGTTTCTTAAATTGTCTATGTTGCTGTGATCGAAGCTGCCAAGTGAATAAAAGTGCACACTTAAAGTAGAATAGAGTGAGGAAAATGATGTGAGCTTAGCCTTAGTTGCAGGATTTGATAAGGCATATTAAATAATGACAAAAGCAGCTTGCTGAAATAAAAAGATTATGCTTGGAAGTATTGGAAGGCAGAATTAGAAAACAAAATTAGGACAAATTTTGGCAAGTTTTGGCTATCTAGCTAAGGATTCTAATGGAAATGAGTAGACATGATGGTTTTTTGAATGCCAGCCAAGCCGAGTGTCGCCGAGTCGGATCTGACTCATGGTGACATGGAACAAAGCAAATGGGAAGAGCATGACTGGAGGTCAAGAAAACCTCAACTGTAAGTACAAAGATTAAGGATGCTGAAGAATCTAAAATCATCAAAGTCGGTATAAAATGTAAGAAAAGAGTATAAAGCAGTGTATAATAGCAAATAACAGAATTTTTATAGAAGGACTGCCACTTAAGTTCACGAACTCATCCTGTAAAAAATGCTACATACCTCACTGGAAAGCTATGCACTGACATCAGTGTTTAGTCCACCCTTCAAAGAAATTTTGAACTCTTTTTCTGGAATGGCCATTAGAGCTATCATTGTATTACTCTTAATGTCCTGAATATTATCAAAATGTCTTCCTTTCAATATTTCCTTTATCTTCAGGTAAAGAAAAACCAGCTTCGGGCTAGAACAGGTGAGTGGGGAGGGTATTCTGATGCAGTTATTTACTTAAATAACTGTATTAAGCCCCCCAAATTCCCTCACAGACCATACAATTAAGTTCATTAACTTGCCACAGTGCACAAAAATCATTCCAGAAAGAGTTCCAAAATTGCTTTGAAGGGTTGGACAAGGCTCTGGTGTTGGTGCATAGCTTCACAAGGGGAGTACTTCGCAGGTGACTGTAGTGATACTCAGCAATGAGGTGTGTACCACCTAGAACAATTAATTTTGCGGACTTAGTTGTCAGACCTCATAAAATAAGGTGAGGTATAAACATGAGAGAAAATAATCTAAAATGACTGATTTTGAGGCTGGTAGCATCACAACTGAATACCTGGGAGAATTAGAAACCACATAATGAAGGAAACTGGAAGATCAGAATTGTGCTTAGAGGTTGAAATGGGAAAAGTGTGTATGCGTATGTGTTTCTTTGAGGACTTCATAAAGGTATTTTTACTAATGTTCAAATTAGATACGAGATTATACAAATGAAAATGTCAAATAGATATTTCAAATTTGGGGTTTAAATTTTAAGAGACCGGCAAGGAAAAATTTATACAACCTATTGGCTGCTAGCCATAAATGTCAGCAGTTTGAATCCTCTAGGTGCCCCTTGGAAATTGTATGGAGCAGTTCTACTCTGTTTTGTTGGCTTGTTATGAGTTGAAATGACTCTACAGCAATGTGTTTTAATGAGTTTTACACCTATCTTGAGTCAGTACCAACTCTTGCAATACTGTAGGACACTGTAGAACTTCCTCTTAGGGTTTCTAAGACTGCACTCTTTGCCAAGCAGACTATCACATATTGCAATCACACGCAATCTAGAGGGTTTGAACTGCTGATCTTTCAGTTAGTAGCGATTAACCACTGGACAACTAGGGTGACTTTCAGGTAGATACCAAACCAAAACCAGTCAATTGCCTTTAAGCTGATTTGGACTCATAGCAACCCTGTAGGACAGGGTAGAACTACCCTACTGAGTTTCCTAGGAGCTCCTGGAGAATTCCGACTGCTGACATTTTGGTTAGTAGCCATATAGCCGTAACACTTAACCATCCATTCATCAGGGTTTCCTTCAGATAGACATAACTGAAAAAAATTAAAAAATTGCCACTGAGTAAATTCTGATTTACACAGTTGGATTACTGTGAGAGGAAATCAACTGAGGGGCAATGGTGCTTTTGTGTTTCTTTTCCATGTATCATTTCTTTCCGTCAATCAACTACAATATAATAATCTACATCGAAACTGGGAAATAACCCAATTGTCTATTAATAAAAGAACAGATGGATTACTAATGCAGTATAATAGAGTTTCTGGTGGCCATGTAAAACAGAATGATGAGATTTTCTCTTTTGATATTAAGTGATTTTCAGGTTATGATGTTAAGGGAAAAAAGCAAAGTATTCAGTGTATGTAAATGCCATTGCTGTGTTTCTTTCAAAAAGAAATGCTAGAAGAACAAATCTGAAACGATTGTGAAGATAGGCATAAGAGAGAGACTACTATGAATATATCCTTTTATTTAAAAGATCATTTTTGCTTTTTTTTTTTTTTTGCCACCGTGCTAGAGGGATCACCGGGGGAAGTGGGGGCATGTGAGTTCCTTATTCTATATTTTAAAAGTATATATTTTATTGTTCTTGAATGAAAGCTTACAATGCAAGTCAGTTTGTAGTACAGAAACTTACACATACATTGCTGTTTACTCCAGCTCTTCTCCTAACACGTTGATAGCACACTCTTCAGATCCTTCTCGTGTTTTCTGTGTCTTCCACCAGCTCCTGTCTTCTTCCTCTGCTTTCTCATCTCACCTCTAGGCAGGAGCTGCCCAGTTAACTTCAAGCATCTGCTTAAACGAAGAAGCATACTCTTTGCCATTATCATTTGACGTCTTATAGTCCAGTCCAATATTTGTCTGAAGATTTGCCTTTGAGAACAGTTTCAGTTCTGGGGTAACAGAAAGTCCGGGGGGGGCATGTCTTCTGGGAAACTTCCAGTCTGTCAGATCAAGTCTGGTCTTTTTAAGAGTTCAAATTCTGTACACTGTTTTTTTTCTGCTATATCAGGGATACTATGTTGTATTATTCCCTGACAGGGCAGTCACTGGTTGTGGCCAGACACTATCCAGCTCCCCTGATCTCATGTTGATACAGTCTCCAGATTACGCGGCCCTTTCTATCTCTTCAGCTCATATTGGGTGTGTCAGTATGCTTCCCTAGAGATTTATGTGGTCTGACAATTAAATCCCGACTTAAATGTTCTAAGTGCTACATATTTCATTGCTCAATATCACTATAATCACCTTCCAAGTACTCCCCTTGGGAAGCTATGCACTGATGCCAGCATCTAGTCCACCCTTCAAAGTAATTTTGAAACTCTCTAGAATGGTTGTTGTGCATGGTGGCAAAATGGCAAGTTCACAAAGTTAATTATATTATATAGTTGTCTGTGAGGAAGTTTTTCCCCAGTAAACTAATGACTGTATTGGAGCACTCACCCTGCTCACCTGATCTGGCCCCCAATGAATTTTTTCTTTGCCAGAAGATGAAGGAAATATTTAAAGGAAGATATTTTGATGACATTAGGGACATCAAGGGTAATACGACCACAGCTCTGATGGACTTTCCAGAAAATGTTTCAAAATTGCTTTGAAGGATGGACTAGGCACAGCATTGGTATATAGCTTCCCAAGGGGAGTATTTGAAAGGTGACCATAGTGATATTCAGCAACGTGGTACCTAGCGGTTTTTCTAGGATGAGTTTGCAAACTTAATAGGCTGTCCTCATCTCATATAGGCTTGGAAACATTATGTGACCACTATGAGTCAGAATCAACTAAACAATAGTGACTGTTTTTTTTGTTTGTTTTAGATGCACGTGAAAACCAAAGTTAAATCAAGGATAAAAAAATCAAATTCCTAAATTGAACACAAAGAGAAATAAATGAACCAGCTACGTATAAACTCAATACCATTACTACATAGAGATAATACTGAAAATAACTTTCAAGCACAATACACTGACTTTCCCTCCTTACTGGGATATATCCTAGGTGCCAAAGGAAAGGAAAATAAATCTGGAACATTGACTATTAACATTAATATAGCTACTGTAGTTTTTAATGAACGGTTCTAATGAAGGAATGCTGCTGTTGTTAGGGGTCATCCAGTCCATTCCAACATGTGGTGATGCTTTGTACCATCCTCACAACCACTGCTGTGTTTGAGACCATTGTTGCAGTCTGTAGTATATTCTGTAGTTTTTAGCTAGCACCACAATTTACAGATGTCAGTACTTCTTCTGTGCTCCTTATTCATTTTCCAATTTTCACTTGCATATGAGGCCATTAAAAATACTATTGCTTGAGTCAGGCACACTTTAGTCATTGAAGTAACTCCTTTGCTTTTTAACTTTTTAATGAGATCTTTTCCAACAGTCTGCCCAATGCAATATGTCATTTGATTTCTTGACTGATGCTTTGAGAAACGAAGATGCACTTTATAGCATATCTATAAAGTATTAAGCACACAGCGTGATAAATAGTGACAATTTTATGTGCTCGTGTATTCACCAAACAAAATTAGATATAGAGTATTTTTATTAACCCCAGAAAATTTCTTCATACCTTTCTGGCCAATACTCTCTCCTCCAGAGGAATTGTCTACATATCCTATGAGTTACTAAGACATGAGTAGTAAAGTCACTGACTGTGATAGAGGATTCATCTATTTCTTGCTCCACTCTGACATTTTATTTTGCTTGATGTATTGCTAAGCCTTGTTTTTAACTGTACACACATTTAGGACTTTTATGTATTCTTGTTGATTTCCCCTCATCATTGTTCAACATAGCTGTTTATCTTTAGTAATGATGTGCATCTTTTACTGTTAGTGTATCTTGGTCAGCTTTTTTATAAGTATTTTTTCTCAAAATATTTCTATTTATTTGTGTGCTTTTCTAGTTCCTCTGCAATTTTGTGAATCATTTCTATGGTCAAATTTAAAATTTTAACTATTCTAAAAGATGGGTAGAGGTATTGTACTCTGATTTTAATTGACATTTCATAATGACTAATAGCAATAAGATCTGTATCTTTACTGAGCTTTTCTCTGGATGATCTGTGCATTACTGAAAGTGGAGTGTTGAAATCTCCAGGTATTATTGTGGAGTGGTCTATCTCATTTTTCAGTGTTGTTGGTGTTTGATGTATTAAGATGATCTAATGTTGGATGCATAAATATGTAATATTGTCATGTCCTGCTTATGTATTCAAACTTTGAGCAGTAAATAGTTACCATCCTTGGCCATGATGGTGGATTTCACATTAAAGTCTAATTTATCTGAGATTGGTATTGCCACTCCTGATCTTCTTTGTGTATTGTTGGCACAGTATGCATTTTTCCATCATTTCATTTTCAGTTTGTTCATATCTTTGAGTCTAAGGTGTGTTTCTTGTAAGCAACATAGAGACAGGTCATGACTTTTGATCCAGGATGTCACTTGATGTCTATTGAAGTGTTTTGTCCATTTACATTCAGTGTAATTATTGATAGGTATCTGTTTAATGCTGTCATTTTGATGCATTTATTTTTATGTTGTTGAAGTTCTCTATGTTGTTCTTAATATTCCATTCTGCATTAACATTTCATCTTTTTCAGTGTTGGTTTTGTGTTTGTTGAGACTCCTGTATTACGGCTCTTGTTTTGATATATTGCATTGTTATTGTACTTTGATCCCCTTCACTGTTCTAAGTTTAAACAGACTTTAATTTCTGCATATCTTTTAGAATTGCTCTGCACCTGAAAAGGGTGTAACTACTGTCATGTATCCCTCTTTTTAGTGTGATAATATCATAGTTTTCATGTTATGATAGCTGGTTCCATTATTTTAGTATTTTAGCTTTGATTGAGCTTTGTGAGTTCCCTGAGTAGGATTCTGGGTGCGGGTCCTGCATTGCCTCTGTAAGTATATACTTAATGGTTTTGTTTTTCTAAGCAAAGAGCTTCTTTCAATATTTCTTGTAGTTTTGGTTTTTACAAAGTTTCTAAGCTTCTGTTTATCTGCAAATACCTTAAGTTCCCTGTCATCTTTGAAAGACAATTTTGCAGGATATATAATTCTTGATTGAAAGTTTTTCTTCTTCAGGTCTTTGAATGTGTCATCCCACTACTTTCTTGCCAACATCATTTCTGCCGAGAAGTCAGACAAAGCCTACAGGTCCTCCCTCTGAACCTTAGTTTTGCTTTGAACCTCACTGCCTTTAAGAGAATCTGTTTATATTCCATTTTATTAAGCTCTACTATAATATGTCTTGGTGTTTGTGTTTCGGTGTCTAGTTTTTATGGTGTTTGATACACTTCTTGGAAATCTATGTAATTTGTCATAATTTCAGGGAAGTTTTCTGTCAACAACTCTACAGCGATGCTCTCTGTATTTTCGTCTATCCTTCCCTGTCCAGGAGTCCCAATTATTTGTAGATTAATGCTTCTTCATTTTTCTTATTTCTTTTCTCTGATTTTTCCTCATAAATGGTGGTATCAGTTGCTTTGTCCTCAAGGTCACTAGTCTGAATTTCATCTCCTCAATTCTGCTCTTACGCTTTTGATTGAACTTTCTAATTCTGTAATTTTGTTATCTATCTGCTGGGTTTCAGATCATTGATGTTCTATCAGTTCAAATAGCTTACTTAATTTTTCATTTTGTTCTGCTGCATTTTGTTTAATCTCTAGAAAGTATTTTTGGGGGGGGATATAATTCTTCAGTACTTGACTTCCAATAGTTCCAGAAAAGCTGCTTCATATGGGGAATTTTGATTATTTATTTTTGGAGTTTTCTGGAGGCATGATTGACTGCTTCTTTAAATGGCTGGCAATTGATTGTTGTCTGCATGCCATTTAAGAGCTGTTCAGTTTCTCTGGTGCTACCTCAACAGGAGCTGAGGCATAGTTCTAAGACAGGAGTTGGTCAGCAACTGTCTCTGTGTACTCCAGTGACTGGACCCAAGTGGACTCTTGGGTAGCTGGCTCTGCCATCAGCCAACCATATAATGTGGATCAGTAAAGGCTGGAGGAGATGCCACTGGGCCTCTCAGCAGTCAATTCTCTGGATAGTCTCATTTTAAAAAAGGTAATTGACTGCTAAGCAAGGAGGCTGTCCAACAGCTACCAAAATCAGTCAGGCACTCAGGTATAGTAGGCCCTGCCTTCTGGCTGACAATGAAAGCACCTCATAGGCTGTCCCCAGATGCTATGACATGGTTCTGAGTGGGGAGGGGTTAAGGCCTTCCTGCTATTCTCTGTCAGGCCCCGCCCTTAATTCTAGATACTAATCATCTCAAATGTAGCTTTTCTGCTAGAGAAGCACTTTCCAGACAGGAATTGCTTCTCTGTTTGAGAATTAGTCACAGCTAAGGCATGCAGATGGGTGATTCTGCCTCTCAGCTGACTAAGATGCAGCTCAAGCTGCCCTGCCTGCTGTGAAACAGCATAATCTATGGCACAGCTCAGAAATGAGAAGGTGGGGAGGTGGTGGTGCCCTCAGTCAGCAGCTGCACTCTCAATCTGTGGCTATTGCACACATAGTCTCTCTGCTGCTCTAGTCTGCTATTTACCTAAGCATTGCATTATGGTTTGTTTGGCAGCTCATGCTCAGTTCCTGCCTCTCGGATAACAAAATAGACATCAGTACCTGCAGTCCTATGAAATGATGAGTCAGTAGAAGCAGCCCTCAGCTACTGCTGCCTCATTTTTGAGACTGGTAATTACTTCATTACCAGTGCCTAGTCAAATCTGGCAACCCTATTCCAGATCCTAGGGCTCTCTGTATGTCCATGCTGCTCCATTCAGTTATTATTCCAAGACATAGGTCTTAGAGGGAATTGAAGAGATGTGTGTCTAGTCTGCCATCTCGGCCCTGCCCTGACCATATTTGAAGAATTTGAGTAGAATTCATATCAACTCTTCTCTGAATGTTTGGTACAATTCCCCAGTGAATCAGTCTGGTCCTGGTTTTTTTTTTTTTTTTCCTGGCAGGTTTTTGATGCCTCTTTGCTATCTATTTTTTTCAGTGGGTGTATGTAGGTATTTTCCCCCTCTGTTTGTGTTAATTTTGTTAGACAATATGTTTCTAGGAATTTATCCATTTCATTTAGGTTTTCAAATTTGCTGGAGCTCAGTTTTTCCTAGTAGACTGTTGTGATCCTGTTTATCTCGATTTGTCGTAATGTCTGCAGTGCATTTCTTATTTGGGTTATATACCTCTTCTTTTTTTAATTTTTTTGGTCAATATAGCTAGTGGTTTGTTTATCTTATTGATCCTTTTGAGAAACCAACTACTAGTTTCTTGATTCTTTCTATTATTTTTCTATTTCTTATCTGTTTATTTATGCTCCGATCTTCTTTTCTTGTGATAGTTTTAATTCATAGGTGCTTCCTTTTCCAGGTATTCAAGTTGTCAGTTCATGTCACTGATTTTTGAATCTCTCTGTTTTTTAATGTAGGCATTTATTGCTGTGGAATTCTGTATGTCTACTTCTTTTGCTATTCCCAAAGGTTTTTATATGCTGTGTATTCCTTTTGATTTAAAGTGTTTTTTTTTTTCTTTGTTTGTTTGTAATTTCACTTCTGATTTCTTTTATGCCCCAATAGTTTTTTGTTGTTGTTAGGTCCAGCCAGTTGATTCTGACTCATAACAACCCTATGTACAACAGAACAAAACATTGCCTGCTTGTGTACCATGCCCACAATTGTTTGTGTGCTTAAGCCCAGTCTTGCAGCCACTGAGTCAATCCATCTAGTTTAGGAATGTTTTTTTAGTAGAGTGTTATTTAGTCACTGTGTAATGATTATTTTTCCTTATTTTTTTCCTGTTGTTTAGTTCTAAATTCACACCATTATGGTCCGAGAACATGCTTTGTATGATTTATATATTTTTCAACTTATTGAGACTTCTTTTGTATCCTAACATATGGTCTATCCTGGGAAATGGTCCATATGTAATGGAGAAAAATATGTATTGTTTTGATGATAGGTTGAAGTTTAAATTTTAGTTGTGATACATCTTGTGGGACATTCCAAAAAGAGTTCCAAAATTGCTTTGAAGGGTGGACTAGGCACTGTCATCAATGTATAGCTTCCCAAGGGGAATACTTTGAAGGTGATTGTAGTGATATACAACAATGAGGTATGTAGCATTTGTTTGTGTGTACCTGTGTGTTTACTTTCATAGCTTCCTGAGGGGAGTATTTGGAAGATTACCACAGTGATATTCAGCAATGAGATATGTAGCACATGTTTGTGTGTGCCTGTGTGTTTAGTTGGCAGTAGTACTATGAGAATGGTTTTAACAAAAATCTCAAAAGAGTCATTTCATGATCACACCCACGTACACAAGAACAAACTTGATGCTGAAACTGCCAACACTTAGGTCAGTGGTTTAGTTGTTTATACCACGAAAGACGTTTTGTGACCGCAGAAGTGAAGGTAAAATCAAGTAACAGATTTAGAAAATCAAATGGACAATCTCTTTAGGGCCCTAAAGAAATAATCATGTCATCATTTTTATTGTTGTTATTTTTGTTGTTTTATTTTTCTACACATAATTAAAATAAGGGGAAATACAGTGATATGAACATGATAATAAATTTCATGGCCATATGTAATCTTGTTGTTGTTATTTGATGTTGTCAAGTCAGTTCCAACTCATGGCAACCCTATGAACAACAGAACAAAACACTCCTGGTTTTACACCATGTCCACAATCATTTTTATACTTAAGTCCATCATTGCAGCCTCTGTGTCAACCCATTTCATGAAGGGTCTTCCTCTTCTTTGTTGACTTTCAACTCTAGCAAACATGATGTCCTTCTCCAGCGGCTGATTCCTCCTGACAACATGTCTAAAGAGTGTATGATTCAGTCTTCCCATCTTTTTTATTACTATTATTATAACTGAATGAAAATGTACATTCCCAAATAAATTCACTTGCTCACCTATATGCAGCTTGCAGTGCTCTACCTGCATGGTGACAGCACACCCTGCCTCGCTGCTCCATACATGTTCTATCCTCCCAACAGTCTCCTATCCCCTCCTCTCTACCCACTCCCCTTCCTCCAACAAGAGGTCAGCAGGATGACATCCTATAGATGCATAGAACCATAAAATTCCCACAAGATACAGTCGCTCTGCATCACCCAGTCCAATCCATTACTGACAGAAGAGCTGAACTTCATTATGATTTATGGACAGGGCCAGCATCAGGGCCAGGTGCCATGCTCCCAACATAAATCCGAAGTCCCTGGACCACCAATTGCAGTCTTTTATTGGAGATCTCAGGGTACACTCCTATTTATTCTCTTGTTGCCAGTGAGACTAAACTTTGTGAGCTCCATCGTGGCTGTCACTGGTGGTGGCCAGGCACCATCTGGTTCTTCTCGTCACGAGTCAATGTAGAGACTCGCTCACATGGGTCTCTCTGTCTTCTGGGTTCTCTTTTCCTACATCTTTCTTGTCCTCGGTGATCATCCATTCCTGTTGAGTTGGGACCATTTGCTGTACCCTCAGATGGCAACTTGGCAGCTTTTAAGACCCCAGACGCCACTCACCAATGTGGGGTGCAGAGAGCCCTCTTAGCAAAATGCTATTTGTGTCAATTGGCCTTGACTTCCCCTGAGAGCATGGTCCCTGGGCCTCCGCCCCAGCTACTCTGTTGTTGCATATGGGGTCAAGATGGGAGGAGTACACAAGTTATGTTGAAGTCCATTAATATTGATCTTCTTCCTAATGTGTACCGTCACCAATTTCACCCAACCAAATTATCTAATCTAAACCCTCCCTGCTCCCTCCCTCCCCACCCTTACAGCCATCAAAGAGTCTTTACTTCTATGCATGAGTCAGTTTTTAAGTTCTTATCATAGGGGTCTCATACAATATTTATCCTTTTGTCACTGACTACTTTCACTCAGCATAATGTCCTCCAGTTGAAACGAGGTTAAGAGATGTTTCCTGCAATCATGTTTGTTCTTTATGATTGCATAGTGTTCTACTGAATATATATGCCATAGTTTACCTATCTATTCCTCTGTTATTGGGCATCTGGGTTGATTCCACCTTTTTGCTATTGTGGATTGTGCTGCGATGATCATTCGTGTGCACGTGTCAGTTGGTGTGAATGGCCTTGATTCTGTAAGATATATGTCAAGCAGTGGAATTACTGGGTCAAATTGTATATCTATATCCATTTTTTAAGGGCACGCCAGATTACTTTCCAAAGAGGTTGCACCATTTTGCCATCTCACCAACAGTGTAGGAGAGTTCCAATCTCCCCACAGCCTCTCCAGCATTTGTTGTTTTGCATTTTTTGGATCATGGCCGACTTTGTTTGGGTAAGATGGTATCTCATTGTTGTTTTGATTTGAATTTCTTTACTAGCTAATGATCGTGAACATGTCTGCATGTGTTTTTTGGCTGCCTGGATCTCCTTTTTAGAGAACTGTCTGTCCATCTCCTTTCCCCATCGCTTAATTAGATGATTTATCTTTTTCTTATTGATATTTTGTAGTACCTTATAGATTATGGAGATCAGGCGTCGGCCTCACATAGAGTTGCCAAATATTTTTTCCCATTCTGTAGGTGGCTTTTTAATTCTATTAATAAAGTCTTTGGATGAGCAGAAGTGATTGATTCTTAATAGTTCTCATTTATCTATTTTCTCTTCTGATGATTGTGGTTTGTATGACAGATTTTGAAGTCTGTCTGCGCTGTGTGTTAAATCTTTCATTGTTGTTCCTACTTTCCCTTAGATAAGCTTTATCGTTTTGGATTTGATATTTAGGTCTTTTATCCAGTTTGAGTTGGTTTTTGTATAAGGTGTAAGATATGGGTCTTGTTTTAATTTAGTGTAGATGGATATCTAATTTTGCCAGCACGATTTGTTGAAGACATTGTTTTGACCTCAGTTTAATGTCTCAGGGCCTTTGCCGAAAATCAGCTGTTCACAGGAAGATGATGTCATCTCTGTGGTCTCAATTCTGTTCCACTGATCTATCTGTTTTTGTACCAGTACCAGGCTGTTTTGACTACTGTGGCAGTGTAATAGCTTCCAAGGTTGGGTAATGAGAGGCCTCCAAGTGTGTTCTTCTTCTTTAGTAATGCTTTACTTATCCGAGGCTTCTTCCCTTTCCAGACAAAGTTGGTAATTTGTTTCTCTGTCTCATTAAAAAATGTCACTGGAACTTGTATTGGGATTGCATTATAGAAGTAGATTGCTTTGGGTAAAATAGACATTTTCACAATGTTAATTCTTCCTATCCATGAGCAGGGTAGGTTTCTCCATTTATCTAATTCTCTTTCAGTTTCTTATAGTAAGAGCTTGTAGTTCTCTTTGTAAAATTCTGTTGTTTCTCTGGTTAAATTTACTCCTAGGTACTTTATCTTGTTACGGGCTATGATGAATGGTATTGACCTGGTGATTTCTTCCTTAATAGTCTCATTGTTGGTATAAAGGAATCCTACTGAGTTGCTTATGTTTGTCTTGTATCTGGAGACTTCGCTGAACTCTTTATCAGTTTGAGTAGTTTCCCTATGGATTCTTTCGGATTCTCTGCATATACAATCATATCACTTGCAAATAGGGAAATTTTTGGTTCTTCTTTGCCAATGCAAATACCCTTTATTTCTTGATCTTGTCTAATTGCTCTGGCTAGAGCTTCTAGTACAATGTTGAATAGGAGAGGTGAGATTGGGTATCCTTGTCTAGTTCCTGTTCTCAAGGGAAACTGTTTCAGTCTCCCCGTTCATGATGGTGTAGGCAGTTGGCTTTGTATAAATGGTCCTTATTGTATCGAGGAATTGACCATCTGTTCCTTTTTTGCTGGGAGTTTTTAGCATGAATGGGTTTTGGACTTTATCAAATTCCTTTTCTGCATCAATAGACAAGATCAGGTGATTCTTGTCTTTTGTGATATTTATGTGGTTGATCACATTAATTGTTTTTCTGATGTTGAATCAGCCTTGCATCCCTGGTATGAATCCAACTTGGCCAAGATGGATTATTTTTTTGATATGTTGTTGTATTCTATTGGCAGGTATTTTGTTGATGATTTCTGCATCTAGATTCATGAGTGATATCGGTCTGTAGTTCTCCTTTTCGGTTGGGTCTTTCCTGTGCTTTGGTACCAGGATTATGCTGGCTTCATGGAACCAGTCTGGGAGTATTCCATCCCTTTCTATACTGTGAAATAGTCTCAGTAGTATTGGAGATAACTCTTCTCTAAAAGCTTGGTAGAATTCTGTGGTGAAGCCATCCAGGCCTGGGCTTTTTTTGATGAGTTTTTCAATCTCTTCCTTTGTGATGGATTTATTAGGTTGTTCTGCTTCATGTTGTGATAATTTGGGTAGGTGGTATGAATCAAGGAATTTTTTTCATTTCCTCCAGGTTTTCAAATTTTCTTGAATACCGTCTTTCATAGTATTCAGTTATGATATTCTTTATTTCTGTTGGATCTGTGGTGACAACCCCCTTCTCATTTCTTATTTGGGTTATTTGTTTCCTTTCCGGTTTTTCTCTAGTAAGTTCAGCCAATGGAATGGTTTGTCAGTTTTGTTGACCTTTTAAAGAAACCAGCTTTTCGTCTTTTCAGTTTTTTTTCAATTCTTCTTCTATTCTCTAATTCCTTTAGTTCTGCTCTAATCTCTTTTCTTCTGGTGCCTGAGGGGTTCTTCTGTTCTCTCTCTACTTGTTCAAGCTGTAGCGTCAGTTCTGTGTTTTGGTTTCTTCCTTCCTTTCAGATGTGTGCATTTATGGAGATAAACTGACCTCTGAGCACTGCTTTGGCTGTATCCTATAGGTTCTGATAAGAAGTGTTTTCATTCTCTCTGGAGTCCATAAGATTCTTTATTTCATCCTTGATTTCTTCTATAACCCGTGGGTTTATGAGCAAGGTCTTGCTCAGTTTCCACGAGTTTCACTTTCTATCTACGTTTTTTCTGTTATTGATTTCAGCTTTTATGGCTTTATGATCTGAGAAGATGCTTTACATTAATTCAGTGGTATGGGTTTTCTTGAGAATTGGCTTATGTTCTAACACATGGTCTATTCCTGAGAATGTTCCACGTTCACTGGAGAAGAAGATATAGCTGTCTGCTGATGGATGGAAAGTTCTGTATATGTCGATGAGGTCTCGTTGGCTAATTGTGCCAGTAAGGTCTTCTGTGTCCTTATTGATCTTTTTTCTAGGTTGTCTTTCCAATGTTGGGAGTAGAGTGTTGAAGCCTCTTACTATTATTGTGGAGTGATCTATCTCCTTTTTGAGTGTAGTCAGTGTTTCTTTGACATATTTAGGTGCTCTAAAATTAGGTGCATAAATATTTAATATTCTTAAGTCCTGCTTGTGTATTGAAACTTTCAGCAGTAAATAGTGTCCATCCTTGTCCATGATGGTGGATTTTACATTAAAATCAATTTTATCTGAGATTAGAATTGCCACCCCTGCTCTTCTTTATTCATTGTCAGCTTGATATATATTCGCCCATTATTCAATTTTCAGTTTGTTCCTATCTGGAAGTCTAAGGTGAGTTTCTTGTAGGCAACATATGGATTCGTCATGTCTTTTGATCCAAGATGTCACTCACTGTCTCTTCACTAGAGCATTCAGTCCATTCACGTTCAATGTAATTATCGATAGGTATATGATCAGTGCTGTCTTTGTGATATGTTTATTTTTATGTTGATGTTTTTTCTGTTGTTCTTATTAATCTGTTCTGTGACCTTCTTTATGAGTAGAATTTTCACTTTTTTCACGGTTGGTTTTCTGGTGTTGAGACTCTTGTATTACATTTCTTGATACTCTATGTTGCTTTTTTATTGTGCTGTCCGGCTGCTCTGATGATCTCATCCTGCTTGCTAAACTATATATAAACCCAATTTTGATTGCTACCAGTCTTGTCAACTTTCTCTGTATCTGGAAGGACTATAATGACTGTAGTACATTCCTCTTTTTAATATGATGATATCGTAGTTTACATGATATGATCACTAGATCATTTCTTTTACTGTTATAGCTTTGATTGTGTTTGGAGCCTTCCTTAATTAAGTAGGATTCTGGATAATGTGTCTTTCTAAAACATAAAGTTAGAGGTTTTGTCCTTCCAAGCCAAGAAATTCTTTCAGTATTTCTTGTAGCTTTGGTTTGTTTTTTACAAAGTATCTGAGTTTCTGTTTATCTGTGAATGTCTTAATTTCATTTTCATATTTGAAAGATACTTTTGCAGGATATATTATTCTTGGTTGGAAGTTCTTCTCCTTCAAGGCTTTGAATATGTCATGCCGCTGTCTCCATGCCAGCATCGTTTTTGCTGAGAAATCCAATGAAAGCCTACAGGGTTTCCCTATGTATGTCAGCTTTGCTTTGAATCTTGCTGCCTTTAAGAGTTTCTGCTTAGGTTTCATTTTGTTAAGCTTGATTATAATATGTCTTGGAGTCTTTCTTTTGAGAGCTACATTAAGTGGCATTTGATATGCATCCTGGATATCTATATTCTCTTCTTTCATAATTTCTGGGAAGTTTTCTGTCAGCAGCTTGGCAACAATACTTTCTGTGTTCTCTGGTGTCTCGCCCTGTTCAGGGACTCCAGTTAACTGCGGATTGTTCTTCTCAATAGAGTCCCACATACTTCTTAAACCTTCTTCATTTTACTTGTTTCTTTTTTCCGATTTCTCCTCATAGATACTGGAGTCAGTAGCTGTGTCTTCCAGATCAGAAAGTCTCTTTTCCATTTGTTCCATTCTGTTTTCTTGGCTTTGAATTGAATTTTCTATGTCTTTGATTTTGTTCTTGATGTGTTGGGTTTCCAAATACTGATGATCCATCAGATAGAACAGCATGCTTAATTTTTCGTTTTGCTCTGCTGCATTTTGTATAAGGTCTAGGAGGGCTCTATATGTAATCCTTTTGTATTCACCTTCTGACAGTTTCAGAAAAGCTTCTTCATCTGGGAGGGTCTGAGGTGGTTTCTTTTGGGGGCCTTCTAATGCCATGAGTGATTTCCGGGTTACCATCTTCTCCAACGTTTGTTACTTTTTGGGCTTCATGTGGGTCAACAGAGGCCAGGAGAGATGCTGTGAAGATAGACCACAGTTGTTTCTCTTGGCTGTCTTTGATTTGTGCAAGCGTCTGCTCACTGAGAGCGGGGTCAGTGAAAGAGAGGAGGTTTTACATTCAGCAGTGAGAAGTCCAAATTAACAGCTCTATGCTGCATCCCAGGGCTCACTTGGTGTCAAGAAGGCTCTGTTTAATTATCATTTCAGGTCTTGTTTTCCAGAGGGATTCAGGGAGGCATGCATTTAGTCCCCTGTCTTGACTCCACCCTCAATCTTGTCATCTTTGCTTCCAAGGGGCACTCTGGATGTACTTCTTCCGGAACAGATCTGTTTGTCATTTTGGCAGCCCAAGGTACATTCAAAATTCTTATCCAACACCACAATTTGAAGGTATCAATTCTTCTTCTGTTTTCTTTGTTCATTGTCCAGCTTTTGCATGTATATAATACAAATGAAAATACCATGGCTTGGGTCAGGCACACCTTAATCTTCAAGGTGACATCTTTATTTTCAATACTTTAAGGGGATCCTTTCTAGCAGATTTTCCCAATGCAATGTGTCTTTTGATTTCTTAACTGCTGCTTCCATGGGCATTGATTGTGGCACTACGTAAAATGAAATCTTTGACAACTTCAGTCCTTTCTCCATTTTTGACAATTTTGTTTACTGGTCCAGTTGTGAGGATTTTTGTTTTTTTGATGTTGAAGTGTAATCCATACTGAAGGCTGTGGTCCTTGATCTTCATCAGTAAGTATTTCAAATCTTCTTCACTTCTAGCAATTAAGATGGTGTGATCTGCCTAATGTGGGTTGTTAACGAGTCATCCTCCAATCCTGATAACTCATTCTTCTTTGTATAATTCAGCTTCTCAGATTACTTGTTCAACATACAGATTGAAAAGGTGTGCTGAAAGGATGCAACCCTGATGCACATCTTTCTCAACTTTAAACCACACAGTGTCCCCTTTTTCAGTTCATGCAGCTGCCTCTTGATCCTTATGCAGATTTCTTAAGAGCACAATTAGGTGTCCTGGAATTCTCATTCTCCACAATGTTAGCCATAATTTATTACGATCCACAGTCGAATGCCTTTGAATAGTTAATGAAACACAAGTAAACATCTTTCTGGTATTCTCTGCTTCCAGCCAAGATCTGTCTGACATCAGCAATGATTTCCCTGGTTCCACATCCTATTCTGAATCCAGCTTGAATTTTTGGCAGTTCCATGTCAGTATACTGTTGTAGTAGCTTTTGGATGATCATGAGCAAAATTCTACTTGTGTGTGATATTAATGATGTTGTTCAGTAATTTTCACATTCAGTTGGATTCCCCAAATAAGCTCTTATAGTGCTGCATCTGTTTGTTGAAATATCTCAATTGATATTCCATCAATTCCTGGAGCCGTTTTTTTTTTTCCCCACCAGTGCCTTCAATGAAGCTTCTACTTCCTTCAGTACCATTGGTTCCTGATTATCTGTTACCTCTTCAAATGGCTGAACATTGACCACTCCTTTCTGGTATAATGACTCCGTGTATTCTTTCCATCTTCTTTTGATTCCCCTGGAGTCTGATAGTTTTCCTGTAGAATCCTTTGGAAACTCTGGTGATGTAGTGTTTAAGTGCTACATCTGCTAACTGAAAGATTTGCAGTTTTAATTCATCAGGGGCTCTTTGGAAGCTCTACAGAACAGTTCTACTTTGTCCTATTGGGTTGCTATGAGTCAAAATTGACTCAGTGACACTGGCTTTGGCTTTGGCTTTTTGTAGAATCCTATACAACTGCAGTTAGAGGCTTGAATTTCTTCTTCAGTTCTTTTAGCTTGAGAAACACAGAACATTCTCTTCTCTTCAGGTTTTCCATTTCCAGCTCTTTGCACAAGTGATTATAATACTTTATCTTGTCTTCTTGACCTGCTCTTTGAAATCTTCTGTTTAGGTCTTTTGTTTCTCTGTTCCTTCCTTTTGCTTTAACTGCTCGACATTAGAGAGCATGTTTCAGGGTCTTTTCTGATATCCACTCTGGTCATTTCTTTCTTTTCTGTCTTTACTGACCTCTTATTGTCTTCATGAATGATGTTTCTGATGTCATTCCACTGTTTGTCTGGTCTTTGGTCATTAGTGATTAATACATCAAATCTGTTCTTGAGACAGTCTTTAAACTCAGGAAGTGTATATCCAACTTCATACTTTGGCTCTTGAAGACTTATTCTAATTTTCTTCAGTTTCAATTTTAATTTGCATGTGAGCAATTGATGATCTCTGCCACACTCAGCACCTGGTGCTGTTTTGATTGCTGATATGGAGCTTTTGCATGGTCTTTATCCACAGACATAGTTTATCTGGTTCCTGTGTATTCCATCTGGTGTGTTCAGTGTGTACAGTTGCTGTTCGTGTTGGTTAAAAAGAAGGTATCTGCAATGAAGAACTCGTTAGTCCTGCAAAATCTTATCATTTGATCTCCAGCATTATTTCTATCACCAAGGCAGTATTTTCCAACTGCTGTTCCTTCTTCTTTGTTTCCAATTTTTTCATTTCAGTTACCCATAATTATCAATGCATCCTGACTGCATGTTTGATCAGTTTCACACTACAGAAGCTGGTAAGAATCTTTAGTCTCTTCATCTCTGGCCTTAGCGGTTGGTGCATAAATTTGAATACTAGCCCTATTAACTGGCCTTCCTGGTAGGCATATGGATATTATCCTATTACTGACAGCATTGTACTTCAGGACAGATTTTAAAATGTTCTTTTTGATGATGAATGCAATACCATTTGTCTTCAAGTTTTTGTTCCGAGCGTAGTAAACTATTTGATTGTCAGATTCAAATTGGCTGGAACTGATCTGTTGCAGTTCCCTAATGCCTAGGATATTAATGTTTGTGTGTTCCATTTCATTTTTGATGATTTCCAATTTTCCTAGATTCATTCTTCATACTTTCCATGTCCCGATTATTAATGGATGTTTGCAGTTGTTTCTTCTCATTTTGAGTCATGCTGTATCAGTAAAAGAAGATCCCAAAGGCCTTACGCCATCCACATCATTAAGGTCAACTCTACTTTGAGAAGGCAGCTCTTTCCAGTCTGAGTCATCTGAGTGTCTTCTAATCCAGGGGCTTACTTTCTGGCACCATATCTTATAATATTTGACTGCTATTCATAACGTTTTCCCTGGCTAATTCTTTTTAGAAGTAGATTTCTGGGTCCTTCTTCCTAGTCTGTCTTAGTCTGGAAGCTCAGCTGTAACCTGTCTACCTTGGATGACCCTGCTGGTACCTAAATACCATAATTTCCAGCATCACAGAAACAAGCAAGCCTCCACTGACAGACAAGTAAGGGCTGCTCACTCTTTCTTTACCCTCTTTACCTGATGCTATCGCCTTCCTTACCTGATGCTGTTACCTTCCTTACCTGACACTGTCACCCTCCTTACCCCATATGTAAGCTAGGGGAGCATAAAATTTCAAATTATATTCCTATCTAGACTAAATGAACTTAGGAGGAATATTTTAACAAGAACAATAAAATCCTTAAAAGTAAAATAAAAAATCTAAACCACTGCTATCAAGAATAGTTTAAGTACTGAAATCTTTGTAAACAGTTGTAAAAGGAAAGAAAAACAATGCTTATGTTTATTTAATTCATTACCTGGTTGCTGTTGTTAGGTGCTGTCCAGTGAGTTCCACGTTATACCAATACTATGTACAACAGAAGAAAATGCTTCCTGGTTCTGTGCTATCCTCGTGATTATTGATACGAGGATTGCCATCTAAGTTCATGAACTCATCTTAGAAAAAGTGCTACATACCTCACTGCTGAATATCACTATGGTTATCTTTGAAGTACTGCCTTTGGGAGGCTATATAACAATGCTAGTTCATCCTTCAAAGAAATTTTAGAACTCTTTTTCTGGAATGGCCAGCAGAGCTGTCATTGCATTACACTTGATGTCCCAAACGTCATCAAAACATCTTCCTTTCGATGTTTCTTTTATCTACAGGTAAAGAATAAAGTAATTGGGGGGCAGATCAAGTGAGTAAGGAGAGTAATTCAATACATTTATTTGTTTACTGGCTAAAACTCCCTCACCGATAACTGTAGAGTTAAGTTTGTGAACTTGCCACTATGCCACCTTGTGCAATGACCATTCCAGAAATAGTTCCAAAATTGCTTCAAAGAGTGGACTATGTGTTAACTTTGCTGCATAGCTTCCCAAGGGGAATACTTGGGAGGTGGCCATGGTAACATTCAGCAATGATGTATGTAGCATTTAGAACAATTACATTTGTAGACTTAACTGTCAGACCACCTTATGTTTGAGCTCATTATTACAAGCCACTGTGTCAGCTCATCTCATTGAAAGTCTTCCTCTTTTTTGTAGATCTTCTGTTTAACCAACTGTGATGTCCTTCCTTCTCCAGGGACTGATCCCTGCTGATAACATATCCAAAGTATTTCAGATGTAGTCTTGCCATCCTTGTGTCTAAGGAGCATTCTGGTTGTACTCCTTCCACAACAGTTTTGTTCATTCTTCTGGCAGTATAATCTATTCAGTATTCTTCACCAACAGCACAACTCAAAAATATTAATTCTTCTTTCGTCTTCTTTATTCATTGTTTAGCTTTCACAGGTACATGAGGCAACTGAAAGCAGCATAGCTTTGGTCAGGGGTACCTTAGTTTTCAGGTGACATGTTTGCTTTTAACTCTTTAAATAGGCATAAATATGTATCTCTTCCAGTCACTTTGGCAGTTAGCTGTCTTCCAAATGTCTTGGCTTAGGCAAGTGAGCACTTCCAGCACTGCACATGCTTGTTAAAATATCTCACTTGGTATTCTGTCAGTTATGGAACCTTTTTCTTTAATACTTTTCAATGCAGCTTGAACTTCTTCCTTCATTACCGTTGTTTCCTGATCATATGCTACCTCCTGAAATGGTTGAGCATTGACAAATTCTTCGTGGTATAGTAACTGTATATTTTTTTCATCTTCTTTTGATGCTTCCTGCATCATTTAATATTTCCCCCATAGAATTCTTCGATACTGAAACTGGAGGATTAGAATTTTTTCATTATTTTTTTTAGCTCAAGAAGTGCCAAGCCTGTTCTTCCCTTTTAGTTTTCAGTCTCTAAGTCTTTGCACGTGTCATTTCAATCTCTAAGTCTTTGTATGTGTCATTGTAGTAGTTTTCCATCTTCTCAAGCCACCCTTTGAAACTGTCTTTACTGCTTTTTTATGTCATCATTTCGTTCTTCCTCTGTGGCTACTTGAAATTCAAAACCATGTTTCAGAGTCACTTCTGACATTCAGATTGGTCTTTTCTTTCCTGTCTTTTAAATGACCTCTTGCTTTCTTCATGCATGTTGTCATTTCACAACTAATCTCTTCTTCATTCAGTAGTGTTCAAGAGGTCAAATCTATTCTTGAGATGTTCTCTAATATACTGAAAATCTTACTTTCACTCTCACAGGCTTGTTCTAATTTTCTTTGGTTTCACCTTGAATGTGCATAGGAGCAATTGATGGTTAATTTCATAGTTTGCCTCTGGCCTTGGTACTGAGTTTTTTTCCCATCATCTCTTCCCACAGATGTAGTCAATTTGATTCCAGTGTATTCTATCTGGTGAGGTTCACACATACAGGCACTTTGTTGTGACAGAAAATATTCGCAATGGAGAAATCCTTGGTCTTGCAAAATTCTATTATACATTGTTTCTATCACAAACATCATATTGTCTAACTACCAATCCTTCTTGTTTACAACTTTGCCATTCCAGTCATCAGTAGTTATCAATGTGCCTTGATTGTATTTTTTATCTATTTCAGACTGGAGAGCCAAGGCAAGTTCCGTCGTGTCGGATCCGACTCATGGCAACCCTAGGGAAGTTGGCAAAATCTTGAGTTCTTTCATCTCTGGCCTTAGTGATTGCTATGTAAATTTGAAAATAGTCACAGTAACTGGTTTTCTTTGTAGTGTATAGAATTATTCCATTACTCACAGAGCTATACATCAAGATCAAACTTGAAACGTTCTTTTTGACAATGAATGCAATGCTGTTCCTCTTCAATTTCTCATTGCCCATAAGATTGATTCACGGTGGCCAATATGAGTCTGTTTCAGCTCGCTGCTTCCTAGAATATTGAAGTTTATGCATTGCTTTCCATCCTGGATGATTTCTAGTTTTCCTAGATTCATACTTTGTACATTTTGTGTCCTGATTATAAAAAAGGTGTCTGCAGCTGTTTATTCTCATTTTTAGTCATATGTCAGCAAACGAAGGTCACAAAAGGTTGCCTCCATCCACATAATTGATGTTGACTCTGTTTGAGGCGGCATCTCTTCCCTAGTTATATTTTGAGTGCCTTCTGGCAATGTATCAGACAGTGTTCCACTGCTATTCACAAGGTTTTCACTGACTAAGTCTTTTCAGAAGAAGACCTCCAAGGCGTTCCTAGTCTTTCTTAATCTGGATGCTCAGCTAAAACCTTTCCACTGCAGGTGACCTGTTAGTATTTGAGTACTTTTGGCATAGCTTACACAGCATCACAGCAATATGCAAGTTCCCATAGAATGATAAACTGATACACTCATTGTGCTGTATTATACGAGGTATCAGAACAAGTGCTCTCTAAAATTGTTCAAGAGTGGTGCATACAGTAATTATTTATGATTTAAAGGTTATTAGAGTCAGAGGAGTCAAGGAGAAGAACAAAGTCAGTATCCTCTTCAATTTATATCTGATGGAAATGGAACCAAAATAATGAAAGACCTAACCAAATTTAATTGCTCTTTCTACAAGTCTAATTTTTATAAAGCTTAAATCCTATGCCTTTTTAGAGGAAACTCAGACTGGACTCAATATGCTTCTTTGCTTGAAAAAAAATTCTGTATTATTTGAGAAGAGGGCTATGTCTATGATTCCATAGGCTTCCTTTTTTTGGGGGGGGGTCTGTTCATTTCCTATTTTCTTTTCTTTTTTTATTATGATTGAATGAAAATGTACATTTCATATAAATTTGCATGCCCACCTATATGCAGCTCCCACTGGCTTCCCTGCCCTGTGACAGCATACTCTTCCTCTCTGCTCCATACATGTCTTATCCTCCTAACAATCTCCTGTCTCCTCCTCGTCACCCATTCCCCTGCCTCCAGTAATAGTAGGATGACATCCTACAGATGCATAGAACCATAAATTGTATGCATGATATGGTCATACTGTGTCACCAAGTCCAATCCATTCCTGACTGAGAGTTGACCTCCATTATGATTTATGGACAGGGGAAACATCAGGGTGAGGGGCCATGCTCCCAGGGGAACTCTGAAGCCCGTGGACCATCAGTTGAAGTCTTTAATTGGAGGTCTCTGGGTGCACTCCTTTTTATTGTTGTATTGTCAGTGGGACTCAGCTTTGTGAGCTCCATCATGGCTACCACTGGTGGTGGCTGGGCACCATCCAGTTCTTCTGGTCACAAATCAAAGTAGTCACCCACTCACGTGGGTCTCTCTGTCTTCTGGGTTCTCTTTCCCCCATGTCATTTTGGTCCTTGGTGATCATCTGTTCCTGCTAAGTTGGGACTATTTTCTGTACCCTCACATGGCAGCATGGCAGCTTTTAAGACCCCAGACACCGCTCAACAATATGCGATGCAGAGGGCTCTCTTATAAGGCAAAACACTAGTTGTGCCAATTGGCCTTGATTTCTCATGAGAGCGTGGTCCTCGGTCCCCTGCCCCAGCTTCTCTGTCCTTACCATATTGGATTAAAATGGGATAAGTAATCATGTTATTTTGAAGTCCAGTTAATATTGATCTTCTTTCTAAAGTGTGCTGTCACAGATTTCACTCAACCAAATTTCTATCAACTATCTAATCTAAACCCTCCCCCCTGTTGCCCTCCCTCTGTCCCCACCCTGGCAACCATCAAAGAGTCTTTTCTTCTATGCTTGAGTCTGTGTTTAAGTTCTTATCATAGGGATCTCATACAATGTTTGTCCTTTTGTCGCTGACTACTTTCACTCAGCATAATGTCCTCCACCTGAAATGAGGTTATGAGATGTTTTCTAAAATCATCATTGATCTTTATCATTGCACAGTGTTCCATTGAGTACCTATACCATAGTTCACCTATCCATTCCTAGGCTTCCTTTCTCATACATCCCTTTCTGCATTGTTAATGTAGATTTGACCCAACATGTTCTATAGATCTTGATGTTAATTCAGTGATTAGGAAACTATGTCTCAGAAACTACAACAAGTTTTATTTTCATTTTTCAGTGAGCTTATTCTTAAATTCTGCAGACATTTTATTATGTTAGGTGCTTATAGAAATACTGTGGATTTAAAAATATAATTAAAAAAACTAATATTTTTTTTAATATTTTTTCTACAACTTTCAAAAAACGTTTTCCAAACTAAGGCTTTTGATTTTTATGGCATATGATCATCACCCAATCTTGTGTCTGTTGTTTTAGTTAGAAAATACATTTTCATAGCTAAACCATGTTTTTAAAAAGCATACTTAAAAGCTGGGAGGTATGCAAGGTACAGAAACTGAACTGTTTCTCAATGATTTTTTTTTTATTTTTTCTGTCTATCCATGTTAAACATGCAGAACAGTGTCTTTTTTTTGGAGGCTGAATTTTCATGAGGTTTTTTTTTTTTTTTCATATTGAGTTTTCTGGAGCTAAATCTAGTGTCTTTCTGAAGAGACTACATCCTGATTTCCCGGACCTTCATGAACTACTTCTATAAACAAAACAAAACAAAAGAATGAAAAAAGCTGTTGCCAATGAGTCAACTCCTACTCATAGAAACTCTATAGAACAGGTCAAAACTGTCCATCAGTGTTTCCAAGTAGTACCCAGTAGATCTAAACTGCTGACTTTTTGCTTAGCAGCTGTTGCTCTTAACCACTATGCCACCAGGGTTTCCCCTTCTAAAAAGTTGGTGCCAATTCTTCCACTTTGTACCCGAGGCTGTCTAAACCCTGTTTAAAATGAGTGTATTTATGCTGCCAGCCCCGTCTCTATGCTGTTTCCATTCCCTCAGTTGTGCTCCTTTGACTTTCTATTGAGTTGTCAAATTCTGTAATTTTATTGGTTATGTTCTGAATTTCTAATTCTTGCTGCTCAGTGCTTTCTTGCAGCTTTGTTCAGTTTGTCTGCATTTTGCCCGATCTCCTTCCTCATCTTTTGAAGACTTCTAAGTATGAATCTTTTGTATTGTACCTCTGATAATTTCAAGAAGTTCTCTTCCTCTGGGAAATTTGCTTCTTCACTTTGGGAGCTTTCTGAAAAAATTATGGTCCAGTCCTTTAACTGCTTTAATAAGGACTGATATTTCCCAGCAATCAGTAAATTGCACTTATTTATGTTTGCCTACTGTGTTCTATCTTCTTGTTTTAAAATTTACAGTTTAATTTTCTCATATAGAATCAGCTCATCTGTCCCAACGGTCAGGCATGACGTGCGTGGTGCAGGCTTTGGCCTACTGTCCTAGATGGGCTGGAATGACTGGTACAAGTACAGGTGCCTGGCTGCAACTGCTGAGGAAGGCAGGGCGTTAAAATTTTTTCCTGAGTGTCTGTGAGGTTCATGTATCCCCTTATGTCTGAACTTAGGTGCAGGAATATTTTGTGCCTTGATTTTCTGGTTTAGGATAGTTGTCAGAATTTTTTTTTTTTTTTATCCTCCTCCCTGAGTTTGCTAAACAGTTTCCCCCTCTGAGTCCCGAAGAATGGCTCAGGACTGTCTTACGGAGTTCTACTTCCAGCTAACTTAATGGTGTCAGACTCTGAAGCCAGGTGTAGTGCAAAGGAGGCAGCGGGAGAGTGGCTCAGTACAGGACTGAAGAGTCCTATTTCCAGCTCAGGTAGTAGCGCAGGCTCTAGGACTGGATGCAGTTTGCAGTAGGGAAAGAGGCGCACCAGGAGAAGTGAGATGGTCTCATACTGAAGGAAAGATTCAGATCCCATCACCGCAGGTTGTATGCAACAACTCAGCTTTCCACTATCTGGTACTGTCTCTCACTGGCTCCAAATGGGTGTGGATTCTCCAGGCAATCACCTCTACTGAGAGGCATGCTGACCAGCCTCTATTCTGGGGCTACCATTCGGCCTCGTGGATTCATACTGGGTCCAGTCTGAGTTTGGACATAGATCTATGGAATTACATGAACTCCCCACACTTTTGTCTTTTCCCCTTTGATCAGTTCAATTTATCTCAACTTTCTCTTTGATATTCAGGGCTCCTAGGATGTTACGTGTACTGAATTTATTTGTTCTTTTCAGCCCGTGTTGTTAGAGGGGCCATGGGAAGCATCCATCTACCCGGCCGCGTTGGCCTCCCTCTCCATCAGCATCTTCTTGTTATTGTTAGTTATCTTCAAGTCAGTTCCGACTCATTGTGACCTTGCGTAGGACAGAAATATTGTTGCCCATTTATGCGCAATCTCCGTGATTTTTTGTTTGTTTATTTGAGAACATTGTTGCCACTGTTGTCACCCTGTCTGTCTCCTTGACGTTTCTTTATTTTTGTTGACCCTCTACTTTATCGGGAAACCCTGGTGGCGTGGCGGTTATGTGTTATAGCTGCTAACCAAAAAGGCAGCAGTTTGAGTCTGCCAGGGGCTTCTTGGAAACTCTACAGGACAGTTCAACTCTGTCCTATAGGATTACTATGAGTTGGAGTTGATTTAATGACAATGATTTTTTGTTTGTTTGTTTTGGTTTTTATTTTATTTTATTTTATTTTCCCTACTTCATCAAACATGATGTCCTTTTGTAGGAATCAGTCTTTTCTCACGATGTTTCCAAAATAAGGAAAATGAAGTCTGGCCATCCTCAATTCTAAGTAGTATTCTAGTTGGATTTCCTCAAACACTTACTGGTTTTCTGGATTTGAACATGGTCTATTTAATAATCCACATATTCACTATTTCACATACTCAGCATTTAATAACTACACACAAATGCATCTTTTTTTTTTCCTCTGTCTTCTTTTCTCCATGCACAACATACATAATGCATACAAGACCACTGAAAAGACTATGATCTGGTCAGGCACACCTTAGTCATCAAAGTGACTTCTTGCTTTTGTAAAACTTTAAGGAGGTCTTTGGAAGCAGGTTGCCATGTGAAATATGTTCTTCGACTTCTCGATTGCTGCTTTCATAGTTGATGATTGTTGATCCAAGTAGAATGAAATTCTTAACAACCTCAATTTCCTTAACATTTATCGTGATGTAGCTTACCAGTCTAGTTGTGAGGATTCACACTTTCTTTAACTTCAGGTATAATATATAATGAAGGCTGTAGTCTTCAACCTTCATCAGTAAGGGACTGTATTTCAGAAGTGCATTGTTAGACCTTTCTAGTCTGCGTTGGCCTGAAAGCTCCCATGTAACTTGGGTAACTGTAGTGGTATTTGAAATACTGTAGGCATAGCTCCCAGCATCATATTAACATGTAACACATCATAACATGACAAACTGATAGACAGATGGTGTCATCATCTGTATGTAGATCACCTAAAATGTTAATGTTCCATTAACTGTTACATTTCCTCAAGATAAACTGTCTAAAAGTATACATTTGTGTTCTATGCATGATTAACTTTTCTGTTATCTAGATTTCTCATTAGTATCTTTAGTTAAAACAAAGGAGGGTGAGAGGGATGCAAAATACTTCCTAAACTACTCATTTTTATATAGAAATAAAATTCTAACTTAAGTGAGAAAAGCATATATTTTATCTAGTTCCTCTGATTTAAGCACAATTTAAGAAAGAAAACATTTTGTAATATTTAGAGAGATCTTCACATATTTCTTATTCTAACTCTGAGTTTTCTTTATATGCAATTAAATTAAATCAACTCAGTTTTGTTTTGGAATATTGGTAATAACTCCTGGCTCTGGGATTGTGACCTTTAGTTTCTGACATGAGGCATTTAAGCTTCATCCTATGTTAACAGTGTTATTTCCTGCATCTTCTGCAGATGTAAAATGGAGACCACAGTTGTTTGGTACATGTACTCAACTTACATATGAATATCCACGAATAGCTTGTCTGATTAAAGTGGAGCTAATCTAGTATTTAATATTACCCATAATTTATATTCAATTCCTAAATTTGCTTAATGTGGCTTTTTAGCAAAACTGGATAGCCAGTGTTTGACATAGTCTGTGCCTCTGTAAAAGAACTATGGCTCTCTTAACAGACATTATCTTATAAATTAATGTAAGCCAAATTTATCTACGTTAAATGGAAATAATGTTATTTCCCATGATATTCAAAGAGTACAATGGATAAAGAAATTCTATTGAAGGTTCTTTCTTTCATAAGAGACAGCTGTTGCTGGCAGAAGTGCTATCTAAGTGCATCCTCAATTCTTTAGTAATTAAGTATGAAAAAATCTAGGTCCACAAAGAAAACTATTTCTGAAAGTGTTTTCCCCTGACTGAAATAACTGATATGTCTCATTCTCCTTTCCTACATATGTCTGTTTACCTTGACTTAAATAATTCAGGTTTCTTGGTGTCACAAATAGTGTACCATTTATTAACTGTGTGAACTTCAACAACTTTGTCAGAAAATGGGTAAAATAATGTCTACCTTCCAGAGCTGTAACTGAGAGAAATACAAACGACAAGTCTATAAGGTACCTAGCAAAATCTCTGAGGATGTGTCCTTTATGAGTGTTATTTCTTTTCCCTTACCACTAACACACTAACTTAAGAGAGGTACAAATGTATATAGAACCAAAACAGAGAACATGTAAAACCTGCTGCCTCAAACAGCGTGCATGTCAGATGACTAAAGTTTGAGTTCAACATCTTGTTCCTTAATAGATTTCAGTTTCTGTAAAAGTAGGTGTAGTGATTTGCCTGTAGTCAGGAGCCACCTCTTAGCACAGAGTCCTACACGTGCACAGGCAATACGGTTATCAGAATGAATCACATTTACATCTGCTCAGAATGTTTTTGAATATTAACTTACATCTTCAAGTTTGAAACAAAAAGCATGTACATATGACTGAAGGCTTCTCTTCTTCCACAACTATGGCTTAAATTTTTACACCTTTGCTCAGTTCCTGAAAGCCCCAGAAGTATCTTCTGATACTTATATCACAAAAGTTTTAGAACTAGAAAGGTAAAGATATGGCAAAGAGGCCTCCATCAGCTAGTAAGAGCAATCTTTTTATCTGAATCTGGATGGCATTTCATAATCTTTCAGATAACCACTAATGATTACATTTTGCTTACATTTTAATGGATTAACATGTGAGTTACCCATGACATGTATCTCTAGTAGCTTCACAGTGAATATCAGTGATGGCACAATTATATAGTAAAAGGTAATCCATACAGGTATCAAAAGACTTTCATTTTTTTTTCTTTTTTTGCCAGCTGTGAAATATCCCCCCAAGGATTATTTTTCTAAGTGTGTTATGTCAATTTTTGTTTTATATTTGTAAAGTATTATACATGCTGACTTCAATTTCTAGACGTGATCACATGGAAACTTCACTTAAGGTAGGCACTGATTTTATATTACTTAAAACTTAAGCCAGAAATGTCCACTATTAGAGCAACAGTAATACACAAAATTTAACTTGCATAATTTCCTGGTAAAATATTATCATTACTTTCAGGAATGGAGTTGTAAGACATCATGTTGAAGCCAAAGAGTTTAAGTGCACAAAGAACTTCCAATTAGTAAGAAATGATCCTAGGCATAAAATTAAAAGTACAATGTCATTTCTTTTGACTGCTTTCACCAATTTAAACTGAAACAATTATTACCAAAAGTGAAACTTTCAGATGATTTTTATATACACAAGCAAGTAATTAAAAATAAACAGAATAAAAAAAATGGTAATGATCTTATTTACCTGTAACATGAGAGGGCTCGTGAAAAAAGCCAAAATTTACTTCTGAAAATGTCCCAAGGCATGTGAAATATATCCACGGATATACTATGCCAGAACTATTTTTCTTACCTACGTGTTACGTGTAAAAATATGATACTTCTGTGGCACAATTTCTTCATATGTAGTGTGAATGTTATACATGTCATAATGTAATATGAATGTCAAATTTTAGCTTAAAGCCCAGTTAATATTTGTGTATCTTAGAGCCTATTATTAAGTCCATATCCTTCAATATTAGAGCATGTTTTTCAGGTAGATACATTCAGGAACACAAAGAAAAATTAGTAAAAACTGACACATATCATTTAACATACTTTCTCTATTAGTATCTAAAAAGGAATTAAATCAACTAACATACATTTTATAATTAGTTAACACTTTGTATGTTTCTGTGGACTGTAACATCTGTGTAAGATACTTTTGCCTATAGAGACCATGAAGAAATGGTAGTGTACAAATGGATTAAATGTTTTTCTGAGAGGAGAGGAAGTGTCACTGGTTAAGAGAGGTCAGGGTAGCCAGTAACAAGTAGAACTGATGAAAACATTGCAAAAATTCATCAAAATACGTGTCAAAATCATAGGCTGACTGTGAGCAGCATAGTAGACCAAGCAAACATTTATAGAGAAATGGCTAGGAAAATCTTAGCTGAAAATCTTGGCACGAGCAAGGTGTGTGCAAAAACGGTTCCAAAGGAGCTCACTAAGGAGCAAAAACAAAGGAGACTCCAAGTTTGCTGATACCTTTTGTAGAAGCAAGGCGATGAAACATGAGTGTACCAGTGCGACCCTGAAATAAACATCGAAGTGCACAATGGAAGTCAGCTAATTCTCTATGACCTAAAACATTCCGTCAGTCCAAACCTAGAGTTGAAACAATGCTACTAAACTTTTTTGACATCAGAGGGATTGTTTATTATGAATTGGTACTAACTGGACAGTGACCAAAATTTATTATTTGGAAGTGCT
Organism: Heterohyrax brucei; assembly: GCA_028571685.1. Classification (NCBI taxonomy): domain Eukaryota; kingdom Metazoa; phylum Chordata; class Mammalia; order Hyracoidea; family Procaviidae; genus Heterohyrax; species Heterohyrax brucei. Next base: position 148,247,654 of record CM053143.1, read on the forward strand.
GAAAAGGCTGCATGAAAAAGTTAGACAAAAATGACCTGAACTTTTCATCAGCAACTCATAGCTCTTGCATCACGACAATGCACTACCTTACGTGGCACTGTCTGGGAGGGAGTTTTTAGCCAGTAAACAAATAATGGTATTAGAACACTCTCCCTACTCACCTGATCTGACCCCCGATGACTTATTTGTTCTCTCAGTGGTAAAGGAAAAACGGAAAGGAAAGCATTTTGATGACATTCAGGACACTGAGGATAATACAATGACAGCTCTGATGGCCATTCCAGAAAAAGAGCTCCAAAATAGCTTTCAAGGGTGGACTAGACACTGGCATCAGTGCATAGTTTCCCAAGGGGAGTACTTTGTAGGTGACTGTGGTGATATTCAGCAATGAGTTATGTAGCACTTTTTCTGGGACTACTTTGTGAGTTTAATTGGCAGTCCTCATATGTATATACATATATAGATCTCTCTCTCTCAAAAGAGATTTATTTAAAGGAAGCGGCTCACACAGTCATGGAGGCTGGCAAGTCCCAGATCTGTGGGTTACACATCAGACTGGAGGATTCTCCTGATTCAAGCACTTGCAGCCACTGACATACACAAGATCTTGGTTGCAATACAGGTGGCAGAATTCCCAGTTCATGTCCCAAGAACTAGAGGTCAGAAGATGATGAGTTTGACGCAGGTGGGGAGAAGGTGAGCCTTGTCGGAAGTTCTGTATACGTAGAATGCAGGCCATACACCCTCTGACAGCTGATTGCTGCTCACATCAGATCACAATGCAGAATGATTACATGTTAATCTCCAAACCACTGAGAATCATGGCCTGGCCAAGTTCACACATAACCTATCACAGGACTATCCTGAATACAACCAAGGCTTTAAGAATTTATGAACTTATTCTAAGAACATTCAGACTTTAGCAGCAAATAAACTAAAATGTATTTTTAAAAGTCATTACATTTACAAGTAATTCTGGAAGTAGATTTTTGAAACTCAATATTTTATACTTATTTTTCCATGGTACCCCCCCAGTGGCTTTCTACCCCCTCCCTCCATGCTTACTGTATGTTTATGGTTATTGTTACTGCTCACTAAGGTAATGTTAATAGACACAACATGTCAAGTGATGGGTTTCTCTGATGGCTTTGCTGACATCGATTTAACAAGGGATTGATTTTGTGAGATAAACTGGGTAAATATCTTGCATTCCTCACTGTGTCCTACATTTTAGTGTTTTCTTAGATCAACTGTAAAAAGGAAATATGAGCTCCTTCACAGGAATTTAAACCTGAGTAAATAACAGTGGTTAATAAATAAAAAATGAACTGACATTTATTACAGAATTCCACTCTTATTTATGATTTTGGCTTTAGTTCACAAAGTACATGACTCATTCCTCCTGGGAAGACGCTGTGTCCTCTAACTGCAGCTCTTATCTTTTTTTACCTGTTGTGGGAAGAATTTTCTGTGCTTCAATTCATTGCAAAATGTGTATCTTTCTCCCATTAACATCTGTTAGAGTCTCTCTTTGCCCTGCTGCTTATCAGGGCTGCCTGGTGCATTTCCAAGATGAACAGTTGTGCTTTCCTCTTGCTGCGTACTACAGGCAGTGAATTCAGGCAGCACCTCTATGGTGCCAATGATCTCAGAAACTTTGTCTTTTTAAGTTTTAAACATTGGCTCCAGTAGTATATGACAAACAGCAGGCCACCTCATGTGGCAAAATAATCTGAGTTACAGACACAATTTCTGGTCACATGTCTAGTTGCTGTGGAGTCTGCTTTGATTCATGGTGAATGTACCTGTAGAACTTGTCAGCATTTCATTCTGTCTTACGTCGAGTCACTAGGAGTTGGAACCAACTGGATGGCACCTTAACAACAAGAACCATGTAAAACACAGTGAAATATTGACACTTCCTGCACCATCTTCCCTCTGATAGGTATCCTAAAATCCACCCTTATGATCACTGTGTATTATAAGTGTCTTCCAACCAGTTGTTTTTGTTGTTCAGTGCTGTCAAGTCAATTCCAACTTGTAGTGACCCTACGCACAATAGGTCCACACACTGGCTGGTTCTGAGTCAGCCCATGGGTGTAGTCACTGTGTCAATTCATTTATTGGGAGTCTTACTCATTTTCACTGACTCTCTAATCTACCCAGCACGATGTCCTTTTCTAGGGACCAAACCCTCCTGACAACTCGCCCACAGTACATGAGACAGAGTCTTGTTATCTTTGCTTCCAAGGAGCATTCTAGTTGTACTTCTTCCAGAACAGTTCTCGTCTTTTGATAGTCCATGGTACACTTGATATTCTTCTCCAGCACCACAATTCAAAGGGGTCAGTTCTTCTTCTGACTTTCTTACATTGTACATCTTTCAAATGCCTTTAATGCAATTGAAAATACCATGGCTTGGGTCAGGTGCACCATAGTCTTCAAAGTGGCATCTTTACTTTTCAACAATTTATAGAGGTCCTTTGCAGTAGATTTTTCCAATGCAATGCACCTTTTAATTTCTGGACTGGTGTTCCCGTTAGCACTGATGGTGGAACCAAGTAAAATGAAAACCTTCACAACCTCAGTCCTTTCTCCATTTTTCGTGATGTTACTTACTGGTCCAGTTATGAGGATTTTAGTTTTCTTGATTTTGAGGTACAGTCTATGCTGAAGGCTATGGTCTTTGATCTTCATCATAAGAGTTTTAAATCCTTTTAGATTTCAGCAAGCAAGGTTGTGTCATGTGCACAGAGCAGGTTGTTAATAAGTCTTCCTCCAATCCTGATTCCTTGTTCTTCTTTATACAGTCCAGCTTCTGGAATTAGTTGATTGACATACACATTGAAAAGATATGGTGAAAGGAAACGACCCTGATGTATACTTTTCCTGACTTTAAACAATATAGTGTACCCTTATTCTGTTTGCATGATTGCTTCTTGGTTCGTGTACAGATTCCTAAAGAGTACAGTTAAGAGTTCTGGAATTCCCATTCTCTGCAATGTTATCCATAATTTGTTATGATCCACACTGTTGAATGCCTTTGCATAGTCAATGAAACACAAGTAAACATCCTTCTGGTATTTTCTGCTTTCATCCAAAATCCATCTGACATCAGCAGTGATATCCCTGGCTCCACTCCTATTCTGAATCAGGATTGAATTTCTGGCAGTTTCTTGTCAATATACCGTCACAGTCACTTTTGAGTGATCATTAGCAAAATTTCACTTGCATCTAACATGAATTCAGTTGGATCATCTTTCTTGGGAAGAGGCATGCATACGGCTCTTTTCCAGTTGGTTGGCCAGGTAGCCGTCCTACAGATTTCTTGGCATAGAGGAGTAAGTACTTCTAGATCTTCATCCATTTGTTGAAACACCTCAGTAAGCATTCCTTCAATTCTTGGAGTCTTGTTTTTCATCAGTGCTTTCAATGCAGCTTTGACTTCTTCCTTTAGTACCATAGATTCCTGATCATATGCTACCTCTTGAAATGGTTGAACATTAACCAGTTATTACTGTTTTAATGATTCTGCATATTCCTTCCATCTTTTTTGGATGCTTCCTGAGTTGTTTAATATTGACCCTGTACAATACTTTGTTTTTGCAACTTGAAGCTTGAATTTTTATTTCAGTTCTTTCAGCTTGAGAAATGCAGAGATGGTTCTCTACTTTTGGTTTTCTATTTCCAGCTGTTTGTGCATATCATTGTAACACTTTGTCTTTTTCAGCTGCCCTTTGAAACCTTCAGTTCTTCTAATTTGTCATTCTTTCATTTTGTTTTAGCTACTGGACATTCAAGAACGAGTTTCTGAGTCTCGTCTGACATCCAGTTTGGTCTTTTTAATGACCTCTTGCTTTCTTCATGTGTGATGTCTTTGATACCGTTCCATAACTCATTTGGTCTTCAGTCACTAATATACAATGTATGAAATCTGTTTTGAGATGGTCTCTAAACTCGGATGGCATATACGCAAGGTCATACTTTATTTTCTTCCGTTTTGATTTGAGCTTGCGTATGAGCAGTTGATGGTCTGTGTCTCAGTCAGCACACGGTCTTGTTCTGCCTGCTGATACTGAGCTTTCCATCATCTCTTTGCACGGATGTGGCCACTTCTATTCCTGTGTCTTCCATCTGGTGAGGTTCATGTGTGTAGTTAGCATTTATGTTGGTAAAAAAGGTCTTTACAGTGAAGAAGTCATTGTTCCTACAAAATTCTATCGTCTGATCTCCAGCATTGTTTCTATCACCAAGGCCATATTTTCTAGCTACAGATCCTTCTTTGTTTCCAACTCTTGCATTACAAATGCCTGTAATTATCAGTACATCCTGATTGTATGTTCAGTCAATTTTGGACTGCTAAAACTTGAAAAAATCTTCAATTTCTTTGTCTTTGACCTAAATGGCTGATGCATAAATTTGAGTAGTAATGATATCAACTGGCCCTCGTACATGTGTGAATATTACCCTATCACTGACAACATTGAGCTTCATGACTGATCTTGACATATTCTTCTTGACAATGAATAGAACATCATTCCTCTTCAAGTTTTCTTTCATTGCATAGTAGGCTGTGTGATTGTCCAGCTCAACATGGCCAGTACCAGTACATTTCAACTCACTAATGCCTAGAATATTGATGTTAAGTGTTCCATTTCACTTTAGATGATTTCCAATTTTCCTAGACTCATGTCTCAAACATTCCATTTTATTGTTATTAATGAATGTTTTCAGCTATTTCTTCTCATTTTGAGTTGTGCCGCTTCAGCAAATGAAGATCCTGAAAGCTCGACTGCATCCATATCAAGGTCAGCTCCACTTTGAAGAGGCAGATCTTCCCCAGTAGTCTTTCGAGTGCCTTCCAACCTGGGGGGATCATTTTCTGGCACTACATCTGATGAGGTTCTGCTGTTGTTTGTAAGGTTTTCTCTTGCTAATTCTTTTCAGAAGCAGACTGCGAGGTCCTCCTTCCTAATCTGTCTTAGTCTGGAAGGTCATCTGAAACCTGTCAGCCGTGGGTGACATTGCTGGTATCTGAATACCAGTGGCACAGCTTGTAGCATCACAGCAGCATGAAAGCCCCCACAGCATGACAAACTGACAGATAAACAGGGGCCTTCCAACCTAGGGGGCTCATATTCCAATACCATATTGAACAACATTCTGTTGTTATCTATAGAGTTGTTACTGGCTATTTTTTTAAAGTAAATTGTCAAAATTTTCTCCTAGTCTGTCTTCGTCTATCTACCTTTGATGACTTCACTAGTATTTGAAATACTGGTGGCACAGCATCTAGCATTATACATTATAGCAGTGCATAAGCCACCACAGTACAGTAAACTGACAGATGGTAGTAGTGCAGTCATATTGTAAGTGGCTTATATAAGTTTCCATGTAGACAATTAATTAATTTTATTGATCATAATTAGAGACCTTCTTGCATCTGATAGTTCCTGTATAATATCTTCACATACAGAATTTGAGATCATTTCTACTTTGCATGATATTCCGAAGTCAAGGTGATTACATACCACACATAGCTTCAGCCTTTAAAAGACACAAATGCTTCCACTCTGTCTATATGACCCCTGCCTGTGGCATGACAAAAAGCTTGCTCTAGCCTTTAGGGGAACTCAAGACTAGACAGAGCAACATTCAGTGAGCAATGTCAACATCATCCTAGATTAACAAGTCCTCAGTTGATCTGACAGCTGCACATAGGCACATGAGAAAGTTTAACCAAGATAAGTCAAGCTTTAGCCAACATAGTAGCATGACCTGACTAACTCATAGACTCAAGTACAAAAGTTAGTATACCATACATAGCAATAATTTTCTTTTCTGTTTAGTTTTTGGTCTGTAGTGAGAATGAGTATATCTGAACTGGCAGTTTACAGGTTCCACTTTGGATGGGGCAAAGAAGAGAAATTAAATTTGGTGAATGTATGAGTGTGCTCCTGAATATGCATCAGGACAAGAGGAATTCTTGTCATACACTGGCTAGTTTCTTCTCAACATATTTGAAATCAAACATAAATTGTCACTATAAGATAAATTTACTTCTAAAGAAAATTCCATATACCCTAAAAGAGAAATTCATTTTACTTCTAAACATATCTTTGAAACTATTTTTAAAATTATATGCTTGGGTTTATGCATCTAAAAAGACACATATCCCCCTATTTTTTTTTCCATTTCATAAAACATGTGTTTTACAAAATCTAAAAATGTAAGTCACCACATATGAAGTATCTTTCCCCAATCTGTGGATTCCTATCCAGTGCATAACAGAAGAGAAAGCTGTAGAAATTTTGTATGTCCTGTACTATCAGCTTTGAGACCTTGAGAAGTAATTTAATCTTCTCAGGCTAAGTAGATTTCCTAATGTGCAAAGTGGAAAGAGCAATGCTTGTCCTGCCATTCTTGGAGAGTATTTACAAAGAACAAGGAAAACAATATGTGAGAAAACTTCTTGAAAACTACATTGTGCTAGCAAATAACTAATGACCATGGCTACATCTATAAAGGAAACCCTGGTGGCATGCTAGACAAATGTGATTCTGCTAACCAAAAGGTCCACAGTTCAAATCCACTAGGTGCTCCCTGGAAACTCTATGGGGCAGGTCTACTCTGATGTATAGGGTCACTATGAGTCAGAATTGACTCAATGGCAGTGATTATCGCATGGGTATGTTCATAAAGCAAGTATCTGAGAAAGCTCTCATCCTTTATATCCATGTTAAATTCATTCAGACTATGGTTATGTCATTATGTGTCATAGAAATTCAGAAGAATTCCAAAGACTTCTTCAAATACCAAAGAGTTTACAACCTCCTTAAACTGTCGTCTGTAAAAGTAGTTGTAAAATTTAGGTTCTTTCTTATTTTTTACATAAGTAAGTGGTAAACCTAGTCATACAAAACACTCGCCAAAGTAGGACCTTTAGTGAAGATACCATTCAGGTGACCTCCTTAGTAGGGAGAGGTTAACATTGTAGTAATCAAATTGCTTAAAATTCATCACTATTCACCCCAGTCCCTTTAAATGTTCCCTGAGTAAACAGCTACAGAGGAAACACCATTGACTATTTGTCCCTGTATACATACATATCCTTGTTGAGTCTTTTCCTCTGTCTTTGCTTGGATGGCCTCTTTTTACCCCTAATAAGTCAGAAGAAGAATAAATTATTCTCTTACTCTGAAAAAACAAAACAAAACAAACAAGCAAGCAAACAAACAAAAACCATATTCCTTTTCCTTTTGTCTTGAGCTTTTCTGAAATGCTTTACTCATCAATCCTGTATTATTTAACAATAGATTCAACAATAAAGTTTCCAAACAATTGCATTTCTTTCCAGACTTAGTGTTCTAGTGTTTCTCTAATAGGAGTACCACAAATGGGTGACTCTAACACAGAGTAATTTATTTTTTTCTCTCTTTAGACAGCTATAGAGGTCTGAATTCAGAGAAGTTGCTGTGGGGGGAATATGATCTACTCTAGTGGAAAATTTGTCTCAATTTCACTGGTTCTGGCATTTTTTAGTCCATTGGCAATCTCTACATAGCTATATCTTTCAATTGTTTGTACTTGCTTGTCTCTATGACTAATTTGCTTTTTTGTGTATCAGAAGTTTAAACCATATCCTATGCTGACATAATCTCAATGCAGCAAAGATAACTTCATTTCTAAACAGCATTAAATCCATAGGTATCAGAATGAAAATTCCAACACACATTTTTGGAGACACAATTCAACCCACAACACTTCCCAAAAGTAATCTTTGCCCTAGCTGTTAAAAAAAAAAAAAAAATTGAATTTATTGGGGTGGAGCCAAGATGGTAGACTAACACATGTCTCTTCAATTCCCTCTGAGAACTAAGGCCTGGATTAATAATTAAACAGAGTACTCTGGACACATCCAGGGAGCCCTAGAATATATCATAGGGTTGTCAGATTGGATTATGCACCACTAAACAGGTAATTTCCTCTCTCTGGCATGAGACAGTGCACACTGAGCTCTGTTCCTGCTGACTCGCTGCTTGGATGGACTACAGTACTGGTGCTCTTCCCCCCCCCCCGTTATCTGGGTGGCAGGGGATGGACATGAGCTGGGAAATACACTGAACTGCAGTGCTAAACAGCATATAAGAAAGCAGAGAGACAGTGCGTGGGAAAGCCACATTTTGAGAGCCCAGCTGCCGATTAAGGGCACCACTGCACCTCTACACTCTCTTTTTGAGCTGTACCATAGATTCTGCTGTTTCATGTCAGGAGGGGTGGCTTGGCTGGGATGCCAGCTTGGTCAACTGGGAGGCAAAGCCACCCAACTGGAGGCTTCAGCAGGTGCTAATTTCTAAGCTGAGAAGCAATACCAGTTGGAACACACTGTTCCAGCAGAAAGGCTTGGTTTAGCACAGTGTTACCTTACAAGTAGGGCCCGGCTGAGGATGACAGTAAGGCCATAACCCCTCCATACTTTGAGCTAGGTCATAGCATCTGGGGACAGCTGAATTCCATTGTCAGCCACGAGGCAGGGACAGCCCTACCTGATGGCATGATTTGGGCAGCTGTCCAACAGCTCCCAGCTTTTTAAAATAAGACTGCCTGAGAAATAACTGCTGAGCAGCCTGATGGCGTCTCTTCTGACCTTTACTGATCCATATCACAGGGTCAGTTGATGGCCCCAGTGACTCAATAAGTAGGGTAACATCTTTGACAGCCAAGAGGCTGAGCCTGCCACTCCAGAGAACCCACTGGGACCAGTCATTAAAGTATACAGCGGTGGCTGGTGATCAACTCCCATTCCAGAACTATGCCCCAGTTCCTGCTGAGGTAACACCAGAGAAACTAAGCAGCATCTAGATGGCCTGAAGGCAGCAAACCATTGCTAACCAGTGAAAAAAAAAAACAGTCAACCATGGTGCCAGAAAACTCCCAAAATAATCAAAAACTTCCCAGATGAAGAAGATTTCTGAAACTATCAGAAGGTGAGCACAAAAGAATTACATAGAGAGCCCTCTTAGAGATTAAACAAAATGCAGCAGAGCAAAATGAAAAGTTAAGCAAGCTATTTGAACTGATGGAACATCAAAGATCTGAAATCCAACAGATCAGTAATAGAATTCCAGAATTAGACAATTCCAAAGCCCAAAGAGCAGAATTGATGAAATGGAGGTCAGAATTAGTAACCTTGAGGACAGAGCAACAAACACCAGCATTTATGAGGATAAATCAGAGAAAAGAAATTTAAAAAAATGAAGAAGCATTAAGAAACATGTGGAACTCTATTGAGAGAAATAATCTGTGATTAATTGGAGTTCCTGAACGGAGAGGGACAGCTGAAAACACAAAGAGTATAGTTGTTGAGTTACTGACAGAAAACTTCCCTGAAATTATGAAAGAGAACATAGATATCCAAGATGTATATTGAATGCCAAAAAAACTAGACACTAAAATAAAGACCCCAAGACATATTGTAATGAAGCTTAGTAAAATAAAATGTAAGCAGAAGATCTTAAATGCAGTAAGGCTCAAAGCAAATCTAACATTCAGAGGGAAACCCTGTAGGCTTTCATCTGACTTCTTGGCAGAAAAGATGTTGGCAAGAAAGCAGTGTGTTGACACATTCAGAGCCTTGAAGGAGAAAAACTGCCAACCAAGAATTATATATCCTACAAAACTATGTCTCACACATGAAGATGAAATTAAGACACTCACAGATAAACAGGAACTCAGAGACTGTAAAAACCAAACCCAAACTACAAGAAATAGTGAAAGAAGATCTTTGCTTAGAAAAACAGAACCATTAAGTGTGTATTTAAGGAGGCAACACAGGATATGACATCCAGAACACCTCTCAATTAGGGAAGTCACAAAACTCAGTCAAAGTAACAACATTAAAAGAAGGGAATGAGTGATTGTATCACAAAAAACTATGACACAATCACACTAAAAAGAGGGAAATATTATAGTAATTATAGTCTTTTCAGATGGAGAGGAAGTTAAAAAGATATGCAAAAGTTAAAATTGGGTTTAAACTTAGAATATTAAGGGAAATCACAGGGGTAGCTGTAAAGCACAATAGCAAAGTAACATATAAAACCAAAAATGTAATATAGGAGTCTCAACAAACACAAAACCAAACTTAAAAAGACAAAAAAATCATCCCAGAAAGAATGACCCAGAACAGAATATTAAGAGCAACGTAGAAAACACTAAAATAAAAATACATGAAAATGACACCACTAAATACATATATATCAATAATTACACTGAATTTAAACAAACTGAAAGCTCCAATAAAGAGACAAGAAGTGATATCTTGACTTAAAAGACATGACATGTCTATATATTGCTTACAAAAAAACTCACCTTAGATTTAAAGACAGGAACAAACTGAAAATTAAATGATGGAATAATATATACCAAGCTGGCAATATACAAAGAGCAGATGTGGCAATACTAATCTCAGATAAAATAGATTTTAATGTAAAATCTACCATCGTTGATAAGAATGATCGCTATTCATTACTGAAAGGTTCAATACACAAGCATCTAAATATGTTGAACAAACACTGACAACACTGATAAATTAGTTGGGTCACTCCATAATAATAGTTGGAGACTCCTGACACTCCACTTTCAGTAATGGACAGATCATCCAGAAAAAAGCTCAGTAAAGGCACAGAGATCTTATTGAGACAATTAAACAACTAGACCTCATCTGCATATACAGAACTTTTTATCCATCAACAGATAAGTACACCTTGCTCTCCAATATACCTGGAACATTTTCCAGGATACACCATGTGTTAGGACACAAAGCAAATCTCAACAAAATCCAAACCATTGGATTATTGCAAAGCATCCTCTCAGACCATAAAGCCATACAAATTTCAATAGCAGAAAAAAACATAGATACAAATTGGAACTCATGGAAACTGAAAAACATCTTGTTCAAAAAGCCATGGGTTATAGAAGAAATCAAGGATGAAATAAAGAATTTATGGAATCAAATGAGAATGAAAACACATCCTACGAGAACCTATAGGGTATAGCCAAACCAGTGCTCAGAAGTCAATTTATCTCTATAAATGTACAAATCCAGAAGGAATAAAGGACCCAAACCAAAGAATTAACCCTACAGTTTGAGCAAGTAGAAAGAGAATAACAGAGGAAAGCCTCAAGCACCAGAATAAAACATAACGAAGATTAGAGCAGAACTAAATAAATTAGAGAATAGAAGAACAATTGAAAAAAGATTGATAAAACCAAAAGCTATTTTTTAAAAAAATGGGAAAACCTTTGGCTAAACTTACTAAATAAAAACAGGAGATGAAACAAATAACCTGAATAAAGAATCAGATGGGAGATGTCACAATGGACCCAACAAAAATTGAAACTATCATAAGAGAAATTTAGGAAAGACTGTACTCTGACAGATTTGAAAACCTAGAGGAAATGGACAAATTTCTAGATTCATACCACCTACCAAAATTATCACAAGAAGTAGAGCAACTTAATAAACCCATCACAAAGGAAGAGACTGAAAAAGTCATCCAAAAACTACCAACCAAAAAACATCCTGGCCCAGATGGCTTCACCAGAGAATTCTACCAAACTTTTAAAGAGTTAACTCCAATAACGCTGAGACTATATCATAGCATAGAAAGGAATGGAATACTCCCAGATCCACTAAATGAAACCAGCATAAACCTGATACCAAAGCCAGGGAAAGATCCCACAAAAAAGGGGAAATTATAGACCAATATCACTCATGAATCTACATGCAGAAAATCTTCAACAAAATCCTTGCTAAAATAACTCAACAACATACCAAAAAAGTAATTCATCAAACCAAGTTGGATTCATACCAAAGATGGAAGACTGGTTCAACATTAGAAAAACAATTTATTTGATCAACCACATAAATCATACAAAAGATAAGAATCATCTGGTTTTGTCAGTTGCTGAAGGAAGGGCATTTGACAAAGTCTAACACCCATTCATGCTAAAAATTCTCAGCAAAATATGGATAGAAGGGAAATTCCTCAATGCAATAAGGGGCATCTATGCAAAGCCCATCAGCTATGTCATTCTGAATGGAGAGAGACTGAAAGAATTCCCTTTAAGAATGGGAAGTAGACAAGAATGCCCACTCCCACCACTTCTATTCAACATCATGCTAAAAGTTCTGCCAGAGCAATCAGACAGGACAAAGAAATAAAGGACATTCACTTTGGCAAAGAAGAAGTAAAAATCTCCCTATCTGCAGATGATGTGATTGTATACACAGAGAATCCTAACGAACCCACAAATAAACTACTCGAACTAATAGAAGAGTTCAGCAAACTGTCAACATATAAGATAAACGTAAGTAAATCAGTAGGATTCATTTACAGCAACAAAGAGATCATCAAAGAAGAAATCACCAAAGCAACACAATTTACTATAGCTCCCAAGAAGATAAAATACCTAGGAATAAATCTAGAGAAATAAGAGACCTTTACAAAGAGAACTACAATACCTTAACCACAAGAAACCAAGAGAAACTTACACAGATGGAGAAACTTACCCTGCTCATGGATACAAATACCTAACATTGTGAAAATGTCTATTTTATCCAAAATGATCTACATACATAATGAAATCCCAATACCAATTCCAGTGACAATTTTTAATGAGATGTAGTAACAAATCATCAACTTTGTTTGGAAAGGGAAGAAACCTTGGATAAACAAAGCACTAACGAAGAAGAGGAGTACAGTGGGAGGCCTCACACTACTCAAACTTGCTGAGCCTACTATACTACCACAATAGTTAAAACAGCCTGGTACTGGTATAAAAAGAGACCTATAGACCAATGGAACAGAGGTGAGACACCAGAGATGCCACCACCCTCTTATGAACAGTTGGTATTTGACAAAGGCCCAAGGATTGTAAACTAGTGTGAAAATAGTTTCTTTAACAAATGGTGCTGGCAAAATTGGATAGCCATCTGCAAAAAAATTGAAACCAGACCTGAATCTCACACCTTACACAAACTAACTCAAATTGGATCAAAGACCTAAATATCAAACCTAAAATGGTAAAGATCATGGAAGAAAAATCAGGATCAGCAATGAAAGTTTTATCTATTTATTTATTTAATATGACTGAATGAAAATGTACATTCCCATGTAAATTTGCATGCTCACCTATATGCAGCTTCCACTGCTCTCCCTGTCCGGTGACAGCACACTATTCCTTTCTGCTCCACACATGTCTCATCCTCCCAACAGTCTCCTTTCCACTCCTCTCCACCTGCTCTCCTTCCTCCAGCCAGGGTTCAGCAGGATGATGTCCTATAGATGTATAGAACCAAAAGTGCATCCAATATATGGTCACTCTGCATCACCAAGTCCAATCTATTTGTGTCTGAAGAGTGAACCTTCATTATGATATATGGGCAAGGGCAGCATCAGGGCCAGGGGTCCTTGCTCCCAGGGGAACCCCGAAACCGCTGGACCATCAATTGAGGTATTTTAGTGGAGATTTCAGGGTGCACACCTTTTTATTCTTGTGTTGCCAGTGAGACTCAACTTAGTGATCTCCATCACGGCTGTCACAGGTGGTGGCCAGGCACCATCTGGTTATTCCGGTCCCAAGTCTATGTAGGCACCCACTCATGTGGGTCTCTCTGTCTTCTAGGTTGTCTTTACCCCATGTCATTTTGGTCCTCAGTGAGCATCTGTTCCTGCTGAGTTGGGACCATTTGCTGTGCCCTCGGACGGCAGCCTGGCAGCTTTTAAGACCCCATATGCCACTCACCAATGTGGGGTGCAGAGAGCCCTCTTAGCAAAATGCTAGTTGTGCCAATTGGCCTCGATTTTGCCTAAGAACATTGTCCCCTGCCCCCTGCCCCAGCTACTCTGTTCTTGCAATATTGGATTAAGATGGAAGGAGTAGTCAGGTTATACTGAAGTCCACTTAATATTGTTCTTGTTTCTAATGTGTGCTATCATCGATTTCACCCAATTAGATTTCTAGCAACTATCTAATCTAAGCCCTCCCCCGTAACCCTCCCTCTCTCCTCTCCCTTGCAGCTGTCAAAGAGTCTTTTCTTCTATACACAAATCTGTTTTTGAGATCTTATCGTAGAGGTCTCATACAGTATTTGTCCTTTTATCACTGACTACTTTCACTCAGCATAATGTCCTCCAGTTGAAACAAGGTTAAGAGATGTTTCCTGGAATTATTGTTATTCTTTATCATTGCATAGTGTTCCATTGAGTATATATACCGTAGTTTACCTATCCATTCTTCTGTTGTTGGGCATCTGGGTTGATTTCATCTTTTTGCTATTGTGGACTGTGCTGCAATAAAGATTCTTGTGCATGTGTCCATTGGTGTGAAAGGCCTTGATTCTGTAGGATATGTTCCAAGTAGTGGAATGACTGGGTCAAATGGTATATCAATATCCATTTTTTTAAGGAAGCACCAGATTGCTTTTCAAAGAGTCTAGGCCATTTTGCAACCCCACCAACAGTGTAGGAGGGTTCTACTTTCTCCACAGTCTCTCCAGCATTTGTTGTTTTGTGTTTTTTGGATCACGGCCAACCTTGTTGGGGTGAGATGGTATCTCACTGTCATCTTGATTTGAATTTCTTTAATAACTAAAGATGGTGAACATGTCCGCATGTGTTTTTTGGCTGCCTGGATCTCCTCTTTAGAGAAATGTCTGTCCATCTCCTTTGCCCATTGCTTAATTGGATGATTTATCTTCTTATTATTGATATTTTGTAGTATTTTATAGATTCTGGAGATCAGACATCAGTCTGACATAGAGTTGCCAAATATTTTTTCCAATTCAGTAGGTGTTCTTTTAATTCTATTAATAAAGTCTTCGAATGAGCAAAAGTCTTTGATTTTTAATAGTTCCCATTTATCTATTTTCTCTTCTGATGAGTGTGGTTTGTTTGACAGATTTTAGAGTCTGTTCACATTGTGTATTAAAACTTCCATTGTTGTTCCTACTTTTTCTTGGATGAGCTTTATCGTTTTAGGTTTGATATTTAGGTCTTTTATCCAGTTGCAGTTGGTTTTTGTATAAAGTGTAAGATATGGATCCTGTTTCAGTTTATTGCAGCCAAAGCCAAGTGCCGTCGATGGATATCCAATTTTGCCAGCACCATTTGTTGAAGATTCTGTTTTTACTCCAATTTGATGTCTTAGGGCCTTTGTCGAATATCAACTGTTCATAGGCAGATGATGTCATCTCTGAGGTCTCAATTCTGTTCCATTGATCAATGTGTCTGTTCTTATACCAGTACCAGGCTGTTTTGACCACTGGCAGTGTAATATGTTCTAAGGTCCGGTAATGAGAGGCCTCCCAGTGTGTTATTCTTTAGTAGTAACTTACTTATCCAGGGCTTTTTCCCTTTCCAAACAAAGTTGGTGATTTGTTTCTCCAGCTCATTAAATAAAAGACTCTGGAATCTGTATTGGGATTGCATTATATAAGTAGATTGCTTTGCGTAAAATAGACATTTTCACGATGTTAAGTCTTCCTATCCATGAGCAGGGTAGGTTTTTCCATTTATCTAAGTCTCTTTTAGTTTCTTGTAGTAGCAGTGGAATTTTTAATACACAGCTTAGACAAATTTCAAAATCTGACAAACAAGGCATGATCAACAGAGGAGAATATAAATGAGAACTATTAAGAATCAAACATGTTTGCTCATCCAAAGACTTCATCAAAAGAATTCAAAGACCACCTATAGAATGGGAAAAAAATATTTGGAAATTACGTGTTAGACTAACATCTGATCTCTGTAATGTACAAGACACTGCAAATTATCAGCAAGAAAATAGTAAATATCCCAATTAATCAACAGGCAAAGGAGATGGACAGACACTTCAGCAAAGCTGATATCCAGGCAGCCAAAAGATACAAGAGGAAATGCTCATAATTGTTGGCTATCAGATAAATCCAGATCACAACTACAATGAGATAACATCTCAACCCAACAAGGCTGGCCATGGTCCAAAAAGCACAAAACAACAAATGCTGGAGAGGCTTCGCAGAGATGGGAACTCCCCTACATTGTTGGTGTAATTGCAAAATGGTACAACCTGTTTGGAAAATAATCTGGGACTTCCTTTGAAAGCTGGAAATAGGTATACCATTTGATCCAGTGATTCTACTTCTTTGAATATATCCTACAGAATCAAGGCCATTCACACTGTCCACAGTAGCAAATAGATAGAGTTAACCCAGATGCCCAACAACAGATGAATGGATAAACAAACTATGGTACGTATACTCAGTGGAACACCATGTAATGATAAAGAACAATGGTGATTAAGGAAGCATCTCATAAACTGGTTTCAATTGGAAGACATTATGGTGAGTGAAATTGGTCAGCAACACAAGGACAAATACTGTATGAGATCCCTACTATAAAGGCTTAATAATAAATTCACATGCAGAAGAAAAGACTCTTTGATGGTTGCAATAGTAGGGAAGGAGGGAGAAGGTTGATCATAGATTAGATAGTTGATAAAAATTTGGTCATGTGAAAGCAGTGACAGCACACACAATAAAGAAGATCAGTTTAACTGGACTTCAACATAAACTGAAAACTCTTCCAATCTTAAGCCAATATTGCAAACATAGAGAACCAGGGGTTGGGCTCTGGGGTCCATGCTCCCAGGGGACATTGAGACCAATTGGCATAAAGAGCCTATTGCTAAGAGAATCTTCTGCACTCCATATTGGTGAATGACATCTGGTGTCTTAAAAGCTAGTAAGCTGCCATTTGAGGTGCACCAAACAGTCCCGGCTCAGCTGGAACAGACAGTCATCAAAACCAACAAAGACACGAGGGGAAAAGAGCCCAAAAGACAGGAGGACCCATGTGAATGGGTGACTGTGTCAACATATGACCTCAGGAACCAGATGGTGCCCGGCCATCACCAATGACAGCCATGGTGGTGCTTACAATGTTGAGTTCCAGTGGCAACACAAGAAAAAGAGGGGTACACCACAACAACTCCACTAAAAGACTGCAACTGATGGCCTGGCAGCCTGGGACTTCCCCTGTGAGCATGGCCCCTAGACCTGCTGTTGCCCCTGACTGGAAAACATTACTGAGGTCAACTTTTTGGACAGGAATGGACTGAACTTGGGGACACAATGTGACCATATGGCGTGTGTATTTTATGTTTCTATGCATCTATATGATGCTGTCCTGCTGCCTCTTACTAGAAGGGAGAGGAAGGGCAGAGAGGAGGGGACAGGAAATTGCTAAGAGGATAAGACATATATAGAGTGGAAAAGAGATGTATGCTGCCACCAGGCAAAGAGAGCAGAAATAGCTACAGATAGGTAGACATGCAAATATAATTTGAATTATATACTTTCACTTAATCACAATAAAAAAGTTGAATTTATGTCTTCAATAATACTAACTGAAAACTGCAATGTGTCTCATTTATTATCCCTTACCATAACCTTGTTAACTAAATGACGTGATTATACTCATTTTCCTTTTGTGGATACTGAGTCACAAGGAGATTAATTTTCTTATTGTATGTCATGCAAATAGTAAATGGGAAAGACCATTTTCCAAAGACAAAAAAGATGATTTCTATCTTTGCTCTTAATAATTACACATATGATTTGTACAGAATTTATTAGATCTTGAATGTATTCTAGAATAAAAATGAGCATTTGACCATAAGAACTAATAGAATATATAGAGCAGAGAACAATTCACTCATTCTGTAGCAGAGGAGTGTGGTTAAATGCTGTCTGCTAACCAAAAGGTCAGCAGTTCAAATCCATGAAGCACTCCTCCAAAACTCTATGAGACAGTTCTACTCTGATCTATAGGGTCGGTATGAGTCAGAATCAATTCAATGGCACCAGGTTTTGGGGTCTTCAGCAGCACCAGAAGAAAGCATTTACTGTATATTAGGAATATTCCATGCTTATCTGAAACCAGAAATTTATTTCTGATAGTTGTTTTTGCTGGAGAAACAGTTGCTTTCACTGGAGAATCTGGATCTGGTGGTGAACACCCCCCTTTGAGGGGTGTTCATTAAATTCTGCCAGTTACTGATCTCTCAGATAAGTGTGTCCAGTCGATTTAATTATTAAAATAATTAAGAATTATATTTAAAAATAATCTTCAATTCATTAATCTTTTAAAGCATGGTACATTTTAAAGAAATTTTCTTTTGTTCTACCTAGAGAAAATTATTCTCATGAAAGGTAAATACCTGCTCCTGAATATTATAGGTTTTCCCTTCTAAGAAGGCTTAACAGCTAAATTTTTGTATCATTTTATGCATATGCTAGGAGTTTATATAAAAATTTAAAGGCTAAAATAACTAAAATTAAATTCATAGTAAAGTCTTCAGTTGTGTAAATTGCTCTGAGTTTTTTTCCCCCCACAACTCTTAATCGATCTAAGCTTCACACTCAAGTAAGGTAGTACAAAACTTTTTCCATAGATGTGCATGCTGCAATCAATGAGGAGCTGAAGACAAACAATAAAAGAGAATTGGCAGTTTATCCATTTCAGCATAAAAAGGAGAATTACAGGATCGAAAAATAAACATGAATATTTGCTGTTTTTTCATTGAGAAAGCTTATAGAAGATGTGCAGCTTCACATCTGTTGTTGTTATTAGGTAGCATCAAGTCACTTCCAGCTCTCAGCAACCCTGTGAACTACACAAAGAAACACTGGCCAGTCCTGCACCATGCATCAGGGTTATAAGAGCTGTTATCCTTGAGATCTTCCTGCAGACACTGTGTCAGCTGATGTCATTGAGTGTCTTTCTCCTTTTTGATGTCCCTGTACTTTAACAAGCATGATGCCCTCCTCCAGGGGCTGATCCCTCCTGATGACATGTCCAAAGCACGTAAAACATAGTATTGCCATCCTTGCTTCCGAGGAGCATTCTGGTTGTACTGAACTTTCACATTTAGTTCATCTGAATTAAGAAGTGGTAGCACAATAATGCTTCAGCAGATTGTGCAGTGAAGTTTGACTGTTCAACCATGGGCCATTACTCAGCATTATTAAAGTGGAGCGCCTGGTGGATTTGAACCGCCAACCTTGAATACTCTGGGGGTCAGTTCTACCCTGGCCCCTAGGGTCGCCATGAGTCAGATCCGACTCGATGGCACTTGGCTTGGCTGATTAAAGTGGATCCTGGGTAACGTCACTGAAGTAGAGAGACTACCTAATATGAATGGTCGATGCTTGATGAGCGTTTAAATACAAATACAAATTTAGTACTAACTAACTATAGGGTCACTATGAGTCAGACCTGACTCCACGGCAGTGGATTTGGTTTTTGGTTCTAATCAGTTTTGGGTAAACCCTAGTGGCATAGTGGTTAGATGCTACATCTGCTAACCAATAGATCAGCTGTTCCAATCCACCAGGCACTCCTTGTAAACTCTGTGAAGCAGTTCTACTCCATCCGATCAGGTTGCTATGAGTTGGAATCAACTCGTCAGCGGTGGATTTGGGTTTTTTGGAATCAGTTTTTGAAAGCCAGCCAGCATAGTGGTTAAGAGCTCAGCTGCTGACCAGAAGACTGGCAGTTCAAATCCTCCAGCTGCTTCCTGGAAACCCGTGAGGCAGTGCTACTAGTTCCTCTGGGTCACTATGAGTCAGAGTGGACTTCAGTGGCACATAACAAAGGCAATCAGTTTTTAAGATAGTAAAATCAATGAGTGATGAGTAGCTGCTGACGTAAGAGCATACGTTACAAGTGGAGCCCAGGGAAGTTTTGTGTTGACTTACAGAAAAATGAGAAGCATAAGGGGAACTCAGTTTCAGACAATGGTAGTAGAATGATTTGGAAAATAATAGTGAGAAGGGTAGCACAACCTGAAGAATGAATCAGTGTCACTGGATTGTACCTACTGACATTGTTGAAATGATGTATCTTTGACTGTGTATACCTTCACCAAAAAAGAAAAGCGGCATCTCAGATATTAACACTGAGTATTACATTAAATATTTTCTCCCACAGGAATTCACAATCACAAATTTGATTCCTTAATACTAAAAACAAAATTCACTCTGTGAAACAGGAAGAGCTTATGAAAAAAAAGAAAAGAGGCTTTGTTAAATCTAATGAAATGAACAAATTCTATTATTACAAATAGAAACATTCTACCACGGGAATTCTTTCAGATTTATTTCAGTGTTTTATTATGTTTCATTTCTACAGCTTTAGATTTTGTTTTTTTAAAACAGATGTATTAGGAACAATATTGCCAAATTCAAAAAAAGAAAAAAATGCATCACTGAAAATTTCTTACATTTCATTGATAAAGTTTCTGTTACTAACATTTATAGGCAGGGCTTTGTTTTATAAGACTTAGACTTCCAATTAATCCAACTAACTGAAAGATGAAAACGGATTATTTTAGATTTATTTCTGTGGATTCAAAACTTAGCATTCCTTTAAAAGTAATCCTTATTAACTTCTGATCTCCCTTTGCTTCTATAGATAATAGATAATGAAATGTATGTAATAAAACCAATTAAACCTACTGACATTGATTCAACTCCAACTCACAGAGACCCCATAAGACAAGGTAAAACAATACCATAGTGTTTCCAAGGAACAGCTGTTGGATTTGGGCTGCTGACCTTGTGGTTAGCAGCCTAGCTCTTAATCAGATAAAATGTGAAGTAGAGATTTCTAGTTTACAGCATTTTTTCCAAACACACACACATAAGTATAGTAACATATATAATTGTTTTAATTGGTAAAAGGATTTTCTTCTTTTGCTTGATTAGAGCAAATCCATTTCTTGACACTGTAAAGAGTTTAAGATGTACTAATATAAATTAAGACTGTGTATTCCTATAAATTAGTGCTGAGAGTAATTTAAAAAGGGAGATATTTGTGTTAGCTTTTATAAATTTTTAAGTCCCTGTTTCACCATCTCAGTAGTAATACTTCACTTTTAACAGAAAGTGAACCTCAACCTGGTCTTCTGAACAGTTACGAGCTTTAATTATTGTCATGGATTAAATTGTGTACCACAAGATGTGTGTCAACCAGTTAGGACATGATTTCCAGTATTGCATGGTTTTGCTCCAATTTGTTATTGATGTAATTTTCCTATGTGTCATAAATTATAATCTCTGGAAGTGGTTTATAAGGCAAGATTAGACTATGTTAAAGAGGATTGGGTCGTTACACAACACCCTTACTCAGCTCACATCATAGATATAAAAGGCATTTTCCTGGAGTGTGCCGTGCATCACTTTATATCTCACAAGAGAAAAAAGGGAAAAGAGCAGAGAGTTGGGGACCTCATGCCACCAAGAAAACAGCCCAGAATCACAGAGCAGCATTTGGACCAAGGGTCACTGTACTGGAGATGCTCCTAGACCAAGGGAAAATTGATGTCAAGAGCTGACAAAGAAAGCTTTCTTCCTGAGCTGATGTTTTAAATTTGTACTTCTAGCCTACTAGATTGTGAGAGAATAAACTTTTGTTTGTTGAAACCGTCCACTTATGGCATTTCTGTTATAGCAGCACTAGATAACTAAGGCAGTTCCTTAAGCTAATAAAAGTCTTGTTTTGGAGTTCCATTGAGTTGATTCAAGCTCACAAAGACCTCATATGACACAGGAGACTCAGAATTACTGGGTAGATTCGAACTGCCAATTTTTCAGTTAGCAGCCCAGTGCTCAACCATTGTACCACCAGGGCTCCTTAACAGGGTGGTTTAAACAATGAGATTTGATATTACTTGAAATAATAGATTTAGGACTCTTTTTTATGACTGATACAGCTAAAGAATTTAATCATTAGGTATTCATAAATATTTGTTGTGTGAACGAATTATTCTAATTACATTATGGGTGTTTCAAGTACTGTGTGAACTGAAGTTTAGCTATGCAATCAAAATCAACAGGACTAGTGGAAATGTTACATTTCTGTATGGCATTTAGACATATTCTACCAGTAGTTTATGGAGCAATCTAGAGTTTTGTCATCTTTGTAATCTCATGTGTATTAGTTTCTACGTCAACTTTACTTTATTAGCCTGTCAGTTTTAGGAACTGAACTGAACGGTTTAAGAACTAAACTCATTTAAGACTGAGAATATTGATTCTAATCCAGAGAACATTAATTTCTACCTCATGAGAAAGTTAATTGCTACACCACGGGGCTGTGCAAGAATTAAATATGACTACCAGAAGAATAGATATCCTGGTGGTGCAGTGGTTAAGTGCTACATCTGCTAACCAAAAGATTGGCCATTTGAATCTTCTAGGCACTCAGAAACTCCATGGAGCAGTTCTATTCTGTCCTATAGGGTTGCTAGGAGTCAGCAGTGGGTTTGTCAGAAAAACTCATAACTCAGTCTTAGAAGAAATACAGCCACAATGTTTCTTCAAAAGATTGCTGGACATTGGCTGCTTACTCTGGACATGTTATCGGGAAAGACCAACTGCTAGAAAAGGAGATCATGTTTGAAAGATTAGAGGGTCAGTGAAAATAGCAGCAACCCTCAGATAGATTGACACAATGACTGCAACACTAGGCTCGTACAGACCAACTGATCTTGAAGATAGTGTAGAACTGGACGTGTTTCTTTGTTGAAGCTTACTCAAGAACAACTAACAAGCCATGCATGATGTTCATTTCTTATGTATTTCAAGTGCCTAGCATAGCTTGAGGCATGAAATTAATATTCAACAAGTTACAGATCTTATCAATTTAATGTATCAAATAATAACCAGATGTCTAACACTTTAGATATGTAGAAGGTATGGACCTGTAGTACTTACTAAAGCAAGAAAGTTAACTCACTCCTACAGACCCTAGGAATTGTAGTATTTTAATTATTTTCTGTCATCTGGTAAAATACTTAGCCTATTCTGAGCAGGGGCTATGTAAGTACTGGTGTTTCTAATGAAACTGTCAAAAATTGCTAAATTAAGTAATCATTTTATTGGGATAGACAGTTCATGGCCAAAAATAATGGAGATATCTTAGCTATTGCTCATTTCCCTTTTGAGAAGAAGGGTTTTATTCAGGGGCCAGGGTAAGGAGCTTGCCTTGGAATCTACTTGTTGTTGGATTTTACATCAGCAGTGCAGTGTAGCAGGTAGAAGTAAAATCATATGCTCACCTTTTACAGGTTGACCTTAGGCATGCAATTTAACTTTCCTGTGATTCAGATTTGCTCACCTCTGCAAGAGAGGTAGCAACAGTACATGCATAATAATATTGTGAAGACTGAAATAGGAAAATATGCTTTGTGGACAGTCTTGAAAACAATGTCTACTATTAACAAATATTTTACAATGATTAATTATCAATATGTTTAACTTGACTCAAAAATATTTTTGATACATTTTTAAATTAGTGTATGCATTTTTCAGCCATTAATGTGATGCTACAGATAGACTGCATGAAGTCTAAAGAGGTTCTAAACATTACATAAAGTATAATCTTAAGTTTATAAAAGATTTTATACAAAGTCTTCCAATAAGGCTATCCTATCTTTGAACTTGAATGAAATAAGTTGCATAAATGATACAGTTTTGACTAATTTATTATTTTGAAGTACATTTTATGGCATTATGTGTGGGAAACAACTTTGGGTAAATGGCTGCTGTGGCAGCTTCCAAATGAGGCCAAAATAATCAGTTATCATGACCTGGTATCTTTCACCATTGACAGTCACAGCTTTTCCTTGGTCATCTTGGAAAAAACAGGGGCGAATGATTCTGCCAGACCAACATTCACACAAAACAGTAACTTTTAGGGATGAAGTGGATGTTCTTGAATCTCCATTGGATTCTCATTGCTCTAAATGAGCCAGTTTTGTTTGTTAATGAAAGCATTCATCCCAAAATGGGCCTTGTTGCCACAGATAATATTTCAGGCAGAAGAGGGTCAACTTCCAATTGCCCCAGAGCCCAGTCAGCAAATGTATGACACAATCTATGGTCGTTAGATTTCGGTTCTTGAGTGAGAACAGTTTTGAAAGGATAAAGCTTCCAGTCTAGATGCAAAATCCACCGAACCATGGTCGATGAAAGGCCATGTGCTCTATAAATTCTTGTGCTCCATAAGAAATTTATTGCTATGGATTCTCACATATACTCTGAGGAATGGAACTGTACCATTTGTTAGTGTGCAGACATTGTCTGATTGGCAACAGACTGCCTGTATCAAATTTTTTGATTAAACATCAAATTGTTCTCTCAGTGTTACTGTAAATTTCACATTAACAGAACACTGATTTTGATAATAACAAAAAAACCGAACCCACTGCCATTAAGTTAATGCTAACCAACAGTTACTCACTGACTGAGTAGAACCACCCCACAGGGTTTCCAAGGAACACTTGGTGGATTTAAACTGCAGACCTTCAGATTAGCAGCAGTAGCCCTTAACCACCGTTTCACTAGGGTTTGCATTTTGACAGTAAACTTTATTAACTTCTATCCTTTGTGGCATCATGTAACTGAGTGGCTATTTTTCAAGACTACTCCAAAAAAGTGCTAAATATGGTTGCTGTAGCTTTACAAATGTCTAGGCTGTGAGCTATCAAAAACAGGACATTCCTTTTGGAAGACCCTTTACAGATTACACATACTACATATATAAAAATATATATGCGGTATATATACATACACAAGTCTGTATAGACAAATACACGTGCGCGCACACACGTGCACACACAAGCGCACACACACACCACATATGAACAAGAAAAGTCTGGGGTTATGTTCCCTAGATGTTGACAGGAAACCGAGGTGGTGAAGTGGGTAAGTGCTACGGCTGCTAACAAAAGGGTTGCCAGTTCATATCCACCAGGCATTCCTGGGAAACTCTCTGCAGCAGTTCTACACTGTTAGATGAGATCACTAAGAGTCAGAATCGGCTGGAAAGTAATGGGTTATTTTTATTGTTGTTGTTGTTTAGGTATTGATAATGATTATACCTAGGTGAGTAAAATAATTTTTGTAGGTAACATATTTTTAAAATAAAGCTACAACTTTTCTGATAAAGTTATAGACCAGGTCCAACAATTAAGTCCGGCGATCTTAATTGTTCTAAGTGCTACATGCCTCATCGCTGAATATCACAACGGCTGCCTTCGAAGTACTCCCCTTGGGAAACTGTGCACCCACACCTCGTCTACCCTTCGAAGGAATTCTGGAACTCTCTCTGGAATGGCCGTTGTGCACGGTGGCATGATGGCAACTTCGCGAACTTAAGTCTGTAAGGGAGTTTTTAGCCAGTAAACAAACAACTGTAGTGGAACACCCTCCCTACTCCTCTATTTACCAGTGACTTTTTTCTTTACCCGAAGACAAAGGAATATTGAAAGGAAGACATTTTGATGACGCTCAGAACATCAAGTGTAGTACAATGACAGCTCTGATGGTCATTCCAGAAAAAGAGTTCCACTGTTGCTTTGAAGGGTTGACAAAGAGCTGGCATCAGTGCATAGTTTGCCGACGGGAGTACTTTGAAGATGATAGTATTGATACCCAGCAATGAACCTGTAGCACTTTTTCAAGGAAGCATTTGCTGACTTAATTGGCAATCCTAGTATGTATACATAAAATAATTAATACAGAGAATCACAGGTAGCTTTTACAGTGAAAATGTAAATACGTGCGTTTTTTCATTCCAACTCCTCCAGTGATAACCATAGGATGTCAGGAGCTCTGGCTGAAAGTAATAAAATAATTTTGAAATTCTCCGGCTAGTTTATCTTTAGCATTCGTCATTTAGTGACTGTTAGTTTGTAGCACTAGGGAAAACTGATATGTTATTAGTTCAAAGAACAACCATTTCAGTTTGCATTATAAACCATGTTTGATAGCTTCCTAATTCGAGTAAGCTTGGCCTGTGGGTTTATGCTAATATTCATCAATGAATTGAATATATTGCATAGATTACAGGAGCATAGATTAAGGAGCCCTAGTGGTATTAGGATTAGGCTCACGGCTGCTAACTGAAAGGTCAGCTGATGCTGGTAAGTGGCAACTCAGCAGAATACTTTATCTCTAAAGGAGTTTCTATTTAGAAGATTTTTATACTAATTTTTTTTTTTCCTTTTTTGTTCCTCATCCAGTATAATGAAGAACCTTGACAACTGTTATGAAACTGTCCGTGGGGGCATTAGGCAAAAATTAGCTTAATGAATAATATCAGAGAGTGCATCAAACTATGCTAAATAAGATGTGCATTCTATTTTCAAATCAGAAAATACTATGATCTCTTTCCACGTAATTTCTTAATCTCTTTTTCTCACTTAAGAAAGATTAATTGTCTAATAAGAGCTAGGCATTGTTCTAGATATGGGGAAAGATGAAAAAGATAAAAGCCTGAAATGAAAGAGTTACAAAAGTGTTTATAAAGCCAATCATTTGCAAGTTAATTACATTGTAATTTGGCAACGTCTACAGTAGAGATAGTAATGTAGTATCGCATGAGCATGTAGGAAGGAGCAAGTAACTGCCTCTAGAGCTATTGAGGGCTTCCTACCAAAACTAAAACCACTGCCACAGAGTAGATTTCAACTCACAGCAACCCTATAGACAGAGGAGAACTGCCCCATGTAGTTTGCAATGAGAGCTTAGGGGATTTGAACTGACGACCTGTGTAACAGTCATAGCACCTAACCATTATACAACCAGGGTGTCTAGAGAGCTTCAGAGAAGAAGTAAAAATAAATTGCTAATATTGTTGAGTCTAGACTATGTTATTCCTCTCTGTCTGCATTGCAACCATCACAATTCTACTGTTTCTGGCAGGTCCCTCTGAGTTGATTCCAACTCTTATACAGCACCCAAAGAAACATTGCCTAGCCCTGTAGCATGGTCGCAATTATTACTATGCTTGAGCCCATTGTTTTAGCCACTGTGTCAATCCATCTCATTGAGGGTCTTCCTGTTTTTCACTGAACCTCTACTTTCCCAAACACGACGTGCTTCTCCAGAGATTGGTCTCCCGTGGTAACATGCCTAAGTACATGAGCCAAAACCTTGCAGTCTTTACTTCTACAGAATACTCTGGCTATAGTTTTTCTATATATTTGTTATTATATGTATTATTTTTCTGTATATTCCTATATATTTTCTATGTGTGTATATATTTGTTCTTCTAAAAATACACGGTATATTCATTATTCTATGCCAATACCATAATTCAAATGCAACAGTTTTCCTATGGTATACTTAATTAATTTTCCCGTATGAGGCATTTGAAAATACCAAGGCTTTGGTTAGTTGTAACTTAGGCCCCAAACTGACATCTTTGCTTTTGAATACTTTAAAGAGGCTTTTTGCAGCAGATTTGTCCAGTGCAGTATGTGCTTTGATTTCTTGATTGGTCTTTTTGTGGGAGTTTCCAGTGCATCCAAGTAAAATGAAATGCTGACAGTTTCAGTCTTTTCTCTTTTTGTCATCATGTTGCTAACTGACCCAGTGGTGAGGGTTCCTTTTTGCTTTACATTCGGGTGATTCATCTAAAGGCTATCGTCTGTAATCTTCACCTTTCTGTGCTTCAAGTCCTCTTGACTTTCCGCAAACAAGATTGTGCTGTCTGCCTACTGCAGATTATCAGTGAATCTTCCTCTAATACTGATCCTTCTTTCTTCTTCATATGGTCCAACTTCTTGGATTACTTCTAAACTTGCAGATTGAGTAAATATGGTGAAAAGATATGACTGATTTTAAACCACACAGTATCCCTTCATTCTGTTTGAATGACTGTTCTTTGATGTATCTAACTTCTACATGAGTGCAATTAAGTTTTGGAATTCCCATTCTTCACAGTGTTTTTCATGATTTGTTATGATCCACAGTCAAATGTTGTTGCATAGTCAATAAAACACAGGAAACTTGTTTCTGGTATTCTCTGCTTTTGGCCAAGATTCATCCGATATTAACAGTGATATCCCCAGTTCCACGTCCTCTTTGGAATCCGGCTTGAATCTCTGGCAGTTCCTTGTCAGCGTGCTGCAGTAGTTGCTTTTGAATGGTCTTCAGCAAAATTGTACTTGCATGTCATATTAAAGATACTGTTTTGTAACTTAGATATTCCCTTTTGGGTTTAGATCATCTTTCTTTGAATGGGCCCAAATGTGGATTTTTTTCCACTTGGTTAGCCAGATAGCTGTCTTCTAAATTTCTTGGCATAGAAGAGTAAGCAACTCCAGTACTACAAAGTTTTGTTGAAATATCTCAAAAGGTGTTCCATCCATTCCTGGAGCCTTGCTTTTCAATGCCTTCAGTGCAACTTGGATTTCTTCCTTCAGTACCATCAATTCTTAATCACATATTGTGGTTTTTAGGTTCCCTAAAAACCAATTCCAATCATAGCCATTGTATCACAACAGAACAAAATACTACCTGGTCCTGTGCCATGCCCACAGTTATTTTTCTGCTTAAGCCCATCGTTGCAGGTATTATGTCTATTCATCTCATGGAGGATCTTCTCTTTTTCAACGACCCTGTACTTTACCAAGCGTAATGTACTTCTCTAGGGACTGATCCCCTCCTGACAACATGCCCAAAATACATAAGATGCAGCATCTGCATCTTTTCTTCCAAGGAGCATTCTGGTTGTACTTCTCCCAGAATGGATCTGTTTGTTCTTTTGACAGTCCATGGGACATTCAATGTTTTTCTCCAACACCATGATTCCAAGGCATCAATTCTTCTGTCTTCATTATTCATTGTCCAGTTTCTACGTGCATATGATGTGACTGAAAATACCATGGCTTGGGTCAGGTACATTTTATTCTTCACGGTGACATCTTTAGTTTGCAATGCTTTAAAGAGGTCCTTTGCAACAGGTTTTCCCAATGCAATGCATCTTTTGATTTCTTAACTGCCACTTCCATGGGCATTGATTGTGAAACTAAGTAAAATGAAATCCTTGACAAGCTCAATCTTTTCTCTACTTATTATGATGTTGCTTCCTGATCCAGTTGTGAGGATTTTTGTTTTCTTCATGTTGAGGTACAATAGCGCTGAGAGCTGTGTTCTTTGATCTTCATCAGTAAATATTTCAAATCCTCTGTGCTTCCAGCAAGCAGGGTTGTGTCATCTGCATAATACAGGTTGTTAATAGGTCGTCCTCCATTCCTGATGCCTCATTCTTCTTCCTCTAGTCCAACTTCTCGACATACAGATTGGAAAGGTTTTATGAAAGGATACAACTCTGACACACACTTTTCCTGACTTTAAAACAATGCAGTGTTCCCTTGTTTTTTTTGCACAGATGCTTCTTTTTCCATGTACAGATTCCTCATGAACAAAATCGTTTTGGAATTCTCGTTCTCCACTATGTTATCTGTAACTTGTTATGATCCACACAAATGACTTTGCATAGTCAAGGAAACACAGGTAGACATCTTTCTGGTACTTTCTGCTTTCAGCCAAGATCCATCTGACATCGGTAATAACATCCCTGATTTCACATCCTTTTCTGAATTCTGCTTGAATTTCTGGAAGTTCTCTGCCAATATACTGTTGAAGTTGCTTTTGAATGACCTTGAGCACAATTTTGCTCCCATGTGAATCAATGACATTGTTTGATAATTTCCACATTCAGTTGGATCACCTTTCTTGGAAATAGGCATAAATATGGATCTCTTTCAGTGGAGTGGCTGGCAACTGTCTTCTAAATTTCTTGTCATAGATAAATGAGCACTTCCAACACTGCATCTGTTTGTTGAAACATCTCAATGAATATTCCATCAATTCCTGGAGACCTGTTTTTCACCAATGCCTTCAACGTAGCTGCTTCTTCTTCCTTCAGGACCATCAGTTTTTGATCACATGCTACATCTTGAAGTGGTGGAACGTTGACCAGTTCTCTCTGGAACAATTACTCTGTGTGTTCATTGCATCTTCTTTTGATGCTTCTGGAGTCATTTAATATTTTCCCTGAGAATCCTTTACTATCACAACTCAAAGCCTGAATTTTTTCTTCAGTTTGGGAAATGTAGGGTGTGGTTTTCCCTTTGTTCTTTTACTTCATCATTTCTTCCTTTGCTTTAGGTACTCAACTTTTAAGAGCAAGTTTCAGTGTTTGTTCTGACATCCAATTTTGTCTTTTCTTTCTGTCATGACTTTTTAAAGACCTCTTGCTTTCTTCATGGATGATGACTTTGATGACCTGCCACAACTTGTCTGGTCTTAATTAGTATATAACCTATCTAATCTATTTGTTAGGTGGTCGCTAAACTCAAGTAGGATATATTCAAGCATGTACTTTGGCTCTCGTGGACTTGTTATAATTTTCTCCACTTTTGGTTTAAACTTGCATATGAGCTGTTGATGGTCTGTGCTGCAGTCAGCACTTAGTCTTGTTCTGACTGATGACGTTGAGCTTTTTCATCGTCTCTTTCCAGAGATGTAGGTCATTTGATTCCTATGTTTACCAGATGGCAAGGTCCATATGTACCTTTGTGCTGGCAAGAAAAGATACTTGCAATGAAGAAGCCTTTGGTCTTGTAAAATTCTGTCATGTGATCTCTGACTTCATTGCTATTCCCAAGGCTATATTTTCCAACTATAGATCCTTCTTCTTTGTTTCCAACTTTTGTATTCCAGTCACTAGTAATTATCAACACCTCTTGACTGCATATTTGATAAGTTTCAGGCTACAGAAGCTGGTAAAAAGTCTTCAATTTCTTCATCTTTTTCTTAGTGATTGGTGCATACATATAAATAATAGTCACATAAACAGGCTTTCCTCATGGCTATATGGATATTGTCCTATCACTGACAGTGTTGTACTTCAGGATACATCTTGAAATGTTCTGTTGGACAATGAATGCAACAATAAGCCTCTTCAAATTTTCGTTTTCGGGATAGTAGACCATATGATTGTCTGATTCAAAATGACTAATATCTCCCGCTTGTCCGCCAGTCTGTCTCACTATAGGGGCTTATCTGTTGCTGTGATTTTGGAAGCTATACCACTGGTACTCAAATACTAGCAGGGTCACTCACAGTGGACAGGTTTCAACAGAGCTTCCAGACTAAGATAGACTAGCCAGAAGGACCAGACAGTCTAATTCTGAGAAGAATTAACCAGTGAAAACTTTATGACTAGCAGTGGAACACTGTCAGGTATAGTGCTGGAAAATGAACCCCCAGGTTGGAAGGTACTCAAAAGGTGACTGAGGAAGAGCTGCCTTCTCAAGTAGAGTTAACTTTAATGACACAGATGGAGTAAGGCCTTTGGGACCTTCATCTGATGATGTAGCATGACTCAAAATGAGAAGACACAGCTGTAAACATTCATTTGTAATCAGAACGTGAAATGTGTGAAGTATGAATCTAGGAAAGTTGGAAATTGTCACAAGTGAAATGGAACACACAAACACTTGGCAGTGTAATGGATTCTTTTTTGTCAAGAATACTCAGTCTTCCCTTCATTCAAGGGTTTATGAGTCTGTAAACTTGCTTCAGTAGCATAGTGGTCAACTGCTATGGCTGCTAGCCAAAATGTTGGTAGTTGGAATCCACTAAATGCTCCTTGGACACTCTATGGGGCAGTTGTATTCTGTTCTATAGTGTTACTATGAGTCAAAATTGACTGTATGGCAGTGTTTTTATTTTTATTTATTTTTAAACTTCCTGAAGTCTGGGGGCTGATTTAGGGAACATGACTCTATTCTGATGATTCTGCTGTTCGCTTGATCTAGAATTCTTCTTATTGAGATATAGTAAATATTTAGTAGATTTCCATCTATTTCACTCCTAGAGACAACATACTATATAGCCAATGCCACAAGTCCATACAAGTCAGATTATTCTGAGTTCTGCTTTGACTCTGCTGTCCATTACGATAACCACACTTACCTTTGTTAATTGAGTGCTGCCACTTGGGCTCTACTACCAAAGGTTTGAGTCATCCTCTCTGTTGTTGATATTATGTGCCTGGAGTTGGAGCTGACTCACAGAGACACTGCAGTTGCAAGTCAGCGTCTTAATGCTTTAGGGCTGTTCGCACTGTCATAGCTAACTTACATAAAATAGCAATCATAGCGATCTTCAAGGACACTGGTGCTTTCTTCAAAAATGTGTTCTTCATCATTGTGATAAAAGGTGTGTCCTCTGGCCACTCCAAGTACGGATCTATGAGTTCACTAATAAATCTCATATAACATGTCCATTTCCCTAAGCCTTTGGAGACCCTTTTCTATGATATAGCAAGAGGGATCTGGTACTTCCACTTAACTTAGTATAGGCCACTACACAGCCCATACTTCAATGCCTCAAACAAGCAAACTGTTATATCCTTTTCTAACCTCTTCAGCTAAGCCACTGAATAAAGAACTGGTGCCTAGTGGGCACATATCAATAAACTTAGACTGATTTGTCTTTATGTCTCATACCCTTAATAACCATTCCTGCATGTATTATATACCTAGATTTCTATTTGTACATGTTATAAAAGTCAAACAGTTCTTTTGGCATGTAGTGTACCTCCTCCTGGTTCACAGTTCTATACTTCAGCATTTGGGGCTGCCTGGGACATAAGTGTATTTATAGTTCTAGAAACAAAGTCAGAAGTGGAGGTGTGTTTTCCAAACATTCAGTATTGCCTTTTAAGGCATGTTCCTCAGGTGATGCCCTAGGCAGTGACTCAGAGAAAGGGTCCTTAGACATAGCTGTGTTATTCTCATCAGATAGGGGTAGAGGGATGAATGATTTTCCTGGTAGGGTAGCTGAGCAGGCAGAGCGGAGTAATGTCTTTAGATGAGAGTGAGAGGAATGGTTCTGTTGGCAAGGGCATTTGAAGGAAATTCCGTGGCTCAGTGCCCCTAGTTTGCTGATTTTCTATCCATGTATCACCATCCTAAGTTTTGTCATCCCATTTCTTCCCAATCAATGCTCCTACTTTAACCTCAGACACTGCTCAAGGTTGGGAATTCAGTAGGCATTATAGTTCAGTCACTCTTACAAGATTCTGTGTTTGTTTTTCAGCAAATCTGCTCTGTTACTACAAGAAATAAAGCTTACTTTCAAGGCACCAATGAACATTCTGAGGTTATTCAGGTGGCACTTTAACTTTGACTATGAAACCCCGAGATTGTCTTTTTCAGCACTTTGTCTAGTAAAATCAGGACCAACCCATCAGCTTTCTTGTACTTCTCATTCTGACAAAATTATGGGAAAATATCAAATATATGGTTGACATTATCAACCTGTGTTACAAAGATGACACAACCCTGCTTGCTGAAAGTGAAAAGGATTTGAAGAAATTACTGATGAAAATCAAAGACCACAGCCTTCAGTATGGATTACACCTCAACATTAAGAAAACAAAAATCCTCACAACTAGATCAGTAAACAACAGAGTGATAAATGAAGAAAGGATTGAGGTTGTTGAGGATTTCATTTTACTTGGCTCCACAATCAATGCCCATGAAAGTAGCAGGGAAGAAATCAAAAAATCAGTTACACTGGGGAAATCTGCCACAAAAGACCTCCTTAAAGTGTTAAAAAGTAAAGATGTTGCCTTGAAAACTAAGATGCGCCTGACTGGAGGCATGGTATTTTCAGTCACATCTTACACATGCAAAAGCTGGATGACAAATAAGAAAGATAGAAGAAGAATTGATATCTTTGCATTGTGGTGTAGGAGAAGAATGTTGAATGTCCCATGGACTGCCCAAAGAACAAATAGATGTGTTCTGGAAGAAGTGCAACTAGAGTGCTCCTTAGAAGCAAAGATGGCAAGACTGTGTCTTACATGCTTTGGATATGTTTTTCAGAAGGTATAAGTCCCTGGAGACTTGGTAAAGTGGAAGGTCAGCAAACAAGAGCAACAAGATGGGTTGACACAGAGGCTGCAACAATGGGCTTAAGCATAAAAACAATTGTGGGTGTGGCACAAGACTAGGCAGTGTTTAGTTCTGTTGTCCGTAGAGTCACTGTGAGTCATAACTGAGTCACCAGCACCTAACAGCAACAACAGCATCAAATATATAATCACCCAGAGCCTCTCCTCTCACCGATACCTGATCTTTCAGTGTTGGTATCTTACACATTTGTATTGCCACCTCACACCACGAGTTAGCGGTACCCACATCACTACTGGAAACAGAGCCATTACATCTTTAAGACTAACCAGACTTAAGAACCAGTTTAGAAAACTCATCCTTACAAATTTGTTTCTCCAGAACCACTCATAATACCAGATGTTTTAGGGTAGCTGCTCTAGAGAAGCCAAACTAGTGAAGCATCTATATCTGTATATTTTGTGGTACAAGGTGTGTCTCTGTATAGAGAGGTTTAGATTTATACCCAGGAGATAGCTCAGACAGTTGTAAAGGTTGGAAAGTCCCATGTCCCAAGTTCCAGCTGGAGGAATTTCGTGACTCATGTAGCTGCAAGAGCTGATAAATCCAATATTCAGACCACAGATGCTGATGAATCTCAAGATTGCAGAGTAGCTGCTAGTTTAAACTCCAAGAAACCACAGGACAGGCAAATAGAAGAGAGCTGCAGGATATAGAGTGAACAGAAGCCTATGAGTCTTGCCGTAAAATCTGCTTCAGTCCCATGGAAACTCTTTTCAGATGACTGCTTACTCGGGGCAGGAGGTGATTATGTGTATCAAATCTCTTTACTGAGTTGATCACATCATTACATGACTACTAAACTGTGTCATAACTGCAAAACCACCGAGAATCAAGGCCCGGCCAAACTGACACATTACACTAACAATCATGAAAGACAACTGAAATGAACATAGAGAGTTATGTCATACCTAGCTTGAATTGCTTTTCATGTAGTCTTTTGAATTTAAGGGCTGAATTTGTAATTGAGTTAAAATACACACACATAACACAGACACACACACTAACTGTGAAAGTTCAACTTGAACTTAAAATTGCAGAAACTTGAAATTGATCAGGTACTTTGCTGAGGTGAGTAAAATTTGTGAAAAACTTTAGCGTTCACACTGTTTCCTTTGTAGTTCTTCTTTATTTATTTTTCATTTTTACACAAATGTCTGTTTGGGGACAGTTGATGCTATGGTACACTATATCTTTCCAGAACTCATTTTCTACAACGTATACTTCCTCGTTGAAAATACACACAAAGATCAATAGAAGAAGCTATAACTTTTACAAGGAAGAGGTTTTTATGATTCATATCTCCCTTTTCTTTTAGCAGGGACTATTCTAAAAAGTTATTTGGGGATTTTTATTCTCAGTGCACCACAATAACGTAAACTTCTGGAAAGTTACAAAACCACCTATAGTCATTTCTTTTTCAGGATCGATGCCTCAAGTAGTGTTTCAACTTTCAATGACAGAAATGATACTCAGACATGACAGTGCTAAGGTATTATATGTGTGTGGCCAACCTAACTGACCAAAGAGAGTCTAGATCTCTATAGTGAACTGTCTTCACCTAGTGTGTTTTGCTCAGTGCCATTTTTTCCAGTAGGCAGTGGCCAGATATCTGCCCAGTAAAACTGTTTAAGTGGTTTATAACATGGTACCAAATATAACTAGGCAATTAAGGGCTTTATGTCATTCTGAAATGACAGACAAATGAGCCCTGTGCTTTTTGGACTCTCGTCTTTAAATGGAAGCAGAAAAGATGAATCACAAGTAAGTATTGTCACTGACGCTTATACAGCTTCTCGCATTAAAAGGAAGCCCTGGGGTGGAGTGGACACAGGAAAAGTTCAGTATCATTGATTTGCAAAAGTGATGCCAAATAAAAGAGACAACATCCTTTGACAACCTTCATTAAATTTCTCACCACGTGTATTTGGAAGGATTTTGTTGGAAAAATAATCAAAACAATATATTTCAAAAAGGATTTGAAGGTGGAATTAGTGCTCACAACATCATTAGAAAGATGAAGAGCACTACATCTACTTTTTAGATTTACTGGTGACTTTCAAGGAATCAGGAAACTGTAGACATTTAGGACAGTTCTACTGCCTGCATCCTAAGGAGAATGATTCCTAAGAGAATGTCCAAAAGAACTGTAAAATTGCACCCTTGCTGCAGTCCACATATTTCCTGATGCTGCCTGAATAATAATTTCTGGGGTATTTTTACTCCTTCTGTATTTCACCTCAGTCTGCTCTCATGATCAACATAAATATTAATCTTTCTGACAATAAAGTATAAAAATATAACTTACAACATCTAGCCCCCATAATGTTAAGGTATATAGGATAAAGTTAGTGGAAGTCACGCTAAGACACCCACATATACTGGAAATAGTGGGATTTCGTGTGTGTGTGTGTGTGTGTGTGTGTGCGCGCGCAATACCTACACAATTTGCAACAAGTTTATAATGACTATTGAATAGGTACTGCTTTTGAAACCTAAATCTAGGAAAAATAATTATTACTTACATGGTCTCAGGCTATGTTTTAGCTTTTTGCATCTTGATATATTCACCTGTAAAATGAAGAAACTAGTATCTTACAAATATGGTGAGAATTAGTTATCAATGTATACAAATGCTAAAAATAGTAGATGATTAATTATTTTTCAATTGTTTTTGCAAATATCCTCATGCTACTTTCCCCATTTATACACAAGGAGACATGCATAAGGTCATAAACTGATCCAGGGAGTATTTCTCATTTTGATGCCTGTGATTTGAATGTGAAAAGAAGAAAGAAGACCGAAAGTAGAGAAATGTTCAGAGTTAGTGAAATGTGTGCAACTGTATTAAACCACTAATACAATAGTGGGATGAGGCCCCACTTCACTCTGTGTGTTTTCTCCTGGTCTCCTAACTTTCTCCGACGAGGGGAAGATTGTGGACATGAATTCAGTTATGTTGCTTACAGCCCTAACCAACAATAAATAAATTCACATCATGATATTTATTTGCTTAAAACAGAAGTGATACAAAATGCAAAGCAGGAGTAAGTACCTTGTGCTAAGGTCCACATCTCTATCTTAGCTAAATAAATGCCTATCAAGGAAGGAGATTAAGAAATTTCTACAGAAAAGATAATTTTGGTTTAGTTGTTGATCCATCACTAAATAGACAAAGAAGGAATAAAAGATTAACGAACCCCTCCAGATTTTTCTGGATGGTAATAGTCTATAATTCTCTGATAATTGATGATGTGTGCATAACCTAAGATGAAAATAAGAAGTAAACATCATAACGCAGACTTCATGACAAAGTATTCTTGGCACACAGACAGACAGATTTGAGGTAGGTTTACAAGATAATATGATTCTAGTACACGTCTAGTGAACGGATTATTAGAATCAGATAATTGCCTTTGGAAGGATAATACTTTAAGTATTTGGATTAATCTTGTGACAGTCATTATCACTAGTCATCATGAATTTATTTGGTGAATAGTAGAAGCCTAATGCATTAATCTTTCTCTCACTCTTAATTTTACTGTGAAATTTCAAGCTATCCTCTGTTTTTACTGTTTCACATTAACCTTTTATTTTATGTGATACTAAAAATTTATGTGTGACTATTCTAAAATTTCTAATTGGACTAACGGATGCCTTGTGAAAAAGGGAAATAAAGGAGTAGATGTTTAAGGATGCTGTTGGAAATTTTGGCATTCTTTATAATGCCAAATTTCAATTACTATGAATTTATTCACATGTGTTTGTCCATCAGTACAGCTAAATGTCCCTAAAAAACTATAAGAATTAGAAGATCTGGAATTTCTTCTTAAAGATGTATATACATGCTAAAACTATCGTACATGGAACATAAAACTTTTTAGATTCTGTCTGAACTATTCAAAGAAGCTTCTTGAATGACAAGGTTAACAGAATTACTATTCTATTTAGGAGGTAACAGTGACTAAGGTTTAAAATGTCCCATACATCTTGTCAGTTTGTCATATCAAGGGCACTTGTAGTTTGCTTTGACACTGGAAGCCATGTCACCAGTATTCAAATACAAGCAGTGTCACTCATGGCAGAAAAGTTTCAGGTAAACTTCCAGATAAAGACATATTAGGAAGAAGCACCCAGTAGTCTACTTTTGAAAAAAGCTGTTGAAAACCTTATCATTGTGAAACACTGTCCACCATAGTGTCAGAAATGAGCCCTTCAGGTCGGAAAGTGCTCAAAATAGAACTTGGAAAGAGTTCCCTCCTCAAAATAGAGCCAACCTTAACAATGTGGATAGAGTCATGTTTTTGTGACCTTCATCTGCTGATGTGGCAGGACCCAAAATAAGAATAAACAGCTACAAATATCCCTTCATAATCAGAACATTAAATGTACAGGGCATGAATTTAGGAATATTGGAGATCATCAAAAATGAAATGGAACCATAAACATGGGTATACCAGGCATTAGTGAGCTGAAATGTATTGGTATTAGAGATTTTACCAGCACTGACAACTTGAAGAGGAAAGGCACTGCTTTCCTAGTTAAGAAGAACACTTGAAGATCTATTCTGAAGTACAGTGCTTTCAATGATAGGTTAATATCTGTAGGCCTATAGGGAAGACCCTGATTGCGTGGTGGTTAGGTGCTACATCAGCTAACCAAAAGGTTGGCAGTTGAAACATGCCAGGTACTCCTTGAAAATTCTATGG
This sequence comes from Heterohyrax brucei, assembly GCA_028571685.1. NCBI lineage: Eukaryota > Metazoa > Chordata > Mammalia > Hyracoidea > Procaviidae > Heterohyrax > Heterohyrax brucei. The sequence continues at coordinate 148,286,251 of CM053143.1, forward strand.
GGCAGTTCCTCTTTGTCCTATAGGGTCACTATGAGTTGGAGTTGACTTGACGGCAGTGGCTTTGGTTTTTGGTTTATAGATAAGACCAGTTAACATGTCTATTATTCAAATTTACACATCAATCACTAATGCCAAAGATGAAGAAATTAATGATTTTTACCAGTGTCTCCAGTCTGGAATTGAAGGAACATGCCATTAAGATGCATTCATAATTACTGGTGGTTGGAATATGAAAGTTGGAAACAAAGGATTGTTAGTTGAAAAGATGGCCTTGGTGATAGAAATAGTCCCAGAGATCATACGGTAGAATTTTGTAAAACCAGTAAGTTCTTCATTGCAAAAACCTTTTTCCATGAACATAAACAGTGACTATACACATGGACCCCACCGGATGGAATAAAGAGCTGAAATTGATTACATTTGTAAAAAGAGACAATGAAAAAGATCAATGTCATCAGTCAGAACAAGGCCATAGGATGACTGAAGAACAAACCACCAATTGCTCATATTTGTATGTGAGTCCCAGTTGTAACTAAAGAAAATCTGTAGGACAAGTCAATGACAGCCAAAAGCATGACCTTGAGTATTTGCTAGCTGATATTGGAGACCATCTCAAGAAGAGATTTGACACATTAAGCTTTAATGAATGAGGACCGGAGGAGTTGTGGAATGACGTAAAAAGGACATTAAACTTGAAGAAAGCAGGAAAAAAACACCAAAATGTGTGTCAGACGGGATGCTGCAACTTGGTCTTGAATGTCGAGCAGCTAAAGCAAAAGGAGCAAATGATCAAGTGAAAGTGCTAAATAGAAGATTTCAAAGGCTGAGTCAAGAAGACAAATTAAAGTATAATGATACATGCAAAGTGCTGGAGATAGTCACAAGGTAAGCACTTCTCAGTGCTCGGCATTTCTCAAGCTGAAAGAACTGAGGAAATAACTCAAGCTTCGAGTTGCAGTACTAAAGTATTCTATGGGGAAGTTACTGAACAATTCAGGCAATGTCAAAAGAAGATGGAAGGAATACACAGTCATTGTACCCCCCCAAAAGGTCAAAGTTTAACCATTTCAGGGAGTCACATAGATCAGGAAACGATGGTACTGAAGGAGGAGGTCCAAGCCTCACTAGTGAAAAACAAGGCTCCAGGAAATGAAGGAATATGAAGATGTTCCAACCAATGGATGCAGTGCTGGAAGGGCTCACTTGCCTATACTAGCCCTATACTAAGACATTTGAAAAAGAGCTATCTGGTCGACTAACTAGAAGAGATCTGTATTTATGCTTATTCCCCAAAAAAGGTGATCAACAAAATGCATAAATTTCTGAAAACTAGCCTTAGTATTTCATACAAGTAAAATTTTGCCAAAGATCATTCAAAAGTGGCTACAGTAGTATATCAACAGAGAACTGCCTGAAATTCAAGCAGGATTCAGAAGACATGGAACCAGGGGTATCATTGCCAATATTAGATGGATCCTGGTTGAAAGCAGAAAATACCAGAAAGATGTTTACCTGTATTTTACTGGCTATACAAAGGCAGTCAACTGTGTGGACTGCAACAAATTACGAGTAACACTGTGAAGAATAAAAATTCCAGAACACCTTACCGTGCTCATGAGGAACCTTTACATAGAAAAAGAAGACGGTCATACAAACAGAACAAGTGGGTGCTGTTAAAAGTCAAGAAAGGCATGCATCAGGGTTGTATCTTTTCACCATATCTATTCAATCTTTTATTTTGAGCAAATAATCCAAGAAGCTGGATTATCTGAAGCAGAACATGGTATGAAAATTGGAGACTCGTTAACAATCTGCGTGATGTAGGTGACCCAACCTTGCTTACTGAAAGTGAAGTGAGCACCAAGAGGAAGCTCAAAGACCACAGCCTTCAGCTGGGATTATACTTCAACATAAAGCAAACAAGAATCTTCACAACTGGAGCAATAAAATGCAATCATAAATGGAGAAAAGATTAAGGTTATCAAACATTTCATTTTGTTTGCATCCACAATAAACATCCTCAGAAGCAGCAGGGAAGAGATCAAAAGATGTATTGCACTGGGCAAATCTGCTCCAAAAGTGCTCCTTTGAAAGCAAGGATGTCACCTCGAGGAATAAGCTGCCCTTGACCCAAGCCATGACATTTTTGACAGCATCATATATATCTGAGACATGGATGATGAAAGAGGAAAACCGGAGAAGAACTGATGCCTCTGACAGGTAGTGTTGGTGAAGAATATTGAATATGCTATGGGATACCAAAAGAAGAAACAAACCTGTCTTGGGAGAAGTATTACTAGAATTCTCCTTAGAATCAAGGACGGGAGATTAAGTCTTACAAACTGTGGATACGCTAGCAGGAGGGTTCCTTTCCTGGAAAAGCACACCGTGCGTGGTAAAGCGAGGGCCGTTGAAAAAGAGGCAGATTGTCAAGGAGAGGAGCTGCCCCGGGGTCTGCCTCAGGGGGCTCCAGTCTAGCAACAACTGTGAGGACGGCGCAGGGTGCGCGAGGTTTTGTTCTCTCGTACAGAGGATCTCTGGGAGTCAGAACCGACTCAACCCAATGACACCGAACATTTAAGTACAATTTACTTTCCTGAGTTTAATTTAGTTAACGTTTCAGCAAAGATTTTGAGATGCTTATTTGTCCTTTCCTTAGTTTTTCAGTTTCCTCCAAACATTTATCAATTCCACATATTCATAAGAGTAGTCTCCTTTTGCATCTTCGTTGATTGCTCTCTGATTTTTGCAACTTGGATTAGCTGTTCTAATTCATCGCTATCACTTCCATCGCAAGAAATGTGCGTTGGAGTTCAATGTTTTCCCGCTTATTAATCTACTCTAGTTCATTGTCAAATATACTAGTAGTAAGCTTATCTTTAAGAGGCCATGTGGAATAATGACTAAGATGTAGCATTTTGATAAAAACTCTGGGGTCAGAGAAGCTTGGGTCTTAGAATTCACTGTGTGATTTGAAAAATTACTTAAATTCTGTCTTTATTTTTGAAACTGAAAAATTAATAGCATCCATCTATCTCAAGGCATTATTATCAGGATTAAATGAGAAAATTCATACCAAGTATTTAGAATAGTGTATGTGCTTTTTCTCATTCTGGTTTTGTAACTTAGGTATTTGTATACTTTGGAAAGCTTGATGGCATAGTGGTTAAGTGCTGCATCTGTTAACCAAAAGGCCAGTGGTTGGAATCTGCCAGGTGCTCCTTGGAAACTCTGTCGGGCAGTTCTACTCTGTCCTGTAGGCTCATTGTAACTCAGAATCTACTGGATAGCAGTGAGTTTGGCTTTGGGGTTTATACTCTGGAAATGGCAAGACGACGCAACATTTCTTGTATAAAGTATGTCTGTCACATAATTATTTATTAAGGACCGATGACCTTTGTCTATTTTATTGATGTATGTGGAGCTAAAATGAAAGAATCAATGGGAGATGAAGGCGTAGAGTAACTGAAATTCTCCAGGGCCGTGGATAAACCACTGTTCACGGGTGTGATCTAAACCGCATGCTAAGTGAGCCATCCAGTCTAACGTGTCTCAGTGTTGCAGATGGGAAGACTGACAATCACTCATGTAACAACCTTTACTAGACTACATCAGGCACACCTCTGATTTTCTGAATGAGTATGAAGGACAAATTTGCTACAATATTTCTCAACTTGAAAATTCCTAGAAATTTTCTCTAAATTACTTATTTTCACAAAGGAGCTTCTTGTGTCCATTTTTTGATTGATCAAGCTCCTCAGAATCAAACCATTTTTTCATATTACTGTGTGCTTGCTGACCAATGATACTTTAAGGAATATGGCTTGAAATTGTGCTTAGTTCCAGACAAAATATTTTGAGTGCAATTGCATCTTTTTTATTATATTTGCCCCTAAACTGCTTTTGTTTCTTATCTATAGCTGAATAGGAAAGAGTGTAAATTAGAAATTAAAGTCCTGGATATTTATGTTTCTGTTTCATAATTCCATTAACTTTTTCAAATGTAAAGTATCCTGAAGTTTGGGAGCCCTTGCAAACTATTCTGATTTCTCTGGCGTATCATCAAACAATTCAGAAGGAATAAACGCAGTATCTGTGGGATGACAAACAAATGGACGCATTTTAACGAAGTTTTCCAAAGTTCAAATAGACCATTAAGTTTTACACATAAGAATTCCTTACCCACATAATTAACACTTGAGCAAACTTACGGTATCACAAGCTGAATAGAATTATTATTATTTTAAGTTACTATTAGAGACACAATAAAAACTTAGTTCTTGTAATTTTATTCCCACTCTCCTTTTCCAGTTGTAACAGAGGTAGCAGCTTAAGTTTACAGACTGACAGAAGCAAATAGTATTTTAATAGAGTTTATATTTACTAAGGGCTAACACATGCATTAATGGAATAACAAATTTATGAGTATTTTATTAAATACTCTTAACAAGCAAAGTAGTTAAGAAGATGATCTTTTGAGCCACATAATTTGAGTTAATATCTTAGCTTTGTTACATGACACTGAGCAAATCAAATGACTTCCTTGTGCTTCAGAAATCTTCAGTAGGGACACAGAATGCAAATCCAGGCAATCTAACTTTAGAAATCTTGTTCTAAATTATTCACCATTCTGTTACACTGTGGAAAAATTTTGCACACATCTCCACAGTGACAAACATGATCATCCATAATTTAGGGCAAGATAGAACGTGCATAGATGAGTCACTCTTTCTAAACAGTGGAGATAAATGATTTTTTTCTCTTTGCCTAAATTTAAAACTTTTTAAAGTTTAAACTTTTTAAAGTTAAAGTGTATTCCTGTGTCACCTAGAGTGTTGATTTTCTTTAAAAAGATAAGTAACAAGAATGGTTTATTGTCTCACATATTAATAAAGCTTAATAAAGCATCATATATGCAGAGTTTACACACTCATATAATATACATTAAAGTGATTATGACTAATAATTTTACTATCAAAATTCATCAAGTAGCCCTTGATTTACAACAGATACCCACTTCCAAAACTCTGAGTAAGTTCTGATATAAGCTGATTACCTGTTTTTTTTAAATGCTTCTTTAGTTTTCATTATTTTTGTTTTTATTGTTGTCTCTGTATAAATCCTATCTTTGAATATCTGTGAGTAAACTTCTAAGAATAATAAAATCAGCAAACTATGCAGTTATTAATATGTAACACATATTAATAACAAAAAGACATGGGGTAAGTGTGATTTGTCATAACTCAAATACGCTATAGGTTGGGAACTACCTGTAGATGCTTCATGTGATGCTTATATTTAAAGAAATGAAACCAATATGATGCAGACATTGGGGTTACTTATCATGACCACAATGTATTTACTTATCTATCTGTCCTCCTTCATTGTAGCTTTCCCCTCCACAAAAAGAACTGATTATCTGTCTACAATTTGTTTTCGCAGTTTGTGTTTGTAAGGTTTTTACTTCTTTTTTCTCCTCCCACTATACAAAATGACTTTAAGATTTTGTAAAACTTTTCTTAGAATGAAAGTAGCAGGAAGGAAAGTTGTAGCATGCTAATGAAACAGTACTGACAGTTAAAATCCAATTGGTACTAGGGCTGGATATAATTTTATTACTAACTGACTTTCCCTTGCAAGCTGATTTATATGTCAATCACAGGTCTAAATGTTCTGTATCAGGGTATGACCTCTTTCCAATATATGCAACACAGTAGGTCTTGTTGCCTCATGTCACATACAAACATTAGGTGTCAATCTAGTGGTTGCCATTGTTAGTGTCATAAACAGCTTTTGAGATTAAAACTGCTAGATGAGTGCTACAAAATAACCTGCTCACGTAAGTTGCTTGGCTGACTATTGAAGAACATGATACTGCCTTTAAGTAATCACACAAAATATGTGCATTCTAGAATCTTACAAGAAAATAAAACTTTGAAGTCTAGGATGATTCACTCTTTTTTTCAAAATCCTAAACATGAAATTTGTTTAAATGGAAGAATGCCAAGAGAGGTTCATACATCCAATTCTATAGGTATCCAAAACTTCATCCTAAGCATAGGTGTATTTGTGGAAAATAGCACCTATGGCAAGCACCTACAGAACTCTGCCCTGATGAGGCCATAACAAGTACCCAGGGGCAGTCTCTAAGTGGCTCCTTATCCCCCAAATTTCAAGATGGATAGGTACTGACAGAAGCAACAAGTCAGCAGAAACACTTTTCCCTCACTTGTTCTGCAGCCTCAGTTGGATTTGTTTTATATTTTTGGCACCTCAGAACTACATTCTACACTTTGTCTGATTCTTCGTTGGACTTGACCCTAAGCGTAGGCATCCACCTTTACCCACCCCTTCACTATGCCTCTGTGTTTCCAGTGCTTGCAGAAGGACATTAGGCTACAACAGTTGTCATGGGTTGGACTGTGTCCCCCCAAATTATGCATCAGCTTAGCTAGGCCATGATTCCCAGTATTGTGTGGTTGTTCACTATTTTATCATTTAATGTGATTTTCCTAAATGTTGTAAATTCTATATCCATAATATTAATGAGATAGGACAAGTGGCAGTTATGTTAATGAGGCAGTATTCAGTCTACAAGATTGGGTTGTGTCTGAAGCAAACATCTTTTGAGACATAAAACATAGAAGCAAGCAGACAGACATGGAGACCTCATACTGCCAAGAAACAAGAGGCATGAGAGTAGTGCATCCTTTAGGCCTGGGGTCCGTGCTCCGAGGATCTCCTTGACTGGGGAAGATTGATGACAAAGACCTTCCCCGAGACAAAACAGAGAGAGACAGCCTTCCCCTAGAACTGGAACCCTCAACTTGTGTTTTTAGCCTCCTGGACTGTGAGAGAATAAATTTCTCTTTGTTCTAGTCACCTACTTGTACTGCTTCTGTTATGGCCACACACAATGACTAAGAAAAGCCCCTTGCTGTGAAATCGGTTCTGACTCACAGCAGCACTGTAAGACAGAGTAGAACAGCCCCATAGAGTTTCCAAGTGGGTTTGAACTGCAGACCTTTTGGTTAACAGCCATAGTGCTTAATCTCTATGTCATGTAGGTTTCCAGATGACTGAAAGAGCAGATTAATAGAAACTGCTTGGTGGTACCACCTTCTTCAAGTGATGGGTACACATCATACCTACCATGTCTTAGATATGCCCCCCAAAATTATGGAGTTCTTTGCTTGGTCTCTAATTTATATTGATTCCCATGAAACAGAGTTTTGCTCTATGTTGTTGATTTACAAGGTGGTAAGTTATAAACAGAGACTCTATGAAACTCAGGATGATAACTATATTATTGCCCAAAAACACAATACACAGTTTTTGAGAATCTAACCTCAAAACATTTCTTAGATTTTGACTCTAAGAAAAATTATCTCTTACATAGACAGTTGTTTTCTTTTTTTTTTTAAGGTTATTTATTTAATATGACTGAGTAAAAATGTACATTCCCGTATAAATTTACATGCCCACCTATATGCAGCTTCCACTGCTCTCCCTGTCTGGTGACTGCACACTATTCCTCTCTGCACCGTACATGTCTCATCCTCCTAACAGCCTCCTTTCCGCTACTCTCCACCCACTCTCCTTCCTCCAGCCAGAGGTCAGCAGGATGATATCCTGTAGATGTATAGAACCATAAAGTGCAACCAATATATGGTCACTCTGCATTGCCAAGTCCAATCCATTCCTATCCCAAGAGTGGACCTTCATTATGATTTATGGGCAAGGGCAGCATCAGGGCCAGGGGCCATGCTCCCAGGGGAACCCCGAAACTGCTGGACCATCAACTGAGGTCTTTTAGTGGAGATCTCAGGACACACCCCTTTTTATTCTTGTATTGCCAGTGAGACTCAAATTTGTGAGCTCTATCACAGCTATCACTAGCGGTGGCCGGGCACCATCCGGTTCTTCCAGTCCCAGGTCGATGTAGGCACCCTCTTGTGTGGGTCTCTCTATCTTTTGGGTTGTCTTAACCCCATGTCATTTTGGTCCTCGGTAAGCAGCTGTTCCTGCTGAGTTGGAACCATTTGCTGTGCCCTTGGATGGCAGCTTTTAAGACGCTGGGTGACACTCACCAATGTGGCGTGCAGAGAGCCCTCTTTGCAAAAAGCTAGTTGTGCCAATTGGCCTCAATTTCGCCTAAGAGCATGGTCCCCTGCCCCCTGCCCCTAGGAATTAATCTAACCAGAGAAACAACAGACCTTTACAAAGAGAACTACAAACCCTTACTACAAGAAACTAAGAGAGACTTAGATCAATGGAAAAACCTACCCTGCTCATGGATAGGAAGACTTAACATTGTGAAAGTGTGTATTTTACCCAAAGCAATCTACTTATATAATGCAATCCCAATACAAGTTCCAGCATCATTTTTTAATGAGATAGAGAAACAAATCACCAATTTTGTTTGGAAAGGGAAGAAGCCTGGATAAATAAGGTACTACTAAAGAAGAAGAACACACTGGGAGGCCTCTCATTACCCAGCCTTGGAACATACTACATTGCCACAGTGGTCAAAACAGCCTGGTACTGGTACAAGAACAGACAGATGGATCAATGGAACAGAACTGAGAACCCAGAGATGACACCCTCTGCCTATGAACAGTTGATATTCGACAAAGGCCCTAAGACATTAAACTGGAGTAGCAAACAGTATCTTCAACAAATGGTGCTGGCAAAATTGAATATCCATCTGCAATAAACTGAATCAAGATCCATATCTTACACCATATACAAAAATCAACTCCAACTGGATAAAAGACCTAAATATCAAACCTAAAACAATAAAGCTCATCCTAGAAAAGGTACGAACAACAATGGAAGTTTTAATACACAATGTTTTCATTTTTTTTTAAAGCCCTGTCTATAATAATAATGAACAACTTTTTCATTTGCTATATGAAGAAACAATTCTAGGTGCCATGCATGTAAAACTTCATTGAATTCTCACAGGAAGCCTATGGAATAAGAACTATATGCCAACTCTAAGACAACACAGCTGTGATGTGTATTCTAAAATAATTAAGGGAACTTAAAAACACAGCAAATTTAAAAACTACAACAAGGTAAAAGTAAGAATAAAATTAGAGTGAATTAAAAATATGAGCAAAGCAAAGCAAACCTATGCTACTGTTTCCTGTTCTTTTACCAAAGGTGAGCAGAGACTGGCAAGCTGTCCAAACCACTACTCTTGATCTACTTTTTCATGGATCTTCTTCTGAAGACAGAAGAGTTGATGCATTTTAATTTCGGTGTTGGCAAAATATTGAATATACCTTGAACTACCAGAAGAATGAACAAATCAGTCTTGGTAGAAGAATAGCCATAATGCTGTTAGAAGTTAGGATGATGAAACTTCATCTCATTTCCGACACATCATCAGAAGGGACAAGTCCCTGGAGAAGAACATCTTTCTTGGTAAAGTAGAAGACCAGTGGCTGCAACAGAGTTCAAATATAACCAAAAACCCAAACCCACTACCATCAAGTCAGGGCCATCACAAAGAGACCCTGTAGGTCAGAGTAGAACGGCTTCACAGAGTTTCTGAGGAGTGCCTGGTGGCTTTGAACTGCAGACCTTTTGATTAGCACACTTAAACTAGTATGACACCAGGGTTTCCCACAGTTGTGAAAATGGCATAGGACCAGGCAGCCCTTTATTCAGTTGTGCAGGATGTCACTATGAGCAAGAACTGACTCAGCAGCATCTCACAACAAATAACTAGTTACATGTCTCAGCCCTTTTTGAGGTAAGATGTGAAAGTGAGTGCAGGTCTGACCAGTGGAATGTGGGGAGAAGTGAGGTATGACAGTTCAAGCTTTGGGCCTAGCAACCTCACTTTCCAGCTCTCATTTTTTCTTTTCCCAAGCATTTTTGCTTTGAGTTGATGTGCAGTGCAGCCTTAGCCTTAGGCTAATATTCAGAGCAACCTTGAAAGCCAAGAATTGCAGACAGTCAAACTTCTGTCAGCTCCAGGCCTTGGGTGTTGATACACACAGCAAAGAAGGGAAAAAGTGGTTCTGAAATAACCCTACGTATAAATGAACTAAACACAAAAGCAGTTTATTAGAAACGATTCTTGAGTGTGGAAGACTCAAAATCATATAGTCTGGCACTGCAGTCAACAAACAAATTTAGGCATACTTATAAGAATGTCTGCAAATAAAGATGGATGATAAAGATTTTCAGCTGTCCCCAGCAGTGCCCTTTCTCTCAACTCATCCCAGCAAGGATATGTGTGTGTTTTACACTGGTGTCCGAGTGCAGAGCACCTCTGCTTCTGTTCAGTGACAGAACTATCTACACATAAAGTCTACTGGGAGAGTATTTGTGTTAACATCTGCCTTTGAAAGTTGAAGAATATAAGGAAGTGATATTCCCAATATGGAACACATAATATACAAGGAAAACAATGGACAAACACAAGCTTTTCCTACAAAAACAAAAACAAACAAACCAAAAACAAATTTATATGTGCTGCACTAGAAGAAGAAGAAGACGTGTGGATTGAGAGGTTGTGGCAAGGGAGTTGTATAGCATATTAGTTTGTATTTGGTGCCTAACACACTACCAGAACACCGGCAGTTTAAAACAATTCTCGCTGAATACCTTACAGACAACAGGTCAGAATTTCTGAACACTGTGACTCGGTTCTCTGTTTTTGGTATCATAAGGCTGAAATCAGGCATTGATTTCTCCAGAGGCTTGAGGTGAAAAATCTTCTTTCAAGCTCACTCAGGTTTTTTGGTGGACTTCAGGCCCTTGCAGGTATAGAATTCAGAGCCACAATTCCTTATGGACTCTCCACCAAGGGCCAGTTTTATCTACTTCATACTACCTACAAACTTGCCATGTGGTCTCCCCCACTTCAAAGGTGGGGGAGAGAAACTCACTTGCACAGAATCCATCTCATGCTTTGAATATTTCTGACACCTTTTTTTTTTTTTTTTTTTTTTCTGATCTCTGGACCCAGATTTGAAGCTCTCATGTGATAATGCTGGGTCCAACTGAATAATTTTTGTATTTCATGTCAATACATTTGAGACCTCACTTATATCTACAAAATCCCTTTCTAATAACAACTAGATTACAGTTTGATTGAATAACTGGGAGCAGTTTTGTGTATACAAAAAAAAAAAAAAAACCTTGTTGCTCTCAATACTACTCATAGTGAACAGCCCCATGGGGTTTCCAAGGACGAAATCCTTAGGGAGGTAGACTGCCACGGTTTTCTCCCCTGGAAAGGCTGGTGAGTGTAATCTTTTGTTCAGGGGAGAAGCACTTGACAGTTGTACCCCAGGACTCCTTGTATGTATGCCAGGAGTGGAGAATTCTAAAGACTGTTGTGAAATTCTGCCGACCACGTATAGCGTGGAACAAAACCAGGTACCGTGGAGCTGATTTCTACTGATGACCACCCTGTGTGTGTCAGAGTAGACTTCGCTCCACAGAGTTTTCACTGACTGATTTTTTAGAAGTAGATGAACCGATCTTTTAACGTGATTTGACTTGTGTCCTCTAAAAATACGTGTTCTAATTCCTAACCTCTATGCCTGTGGTAGAAACACTGCTGCTGTTAAGAGCTACAGCTGCTGACCAAAAGGTGAGCGGTTGGAATCCACCAGGCACTCCTTGGAAATCCCATAGGACAGTGCTCCTCGGCGCTACCGGGTTGGTGTGAGTCGGAAAGTACTTGAGAACAACATATTTGGATTTGGATTGGTATGCCTGTGGTTATAATCTCATTTGGGAATGTTTTGTCTTTGTTGTGTTAATTAGGCAGGATTAGTGTAGAGTGTACTACTAGTCAGTCTTCTTTTGAGATGTGAAGGGAACTAAATGAAAGCAAGTAGAGATCGGGGAAGACGGATGCCAAGACACGTGGTGATCCTCAAACTAGGAAGCGGAAGCAGAAGAAATACGGACCTTGTTCCAGATCCAACAAAGAGAAAGCCTTTCCCTAGAGTCAGTGTTCTGAATTCAGACTTGCTTCCTAATCTGTGGGAAAGTACATCTCTGTTTATTAAAGCCCTGCACTGTGGGATTTCTGACGTGCCTCTGTGTAAACTCGAACCTCTAGTCTTCCAGCTAGCAGCCAAAGGTGGTAACTATCTGCACCACAGGATAATCGAAAACTGGAAAAACATAAAGTGAGTTTTTCCTCATGATCATCTGCAAAGACTGGAGGACATTTGTGACTTTCAGGGACTGTTAAGGATCACTTGCTTTTGATTCTCCATACTAAATTGATTATTTTATTATGTCTTCACCTTATCTTCCTTTAATCTAAATTGCATCACTATTCATTTTATCCTTTGTATTCTGTGGAAAGAGCCCTGGTGGCACAGTGATTAAGAGTTCAAGTGCGAACCAAAAGTTAAGCTACTTGGAATCCCTAGGGGCATTTTTTCCTTTGTGGAGAGGAATTGGAGAATGAATAGATTTTTTTTTTTAAGTACTTCATTTCCATTATTCCATTTTTTTTAGAAGAGTATATATTCAAAATGTTATCTTACCAAACAGAAAATAAATTATACAAAGAAAGTTAAAAGAAATAGCAGGTAGTCTCTATTGAAGGAAAAATTATATACATAAAGCTTTTTTAACAAAGATTACTGACTATTCTTCTCTCTCAAAGCTCTTTGAAAATGAGGTAAATAATAACCTACCTCCCACACAAAGTGAACAAACTCCTTGCCACTCATAGTGACCCTATAAGATAGAGTAGAACTGCCCCATAAAGTGTACAAGGAGCAGCTGGTGGATTCAAACTGCTGAACTCTTGGTTAGCAACCACAGCATGTCACGGTTCTTAACCATTGCACCACCCGGTTCCTCAAATAATCACCTAGTTGTTATAATTTAACTATTAGCCTTATAGAAGGAAGAGAATTCTAGAAAACTAATTTATGGCTATAAACCTAGAATCCTATTAGAATTATTATTTAACTGTTGGGTAGCAATTAACAGAACTGTAATAAATTACAGCACATTAAAATTATTTGAATGTCCATTTGAATGCCTAGAAGTTACATGAATGTTAACAGAATACAAATTAAATACATGTGAGATTTTTTAAAAATGTGCTGAACGTATACCATGGAGTTTTTAAGGGACAGGTACAGAAATACTATCAGTAAACCCTTGAAATGCTGATTTATTCTAGAAAACATCAAAATTATATTTCATCTTAAAACATCTAGTGTCTTTCTCAATTTAAAAATCACCAGAACTGCATACCTCAGTAGCACTGCTCTATTGAAATTAGATACTGTGAAGTGTCAAGTTCAAATAGAGATGGTGATTGATGGATGTGCAAACCATCATCTTTCCACAATGCTCAATTTTTCTTCATTTGGGAGTAGAATCATTTTAGCAAGTATTATACTCTACTAATAACTTAAATACACACACACACACACACATATGTATATATATGAACCTAAGGTTTCCAACAGTGATCATGTATTTTTAAAAATAAATGCTTTGTAGGAAAAAAAGTTCTCCAGCATCTGCATAAATTAAGGCAGGCATATAACTCTCCTAAGAACTTGTTTTCATTAAAAGGTGTGTGTGAGTAGATACATGAGTGTGTGTGTGTGTGTGTATGTGTGTGTTTAAAATATGTTGGTTTATGTGTCTGTAAATGCAATGAACACCTAGAGGACATCCCAATAGTGTGACTTTTTGGTTAAGCCATTTATCAAAATGATAATTATCTTACACGGGTGACTTATGGCTTTTTTTGAGAAGATGGACTTCGCTATTAAGAAAAATTCAGGATTTGATATGCTATATGACACTATTTAGATGTCTTTGGAGAATTAAGCAGAAAAGAAAATATAAGCTCTGATGAAAATAGTTACTCTTAAAAAAATGCTGCATTTCATGACTGAAATGTAAACAAGGCAGTTTGGAGGGCAGCCTTTTGGGTCAATAGCAGACCTTCAGAGAATTATTCATTTCATCTATTTCGAAGTAAATGATCACTGACAAAGTAAATGATCCCTGACAATAGTCTCCAGAAAGCAATGACAGAACAGGACTCAGGTCCAGTGATATTTGTTCAAAAGCTTCTTTTTACATTTGATAATTACTTGACAAACCTAAAAGGTAGAATAAACCACACATTAACATATTATTTTCAAAAAGAGATGTTTTCAGGACTGTAAAGATTTTAAATACATACTGAGTATGTGTGTACATGGGTACAGGGTTGCTATGAGTCATAATGGACTCACTGGCATGGCAATGGTTTTTTTACAATGGCAAAGGGTGATTTCCGTACTTTATTCATTCTCCACCACAAATCCATGTAGTTACTACTAATCTCTTTTACTGATAAATAAACAGGGAGTTTATTTATCACCCACACCCACAGCACTCTAGGTCCAGAGGGTGAGAAGACTTGATCAAGATTAAGGAGCTGCTTTCACAGGGTTAGGTGCCAAGATACAAATCTCCAAGTTCAGTTCCTAACTAATATTTGACACTGTGCAAGACATGGGGGAACAAAGATAAATGGCACACATACCCTGCTTTTTACGGGACCTCAGTGCGGTGGGAGAAAAAAAATATGCTATTAATAAAACAGTCTATGTGGATAGTTGGAGAACACAGGGCAGAGAAACTGCTGATGCTCAGGGAAAGGTCGGGAAACTGTCATAAGAAGGGAGGTAGTTTTGAATTTGTTCGGAAAGCTAATATCCTTCGGGAGGAGACAGTAGCTAGGGCAAGAAGGAACTGAGACTGAAACGTGGAAGTAAAACTGGAATGGTAGTTTGGAAGCGGATTGCAAAATGTTTTAAATGCTGTATGAACGAGCTGGGGATTTTGCACTTTGGGTAACAGGGATGGGAAAGCATCATACTTCTTTTCTTTCTCTTTCTTCTCCCCCACAACAGCAGCAGCTTTTTGTAGTTTACGGTGTGAGAGATAACATTAGAGCACTATAAAATATCAGTGTTAAATTAGGTCTATATTCATAAAATTAGGAAAACAAATTCCAAGTTTGCTTCTCAAGGAATGTAAGAGAAATACCTGACTTATTTCACTTTTTTCAGCTCTTATTCTAATAAAGACTGAGCTTAGCAGTTGATATTTTTAGTATTTCTTTAGTGCAGTCTCTCTTTTTCTTTTTAATGTAATGGAAAGCCCATTTTCTTAGGATATGCATCTATTACTACTACCAGTCTCTGCCAACTCACAGTGGACACAGGTGCTTCAGAATATAACTGTACTCCATAGGATTTTCAATGACTTTTTTTTTTTTTTTTTAGAAATAGATCACCAGGATTTTCCTCAAAGGTCTATTGTTGTTTTGTGCAGCTGAGTCAATTCTGACTTACAGCAACCTTGTAGGACAGAATAAAAACTGCTCCATAGGATTTCCTAGGCTGAAATCTTGACAGGAGCAGATCACCACGTCTTTTCTTATTAAGATCAGCTAGAACTGCTGACCTTTCAGTAAGCAGTTGAGCGCTTAACCACTGCATCACCATGGCTTCCTGCAAGGTGCCTACGATCTCTTAAAAGATCCAGTTTTACAATGAAAAGGTTTTAAAGAAAACTGAGCATCACATGAAACTGCAGATGCATTATTCACACACTTCATCAGTTTGTAAACTTCTTGTTTAGTGTGGAATGTTTGAGGCACATCTTTGAAATCTTGCTGACTCAGTAGTCATTGCTCTAACTAGTAGATTTTTGCCTTATGTCAAGCAATTGTGACTGACATTACTGTCTGTGTGACTCTATTAATCATTAAATGTAACTGGCAGCTCCTTCTAGATCAGATGCATGATTAATATTTTAATACAGCATTTTTGTTTAAAGATATCAGTAATACCATACTGAGTCAGACTAATGATTCCTTCAGGCTAATGTTTAGATTCTGACATTGTTGTCCAAGGCTGCCATGTGTTTTTTCTGCCTAACATCAATAGGAGAGCTTCCCCATGTCCCCTCAAAAAATACTCAAGCTTTTTTGTGCTAAATTTATCTAACCACCACTTGAACACAGATGTAAAGGAGACAATTACTTGAGAAAGCTTGATGAACCATTAATTGTCTTCAAGCCTAACAGTCTACCACTCCTCTGTCAGTTTGTTGTACATACTGGGGTAGCATGCAACTTGCTCTTATACTGGAAGCTATGCTATCAGTATTTCAAACACCAGCAGAGTCACCAATGCTGGACGAGTTTCAGAAGAACTTGAAAACTAAGACAGATAAGGAAGAAGATTCTGGCAGTCTACTTCTGAAAAACTGGCCAATTTTCATGAATAGCAGCAGAACACTGTCTGATATAGTGTGGGCCAAACAGTGTTTCGTTCTCTTGTTCATAGGGTCTTGTTATAGGTTGAGTCGTGTCCCTACAAAATATGTATCAACTTCATTAGGCCATGATTCCAAGAATTCTGACTGTCCTTCATTTGGTGGTTTTCCTGTGTGTCTCACGATGTTTTCCTGTGGTTAAAGAGGACTAGGGTGGGATGTAATGCCCTTCCTCAGGTCACATCTGTGATCCAACATAAAGGGTGTGTCTCTGGAGTCTAGTCTGCACCACCTCTTATCTTAAACAAGCTAAGAGAAAAGGAAGCAAGCAGAAGGCTGAGGACCTTATACCACCAGGAGAGCAGAGCAGGGAACAGAGCGTGTTCTTTGAACTTGGGATTCCTGCATAGAGAGGCTCTTACTCTGGGGGGAGACTGATGACAAGGACCTTCCTCCAGAGCCACCAGTGAGGGAAAGCTTTCCCCTGCAAATGACACCCTGAATTTTGACTTTTAGCCTACTAGAGTATAAGAAAGTAAATTTTTCTTTGTTAAAGCCATCCATTTGTGGTGCTTCTACTATAGTAGCACCAAAATGCAAGTCTGAGCTGACTAGAAGATATCTAACAGCTACACCAAATAGTGGAAGGAAGTGGAATAAGGCAAAAGCTCTATGTCCTTCAGTGACAAACTAGGACCAATGATAGAGCAAGCAGGACGAAGAAATGCCGCTTACCGTGGGGAAACATTTATACAAATATTGAAATAGTGACTGGAGATGCTTCATGGGTGGTAAATTTGGAGGCAGTTATAATTTGGCGGTTGCTCTCTAAAGAGAATCGACGGTGCGATGGCTGTTCTCTAACGAGGATTGGCAAGCAGGGAGACAGGGCTGAAGGAAAGATATTGCTTGTATGTTTTGGAAAAACTTTCTAGGTTAGTATAGCATGCCTAATTGTCTCTTTTCAAGCAGTCACAAACCACTGAAATTGGCCTATTCTCTTAAAATTATTTTGTTCTCTGATTTGAAGTAATGCATTTTATAAATTTATAATGCTGGATACCCCAACTTCCATTTAGCTTAGATTAAACATTTTCATAATACTATTTGAATAACAGTGGGAGGAAATAAAAACTGTTTTGAACTCTCAAGCCACCTCCCAGAAGATAATCCTCATTATATCGACTTTTAAGTCCTCATCTTAAGTAAACACAGAGGCTAAATTTTTGAAATATATTCATGTAGGAAGATTGCTAATAGGTACATCATAGTTGTGGGAAGAAGCTTCAATTTTAAATATTTTTATTGTCCCATTAAAGTTTCATTTTCCTTCTGGTGCAGAGCACTGAACTTTTTAAACTCAGGTAACGTGAAGTGAATGCTTCATTATAAACTGCCTAGTTTGGTATGCCTCTAGGTGACAAAGGCCAAAACTAAGAGAATAATCATTTTTTAAATGAATGTTTAATAATGACACTCGTATTCTGCCATCTGAATTTCTTGTAAAGAAATATCAAAGCAGCTGTATTAACTAAAGTCTCAAATAATCAACACTGTTTTAGAAAGTTAATCTAGGGGATAAAAGGAAAATGCACTGATTATAAAGTATTCTTTTGTATTTGTAATGTAAGCTCTGAGTTTTTCCAATAACTTGAATGTTATGCTTCCTTGTTGTGATTCTTCCATTAAGGACTCATCATACCTAAATATATTGTCATTGTCTTAACATTCATCAGTGGTTATTACATCAAACAATAAGTGATGAAACTGTTAGCTTCAACAAATTGAAATTAACTCCACAGAGAAGTAATTTTTTTTTCTGCTTGTGGATTAGCATAGAACTACTGCTGCTACAGTTTAATCTCGTTAATACAACTGAAGCTCCAGTAATAGATTTTATAATTCACTCCAGTATGAGGTTTTCCTAAAAAATGTTTTAGAGAAGATTTTTACTAAATATGCAGTGCAACTTTAAGTACTATATAAATTAATACTTTTATAACCTGCAGAAATTACTGTCTATACCTAATTATGTGTGTGCAGATTATATCTTCCTTTTAAGTGGCCAACTTGCTGGCACAGGTGCTCAAAGAGCTTCGGATGACGAGGGAGGCAAGATGGTTTTGTGCTCAGTGCCTGTTGTTAGGGCTAAGAAAGTCCATTAAAAAAGCTGCCCCTTCCTTATAATACCGCATCTCGCTGTCTCCAATTCTATTTGACATAATTCTCTCCAAAATTTTCCAAAACTGCACTACACTGGTAGACGCTGAACTTAATGAAGATATTTGAATGTTAATGTGGGTTAAACCGTGATGTAGGCACTGACTTGCAGTGGTGGTAGACAGTGGCATACAATATTATTTGTAGTAGAAAACAAACGAGAAAGCTTGCTATTGTTATGAGCTTTGCTCAGCAGTTTTATGCTCAGCACAATGAATAAAATTTAAATGGGTTAATAATCCCAATAGGAATCAGAATATTTATTACTGTAAATATTGTTTTAAATGACAAAGATACTTTGGAGGAAACAGGAAAAAGGAAAGTGACATTAGAGTCAGGCCAAGGGTGAGGGAGAGAAAGACGCAGGTATCTAAGATACCTGTTAAATTCTGCTCCCTGTGCCACTCTGCATTTCACCAGGGTATCTTCTTCACACTTCCACATCTCTGCTTTATTCTTAGCCAAAAGTTACACAAAGCAAAAATAAATCATCACTGTTATGTGGATTCCAATCCATATCAGCCTTATTCAAAACGCAAACCCAGTGTAGTTGAGTTGATTGCAACTCATAGTCACCCTGAAGCATAGAATGAAACTGAAATTGCCCATTGCGGTTTCCAAGCAGTGGCTGGTGGATTAGAACTGCCAACCTTTTGATTACCAGCCAAGTTTTTAACCACTGCAGCCTTAAAAACTCATATTACTTTTATTGTGCCTTTTTGAAGACAATTTTATATTTTATATTTTATTGTACTATTTTACACATGTTTCTTTTGTACACACACTCTTGAAGATTTAAAAAGGCTCAGTTGTAATTATAAGCCTTATAACAAGTATCATATTCCTTTGTACACAGTTAATTCTTAATATATGATGGAACAAATTAACAGAAATCAGAATGTATTCTCAGAGTCCCTATAGCAAAGTAATTAAAGCATTCAGCTGCCACCCAAAAGATCTGTGGTTCAAACCCATCAACCACTATACATGAGGAAAGATGTGACAATCAGCTTTTCTAAAGATTTACAGCCTTGGAAACACCATAGGTCACTTCTTCTCTGCCCTATTGGTTTTCTGTAAGTAGTAATTGACTGGACAGCACAGGGTTTGGTTTGGTTTGGGGTTGAGAATGTATCCATAATATATTGAAGCAACACAGTTGAGAGTACTTGAAATCTCACTCAAGATGCATCAAGTTGATTCTGAAATTAATACCAATAAATAATTCATTATAAGGAAAAGGATGTACTTATTACTAAAGTTGTCAGCAAGGATTGAATAGAAATATTGAAATGTTTTGGATATAGACTACTTTGGTAATATCTTTTTATTGATTATTTTGAGAAAAAAATAATATTAGAAGAAAATGGTTAGGGTGAAGGCTTTTATTTCCCCTTTAGAATGACTGTCTTTAAAATCATGACAATTCCTAGTTTCAGTAATTGATAATTACAATATCAAGAAATGGTGCTTTGCATCATGACTGATTGAGCAGAAGTATAGAATCTAATATCTGTATTTCAATTACATATGGAAAATCATCAGAGAAAGACAGAAAGAGTCTCTACATCAGACTTCAGTCCCTGCCTTCTTTCTTTGTACCTCACGTCAATCATTACCGTTAGGTTGTGTTTCCACATCTTTAGAATGAGGAAATTTATCTTTTTAGGATACTAAGTAAGTAAACATTATTTAAATGACATATTAATTGTGAAAGACAAAGGTAACTGCAGGTCTACATGAAGTTAGGCTAGCTCTCAGTTAATTTTACCTACATAAAACTTGACTTATAAAATGAGAATATTGATGTAAAGTTATTTTATAAGCTTGAATATGTTGTATTTTTTATGTAAGATTTGGGGGGATTATGATACTAGACTCGTGGTAGTAAATTGAGTATAATAAATTTGTATTAAATTCGTAACAATAGGTTAGGACAATTTTTTAAATTGAAAAAGCAGACATTTCTCTTAGTTTAAAACACTGATTACATTTTACATAAATCAACTCTTGTAATCAAGGACTATTTTACATAAATATTGATAACATTCAAGAATCATTATGAATATTTTAGGAGTGATAATGATAGAGTTGTGTAAGAAAAGTCCTCATCTATTAGAGACATATACTAAAGCATTATAGATTAAATTATATGGTAAATACAGTTTGATTTTATTATGAAGATTTCCAAACATACACAATGTGAGAGAATGGTATAATAAATCTTACATGCTCATCACCCATCCTCAGTAATTATTAACACATGGTTAGTTTTAATTAAAGAAGAATTGAGTCTTTGAATTATTAGGTTGGTGAAGAATATTAAATATACTGTACACTGGCAGAAGAACAAACAAATGTGTGTTGGAAGAAGTAGAGTCAGAAGGCTTCCAAGAAGTGAGTACAGTGAGACTTTCTATCACGTACTTTGAACATGTTGTCAGGAGGGATCAGTCCCTGGAGAGTGACATCATGCTTGGTAGAGGGTGATAAGAAAAGAAGACCCTCAGTGAGACAGATCGGCACAGAAGCTGCAACAATAGGCTTGTACTTAGCCATGACTATGAGGATGGTGTAGAATTAGGCAGTGTTCCCTTCTGTCACGTGGGTCACTATGAGTCAGAATCCGCTGGGTGGCATCCAACAATTTTGTTTCATCTATGTGTACCCGGTCTCTGTTGCTTGAAAAGAATTGTTGAAAATTTACAAAATGAAGAAATAATGAGTAAGACAGTGGTGTCTGAAATATACCAGCACTACAAGGATCTGAACTTCTCAGTCTGGTTACAGAACAACACACAAACAAAAAACAAACAAACCCAGTGTCTTCAAGTTGATTCTGACTCACAGAGATCCTAAAGGACCGGGTGTAACTGCCCCATAGAGTTTCAAAGGACTGCCTGGTGGATTTGCACTGCTGACCTTTTGGTAAGCAGCCCTAGCCCTTAACCACTAATCCGCCAGAGGAGGCAAGAGTACAGGCAAAAAGTTACAATGAAGTTGAGGTGGAGAAATGAAGCAGCAAGGACTGGAATAAGTGTTATGAGCAACAGTAATGATAGTAATAATGAGATATGTTGACGCATGAGAAAGAAATCTGACTTCTAAAACATACACAAAAGTTACAACAGACATGTAACAAGAAAACTGACACTTAAGTTACAGTTTAAACAAGGTTGGAATGAAATTTAAGAGGTGAACTATTTCAAGATCTAGAAGACAGAAGAAATCATTTGGGCCTTACACCTAATTTCCCAACATAGCAAACGAATGCCTTATGGAGGTATAATTAAGAAATATATCAAAATGTATTCCTATGCAACTATTTGCTTAAAATATACATCTTAAGGAACTCTTTATATTCAGGGTAACATTTTATAAAAATAAATTTTCATTTCCATTTTAGTGATATTGTAAATTTAATGATATAATTTCCATTAGAGAAAAATATAGCTACTTAACATCACAGGGCTGAAATTCATGCATCTAATTAAGTGGTGGACCAAAAACTTAAACTGAATTCTTTGCTGTCATGTAGATTCTGACTCATAGAGACTCTATATGATGGAATAACATTGCCCATTGGGTTTCCAAGGGGAAACTCTTAAGGTCAAACCTGTGATAACTCTTACTCTACCAGGGAGAATTTCCAACTGTGATACAGGAAATTGTAGACCAAGCAGCTTGGTGGTTGGTTCTATTACTCTGAGGAAGGAGAGAATAGTTTTATGGAACTAAAGTTGCTAGTATCCTTAGGATCAGAAAATACAGAAGAGTAAGTGTGTGCACCCTCCTATAAGTTTTTGGCCTATGCATGGCAGTGTGTAAGCAGTATAAGACATAAAAGGCTCACCAGAGAGTGCCTGCTGAAAATAGGAAAGAGATACTCAAAGTACAGCTTTGATATGGAGAGGACATTTCAAAGACAAGATTGACTACTTTAGCAAGTTATCTAACACCCCAAGAAGCTGTCTGAGAGTCTTCAGAATGAAACACCTTAGGTGTAAAATGCCTTTAGGGTAAGGCCTAGTCTGTTGTGTTAAGCTCATTCTGACTCACGTATGCACAGTAGAACTGCCCCATAGAGTTTTCTGTGATCTTTCAGAAGCAGATCCAGGCCTGTCTTTTGAGGTGTCTTAGACAAGACATACAGAAGAAATCAATTTTGAAAATTTAGTCCAGGCAAGTTAAAATGAAAGGATTAGAAAAGTCTTGGATTTTCCACAGATCAGTCATAACAACATAAAGCAAAGCAAAACAAAACAAAACAAAAAAACAGAACTAAACAATATTTCTTCATAGCTCCCAAACAGAAAATCCTAAGATTGATGTGACTGAAGAGCAGCATTCTTTTTCTGCACTGCTTGTGGAGGTATGAAATTGGTCAATCATTTTGATATACTCTTTACCATCTTCTGATCAAAGTAGATAAACACTTCCCCTCTGACCTAATGTTCCCCCTTTCAGATATATACCCCTAAACCGAAAACCAAACCGACTGTCACTGACTTGATTCTGACTCACAGTGACCTATAGGATGTAGAATCACCCTATAGAGTTTCCAAGGAGTGCTAGTGGATTTGAACTCTCAACCTTTTGATTAGCAGCTGTAGTACTTAACCACTATACCACCAGGATTTCTTAGGTATATACCCCAGGAATGTACATGCATATGTCTAGAAAAATACTCAGAAACTAATTTCCAACAACTTTATTCACAGTAGTAGCTGAAAACTGGAAATGACTCCAATGTCTCTTAACCAGTAGATTGGATAATTGTGTATATTCATATATTGGACTACTATTCATCAACCCTGGTGCTAATAGGTATGTTCCTTGATAGCAAAGGGTATTTTTTACTAATTAATTGCTTTATATACAGTGCACTGATATGCTAGCAGCATGAATCAAACTGTTCAGACTTGAAACATGTTGAGCAAAAGAAGTCAAACAGAAAAAGTACATTTTGTATCATTTCTTATACATGACATTCACAAATATGCAAAAAATTAGAAGAATGTAATAGAATTTGCCATTGAATTAGAAGAGAGGAAAAGGGATTAACTGGAGCATAATACCAGAAAAATTTCTGGGGTTATCAAAATAATTTGGGTGATCCTAATATGAGTACATATATTTGTCAAGTTTCATAAATCTAAATACTTAAAATTTGTGCATTTTCCAGTACATAAGTTATATGTCAATTAAGTATTGCTAGCTTTTTGTTTTTAGTTAGGTGCTTTCTTTTTTCAAGGATGACCTAATATATACATTTTTTTGTGCATGTCATGGATTGAATTGTGTTACAACAAAATGCGTGCCAACTTGGCTATGACGTGATTTACAGTATTTCATGGTTGCCCTTCATTTAATCCGATCGTACTCTGTTTTATAATCTGTTGGAAATTCTAACCTCTGTGCTTGTAGTTGAAGCCTGGTTGCATACTGGTTAACAGCTCAACTGCTATCCCTAAGGTCATCAGTATCTACCAACTGCTCCTTGCAAACTTTGTGGGGTAGGTCTACTCTGTCTTGTAGGATTGATGAAAGTCAGAATACGATTGACAGTACAAAACAACAACATAGCTGTGGTTATAGTCTCATTCAGGAAAGAGTAGTTCATTTTGTTGCTGAAGCAGAATTAGATCACGTTAATGAGGATTAGGGTGGGATGCTACAACCTTACTGAGTTCATAGCCCTGATCGAATGCAATGAGAGTTTCCCTGGGTTGTAACTAAAATTACTTTTTATCATACATGAGATAAAAGGAATTAGAAGGAAACATAGAGAGAGAGGCCTTACTTACTACCAAGAAAGGGGAGCCTGGAATGGTGCACCTACTTTGGACCTGGAGATTCCTCAGCTAAGAAACTTCTAGAGGAAGACTGATGTGAAGACACAAGGAGAGTGGCAAGGAACACTGGGCCCACACATGCTGAGAGAAGACAAGGAACTCCTACCAGAGCTGGTGGAGAGAGATTTCTTTCATATGGAGTTTGTGCTTGAATCTGAACTCCTAGTCTGCTAAACTGTAAGACAACAAACTACTGTTTGTTAGCCATCCACTTGTCCTATTTCTGTTGTAATACTAGGTAACTAGGACTGTTCTTATGCTAGAATTATATGGTTTTAGATAACTTCATTCTTGCCTAATCTAATGCCGTAATATTTTATGTAGCAAAAGCGAGATGCAGAGAAGCTAATTAACTTGAACCAAGCCAAACATCAAAGTAAGACAGAAATGAGATTTCTATTATTTCTTGACTTCTCCTGTCTGTTTTCCCTTCCATTATTCCATAATGTCATTTAAAGTATTTTTTTAAAAAAAAAAAAAGAAGAAGAAGACAGGTAGAAGGAAAAAATAAAATACAGTGGTTTCACATAACACTGTTGGGAACAATATCTTGAAAAACATGCATTTTAGGCTTTGGTGATTACTGGCAAAATTGAGTTAACCAAGTTAGCTATGTGGAAAAAAGGTAAAATGTCAAAATACCAGTCATTAAAAGTGAGCATTTAAGTGGATTTCACATTATGAGAACCAATTTCTAAAAGATAAAAACATTTTGTTCTGTTACTGTGAGAAATATCTATTCCTTTCTATGCTTTCAAATTTTATGTTATTGGTTATTTATTAAATTATACTTCTTTGATAAAATCTGATTTCATACTCAACATGTAATCTTATTTGGCTGTTCACAGTAATTACATTATTGTAGTGAAAAGTATTATTTCCAATATGCACAGCTGTACACATGCTGTAATCTTGCTCAATTTTTAAATTAAATGAGGTTAAGCTAATGAACAGAAATTAGATAGATTTCAGGAGTAAAAGTTTCCAAAACTAATTAAATTGTTAGAATAACAAAAAGAAAAACAAAGTTATCATATATACACTAAAATAAGTCAAAAAAGCCTACCTTTTAAATTAAAAGTATTTCTTAATTTTAAAATTTAAATGAGAGACATTATAATTTTCATAAAATTATAAACGCTTTAGGTTTCCTGTGTCTGTTATTTCTAGCATCCTTGCACACTATATTCAGAAGCTGTCCATTTAGAATATACGCACATAATCTGAGATTTAAGCAAAGCAGATCAAGCACAAAATGTTTTCTTTTGCTTGTAAGTCCAATGATTTTTATGAATTGCTTTTTATATTCCAAATTAGCGTTTCTGCTCTGCCGTCTTTGTTCCCATTTGCTTGCTGTAAACGTCTTCAGTCCTCTTCATCACGTGCAGCGGAGAACGAAGAAAACCAAAGGCAGTAGGGAAAGGTGAGTCCCGCGGGCTAACGGACCACAGCTACCGCAGCGGCCACCACATGAAGTCCTGTACAACTAAACGGTGCCTGGCGGCCACCACAAACTGCTCTGACAGGGATCACAGTAGAAGATCTGGGACAGAGCCGGAGATAAATGCAGAACAAAATTCAAACTTAAAAAAAAAAAAAAGTACCAGCATTTTTGGTCTGACAGAGATGAGAGAAACCCAGAGAACAGGGTCCCAGACATCCTTCTAACAAAGTATTGAAGTAGTTCCCGAGGCTCACCCTTAAGCCAAAGATTAGACAGACCCATAAAAAAAAGGAGATCAGAGAGGGCACACTAGCTCTGAGGCAATGACAAGAAGGAAGGAGCAGACAGAAAATCTGGTAACAGAGAACTCAAGGTGGGAAAGGGAAGAGTGTTGGTATGTCTTGGGTTTGGGAACTAACGTCATAAAACAGTATGTATATTACTTGCTTAATGACAAACTACTTGACAAATCTTCAACTAAAATACATTTAAAAAAGAGAGAACAAGATTTTTTAGTCCTGTTTTAAAAATTTCTTGTTATTTTATACCTTTAACTGAAATGATTAACATCTATCATATACAACAGTCATTCCCATATATTGTGAATCATAGTAAAAAAAAAAACTAGTGCTGTTGGATTGCTTCTGATTCATAGCAACTGTATACGTTAGAGTAGAACTGCCCCATAAAGTTCCCAAGGAGCACCTGGTGAATCTGAACTGCCAAGCTTTTTGGTTAGCAGATACAGCACTTAACCACTATGCCACCAGGGTTTCTCCAGTTGTAATTCATATCCTCTCCTGTTTTAATATATTACCAGTTTAATTTTCATTAGATTTTATGGTTCTTGGAGGAACTGCTCTACACTCACCACACAATTTCTCTATGTACCATTTTGTGGCAGATATGTATAATGTATATGACTTTGTCCATTGCTGTCAAGTCCATTCTGACTCACAGTGACCCTATAGGGCAAAATAGAACTGCCCCATAGAGTGTACAAGGAGTGGCTGGTAGACCTGAACTGCCAGATTTTTGGTTAGCAGCTGTAGCTCTTAACTGTAACACTCCACAATTTCAATGTATATGTATGTATATATAATGCATTTAATCAAAACCTGATATATATGCAACTTCAATTTTTCTTAGCATGGAGAAACTTAAGTTATAGTCCATGGACAGAATTCAGTGGATTCTTAAATTTTCATAGTTCAAAACTGTACAATTTTCTTTCTACTAGTTTCAAACTATAATTTGGCATTACTGTATTTAAAAAAATACATAACAGATCATAATGAGATTAGCAATATGTGGCTTTATCAACAGGAGACATCACAAGTATTTGTTATCATATAATGATTATTGACATTTGAGATATCATTTATGTTCATCCTCAAAATTATGACACTTATTCAATCTATTTTGTTGTTGTTGTTATTGTTTTTAGTTGCTGTCAAGACAGTTCCTCCTTCTCATAGCAACCCTGCGTACAACAGAAAGAAACACAGCCTAGTCCTCCAGCATCCCAACAATCATTCCACTTGAGCCCATTGTTGCAGCCACTGAGTCAGTCTCTCTTTTAGGGTCTTTCACTTTTTCATTCATTCTGCTTTACCAGTTATGGCCCCAGACACACTTTTAACAAAGTATTGAAGTCATTCCTGAGGCTCGTAGTTAAGCCAAGGATTAGACAGGCTTATAAAACAAAACAAGGCTGGGAAGGGCACATTAGCTTGGAGACAAGGACAAGAAGAAAAGGAGGAGACAGGAAACATGGTAACAGAGAACCCAAGGTATCACAGAACCTAAAAAGTGGTTCTGTTGCAGGAAAGACAAGTAAGGACTCAGAGAGCAGAAATCACTGGAACACCTACAATCACCAGAGGAAAAGCATTTTATTTCCATGCCGGCAGAGCCTTGGTGCATTCTAGTCTCCAAATGGCTGAGGTCTTTGAGTTTCTTTGTTCATTTCTTTTTATAAGTTTGACACAGAGTACAGACAAAGGAATTTCCATGCAGCCTCCTTATTGACATTAGTATGTTTACAGATTTTCATATTGCTTTTCTATTGACACCAGCAAACTTACAGAGGTAAAGATAAGCATTCAGTGTTAAGTTACAGGGAAAAAAATTCCCCTTCCCTTAGAAGCCGGGTTTATCTCTAGAAATGCTGTGAGGGGAGGGGGAAGTGTCCTTGAGCTGCTACCGGAAGAGAAGCATCTGGGCTTCCGTGAATTTTAAAGTGGACTCTTCTTAAAAGTTTTCTCCTCTCTCTCAGTTCCTCCTACAGTATGCCCAAAGTGTGTAAGATGTAGTCATATCTCCACTTCCAAGGAACATTCTGGTCATAGTCCTTCCAAAACAGATTTGTTCACTCTTTTGGCAGTCCCTGGTGTATTCAATATTCTTCAACATCCAGTCCAGTGGAAGACAGACAACACGAGTCTTCCTCCAGGGCCAGTAGAGAAAGCTTTCCCCTGGAGCTGAAACCCTGAATTGGGACTTCTAGCTTACTGGACTGTAGCAAATAAAATTTTGTCTTTTTAATACTGTTCACTTGTGGTATCTCTGTTAAAGCAGCACTAGCTGGCTAAAACAGCATACATGTGATGCTACTGAAAATACCTTGACTTGGATCAGATGCACCTTTGTCTTCAAGGTGATGTGCCTGCTTTTCAACACTTTAAAGAGATCTTTTGAAGCGGATTTGCCAAACGCAATGTGTCTTGATTTTTTTAATGTTTCTTCCAGGAGCATCAATTGTAGAACTAAGTAAAATGAAATCCTTGACAACCTCAATCTTTTATCCATTTATCATTATGATGTTTGCTGGTCTAGTGGGAGAATTTTTGTTTTCTTGATGCTGAGGCATAATCCATACTGAAGACTGTGTTTTTTGATCTTTATCCCGAAGTGCTTCAAGTCTTCTTCACTTTCAGCAAACAAGGCTGTGGTCACCTGCACAGTACAGGTTGTTAATGAGTCTTCCTCCAATCCTGATGCCTCCTCCTTCTTCTTCGTATAGTCTTGCTTCTCAGGTTATTTGCTCAGCATATAAATCGAATCGGTATGGTAAAAGGATACAACCCTAATGAGTTCGTTTCCTGCCTTGAAACCATTTAGTGTCCCCTTGTTCTGTTTAAATGGCTGTCTCTTGATTTGTGTTAAGATTCGTCAAGAACACAATTAATTATTCTGGAATTACCATTTTCTGTAACATTATTAATAATTGGTTATGATGCACAGTCAAATGCCTTTGCATAGTCAATAAAACACAAGTAAACATCTTTCTAGTATTCTCTGTGTTCAGTCAAGATTCATCTGACGTTAACAGTGATATTTCTGCTTCCACATCCTCTTTTGAATCAAACCTGATGTGGCAGTTCCATCAGTGTACTGCCTCAGCCACTGCTGAATGATCTTCAGCAAAATTTTATTTGTGTGTGATATTAATGATGTCGTTTCATAATTTTCACATTCAGTTGGATTACCTTTTTTGGAAATAGGCATAAACGTGTATCTCTTTCAGTTAGTTGGGCAGGTAGCTGTCTTCTAAATTTCTTGGTGTAGATGAATGAGCACATCAAGTGCTGCATCCGTTTCTTGAAACATCTCAATTAATAGTCCACCAATTCCTGAAGCCTTGTTTTTCACCAGTGTCTTCAGCAGGGCTTAGACTTCTTCCTTCAGTACTATCACTTCCTGCTCATATGCTACCTCTTGAAATGGTTGAATGCCAACCAATTTTCTTGATTCAATGACTGTGTATTCCTTCTATTTCTTTTGTTGCTTGTGCCGTTTAGTATTTTCCTCATGGTATCCTTCTCTGTTGAAACTCAAGACTGGAATTTTTTTCTTTGGTTCTTTCAGCTTAAGAAATGCAGAGTATGTTCTTCCCTTTTGGTTTTCTATCTCCCGCTCTTTGCACATGCTATTATGATACATGTGCAAAACCACCCTTCTAAATCTTCTGTTTGTTTCTTTTACTTCATTGTTTCTTCCTTTTGCTTTAGCTACTACATGTTTAAGAGGAAGTTCGCAGTCTTTTCTCACATCTCTTCTGGTCTTTTCTTCTTTTCTTTCCTTTCTGTTTTTTTAATGACCTTTTGGCTGTTTTCTTGTATGGTGTCCCTGATGTCGTTCCACGACTCATTTGATGTTCAATCATTAGTGTTCAGTGCATCAAACCTATTCTTGAGATGGTCTCTAAACTCAAGTGGAATATACTCAAGGTCATATATCAGACTTGTTTTAATTTACTGCAGTTTCAATTTGAACTTGCATATGAGCAACTGAGGCAACCCTGGTGGCATAGTGGTTGAGAGCTACATGGGGTAACCAAAAAGTTGACAGGTAAAATCTGCCAGGTGCGTCTTGGAAACTCAATGGAGTAATTCTACTCTGTCTTACAGGGTCTCTATGAATTGCAATTGACTCAACAGAAGTGGGTTTACTTTTTTTTGGTTTTATGAACAACTGATGGTTTGTTCCACAGTCAGTCCCTGGCCCTTTTTTGACTGATGATGTTGAGCTTTTCCGTCTTCTCTTTCCTCAGATGTAGTTGATTTGATTCTTGTGTATTCCACTTGGTGAGGTCCACATGTATAGCCACCATTTATGTTGCTGAAGAAAAGAACTTACAATGGAAAAGTAGCTAACCTTGTGAAATTCTATCATATGATCTCTGGCATCATTTCTGTCACTAAGGTCATATTTTCCAACTTCTGGACCTTCTTCTTTGTTTCCAACTCTTGCATTTCAGTCACAGGTAATTGCCAATGCATTATGATTGCATGTTTCATCAATTTCAGAGTTTAGAAGCTAGTAAAAGTCTTCAATTTCTTCATCTTTGGTCTTAGTGGTTGGTGCATAAATTTGAATAACATTGTATTAACTTCTTTGTAGGCATATGAGTGCTATCACTGACAGCCTTCAGGATAGATCTTGAAATGTGCTTCCTGGTGATGAATGCAATGTCATTCCCCTTCGGGTTGCCATTTCCAGCATAGTAGACTGTGTGACTGTCTAATTCAAAGTGGCCAAATACCAGTTTATATCAGATCATTAATGCCTAACCTGTCGATGTTTATATGTTTCATTTCATCTTTGATAATGTCCAATTTTCCTAGATTCTTATTTTATACATTCCATACATGTTTCTTTTCATTTTGAGTCATGCTACATCAGCACATGAAGATCTCAAAAGGCTGACTTAGGCCACATCATTAATGTTGACTCTACTTTGAGGAGGCAGCTCTGCCCTGTTGTCTTTTGATGATGAATGCACTTCCTTCCAATCTGGGGGGCTCATCTTCAGCACTGTATCAAATAGTGTTCCAATGCTCTTCATAACATTTTTGCTGGTGAATTCTTTTCAGAAGTAGACTGCCAATTCCTTCTTATTCTGTCTTACTCTAAGGCTCACCTGAAACCTGTCCCCCATGGGTGACCCTGCTGGTATTTGTATATCAACAGCATAGCTCCCAGCATCACAGCAACAGACAAGGCCCCGCAGCAGGATACACTGGCAAGTGGGTGACATTACTTAATAAGTTCATAAAGAAACATATATATTGCTATTTTTTTAAAAAAAAATATTTTGATATAGTCATTTGTTGGACTTAAAAACATAGTTCTTAAGAAGAGGTACGTCCAGTCTTCACTGGATACATTGTTTTCGTTAGGTGCCATCAAGTTGGTTCTGGCTTATAGGGTAGCTATATCTAGGGTATACATAGGGTAGCTACCCTACGTACAACAGAACAAAATGCTGCCCAGTCCTGCTCTGTCTCTACAACTGTTGTTATGCTTCAGCACATTGTAGTAGCCATGTGTCAGTTCACCTCAGTGACCCTCAGCCTTAGCAAACGTGATATCCTTCTCCGGAGACTGATCCCTCCTGGTAACATGTTCAAATTATGTGAGATGTAGTCTCACCGTCCTTGCTCCTAAGGAGCATCCTGGTTATTTCATCCAAGGCAGACTATAGCAGAATCCTCAAAATTCTTTCCACTGTATAAATAACACCCAACAGGAGATAAGGTGTGCCACTGAGGAAATTAAGGTGAAAAGACACAGAGTTTTTACCAATGTAAGTATTTTCTATTTACACGTTTATAAAAACATAGACCACATTGCTAAGCCTCCCGCCATGGTCCATGCAAATGAGGGATGCTAAACTTAAGCTTTATGAGCTTTTAGTAAATTATCCGTTAACAAGAACTCTGTGGAAAGGAGGCTCTCCTCATGCATGCATAATGTGTCTACTTACACGTCCTCCGATAAAACCTAGTTTTTTGACCAACAGCTAACAGCAAGAGAAGGCCTTTTATTCTTGTTTATAATAATCGTGCCCTACAAGCTGAGATTCTTGTAACAAGAGAGAAAGAAGATGTTGAATTAGGGTAGACAAAAGTCTACACCAGGAGATAGTAGTTGATATTTCACAAACTAATTTCAAGATTTTTTCCATGTTCATCAAACTTTTACTCTGGGCTGTGTACTGTTCATACAGCTTTATTAAATACCTACCTAACAACAACTACGTGAGGGAGAGAAGATCTTACCATGAGGTCATATATATATTACAGCCTAGGAAACCCTGTCGGCCAGTTCTACTCTGTTACACAGGGTCTCTGTGAGTTGGAATTGATTCAGCAACAATCAACAACCACTATCATAATTTTACCAGAATCTGTTAATCAAAATCAAAGTATGTAAATTTCTTACTAGTCTTTTCAAAATATATATATGATTTTTATACATTTAAGTGAGCAAAGGATTTTTTTAAAAATCCCTTTGGTAATATTAATATTTTTATTATTCTAAGGGCATGTGGAGATAGAAAATTCAGAATTTATGGAAATTTTTTTATTATTGTTAGCTGTCAAACATTGACTCTGAACTCATAGTGGCTAATGTGTCTGTCATCCCCATGATTGACCTTGGATGTGACCATTGTAATCCATAGGGTTTTCACAGGCTCCTTTTTTTTTTTTTTACAGTAAATCA
The DNA here is from genome assembly GCA_028571685.1 of Heterohyrax brucei. Classification (NCBI taxonomy): domain Eukaryota; kingdom Metazoa; phylum Chordata; class Mammalia; order Hyracoidea; family Procaviidae; genus Heterohyrax; species Heterohyrax brucei. Next base: position 148,319,071 of record CM053143.1, read on the forward strand.
CCAGGCCTTTCTTTCTAGTTCCCCTGAGACTAGAAGTTCTACTTAAACCCATTCAGCAACATAGCAACATTCAAGCCTCCAGTGACAGATGAGCAGAATCTGCCCATGAGATGCATTGGTTAAGAATTAAGCCTGGGTGTTCCTTATGGAAGAATTGTACCAATGAACTACCATTTCTGCTTTATCAGAGCTGCCTGCCTACCTGCTGCAATTGAGTTGATTCCACATCATGGAAAGTACACATTTTTCAGAGTAGAGCTATTACATATGGTTTTCTTGGCTATAATCTTTATGGAAGTGGATCTTCTGTTTCTTCTGTGGAAACACTGGCTGGTTTTGTACTGTCAACCTTAGGTTAGTAGTGAAACAAACTATCTGTAACATCCAGAAACCTTTAACTGGAATTACACCTTCTCCTTACTTCACATTTCTCTCTTTGTTGGCTATTTCCAAATTACAAAAATAGTAAAAAATCTACTATCCGACTATGTTTGCATATTAATGACATACATTTGGCAGTAATGAATGCTCATGGGAAAGGTGAAATTAAGGCTGACTTTGACAGTTAAAGTTATGTGTCAGTGTGTGAGGGCCTTAATTCTCAGTGGTTTGGTAGTTATTTAATGATATCATTTGCCAGTTATGCAGTGATGTAATTTAGCAGTTATACAATGATATAGTCATCCTCTATCTTGTGATTTCATGTTGGCATCTTCCATTTTTTGCAAAACATAAATTTGCGTACAGACCTGGTCTTTGGAACCTAACCACATCTATAAGCGAGGAGAGTATGCAGTTAGAATAAAATTTATTGAAGCTGCTTTAAAACTGGAAAGAAGTAGAAATTATACTTCCAAAATAGAAATGAAAGACACTAAGAACTGATTAGAATGGATATGTATGAATTTAGATACCAATATGAGGTCTGACAGATTTATGACCTTGCTACCATGCATGTATGTTGGCCACACTGTACAAACAACACAGTAAAGTTTCACAATCTTGGTATGCCAGTGTCTCACAGCTGTGTTTGTGTTGACATGTGGCAGTGTCTTTCTGACTGGTGTGCATTACTATGGTGTGTTTTTGTGTGTCATCATGAGAATGTCAGAACTTGAATTGGAGCAATGAGCAAACATTAAACTTCTTGTCAGATTTCATGAGAGTGAAGGTGAAATCCAAAACCAAAACACCAAACCCACTGCCATTGAGTAGATTCCAACTTGCTGAGACCCTATAGGACGGAGTAGAACTGCTCCATCGAGTGAACTGCTCCAAGGAGTGCCTGGGGGACTCAAACTGCCTACTTTCTGGTTGGCAGACATAGCACTTAACCACTACACCAGTAGGGTCTGCACAAGTGAAATCAGGGACGTGATAGTCCAAGCTTATGGGGATAATGCCATGAAGAAAATAGCAGTGTACAAACAGATTAAACATTTTTCTGAGGGGAGAGAAAGCATCACTGATGAAGAAAGGTCAGGGCTACCAGTAACAAGCAGAACTGATGAAAACATTTCAAACATTCATGGAATGGTGCATCAAAATCCTCAGCTGACGGTGAGAAGCATAACGGGCTGAGTAAACATCAATAAAGAAACAGGAAAATCTTAACGGAAAATCTTGGCATGAGAAAAGTGTGTACAAAAATGGTCCCAAAGGAGCTCATAGATGAACAAAAGCAAAGGAGAGTAGAAGTTTTCTAAGACCTTTTGGAGAGGCCAGATGATGTTTTGGGATATGTTACTACCGGTGATGGAGCATAGGTGTACCGCTACGACCCTGATACAAAGTGTCAAAGTGCACAGTGGACATCAGCCAGTTCTCCAAGACCAAAAAAGTTCTGTCAGTACAAATCGAGAGTCAAAACAATGCTGCTAACCTTTTTTGATGTTAGAGGGATTGCGCATTATGAATTTGTACCAATTGCACAAACCTTTAACCGAGTTTACTATCCGGAAGTGCTGAAAAGGCTGTGTGAAAAAGTGAGATGAAAATGACCTGAACTTTTTGCCAACAACTGAAGATTCTTGCCTCATGACGTTGCACCAGCTCACACAGCACTGTAAACAAATCACTGTGTTGGAACATCCTACCTACTCACTGATCTAGCTCCAGTGACTTTTTTCTTTATCCAAAGATAAAGGAAATATTGAAAGGAAGACATTTGGGTGACATTCAGGACATCAGGGGTAATTATAATGACAGCTCTGATGGTCATTCCAGAAAAAGAGGTACAAAATTACTTTGAAGGATGGACTAGGCACCAGCCTCGATGTGTATCTTCCCAAGGGGGTTACTTCAAAGATGACCAAAGTGATAGTCAGTGGTGAGGTATGTAGTACTTTTTCTAGGATGAATTTGGGAACTGAATTATCAGACCTCATATTATTAAGTGATAAAAGACTTAAATAGGAAGTTACTGCACATCATCTTAAGGTAAGACAAAAGTAATGCTTATACATTTAAATTATTTAAGCAATATAAAATATTTTACTCAGTGCCTAGAAGAATATGAACTTAATACTTGGTCTGCCATTATTTTTGTTGTAAAGATATAAATTAATATTCTACTTCAAATCCATGAAACAAATCAGCTGATGTTAAATTAAATTCAATTTTCTGACTGATAGAGTCGTTTTAATAAAGATAAAAAGGAGCAGGACCTACTCAGAGGAGATATGTTCATTTGGTTTTAGATATGTCAGATATTGGCTCTTAAAAATATAACCAAAACACAAGTATATATGACAAAGTTGAATGCATTTCCCATCACACTAAGAGAGAACAATACTGTAAGAGTCTTAGTGGAGTCTTGGAGCAGAAGTGATAACTCTGAGATGCTTAGGAGATTTTAAGGTCGTTTCAAAGTAACACATTCAATTCAGAAACAGAGGGTTGCAGAGGAGGGGTTAGGGTGGGAGGTTGGTTGGTTGGATAATATTTGATAAGGATCATGACCCCAAAACCAAAACTACGGCTGTCAAGTTGGCTTCAACTCTTAGCAACCTATAAGACAGAATAGAACTGCCCCATAGATCTTCCAAGGAGTGTCTGGTGGATTTGAACTGCTTACATTTTTATTAGCAGCTGGAGCACTTAACCATGATGCCACTAGGATTTCAGTAATGTATTGGTTAATAATTGGTGGGCACAACAAAGTAAATGTGTTGCAAGTACAAGTCAAAGAGTCTTGGGGTGTAAACTGTCATTTGAGTTTTCTATTGAAGAGTTGATGGATCTTTTTAGATGCTATCTAGAATGAACACTGTTTATTTGTAACATTTATATTCTTGGAAAAGAATATGCTATAGAAATAAAGTTATGTTGATGAAAATAATAAAACCAAAAACATTGTCATCAAATTGATTGTGACTCATAATGAAGATAACAGAATAGTAAAATCATGTTACTTCAGACAATAACCTCTGTATATGTTTTATATCCTCAGTTATGTTGATTTAAAAATTATATTGTGTGTGTAAATGAAAGTATCTGTAGATAGATCAGAAAGGCTGAAAATAATAGAGCTGTCTTAGATTCAGAAAGCACTATGTAGCTTATCAAGATAACAATCAGGAGAGTTTCTTGCTAAGGGAATATAGAAGAGAAAATAAAAGAGTCATGAATGCAAATTAGGGGAAAAAAATTAAAAGTGAAAGAGAGTGGACCAAAAGTCTACAGAAAAAAAAAGTTGGAAGTTAAAAGAAGTTAATAAAAATCAAGAGAACAGTGTCATAAAAATCAAGGTTGATTCAAAGTATTTTTGAACTTCTTTTGCTTTCTTTATTTGCAAGCATCCAGGCATTTTTTTCTTCTTTGTAGTGAAGAAAGACACTCTTCTACTGTAAAACATCATAACAAACTTATATCAAACTAAAAAAAAAGACAAGAGCCCACTGCTGTCAGATCAGCTTTGACTCTTAGTGACCTGATAGAGGACAACTTCCCCACATAATTCCTAAGGGTCATCTGGTGGATTCCAACTGCTAACTTCTGGGTAGTAGCCATAGCTCTTAACTGCTATGCCACTAGTGCTTATAATATTGCTGTAAAATGCAATGATGGCAGAGAAAGATTGTGATTTTAATTCACAGCAGAGTAGTAGAAGAGAATATCCTGTCAGTTGTGATCAGTTTAAAAATGAAGCAAATAGAAAACACTGCCCACAAAAGCCCTACATCTGTACTGGGACTGAATCCATAGTTAATTTAAATATTAATTAATGGATGAATAGGAGCATCAGAATTCTTTTCACAATTAATTCTAATAAGACAAATTTAACTAGTAGAATATAGTCAAATTAATCATGAACCTGAAGATTTTATGAAGAAAATGCAGCTAAGTTTTTTCCATAAAATCCAGATCCTTTAATAACAATTAAAAATATTAATGATTGCCATTTGTTATGGACTAGAGACTTTTGTCTATATAATCTAAGTATCTCTGAAAAGCTACCATTGCTAGAAGCACTTGTACAATGCAGAACATCTAAACTCAGATAATCAACTTATTCAAGGTATCATAAGCAGTGAAGTCAGGATTTCGACATGAAGTTCATATTTCAGATATTCACCAAATTATGTGTTCAAGCTTTTCATTTTCTTAAGAAATATGAATTTATGTCCTGCACCTGAACTCAATGCAAAAAATTAGAGCAGATGTTAAGTTGGCAAATGATTGAATTTTCCTAAGAAATGCCCAATTAGCACTTTCCAGGATAATCAGCAACATAATAGCAATAAAATACTTACTTTACAATTTGTATCTGAAAACTACATGAATAGTATATACATGAAAGTATATATTAGCATCTGGGAATCACACTAGTGGTTAAAATATTTGATAATATTTTGGTGCAGCTAGAAATAAAGCTTATAAAACATACTTGTGACCTCAAAGGCATCAAAAGAAGTTGGAAGAAATACACAGTCATTGGGCCTTAAAATATTGTTTAGCATCCAACCATCCTGGAAAGCAGAACTTGACCAAGAATCAACAGTACTGAAGAAGAAATTTACACCACACTGAAGGTATTGCCAAATAACAAGCCACTAGGAACTGATAGAACACCAACTGCAATACTTGAACAAACAAACAAACATAACTCTGGATGTGTTTACTCATCTGCAAGACATTTGTAAGCTACCTACCTGGCCAACTGACTAGAAGGGTTTTGTGTTTGTGCCCATTTCAAAGAAAGGTGATAAAAAGGAATACAGAAAATATTGGACAGTGTCATTCATATCATTTGCCTACAAATTTTTGTTGAAAGTAATTTAAAAACATCTGCACTCATGCATGGACAAGAACTGCCAGAATTTCAAGCAAGATTCAGAAAATGAAAATGAACCAAGAGTTATTGCTAATGTAAGCTGGATCTTTGACAAAGGCAGAGAATACCAGGAAAATGTTTACTTGTGAAGAAGTTTGACTGTATGAAACCTACCAAATTCTGAATAACATTATGATGAATGAGAATTCCAGTATACTCATTGGTGCTCACAGAGTCTGTACATGGATCAATGAGGAAGAAATGCTACATGGTTTAAAATTGGAAATGATGTATGACAGAGTTCTATTATTCTACCTGATTCAATTATATGCTGAGCAAATAATCTGAGAAGCTTGGGAGTACAAAGAAGAGCATGGCATTAAGAGTGGACCAAGACTCATTAACAACCTACAATATGCAAGTAGCACAACCTTGCTTCCTGAAAATTAAGACAACTTGAAGCATTTAATGATTAAGGCCAAATCTATAACCTTCAATGTGGAATACATGTAAATATAAAGAATACAAAAATCCTCAAACTGAGCCAATAAACACCATGATAAATGAAGACCAAATTGAAATTGTCAAGAAATCAAATGACATGTTGCATTGGGCAAATATTCTGCAAAATAACTCTTTAAAATCTTAGAATGCAAAGATATAATTTTGATGACTGTAGTTTGCTGATCCAAGCCATGATATTTTTCATCACCTCACATGCATGAGAAAGCTGAAAAATGAGAAATAGACCAAAGAAAAATTGTCCCATTCCAATTATGATGGAGATGTTGATGAAGAATATTGAATAGACAGTAAACTCCCAGGAGAATGAACAATCAATCTTGGAAGAATACAGTCAGAATGCTCCTTAGAAGCTAACTTTGGACAGGTCGTTAAGAAAGGTTAGTCACTGGAAAAGGATATTATTTTTAGTAAAGTAGAGGGATCAGTTGAATAAAAGGGAAGCCCTCAGTGAGACAGATTGTCACAATAGATGCAACAATGTGCTCAGATATACCAGTGATTGTGAGAATGGTGAGAATGGGGTAGGACTAAGCAATGTTTTGTTCTGTTATCCCATAATGTCACTGTAAGCTGGTCAACTCAATGGTAATTAATAACAAAACATATGACCTACTTCAGATCTGAATAGCTTGTAGTTTATTTCTTCCTCTCTTAATAGTAGTTCAAGAAGTTACAATACAAGACAAAATAAAAACAAAGGATAAAAGCACAGTGATGAAGATGTATTGTCTCCTCTCAGGAATACAGAAGAAAGATAATAGGAGGTCATCTTCTACCAAGAACAGTAATTGCCACAGATTTTAGGGATAAGGCTCATGATTCTTTGGGCCTTTCTGAAACCTCTATTATCTGTCATTTTCATTCCAGTGACTATTTTTGTACTGTATTTCTTTTAAAATTTTTTTTAATTATGATTGTGTGAAAATGTACAATGCGGTATAAATATGTATGCCCACCTAAGTGCAGCTCCCTCTGCTCTCCACGTCCAGTGACAGCACCCTCCTCCTCTCTGTTTTATACGTGTCATAGCCTCCTAACAATCTCCTAGCCCCTCCTCTCTACCCTCTCCCCTGTCTTCAGTAACAAGTCAGCAGAATGACATCCTGTAGAAGCATGAAACCATAAAGTGCACACACGATACGGTCACTCTGTTTTGCTAAGTACAAACCATCCCTGTCTGAACAGTTGACTTCCACTATGATTTATGGACAGGGGCAGCATCAGGGCCGGGGGCCGTGCTCCCAGGGGAACCTTGAGGCCCCTGGACCATCAGTTGCTGTCTTTTAGTGGAGATCTCTGGGTACACCTGTTTTGATTCTTGTGTGGCCAGTGAGACTCAACTTTGTGAGCCCTATCATGGCTGTCACTGGTGGTGGCCAGGCACCATCTGGTCCTTCTGGTCACATGTCAGTGTAGTCATCCACTCTTGTGGGTCTCTGTCTTCTGGGTTCTCTTCCTCCATGTCATTCTGGTCTTTGGTGATTATCCATTCCTGCTGAGTTGGGACCTTTTGGGGTATCTCAGATGGCAGTTTGGCAGCTTTTAAGACCCCAGACGCCACTCACCAATGTGGGGTGCAGAAGACTCTCTTAGCAAAATGCTAGTTATGCCAATTGGCCTTGGTGTCCCCTGACAGCATGGTCCCTGGACCCCCACCACGGCTACTCTGTCCTTGGAATATTGGGTTAAGGTGAGAGGAGTGATCATGTTATGTTGAAGTCCAGTTACAATTAATCTTCTTTCTAATGTGTGCCATCACTGATTTCACCCAACCAACTTTCTATCAACTATCTAATCTATATACCACCCTTGCCCTCCCTCCCTCCCCACCCCTGCTGGCAAAGAGTCTTTTCTTCTGTGCATGAGCCTGTTTTTAAGTTCTTATTGTAGGGGTCTCATACAATATTTGTCCTTTTGCTACTGCCTGCTTTCATTCAACATAATGTCCTCCAGTTGAAATCAGGTTAAGAGATGTTTCCTGCAATCATCATTGTTCGTCATCATTGCATAGTGTTCCACTGGGTACATATATCATAGTTTACCTATCCATTCCTCTGTTGTCAGGCATCTGGATTGATTCCATCTTTTTGCTATTGTGGACTATGCTGCAATAAACATTCATGTGCATGTATCTGTTGGTGTGAATGCCCTTGATTCTGTAGGATATACTCCAAGCAGTGGAATTACTGGGTCAAATGGTATATCTATTTCCAGGTTTTTAAGGAAGCACCAGCTTGCTTTTCAGAGAAGTGGCACCATTTTGAATCCCACCAACAGTGTAGGAGAGTTCGAATTTCTCCACAGCCTCTCCAGCATTTGTTGTTTTCCAGTTTTTGGATCACAATCAACCTTGATGGGGCCAGATGGTATCTCATCGTACTTTTGATTTCAATTTCTTTTATAGCTAGTGATTATGAGCATTTCTGCATGTGTTTTTTGGCTGCCTGGATCTCATTTTTAGAGAAGTGTCTGTCTGTCTCCTTTACGCATCACTTAATTGGATGATTTATCTTTTTCTTATTGATATTTTGTAGTACCTTATAGATTATGGAGATCAGGTGTCGGTCTCACATAGAGTTGCCATATGTTTTTTCCCATTCTGTAGGTGGTCTTTTAGTCTTTTGATAAAGTCTTTGGATGAGCAAAAGTATTTGATCATTAGTAGTTCCATTTGTCTATTTTCTCCTCTGTTGATTGTGCTTTCTTTGTCAGATTTTGAAGTCTGTCTACGTTGTGTATTAAAACTTTTGTTGTTGATTGCATTTTTTCTTGGATGAGGTTTATTATTTTAGATTTTATATGTAGGTCTTTTACCCAGTTTGATTTGGTTTTCGTATAAGGTGTGACATATGGGTCTTTTTTCAATTTTTTTGTAGATGGATATCCAATTTTGCCAGCACCATTTATGAAGAGATTGTTTTTACCTCAGTTTAACGTCTTTGGCCTTTGTCGAATATCAACTGTTCATAGGAGGATGGTACAATCTCTGGGGTTTCAACTATGTTCCATTGATCTATCTGTCTCCTTTTGTACCAGTACCAGGCTGTTTTGACAACTGTGGCAGTGCAATAGGTTCTAAAGTTGGGTAGTGAGAGGCCTCCCAGTGTGTTCTTCTTCTTCAGTAGTGCTTTATTTATCTGGGGTTTCTTCCCTTTCCAAACAAAGTTGGTGATTTGTTGCTCCATCTCTTCAAAAAATGACACAGAGATTGGGATTGGTATGCTCTTGCATCTAGGTTCATGAGGGATGTTGACCTGTAGTTCTCCTTTTTTGTTGGGTATTTCCCTGACTTTGGGGGAAAAATAGACATTTCTGCTATATTAAGTCTTCCTGTCCATGAGCAGGGTAAATTTATCCATTTATGTAAGCCTCTCTTTGTTTCTTGTAGTAAAGTCTTGTAGTTCTCTTCGTAAAGATCTGATATTTCTCTGGTTAGATTTATTCTTGGATATTTTATCTTCTTGGAAGCTATAGTAAACGGTATTGATTTGGTGATTTCTTCTTTAATAATCTCATCACTGGTGTAAAGGAATCATACTGATTTACTTATGTTTATCTTGTATCCTGACACTTTGCTGAACTCTTCTATCAGTCTGAGTAGTTTACTTATGGATTCTTTAGGATTCTCTGTGTATACAATCATAATCTGCAAATAGGGAGATTTTTACTTCTTCTTTGCTGATGCAGATGCCCTTTATTTCTTGGTGTCGTCTAATTGCTCTGGCTAGAACTTCTAGTACAATGTCGAATAGGAGAGATGAGAGTGAGCATCCTTGTCTAGCTCCCATTTTCAAGGGAAACTGTTTCAGTCTCTCCCCATTCAGGATGTTGTAGGCAGTAGGCTTCGCATAAATGGCCCTTATTGCATTTTCAGAAATTGGCCATCTATTCCTATTTTGCTGAGAATTTTTAGCATGAATGTGTGTTGGACTTTATTAAAGGCCTTTTTCTGGATCAATTGACAAAATCAAGTGATTGTCTTTTGTGTTATTTATATGTGGTTGATCACATTAATTGTTTTCCTGATGTTGCACCAGACTTGCATGACTAGTATGAATCTAACTTGGTCATGATGAATTATTTTTTTGATATGTTGTTGTATTCTATTGGTGATTCTTTTTTTTTTTTTTAAGACTCTTGGATCTAGGTTCATGAGGAATGTTGATTTGTAGTCCTCCTTTTTTGTTGGGTCTTTCCCTGGCTTTGGTACCGGGGTTATGCTGGCTTCATAGAATGAATTTGGGAGTATTACATCCTTTTTATACTGTGAAATAATCTCAGTAGTATTGGAGATAACTCTGCTCTAAAAGCTTGGTAGAATTCTGCAGTGAAGCCATCTGGGACAGGGCTTTTTTTTTGGTTGGTAGTTTTTTGATGACTTTTTCAGTCTCTTTCTTCGTGATGCATTTATTAAGTTGCTCTGCTTCCCCTGGTGATAATTTAGGTAGATTATATGAATCTAGGAATTTGTCCATTTCCTTTAGGGTTTCAAATTTGCTAGAGTACAGTCTTTCGTAGTATTCTGTTATAATATTTTTTATTTCTGTTGGATCTGTTGTGACATCTCCCATCTCATTTCTTATTTGGGTTGTTTGTTTCCTTTCTTGTTTTTCTTTAGTAAGTTTAGCGAATGGTTTGTCAATTTTGTTGATCTTTCCAAAAACCAGCTTTTGGTCTTTTCAGTTTTTTTCAATTGTTCTATTCCCTAATTCATTTAGTTCTGTTCCAATCTTTATGATTTGCTTTCTTCTAGGGCCTGAGGGGTTGCTCTGTTGCTGTCTCTCTACTTGTTCAAGCAGTAGGGGTAGTTCTTTGGGGTTCTTTCTTCTTTCTGGATGTGTGCATTTCTAGAGTTAAGCTGACCCCTGAGCACTGCTTTGGCTGTATCCCATAGATTCTGGTAAGAGGTGTTTTCATTCTCATTTGAATCCGTAGATTTCTTTATTTCATCCTTGATTTCTTCTATAACTCATGGCTTTTTGATCATGATATTGTCAAGTTTCCATGAGTTCCAATTTCTGTCTATGTTTTTTCTGCTATTCATTTCAACTTTTATGGCTTTATGGTCTGAGAAGATGCTTGGCCATATTTCAGTGATATGTATTTTTTTTGAGATTCACTTTATATCCTAACACATGGTCTATTCTGGAAAATGTTTTGTGTGCACTGGAGAAGACGTAATATATTTCTATAAAGTTTTCACTTTAACATCTTACTCAGCCTTTTCGTTCACCTCAGTACTCCTATATACAAACAAACATATTTATTCTAGTAACACAATCCTTTTCTCTTGTGAGAGATCAATGTCATCTGACATGAATAAATCCTACTACTTTAAAATCAAGAATGGTCATATAACCTAGAATTGGTCATTAGAGTAATGTTTCCACTTGGCCTCATAAATGGCCCAAAGGCATATGATGAAAGACAAGTAAATAAAACTTCTCTTCTAAGCTTATCTGTCAAGTTATGGATTTTCTTTTGCTTTCTGAGACTGCTATTAATTTGAAAGGATACAAACCAAGGGGTTTACTGTCCACTATATGTAACAAAAGTTGTCAGACTTTTCTGTAAAGAGCATGATAGAAAATCTTTTTACAGTTTAGGCTTTGTATGCCATGTGGCCTCTCTCTTAACGGCTCAACTCTACCATGTTTGCATGACAACAGCCATAGACAAAAGGCAAACAAATGGTAATAGCAGTGCTATTGTTGCTGTTTTTAAATAAACTTTATTATAAAATCATGTAGTAGGCTGAATTTAACCAAGAAGTCACACATGGGTTTACAACGCTTGGTATAGGATATCTTGGAATAACAGTGCTGTTTTTTTTTCCCTTAACTTTATTTACAAAATCATGCAGTAGGCAGAATTTCACCAAGAAGTTAAATACAGTTATCAGTACCTGGTATAGGATCTGGGAATAGCAGTTTAAAAAAAAATAATTACAGAATAATGTAGTAGGCTGAACCTGAAAAAGAGGTCATACACAGTTTTATAACACCAGGAACAGGATCCAAGTAGGAAAGATAAAGATCCTGATTGTATCATTTGATCTCCTTAATCTATTTGTATTGAGAATTAATGTAAATTGTTGTAAACAGAGCCAAGTATAGAGAGACAGAAGTCTGATGATATTATTTGAGATTTGTTTTAGTTACGTATTGTTGTATACCAGATTACTACAAAACATATAAGCTTGAAAAAACAGAGTTGTAATCCCATAGTGTGTGTGTGTTAGGCATCTGAAAGCAATTTTGCTGTTGCTTCTGACCAATGGTCTCTGATGAGCCTAGACTCAACCATAGGATCTACTGCAGAATCACTCAGATAGTATGTGGTAAGTTTCAATTCTTGGTGGACTACTGACTGGAGACTTCAATTGCTTATCTGTAATATTTTTATAGCATGGTATCTGGTTTCACCCAAGCAGGTGATTCAAGTGACTGAAAGAGCAAGAGAGAAGTCAAGATGGGTCTATAACCCATCTTCTGATATGAGGTCTCCTGCATGTTGTTTGTCACATAGACGAATCTCAGTCCAGTTGTGGGGACTACACAAGAGTGTAAGTACTAGAAAGCAAGGATCATTGGGGGCCATCTTACAGACCTGAAGTCAACAGATATTAGATGCATCTGTGTATGAGTATGCCTGAAGTCTGTTTTTAATTTTCAAGATAAGATAAGGAATGTGTATTTTCAAGCTTTTTTTGGGGGGGGGGAAGGGCACTGTCTTATAATGATTAAGAGTTTTCATCTGTTATGTTTTATAAGCCATACCTGAAAAGAGTATGATGATTGAGGAAGGGATAGGTTGAGCTGGGGGACACATGAGTGTTTATTGTTCTCCACACATGGCCACTTGGTGTAGAGGGGGCAATAAGAAATAAGGTTTGTACAGCTTGGAAAAGGATACAGATTAAGCTAATATCCTGCTAGCAGAGAAGACAAAGAAAGAGCTTCTTATTGGGCTATCACTAATCAGAGATGAGACAACTGGAATAGAATTAAACAAAGTTCCGTGTCAGGTAAGTTTGTTTTCCCATGTGGGTTTAAGGAGCAGAAAATCTAGGAATCTGGAGAGTATAATTCAGACAAATTACTCAAGATAACGAGACTTCACTGGGCTCCAGTAAGAACACTAAAACTACTCAAGAGTATCTGATTATCGAGAAATTCCAGTATGAAAAATGTATGTTTATTATTACAACATAAAATGCATTTGCTATATAACAGCTACAGCTACATGATGATTCAGGCTTTGTTAGGAAACCTGAATAAATCACAACAAACAGGTCTGACATAACATACAGTTATAAAATAGGAATATCATTACAATTTTATCTTTCGGCAATAAATAATTTAAATAAAACTGCTGTTAAAAATGCATAATGAATATTATAAGCTATTTTTTTCCCCTGTGAGTTGTTGAAATAAACCTCTCAAGTGAACTAGTTTTAAAAGGAGTCTAAATATCTTAGATGCCATTTTTTTTTAATATTTTGTGGTGAAGAATTTTAACTGTGTGCACATGTATAAAATGAAAAGAATTAATAATAAAATTAATACAAATATTCAGATATTTGCTCCTAGTTTTATTAAACATTATAAATTTGATTATACATCTATACATGTGTTAGCAACAACAAAATGCTTCTGAATTATGAAAAATTCTTTTATATGCATTATTTACTTACATAAACATATACAACCAAAAATGTAAATGTCAATCTTACCAGATTAAAAAAACAGTGAGAAAGATAACATAAGATTACATTTAACACATAGTATACAACTTTGACTACAAATAACAAAGCAAAGGATCCTTGACGTAAAGGTCCATCTTTCTGGATATATAAACTCATATACTAAATGAAACCATTTTTCATTCCGCTTGAGTAACAAAACTCCTCTTGTTCACATTAGAGTAATTTTATCATTGTTCTTGACTCAAATCTGAACTGAAATTGGATCATAAGAAGGTATCTTAAACCAAGACAGTGGTGAACATAAATTATTACTGAAATATACACATTTTCAGTGCCACCTATTGGTAAAAAGAAGATATTTGTATAGAATTATTTTATTCTCATATTTTTTAATTACAGATATTTCATAAAATAATAAACTAAATATATATGAAAAATATGAACTACTTTGGAAAGTTTGATGAATTAGTGTTGGATTTATTCCTTTACTTACAGAACATGAGAAATTACTGTGACTTAAATAGTTCACTGGGTGAAAAAAGTAACAATTCTTGAAAAAACTGTTTTAAAAGATTTTAATGTTTGTGTTATTAACATATTTTCTCTTCCTTAATTTGTTTTAATTTACTTGGAATTCACATGCCTGCTATTTTTTCCCAATGTAAGTGTTCTTCTTTGTTAACATACGATGTTTTCAGAAAAGCTTGAAAAATGTAAACAAAGGAAAATCTTGCCAAAATATTTGGAGATTCAATGAGAAATTACTTGAAAGTTTGCACATTTATTGACAGTCTCTCATTCATATTATGTCTGTAAAATGTCATTTAGTATGCTATTAAATATAATGTAATTGTGCCATGTGGTGCAGTTTCATCTGCTACTGTGATTCTATTTATTTTTTTAAGCACTTTAATAATGCCTTGGAAATCCTGGGGATGCAATTGTTAAGTTCTACAGTTGCTAACCAAAAGATTGGCAGTTTGCATCCGCCAGGCACTCCTTGGAAACTCTGTGGAGCAGAGCTACCCTGTCCTACAGAGTCACTATGAATTGGAGTTGACTCGATGGCAGTAAGTTAGTTTAGTAATGCATTGGAAACCCCGACACCATAGTGGTTAAGCGCTGTGGTTACTATCTAAAAAGCTAGCAGTTCAAATCCACCAAGTGCTTCATAGGGTCACTATGAGTCAGAATCTACTTGACAGGAATGTTTTTCTTCTGTTGTTTTCAGTAATGCATAAAGTGTAAATTATAATGCAGCAACAAGTAGTAACACTGTGTAAGACTGGGGTGACTTCTTTTGCTATTTTTGTAATGTTTAGGTACATGTAACTACTGTCATCTTTGTTCCTATAAGGTCTCTATGAGACAGAATCAACTCGATGGCAGTGGGTTAAGAAAATCAGTTTATTTTTTCTTCTTGCTACTTAATTTTTAGAAGACTGTCTAGAGCCTTTGTGAGTCTCTGAGGATCCCTCATGGGTCAAAGAGAGGGAGGAATTGAAGAATTAGATCCCATTCCTCATTTCTGCCTTTGTTATTGCACGTTTACAATGCTGGAGTTCACTATTGTCCTGACCAAGATCTTCCATAAGGTGTGCAGACTCCACATAAATATTTTTGTAGATCTCCAGTCTATTAAAAATAAAACAAAAGAGCAATTAAAAAACATTTTAAGCATTACAGACTCATTTCAATGATGATTTAGAACAATGGATGAGCCAGCCAAGTGCCATGAAGAAGAGGTGTTTATATAATTGTTTAATCTCTCTGTTAGAACACATGAAAACTTGTCACAGCATCCAATCAGCATCTTTTCTTGATCATGCCCAGAAAACATCTTTTCAACTTTATTTTTTTCCAGTGCACTATTTCTGGCTATATTTTAATTCATTATTCACCATCTATGAGACAAAAAAAAATAACAAATGCTGTTATTACTTATAACATTGTGCCATTTCAGATTCTATTTATATTGAAACAATTGAGTCTTCTTGCCTCTGATAGTCCTCAATACCGTTTATTTAATCCTAGTTCCATAGTCGGAAAACCTGGTGGCATAGTGATGAAGTACTATGGCTACCTACCAACAGGTCAGCAGTTCAAATCCATGAGGATCTCTTTGGAAACTATGTGGGGCAGTTCTATTCTAACTTATAGGGTCACTGTGAGTTGGAACTGACTTGATGACACCTAATGACAACAACAATTCCATAATCACACCACTGCATTATCCATCTTGCCACCTTGACTATTGGTATTTAATGACTTTCAAGGGCTACTATTGTGCTTCATTAATGATGGTTGCAAATCCTCACATTTATCAGGAAACTGTGAGCGACTATTTTCTGTTCGTGTCAAATTTAGTTTTGGGGTTGAATCATTCTAAACATAGAATAACACGTCGTTCCACCATGTCTTCTCTTAAACTTGTAGTTCACAATTGCTGCAATATATCACATGATCTGTCAGTCTTGGCTGCACCTTTGTCTTCCAGAACACGTCGCTAACAGCAGCTATCCTTTTGCTTGTCTGTACTACTCACAACTGGCATCAAGGACAGTAACTACAAAACTTCTGTAGGCTTCATAACGAGTGTCAGCCCATCTTGTTTGAGGGTTTTCAAGACCTTTATACCAATGGTCCTTTTCTATATGTTCCTTCCTCTCTTCCCAGGAAGAGTGTCTAAAATGATCAGAGGAGATAAGTTAAGGCATTCCCAGATATGTTTACTGCATGGCTAACTAACACTTGATATGGAGGAGCCCATGGGGAGATTGGATTGACTACCACGGAGGATCAAAAGGTATAGGATACTTGCTGTCAACCCCACTGACTTAAGGTGCTATAGACAAAGGTCATGAGTAAGCATTAAATTGTGTCTCACATATATGCCTCAAGCACAAAAGTCATCTGAGGACTAAGAGCAGTCCAGATGCCTGAAGACTTTTTGTGTCCAACTTAACTGAGACTCATTCAAGATTAGTGTGACAGCACCACTTTAGTAACATAGAATTTCTCACAAGTTTTATAAAGGAAAAACTATATCAACCAGAAAAATAAGTCAGCTCACTGGGCCACCTTTCTAGAAAACAGAACTGGATATGGGGTCACAGAATGACTCCTAAGGGATGAGTTCTGGAACGTTTCAGGCATTTGATGGAGCCCATACACGGGGTATATAAACAGAGATATCCATGGAGAGGATAAATTGGGACCGAGTATGACACCAGTGTGGGTTTGGCCCACATGTCAATGTCACTAAGCTGCTTCTGGGCATTGGAATAATTCCAAAATACAGTTTTCTCCTTCAGTACCAGGCCAGGGCAGAGGCCCAACCTGGCCAGGTCTGAGCACTCTGCAGACTGATATCTGTAGAATGCTCAGATGTGGTCTAGCCGGTCACTTAACGAGTCAGTGAAACTTCACTGACTTCTACAGTTTTGCATTACAAAAGACAGTGCAGAGTGAACTCCATTTCCTCTAAATTCTATTTAGCATTTTAAACAACAGAAGTCCTAGACCTAGAAATACAAGAGTGGAGAGGGTCAAAGTATATATTACATTTTTTCCCAAAATATTTAAGGAGCAGAAGATACCCAACTCACAGATAATAATGGTGATGGAAGTGGGCATGGAGAGAGACATGTAGGAAGTCTATAGGACTCTAGACAGAGTTTGCTTATTTCAAAACACTTTTTTAAAAAATGTCTTTGACTTTTTTCCCACTGTTTATCCAAACTATGCCATTTTAACTACTTTGGACCAGGAAATTCTGTTAGATAGCTCTCTCTCAAATTTACATTACTTTACAAATTTAATCTCAAAAATAACACTGGTGAGAAAGTGTGGAACTATCCAAGCTGTTGTATAGATGTAGATGGAATCATTGTTTGGTCCTATAGTGAAAATATTTAGGTACTGAGCAGACATGTGACTAACCCTCCATTGACAGCTCACACTGACCTTATGTGTTTAAGACAGCTTTTCTTTTGTTTGAAAATGGAGAGTCACACAGTTTCATACTTATTAAAGACGGTTTAGATCTTACTTAATACAAGGTCTGACAATTAAGTCGTGAACATAAGTTTTCTGAGTGCTACATACCTCACTGCTGAATATCACCAGATCACCTTCAAAGTACTCCCCTTGGGAAGCTATGCACTGATGCCAGCACCCAGTCCACCCTTCAAAGAAATTTTGGAACTCTTTATGGAAAGGTCATTGTATACGGTGGCAAGGTGGCAAGTTCACAAACTCAATTGTATTGTTGTCTGTGAGGGAGTTTTTAGCCAGTAAACAAATAACTGTATTGGACCATTCTCCCTACTTACCTGATCTAGTCCCCAGTGACTTTTTTCTTTACCAAAAGAAAAGGAAATATTGAAAGGAAGACATTTGATGACATTCATTCAGGACATCAAGGGCAAAACAAAGACAGCTCTGATGGCCATTCCAGAAAGAGATCCAAAATTGCTTTGAAGGGTAGACTAGGTGCTGGCAACAGTGCATAGTTTTCCAAGGGGAGTATGTCAAAAGTGATCGTAGTGATATTCAGCAATGAGGTACGTAGCACTTTTTCTAGGATGAGTTCTCGCACTTATTTGGCAGTCCTTGTGCATTCACTGGGCAAAGACGTGTGCGAATGTTGGGGGGAGTAGTTATTTGGCAAAGTGTTCTCACAATTTTTGTAGTTTGAGCCCATTGTTGCAACCACTGGGTCAGTCCATCTTACTGAGGATCTTCCTCTTTATCACGGATGCTATACTTGATCAAGCGTGATGCCCTTCTCTAGGGATTGATCCTTCCTGGTAACATACCTGAAGAATATGAGATGAAATCTCACCATCTTTGCTCCTCAGGGTCATTCTAGAGCTCCTTCAAGACAAACTCTTCTTCTGGAAGTTCATGTTGTATTCAGTATTCTTTGCCAATATCATAACTGAAATGCATCAGCTCTTCTTCAGTCTTCCTTACTGTCCAGCTTTCCTATGCATACGAGGTGATTGAAAATCTCATGGCTTGGCTCAGATCCTCCTTAATCTTCAAAGTGACGTTTTTGATTTTGAACACTTTATAGAGGTCCTTTATAGTAGATTTGCTTAACACAGTATATTATTATCTCCTGACTGCTTTTACTGTGGTTCTGAGTGAAGTTAAATCCTAGAAACCTCAGTGTTTTTGCCATTTGTTGTGACATTGCTTAGTTGTCAAATTGTGAGGAATTTTTTATTTATGTTGAGGGGTAATCCGTACTGAAGACTATAGTCTTTTATCTTCATCAGTAAGAGCTTAATGTCCTCTTGTCTTCATCCATGTATGGAAGGCTATTCCTCCAGTTCTTTTTTGTATGGTATTATTTGCTCCGCCTGTATACTGAACAAGTATGGTGAATGCATAAAATCTTAACACTCACTTATCATGATTTTCAACTATATCGTATCCCCTTATTCTGATGAAGCTGCTACCTTTTTGTCTATGTTCAGGTTTTACATGGGCACAATTAAATATGTGACAGTTTTCATTTTTCATGGTATCCACATTCTGAAATACATAATCTCTATTATACTTATATACACACATGTCACACAAATGTACACACAAACTGTAAAAGTTGCTTAAGGAGATGTTTCACATAAACTAAAGAAAGGAAGCAGAGTTAAACTTCTGGCAAACACATGGAAGCTGGGGCAGAAACTTTCATTAAGTATTGCTACTGAGGACCAATTTCAAAATTAAAGAAGATATGAAGGTCAGACTCCCCTTACAATGCCCATTATAGGCTTGTGAACATCAAAAATACATTTTCATAAAAATTTTTCATTTTAAATGTAAATAAGAAAAATGCCTGGAGGATTTAAAGTATTTGAGTTGATCAGTTATATTATTTCTGGAATAATGAAAACTGATAGCATTTATAAATGGCAGTTATACATCAGTATTTTACTGCTGCTACCCATGGTGTCATAACATTGACTGGAATGTCTAAAGGCAATGATAGAGAAGACAAAGGTTCACATACAATAATGCAGACCCAAGATATAATGGTACGAATTACTATGTCACAGCTGTTTTGGATCTCAGTTTCCAGGACTAAAGAAATTTGTTTGATCTGTGTATTCAATCGATTTATTCAGCCAAACTGTGACTCCTCTAATAATAGTGAAAGAGTCCTTGTTAGATGCAGTCTAGCCCGTTCTGACTCATAGCGACCCTATGTACAACAGAACCAAGCACTGCCCAGTTCTGCACCATCCACACAATCTTTGTCATGTTTGAGCCCATTGTTGTGTTGTAGCCACTGTATCAATACCTCTCATTCAGGGTCTCCCTCTTTTTTTGCCAGCTCTCCACTTTACCAAACATGATGTCTTTCTCTGAGGACTAATAACATACACAAAATATGTGAGACAAAAATATTCCCATTGTCACTTCAAAGGAGCACCCTGACAATATTTCTTCCAAGATAGACTTGTTTGTTTTTCTGGCTGTCCGTGGTATACCCAATACTCTTTGCCAACAGCATAATTCAAAGACAGAAAATTTTCAGTCTTCCTTATTCACTGTCCAGCTTTCACATGCATATGACATGATTGAAAATATCATGATTCAGATCAGATATACTTTAGTCCTCAAAGTAAGCTCTTTGCTTTTCAACATTTTAAAAGAGATCTTTTGCAGTAGACTTGCCCAATGCAGTACGTCATTAATTTTCCTAACTACTGCTTCTGTGGGCACTGATTATGTATCCATATAAAAGAAAATCTTTACAACTTCAGTCTTCTCTCTATTTATCATAATGCTGCCAATTGGTCCACTTGTGAGAATTTTTGTTTTCTTTATGTTGAAGCATAACTCATAACGAAGGCTGTAGTCTTGGGTCTTCATCAGTAAGTGCTTCAAATCTTACTCATTTTCACTAAGCAGGGTTGTGTCATCTGCATATTTTAGATTGTGAATGGGTCATCTAACAATCGTGTTACCACATTCTTCTTCATAAGTCCATTTTCTCAGGTTATTTGTTCAACACAGAGATTCCGTAGATATGGAGATAGGATGCAACCTTGAAGCACTCTTTCTTGATTTTAAAGCATGTACAGTCCCTTTGTCTATTTGAACTACTACCTCTTAGTTTATCTTCAGGTTCTGCATGAGCACAATAAAGTGTTCTGGAATTTCCATTCTTTGCAATGTCGTTCATAATATGATATGATCCACACAGTCAAATGCCTTTGCGAAATCAATAAAACAAATGCCTTTGCAAAACACAATAAAACTTTTTTCTGGTGTTCTCTGGTTACAACCAGGATCCATTTGATATAAGCAATGTTATTCCTTCTTTCACATCTTCTTCTGACTCTAGTTTGAATCTCTGGCAGTTTCCTACGAATGTATGGATGCAATTGCTTTTGAAAAATCTTCAGAAAAACTTTATTGTGTGTGATACTAGTGATATCATTCAATAATTTCTGCATTCTGTTGAGTCACCTTTCTTTGGATTATTGGGACATAAATATGTATATTTTCCAGTTGGCTGGCCAGGAAGATGTCACCAAATTTGTTGACAATGAAGAATGAGCACCTTTAGCTCCAAATCCATTTATTGACACATCTCAGTTGGTATTCCTTCAGTTCCTGGAGACATGGTTTTTCCCAGTGCCTTTAATGCAGCTTGGAGTTCTTCCTTCAGTACAGAAATTCTTGATCGTACACCACCTCTTGAAATGGTTGAATGTCAAACAATTCGTGTCGGTGCAGTGACTGTTTACTTCTTTTATGTACTTTTGATGCTTCTTATGTTGTTCAATATTTTGCCTACAGAATCCTTCAAAATTGATATTTAGGGCTTGAGTTTTTTCTTCAGTTTGTTTAGCTTCAGAAATGTCAAGAGTGTTCTTCGTTTTTAGTTTTCTAACTCCAGCTCTTTGCATATTTTATTATAATCTTTTAGTTTGTCTTCTTGAGATGCCCTTTGAAATCCTCTGTTCTGTTCTTTTTCTTACATCACAAAGTAAATGAAAAAGCTAGCTGAGACTGCAACATTTCCCACTTATATAGTCCACTGCGTGTATGTGTTTGCAGAAAGACTTCCAGCATTTTTTTTTGTAGCATAGTATGAAAACCAAACAACCAAACCCAATACACTATAGCAATGCTATAGGACAGAATAGAACTTCCCCATAGTGTTTTTAAAGCTGTCATTTTTAATGAAGCTGACTGCCACATCTTTCTCTCATGAAGTAGCTGGTGTGTTTGAACTGCCTACCTTTTAGTAATCAGCTGAGCACAACACAGATAGCATAACATAACATATAACAATGGAGGAGTCATTCTTATATGACCTATATAGCCTCCTTCAAAATTTCAGAATCCTTAGCATAACATTTGGGGATTTTCTAAACCTCACCCTACTCAAATATTGACAGCATTTAGTAAAAATTGAGACAAATATGACTGATGTTATAAAATTCTTCTTGGTATCCACAGTTCAAGTTAAACCTCCCCACTAAGATATTTTAAAATATTTTGCAGATGTATCATATTTCCTAATTACAAATTAGTTTATATACTTTTACTACATTTACCTTCACTCTTTTAAACATAGTTCACAATACTTTTTTTTGATGAAATAAGTGAATAGCATTTATCATATTCTACATGTTATTTGCTATCATAATACTGTCATATGCTTCCTAAGAACAGGGTAAGTGGTTTATTGGTATCCCTGTATTCTCAGTATGCACCAAATGTTAAAGACAGTTTTATATCTTCAGTCAATTTCAGTGAATGATTTTGACTACAAGATTATCTTCCTTTCCAACAGTGGAAACAGTTTCTCCTGACAGATTAGTACATTTTCCAGATGTTCACCTTGCTAATTGGTCACGCAGTCAGAGGGCACCTAATAAGTATTGGATGACAGTGCTTCAGGGGGTTATATTAAAATCAATATGTGAGTTATTCCTGACAACTCCGGATGCCCAAAGTGTTTATGGGCAGATATTTCATGAACAGCACAAGGAATTTTAATACATTTGTGATTTGACCTGTCAGAAATCCAAGTCGTTGATCATCTTTACAACTTCCACAATGAGTGACTCTAATTCATACACAGAGACAGTTACAGCTGCTGTCACAAAATGTGAACAATCATTTGGGAATTAATTTCAGTTAAATATTCATAGATAAATTAGATCACTTGTGCCATTTGGATATCTGTTTTGCCTCATCACTTTTACGGTTTCTCTTATCTTTTTGCGAAGCATGCAAGCTCTTTGCCTGTGAATTCAACTGAGTAAAACAGACTATTTTAGAGACAGTTGCATGTTAATGTCTTAGAGAAAAAAATCATTAAACTACTCACTAGTTGAATGCAATTTAGCACTTTGTAAGTTTACTGGACAATGCATTTATTCAGTCTAATGAACTATGTTCTGATTTCTACAGAAGCCAGTTGACTTTCATAGTCAATAACAATTTACAGATAAAAAGCAATCCATTTTACTTGACTAGGTTGCAAAATACTTTCCAATGGTTCATGCTTTTATTTTTTTTTAAGAATAACATTTTTAAAATTTCAATTTAATTTGTTTTCTAAAATACTTTAAAGCTGTTCTTCTTACCATATTTCATTTTTCCAGGAATCCCTTGCCCATCTTTCCACTCCTCTAACTGCTCTTATTTTGAATTTTTTTCAAATTTTTTTACACTTCTAACTAAAATTCTTATTTGGGACACGCAACAACCATATCTCTATCTCTGTCTCTGTTTCTGTCTCTGTCTCTACCTCTGTCTCTGTCTCCCCCATCTATATATATACATGTACAGACAAACATATATATGCTATGCGTTGGACCAGACTCGCTGACAGTGGGTATATGTATATGTATAAATTGTGTTGCCATCAACTTCAACTCATAGTGACCTTACAGGGCAGAGTAGAACTGCCCCACAGAGTTTCCAAGGAGTGCCTAGTAGATTCAAACTTCCCATCCTTGGTTTAGCAGCCACACTGCTAAACCACTACACCACTCAGAATTTCTGTACACATGCACATGCGCGCACATGCGCGCACATGCACACACACACACATATCCCTCTATACTTATAAAAGCACACACATATATAAATGAATAAGTATATAAACGTATATATGAACAATTGCAACAATAAAATAGTTAAAGCCATCTGAGAATAACAAAGGCAGTTGAAACTTGAAAAACTGAGTTCTGAAAGAACAGAAATGACTTGAAATGAGCTAAACAAGATATTTACCAATACTTCAGTGATAAAGAGCCCTGAGATTGAGCAAAAAGTAATGGCTCATGGATTTTCTCAGACTTTCAAGACTAGGAGATGAAAAGAGAAGGTCTGGGCTATCAGCGCCACTAGAATTTAGGGAGCCAAGCTCCTGGAGTAAAGGAGCCCACAAACATTTTGCTTTACTTTTCTCTTTAGAGAACACACAGATATCTGAGATGCATGAAAAAAAAATGTGAAGAAGACAAGTGAAGAGTGTGAATAGAGAGCATCAAAACTAAGGAGAATTCTTTGCAATCCTTCTGTGCTGCAGAGAGAAAGCTTTGAGTTCAGAGCCAACTCTCACTTTTCTGACATGAAAAATGACATGGCAGGAGGAAAGCAAACGAGGTAGACATCAGACCTCAGTAATCTAATACCATGTCCCAAAACCTTTACTTCCAGACTGCTGAAAGATGACCTGATCCCACTTGATTGGATTTCCAGGGGAAAATAAAATTATCTGTGGGAGAATACTTCATGAGCAAGAGTTTCAACGGCACTTCCCTCAACAATGATCAAAACTCACCAGGTGAATATAGACTAGAAAGATGAGGAAAAATTGACAGTAAAACCCAAATAATCCAGATATAAAAGTCTTTGTATTTGAACTTGAACAAAATTCTGACTTATCTGGTCAGTAATAAAATACAAAATTGAGAACTTCACCAGTACAACAAAATCTATACATAGACTCAAATGAAAATTCTGTAAGTAAAAAGTTCAATGATTAATAGAAGAAACTCAATAGATGGATTTAACTGTGAATTAAGTGTAGTCGAGTGAAAATTAATGAGCTAAAAGATAGATCAGTAGAAAATATTCAGGCTGAATCATGAAAAGAGAAAATGATGAGGAAAAACAGGGAAGAGTATAATGAATATATTCAATTTAATGACAGGGCTATGATATTTTGTTCTGAATTATGATAGATAGAAAGCCCAAAAAGGACACAAACAATATGTAAAGATACTGTTAATATTTTCTAAAATTAACAAATGACATCAAATCACAGACTCAAGAAGTTCTAAGTAAAGGTTTATTTCAGAACTCTTCCAGACATGTGTCTTGTACTCTCTATAACACCTTCATGCAACATTTATCTTTATCTCCTGAAAACTTCTCTCCAGTAACTTGGACTATAATCTCAGCAGCCACCCTCATAAAATGTTTATATATTGATTTAAAATGCAAATATTGATTTATCTGCAGGGACTTCTTTCTAAACTCATATACTGAGTCAAAGCACAGATAATATACACATTTGTGAATAAAAATCATAAGAGCAAAATGACCAACAGTACTCATTGCTGCTTCATACTATTGGCAAGAATATGTGTGTTGAAATTAAGCATGCAATCTCCTTTATGCAGCTGACTGCATAATAATCCACTGTGGCACAAAAGGAGAAGGACAACTGATTTCTAACCTACAACAGTAAATAATGTTAATGCTAGATTTCAAGCTACACTGAGCAGATTTCTAAAGACAGTGGGAAAGAATCATTAGAACACAATGGTGCTGGAGATTTAGCCAGAACAATCAGAAACATAGTTCTCTATGTGTGTATGTGAAATTTATTATTTTGACCCACATACCTTTGACCTCTATAAGTGTACCTATCTCGATTTTGCTAAGTAGTTGTATACTTAAAAACAGGAAAACAAATAGATCTCCCAACAGGAACATTTTAAATTATCCTTTATATATAAATATCTTTAATTTTTTTTGTATTTAAATGTTTTGTAATGATTGAGTTTCCTTATTTAATGATCGTTTTATAACAATGCACCAATTTTGCAGTATATGTCATCCCTAGTGCTATTATTATTAATTATATAAATGCTTTCATGATGTTTCCCAAAATGTTTGGGAACTCAGTATGTACCTTTTTTAAAGAAATGTCCTTATGTATTGTTCTTCTCATTTTATTTGAAAGCTTATTCTTGAAGCACAATTTCAATGACCTGATTTTTGAATGTGTTTTGGCCCTGTTCCATTGGACATCTCAAGAGCAGGAGGTGCTAATAAACAAATTTATTTGCTAAATAAGCAACTAAGCAAGCCTTTTCTTGAGTACCTCTTGAAACTCACAGCAATGAATCTTTAGCCAAGTTTTCTGAATTATGTCTTCTGGTCCTTGGCTGTGTCTCTACTGAGTCACAAGGTTGAAGTGTGCTCACTATGGGGCTTCTTTGGCAGCAGCTGCGGTCAGGTGGGTTTCCATTTGTGACGCGGAAAATCCACTAATCCTTATCAACAAAAATTATGAGACAAAACTTTAAAAGAAAGCTGTTTTGGAATCCACATAAAGCAATCTCACCTACAATTCTACTGTCCTTGTAAACTAGGTCAGTCATTTGATACATTCAGAATTCTGTTTGGCTTTTAAAGTTCACTTTTGGGCATAGTCAAATGAATTCTGCAACACCAATAAGGGCATTAAAAACAAACACACAAAAAACCCTTCAACAGAGTGACAAACTCCAGCCCAAACTCAGCAACAGATTTGGGGCAAAATGTTGTTCAGTTTCCAAGAGTTCCACTTTCTATCTATGTTTTTTCTGCTATTGATTTCAACTTTGATGGCTTTGTAATCTGAGAAGATGCTTTGCAGTAATTCAATGGTATGGATTTTGTTGAGCATTGCATTGTGGCCTATCACATGGTCAATTCTGGAGAATGTTCCATGTGCACTGGAGAAGAAGGTGTAGTTGTCTGCTGATGGGTGGAAATTTCTGTATATATCAGTGAGGTTTAGTTGATTAATTGTGGCAATGAGGTCTTCTGTATCTTTACCGAGCTTTTTTCTAGATGATCTGTCTAGTAATGAGAGTGGAGTGTTAAAGTCTCCCACTATTACTGTGGAGTCATCTAACTCTCTTTTGAGTGTAGTCAGTTTTTCTTTGACGTATCTAGGGGCTCTGATATTAGGTGCATAAATATTTAATATGGTTAAGTCTTGCTTGTGTACTGAACCTTTCAGCAATAAGTAGTGCACATCTTTGTTCACGATGGTGAATTTGACATTAAAATTGATTTTGTCTGAGATTAGAATTGCCACACCCGCTCTTCTTTGTTCATTGTTAGCTTGATATATATTCTTCCATCCTTTAATTTTCAGTTTGTTCCTATCTTTAGGTCTCAAGTGAGTTTCTTGTAGACAACATATGGATGGGTCGTGTCTTTTGATCCAAGATGACACTCAGTGTCTCTTTACTGGAGCATTCAGTCCATTCACGTTCAATGTAATTATTGATAGGTATGTGTTCAGTGCTGCCATTGTGATGTGTTTATCTTTATGTTGATGTTTTCTCTGTTGTTCTTATTAGTCTGTTCTGGGACACTCTTTTTTGTGAGTTGATTTTTCACCTTTTTCAGAGCTGGTTTTGTAGCTGTTGAGACTCCTGTGTTACATTTCTTGAAATGGTATGATACATTTTTGTTGTGCTTTACAGCTGCCTCTGTGATCCCCCTTAATAAACTATATATAAACCCAATTTTACTTACTACCAGTCTTGTCATCTTCCTCTTCATCTGGAAGGACTATAACAACTGTAATACATCCCTCTTTTTATTATGATGACACCATAGTTTTCATGATGATCACTGGATTGCTTCTTTCCGTATCAAAGCTGTGATTGACTTTGGAGCCTTCCCTAACTGAGGAGAGTTTTGAGTAGTGTGTCGTTCTAAAACATAAAGTTAGTGGTTTTGTTCTTCTAAGCCAGAGCCAAGAACTTCTTTCAGTATTTCTTGTAGTTTGGGTTTGGTTTTTACAAAGTCTCTGAGTTTCTGTTTATCTGGGAATGTCTTAATTTCATTTTCGTATTTGAAAGATAGTTTTTCAGGATATATAATTCTCGGTTGGAAGTTCTTCTCCTTCAAGGCTTTGAGTGCGTCATGCCACTGTCTCCGTGCCAGCATGGTTTCTGCTGAGAAATCTGATGAGAGCCTACAGGGTTTCCCTCTGAATGTTAGCTTTGCTTTGAGTCTTGCTGCCTTTCAGAGTTGCTGCTTATGTTTCATTTTGTTAAGCTTGATTATGTCTCAGAGTCTTTCTTATGAGATCTATATTGTGTGACGTACAATACGCATCTGAGATGTCTATATTCTCTTCCTTCATGATATCTGGGAAGTTTTCTTTCAGCAGCTCAGCAATGATACTCTCTGTGTTCTCAGATGTCTCACCCTGTTCAGGGACTCCAATTAATCGAAGGTTGTTCCTCTTAATAGAGTCCCACATCCTTCTTAATGTTTCCTCATTTTTCTTGTTTCTTTTTTCTGATTTCTGCTCATAGACGCTGGCATCAGTAGCTTTGTCTTCCAAGTCAGAAATTCTTTTTTCCATTTGTTCCATTCTGTTTTCTTGGCTTTGCATGGAAGTTTCTATGTCTTTGATTTTGTTCTTGATCTGTTGGATTTCAGCGTACTGGTGTTCCATCAGATCGAACATCTTGCTTAATTTTTCATTTTGTTCTGCTGCATTTTGTATAAGGTCTAGAAGGGCTCTGTATATAATCATTTTGTATTCACTTTCTGATGCTTTCATAAATGTTTCTTCATCTGGAAGACTCCTTGGTTGCTTTGTTTGGGAGCCTTCTGAAGCCATGGGTGATTTCTTGTATGCCACAAGTGTCTGTTGCTTTTTGGGTCCCATGTGAGTATGTGGAGGCTGGAAGAGGTACTGTGAGGATGGATTGCAAATGTTTCTCTAGGCTGTCTTAAAATGTAAAGCAAAAGGTATCTGACCACTTCACAAGTCAGTTAGGTTTTCAGGTGTAGAGGTCCCTCTTCTCAACTGACAAAGTAAGCACCACCATATCCAACCCCAGATGATAACAAACTAGTTCAGAATACAGCAATGCTGCTGCCCTGTTGGCCTCTGCTGACAGGGCCTAGCCTTAGGTGACACTGCGTCAAGTACTGTTTTTGTGATAGAAAAGCGCTGTCTTGTGGGCAGGCTCTGGATCCCAAGCTAAGAATTAGATCCAGCTGCGGCCACCGTGTCCAAGATGTCTTCCTCCACACAGGCCACAGATAGAGGGGCTAAAGGTGCCGAGAGGTAGTGATTCGTCTGCTTCTGTTGCAGGGCCCCCAATGTAAGCGGCCTTCAGGAAATTACTGCTTTTCTGTCAAAGAAGTGCTGTCCGGTTTGCAGGAGCTGGCTCTCAGGCTAAGACTTAGGTCCCGCTAAAATCTCGGTACCAACATTGCATCCCGCACACTGGCTGCGAAATTCCGTACAAACCCCACTAAGGCAGATATAACACAACATGCTCAAAGTGGGTAGATTAACAGAGTCCTAAGTCTGGCTCTCAAAATATAGGAATTTTGCCTGCCTGTACCTGAGCAGTGCATCTGAGTCTAGATGCTAGGCAAGACCCAGCTCCACCCGCGGCCAAGACAGAGAAAAAAAAAGTCAAAATGGTGCGTTTACCTTCCGTCAGTGAGAGCCAGGGCTAGCCAGGAGTGAGTCAGCAAAAGAGAGGAGGTTTTTTGCTCAGTGGTATGAAGTCCCAATTAATAGCCCAGTGTCGTATCCTGAGGCTGATTAGGTGACCAGAAGGCTCCGTTTGATTATCAATTCAGGTCTTGGTTTCCAGAGGGATATGAGGAGACGTGTGCTTAGTCTGCCATCTTGACTCCACCCCCAGCAATAGATTTTGGAAAGAATATCAAAATATTTTTGGAGAGTAGAGAAGATAAAAATAATCCAACATGTTTTATCATTTTGTGTGCCTTGGCTGGCTCTTTCAGTATTTCGTCCAAGGAAAAAATCCAGTAACAAAATGTGCCTTGCCTTTAAAAGTTTTAGAAACTGATAGAAACAGTGCAAACAGTTAACTGCAATATAGTTTTATTGTGACACCTAACAGGGTTAAGCATATTATTCCACAGGAACTCAGTGGGGGCACTTTGGGCATTCCTGGGTGGAACAACATATTGAACCCTGTAGGATAAGTTGAAACTATAGTAGCATAATGGTTAAGTGCTATGGCTATGAACCTAAAGTCTGGCAGTTGAAATTCAAGCTCCATGGGCAGGTCTACTCTGTCCTAAAGGGTCCCCATGAGTTGGAATCTACTCAAACAACAATAGGGTTTTGTAAGATGAGTTGGAGGCAAAAATTAAAGATGCCACAAATGTTTCTTCCAAACTGAAACCCGGCTTCAGAAAGGCCCAGATGCAAAGGACCATGTCATTTTGGTAAAAAGTAAACATTTGGGTATCTACACAGAGCATGAGATTTGACAATGGAAGAAGCTGTAGAAATATCCTGTGATAAGTAGGAGGTACCAGCATCACGCTAACTAATATAAGTTTTATTGTAAAGGAAAAGTATGGAAATGCTTTGCTCAGATTTGCATTTTGGAAAAACAAAGTTGACAATGTGAAAAAAATCTGTGCTTCTATTCACACACACACACACACACACACACACATAATTTTACATAACTAGGCTCAGGTGATCAAAGAGTGGCAGAAGCAGAATTGAAACTGAAGTTTCTGCTTTTCTACAGTTTACTTTGGGATGCAATTTTAAATCACTGAAAGTGCTTTTAACTATTTTACTTAATCTCACCAGAAACACATGAAGTATTTACCTATATTGAATATGTAGTATTTTTTGTCAAAGAAGGAAATGGAGGCCTAGACAGACTGAACAACTTAATTTAAGGTCAGAATGGCAAGAACAATGTCTACAGTCTCATGGCTTACAGCTTTTCTGTTTGCACCAAACTTAATTAAAGAAAAGTATTTCTTCCACTTGTATTCAAAAATACATATGCACCATATAACTCTAAAAGTAAACCAACCGAGATTGTTCCTATATTGCAGTTTTGTTATTTAAGATACTGTTTCCCAATATTAACCTCTTCAAATTGCTCTAATCCTATGTATGTATATTTCCATTTGAAATTTAGCTATACAGTAGTAGTCAAAATACAAATATTTCCAGTAGGTTCAGTTACGTTTATGTACCATAAAATAAATCAAAATAGAAGTGTGTTATCAAGTATTACAGTGAGGACATGATTATGTTGGTATTTCTAAGCATCTGGTAGATTTTAGAATACTTTTTCTCCCCAAAGTTACCTTGCCAGAAATTTCAAAAATTGTCAATTCCTCTCATATCACCAGACCCACTACTTTCAATAAACTGTTTCCTAACTAGCATCAATTTTTTGTTTTTTTCTCTGGTAACAACATAATAATTTTAAATTGGAATTGGAAATATATATAAGCAAATAATGTTATATGTATCTCTCTCTGTGTGTATATATATTTATATATACATATATGTTTATGTGTGTGCGTGTGTGTGTGTGTGTGTGTGTGCATGAATGTACACCTGATAGACTGTCTTCATTTGCCTGGATTATCAATCTATCTCATGGATATTTAGCAGAATTTTAACATAATCTTCCCCAAATTAAATTATAAATTTATCTCGTTTGCACATTGTGGGTACTTTGCATACTATTTTCCCCTTCAGCTTTGTTCTTTGAAAAATCTTTTCCACAGTTTCCACAGTTTCTCAACCACAAAAGCTTACCATTCACTCAATCAAATGACAGATTGCTATTTAGAACACTAATTGTGAGTTCTCTCCCACCCCCCAAGGAGAAACGTTATGCAAATGAGGCAGCATGATATTAAATGTGGAGGATTTGAATAAAAAATTGAATGTATAGTAAAAAATCCTAGAATAGATCTAATGATACATGACCATGATTATGAGATCTCTTGAGGCTCAATTTCATTCCAGGAAGAATGTCACACTAGCATTGTAGACATCCAATTCCTAATTCTGATGAAATATTCACAGTGTTTTATAAAACTATGTTGTAATATGCAGAAAAGGCATTAATGCATATTCAGTAATTAAGAAAGGAGAAATGTACTGGAAGTCACAACAACTCTACTGTGTAAACTTGATCTCATTAGCTCAGGTAAAAAGCAGATTGCTACATATATGCAAAGAGCTGTAATTTGGGATCCAATGAGAGATTTATGGATTGGATTATTATCTGACTAACTGTACTTTCATCTTAGACATAGATGTTAGGAAGAGAGCTCTTCTTTTGTTTAGAATTTAATCTCAATAAGAAAACATGATTTTCTCTGCCTGCGCTGGTTTACGTGTCACCTGAGGCAGCCTTTCAGAGTGGGCCATAGCATGTAACGAGCCATGAGACAACTACCAGATGGTTTACGAGTTTACTCACTACAAGGCACAATCACAGTTTATTAACAAAGAGAAAAAATAAAACCAGACTGGCTTTACAGCAAAAGGTGAAATATACTAGTGCAACAGAGCACTAGACATTTTTCATCCAGGCTAATTGTCTCTTCTCTATATGCTCTGTGAATTCAAACGCCTCCATAGTTAATCAGAGAGTTGAGTGATAGTGCCAATATTTCTTCTGATTAGATATCTTAAGAGGTGGATTTTAATGTTTTAATAGGTGATGTTTTTCAGCCGATCATTATCAGTCTTCCACATGAGTGAACATATGTCATTGTCTGTAAAGTCATCTAGCACTGCGTACAATAGAGCAATATGACGTTCTCGCAAATAACATGAGCAAAGAGGTGGTTTTGTATTTTTAAACTCTCCTTCCTCAGAGGCTCAGTCTTCCTTGTTTATGGTTGTTTGGAGCACTTCTAGCTCTAATTTTTTTCATCCTCTCCCACAGTGGAAAGCTGACCCCAAAGACTACGTTCTCCTTTAGTGAAGAAGGGAAGGGGTGTACCCTGGTATTCTCAGTATACAGAACTCTTCATCTTCTTCTTCTTCTTTTTTATTTCATATTTCTTGTCATGGATTGAACTCTGTACCCCCCAAAATTTGTGTAGTCACTTGGCTGGGCCATCATTTCCAATATTTTGTGATTGTCCTCCATTTTGTGATTTTCCTATGCTGTAAATTCTAATCTCTGCCTTTGACTAATAGATAGGATGATTATGTTAAAAGAGGAATAGGGTGATACTGCAACACCCTTGCTAAGGGAGTTTCCCCAGAACGTGGCTTGAACCACCCTTTTTCCTTTCATCCTACAAGAGATGAAAGGAAAGGGAAGCAAGCAAAGCATTAGGAACCTCATATCACCACCAACAAAGCAGCACCAGGAGTAAAGCACATCCTTCAGATCTGAGGTTCCTGCGCCTAAACGCTGACTGACCAAAGATGCAATGCAAGGACCATCCTCTAGAGCTGATAAAGAGAGAAAGCCTTTTCCCTTCAGTGGACATCCCTAATTTTGTCTTGTAGCTTACTGGACTCTGTAAGAATAAACTTTTATTGTTAAAGCCATCACGGTATTTATTTTAAAGCTCATTCTTTCTTGTTGACTAAGATACTCCCCTTTTGACTTTGATGTGTTAATGACATTCATTGCTTCAAGGGATTTATTTGCCCAAAAACTGAATGGAGAATGGAGGACCATCAAAGAACACAAATCTATCGCTCCATTGAATGCTCATATTTGCCAGGCTCAGTGGAAACTCCCAATGCATTTTAGTGGTAAAGATAACTAGAATCTTTAAAATAGATTTCTTGAATTTTATTTATGTCTTAGAAACTAAGATATTTCTTACTTCCAAGAGCTTAGTTGAACTTTGATGAGCAAATATCATCCCTGCTGCCACAGAATCATCTCTGACTCAAGGAGACCCCCAGTGCCAGGGTAGAACTGAGTTCCAAGGAGTTTTCAATGGTTGATTATTCAGAATTGAGTCACTGTACCTTTTCTTTGATGTGCCTGTGAGTGGACTTGAACATCCAACCTGTAGTTGGTAGCCAAGGCATTAACCATTTGCGTTAATGAAGGACTTCTTTGTTCTTTACAATTTCATTAAAATGGTTTTGAAAATCAAGCTGGAAAATCTTCAAGCAGTATTTCTTGCATTCCCTCAAGAAGTACTTTCTAAGAACCTACTGTGTATTTATTCTCTAGTTCTAAGCATACAGGTATAACTCATTTCCTGTGGGAGTACTCATGGTAGACGGAATATCCAAAGCAAAACCAAACCCACTGCCGTAGAGTCGGGTCCTAGAGGTTAGAGTAGAACTGCCCCATAGAGTTTCCACGGAGCGCCTGGCAGGTTTGAACTACTGAGCTTTAGGTTAGCAGAGGTAACACTTGACACACCAGGGTTTCTAGAGGCAATACCGGGTCCGGCAATTAAGTCCACAAACACAATTGTGCTAAGTGCTACATACCTCATTGCTGAGTTTCACTATGATCACTTTTGAAGTACTCCCTTTGGAAAGCGATGCTTGATGCCAATGCCTACTCCGGTCTTCAGAACAATTTTGAGAACTCTTTCCGAAAAGGCCATTGTATACAGTGACATGGTGGCACGTTCACGAACTTAATTGTATAGTTGTCTGTGAAGGACTTCATAGCCAGTAAACAAATAGATGCATTGGAACAAATCCCCTACTCGCGTGATCTAGCCGCCGGTGACTTGTTTCTTTACCCAAAAATAGAGAAAATATTGAAAGGAAGACGTTTTGATGACATTCAGGACATCAAGGCTAATACGATGGCAGCTCTGATGGTCATACCAGAAAAAGACTTCGAAAATTGTTATGAGTGGTGGATTAGGTGCTGGCGTCGGTGCATAGCTTCCAAAGGGGAGTACTTCAAAGGTGACCATAACGACGTTGACCAATGCAGCATTCCTTCTAGGACAAGTCCGGGAACTTACTTGTCAGTCTTCATGCAACAGAACATAGTAAGCCATATTATATAACATGTGTTACAGCAATAAATGCTGTGAAAAACAAAACCAAACCAGATAAGGAGATGAAGAGTAAGATGAGAGGGTACTGTGCTGTAAAAGGGGTTTAGACGCAGTGTACCTGATAAGGGGCATTTGAGCAATGGCTTAAAGAAAGTGAGGAAAAGAGTCTTGTGGATAATTGGAGGAATAAACTGCCTGGCATGTTTGTAATATTTAAGAGGCACAAAAAGGCTCCACAAAGAAAATGACAGAAAGAGTGTATGGAGCAGCCAGGGTAAGAGCATTGGGAAAGCAATGGAAGTGAGTTAGCAGTTGAGAAAGCATGGTAGTAGAGGAGCCACAGATCCACTATGGTGCCAAAGAGCAGAAAGAGCCATGCAGGAGCTCTTACTACCACCTGGCACAGAACACATGTTTTATAAAACTGTCACTTTTGAGATTGTTATGATTAATTTGAAAATATTACCTGAGTATTTGGGCACCTTTTTCTTCTTTTTCTTCTTTTTTTTTTTTTTTTTTTTTTTTTTGCTTCTCAGAAAGCCCACTGATAGGAAACTCTGTTACCTTAAATATGGCACAATTGAAAGTCAAAATTTCTCACAACCAAACTCACTGCTGCCATGTCCATTCTGACACACAGAGACCCTATAGGACAGAGTAGTTTGGCTTCACAGAGTTTCCAAGGAGTGCTTGGTGGATTTGAACTGCTGACCTTTTTGTTAGCAGACATGGCATTTAATCACTACGTCACCAGGGTTTCCAATTTCTCTGCAGAATATTCAAATATGCTCTTAATTACCTGTTACAGCTTGTCTTAGGGAAGAGACCATGAACTTTATAAATAAAAGAATGTTCAGTATCTTTGTATCTTCCATTTTCTCTGCATACAAACCTCAATCCCTGGCAATATCAACTTCATTCATTTCTATTGATAATATTCAAATTTAAGGAACAATATTTCTCATTAAAAGAGCTTAACAGAGCATGTAAGAATACACGACACTCATTTTGTTATGTTTAATATGATCATAGAAAATTTCATAAATTTTTCTGATTAGAATATGGCATAATAGTTTCAGCAATCATTAGTTCTTCCTAAGTCATATCTGATTATTAGCTCAGTCAGTCATATTTTCAATGTACTAAATAATTGCCTCACCTACTGACTAAATTTGGTTCTACAAATAGAAGATGGAATCTAATGCTGAGATGGAGGAATTCCGGTAGCTGTACTTTTGAAGAGTAGTCTATCACACCTGTAGATGGACATCTGGTTTTGTTTTATAACAAATAAAAAAATATATACATTATGTAGGAGATTATTTCCTAGAAAGTAACTCACTATATTTTTGCTTCCTAACTAGAGAAACTTATTTTTCAAAGATGTGTAACAGCTCATTGTGACTAGTAAATTTGGCCATTCTTTGACATTCTGCTTTTCTGTCTACATAAGTCCAGTGAGTCACCAAGCACGGCATTGTTCTATCTCTGTTATCCCAAATGCCTCTTCACTTCTGCAGACATTTCGCCCAGATCTTCACTACTTCATCCTATCACTTTAAAACATCCTATATCAAAAATATTGAGACTGTATTCTCTCCCAGACACCACAATCATCAAACTGTTTTCCTTATTCAGATAGTTTCTCTGGGTTTTTATAACTTTAATTCAGATTTATTCATTTATTTATGCAAATGCTTGTTGAGTATGAACCACGTAAGAGCATAGTATGGATTCTGAGGATACAAAGATGAGAAAATTATATACTGAGTACAAAAGCCCGGTTACAATGCATTGTTTGCTGTTGAAGTGATTTTAACTCTTAATATGAGTGATCATGTTCAGAAGCATTTCACAGTCAGTCACTGCTGAAAGCCAATCAAGCAGACTATAGAATTTAACTCTAAATATAATACTGTTTTATTTTGTCTTAACACTTTTATTTATGTTGAATCTATGCTAGTCAACAGAGCACAGATGCACAGTAAACTTTCACACCGAATCAATTCCTGTTTTTGTTGTACCATTTAAAAGTGAAGACCACACAAGTGTTCTAGATTTAATGCTCAGGGGAGTTCTCAGTTCATTTATTTTCCACTCAACCATGTACGGAAGGGAGCAGATGGAGAACGGTGATAACTCTGCTGCCTCACTTCCAACCCTCTCTCATCAGTCTAAGAGTCTATTGTCTGGTTGCTGATTGTAAGTTGTACTTGCTAAATCTGTCTCTGCATACAGACCTCTGCCTTTGTTCACAGATGTATTAGTGATTTAAGTTAAACACAGCTACCTTCCCTATCGGAGCTACTTTGTCAATATGAAGAGGCCTCAGGTTTTACCTTCTGGTTTCTGGAATCAAAATTGCTTTACATTAATTTGCTTTCTGAGGGGTCTTTGAAGCAAACATGGATATTTTTTAATAATCATGATTTTTTAGATTTGTTACAGGACATCATTTCCCAGAATAAAAGAAAAGCAGATCAGCTACTTGATGTCTGAACCAATGGAATCTGTAGGTTTGTAGCGTAGTCTGTTGTTAGGTGCTGTCAAGTCCGTTCCAGCTCACAGCAACTCTGTGCACAACAGAATGAAATGCTGCTCGGCCCTGCACCATGTGCTCAATCACTTTTATGCTTGAGCCCTTCACTGAAGCCACTGTGTCCATCTGTCCCCTCGAGAGCCTTCCTCTTTTACACTTACCCTCCCGTCTGTCGAGCGTGATGTCCTCCTCCAGGGACTGGTCTGTCCCAACAACATGACTAAAGTGTATAAGACACAGTCCTGCCATCTTTGCTTCCAGGGAGCACTCTGCCTATACTTCTTTTAGAACAGCGGTGTAGCCTAAGCAGCAATTAAATGAAGGTTACAAGTAATGAACAGCTTGTTAAAATTGGTCTTTTGAGGTTTTGACTGCTATTGTCACCACATTCTTTCCGCAGTCTTTATGTGTCCTGGTCTTTTTATAAATGTAAATGGAGCAACAAATCTTCAACTACTGTTTTTCTACTTTGCTCTCACTATTACCTGTTTATCTGGAGTAGACAATGGTAGAAACAAGGAACTGGAACTGATTCACTGAATGCTGATGTTTCACAAGTTGCTGAAGTGCATAAAACTGTTGAAATGTGAAAAAGTCACATTACCTGGAAGATAGTAACTCACTCCATAGCTTGTAGGTGTAAGTGTCATCGAAGAAAGATGCCTCAAAAACAGGCTCTAGGTAGAACCGTGCTTGACCCACAGAGAGAAGAAGCAGAGTAAGGTCAGCTTCATGAGTGGCCACTGGTTCACATGGCCAGTGGATCTTGCTCTGCAACCAATGCTGAATCTTTCTACACGCACCCTTTCTGTCCTTCAGAGGACTCTGTTTTTTCCCCTCTGGGAGGACATACATGAGTGGGGGTGGCTGTGTGCCGAATAATGGACACAGGTCTTGTAACAGTTGACGTGGGCTCAGGGCAAGAGAGCAGGAATATGTTGATATGATACCGTCTGGTAGGGTATGTTTTTCAGGTCAAAACACACCAGAAAGATAGCCAACAAGCTTTAGTATCTTATCCAAAAAGTCATGCTGACACATCAGCTGCTCAGAAGCACAAAATTCATTCATAGGTCACCGGGTAAGGCAGCAGTCTGTACTCCGGTGACCTCCTTCCGTATATGCGCTGAACTTCCTCTCAAGGCCTTTATAGGACTTTGGAGAAAATATGCATGCAAACAAACAGTTTTACATGCATATTTATTAATGTATGTATTTTTGTGTATTTTGAGAAAGTACTTTCTTGTAAGAGCCTTAGTGGTGCAGTGGTCAAGAGCTCAGCTGAGAACCTAAAGCTTGGCGTTTCTCTATTTTATGTACATTTTCTGGATCTATACAAAGTAGGCTGCATGTATAATAAAGTTTTTATTACTCTAAAAAGAGGATAAAAAGGATGTAATAGTTGTATATATGAGTTCATAAGTATACAATTTTAAGTTGCTGTTGTCAGGTGCCATTGACTTGCTTCTTACACATAGTGAGCCAATGTGAAACAGAATGAAACACTGTCCAATCTTGTGCCATACTCACAATTGTTGTTATGCTTAAGCCTGTTATTGCAGCCGCTGTGTCAGTCCATCTTGTTAAGGATCTTCTTTTTCTGTATTACCGAGTATGATGTCCTTCTCAACATCCTTGCTTCTAAGGAGCACTCTAGTTTTACTTCCAGGACAGATCTGTTCATTCTTCTGGCAGTCCGTGGTATATCCAATAATCGTCTCGAACACCACGATTCAGAGGTGTCAGTTTTACTTCTGTCTTCCTTATTCATTGTCCAGTTTTGACACCCGTAAGATGCCACTGAGAATACCATGGCTTGGGTCAAGTGCACCTTAGTCTTCAAGATGACATCTTTGCTTTTCAACACTTTAAAGAGGCCTTTTGCAGCTGACGACATGTCTTTTGATTTTTTGACTGCTGTTAAAAATATACCCATGGAAGCACCTGTCAAGTAAAGCCAAGTAAAATGAAATCCTAGACAACTTCAGTCTTTTCTTACATTTATCATGATCTTGCTTAATAGTCAAGTTATGATGAATTTTATTTTCTTGATGTTAGGTATAATCCATGATGAAAACTGTGTTCTTTTATCTTCACATGTATTTCAAGTCCTCTTTGCCGTCAGCACGCAAGATTGTGTTGTTTGCATAACAAAGTTTGTTAATGAGTCAGCCTCCAATGCTGATGCCTTGTTCTTCATATAATCCAGTTTCTCAGATTATTTGCTCAGCATACAGATTGTAAAAGTATGGCGGAAGGACACAACGCTGATGAATATCTTTTCTGACTTTATCAGTATCACTTTGTGCTGTTCAAATGACTGCCTCTTGATCCACAAGCAGATGCTTCATGAGCACAATTAAGTGTTCTGGAATTCCCACTCTCCACAATGGTGTCCATAATTTGTTATCCATAACTGCATAATTACATCATTGGGGATAGAAAACACATGAATAAAGATGATTTATTTAATTCTTAAAAACATTCTTTCATCAACAGGCTGTCTCCTTGAACTACCATCCTCTCTCTCTCTTTCCTCAACAGTTAATATTCTTGATAGAATGGTTTGCTTTCATCGACTTCGTCACTTGCTAGTAACTTGATTCTTAAAAATATTCGATAAAGGTACTGTATCCAATATTCCCCTACACTATTATCACAAAATGTTACCAGTAAGTATCTAGTCAGCAAATCCTTGCCGTGTTTTGTAGTGTAAACCTTGGTTACTTTGCCTTTTTATCTAGAAATCTCATTACCCTTATATTTGGTCATATCTATGTCTTCATTTCTGAAAATAAAATTTCTTCTTTGTCAAATTTTCCTCTGTATAGCTTATGTTTCCTTGTTATCTTATTTGATACGTTTAAACATTTCCCCATAAATGATCCATAGTTTTGACTTTTTTTTTTTTTTTGGTCTAATTCATAATGTATGCCTATTGGATGGCTCTAAACCTCCAAGACTGACTTTTAAACTCTCTGGATTTAGCCTTATAGTCATAAACAAGTAATATTTAACTTATTTTTTCTTAGCCCTACAGAATTATAGTGTTGACTATAGTTCTTAGTTGCCTTAGAGTGTTGATAAATAATCTATGATAACTTCTTTCTTTGTTTTACCATCTCTTGCTACATTAACCAATATAACTTTACTGAATCTTTGTGCTTTATATGACGCGACTGAAACAACTGTACTAGAAGACTTATTATTTTCTTATGAGTTTCTGCCTTTTGCTTTATATTATAGGCCTCTCTGTCTTTTCTTTCACTCTAAGTGTCAGAAAGATCAAATGATTCTGGAACTACGATGACTTACATTGAAACGGATGATCTACATTTCCATTTATATGACATTGGACAGGAAGTGTTAAATTTAGCCCATTTTCTCAGACTTCTTACATTCAGAGTGATTCTTTCAACTTTCGAGAATTTTAAAAATACTGATTACATCTCTAGAGATCCCAGTTTAATTGACAAATGGGTACTGGTCAATGAAGCCTTGAAAATTTCCCAGGCTTTTATACTGGCCTCCTCCATCAGCTGGGGATGCTGATTTACAGTAAGGTATCAAAAGTTGCAGTAGACAAGCACAGGGAACTGTGGGAAATTCAAGGCAGATTCAAAAGAGGACATGGAGTGAGGGATATCATGATTGATTTCAGATAGATAATGGCTAATAGTAGAGAATACAGGAAAAATGTTTGCCTGTGTTTATTGACTATGCAAAAGCATTTAACTGCATAGATTGTAATAAATTATGAATAACATTGTAAAGAATGGCAATTCCTTAACAGTTAATTGTGTTCATGCAGAACCTGTATGTAGACCAAGAGGTAGGTTTTCGGATAGAAAAAGAGGACAATGTATGGTTTAAAATCAGGAAAGGTGTATGTTGGTGTTGAGTCCTTTCACTGTACTTATTTGATTAATATGCTGAGCAAATAATCTGAGAAGCTGTTCTGTCGGGAGCCATGGGTAAGCCCCCAGGCCCCAACATACAGGAAGCTTGGAAAGTCCCTAAAAAGCCCGCGTGCGCCAGGTTTAAAAAGTCCGCGCCCGCGAAATTCAAAAGGCCCGCACGTGAAAACTTCCTGTCTGATGTCACTGCCTTAGTCTTATGCATACCCAATCCCAAGCCAACAGCTACCTCACTCCAAATGTCACCCGATCCCTACGTCTCTTAATCCCTCCCTCCATTCCCGTTGCTATATATACCACACTGTAACAATAAAACCTTGAGGCTTGATCAGAATTTTGTCTTGCCTCCATTTCTTTGCGTCCCTTGCCCCACCTTCATTTTCACAGGCTCCCCCTCGTCCCTCCGTTGATTCGCCCCGCGGGCCGGGGCAAAAATGGCGCCCAACGCAGGGGCCGAGTTACGGAGCTGCTGAAAAGACCCACCACGGAGAAGGAAGTCCTGCTTAGGCAACCTGAGCTGCCGCATCGGGAAACTCAGGCTCGACCTGAGTTTCCACGAGAAAAGCTGCTCGTGAGTCAAACTCGTCCTGATCACCCTGGGAGTAGCCGCCCTGTGAGCTTGATCTGCAAGAGGTGAGTGGGTAAAAATTATGGGGCAAGAATTAAGTTCACATGAACTCTTTCTTACGGGAATCAAGGATTCTTTCAAGGCGCGAAGATTTAAGGCTAACAAAGAGATAGGAATGAGGGATTCCTTCAAGTTGTAAAGAATTACGGTTGAAAAAGAAAAAAAGAGAGAGAGAGATTTAGTGCATTCCTCTAATTTCTTGTCTGATGTCTGCCCTTAGCTTCCCCAACAGGAAACAATAGACTCTTTAAGTGTTGGAAGAGGGTTGGGGATTGCTTAAATGATTACTATAGAGCCTTTGGACCTGAGAAGGTCCCTGTAACTGCCTTTTTATCTTGGAATTTGATTAATGATGTGTTACAAAGCTCCCTTAAAGACCCAGATGTTCAAAAACTTGCTCATATTGGGGAGACGGTCCTTCGAAATAGCTCTCGCCCCCCCACATCTCCAGGGTTCCTCAGTCCCCCTCACCTCACCCCTTAACCCAGAGCACAGCACAATCATGGTTTCACATCCCATTTGGCAGGCTAAAATCTCCCTCACTCAAGAAGTTTCCTCCTTAAGAGAACTGCTGACTCAGAAACGTGAACACCTAAAGCTCATTAAAGAAATCCAAGCCCTTGAGGAGGAGCTTGCTTCCACAACGCTCAGCCAGGTTTCAAAGAAAACCCCCCAGGGCTCAAGTCCCAAAGGCCCCCTTTTCACATTTCCCGTAACCCGCAGTCAAAGGCCTCAACATGATACTGAAGAAAAGGAAGTAAGTAGCCAGCCTGGTGAGGGCCCAGGCTCGGGGGCGAGAGGCTTCTGACGAAGAAAACCCCGCCCCAGATGAAAGCAGTTCAGACAAACAAAAATACCACCCCCTAAACCTCAAACATTTAGAAGACTTAAAGGCAGCTGTTAATAATTATGGCCCTACTGCCCCCTACAGCCTGGCCATACTGGAAAGCCTAAGTGAGCGATGGCTAACCCCTAATGATTGGCATTTCTTGGCACGAGCCACCTCATCCGGGGGTGATTTCATACTCTGGTGCACCGATTTTGCAGAAAACTGCCGTGAGACCGCCCAACGTAGAAACAGGCAAATTTTCCCCCTGGCTTATTAGCACAAATACAAAACGCCGGCCTCAAGGCCTGGAGGCGTCTTCCCCCAAAGGGTTCAGCCACCACCTCCTTAGCTAAAATCTGTCAAGGCCCTGATGAGTCCTACAGTAGCTTTGTCAGCCGCCTAACTGACGCCGCTGAGCGTTTGGTGGGGGAAGGAGAAACCGATAGTGCTTTCATTAAACATCTTGCCTTTGAAAATGCTAATCCTTCTTGTCAAGAGGCTCTAAGACCCCACCGCAGTGGTAGTCTTTCTGATTATGTTAAACTTTGTTCAGGAATAGGAGCTCCCATGCCATTGGAATAGCCACAGGAGCAGCACTCAGAGGCCTTGACCCTCGACCACAACAAAAAATCTGCTTTAATTGCAAGCAACCTGGGCATTTTGCACGTGAATGTCCCCTAGAAAAGCAGCAGCGAGGGCCTCCTGCCTCAGTATGCCCCCGGTGCAAGAGAGGCAAGCATTGGGCTGCAGATTGCTATTCCAAAACTGACATCAACGGTCAGCCTCTCCCCCCGAAGCAGGAAAACTCCCAGCGGGGCCAGCCCCTGGCCCCATCCCCGAGACAGAACCTAGGGGCAATCAGATTCGTCCCCCCAAAACAGACACAGAGACAGGTTTCAACTCCCTCTGCCGCGCCACCCCTGGAAGCGCTGGATTGGGCCTCTATTCCGCCACCAGTACAATATTAACCCCTGAACAGGGCATTCAAGTCATTCCAACAGAGATCCGAGGGCCGTTACCCCCGGAAACGTTTGGACTGATAATAGGGCGAGGCAGCTCCTCCTTGGCCGGTCTTCAAATCCTCCCAGGAGTTATTGACAATGATTATACAGGACAAATATCTCTTCTGGCTTCTGCCCCATCGGGGCTGGTGTCCATACATGCCGGTCAAAGAATAGCTCAAATCTTACTGCTCCCCTTATTACCTACACCCCATAGGCATTTAGTACCCCGGCGGCCTGACATTGCTTTTGGGTCCTCAGACACATATTGGGTACAACCAGTCACCCCCGATAGGCCAAGGCTTACTCTCCAGTTAGATGGCAAAGCTTTTGAAGGAATAATGGACACAGGAGCAGATGCCACAGTAATTTCAGCTAAATATTGGCCTTCCAACTGGTCCTGTGAGACCTCAATAACCCATCTTGAAGGCATTGGCCAGTCTGTCAACCCTAAGCAAAGCTCAAAAATTCTTACTTGGAAGGACTCTGAGGGTAACTCAGGACAGATTCAACCTTACATTGTTCCG
Organism: Heterohyrax brucei; assembly: GCA_028571685.1. NCBI lineage: Eukaryota > Metazoa > Chordata > Mammalia > Hyracoidea > Procaviidae > Heterohyrax > Heterohyrax brucei. The sequence goes on from CM053143.1 coordinate 148,363,077, forward strand.
GGTTTACCTGTTAATCTGTGGGGTCGTGATGTCTTATCGCAGCTGGGGATCATCTTGTGTAGCCCAAATGAGATAATTGCCCAACAGATGCTTAACCTAGGTTTCCTACCGGGACAAGGACTGGGAAAAAATAATCAAGGTATAAAGCAGCCTCTTCCTGTAACGCCTAAAAATAATCGTTCAGGCTTGGGAAGTGAAAATTTTCCTTAGCGGTCATTGACTCTCCTGCACCTCACGCTGATAAGATTAAGTGGAAATCTGAGTCTCCAGTGTGGGTAGATCAGTGGCCCTTGACTGAACAAAAACTCGCAGCTGCCACAGAGTTAGTGCAGGAACAGCTGGCTGCTGGACATTTAGAACCAACTACCTCTCCTTGGAATACTCCTATATTTGTGATCAAAATGAAAAATGGGTCATGGCGACTCCTTCAGGACCTCAGAGAAATTAATAAAACCATGTTTACAATGTGGGCTCTCCAACCTGGACTCCCCTCCCCCGTCGCCATTCCAGCTATTTTAAAATCATTATTGATCTCAAAGATTGCTTCTTTACCATCCCTCTTCACCCACTTGATAGAGAACGCTTTGCATTTAGCCTCCCAGTTATTAATTTTAAAGGACCAATGCAGCGCTATCAGTGGAAAGTTCTCCCTCAGGGCATGGCCAATAGTCCCACTCTGTGTCAAAAAGTTGTTGCTCAGGCTGTAGACCCTCTTAGGCGTTGGTGGTCTTCCATTTATATCATTCATTACATGGATGATATTTTATTGGCGGGGGCCTCCAGCTTAGAGGTACTTAAGTGCAACCAGGACCTAACTTGCCAACTAACTTCCCTTGGACTTCAAACTGCCCTGAACCAAATACAGCTTACTGACCCTTATTATTACCTCGGTTTTGAATTGAATAATAATCAAATCACCACTCAAAAGCTTCACTTAAAAACCTCTCATCTACACACACTTAATGATTTTCAAAAGTTCCTGGGAGATATTAATTGGCTCCGACCATACCTCAAACTTACAACTGGGGAATTAAAACCATTGTTTGATACTCTTCATGGAAATGCCAGCCCCCTCTCTCCCCGTCACCTTAACCCTGAGGCAAAAAGGGCCCTTCACATTGTTGAAAAGGCCATACAACAACAACAGGTTACCTTCATAACTTATGAACAGCCCTTTGCCCTTATTGTCTGTGCCACAAAGCATACACCCACGGGGGTTTTGTGGCAGAATGGCTCTCTCCTGTGGATACATCTATCCTCCACCTCAACTAAAGTTCTCCTCACCTATCCCTCCCTGGTGGCCAAACTTGTAAGACTGGGCCGAGAAAAGAGCCGCCAACATTTCGGCAGAGACCCTGACCAGCTTATCCTTCCTTACACCAAGGAACAAACAGACTGGCTCTCTCAGAATGATGATGACTGGGCAATTACCCTAATCACATTCCAGGGTACTATAGATAACCATTATCCTTCACACAAACTCCTCCAGTTTGCCCAAAGACACTCCTTCATCTTCCCCAGAATAACATCTGCTCAACCCTTGAAAGGGGCCTCCCTAGTTTTTTCAGATGGGTCGTCTTCTGGTATCGCCGCGTGGGTTATAGATTCACAAGAAAATAGTGTCCAGACTCCCTTTAAATCCGCCCAGCTTGTAGAGCTTTTTGCTATCCTACAGGTCTTCACCATACTACATGATGTTCCCTTCAATCTCTACACCGACAGCGCTTACGTAGCCCTCTCAGTCTCTGTGTTAGAAACTGTTCCTTATATCAAACCATCCTCCAATGCTGTGCCTCTCTTTCAGCGACTCCAGGCACTCACCCTAAAGAGAAAACACCTTTTTTTTATTGGGCACTTGCGAGCCCATACTGACCTCCCAGGACCCCTTTCCAAAGGTAATAACCTTGCAGACAAACAGACACACTTAGTCCTCTCCGCTACCCTAGAGTCCATCACCAAGGCCCAACAAGCTCATGCTCTTCACCACCTCAATGCCCGTACGCTCCGCCTTATGTTTAAGATCACCAGAGAACAGGCGAGACAAATTGTTAAAGACTGTCCCGCGTGCGTGACTTTCCTGCCTCTCCCCCACCTGGGAGTTAACCCAAGGGGCCTGCTCCCCAATGAAATCTGGCAAATGGATGTTACCCATATCCCTGAGTTTGGTAACCTCAAATATGCCCATGTGACCATTGACACCTATAGTGGGTTCCTCCATGCCACCCTCCACAGTGGTGAGGCCTCTAAAAATGTTATAGCACATGTTCTCCAATGTATTGCCATCATGGGAAAGCCCCAACAAATCAAAACCGACAGTGGACCAGGCTATACATCACAAACCTTTAAAAATTTCTGTAGTCAATTCCAGATCAAACATGTAACTGGCATTCCCTATAATCCTCAGGGACAAGGCATAATAGAACGAGCTCACCAGACCCTTAAGTACACCATATCAAAACTTAAGACAAACACTGTTTACCCCACTAAAGGTTCTCCTCGTAACCTCCTAAATCATACATTGTTCATCCTTAATTTTCTACAATTGGATCTTAGTGAAAAATCTGCAGCAGATCGCCTTTGGCATCAAGAAACAAAAAATCAATATGCCAAGGTCATATGGAAGGATCCTGTAACCCATAAATGACATGGTCCTGATCCGGTTCTTATCTGGGGAAGAGGCCACGCCTGTGTGTATGACACTCCTGAGGGAGCCCCTCAGTGGCTGCCCGAACGCCTTGTCAAACCCATTAATGATAACCCCATTTCCAGGGAAAATGCCCCTGAGAAACATTCTCCTTTTTTGTAGGCTGTAAAGGCCACCTGTGTCCGGCGTCGCTGGAGTGAAACACTGAGAAAACTCTGCAAAATGGAAGTCAACACTCCACCACAGATAAGCTTTTTAACCTTCTTGTTAATTATTTTTCCTACATATGAAAGATTTGCCTCTACCAACCCCCATGCTCCTTTTAGCCTTAAATGGGCTGTTATAAACCTAGATGATAATTCCATAATCTATAATGTTAGTGACACCAAACCCTTAAACACTTGGTGGCCTGACCTCTCCTTTTGCCTAAAAGATGTCATCCCACACATAAAAGAATACGCCCCTAAACACGTGCATAACTTCGGGTTTTATGCTTGCCCCAACTATAAAAAGGGCGCTCACTGTGGGACAACCAATTCCTATTTCTGCACAAAATGGAGTTGCGTTACCTCAAATGATGGAAATTGGAAATGGTCCACACCTTCTTCAGACCTCTTAAGTTTCTCCTTTACTAAGTACTATGATAAAAACGAGAGACTTAGTTCCTCTAAACCATGTAACAAAGACAGATCAGACCACATAACTGTCAAATTTACAGAACATGGAAAAAGGTTAACATCCCAATTCTGGATGTTAGGTCAAAACTGGGGAATAGTATTCTATGATAATCTTGGAAAAATGCTAGGTGGCCTTATTCAAGTGTGCCTTACAGCACAAGCCCCATCTCAACCCATAGGCCCAAATACAGTGCTATCAGAACAACAACCAGCCAAACCAGAACCCATGCCCCCGGAACCAAAACCCCAGTCCCCTCAACCCACCGAGGTCACGCCCATTTCCCCTTCAGCTACTCCATCACCCCCGTCCTTAGATTTATCCCAAGCACCCCCATCTTCAAACTTATCTAGTGGCCAAAGATTACTAAATCTGATACAGGGTACCTTTCAAGTCCTCAACAACTCTAACCCCAACTTGACCGAATCTTGCTGGTTGTGCTTAGCAACTACCCCCCCTTATTATGAAGGACTCGCCTTGACAGGAAAATTTTCCAACCACACTAGTCACAGTAATTGCAGCTGGATATCTGAAAAAAGACCCACCCTTACTGCAGTCTCAGAATCAATGGGAACCTGTATTGGTACACCACAAAATTCCCAGCAGGCAAAACTTTGTAGCCAAACCTTAAAAAGTCCCCACACTTCTGATACATATTATCTAATCCCCCCGGTGGGAGGCTGGTGGGCTTGTAACACCGGACTCACACCCTGTGTATCCACTAGTGTGTTTAATCAGTTACGTGACTTTCGGGTCATGGTACAAATCTTCCCCCAAATCATCTACCACACTGAAGACAACTTCATAACCCAATACCAGTTACAAACTATCAGGTTTAAAAGAGAACCCATCTCCTTAACCTTGGCGGTCCTCTTGGGCCTGGGCGTAGCAGCTGGAGTTGGTACTGGTGCTGCAGCCTTGGTAGAAGGTCCTAAACAACTCCGCAACCTAAACATGGCCATAACTGAAGATCTGAAAGCCATCGAGCAATCCATTTCTAACTTAGAAAATTCCTTAACGTCCCTGTCAGAAGTGGTCCTCCAAAATCGGAGGGGGCTTGACCTACTTTTTCTTAAAGAAGGTGGCTTATGTGCAGCCCTCAAAGAACAGTGTTGTTTTTATACAGATCATTCAGGGGTCATCAGAGACACTATGACTAAGCTCCAAGAGCGGTTGAACCAAAGGCATCGAGAATGGGGAACCAGTTCAGGACCGCTTGGTTTTAGCTTTACCGGAACTTCATGGCTCACTAACCTGCTTCTCAGTTTTGCTGGCCCTATTTTAGGTATATTGCTGTTCCTGACCTTCGGCCCTTGGGCATTCAGAAGAATAACAAGCCTCATCAAACAACAAATAGATGCTGCACAAGCTAAACCTATTCAAGTTCACTATCATTGCCTGGCAGTTGACGAAGCTTATGCCACTGATAATGGGGTACCCTAGCTTCCTCCCTGAGGGGACAGCATGAAAAGTAGAGGCATGCTTACCTCCTTACCAGCCTGGAAAGAGAGGTATGGGCATCGGGATGAGTGCGAAGCAAAGCATTGCAAGGGAAAGTTATCATTAACTCCTCTACATTTCCCTGGAGCATACCTGGCTTGCATAGAGGTTGGTATCCATCACATAACAATGCTATCGTTCTGCCTCTCCTCCCCAAAAGATACCAAGAGCGAAATAATAATAGGAGGAGCCATGGTCAATACTCCCTCACCCGATTAAAGCCCACCTCCCGTCAAATAAAACAAAAAGGGAGGAGATGTCGGGAGCCATGGGTAAGCCCCCAGGCCCCAACATACAGGAAGCTTGGAAAGTCCCTAAAAAGCCCGCGCACGCCAGGTTTAAAAAGCCCGCGCCCGCGAAATTCAAAAGGCCCGCGCGCGAAAACTTCCTGTCTGATGTCACTGCCTTAGTCTTATGCATACCCAATCCCAAGCCGACAGCTACCTCACTCCAAATGTCACCCGATCCCTACGTCACTTAATCCCTCCCTCCATTCCCGTTGCTATATATACCGCACTGTAATAATAAAACCTTGAGGCTTGATCAGAATTTTGTCTTGCCTCCATTTCTTTGCGTCCCTTGCCCCACCTTCATTTTCACAGGCTCCCCCTCATCCCTCCGTTGATTCGCCCCGCGGGCCGGGGCACTGTACTATATGAAGAAGAATGGGACTTGAAGTTTGAAGAAAGACTCACAGACAACCTGTAATACACAGATGATACAACCTTGCTTGCTGAACATAAAGAGGACTTTAAGTACTGATAAAAATTGAAGCCTTCAGAATAGATTGCACCTCAACATCAACAAAACAAAAATCCTCACAACTGGACCAATAAACAAAGTCATAATAAAGGGAGAAATGATCAACATTTTCAAGATTTTAATTTTATTTTCATCCACAATCAACTCGCATGGAATCAGTCATCAATAAATCAAATGATGTATTACACTGGGAAAATCTGCTGCAAAATAATTCTTTCACATGTTAAAAAGCAAAGATGTTACCTAAAGACTAAAATGTTCCTGACACAAGCCATGTTGTTTCTAGTTGACTCATACGCCTGTGCAAGCTAGACAGTCAATAAAGAAGACTGATGAAGAAGAACCGATGTATTTGAATTAGGGTATTGGAGAAGAATGTTGAATGTACCATAGACTGCTGGAAGGACAAACAAATCTATCTTGAAAGAAGTATAACCAGAATCATCCATCGAAGCAAGATGGTGAGACTTCCTATCATGTGCTTTGGACATGTAATCATTCGAGACCAGTTTCTGAAAAAGGACATCATACTTTATAAGCTAGAGTGCCAGCAAAACAGAAGAGCCCAATGAAATGGGTAGATAGAGTGGGTGCAAAACGGGCCAAATAACAATGATTGTGAGGATGGCACAGGATAAGGACAGTGTTTTGTTCTGTTGTTCACTGGATAAACATAAGCGGTAACTGAGTCAAAGGCACCTAACAAAAACAGCAAAGAAACACTGATAACATCAAACATTTTTGTAGTAGCTAACACAACTCTTTTTGCTTAGTAAGTGCATGTCGGGTTAAGTACTCTCTTGTTGCTTTCCTGAACTGTTTATGGCCAGTCTATTGCTCTCTGAGCGTACTTCATGCATAACACTCATCATATTTTATTCTTATGCTTTAATTTACTTGTTTGCTCATTTAACTTCTCCACCAGTCTACAAGTGTTTTGAGGCCATAGGATACATCATCTTAATTATTTAGTTTTATATCTTAGTGTAGAGTCTAGAATATAGAACAAATTCTGTAAGTTCCATATTTCCCAGAAGTATTTTTGAACAAATGCTGAATGGATCAAACTGAAACTGAGAAGATTGAATAAAATGATCTAATGTCAAAGCTATGATCGATTTTGCTTTTTTTTCACAAAAAAATTCTTGGCTTTGTTTGGCTGCACTTGTTATAGTAAAAATTTTGAAAAATGCTCTGTAAGTACCTTAAGTATTTGAGTGTGCTCTTGCCAGCTGATGAAGTTAGTATTGGGAAGTCCAGAAAGCTCTTTGATAGATGAAAGAAATACCAAATTGGCCTCTCAATTGTCTCTTACTTTTTATGATTTACTCTTCAGTGTATTAATTGTCTGAGAATCTGTTTCTTTTTTTTTCTTTATATCATAAGAAGCTGAGAATGTGATGATTGTGGTGGGCTGATGTTATTAACATTCTGCCATGCTATAAGGGAAAATGGTCTCGGAGTTACGTCATGAAATAAAACTAAGGAAATGATAAAGAGAAAGAAAAATACTAGTAGGTGGGCTCACATTTGTTTTCCATAATAAGTCAAATTGATGGTTTAGAATATCTTTGGGAAACGTGCTAGTAACATGAATATCTAATATGTTCACTAAAGAATATGAAAGTAGGGAAGAAAATTAAATAAACAGTTAAAACACAAGTGTACCTACAATTACAAACAGAACAAAAGATACTGAACAAGTTGTTAGAAAGATGAACAGTAAGGCCAAGGAAATTTTAGATTTTGGACAAGCTTGTGAAAAACAAAGAATAAAAGAAATCCAATTAATATAATCAAGAAATACATGAATGTTGTCTTAATTTTTCCTCCCCAAAGTCTATCTGATATTTGTAGTTTGTGTGTGTCTGTGTGTGTGTGTGTGTATGTGTGTGTGTGATGGTACAAGTTACGAGGACACTCTATTACTTGAATGCCAAGTGCCTTTTTGCTTTCAGAAAAGATTTATCACCTTAAAGAGTTTTGCATTAGGGGATTAGATCTAACATTTACTGTGTTAGAAATTAAACTGAGAAATATTTTAAAGTATATCATTTAACAATTAAAAATTAAAAACATTACATGTTAATATAAGTAAAATATTTCATTCATAAATGCAGTTTACAAACCATATATATAAATACATACATACCTGTATGTATGTATGTATATATATAAGAAGAGTGCTATTGTATGATAGTTTTATGAATCTCTTTAATGTCTGGCTTAACAGCAGACAGCCAGATTCTCACATTTTCTTCTATGTTCAGTGTTTTCCAATATGTTTTGATTGGTGTACATAAATAAAATCTGGTCTCCCTTCAACATATAGTCAGAAAATGAATCAATGTTTTTGTAGCCTTTTTTATATAATTGTAGAATATGTTCTTCCTGAGCCTACACTGAAACTCCATATGTGGTAGTTACTTATAGGTTAGTTGCGGTGGGAATCTGAAGACATTAACTGAACATTTCAAATTCTTCTAGAATGAAATCCACTGTCCATTGTGGACTTTCAATACCCCAGTACACGTACATAATTTTATGACATCATTCATTGGTCATTTGAAAAGTATTGATTCAAAATCATGTAAGTCTTCTACAGGTTAATATGGATTATTATACTATATTAAACTGTGACGTTTGTTATTACAATCACTTATTATCTCAGCAAATCTTGAAATTGTCAGGCTCAATGCAAACGAGTTTTTTCAAAATTCTCATTTTCATTTGAACGCTTGCATTTTATCATTGACAACAGATCCTGTCAGTATCTTCTTTGAAGTTAGTCTTACTCTATTCATTCTGAAAAAATCTGCTGAGTATACATTCAAATTGTTAATCATGGTTTGTTAGTCATTCTTTCAAGTGAAAAATTAAGTCCTCTATAAAAGCAGCTAGTTGAGTTCACAACTTGATCAATGATGTAAGCACTTTTCCTTCAAGCAGGCCTCTTCTCTGTTGCCAAACCATCAGCAGTTTTACCAACTATTATTTTTGCAGCATCAGTGCAAATGTTAATAAAGTGAAAAAAATAAAGAAGTATATTATTATGAAAATTATTTTAATCTAGAGATCCATTGAAATATCTTAGAGATTCCCAGGGGTCCAAGGATCCCACTCTGCTATAGTCAGGGCAAACAAAACAAACAAACAAAAAATTGCACTTGAGTCAATTCCAACTCACAGCAACCCTATGGGACAGAGTAGAACTCCCCCACAGGGTTTCCAAGAAATGGCTAGTGGATCTGAACTGTCAACATTTAGGTTAGCAGCAGTGCTCTTAACCACTACACTACAATACCAGGTCTCTACAGACAGGTCAGAACCAAACCTACTGCCGTTGAGTTGATTTTAATTCATAGTAATCCTATAGAACAGAGTAGAACTGCCCCATAGAGCTTCCAAGGAGAGTCTGGTGGATTTGAACTACCAATTTTTTGGTTAGCATCTTGGGTGCTTAACTTCTATGCCACTGAGGTTTCCAAAGACAGTGCAAAAGCATAACAGTTTAAACACATATGCAGGAAAAAATATATGCATCTATGTAAATGAATGTGTTGCATATAAGCATATGTGTCATGGACTGCATTGTGTCCCCCCAAGAATGTGTATACTGATTTGACTTAGCTATGAGTCCCAGTATGGTACAGTTCCTCCCATGTGTTGTGAATCCTGCCTCTTTGGTGTGGGAGAATGGGCAGCAGTTGTGTTGGTAAGGCAGGACTCAAGCTACTAACTTATGGGATATAAGACAGAGAAGAGAACAGAATAAGTTGCAAACATCATCCCACCAAGGAAAGAGCACTGAAAGCAGGGCACATCCTTGGGACCTGAGGTTCTTGTCCTTAGATGCTCTTATTGTATTTGGACTCAGCCTACTGGACTGTGGTAATTTCTCCTGTTGAATGGACTTGTAACTCGTGAATGGATTTGTGATTTACCAGATGATGACAATAAAATTTCTCTTCATGAAGCCTTCCACTCATGATATTTTCTGTTACAGTAGTACCAGTTGACTAAAACAGAATTTGGTACCGGGAGCGGGGTGTTGCTGTAAAAGACACCTAAAATGTGGAAGCTTTTTTTGAAACTGTGAATGGATGGGAGAAGGAACCCAAGAGAACTGCTAACACCTGAGAAGGCAGCAGATGGTGAGAAAAGCAACAGCAGCAGCAAAACCAGGAGTCAAGCCATGGAGTGAGAATGCTAAAAGCCTTCATGTGGGAGGCTTCCTGGCAGAGTGGTGGGGCTCAGGGCACTTACATTGGTGGAGCTGTAGAACTTTGGAACACTTGCCCCAGCAAGACAGATGTAGGCTTGAGTCCCAGGCCATGAGGCCATAGAAGCTGAAGAGACAAGGTTGAAAAAAGTCAAGCTGCCGCAGTCTCAAAAGGTATGGCCATGGCCTCAAGGGTTTCTAAGGATTGGGCAATGGGGTGAGATGGTATCTCATTGTAATTTTGATTTGGATTTCTCTAACAGCTAATAACTGTAAGCATTTCCTCATGTGTGTTTTTGCTGCCTGGATAGCTTCCTTGGGGAAGCATGTGTTTATCTCATTTGCCCGTTGTTTAGTTCAGTTAGTTACCGTTTTCTTGTTGATATTTTGAAGTACACTTTTCCCATTCTGTAGATAGTCTTTTAACTCTCTTCATAAAATCTTTAAGGGAGCAAAAGGGTTTTGTTCTTAGTAGTTCCTGTTTATCTATTTTCTCTTCTGTTGTTTGTCTGATTTTGAAGTCTGTCTAAACCATATATTACAACTTCCATTGCTGACTCTATTTTTTCTTACGTAATATTTATTGTTGTACATTTGATATTGTAGGTTTGATCCATTTTGAGTTAGTTTTTGTGTAAGATGTGAGATATGGGTCCTATTTCAGTTTTTCTGCAGATGGATATCCAATTTTGCTAACATCATTTGTTAGAGACTGTTTTTACCCCAATTGATGATCTTTCGGACTTTGTTGAACATCAACTGTTCGTAAGAGGATGGTGATATTTCTGATTTCTCAATTCTGTTCCTTTGGTCTATATATTTCTCTTTTTGTACCAGTACCAGGCTGTTTTGACTATTGTGGCAGTGTAGTAGGTTCTAAGGTTGGGTACTGAGGCCTCCCGCTCTGTTACACTTCTTCAGTAGTGCTTTACTTATCTGGGGTTTCTGCCCTTTCCAAACAAAGTTGGTGGTTCCAGTGTCATTTTTGAATTGGGATTGTATAATACATGTAGATTGCTTTGGGTAAAATAGACATTTTTACAACGTTAAGTCTTCCTATCCATGAGCAGCGTAGTTTTCTCCACTTATGTCTCTTTTGGTTTCTTGAAGTAAGATCTTGTAATTCTCTCTGTATAAGACTCTTGTTTCTCTGGTTAGATTTACTCCTAGGTATTTTATTGTCTTGGACGGTACAGCAAATAGTACCAATTTGGTGATTTCTCTTTGTTGTTGTAAAGGAATCCTACTGATTTAACATTTGTCATATATTTGGATACTTTGCTGAACTCATCTATTAGTTTCAGAGGTTTACTTATGGATTCTCTATGATTCTCTGTGTATGATCATATCATCTGCAAATAAGGAGATTTTCACTTCCTCTTTGCCAATGTGGATGCCTTTTATTTCTTTGTCTTGTCTAATTGCTCCAGCTAGAACCTCTAGTACAATGTTGAACTGAAGTGATGAGAATGGGCATCCTTGTCTAGTTCCCGTTCTCAGGGGGAATTTTTTCAGTCTCTCGCCATTCAGGATGATGTAGATGGTTGCCTTTGTATAAATGGCCCTTATTGCATCAAGAAATTTTCCCTCTATTCCTATTTTATTGAGAGTTTTTAACATGAATGGGTATTAGACTTCGGCACATGCTTTTTCTGCATCAGTTGACAAAATCCAGTGATTCTCATCCTTTGAGTTATTTATGTGGTTGATCACATGGTTTTTTTAATGTTGAATTGGCCTTGCATCCCTGGTATGAATCCAACTTGGTCATGATGGATTATTTTTTTGATATATTGTTGAATTCTATTGGCTAGAATTTTGAAAGTTTTTGCATCTATGGTCACAGGTGATACTGGTCTGTGATTTTCCTTTTTTGTGGGATTTTTCCCTGGCTTTGGTATCAGGGTCATGCTTGCTTCATAGAATGAATTTGGGAGTATTCTGTCTTTCTCTGTGCTGTGAGATAACCTCAGTAGTATTGAAATTAACTCCTCTCTAAATGCTTGGTAGAATTCTCTGGTGAAGCCATCAGGGCCAGGACATCTTTTGGTTGATAGTTTTTTGGTGACTTTTTTAAGTCTCTTCATTTGTGATGGGTTTACTTAGTTGTTCTAGTTCTCGTTGTGGTAATTTTGGTAGGTGATGTAAATCTAGAAATTTGTGTACATCTTCTAGGTTTTCAAATCTGTTAGAGTATAGTCTTTCATAGTATTCTGTTATGATATTTTTAAATTTGGTTGGGTCTGTTATGACATCTCCTATCTCATTTCTTATTTGGGTTATTTATTACCTCTCTTGTTTTTCTTTCATAGGTTTAGGCAACAGTTTATCAATTTTATTTGTCTTTTGAAAAATTTAGCTTTTGGTTTTGTTAATTCTTTCAATTGTTCTTCTATTATCTAATTCATTTAGTTCTGCTCTGATCTTTATTATCTGTTTTTCCTCTGGTGCCTGAGGTGTTCCTTTGTTGGACTCTTTCTAGTTGTTCAAGTTGTAGGGTTAATTCTTTGGCCTGGGCCCTCTTATCCTTCCATTTATAGAGACAAACTGTGCATTTATAGAGATAAATTGACTTCTGAGCACTGCTTTTTCTATATCTCGTAGGTTCTGGTAGGTTGTGTTTTCATTCTCATTTGAGTCTAGAAATTTCTTTACTGTGTCCTTGATTTCTTCTACAACCCATGGATTTTTGAGGAAGGTGTTTTTCAGTTTCCATGAGTTCTGGTTTCTACCTAAGTGTTTTCTGCTATTGATTTCAACTTTTATGGCCTTATCGTCTGACAAGATGCTTTGCAGTATAATTCAGTGTGTGGGATTTTGTAGAGAATTGCTTTGTGTCCTAAAACATGGTCTGTTCCGGAGAATGTTCCATATGCATTGGAAAAAAACGTATACTTATCTGTTGTTGGGTAAAAAATTCTGTATGAGCCGATAAGGTCTGGTTGGTTAATTGTTGCAATAAAATATTCTGTATCTTTACCGAGCTTTTTTCTGGATGATCTGTCCATTACTGAAGTTGGAGTGATAAAGTATCTTACTATTATTTTTGAGTGATCTATCTTATTTTTTTAATGTTATCAGTGTATGTTCAATATATTTAGATGCTCTGGTATTGGGTGCATAAATAATATTGTTACATACTGTTTATGTATTGAATCTTTCAGTAATAAATAGTGACCATCCTTGTCTACAATGGTGGATTTTACATTAAAATCTGTTTCTTCTGAAATTAGTATTGCCAGTCCTGCTCTTCTTTGTGTGTTGTTATCTTGGTTTGTATTCTCCCATCCTTTGATTTTTCAGTTTGTTCATATCTTGGAGTCTAAGGTGTTTTTCTTGTAAGTAACATAGACACAAATTGTGTCTTTTGATCCAGCCTTTCACTCTCTGCTCATTTACTTGGGCGTTTAGTCCATTAACTTTCAGTGTAACTATTGATAGGCATGTGTTAGTGCTGTCATTTTGATGTATTTATTTTTGTATTGTTGATGTTTTCTTTATGTTCTATTCTGGGTCATTCTTCTTTATGGGTTGACTTTTCATCTTTTTCAGTGTTGGTTTTGTGTTTGTTGACACTCTTGTATAGTGTTTCTTGTTTTGATATGTCACATTCTGAGTTTCCTTTGTGGCTACCCCTTTGATACTTCTTAATGTTCTAAGTTTAAATTAATATTTAACTTCTGAATATCTTCTTTATTTCCTCTCCATCTCAAAGTGTTATAACTACTGTAATATATCCCTGTTTATATTGTGATGGTGCCATAGTTTTTATGTTGATATCATTGGTTCCTTTCTTTTGATATTTTAGCTTTGATTGAGCTTTGTGGTTTCCCTAGCTGAATAGGATTCTTAATGTTGTGTCCTGCATTGCCTCTTCATGTATACATTTGTTCTTTTTGTTTTTCTAAACAAAGTGCTTCTTTCAGTATTTCTTGTAGTTTTGGTTTGGTTTTTACAAAGTCTCTCAGCTTCTGTTTATCTGTGAATGTCTTAATTTCACTGTCATATTTGAGGTAAGTTTTACAGGATATATAATTCTTGGGAAGCTTTTGTGTTTCAGGGCTTTGAATGTGTCATCTCACTGTCTTCTTGGCTACCTCATTTCTGCTGAGAAGTTAGACCAGTGCCTACAGGGATTCCCTGGTAAGTCTCACTACCTTTAAGTCTCTGTTTTTATTTCATTTTATTAAGCTTGATTGTAACATATCTTTGTTTCTGTCTTTTGAAGTCTAGTTTTTGTGGCATTCAATAAGCATCTTGGATAACTGTGTTCTCTTGTTTCATAATTTCTGGGAAGTTTTCTGTCAGCAACTCTTCAAGAATTCTCTCTGAATTTTTGGCTATCCTTGTTCAGGAACTACAATTATTCATAAATTATACCTCTTGATAGAGTCCCACATGTTTCTTAGTGCTTCTTCACTTTTCTTATTTATTGTCTGTGAATTCTCCTCATAAATGCTAGTGTCATTTGCTTTGTTTTCAAGTTTACTAACTCTGCTTTCCAAAGCCTCAATCCTGCTCTTTTGACTTTTCACTGAATTGTATAAATCTTTATTATTGATCTGCTGGATTTCAGATCATTGATGTTCCAGCAATTCATACAGCTTACTTAATTTTTCATTTTGTTCTGTTGCATTTTGTTTAATCTCTAGGAGGCTCTAAACATAACTCTATTGTATTCTACCTCTGATAATTTCAGAAAATCTACTTCATCTGGGAAGTTTTTGATTCTTTATTTTGGGAGTTTTCCGAAGCCATGGTGGTCTGCTTCTTTAAATAGTTAGATAGAGATTGTTGCCTTCACGCCTTCAAGAACTTGTTCAGTTTCTCCAGTGTTACACCAATGGGAGCTGTGGCATAGTTCTAAAAGGGAAATAGGTACACTACTAGATTTGGTTGCCAGCCACATCTGCATTCTCTAGTTGGCTAACCCCAGTTGGGCACTACTCTCCTTCATTGCACCAGTCAAGCCTATGGTATAGCTCAGAGAAGGGAGGAAAGAAAGATGCCACCACATTCTGCTGCCTGGCACTGCTGTGCTCTGTAGATGCAATTAACTTAAAAACTCCTTTTTTGCTGAGAGGTGCACTGATGAGCAGGTGCCAAGAAGAGCCAGGCTCCCAGGATTGGCAGACCCCACCTCCTGGCTGGCAGAGATGGCACCCTATGTATGGAGTATCTGGGTGCCATCAGTTGATGCTATGATATGACTCATTGAAGGGTGGCAGAAATGCTGCCAATGTAACTCAGCCACCTGTCACCTCTGTGTTCTCCAGCTGGTCTTATTTTAAAAGCTACCTAACTACTGCGAGAGACAGTGTCCAGTAACTGACAAGAGCAGATGAGCCCTCAGGAGTGGCACGTCCCACCTCCTGGCTGACAATGACAGTGCCTCATAGGCCATCCCCAGATGTTATGACATAGCTCAAAGAAGTGAGAGCTTACAGCACTGCCTCCCTTAGCACCAGGTTCCACCATGATCCCTAGATAGGATCATCTCAAAAACAGCTGTTCTGCTGGAGAATCACTTTCCAGACAGGCGCTGTTGCTCAGCATGAGAATTAGCCCCCAATGAGACCTCAGGCATAGTTGATTCTGCCTCTCAACCAATCCAGATGGTGTCCAACCTGAGCCACCCTTCCCACCATGAGTCAGCAGAATCTATGGTACAGCACCGGGAAGAGAAGGAGGAGGAGCTCTTGTGCCCTCAGTCAGCAGCAGGGTATTCAAGATGTGGCTATCTCAAGCACAGTCTCTCTGCTGCAGTATATGCTGTTCACTTAAGCAGTGCAGTTCAGCACATTACTGTGCCAGGCACAGACACTTAGCAGACCCAGTCCCCACATCCTGTATCACAAAGAAAACATCCTTACCTGTAGTCCCCTCAAATGATGTGGCAGCAGAGTTAGGATACAGTGTGCCAATGCTTTGACTCCAGCAAAAGTAGTTTCCTCTTTCCAGTAACTCGATCCAATCTCACAACCCACTGCCAGATCCTGGGGCTCCCAGGATGTCCACACTGCTCTGTTCATTTATTATTCCAGGCCTTAGTTCTCAGAGCGAATAGAGGAGGTGTGTGTCTAGAACATCATCTTGGTTTCATCCCCAGATTCTTCAACTGATTATGAACCCAGGGAGAAATATAAGGTTAGCTTCTCGGTCAGTGTCCTGATTCATCTCCTCTATTCCCTACTGATTTCCTTTTCCCAGAAAACTGTCTTATTGGGCTTTCCTGTTAAATTAAATTCTGTAAGTTCCACCTTCAAAAGTGATTTCCCATCCAAGCACTTTAAACACAGATTATTTCTTTCCTCCTGTGTGCAACCCAGACTTGTATTTTTCTCTGTTATAACGTTGCTTGCGTTGTGTCACATCTCTTTATGAATCTGTCTTTACAGAGTTTCCAAGGTGAAGTTCAATTATAACAAGGATCCTACTAAGAGCAGAACTATTGGCTCTTTAAAATATATTTGAGAAGTCCTGTAATCACGTTTACATTAAACCAAAAAAAACTGATCTCACTGCCATCTAGTCAATTCCCACTCATAGTGACACCATGGGACAGAGTAGAACTACGCCATAGAGTTTCCAAGGGGTACCTGGTGGATTTGAACTGTGTAACTTAAGGTTAGCAGATACAGCACTTAACCACTAGCCACCATGGTTATAATAGGGAAGATAAATAATTTGAGAGGATAGTTAGTACAGCCCTAAACCTATTTGCTGTATATGCACTTCAGCTTTATAGAAACAGATTTTAAATGGCTGTTGAAAATCACTACAATTCTTCAGCATAAGTAAATATTCATTTTTTTGAGTTGAAACATTTCACTGAATTCAGGGTTTTGTATATATAACAAGTGGTTCAATTTGGTTTACAAAGTCAGTGTATCTAGGGATAATTTGTAGTAAATATCAAGGTAATGTGACTAACAGCAATTGTGTGTAACACATAAATAAAACATACCTGTAAAACTGTTCACAGCAATAGTTAATTGTTCTACCTGGAGCAGCACCCAACTGAAAGTGTTCTGATAGTACCAGTTGTCTGATATCTCACTTAACACTGGCTTTTTGAAACTTTAGATCACATTTTGAAAACTAAACTAAGTTGCTGAACTAACTCAGTTCTTGCAAAACTTTCCAGTAAACAAATAAAATCAACCAATCCACAGCAAGATGAATTAAAAATATTTGCAGAAAGCCAGTTAGCTGGACCATTGTCTTCTATCTATGTGAAACTGCAAGGAGAGATGACTTTATGCTTCGATTTTTGCTAATTTTATATACCCTGATGAAGCATTTACATAAAAAATCAACATTTATAGATGGTAGATTTCAAACAAAGGTTTATCAAATATTAAAACAGAACACTTATGTAACAAAGATAATCCGTAGCTGATTATCAGGGGCAATGCAGAATCCTAAAGTTTATGGGTATTTTAGAATAATGTAATGTGTTTGATATGGAATTTGAAACTTATAACAGTTCCAAGGAGGAGGAAGGGGGGGGTATCGTTTCTATTTTACATGCAAACAGTTAAATTTTAGAGCAGCTAGCTGCCTTATGTCACTGAAGCATATGAGGGCTGAACCAAATTTAAAATTCATGTAACTGTATTTTAATTCCAAATCAAATATTCCAATCTCTGGCCATCATGAACTTCTCAAAATAGTTGTTTATAACAAAAAAATAGAGAATTACAAGGAAGAGTTTTTGTTAAGAGATTTTGCTGAATTAAACACTCTAGGAGAAGACTGATGTATTAGCGGAGAGTCAACGAAGAGAGGTGAAGGAAACTGTCACAGTGAGTAGAAAATGGTAGAAATGATTGCCGGGAAATGATCTTTAGAAGATAGTTGAGTGTGACTTCTGAAAGCACTAGGCTAAATGTGTCAGATTAATGGTTTTGAATTGGATATGAGAAATTAACTTCATTCTCTTCCAAATTCACAGATAAAACTTACAGCCAGCAATTTTTCAAGTCTGGGCCTTTGGGCCTCCTGTGGAGACTGCATGTGTAGTGTCATTAAGGGAGGTAGTATGTAACAGAGTACACAATAGAACAAGGTAGGAGGAACAGATGAAGCCCTACCTGAGTTTCTGTCCCGGCTCCTCTGTTTGTTAGTTGCTATTGAGAAGGCTGGACTCCTGGCAACCTTACACAGGACTTAACAAACATGGCAGGTCCTGCCAGATAATAATGACTGAGTTATTTCAACTCAATTGTTTCTCAGGTTTCTCAGCTATAGATTAAAAACTGTGCAATGTCTATCATTATTAGTGGTCTGTGAGGAGGTTCCTGACTCATGGTAAGCCCATACACAACTGAACAAAACACTGCCTGGATCTACACCATCTCGTAATCCAACCGCTATAGTTTCTATCTTTTGCATTGACCGATTTTTGGAGTAGAGCACTTGCCAAACGTTTCTTCCTAGTCCGTCTTAGTCTGGAAGCTACTCTGAAATCTGTCCAGGATCATAGGAACATGCAGGCCTCCAGTGACAAATAGTTGATGCCATTCCTGCGGTATTTTGGCTATGAATAGAAATTCTGTCTCTCAAGTGGAAAGCTGACTCGTGTTCTGGTGAAACAGTGACTGAGAGCTCAGCTGCTAACCAAAAGGTCAACAGTTGGAATCCAGCAGCCCCTCCTTGGAAACCCTGTAGAGCAGTTCTACTCTATCCTGTAGGGTAGCTGTGAGTTGGAATGGACTCAGCAGCAATGGCCAATCTAATGTAACTGCTGTGAGTGTTGAGTAACGTGTAGAAAGTTCAGAACAATATCTGACACAAAGTAGACAGTCAGCAATAGTGGTTATTGTTTGTACAAGAAACAAAAACATTATTATAGTGTGAAACAAAAGTAGCTATAGTAGAGCACTGGCAGTTTCAGATGGTAAGAATGAGAAGATCTGTTTGTATAAGAGAAAATGAGAGAAAGCTATATAGGTGTGTATGGCACAGGCTCTAGATGATAATAGGAATAAAGAAATGAGGTAACATTTGTATACTGGGGACTTTAGAAACGGGGAAAAAGAAAACTATAAGGAAGCAGAATTCTTGCCTGGAAGGCATATCGAAAGTTGAAATAAAGTTAAAAATTAAGTTAAGGTACATATTTTTCTTTGCCACTTCAAAGAACATTTTTATGTAAGAAATTCTTAATGCTGTAAGGTATGTTGTGCATATGTACACACATGCATACACACTCTCTCTCTCTCATTCACACACACAGTTTCATATGCAGCCAAGGAGCCTGCTGAACTATGTTTAGTAAAAAGATATAAATCAATTTGTAATTCTTTCTGTCTGCACAGTCATTTCAAGTCCCTGTCCCTCCCTTGCTGCTAGTCTTCTCAAATTCATTATCCTGTTTGGATACTTCCTGTAATACTGAATGTTGTTATTTCAACTACCTACATAGTAAGTAATGATAAAGTTACATTGATATAAAGAAAACAAGTTCAGAAATCAAACTGAGGACCAGTCATATTTCTAAACATTATTTTTAAATATGAAATTTTAAATTAACATATTGTTTGCAGATCCATTTTGAAAAATTGAAGTTTCACTCTTCTTTTCATATTGCCCAAGCAGAAAATGGCTAAAGAATTTTAAAAATACATTTAATATTTAACGTGAACAATGCCAAACAAAATCTTTGGTATTTATTCTTTTTTTGTTTTAACAGTACTTTAGGTAAATGCTTACAAAGTAAATAGGTTTCTGGCTAAACAATATGCAAAATTCTTGTGTGACATTAGTTTTCCAGCCGTGCAATTTGGCAAGCCTCCCCCTCTTCACTGGGGGTTCCTTGTTTCCATTCATAGTTTTCCTGACACTTCCCACCTTGTTGTGCTTGCTTTTGGGTAGTGTGCCCTTGTAATCTCACATTCATGGTAAAAGGTTTTCCAATAAGAGTGTCTTATCTTTAAGCTTGAGTAAGACAAGTTGTGTAAGTGATACAGTTTTAATTATTTTATTATTTTGAAGTACATTTGGTGACATTATATGTGGAAAAGATCTTCAGGTAAATCGCTGCTGTAGCACCTTCCAAATAGGGCCAAAAATAATCAGTTATCATAGCCCAGTATCTCGCACCATTGACAGTCACAGTCTCTCCCCATTCATTTTGGAAAAAATAAGGCCCAATGATTCTGCCAGACCAAAATCCACACCAAACAGTAGCTTTTTGGGATGAAGTGGACGTTCTTGAATCTCCATTAGATTCTCATCACTCAAAATGTGAAATTTTGTTTGTTAACAAAACCATTCATCCCAAAATGGCCTGGTGCTGAAGAAAATTTTTGGGGTGCAAAAGCAGGGTGAATTTCTAATTGCTCTAGAACCCAGTCAGCAAGTATGTGGAACAATCGATGGTTATTGGACTTCAGTTCTTGAGTTAACACAATTTTGTAAGGGTGAAACTTCGAGTCCAGGAGCAAAACCCATCCAATAGCGGTCGATGAGAGGACCAATTCTTATGCTTGGAGAGAAATTGGTTGGGATGCATTATTGCGTCCACTGATGAACAGTGATGATGTTTTCATTGGAAGGTTCCGTTTGTTGCTGCACAGGCTTTGTCTGATTGGCAGCAGACCCAGTTGTCTCAATTTGTTTGATTAAACATTGAACTGTTGTCTCCATGGGATGATTATACGCATTGTAAATTTCACGTAAAGCCTGGAATATTTGGTGAATGGAACACCTGTTTTTGATAATAAATGTTAATCATTTTTATGCATTGTGGGAAGACCCTTTAGAACTACGAAACACATTCTTCAAGTATGTTGTTGATAGATCTGTCTAATAATGGACTGAAAAGTCAACCTCCAGGCTGACATCAGTACTGAATTAAAAGGGTATCTGGGGGCTGTAATCTTGGAGGCTGTCCAGTCTCTCAGACGAGCAAGTATTTTTTTTGGTGAATCTAAATTTTGTTTTATATTTTTCTCCAGCTCTGTCTGGGACCATCTACTGTGACTCCTGACAGAGCAGTAGGTGGTGATAATCAGATACCTTCTAGTTTTTCTGGGCTCAGTCTGGTGGAGGCTGTGGAGGTTACCGTTGTAGTCTGTTAGTCCTCCGGATCGATCTTTCCCTTGTGTTATTGATTTTCTTCTTTCTCCTTTGCTGTAGCTGGATAGGACCAGAAGATATACCTTACGTGACTGCCTGAAGACTTTCAAGACCCCAGACACTTTTTACGACAGTCAGCCATAAAACCTTATTCTTTATAAACTACGTTATGCTAACTGAGCTAGATGTGATATTCTTGTATGTTGTAAATCCTGTGTCTGTGATATCAATGAGAGAGGATGGTCCATGTTTGTGTTGGTGACATAGGACTCAATCTGTCAGATGGTTCTGTGCCTTGAGACAACTTTTTTGGGATATAAGGGAAAAGAAAGCAAGCAGAAAGTTAGGGACCTCCTATCATCAGGAAAGAAGTGATGCCAGGAGGAGGGTATGTCCTTTGGACTTGGGGTCCCTGTGCCTCAGAAGCTCTCAGTCCAGAGAAAGGTTGACAACAAAGATCTTTGTCTGGAGCCAACAGAGAAAGATCCCCTGGAGTCAACACTCTGAATTTGGATATGTAGCCTACTGTATTGTGACAAAATAAGTTTCTCTTTTTAAAGCCAACCACTTGTGATATTTCTGTTAAAGTAGCACTGGAAGACTTCTAAGACACCATTTATCCATAGTTGGACACCTACATTGATTCTACCCTTTTGCTGTTGTGGACAATGCTATAAGGAAGATTAGTGTGGGTGTATCTGTTTGTGTGGCAGCTCTCATTTCTCTAGGGCATAGTATAAGAAAGGGAATTGCTGGATCATATGGTATTTCTATTTCTAGCTTTTTTAGAAAGCACTAAACCTATTGCCAACTTGGTTGTACCATTTTACATTGCCACTAACAATGTATAAATGTTTTGATCTCTTCACAGCCTTTCCATCGTTTATTATTTGAGGTTTTTTAGATTAATGTTTGCCTTATTTGGGGAAGATGGTGTCTCATTGGAGATTGAATTTGGATTTCTCTAATTGCTAATGATCGTGAGCATCTCCTCATGTATCTGTTAGTCATCTGAATGTCTTCTTTGGTGAAATACTTCTTCAGATTCATTACTAGTTTTTTAATTGGGTTATTTGTCTTTTTTTGTTGAGTTTTTGCAATATCTTGTAGATTTTAGAGATTAAATGCTGGTCAAATTTGTTATAGCCAAATTTTTTTTCCTCAGTCCATAGGTTGTCTTTTGACTTTTTTGGCAAAGTCTTTGGATGAGCATAAGCGTTCAGTTTTTAGGAGTTCCTAATTGTCTGTTTTCTAGTATTTGCACATCATTAGTAATGTTTTGTGTTCTGTTTCTGCTGTGTATTAGGGCTCCTATTGTTGTTCCTATTTTTCTCTTCCAGGATCTCTATTGATCTAGATTTTAGATTTAGATCCTTGATCCTTTTTGAATTAGTTTTTGTGCATGGTGTGAGCCCTGGGTCTTGTTTCTTTTTCTTGTAAATGTTATCTCCAGTTTTGACAACACTGGTTTTGAAAGATAATGTCTTTTCCCAATTACAGACTTTGGACCTTCATCAAATATTAGCTGCTCATAGGTGGATGGTGTTGCATCTGGACTCTCTGTTATGTTTGATTGCTCTATACATCTATTTTTGTATCAGTACCAGACTATTTTGACTACTGTGGCAATGTAATAGGTTCAAAAGTCATATAATGTGAGGCTTCCCACTTTCTTCTTCTTCTTCAATAATCCTTTACTTATCCAGGACCTCTTCCCTTTCCGTATGATTCTGGTGATTTGTTTCTCTATCTCATTAAAAAGTGTCATTTGAATTTGTGTTGGGACTCCATTGAATCTGCAGATCCCTTTGGTAGAATGGACATTTCTACAATATCGTGTCTTTCTATCCTTGAATAAGGTAGTTCTTGGGTTTCTTGAAAGAGTCCTATAATTTTCTTTGTATAGGTCTTGTACATCCTTGGCTATATTTGTTAGTAAGTATTTTATCTTCTTGGGGAAGTTTTAAATGATACTGACTCAGTGATTTCCTCTTTGATGTTCTCTTCTTTGTTATAAAGGAATCCAACTGTTTTTTGTACAAGGTCTGACAATTAAGTTCACAAATTCATCCTAGAAAAACTGCAACATACCTCACCGCTGAGTATCACTACAGTCACCTTTGAAGTACTCCCCTTGGGAAGGTATGCACTGAAGCCAGCACCAACTCCACCCTTCAAAGCAATTTTGGAATTCTTTTCATGGAAGACCCATCAGAGCTGTCATTGTATTATCCTGGATGTCCTGAATGTCATGTGAATGTCTTCCTTTAATATTTCCTTTCTCTTCAGGTAAAGAAAAACCTCACTGGGGGCCAGATCAGGTGAGTAGAGTGGGTATTCTAATACAGTTATTTGATAACTGGCTAAAACCTCGCTCACAGACATCTATACAGTTAAGTTCACAAATTTGCCACCTTGCCACTGTGTGCAATGGCAGGCATCCCAGAAAGAATTCCAAAATTATTTTGAAGTATGGACCAGGCACTGGCATAGGTGGAAAGCTTCCCAGTAAGTGTACTTCGAAGGTGACCACATTGATATTCAGCAATGAGGTATGTAGCACTTAGAACAATTAAGTTTGCAGACTTAATTGTCAGACTTTATATGCATATCTTGTATCCTGATAGTTAGCTGAAGTCTTCTATTCACCCTAGACTTTTTTTGGGGGGTGGATTACTTGGGGTTTTCAGTGTATAACACTATGTCATCTGCAAATAGGGATTCTTTTACTTCGCTTTTACCAATTTGGTTGCCTTTTATTTCTTTATCTTGTCTAATTGCTCTGGTTACAACCTTCAGCACAATGTTAAATAAAAGTAATGACAAAGAGCATCCTTGTCTGTTTCCTGTTCTCAAGGGGAATGCTTTCACACTCTCTCCACTTAGAATGATATTGGACATTGTTTTTGTGTAAATGCCCTGTATTATTTTGAGGAATTTTGCTTGTATTCTTGTTTCCTTTCTATTCCTATTATATTCCCTTCTATTCCTGTTATTCTGAGGAATTTCCCTTCTATTTGAAGAGTTTTTAGCACGAGTATTTGTTGGACTTTGTCAAATGCTTTTTCTTCATCAACTGATAAAATCAAATGGCTTTTGGCCTTTATTTATGTGATTGATTACATTGATTAGTTTTCTAATATTGAATTATCCCTGTATACCTAGTATGAATCCCACTCAGTCATGGTGAATTATTTTTTGATATGTTGTTGAATTCTATTGGCTACAAATTGGTTGAAGATTCTGGCATCTAAGTTCATGAGAGACACAGATCTACAATTTTCCTTTTTGGTGTTGTTGTTAGCTGGTTTTGGTATCAGGGTTATGCTAGTTTTATAGCACAAATTTGGCAGTATTTCATCATTTTCTATGCTCTGAAGTACCTTTAGTAATAGTGGTGTTACCTCTAAAATGTTACTAGAATTCTCCAGTAAAAAGATCAGGGTCAAGGATTTTTTTGTTATTGTTGGAAAATTTTTAATTACCATTTCAATTTCTTCTTTTGTGATTTGTTTATTTAGTTGTTCTACTTCTGTTTACATTACTTTAGGTAGATGGTATGTTTCTAGGAATTTGTATATTTCACCTATGTTTTCATATTTATGAGCACTTTTTCATAGTATTCTATTATGATTCTTTTCATTTCAGTTTGGTCTGTTGTAGTACTGTCCATCTCATTTCTTATTTGAGTAACTTGTTTCCTCTCTTGCTCTCTTTCATCAGTTTGGCCTTAGTTTATTGATTTTGTTGATTTTTTTCAGCAAACCAGCTTTCAATTTTTTTATTATTATTCTTTCAGTGGTTTTTGTATTCCTGAATTCAATTATGTGCTTTCCTCTTGTGCCTAAAGTTTTGCTTTTTGTTTTGTTTTGGCTTTGTTCTGCTCTCTTACTACTTGTTCAAGTTGTAGGGTTAATGCTTTGATTTCTGTGCTTTTTTTCTCTTTTGGATATGTGCATTTATTGAGATGAATTGCCATCTGAGTGCTGCTTTTACTGTGTCCCATTGTTTCTTATAGGATATGTTTTCAGTATCATCTGATTCTCTCAATTTCTTTATTCTATTCTTGATTTCTTCTATAACCTAGTAGATCAGAGCAAGATTTTTTCCTTCCTTTTCTGTTATTAATTTTTACTTTTATTGCCTTATTATCTGAAAAGTTGCTTTAGAATATTTTGTTAAGGCTTGTTTCATGGCCTAATATATGGTCTATTCTGGAGAATGTTCTATGTGCATTGGAAAAAAAAGTATACTTGGCTACTGTTGGATAAAGTGCTGTATATATGTTTATGAGGTAAAGTTAGTTGATTGTGGCATTTAGACCTTCCATGTGTTTATTAAGTTGTTCTCTCAATATTCTATCCTTATACTGGAAGTGCTGTGTTAAGTCTCCTACTATTTGTCTTGGAGCTATCTGTTTCTGTTTCCAAGGCAGTTAAAGATTGTTTTAGGTATTTTAGAGCACTGTCATTGGGTGTGCAAATATTTGATATGGATATATCCTCATGGAGATTTAACTTTTTAATCATTATGCAGTGACCTTTCTTATCCAATGTGGTGGATTTTACTTTAAAGTCTGTTTTATCAAAATGAGTGAGTTGTTTTCTTTTTGTCATTTTTACTGTTGGTGGTTTTGTATTTGCTGAGACTTTGTTTTTCTTTTCTTTTTTGATTTCATTGCATAGGATTGATAATTACTTTGTGGTTACCTTAATATTTACCCCTATTTTTCTAAATTTAAATGAGTATTTAATTTCTTTATATACCTTGACTTCCTTCCCATTTGAAAGATCTATGACTATATTTTTAAGTCCTTCTTTTTTGTTACAATGTTTACATTATGACAACCCTGTTTCCCTATTTTCAGTGTTTAGCCTTTGATTTATTTTTGTGATTTCCCTAGGTTGATATCCAGATTCTCTGTACCTTGTTCTAGTCCTGGTTTGTTACCTGGTGTTACTGATTTTCAAAAAAAAAGGACTCCTTTTAGTATTTCTTGTAATTGATTTGGTTTTTATAAATTTCCTAAATTTCTATTTATCTAGAAATGTCCTAAATTTACCATCATATTTGACAGACAAATTTACTGGATATATAATTCATGGCTGGCAATTATTTTCTTTCAGGGCTCTGTATAGGTCTGTATATTTTACTTCCTTCTTTCCTGAAGGGTTTGCAGTGAGTAGTCCAAAGTTAGTCATATTGACTCACCTTCGTAGATTATTTTTCATTTCTCACTATCCAGTGTTAAAATTGTCTTCTTATTTTAGTTTTGGGAAGTTTGATTATAATATGTCTTGGTGTCATTCATTAGGGATCTACCTTATATGGAGTTTGAAGGTATCTTAGAGAGATATCTTCTCCTCTTTCATGATATCAGGAAAGTATTTTTGTGAATAAATCTTCAGCAATTCTCTCTGTAGTTTCCATCTTCTTCTCCTGCTTTTGTACTCCAATCATTTGTAGATTATTCCTCTTGATAGAGTCCCACATAATTCTTAGTGCTTCTTGATTTTTTAAAACTCTTTCATTTGAATTTCATATGTTATTACCATGTGCTTATTCTTCAGTCCCAACTAATTCAGCCTTCCTTTCCTCAGTTTGCTCCTCTGACTTTCTACTGAGTTGACTCACTCTGTAATTTTATTATTAATTTTCTGAATTTCTAATTTCTTTTTCTGTATCCTTTCTTGTAACCTGTTCAATTTGTTATTATGCTCTGCTGCATTCTTCCTCTTTTTCTTCCTTTTATTATTAACCTTTTGTATTCTATTGATGATAATACCAGGAAGTTCTCTTCATCTGAAGTATTCTTGATTCTTTGTTTGGGAATCTTTCTGAAGGCTTCACTGTGTGCTTCTTTAAGTGATTTGACAGTAACTGCCATCTCTGAGCCATCAGGGTGTTGTGTTTGTTTCTTTTATATTTGTCTACTGTGTACCAGCTTTTTGTTTCACTTTGTTTTGAAATGTCCAAATAGGCTGTTCCTGTATGCTAGTTTGTTCATTGATGACTCTGCATTTCTAATATCCTATCACAATGTGGTTAAAGGTGTTACTACACATATGACTCCAAGAGCTCATTTACTTTTCTTGTATGGAAACACTTCTAGTTTCTAGGCAGCCATTCATCAACCATGTGGTGCAGGCTCTTCCCTCCTGTCCTAGATGTATAGTGGTGATTCATGTAGGTACAGATATCCGGCTGCAGGTGCTGAGATAGGAATATCCCCTTATGTATGACTCTAGGTGAAAGAACTCTTTCTGTCCTGAATATCTGGCTCAGGGGAGTTAGCAAGATTTTGCCCATTCCCTGAGTTTATGAAATTGTTTCCTCTCTGAATCTCAGAGAATGACTTATGATAGGCTTAAGGAGTCCTATTTCTTGCTCAGTTAGTGACATAAACTCCAGAGCTGGGTGCTGTACAGAGAAGAGAAGGGAAACTCTGGGAGAAGGAAGAGAGTTTCATCCAGAATGAAAGATTTAGATCTATATGCAGTCATTTAGAGGCAAATCAATTAGCTTGTGAACACCTAGTGTTGTTTTTCACTGGTTTGGAAGGTGGGAATGGATCCTTCAGTTTCTCCTGCTGAAGAGTATGCCCTCCAATTGCTACTGCTCTGCACACCATACTGGCCACAGCTGATTCCCGTGGGTCGTCTCTGGCGAGTCCAAGGTACTTTAGGACCTACTCTCCCTTCTCTTGTTGCTCAGTCCAGTTTATCAACTTTCTCTTTGATTTTCAGGGCTCCTGGAATCAATTCATTTGTTCTTTTGTATCTTCATTGTTAGAGAGTTCACTGGAAAACTCTTCCCTCATGGTCCTGCCTCTTGTTTCATGTCTCTGCGGATAGCTGTCTGGTTTTACCAGTACTGTTTGTGAAAAAGACTCTTTTTCCTTATTTAGTGAATTTTGATCCTTTGTCATGATTCACATGACTATAGGTAGATAGATTTGCATACAGGTTCTCAATTCTGTCCCATTGGCCAGTGTGTCCGTTGTTGCACTTGTACCAAGATGTTTTGACTACCATGGTTGTACAGTAAGCTCTGAGGTTAGGTGGTGTGAGGCCTTCTCCTGTGTTCTTTTTCAATCATGTTTTGCTTGTTGAAGGTCTCCTTGTATAAGAAGGTACTTATTCATTTTTAAGGACTTCAGTTTCCACTAATTAAAACTGTTACTGAGAAGATGATTTCTGTAATTGGAAATGACTACTGTTAGGTCATAATATGGAAATAAAATCTTTATTCAGATGAAATGCAACTTTGTTCAATTATAATGACCCATGTAAAGGATTTTTTCCCAATGTATATTCTCATCATATACACAGTAAAATATAATTTAGTTTCTCATCTAGAACATCTAAAATTAAAAGATAAATTCAGAACAATGCTCCTCTGTTTCATTCTCTTCTGCTTCATTCCTCATCCCTATGGGTCTTAGACACATGCAAAATATATTGAGATCTTTGATTTCATCCACATGTTTTGCAATTCATTTTTTCTGTTCATATATAGTTAAACTCAATTAGAACTTGTAGATATTAAGTTAGAAAACCTAGGTCAGTACACTAAGAGATTGCAAGTGAAAGCAGGCGTTTAATTCTTGATTTCATTTAAATAATTATTTAAAAATGGGAACAAAAGGACCTTGAGAGGTTATGTAGTCTACTTCTTACTCTTTAGCAAAATTACACTGAATATAGATATGTGATAATTTTTTCCTTTCTAAAGAGCCTCAAGAAATGAAACATTAGACACTACTTTAATATTTTGTTCTAGTCCATAAAAACTCTCCATACTATCACAGTTACAGATTTTAATCTGTAATTTCATTTTATTTCTTTGTTCTTAGAAGAAATAATTAAATGATTTCCCAGAAACAAATAAATTTCTCTTATCTTTAAGTTCTTCCAATGATTTTTCCACTGTTTTCATGTACCTTTAGCATTCTTAAGTATATTTCAAAAGAACGACTTTTATGGATACAATAAATTTCTATAATATTTCAGTACTAAGTATATAAAATAATTTGACTGCCAAATGCTTACTTAATTCTCAGTTAAACTCTGTTGTTGCAGTGATAAAATCATGTACAACATTTTTTACAAAATTCAAGAAAACTTGAGTAGATAAGAGGGTGATAATTAAATATGTACACTAAAAAAATATAATTCTTAAATTTGTTGATGCCTTAGGTTTTTACATTATCTTTCTTGTGTCCCTAAACCATTGAACACTTGGTATCAAAGTTAAATTGTAAAGCAAATGTTAAAAAATTATTTTTGTGTCAAATAACCATAACCTAAGATTGAAAAAATGAGTGGAAGAAAGGAGATGTTTGAATTCTGTTTTCATATTTGAATATTAGAGAGATAGACATATGCACACAGAGAATGATATTTTTTCCACTCATTCTCTATACCTTAGAAATTATTTCTCTTTTATTCTCTCACTCACTTGCAGATTTACACATGCTCCTGTCTAAATATCCCCCTCTCCCAGCCTAGTTCCACCTTGAAGTTGTCATTGTCATGTTTGAAATGGAATTAATTGTTACACTACTGTAAGTTACAACCTCATAGTACAGTCTAAATATTTTCTGAACTCACTTTATTTCAGTGCTCAGCATTGACAGTGATGGGATTGGCCAGTCCTTAAAACTCGTGGAAATCTACCTGTCCATGGAAGCCAGGCTATGTACAAGCCAAACCTGACTTAGAGTAACTTAGAAAAATCATATGATGATGTTCAAATACAGTAACTTTTCCAGTTATGGCTTACCAATCACTTTCATATTCAGTTACAACTTCATTAAAAGACAACAAAAAAGAATCTTGAGTCATAAGCAAGGAAACCTCATTAAGAGGAACAGATTGTTGTGCCCACCTCTGCCCTTTGACAAGACTTATATCTGATTCTGTTGTAGTCCAGTGACTTCTGACATTTCGTGATTTAAGTGTCCAGACACAAAAACGGAAGACACTGGGCTTTATTAGACATTTTAATGCTCTCTCCCAGGCCTCAAAGTATCTTCTAAATCTGCGTAGTTCTTAAGAGTTATAAAATATTCCAAGGTCTGGAAGGGAGTTATTTTAAGAGAGTATTCTAATTCACTGGTTGAGAAGAAAAGCATCCATAGTGGGCATTTCAAAGTCTTCTAGCTTTATGGATTAACAAGAAATGAAGGGAGAAATTTTGCATCAGCTTTCAGGTATATGTAAAATTAAAAACAATATAAATCAACAACTTGATTCTTGGCAAGTTAGTTTTCCCAGTGTTAAACAGATTGACGGCTCATTTACTGAGGAAAAGTGAAAATGTTAAAATATAGAAATATTTATGAACAAACTATTCAACTATTCAACCTGTTGAAGCAGTTACTATGCATTTGCCTAAATATGATTCCTTTATATTTCATATTACCAAAATATATTCCCAAGATATACTTTTTATTTGTAAAATATTTGAAGCAAATTTGTTATATACATTAACTTCAGCTTTAAAAGCTGAATATTCATATAAATAATGAACTGCAAAATAAATTTTACATTTTATAAGATACTGTATTTTAAAATAAATAAAATATAAACGCGTTGATCTCCTTTGTTAGTATGATTGTTAGTGTTTTGTCTCAGTTTGACTAGGCTGTGATTCTCAGTGGTTTGGCAAACACTGGACCATGATGTAATCATCTTCCCTTTTGTGATCTGATGTGAAGAGTCAATCAGCTGAGTGGGACATTTACTTGGGGATATGGTCTTCATCTAGTACAAAAATGGATGTTCTGGAAATCTTTCTCTCTCAAGTCTGCACTGTTCTTGTTCACTGATGTTGGTTTGTGGGACACAAACCTCGAGAAATCTCAAGTTTACCACCTGACCTGCAGATTTTGATTTCTCAGCCCCTGCAACCCAAAAACCCAGCAGAGATTTCCACCATGCTATGAAACCCACAGATTTGAGACTTGCTAACCACTACAATCAACATAAATCTCTCTTTGTTTGTGTGTACATATATACATACACACACTCATACATATATATATGTGCATATACATTCCACTGATTTTGGTCTTCTAGAGAACCTAGACCAAAATAATTAGCCTCAGAGAAACTTACACTTGTTTTGAAAATCTAATAATAAATATTTTGATGATTGGCATTATACACATTCAATAAAAAAATTGAAGTGATTGAAGAAGCAATAGTTAAACAACTTGTTTTACTTAGAATTTAATAAAATATTTCTGTCTTCATGTATAACTTTAAAATATTTTTTTATGCTTTTTATTAATACATGATCTTTCTCAAATTATGTTTGCTGATAATTCTCTTCTATGAAAATGACAGTTTGAATTTTTTTTAATTTAATTAGATACAAAGACAGCGACATTTTGGTGAACTTGTTTCCTTAATGTAGGTAACGATAGCATCTTTGCATGCATAAAAATGTTTGATGAGTAGACAGTCTTACTAACACCTTTTACAGATTAAAATAAAATTCAATTGTCAAATAAAATAAAACTTAAATTGCTTAGAAAACTCTGGATTTAGAACAGACTTATAATCAGGTCAGTGAATACACATGAATTTCACACACAGCTTGTTGAAGCTATAAATTGAAGAAAACTAATTCAAATTGCTCGAGGAAAATGCGTTACTCTGCTTATGTTGAAAGCTGTGAGCAAGACAGCTTGATAGAAATTGGGTATATTGCTATGTTGCTTCAAGCTTCTTTAGTTACAAAGCTGAAGAAATATTTAATTATAAGTTCTAACAAGAAATATCCTTGTGACACAATATAACAACCTCTTTTAAATTTCAGAGGCATTATTCCGGGAGTAAAGAGAAATAGAAAATAAAAGCAAGACAAGACTTTCTGGGTCCTTGAAAAGAGATTATTTATCTCATAATGTACAGAATTCTGGATCTAATCCAATCTTTTCTATGTAAGGACCCTGATGTTTGTTAAGACTGTAAGCTGTTACTCCATTGCCAAGCTAATTAACCAATTAATTAACACCCCTATGTTATATCCACTGTGGGTATCATAATGTTCCACATGATGTAAGTTGGTCTTAATGATGGATTGAAATTATCCTATTGGAAATGAAGAGGGAAGGAACCCTGAACAATGATTATAATCTAAAGAAGCAGCGCTGTTAACTGATCCAGGAGGATGGTCTGTTGGCTCTTCCATGGACCATGGATATATATGCTGTGTTCCATTTTCAGCCCCTGGGGGTTTATTGGCAGTGAAAGCAATTTGTGATGCACTTTCTGGGCCACAGGACCCACATATATGATGTGCCTTATAGAACATGATACAAGTATGGTCACTATAAATCAAGCTAGTAACAATTATGTGCAGCAAGTACAACATTTATTTAGTATTTCATGTGTATTTTTGTGTACAAATGTTGGAGAGTTGAGTACAATGTTTTATGGATCAGTTATAACAAGGAAACGTTACACACTGTGGGACTGATACGTCCCATGAATGTGATGTGCTTTGTGGAACACGGGACTGACATGTGCCAGGACATTGCGATTGACTTTCTGTTTTTTCAAATAATAATAATCTACAGACACTGATTCAGCATCCATTCTGTTAGTGAGAAAACATGGCATCACCAAAAATTCCAAAAAAGTAATAATAAAATTTATTCTTGAAAGGGTTAAAGATGCTGAAGGAATGAAGTTTCCTTCTTCAAAACCTAAAATTGGAGCCTAGTCGAGCCATATTAACGGCCTAATATAGCACTTGACTCTCCAGAAGTGATCGTCTATTACTCAATGGAAGCCACTCAGAAGATAATAAAATTGCATCATTATAGTTTTTTGTTATGTTTTGTTTTGTTGCTAGCGCTAGTAACTGTTTTCTAGTTCTTGGGTAACTAGGTAAAATTTAGAAAGTTCTTGTGTATTAATTATTCAAGTACTTATGCATAGCCCTTGAAGATTAGGCCCAGGAATAGTGTTTCTTATAAGTAGTTATGACTCAGGCAGTGTTGCCAGAAAGGATAATGTAAATGAGCATTTAACTTCCAAGATAATTGGATATTGGCAGATAATAGTAGGTTACCAAGAAAACAACAAAGCAAAAAATAAAAATCAGAAAATTCTCAGATTAGGAAGCTGTGCATGCAGGTAACCATGCTTCATCTTCCAGTTTTCTCTGGAAGAATCATGAATTATGAAGAGATAAGTTGAGGTTTAGTAAGGGGAGACTGCACATTGAGTAGGTATAAGGAAACACCCTACAGCGTTATTTACCCAGGGCCACTTCGGTAACTAAACTGTTGTTTTATAATTGATCCCCAGCTGAAACCAAAACCAATCCCCTTTCCATCAAGTCCATTTCCACTCATGGCAACCCTGTAAGACAGTGCAGAGCTGCACGATTGAGTTTCCAAGGAGCACCTGGTGTATCCAAACTGCTGAGCTTTTGATTAGCAGATGCAGCTGTTAATCACTACACCCCATCACGCAATAGAAATCACTGAGAAGACAGTAAAATTGAATCATTACAGTTTTTTATTTTGTTTTGTTACTACCGCTAATAACTATTTTCTAATTCTTGGGTAACTAATTAAATCTAGAAACCCACTAGGGTTTCTGATCCCTAACTATACTCAGGATAATTGGTTCCTTAGTGTGGCCCAATGTGTCGAAAAATTGCTCTTTATGTTATCCAAGTGAATATCAACTCAGTTCTCCTCAATCCTTCTAATGAAGAAATAGAAGCATATTCCCTTTGAAGCAGCTAATCCTCAGGATAAATATGAGGTGTGGCAGTTAAGTTGTATGAACTTAATTGTGTTACACAGTCACCACTGCAGTACTCCACTTGGGAAGCTATGTACCAATTCCGGTACCTAGTCCACCCTTCAAAGCAGTTTTGGAGCTGTTTCTGGAATGGCCACTGCACACTTAATTGTATAGTTGTCTGTGAGGGAGTTTTTAGTCTGTAAACAAATAACTGTATTGGAACACCCTGCCTCTCATCTGATCTAGCCCCCAGTGACTTTTTTCGTTACCCTAAGATAAAGGAAATATTGAAAGGAAGACATTTTGATGGTATTCAGGACATCAGGGCTAATATGACAACAACTCTGATAGTCATTCCAGAAAAAGAATTCCAAAATTGCTTTGAAGGGTGGACTAGGTGCAGGCATTGGTTCCTAGCTTCCCACGGTGCATATTTTGAAGGTGATCACAGAGATATTCAGCAATGAGGTATGTAGCACTTTTTCTGGGATGAGTTTGCAAAGTTAATTGGCAGCCTTACTATGTTTCTCTCTTTTCTCCATTTATGAGACTTAATCATTCCTATACTAAACTGAAGGTTAAGATTTTATGCAAAAAAGTTTCTTCTCAATTTAGACCCTCATTTGTTTTTTACCATCATGGCTTCTCTTCCTGACTGAGACTGGATTAACATGAAAACTTCATTTTTTTTTTATTTAGTAATCCTTTTTTTAAAAAAAGTATGTAGTTTACTGTATTTTTAAGGAATACACCTCAAAAAACTGAATCTACTGTCATAGAATCAATTCCGAATCATAGTGACCCTATAGACAGCATAGAGCTGCCCTATAGTTTCCTAGGAGGACCTGGTGGATTTGAACTGCCAATCCTTAGGTTAGCTAGTATAATATATAACCACCACGCAATCAGGGTTCCCAAAGAGTAGAACTTATTTTTTTTAAATAACTTTAAAAAGAGAAAATGTTTTATTGAATTATGACATTCATAAATTTCCAGATGATTTTAGTGGATTCTGTTAACCTCAGACCAAGCAAAACGTGCAGGTTCTGGCTGTGTGACCAGCTTTCCTCTTTCTGTGCTACTTCCTGCTGCACCCATGTTTGCATCAGCAAATCAGACATCTGTACTCAAAAAGAGAGCCTTCAAGAATCTTAAAGTTATATAATTTTGTTAAATAATCTAAAATATATATTCATGATTTGCCACCTCAGATTCTGTATAAATGGCATTTTTTGTCTTGTTTTGTTTTCTTGTTGCTGGAAGATCTTTTTCAACACCATAAAACTGTTTGAAGGTAAAAAGAATCTGTACACTTCATTAGCGATGGAAGAAAAGCCAGATGGTAAACGACCCTGAGTGTTTTATCAGCAGATTGTCATTCTTTGATGGGAGACCAATAAAATGTACTGGAAACACTGTAGGTATTAAGGGGGAAAATCAGTGGGAAGGCAAGTTTTCAGTGAGTTACCACCAGAGGACTGTTTACCAACAGCAATTCATCACGAAAGACTTTGTTGGTGGTCTTCTCACAAATAAATCTTAAATATTGCTTTAGAGATTAGAAATATACTAAACAAATGAGAACATATTAATAATTTTGTTGCATAAAATGTTTTTAAAAGCATGTAGAAAAGTTGTATTGTAGATGCTACATAGATTTCTGATAACCCCTTAGAGCATTCCCCACAGTTGTTTCAGCTCCGTGTTTTGAAACCCTGGTGGCAGTAGTTAAGTGCTACTTCTGGTAACCAAAAGCTCACAGTTTAAATCCACAGGGCACTCCTTGGAAGTTATGGGGCAATTCTACTTTGTCTATAGGGTCACTATGAGTTGGAATCGATGGCAGTGGTAGTGGTTTATCATCAAGTACATTAATTTCCTGTGTGCCTTTTTAAAAACACATTATTTCATTTTCATGTTACTGTTGGAATAGCTTCTTGTCATTTATCAAGTGTCCAAACCTTTCTGACTTATGAAAACTTACCAGAGTTGCCTAACCTCTTTGAACTTGCTTGCTTTCTATAAAGCTAAGTGTTTAAATGGTTCCTAGAACATCTTCGGTCCTTAAGAAAATGTTATTTCCTCTTCCTTCTTTATTTCCTTCCTTGTCTTGGCTATATATTTAAGTATATTAAGACATTTTAAAGAAAATGTGTTCCTTTCTATTTTGTGGTACTGTATTTGGAATATTTCAAGCTTTCACAATAATTGCAAGAACACAGTATGTTAAATCATACAAAACTACTAACATACAGGCATTTTTAACATTAAAAAAAATCAATGAACCTAGTTGAAAGATTTATTTAGAAAACTCATGCAGGTAGAATCATATAAAGCTGTTGTTTTTATACATTAAAAATACTCAAAATCAGTAGTTTCATATGACTCAACCTATATAAAATGAGCACTTCTACACCTTTCACCTAGCCACTGTTATGGAGTCAATTCACTCATAGAAACCTAATATGACAGAGTAGAACTATTGATAATACACCCAAAGTATATATGACGAAGTCTCGCTATCCTCACTTCTAAGAGGCTCTTTGATTGTACCTTTTCCAAGACAGATGTGTTCATTCTTCTGGCAGTCCATGACACTGTCAAGATTCTTTTGACAACATCATAATTCAAGGCACCAGTTCTCCTTTTTGGAGTGGAAACAATTTGTGATGAATCTCCTGAGCCAGGGGACCTGTACATGTGATGTGCTTTATGGAATGTGATACAGCTACAGAGCTGACTGAAAGTACTATGGCTTGGGTCAGATGTACTTTACTCTTCAAAGTGCCACTTTTGCTTATGTCTTATAAACTTATTTGATCATTTGCTAATATTTTATTTAGGATTTTTAATCAATACTCATAAGTAAAATTAGTTTCTACATCTTTACTGCTGTATTTTTCAAGGCTAAGTATCAGTGATATTGTTACTTAATAACATGAATTTGGAAGATTGACTGTCTTATGTAAATAATTTTGGCCTGATAATTAGCTTTCTTGTATTAGAAAAGTAACTTCTTCTTTCATCTCATTTGTCCTTGCTCTGCATGTTATTGCCTGTTTCTATTAGTAATGTCTCTTTACCAATTTGTTTTAGGTGTGCTTCTTGTAAACAACACAGAGTTAGGTTTTGTTTTGTGAATCAATCTGAATATTTAGTTCATTTATAATGATTTAGTTTATAAGATTCAACTAATATTGTTTGACATTCACTCATTACATAATTGAGAGTGAGTTTATTCTAAATTTGCATTGCTCTTGTCTTCATCTTTATATCAAAATTTGTCAGAAAAGTGTTTATTTACCATTAATTTACTTTTTTCATTTACATTTGTTGAATAATTTTATTAGACTGTATTTCAGAGTTTACTATTGCAGAACAATTTTTAAAGGTACACGATGGTCTCTTCAGTGTGTAAATCAAACAGATTATAGAAAGTTTTTTGTGAATTCAGATTTTAAACGTTACACATGTTCTTCTCATCCATCCTTCGTGGACTCAAATTACATATGCTAGATTATCTGACTACTTTCTTCACCAATTGGTTTGTCTGAGCCTTTTCACTTCTTTCTTTATTTCAGTTTGTCCCCTTAGATAATTTCATGCCTATCTTTCCAATGATTCTTATTATATTTTCAGTTAAATCTATTTCCTCTTGGCAACTTATAATTTAATCTTCTTATTTTTTTATCTGCTTATGTTCTGAAATTTTGAATTTTGTACTCGAGTATTTTTTTTCAGATGTTCCAGTGCCTGATTAAAGATCTTTAACTCTGATTCAAGTATCATGATATAGTTTGCTTCTGCTTGTTGTTGTTTTATGAAGCGAGCAGGCATCTGCTGAAATATTTGGGTACTTCTATTTTATCAGCGTTTTGCATATATTCACTTTAAATTGGCTTCGGTTTAATGCCGAGAGTGGTAAGGGGTTTCAGTTATGCAATAAACACTGTTCGTAGCCCACTCAGGCACATTGTAATCTCTTTTGTTGGTTGAGTGTGTCATCCCCGAGTTACTGTTGACATTGCTGCCGATACCTCACAACTTTCAACTTTCTCCTGAGTACTGCCTTCGACAACAGTGCCTGTACCACCTGGATATACCCAGGAGTTTAAAGTTTAAGTTTCCCTCCCCATGGAAACTCATGGTCAATAACCAGTTTGTGCAGACCTACGAAAGACTAGTTCTCTTGTCTCAAGATGCAACAAAATCTACAGTTCAATATATTCTCTGGAGCTTCCTGTAGGGTAATGTAAATCTATACTTCACCTGAAACTGTATTCTTGATTAACTCCTTTCCTTCCCCATCTTTCTTGATTAGCTCTTCCTCCTTCCCCATCTTTCTTCTCTCCTTGTCTTCTTCCTGTTCCCTGATGTCATTTTCTTAGTAGTTAATCCTCAGTTACTTCATTAATACATCACCTGTGCATAGATTCCCATTTTTGCTTTCTCTTCCTATGAATACCACTTAAGGCAGTCCTGGACTAGGTTTTTTTTTTTTTTTTTTTTTAAATTGCAGTTACTCTTTTTCAATGACATCTTTACTTAGGGGTCTTATTTTATTTTTGTGGTTTAACTTCATTGTCTTTCTTCAGGACTGTTAAGAAAATAAAAATAAAACTCACCGCCGTAGAATCCATTTGGCACAAGGCTACCTCATTTGTGTCAGAGCAGGAGAGTTCACAACAGGGTTTTTGAGGACTGATTTTTCACAAGTAGCTCTCCAAGGCTTTTTCTATTTTTCTCAAACCCACTATTCTTAAATTATAGTAAGATCAAGGTAGAGAGTATTGTTATCATTTTATTTCTACAACCCCTCTATGTAAATTTAGATATTCAGTAAATACAGGTTGATGAGTATCATATGTTTCAACTTTACCTGATGACCAATACTTTGACCAATATGAGTTTTTCAGTATTTTTGTTTACTTATAAAAACTAAGGAACAACTTCACTCAATTTTTTGTTATTATATCCCTGGAATAAAAAAGGAAATAAAGCAAAACATTTTTGTGTGTGTTCAAGAAGGAAAAAATTAAAGTGCATAGTGTAGTTCCTAAGAGTCTCAGTTTCTTGAACCAACTTAATATTTTAAACAATTGAAGAGATATAATTGTCTATAGAATAGGAAGGTACCTTGGTGCTGCAAGCAGTTTGTGCAGAGCTATATACCAAAAGGGTGGCAATTTGAATCCATCCAGCTGCATCATGGGAGAAGGCTATGGTGATCAAATAGGCAGCCTTTAAAACATTAAGTAGCACAGTTCTGTTCTGACACACGTGAGGTCACCACGAATTAGAATTGATTCTAAAACAAATAATTTTGTTTAGACAGATTACAGGTTTCAGAATATGAGTGTCTCCATTTTAAGCTTTTCTTTATGCTTCTATAAATTCTTTGAGATTAGAAATTTTCTGCTAATCATTATTCTTTCATAAGACAAAAATGACCTGAACTTTTGCCAACAACTCATGGCTCTTATATCACAGCAATGCACTAGTTCACATAGCACTGTCTGTGAGAGAGTTTTTGACCAGTAAACAAATAACTGTATTGGTATACCCTACCCACTTACCTGATCTTCACCCACTGCCTTTTTTCTTTACCCAAAGATAAAGGAAATGTTTAAAGGAAGACATTTTGATGACATTTAGGACATTAAAGGTAATACAACAATAGCTCTGATGGCCATCCCAGAAAAAGAGTTTCAAAATTGTTTTGAAGGGTTGGCTAGATGCTAGTGTCAGTGCATAGCTTCCCAAGGGGAGTAATTCACAAGTGACCATCGTGATAGTTAGCAATGAGGTATGTAGCACTTTTTCTAAGATGAGTTCACAAATCTAATTGTCAGGCTTCATATGGTAAAATCTAACTGAGACTTGTGACCATCACAGTAGAAAACCTTTTAAGATTAAATTTGACCATTTTAAATTATGTTGAGGAGTCTTGCAGAATCACAAGTTTCTTCTTTTAGGATAGTCAGGAAGGTTTAAGTAAAATCCTAAGTCTTCTCTGTCTCTACTATATATATATATATATATATACATATATATATATAAAATGTGGACATGTCATATCACATATTCCGATATGAGCTAAAATCCTTTATAGACTTTTTAATATCAGATTCAGTTTCAGATCAAGATAAAAATCTTTTCACCAAGCCCCTATTAGGGGTGATTTGTATACCTTCTGTTACTATGCGATTGAAGTAACATATTAATCTCTCCTTGGGAGGGCAGGGAAACTGTAGTCTTTTAGTTTAAAAAATATGTCTAAACTTGTATTATCTTTTATATGCCTTTTTTTTCCTCTTGGTAATTTAGTCTTTCCCAAAGTCACTCTAGAATCCTATTGTAATTCTGCCAGGTTAAAGCTGTGTGTTAGATGTGATAACACTATAAATTCCAATGAATATGGGACATCACTGGGATTCGGTTACTTATATTATGCTTCCTGTTTGCTATCAAGTGTGTACTAAAGTATTCTGAGCAGAAAACTGTAGGTATGCTTACAGAATCACAAAATCATAAAATGTATCCATATGTAATTAAAAAGAAAACCAAATATAACTATAAGCTAATGCCAGGTAGTAAATATTGTTTTGATATTTTTTACCACGCCTTTTTTTTTTTTTAATATCAGTTATCAATTCTTTTCAGGGATGAAGTAGGACTTTTGCATCAAAACCATAGGAAACTTTCTGAGTGGTGAAAGCGCTTTGTGCCGTAACTGTGGCATATTTATATGACTCAATTTTTTCAAAACTCATCAAATTGTGGGTGCAGGTGTAGGGTGATGAGTAGTCAGATGCTTCCTGTGATCCCTCTGACAACAGTTAGAACAAATGAATTGATTATATATGACATTCTGGAAAGGCAGAACATCAAAGGGAAAGTTGAGAACTTGGACAGAGTAACTGGGAAAAGAGAGTAGGTCTAGAAGTACCTAGAACTGGCCATACTTGACTTGTTCGGAATTGGCAGCAGTCAGCATGGTGAACAGAGTAGTGGTGTTTGGAAGGTATCTTCCTCAGTTGGAGAGAGTCCACTCTTGCCTCCAGAACCAGTAAAACGGAGCACTAAGTCATCAACAGCTAATTGACTGCCTAACCTACTTCACTTGTATCTTAAATTTTTCTTGGGGATAAAACTCTCTCTTTACTTTGCCCTCCCTTCTCTGCACTGCACTCAGCTCTGGAGTGTGACTCCTTACATGCTCTTTAAACCATTCTGCTAAATTTGGAAATGGAACAATTTAACAAACTGGGAAAAGGTGGCAAAAAAAAAAATCTGCAAATCAAGGACAGATGTCATCATGTAAAAGATGACAATATTATAACAAAAAAACACACACTTAAAAAAACCGTAGTCACAGGTTTTTAATATGGTGAGGAAGCAAAGTTAGCATAAAGAGATTAAAGAGTGGTTTGAATTTAGAAAA
Organism: Heterohyrax brucei; assembly: GCA_028571685.1. Classification (NCBI taxonomy): domain Eukaryota; kingdom Metazoa; phylum Chordata; class Mammalia; order Hyracoidea; family Procaviidae; genus Heterohyrax; species Heterohyrax brucei. The sequence continues at coordinate 148,404,182 of CM053143.1, forward strand.
ATAGGGATAAATATTAAGATAACCACAGATGAAATTAACAATCCTACACATCAATATGCACTTTATGGTTCAATGCATCTATAGGATATCATTCTGCTGACCTCTGGCTGAAGTAAGGGGAATAGATGGAGAGGAGGGGAAAGGAGACTGTTGGGAGGATGAGATATGTATGGAAAAGAGAGGAATGGTGTGCTCTCACTGGACAGGGAGAGCAGGGGAAGCTGCATATAGGTGGGCATGTAAATTTATATGGGAATATACATTTTCACTCAGCCCTAATAAAAAAAGATAACAAAAATGAAATGCATGAAGTCTCAGAAAAAAAGGAATCAATCACAATGAAAAAGATGAAAACAAAACCTACAAAGATGAATGGCTTAGCACAAAATATTAAGTGGAATGAAGGAATTGTCTACAGTGTACATAAAAATACATCAAAATAACAACATTAAACTCCTACCTATCAATATTTACACTGTATCTAAATGGATTAAATGCACCAATAAAGAGAAGAAAACTGGTACATTGTTTTAAAAGATGGCAGGGTAGATGCATGTCTCCTCATTTCCCTCTCAGAACTAAGGCCTCGATGAAATTTGTATGGAGTATTGGACATTTGAGGAGCCCTAGGACCTAGCATATTTGACTAGGCACCAGTATCAGTCTAATCTTCCCCTCTCAAAAATGAGCCAGCAGCCATCTCACTTCTACTTGTGCTGTTACACAGTATCAGAGAACTGCAGCTTCTGTGAACAGACGGTAACATACATTCATTATCACCTGGAAGGTGGAGTCTGCTGCTCCTGACTGCCTGTTTCAGCCAGCACGTTGGACAGCTCCTATTTCAACACCTGGACACCTCTCTGCATAGAAATGAAGTTTATTTTTAAGGCTGAGAGGCCTGAGTATTTGCCTGGAGCTCTGTCTATTTAGAGGCCCCACAGCTTTTCCTCCCACCCTTCCCTCACCCACATTGTGGGGTTGGCTGACAGCCCCCAGTTTCTCCATAAGTAGGGCAGCCTCTTTGTCATCCAATAAGCAGAGACTTTTACCCCAGAGAGTCCACCTGGGGAGAATCACTAGAGTATTAGAGATAACTGATGATCAACAATTTTCTTAGATCTAATAACAGAGAAATCAGTGTCTAGATGGAGCAGGCAGCAGACCATAATTAATCTTTTAAAGAAGCAGCCTTCAGATGCTCCCAAAAATTCCTAAAATAAAGATTAAAAAGTTTCCCAGATGAAGAAGCCTTTCTGAAGCTATCGAAGGTTGAGTACAAAAGAATTATGTATAGAATCCTTCTAGAGATTAAACAAAATGCAGCAGAACAAAATGAAAAATTTAGTAAGCTATTTAAACTCATGGACTTCAATGATCTGGAGTACATCCTATCCATAAAAAATTAGAGTTGTATAACTCAATCCAAAGCCAAATGAGTAGGACTGAACACATAGAAGTTAGACTCAGTGACCTTGAGGACAGAACAACTGACACCAGCATTATGAGGTGAAATCAGAGAAAAGAAATAAGAAAAATGAAGAAGCATTAAGAAACATGTGGGACTCCATTGAGAGGAATACTTTACATTTAATTGGAGTTCCTGAACAAGGAGGGATTAGTGACAGTATAGAAAGTATTGCTGCAGAAATGCTGGCAGAAAACTTTCCTGAGATTACGAGCAAAGAGAACATAGGTATCTAAGATGTTTATCAAACACCACAAAACCTAGACCCAAAAAGAAAGACACCAAGACATATTTCAATCAAGCTTAATAAGACAAAACATAAACAAATGCTTTTGGAGGCAGCAAGCCTCAAAGCAAAGCTAATGATCTGAGGGAAACTCTGTAGGTTTTCATCTGACTTCTCTGCAGAAACAATGCTGCCCAGAAAACAGTGCACTGACACATTCAAAGCCCTGAAGGAGCAAAACTTCCAAGCAAGAATTATTTATCCTGCAAAATTGTCTATGAAATATACTGGTAAAATTAAGACTTTTGAAGACAAAGAGAAGTTTAGAGACTTGGTAGAAACTAGATCAAAATTACATGAAATATTGAAAGAAGTTCTTCCCTTTGAAAAACAGAAACACTAAATGTATATTTAAGGTGACAGTTCAGGTCACATCATCCAAAATTCTAATCAGTTAGGGAAGCCACAAAACTTAATCAAAGCCACAGTATTAAAATGAGGAAATCTGTGATCATATCATGACAACTATAATGCCAGCCAAGAATACCATCACACTAAAAGAGGGATACACTACAATAGTTATAGTTATTTCAGATGCAAAGGAAGTTTTAAGAGTTATGCAGTAGTTAAAATTGATTTAATCTTAGAGTTAAGGGGAATAATACATGTATCCATAAAGCAAATCAGCAGTGTATTGTAGCAAAATAAGAAACGCAATACAGGAGTCTCAATAAACACAAAACCAACACTGAAACAACAACCCATAAAGAAGAATGCTGCAGAACAGAACATTAAGAGCAATATAGAAAACATCTACATAAAAGTAATTACATCAAAATGATGGCACTAAACACATAACTGTCAATAATTACACTGAATGTAAATGGACTGAACGCTCCAGTAAAGAGATAGCAAGTGACTTCCTGGATGAAAAGACACAACCCATCTATATGTTGCTTACAAGAAACACACCTTAGACTTAAAGATGTGAACAAATGGAAAATTAAAGGATGGAATAATATATACCAAGCTAACAATATACAAAGACGAGTAAGTGTGGTAACACTAATCTCAGATAAAGTAGATTTTAAGGTAAAATCCACTATTGTGGACAAGGATGGTCACTGTTTATTGCTGACAGGTTCAATACTCAAGCAGGACTTAACAATTTTAAATATTTATGCACCCAATACCAGAGCACCTAGATACATTGAACAAATACTGACAACACTGAAAAATGAGATAGATCATTCCACAATAATATTTGGAGACTTCAACACTGCTCTTTCAGTTATAGATAAATCATCCAGAAAAAGGCTCACTAAAGATACAGAAGATCTTATTGCAACAATCAAACAATTTGATCTTATTGACATATACAGATCTTTTCATTTGTCAATGGATAAGTACACCTTCTTCTGCAATGCACATGGAACATTCTCCAGAATAGACCATGTGTTAGGTCATAAAAAAATTCTCTATAAAATCCAAACCATTGATTTACTGCAAAGTATCTTCTCAGACAATAGAGCTATAAAAGTTGAAATCAATAATAGAAAATTCATAGGCAGAAATTCAAACTTATGGAAACTGAACAACACTTTGCTCAAAAAGCCTTGGGTTACAGAAGAAATCAAGGACAAAATAAAGAAATTTATGGAATCAAATGAGAATGAAAATACATCCTACCAGAATATATGGGATACAGCCAAAGCAGTACTCAGAGGTCAGTTTATCTCTATAACTGCACACATTCAGAAAGAAGAAAGCACCCAAATTAACCTTACAGCTTGAACAAGGAGAAAGAGAGCAACAGAAGAACCCCTCAGGCACCAGAAAAAAACAGATTACAATGATTAGAGCAGAACTAAATGAATTAGAGAATGGAAAAACAATCAAAAATTTAATAAAACCAAAAGCTGTTTTTTTGAAAAGATCAACAAAATTGATAACCACTGGCTAAACTTTGAAAAGAAAAACAGCAGAAGATACAAATAACTCAATTAAGAAATGAGATGTGAGTTGTTACAACAGACCCAGCTGAAATAAAAAATATAACTGTGAAAGGCTGTACTCTAACAGGTTTGAAAACCTAGAGGAAATGGGCAAATTTCTAGATTCATATCACTCACCATGATTATCACAAGCTGAAGTAGATCAACTTAATAAACCCATCACAAAGGAAGAGATTGAAAAAGTCATCCAAAAACTACCAACCAAAAAAATTCCTGGCCCAGATGGCTTCACCAGAGAATCTACCAAACTTTTAGCCTCCTACTGAGGCTATTTCACACCATTGGAAGGGATGGAATACTCCCAAATTCATTCTGTGGTCAGCATAACCCTGATACCAAAGCCAGGGAAAGAGCCCACAAAATATATATATACATATATATATCGGATCCGACTCGACGGCACTTGGCTATATATATATATACATATATAGACCAGTATCACTTGTGAGCATAGATGCAAAAATCTTCAACAAAATTCTAGTCATTAGAATTCAACAGCATATTAAAAAAAAAATCATTCATCATGATCAAATTGGTTTCATTCCAGGGATGCAAGGCTGATTCAGAAAAACAATTAACGTAATCAATCTTATTAATAACACAAAAGATAAGAATTCTTTGATTTTGTCAACTGATGCAGAAAAGTCATTTGACAAAGTTCAACGCCCATTCATGCTTAAAACTCTCAGAAAAATAGGAATAGAGGGGAAATTCCTGAATGCAATCAGTAAAATCTACTCAAACCAACTGCCTTCATTGTCCTGAACAGTGAAAGACTGAAAGAATTACCTCTGAGAGCAGGAACTTGACAAGATACCCACTCTCACCACTTCTATTCAACATTGTGCTAGAATTTCTAGCCAGAGCAATTAGACAAGACAAAAAAATAAAGGGCATCCATATTGGCAATGAAGAAGTAAAAATTTCCCTATTTCAGGTGATATGATTGTTTATACACACAATCCAAAGGAAGTAAGCTATTGGAACTAATAGAGGAATTTAGCAAAGTAACGGGATACAAGATAAACATAAGTAAATCAGTAGGATTACTTGATACCAACAGTGAGATTACTAAAGAAGAAATTACCAAATCAATTCCATTCACTGTAATCCTTGAATAGATAAGATACCTCAGAATAAATTTCACTAGAGAAATAAGAGAGCTTTACAAAGATAACTACAAGACCTTACTACAAGAAACTAGGCGACTTACATAAATGGAGTAGTCTACCCTGCTCATGGATAGGAAGACTCAAAATTATGAAAATGTCTATTTTACCCAAAGCAATCTACTTATATAATGCAATCCCAATACAAATTCCAGTGACATTTTTTTAATGAGATGGAGAAACAAATCATCAATTTTGTTTAGAAAGGAAAGAAACTCTGGATAAGTAAAGCACTACTGAAGGAGAAGAACATACTGGGAGGCCTCTCACTACCTGAATTTGGAACCTATTACACTGCCACAGTAGTAGTCAAAGCAGCCTGATACTGGTACAGAAAGCAATATAGACCAATGGAGCAGAGTTGAGCCCCCAGAGATGTCTTCATCCTCCTATGAACAGCTGATATTTGACAAAGGCCTTAAGATTTTAAACACGGGTAAGAATGGTCTCTTTAACAAATGGCGCTGACAAAATTAGATATCCATCTGTAAAAAACTGAAACAAGAGCAACATCTCACATCTTATACAAAAACCAAATCAAATTCAATAAAAGACCTATAAATAAAATCTAAACAATAAAGCTCATCTGAGATAAAATAGTATAAACAATGGAATTTTTAATACACAACTTAAAACAGACTACAAAATCTGACAAAGCACAACTGACAGAAGAGAAAATAAATCAATGGGAACTACTAAGAATCAACCACTTATGCTCATCCAGAGACTTCATCAAAAGAATTAAAAGACCACCTACAGAATGGGAAGGAATATTTGACAACTATATGTCAGACTGACGTCTGATCTCCCTAATCTATAAGATATTACAAAATATCGACAAGAAAAGGATAAATGATCCAATTAAGCTATGGGTGAAGGAGATAGACATTTCTCTAAAGAGGATATTCAGGCAGCCCAAAGACACATGCAGAATTGCTCATGATCATTAGCTATTAAAGAAATTCAAATCAAAAGTACAGTGAGATATCATCTCACCCCAACAAGGCTGGACATGATCCAGAAAACACAAAACAACAAATGCTGGAGAGGCTGTGGACAAATTGGAACTCTCCTACACTGCTGGAGGGATTGCAAAATGGTACAACCTCTTTGGAAAACAATCTGGTGCTTCCTTAAAAAGCTGGAAATAGATATACCATTTAATCCTGTAGTTCCACTGCTTGGAATTTATCCTTCAGAAACAAAGTTGTCACACGAACAGACACACGTACACAAATTTTTGTTGCAGCACAGACCACAATAGCAAAAAGTTGGAATCAACCCCGATGCTCGTCAACAGATGAATGGATAAGCAAACTATGGTACATGTACTCAATGGAATGCTGTGCTGTGATAAAAAAAAAATGACAATTTTAGAAAACAGCTCATAACATGGTCTTATTTGGAAGAGACCATGTTGAGTGAAATCAATCAGTGTCAAAAGGACAAATTTTGTATGAGACTCCTGTTATAAGGACTTAGCAAGAAAATTATCCACTAAAGAAAATGACTGTATGCGCTACATGGGTGAGGAGGTAGCTGAAGTTTTATCATAGGTGAGATGATTAACAGATGTTAGAAATTTTGTTGTTTTACTGTAATTAATAAAAAATAAAATTAAAAAATATAGTATCCATCTATATTTTGCCAACAAGAGAGAAGCCTTAAAGACATGAACAAACTAAAACGAAAAGGATGGAAAACAATGTACCGAGCAAACACTATCCAAAAGAGCAGGAGTGGCTACATTAATTTCTGATAAAATTAACTTGTGTGCTATCACAGTGTGTGCTGCCACATGAGACCCCCATGAGTCAGCTAGAGTTACACAGCAATGTGTGTGTAACTTTTATATCAGAAACTGACTTAGATTGTAAAATTTCACTTAAAGTACAATAAAGTATTGGACAAACTCATCAAATCATACGCTAAAAAGTAGTGAGCTTTATTTTTTGTAAATCTTAATAAGCTAATTGTAAAAGGATTAGTTACCTTGTTTTGCTGATGCCCTGTGGTTATGTTTAATTTCCTTCATCTTTAGTCTCGACTCCTGTCATAACGGAAGATCTGGTCAGGTGATTTACATTATGCACTGTGTGTATGGCTGTCCTTGATGAGAACAAGCAGCCGTCTCTTAATAACAACTCTCAATATCTAAGCAATCACAGCATGAGCACACTAAGGTGAAGAACATCATCCGTAAGACACGACACTGGAATAGGAGCACCTGAGTGGACCAGGGTGCCAGTAACTCCCTGACGTTCTGGATAGCCTTCTTGTGCTGAAGAGTTTACTGTTAATAAATATCATTTGGCTGGTAATGAAAGGACTTTGGTCTGAACTTCTTTACTAAGCAACTCATATTTAAAAAAAAAAAATGCTCATCATATTAAAGTGTCCCTATAAAAACCTGGATTTATTTCTTCCTTTTTACTTAAGGTAAGTAGTGTTTTAACTCATACAGGAAGTTCAGAAGATCATTGAAGAGAGTAGTGTGAAGAGAAACTGATGGTTTATATTCCATGCATTTTTCTTTGATAGTTCAATTACTTTACTTTAAGCATCTTGAATTCGTCTGGATCTCAAGTAGGAAAACATATGAAACTGAAGGTGCTTAATTCTTTTTTTCTTTTTCAGTGAACTAATAAAATGTTGTCGGGTGCAGTAGCTCTTCTGACAATTAGCTTGAGTAATGGTTAGTTTTACAACGAGCTTTCCCTTAATCAGGACATTAAAGAGATAAGTAACTGTAAGCCCTGGACTTGGTGCTAATTTATATTCACACTGTTCTAATAGCATTCATAAATCTTAGATTTTTGTGCCAGTAGAATGGCTGTGGCCAATTGGGTTTTCTAGATTTATTTAAAAGAAAACATGCTGTCTGATTGGATTCTTAAACTCATCTTTAAAATTTCTCTACTCTACAAGGTTTATTTCTTTCCTAGGATTGTTTTGGCTCAATTACTAAATTCTATTTTAATTGAAACTGTGCGTACTGATATCTCAGAGGACACCTGACGAATTCTGAGGCAACTCTGTAAACACAGATTACTCTAACGACAGTGTTCTTATAAAGTGACTACTGGTGAATGAAACCAGTTCTTCCCACAGAGGTCACTGGATTTCAAGGCAAGTGAAAGATTTTGGAGTAAGGAATAAGACCTCAGTGCTATGGCATTTCTTCTGGCTCTGTGAAAGATTTAATAAACAGTTGCCCTAAGGGAGGACTGGTCACATAAGAGATACTAATTGATAGTTGTAATTGTATTTGCACTTCATTGTAATTATCACTGTCCTGGAATGTCAAACATAAGAGTTAATTACCAGAAATGTTACACAAAATTTCCAGAGGAGGAGCAGTTCTATTGTTTCAAATAGGTCTAACATTATGTAGTTAAAAATTAATTAAATTCTGAGAAATTTAACAAAGTAGTCTCATTGGTATATTTAGACAACCAACTACATATATATATTTCCCTGAATTCTACTGGAAGTTCTAATAAGCAGAAATTAGGCCGCTGTGTCACATACAAAATCACTAATGTGTGGTGGTGTGATATTAGCACTGTGATGTAGAGCTTTGTACTTAATACCCTTCATACTACAAAGAGGAGAGGCAGATATTGGTTAGCTTAGGTAATCATATTTTGTTGTGAAACATGGAGAAGTTAAGAAACAGAGGAACTTTTAGCAGATTCAGAAGAAGAAATGCAATGTCTCTCATTGCTAGTCATATCGAATGAGCAATTCTAGTGACCCAGGCACGACACCTGTGAGCCTGTGGTCAAGCGGTCAGCCTCAGGCACTTACTCCTGTGCCTATCCATCTTCTGGTGACACTGCTGTGCCTGCAGATCAGATTGTCTCTGTCGCTCCTGCATTCTGTGTATCTCCTGATCCTGCCTATTTTTTTTTTTTTTTGTTAAGACTCTGCTGCAGTATTACCAAAATATTTTCTGTACAACTCTGTATGAAATGTTAAGTGAAAAACATTCACAGAAAACTCTCCAACAAGGTATTTCCAGTACACGCAGCATGCAGAATGTGGCTGACATCTCGGGAGAAAAGTACTTCGAGATCGTATTAGGAATAGTAGTTAAAATATATAAAATATGTAAACCTGATGTTCTGTAAGTCAATGACAGTAACTGAAATCCAGACAGCCCTGCATAAAAACAGAAATAAAGTATGAAAATACAGTTAGTAGGAGAAAAACATAACTGTCCTATCTTACTAGTAATTAGATAAAGTAAAATTAAATGGAATCTATAAGCAACATCATCATAAAAGGAGAAAAGAGTAAAGTTGTCACAGATCTAATTTTACTTGGATCCACAATCAACACCATGGAGGCAGCAGTCAAAAAATCAGTAGATGCACTGCACTGGGCAGATCAGCTGCCCAAAATAGGGTTCCCTTTTTGAAAACCAAAGATGTCACCTTAAGCACTAAGTTGTGACTGACCCAAGCCATATTGTTTTCAGGTATCTCATATATATGAGAAAGCTGGTAAATGAATAATAAAGACCACAAAAGAACCGATGGTTTTGAATCATGGTGTTGGGGAAGAGTATTGAACATCATGACTTAAAAGAAAGAACAAATCTGTCTTAGAAGAGCTACAGCTGGACTACTCCTTCTAGAAGCAGGGATGATGAGACTATGTCTCACACGCTTTTGTCATGCTGTCAGGAGGGATCAGTCCATCCGTGGGAAGAACATCATGCACGGTAATGCAGAGGGTCAGCAAAGAAGTGGTAGATTCTCATGAGATGGACTGAGGAAGTGTTCGCAACAATGGGCTCAAACACACGACAGCTGTGAGGATGGGGCCGGGAGGCGCAGGGTTTGGTCTGTTGCACATGGTGTGGCTATGAGTTGGAACCAACTCAACAGCCCCTAATAACAATAACAACTGAATTAAAAAACTAGATATGACTTCTTACCCATTAGATTGAAAATTAAAACAAACAAACAAAAACCACCTAAACATTGATAATGTCAAATATTGGTGAAAAAGTGGGAAAATGGAAATCTTTGGCTCTTCTATTTGGAGTATAATGAAGTCGTTACATTAATGAACCTGGTAGTGTTTGGTGGACTCAAGTATATGTAAGTTCTACCAACCTCACTTCTGGTTATAGACACAAAAGAAGTCTCTGCTCAGACCTTTGAAGGAGCTCATGTGAAACTCCTCTTTATCGTGGCATAATGGAAATGGAGATACAAAGTTATGTAGACCTTTATTAGCTCCTTCCGGTGGCTTCAGCAGTTAAGTACTTGATTGTTAGCCAAAAGGTAGGAACCCTCCAAATGATGTCTTGGTAGTAAATTCTGGTAGTTTGATTCCAAAAGGTCACAGCCTCGGAAAGCCAATGGAGCAGTTCTGCTATGAACACATGAGATCCCCACGACTCAGAATCCACTTGATACCAGGCCTTTACCGTTAGACAAGTGGGTAAGTAAAATTCAGTAACATGAATAGAATGCAGAAAATACATTCAGAATAGCTAAATATAAGGTAAGAGTGATTAACTATGTTTATTTTCGATTATTATTTCTGAAAAGTTGATATTGAAAATATTACTTATCTCTTAAAATGCTGCCTAATGTCGTAATGGGCAAATGCTTTGAAATCACACACACACACAGAAGGTTTTCATTCACATTCAGTAGAGCAAATGTACTCCTTTATTCTGATAATCAGTATCTCAGTAGGTGGAAATACAGAGTTTCAGGTATGTAAAACATGCCACTGCTACAAAATAACAATTATTTAATAGACAATCAGCCTATTTTGATAGTTAATACTCTGCACTAAAAATATTAAACTAGAAACAGTACATATTCATTCACTTCAGTTCCACTAAAAAAAAAAAAAAAAGTAGGTATGAGTGTTACATTGTTACCTTAATACAAAATACTTAAGTGCATTTATGTTACTCAACGGACCAAAAGTTATCCCCTGGATAACTGACCAAGTCATTTATCCCCTGGAATGTGTAGGTTCAATAATCAAAGGCCTACATATAGCTTGAAATTTGCATGTAGAAAGTAGGCAATTTCACACTTGCACAATTCCATTGTAAAGAAATGTTTGTCCACAGTGGTTCAAGAGTTCATCCCTCTGTTACACTAGTCAGAGTAAGCTTTTCAACACATAGAAGTACACCATAGTTTATTCCAGCATGCTCTGTCTAGTACAGCATTGCATTAGACAAAACTGTAAAGTGGAAAATAGTCTATTTTTTCAGAATTTGCCTCTTTCTCCCACGTTCTGATGCCTGTAACCACACCCAGTTGACTTGTCCTGTTGATTGTTTTTACTCGGCTTCTTTGACTCACCTCTGTTCTTTTTTTATTTTCACCTTAGGTACGAGGAGTCAGTAGGAAAAGCTAGAATAGGAGGGGTAACGGATAATAAATAAATATGCCTATTTAGGTTCTGGTACCAAAGCACAGATTTAGGTGTAAGGTGTGAAAGAAAGTCAAGATACGTAGTATGTGGGGCTCATACAAGCTTTTGCTTTGATGATTTGCTTACAGATGGTCATTCAGTAGGCAGTTACTCTCAGAAAGTTTCATCAATTAAAAAACATGTCCCACAAGTGTAATGGCCACTGTAACGACAAATTCAGGAGTAAGCGAAGTACAGAAACCTGAGTAAGCAGGCTCACAGTAATATTTAAGAAGTCTGAAAAAAAAGGATCCAAATATTGAATTAAAGATCACTGGAGAATTCAAGCCTAGAGTGACTGAGGGCATATGAAACAGAAGTCATTACAGTGAGTATGGCCAAAGCAAGACTGGGCAATAGTCTACTAGGCAAGTATTTCAGAAAATATTTAGAAATATGAGGACTGAGTATCATCATTGAAAACTAAATTTTAACCAGGTAAATACAGAATATTTCAAGTCCAAAATATAAACTATTGTTACAGAATTCATAACTATTGAATCTATAAATTTGCTATGTAATGTTTGATGGGGCAAATGTCACTGGAACTATTATGGCACCTTATACTAATGGCTAGAAATGAGTCAAAAAAATGAGATTAATTTAGAAGGTTACCTTTGGTGAGACACTTGAAGTTATTGATTAAAATTTCCCATTTTGTACTATACTGAGGGTATTATTATTCCCAAAGTATGGTAATTGTGAATTTACAGTTCTGGGTCAAGGAAGTCAGTAATACGAACTACCAATCAGTCAGAGCTTCAAAACTATGATAAGATGCTGCAAGAGAATGACTTCCAGATATATTTGCATCTTAATAAGTCCACTAAGAAATTAAATTTTAATTTTAGAGCTATCAAGAAGTGATGAAGATATTTACAGGGAGGAGGTCTAATCATGGGGCCCAATGTATATGTCATTTCTTGAAATCTTCAGTCAAGTAGTGTAAATACTCATTTTCCAAGTTTAAGGTTAGATCTGTCACATATCTTGAACAATAGGCAGTCATTTTATCACAAAATCTCAGAAAATTCAAAACCAAATTTTTTTTTATTATGATTGAATGAAAATGTACATTCCCGTATAAATTTGCATACTGACCTACATGCAGCTTCCACTGCTCTCCCTGCCCGGTGACAGCACACACTTCCTCTCTTCTCCATACATGTGTTATCTTCCCAACAGTCTCCTATCTTTTCCTCTCCACCCAATCCCCTTCTTCCAGTGAATTTCAATAGCAGTACTGATATTTAAGAGGTATGTCATCTTTTTGAAACATGTGTAGCATGAAGACAATTACGTCTTGTATATCCCAGGATGTGTGTTTGAACTAAATGTGTTTTTATATTGAAGTATCTAACATAGTACCTAGTCCATAATAAGTAATCCATAACTGTTAAAAACATTTTATTGTAGTATTTTAAGGGAAGGACACCTAGGAGTCATACTAACTAAGAAATCCATTTGTTTGAGAAGTTTAGAAGCACTGGTTCAGCAGCAATAGGGACTTCAAGCCAGGTTCTTTTCTAAGAGGTAGGGAAATTATTTTGTAACAATATGTAATCAGAATCATGAAGGATTTATTTTATTAAAATATATGTTCTGCTGCATGAAATATACCGGGTAATCAATACTTAAACAAGAGAAAAATTCCTGTTCATCTCATTAGATATCTTGAGTTTATGCAGTTCATAGATGACATGTTAGAGGCACAAGTGCATTCTATTTACTGTTAAGGCATTGCCCTTTCAGCATCGTCTAAGATGACTTACTATCAAGTATAAAACAAAGATCTCAAAAGCCAAGTAAAGAGAGTAAGCAGGCAGAATTGAGAAAGTGTATGAGTTAGTTCCAACCACTTCTCACTGGCAGTAACATGCCTGTAGGGACACATCTATGACTGCAAAGTAATCTAAAAAATCTAGGCTTTATTACAGACCACAAATGATGGTCCAGAGGCTTCAGGGTTCCCCTGGGAGCATGGCCCCTGGCCTTGATGCTGGCCCTGTCCATAAACCATAATGAAGGTCAACTTTTGGGACAGCAATGGATTGGACTTGGTAGCGCAGAGTGACTGTATCTTGTGGGAACTTTATGATTCTATGCATCTATAGGATGTCATCCTGCTGACCTCTTACTGGAGGAAGGGGAGTGGGTGGAAAGGAGGGGATAGGAGACTGTTGGGAGGACAGGACATATATGGAGCAGAGAGGAAGGGTGTGCTGTCACTGGGCAGGGAGAGCAGTGGGAGCTGCATATAGGTGGGCATGTAAATTTATATGGGAATGTACATTTTACATTTTCATTCAATCATAATATATATATATATATGTGTGTGTGTGTGTGTGTATATATAGGCTTTATTCCAGGACAGTCAAGTGGTCAGTAAAAATGTGAAGCTTTTATTACTATGAAAAGATAAGAAAATGGATACGATGGCAAATGTAATAGTGTTTGCCAGAAGAACAAATGATTGATGGTGTCTTTTTTTTGATCCTGGTCAAATGAGTTGCTGCAGTCCACGACAGGTGGAAGACTGTGCAATCTTTTGGAGGAGGAGCTGGCTGCACGCTAATAGCCTGGTTCCTTTCATATTCTTTCCAAATGTCCTTCAGAACCTGATAATCCCAGGTTGCACTCTTGTGGGTACTAGATTTATTATGTCTTGACTGCTATTCCAACTTTAGATGCAATTTATACATCCTAGGTTGATAATGCAGACAAATCTACTCAGAGGAAATGGGAGCACTTACCCCTCAGAAAGCAACTAACCTTATCATAAGCATAACCCTGCAGCTTCAGGCATGTTAGCTTTTAGCAGATGTTCCTTTTGACTGGAAGACTGACATCTCTCCTTCATACTCCTCATCCTGACTTTTCTTAAAATATGTAAAGATCATCGTCTCCAACGAGGTATACGAAGAAGGAAACAAGACTCCCAGAAAAGGGTCAATAAAAAGTGTGTATTTTTTTTTTCAGTCATGGTATGAGAGAAATATTTTGCATTTTTCATAATGTGGGGTTCAGGATACCCAAAAGTAATTAATTTAAGATGTTTAAAGCACAAGCAATGCAAGAACTAGAACCAGAATGGTACTTAGAAGCAACAATGGGAAGATTACGGCTTCTTTACTTGGCGCATGTCATCAGAAAAGACTAATCACTAGAAAAAGACATTCTATCTGCTAAAAAGGATCAACAAAGACGAGGGACACCCTCAATGAAATGGGCTGACACAGTAGCCACAATAGACTCAAATATGCCAATGGTCATGAAAATGGCACAAGACAGCTTTTTCCTGTTCTACATAAGGTCACTATGAGTTGGCATTGTCTCAAGAGCAAAAACTTACCAGCCAGTCTCAGACGTAGTATTATAGCTCTATGCTGCATTAAAAGAGGGAAAATTTTAAATTTTAATTTATTTTTGTTTTGCTTATTTTGTAAGTTCTTTAAATTAATTTTTTTTTCAAAGAACTACTTAGAAAATAAAGTTACTGCTATTGAGTCAGTTCTGACTCACAGCAACCCTACAGGACAGAGTAGAACTTCTCCACAGAGTTTACAGGGAGTACCTGTTGGATTTGAATTGCCAAACTTATGGTTAGCTGATGTAGCACTTAACCCACTAGGGTTTCCATTTTGAAAATACTTCTCCTTAAATAGCCAAGTGGTCAGCTACTAGCATAAAGATCGATGGCTTGACCCCACCAAGAAGCATCTGGAAGGCAAGTCTGGCAACCTCCTTCCATAAGATCATAGTTCTGGAAGCCCTTTGGAGCAGTTCTGTTCAGTGCACATGGGATTGTCATAAGCAGCAATTGTCTGGACAGCAACTAACAGTAACTTGGTGGTAATATATATAGATATATATACAATTTTATTTTTCTCATGATTAAGTGAAAGTTTACAAGCCAAGTCATTTTGCCATATAAAATCCTGAGCACTTGCCTTTTGGAGCTCTATCTGCTCTCCTCACTGGGACAACGCACTCTTCCTTTCCACCCTGTATCTCCAGCTTCTACTCACCCCCCACTTGTCCCCTATCCTCCACATTCTTCTCTACCCTCTAGAGTAGAACAGGTTGGACAGCCTCACATATGTACTAGCCCGTAAATTACACATACTACCTGCATCACTCTATGTCCCACAATACAGTCCAAATTTGTCTGGAGAGTTGGCTTCAGTACTGGTTTCAGCTGTGCGCTAACTTGGTGGTGATATTCTTAAATGCACAGACCTGTTTATGGTCAATCTATGATTTCAGAAACACTGCTGTTAAGTCTGTAGGTTATATGATGAATAAAAAGTAATTATTCTTAAGTTCAGAAAATTCAGGTAACTTCTTTTTTAAATTCATAACTCTGAAAATTTTATCACCCTAAAGAATTTATATTTTCTAAGGTCAATGATACAATTTTATTCATTTTCAGATTATACTGTATCGGGTATAGTGGCAGTTTATAGTAGAATGGATCCAGAAGTATACTCATGGAAATGCATTTGATTATAGGAACAGAAATCACAAAATTCTGAAGCTAAAAGAGACATTAATAGATGATGTAATTCACCTGCAGCTGCTACTCCCCGTTCTTTTCATGCAGTGACTGAGGTTTAGAGATTTATAGAGAAATTGTCCTATAAAGAGATTTTGAATTTGACTTCTGGCCGTGCTCCTTTTTACTTATGTGAACTTGTCTGATGGACTTGTCATTCTTTTTTCTTCTTCATATCCCTGATCTTGAAACACTGGTGTTGCCATGGGAAAGAGCTATGGCTGCTAACCAAAAAGTTGACAGTCTGAATCCACCAGACACTCCTTGGAAATGCTATAGAGCAGCTCTGTGCTGCCTTCTAGGGTTGCTATGAGTCAGAATGCACTGACCAGCCACGGGTACTGGTTAAACTTGATCTGTTTTCCATCACCCTCCTCTTGACTCTTTCATCTACTTTCACTTGGGTTACAGTGTACACTGGTTTCTGTCTGGGTTTAGACAGTGATAGACATCTTTAGAAGCCAGGGGCAGACAAGGCTTTATGGGGCCCCAGACCTTGGGTACTCTCTTTTAGGAAAAGAATACAAGATTGTAAATACAAAATCAGGTAGAGAAATGAATATTTATTTGTCACTGTTGGGTGGAATGGAGTCAGTTATCACTCACAGCTACCCCACGAACAGCAAAACGAAACACCGCTGGGTCTTGAACTATGCTCTCAGCCACTGTTATACCTCAGCTCATTGTTACAGCCACTGTGTCAATCCATCCTTTTGAGGATCTTCCATCTTTATTCATAATGCAGTAAAAAACATAGCAACTTTTTATAATACACGATAAATTTAAGAACACATGACAAATTCATTAAAGAAGTACTTGAGACAAATACCACAAACCTCACAAAATTCAGCAAAAAAAGCTTATGTTTGTATTGATTATCTTCCTGATGCTTTTTTCCTACATTGATTTTTGTGTGTACTGTTCCTATAACAATGATTTCATCATCTTGACAGAAAGAGTAGCAAGATAATTCTGTATTTATTTTTGTATGTTTGATCAAAATTTGTCTTGTTGTTTACTATATATACTTCAGGAAAATTTATTTTTAACTTTACAACTTCTTTTTGTTGTCATCATATAAACATTGTGGATAGTTATCAACTATATGAAAATTTTTTTTTCTGGTTTCTGTTGTGTATAAAGTATAAAATTTGGGAGATTTCTACAAAGATAGATTCCAGTTTTGTATGTTTTAAACTTAGTTCTGACTCCACTACCCTCTTAGGTCCTTTCCCAACTGTTTCAGGCAAGTCACTCTGCAATATCGTCTCTGACCCTGTACCTTCCTATCAAAAAGACAGGTGAATACATAAAGAAGGTAGTAGGAATATTTCTGGAAATCAGTCCGGTATGTGCATGACCAGCCATTACTTAATATATGCCAGCCAAGTGCCGTCGAATTACTTAACATACAGGGAAGAAAAAAAAATGTAAATGAGCTGGATCCCACAAAATAAAAATTGAATGATTCCCTGACCAACTCTCCCTTAGCTAGATTCAAAAATATCAGTGGCCACTCATCAGAAAGGAAGGGAAATTAGAGTGGGGAAAGACAGAGTTCTTAACAAGAGGTGATCGAAAGGAAATCTTACTCTTTCAAACTTTGTCAAAGCTGTGACTTTTATATGCATTGCTGGGCCACTTTCAGGGCTGTAGAATTCTTGTACCAGAGATGGCACCTGAGGCTTCAGTGTGATTAAGTTCGTGGCACATCCACCTGCTCTGGGAGTGGTTAGCTAACCTCAAATATGCCCACAATTCATGACAACCCCATGCCCAATAGAGTGAGACGCTGCCCAGTCCTGTGTCTTTTCCAAGATTGTTAACAGATCAGACCATCGTGATTCATGGAATTTTTGTTTTCTAGTTTTTGCAAGCAGATTTCTAGGACTTTCTTCGTAGTGTGTTTTGGTCTAGATGCTCTGCTGAACTTTTTCAGAGCAGAGCAACACCCGAGTTTTTGCTGATAGACAGGTGATGACTGTGTATGAAGCAGATCGGTGGGAAATTCAATCCAGGTTTCCATTAGGAAAGGTGGACATTCTACCACTGAACCGCCAATGCTGCCAGGCTCTGGGGGTGGAAAAAAAGTGGTGGGTGTGTTTTTTCCCTGCTTCATTCTAGTCTACTCTGGGATGTTATTTATGGCAATGACTGTGTCCCTTCTCAACTACAGCTTCTGTTGGATGGCTCTTCTTCCATGATTATAGTTATTACTGGAGAAGGAGTTTGGTTATTTATTACTCTGGCTCCATCTCTGCCAGGCCACAGGTCTCTGGAGGTTGCGGCTCTCTGCCTAAGGGTACAGTGCCCATAGGGCAGCCTTTCTCCTAAAGGTACAGCTTTCCTCTGATAACAAATTTCTTTCCATGCCTTACCATTTCAGGCATAAGAGTGTGAACAGGTCTCTGATTTTGCCAAGCTCTGGGTCCTCTGTGCTCCTTCTATGCCTAGTATAGACCAGTTAATTCAGTTTTTCTAAAACATCAAAGTCATTACAGGACAATGAACAAAATAAGTGCTACTGCCTAGGTGTGTTGTAGAGATGAAATGAGAGTAGACACGCAGAATACATGCCATTGGTTAATTTATGCCATTTGATATTTTTCCTTTTAGGAATAAAATAATTCATCCAAGCATACAGAGGGAGAACCTAAGTCACTCAATATGATTTAATATGCACTACATAGTACTTCTCACATCTGTGATTAGAAGAGCTCACGGCTATTGTAATACTTATGTAAAATACCACTACATGAATTCTTAGAAAAACACATCTAGAAAATAAAAAAGTGCAAATTTCACTTCTGTTTTTCGATCCAGTGTCTATACAATTACATTACAATAAATAGAATAAACATAACAGAGAAGGAAATAATTGAGAAAAACTAAACAAATTCATTGAAAGTATCGCACAAACAACGGATAGAGACTGAGCTTATCCACCAGTTACAGATCCACCAGCATCATTCCAAGACCCACACACTGAGTAGCACTTTACAGCAGGATTATTTCAGAACGTTATCTCTTCTTCTCTCTTTCCCTCCCTGCCTCCTTTCTTCCCTGACTCCCCCTTTATCTCACTTCTTTCTTGCCTGCTTGCTAGCTTTCTTTTTCCTCTCTCCCCCTCTCTTCCTACCTCCTTCTTTCTTCCTCATTCCTTCCTGTTTTATTCACTTCTTTCTATCTTTTGTTTCATTATTTCTCTTTCTTGTCATTGGTTATGTATTTTGTAATAAAAACACCTAGATAAATTTACGCAGGGCCAGATTGCTAATAGGAGATTTAGCCACTATCAGTGGCTTGTGCCTTTATTAAGAGCCAGATATTGACAGCATAGTATGTCGCTATCGGCATAATGATCACGTGATGATAAATCAAAGAGCCAAGCTGTCATCAGCACAATCCCTAATAGAACTAGAGCCTCTTAGAGCACTGCTGAATGTTTGAAAAAAAATCACAAGAGCTAGATGCTGACTCACGTTTCTAATACAGAATTAAGGCTAAACCTTCACAATCATTGTTCATATTCAAAATTAGTCGAGGCATGTTCTGCGGTGATATTAAAAAATAGTCAATATCTAGTAGAATGATACGTACGTGTTTTCCTTCTAAACATCACATAGGGAAAATGGAGAACTAGAGTCCACTGGTAGGTTTTAGCCTCTTAAAGATCAGCCTTCTTATTTTTAATGAAAACCGTTAGGCTAAGAAGAGGGGGGAAAAAAAAACATTCTCAAAGAGAGAAAGAGAAGTTTCATCTGAATGCATACAGCAAGTGTTGCCATGGGAACACTGCTCCAAGTGTGAAAAAGAACATTGGCCCTGCCTGTTACTGGGAAGTCCGTCATGTGCTGGCAGCTGCAGAGAACCTGCCCTGATTTGTGCAAAATTTTAATTTTCCAAGGAATTGAATATAGACAAACAGTTCTGTGATTAAAAAAAAAAAATCACCCAAATAAGCTATAGCCACTACCTAAAATTCTGATCCTGATGACAGGATTATCTATTCTCTTCACTAATTTTTATCGTTCTCCAAATGTCTGCTGTAAGTGCTGAGAAAATAAGGAAATGTTTGAGGATACGGAAAACCTTCATGGTCCCTTAATTCTCTGGTATTTATTTTAGGTCAACTACACTTCATATATGTGTCATAAATTCTGACTTTCCAATAGTATTTACCTGGTCACTGCCACAGCATAGAAGGTCTACTTTATATTTCAAATGTATGAATTTTACTACTTGTAATACATAGCTGAGCACAAAGTGACCAGGTGTTTGGCATTCAATTTCCTATCAGCCTGAAATTGCAAGAATTTTATGTTTCAGGGGAAAACCATGAATACTCAGGTGACTTTTTGTTAAAAGAAATAGTTTGAAATACTTGCTCCTGAATAGATATTGCTTCCTACTTCCCACATTTTGATTATTATTTTATTTTATTTATTTATTGTGATTGAGTGAAAGTGTACAATCCAGTTTAAATTTGCATGCCCGCTTATGTGCAGCTCGTACTGCTCTCCTTGCCCAGTGACAGCACACTTCTTTTTGTTCTATACGTGTCATATCCTCTTAACAATCTCCTACCCCCTCTTCTCCAGCCTCTCCACTCCCGTCTAGTAAGAGGCTAGTAGGATGACATCCTATCAATGCATGGAACCATAAAGTGCACACACAATATGGTCACTCTATGCTGCAGAGTCCGATCCATTCCTGTCAGAGGAATTGAACTCAGTGATGACTTATGAGCAGGTCTAGGGGCCATGCTCCCAGGGGAACCCCGAGGCCTTTGAACCATCACTGTGGTATTTTAGTGGAGTTCTCAGGGTGCATCCCTTTTTTATTCTTGTGTTGCTACTGAGACTCAACTTTGTGAGCCCCATCATGGCTGTCACTGGTGGTGGTGGGGCACTATCTGGTTCTTCTGGTCATGTGTTGATGTAGTCACCCATTCACATGAGTCTTTCTGTCTTCTGGGTTCTCTTTCTCCTGTGTCATTTTGGTCCTTGGTGATCATCTGTTCCTGCTGAGTTGGGACCGTTTGTTGTACCTCAGATGGCAGCTTGCTAGCTTTTAAGACCCCAGATGCCAGTCACCAATATGGGGTACAGAAGATTCTCTTAGCAATATGCCAAATATGCTAGTTGGCCTCAATGTACCCTAAGAACACGATCCCCAGACCCACTCCCCTGCTACTCTGTCCTTGTAATAATGGGTTAAGATTGGAACAGTATTCCAGTTATGTTGAAGTCCAGTTAACTTGATCTTCTTTCTAATGTGTGCTGTCACTGATTTCACCCAAACAAATTTCTATCAACTATTTACTGTATAACCAGCCCTCTTCCTCTCTCCCTCCCCTCCCTTGCGGCTGTCAAACACTCTTTTCTTCTGCACATGAGTCTGTTTTAAAGTCCTTATAGTAGGGGTCTCATACCATATTTGTCCTTGGGCCACTGACTAATTTCACTCAACATGTCTTCCAATTGAAACCAAGTTATGAGATGCTCCACATTTTGATAATTAATGGATCTTTGCAGCTGTTTCTTCTTGTTTTGAGTTGTTCCCCAACAACAAATGAAGATCCCCGAAGCTTTACTTCTTCCATTCATTAAACTCTACTTTGAGGAGGCTGCACTACTCAAACTGTATTTTAACTATCTTCCAATCTGAGGAGCTCTTCTTCTGACACTGTATCAGACAGTGTTCTTCTGTTACTCACAGAGTTTTAAGGGCCAGTTTTTTCAGAAGTCTGTCCCTAAGCCCTTCCTTCCAGTCTGGCTCGGTCCAGAAGTTCTACAGAAACCTGTCTACCATGAGTGGTCCAGCTGGTAATTTAAACACTAGCAACATAGCCTCAGGGAAACATACAGTTAAGAAAAAATATTAATCCAGAAACATTGGAAGTTGTCTAAAATGAAATGCATAAAAATCAATATCCTAGGCATTAAAGCCAAGCCAAGTGCTACTGAGCTCAGATAGATTGGTATTGGCGTTTTCAATTAGACAATCATGTGGTCTACTATGTCAAGATGACAAATTGAAGAGAAATGACATCACATTCATTGATGAAAAGAACATGTCAGGAGTTATCATGTTCTGTCAATGAACAGTGAACAGTAAATAGGACTATTATTCAAATTTATACGGTAACCGCTAAGACCAAAGATGAAGAAACTTAAGATTTTTACCAATTTCTGCTGTCTGAAATTGATTGAACATACTACCAACTGCATTCATAACTATTAGGGGCTGGCATGTGAAATTTGAAAACAGAAGGAGGATGCATATTTAGAAAATATAGTCTTGATGATAGAGAGGGTGCAGGGGAATCACATTATAGAACTTTGCAAGACTAATGATTTCTTCATTGTGAATACCTTTTTCATGAACATAAATATCAGCTACACACAGACCTCACTAAACTGTAAAAACAGGAATCAAATGGATTAATTACACCTGTAGGAAGAGATGAAAGAGAAGTGCAAAGTCATCACTCAGAACAAGGCTGGGGGCTTGCTCATATACAAATTTAAGTGGGAGATGAAGAAAATTCGTGCAGGTCCACAAGAGCCAATGCAGGACTTTGGGTATGCCCCACTTGAATTTAGAGACCACAGTAAGACAGATTTGACACACTGAACAGTAATGACCAATGACCAGACAAGTGCTGAGATCCATCAGGGATGTTATCCATGAAGAAAACAAAAGGTCATTTAGAAGACAAGAAAGAAAGGAAAGACCAAGATGAATGTTAAAAAGAGAGGTACTCTTGAATATGGAACAGCTAAAGTAGTTGGAAAAACAATGAAGTAAAGAAACTGAAGAAGTGATTTCAAAAAGCAACTCAGGAAGCCAAAGTATAGTATTATGAGGTGTTTGACATCCTAAAGTCAGGAAACCACAAAGAAGAATATCCTCAGCGTTTCTCAAGCTGCAACAACAGAACAGAAAATTCAAGCCTCCAGTTACAACACTGAAGGATTCTTTGGGCAAAATAATGAAAGATGCAAAAAGCGTCAAAAGAGTCAAGGTACCAAAAATAATTGGAGGATGGCTAGTCACTTCAGGAGGTAGCATATGACACAGAACTGACAGTGTCGCTGCAAGAAGTCTCAGCTGTTCTGAAGTACTGGTGAAAAACAAGGTTCTAGGAATTAATGGACTACCAATTCACGTGTTATACCAACTGACATGTTTCAACAGATAAATGGAAACCCTGGTGGCACAGTGGGTAAGTGCTAATCAAAAGGTTGGCAGTTTGAACCCGCCAGGTGCTCCTTGGAAACTCTGTCGGGCAGTTCTGCCGTGCTATAGGGTCATTGTGAGTTGAAATTGACAGCAGTGGATTTGGTTTGGGATCAGCAGATAAATGCAGTATGTATCTATGCCAAGAAATTTGGAAGACAGTAACTTGGCTAATTAACTGGAAGAGATCCATATTTGTGCCAATTCCAAAGAAGAGTGCTCCAACAGAATGTGGAACCTATCCAACAATATTGTGAATATTGTATGAAAGTAAAATTTTCCTGAAGCTGATTCAAAAGCAGTTGCAGCTGTACATCAATAGGGACATGTCAAAATTTCAAGCCAGATTCAGAAGAAGGTGTGAAATGAGGAATACCATTGCTGATATAAGCTAGATCTTCACTGAAAGGAGAGACTACCAGAAAGATGTTTATCTATGTTTTATTGACTGTGTGGACGCATTCCCCTACATGTATCATAAAAAAATTATTGATATAATTTTGAGGAATGAGAATTCCAGAAAGCTTAAATGTACTCGAGAGGAAGCAATATACAAAGCAGTCATTCTAACATAGCAAGGAGATACTATGTGGCTTAAATCAGGAAAAGTCTCTGCCAGAATTGCATCCTTTCATCATACTGTTTCTATCTGTATGAGCAAGTAATAGGAGAAGTTGAACTATATGAAGAAGAACATGCCATTGGGATTAGAGGAAGACTCACTAAAAGCTTGATTCACTGAGGACACAACCTTGCTTACTGTAAGCAAAGAGCACTTGAGGCATTTACTGATAAACATCAAAACCCACAAACTTCAGTATGGATTATCCTATGAGATAAAGAAAACAAAATCCTAGACCAATGAATGGAGAAAAACTTGATGTCAAGGACTTCATTTTGCTTGAAACAACAATAATTGCCATGGAAGCAGCAGTCAGTAAACCAAATAATGTACGACACGAGGCGAATTTGCTACAAAAGACCTCTTTCTTTATCTTTTTTTATTTCTTTCATGACATGTAAAGATGCTCTTTATTTTCATTCTAGTTGTTTCATTTCTATTAGTCTAGCTCCACCCTCCCCCACCTCTACCCTCCTGCCCCCCCACCTCCTCATCGTTGCTTTCGTGTAGATGTTGACCATTTGATGTGGTCTCATGCAGATGATTTATTTTTTAATCAGCTCAATAGCCACTACTCATGTTGCTTGTTTTATAATCTAGTAGGCTAGTCAGCTGAAAGGTGGCTTCTAAGAGTGGTTTCAGTTTCAAGTTTAAAGGGATTTCAGAGTGACAGTCTCAGGGGTTCCTCTAATCCCTATTGGTTCAGTTAAGTTTGACTGGTTAAAAAAAATACAGTGTTTTGGGGAGGAAGTGGGGATGATGCAAGTAGTACATTTTTCCCCCCCAACATTGGAGACCATGTACTGTGTCTCTGGTCAGTGTGTGAGGGAGTCACAGCAGGGCACCATCTAGCTCTTCTGGTCTCAGGACTGATGAGGATGTGGTTCTTGTGGGCTATTAGTTCTGTAGTTTTTATTTTTAGCTTTTTGTTTTATTCTTTCTCGTTTGTTCCAAACAAGTAGAAACCAACAGTTATACTTTAAATGGTCATTTACAAGCTTTTTTTCCTTTTATTTTTTATTTAGTTTTAAGTGAAAGTTTACAGTTCTGGTTAATTTCTTATTCAATGGTCTGTACACATATTATTACGTGACATTGGTTTCAACCTCACTATGTGACAGCACACTCCCCCTTTACATGCCAAGTTCCCTGTGTCTGTCTGTTCATTCCTGTTCTTTCTTGCCTTTTCATCTTGCTTTTGTAAGAGCTGCCCATTTGGTCTTCATGTGTGTTAGTTTTTGTTTTACATATCTGTTCACTCTTTGCTTGAAAAGTGGGTTTGGGGGGTAGTTTCATTTCAGGGTTAACAGAGCATTCTATGGTTATAATTTCTGAGGTTCCACCAGTCTCCATTAGACCAGTAAGTCTCCCCCAACCCCATGAATTTTAATTCTGCACTTCATTTTTCTTCCACTCTGTCCAGGACTCTCTGTTATAATCGCCTATCCAAGTGGTTGTTGGTGGTAGCAAGGCACTACCTAGTTCTGATTTCAGGCTGGTGGATTCTTTGGTTTATTTTTTCCTTTAGTCGTTTGGGCCAATATTTGTGTGTGTGTCTTTGGTTTTCTTCTTTTTCCTTTGTTCTGAGTGAGATATGATCAATGAATGTATCTTAAATGGCCACTTTCAAGCTTTTAAAATCCTAGATGTTACTCACCAATGTGTATATATATATATATATACATATATATACATATACATATACGTACACACACACACACACTGTTATGCCAATTGACCAAATGTTCCCTTATACTATGGTCCCCACATCCCAGCCCTAGACCCACCCACTTGATCCCTCAAAGTGTCTGGATATGTCTAGGAAACGTCTACTCTTTTGTTACATACGGGAAATCAGCACAACTGGACCAGAATATATCTTAAAACTCTTTAAAAAGCAACAGTATCACTTTAAGGACTGGTGATACACTTCTGTTAAAGTGGTTTTGCTGCTGACCATTATCAAGTCAATTTTGATTCATAGTAATACAATGTGACAAAATAGAATTGTCCCATAGAATTTTTATTTGTTTATTTCTGTATCATTTATGCTTAACAGATGGCCAGGTCTTCCTTTTCTAGAGCCATTGGTTGGGTTTAAACTGCCAATCTGTTAGTTAGTAGTTGAACATACAGACAAGAAAATACTATGGAATAGTTCTACTCTGTAGAACATGGGGCTTTCATGAGCCAGAATTGATTAAATAGCAGTGAGTTTGGTTATTTGGTCTCTCACTTACTAGTGATATCACCTTGGGCAAATTATTTAAACTCTTTGTGTTCCAGTTTACTTACAATGTAGACCTTTACCAAAATAGTCCTATCTACTCTACATGATTATTTAGCACATCAAATGATTTAATACAAGGATTGACAAACTTTTTCTATAAAGGACCAGACAGTGAGTATTTTAGGATTTGCATGCCATACGGTATCTAAGGCAACTATTCAACTTTGTCATTGTAGTATGGAAGCATCCATAAATAACATGAAATTGAAAAGATGTAGCTGTGTTTCTATCTTAGGTATCTAGCACTGCTATAACAGATATACCACAATTGGATGGCATTAATAAACACAGGTATATTCTCTTATAGTCTAATAATAGGCTAGAAGTTCAAATTGAGGGTGCCAGCTCTAGGGGAGTCTTTCTCTCTCTGTCAGTTCTGGAGGAAGGTCCTTGCCATCAATTTTCATCTAGTCTGAAGAGTTTCTTGGTGCAAGAACCTTGGGCCCAAACAACCCTCTATTGTCCTGGCACTGCTTTCTTGGTGGTATTAAGTCCTCATATTTATCTTCTTGCTTCTGTCTTTTATGTTACAAAAGAGACTGGCTAAAGACACAATCTAATATTATAGAGTCCTGTCTCTTTAACACAACTGCTTCTAATCCTACCTCATTAACATCATAGAGGTAGAATCTGCAACATGTAGGAAAATCACATCAGGTGACAAAGTGATGGACAATCACACAATACTGGGAATCACGGACTAGCCGAGTCAACATTTATTTTGGGGGATGCAGTCCAACTGGCGATGACTCCAGTGAAACTTTATTTATGACAGAAAGCTAAGGGGTTGCTTCCATCCACACCTTAGAAACCATATGGGGCATTTCTACTCTATCCAATAGGGCCACTATGAGTTGGAATTCATCTGACAGCAATTAGATTTTTTAATAGAGCTTTGTGTCAGAGAAGTGTTAAATAAGTGTTGACGATTACAAGTGATACGGTAGATTTTGTTTTGGGGGGCTTAAAATGAGTAGACCATGTTGAAGTTATCAGTATTTCTTTGACATTAGTAATAATTGCATCAAAACTTCTTGAGGAAGAAATTTAAAAGGCATGCAAATGGCTCAGAATTTTTAACTCACCATTCAACAGAACAATTACTAAAATGTTATTATGAAGATGTTTCACTGTATTAACTGTACATTTCAGTTGCCATAAAATAGAAGACATGCACAGTCAAAATGTGACAGTGAGTATAAATTGCTATGTAAAGATTTTTAATGTAGTGCTGTATTCAAGGAGTAACTTTAAAGATCAAGAATCATGCTTGCAACAATAGACATTTTTTTTGTCAGTTGAATTGAGACGGAATTAAAATTTTGGAAAAAAGTTGTATTTGGCTGTAATGGTATCATCAAACTGTGATCACAGGTGATTACACAAAATAAGCTTTTAATGTTGCAGATAATCCCACTTGTGACTGCTTTTCATAATCAAAATATGGGAACCACTTGAAACTGTAACCTAGAAGTGGCAGGTGGTGAAATTTCAAATGCTTCTTTTAGTGGCACTAATAACATTTCAGTTTTCAGCCCTGAGGACTTAAAGGACTAGAGTGCAGTATTTTTCCTCCAGGAAGTAGAGTTAGGGTCTATTCCTTGGTTAAGGGATAACCAGGCTTCTGATTACCAGAAAGGTTGCAAAGTAACAGTAGAGTTTACATCATTCAATCCTGACTCAAGAAAAACCTCCAAGTTTCCCTGTAGACTTTTGCATTAGATGTGTAAGTTGTGTAACAGGAGTAATTATTACAAAAGATAAAAAAGACATGAAAGACTCATAGCAAATAGTCAGCACTATTTTTCCCTGAGCACAATTTGGTGACAAAGACACCCAAAGCAACACCTGTAGGAGAAGAATAAATTTTCAGTAATTTTTAAATAGTTATAAATAAACTTACAGTAATTGTCTATAAACCCATAGATGATTCTATTTCCTTCATTGAATTTAAGTAACTGTTCTTCACTACTATTGCTCACAAATAACGTCCTTGATTTCAGACCATGAAGACTTTCACTGGCAAGTTAAGTAGTCTTGACTGAATTGGAAAAACAGAAATAATTGTCATAGCTGGTTGGTATACAGCTCTGATGTCAATGTAGCATCAAGAGCTAGAAAAAAATTAATACTTTCCAGCCTTTTTTTTATAGCTGGGAGATTTCAGCTACAAGGCATTACATATCAGTACTAAGTCCCAAACTCCAACTAGAATAAAGAATAGGCTATACCATTAGAACAGAGGAGGCAAATGAAATTAAACTTAATTCCATTAATCAAGACAAGAGGGAAGCAAAATTGAAACAGGGTATTTGAAGTTCCTTATGTGGAAAGTAGGAGTCCCTCAGTGCTGCAAGTGGTTAAACACTCAGTTATTCACTTTAAGTTTGACAAAGGGTTCTAATCTACCCAGAGGCACTTTGAAAGAAAGGCCTGGCATCCACTTCCAAAGGTGATGGCCATTGAAAACCGCATAGAGGGCAGTTCTCATCTGAAACACATGCAGTCGCCAGGAATCAGAATCAATTCAACAGCAACTGTTTTGCGTGGAAATTGACCTAAAGAGATAGGAAATTATCACAATAAACATTACCTAGTGCAATGCTGGGTCCATTGTTGATTCCTAGGTGAATTCTAGTCAATTGTGAAGGCATCGTGTACTTTTTCATATCATTTAATTTGATCTTCACAAACATCTTGAAATGCATTCATTCAACATGATTCTAATTTTATAGATGAGTAAACAGATGTTCAAAAAAGTTAATATGAGATATTCCATTACAAGATGGCAGAGTAAACAGATGTCTCCTCATCTCCCTCTGAGAACTAAGGCATGGATGATATGTTTTATGGAGCATTGAATACCTGAGAAGCCTTGGGACCTAACATATTTGACTGGGCAACAGTATCAGACTAAGCTTCTCCTCTCAAGAACAATCCAGTGACTGTTTAACCTCTGCTTCTGCTGCTACATTATAACAGAGAACTGCAGCTTACGGTAACATACTTTCATTACAAGGGGGCAGGTGAAGTCTGCTGTTCCCCACTACCTGTTCAGGCCAGCCTGTTAGATAGCTTCCAGCTCCCAATTCAGCACCTGGACAGCTCCCTGCATAGAAGTGCAGTTTACTTTTACTTTTAAGGTTTACTTTTTTAAAGCTGAGAGGCTTATATTTTCTCTCTAGAAATCTCTCTATTGAAAAACCTCTCACATTTTAAGATTGGCTGACAGTCCCCAGTTTCTCCATAAACAGAGCAGCCTCTTTGCTGCTCAATAAGCGAAGTCTAACACCCTTCAGAGTCCACCTGGGGCAAATCACTACAGTATTATAGTCAGCTGGTGGCCAACAATTCTCTTAGATCCATTAGTAGAGAAATCAAATAACATCTAGATGGTACACAGGCAACAGACCATAATTAGTCATTTAAAGAAACACTCTTCCAATGCTCCAGAAAATTCCCTAAATGAAGATTCAAAAAATTCAAAAAATTTCTCAGATGAACAAGCCTTTTTAAATCTAACAGAGATTGAATACAAAAAAATTATATACAAAACCTTCCTAGAAATTAAACAACATACAATAGAACAAAATGAAAAAGTTGGTAAACTATTTGATATTCTAGAGCATCAACAATCTGAAATACATCAGATTAATAACAAAATTACAGAATTGGATAATTCTATCCAAAGCCAAAAGAGTAGGATTGAACAGATGGAAGTTAGAATCAGTGACCTAGAAGACAAAGTAACTAATACCAACATTTATGAGGTAAAATCAGAGAAAAGAAATAAGAAAAATGAAGAAATGTTAAGAAACATATGGGACTCCATGAAGAGGAATAATTTACGTTTAACTGGAGTTCCTGAACAAGGGAAAATTAATGACAGCATAGAGAATATTGCTGTAGAGATGCTGACAGAAAATTTTCCTGAGATTATGAAAAAAGAGAAAATAGAATTGAACACCGCAAAAGTTAGACCCAAATAGAAGAACACCAAGGCATATTATAATTAAACTTAATGAATCCGACTCGACGGCACTTGGCGAATAAACCAAGACACAAAGAGATGCTTCTGAAGACAGCAAGGCTCAAGAACATTCCGAGGAAAACCCTGTAGACTTTCACCTGACTTTTCTGCTGAAACAATGCTGGCCAGAAAACAATGGGCAGACACGTTCAAAGTCCTTAACAAGAAAAACTTCCATCCCAGAATAATCTATCCCGCTAAATTACCTATCAGATATGATGGTGAAATTAAGACTTTTGAAAATGAAGAGAAATTTAAAGACTTCATAAAAACTAAATCCAAATTACACGAAATATTGAAAGAAGCTCTTCCCTAAATATATGTTTTAGGTGATAATTTAAGGCACTTCATCCAAATTTCTAATCAGCTAAGGAAGGCACAAAACTTCATCAAAACAAACCAAAAACTACAATATTATAATAAGGGAATTCATGGTCATAGCATGACAAGCATAATATCACGTTGAAAGAGGGATACACTACAATAGTTACAGTTGTTTTTTGATGCAGCGACTGTTTCTGACTTCTAAAATAGTTAAAATTGATTTCAATAATTATATGTTAAGGGGGATTAGGTATGTAGCCATAGAACTAATTAATAATAAACCATTTGCAAAGAAAAACCACAATACAAGAGTCTCAATAAATATAAAATCAAAACTCATACTGTCCATAAAGAAGAATGTCCCAGGACCAATTAATAAGAACAACAGAGAAAACACCAACATTAAAATACACATATTGCAATGACATCACTAAATGTATATTTATCAATAATCACATTGAATGTAAATGTACTGAACGCTCCAATAAAGAGACAGTGAGTGATATCATGGATCAAAAGACATGACCCGTCTATATGTTGCTTACAAGAAACACATCTTAGACTTAAGGATAAGAACAAGTTGAGAATTAAAGGTTGGAATAATACATATCAAGCTAATAATACACGAAAAAGAGCAAGCGTGCCAATATTAATCTCAGATATAATAGATTTTAATGTAAAGTCCACTATTATGGACAAGGATGGTCACTATTTATTGCTGAAAGGTTCAATACTGAAGCAAGACTTAACAATATTGAATATTTATGCACCCAATACCAAAGCACCTAAATACATTGAACAAATACTGACAACACTGAAAAATGAGATTGATCATTCCACAATAATAGTTGGGGACTTTAACACTCCCCTTTCAGTTAAGGATAGATCATCCAGAAAAAAGCTCAGTAAAGATACAGAAGGTCTTGTTACAACAATCAACCAACTTGACCTTATTGACATATACAGATCTGTTCATCCATCAACAGATGAATATACCTTCTTCTCCAAAGCACATGGAACATTCTCCAGAATAGACCATATGTTGGGTCATAAGACTATTCTACATAAAATCCACAACATTGATTTATGGCAAAGTGCCTTCTCGGACCACAGAGCTATAAAAATTGAAATCAATAACAGAAAAATCGTAGGTAAAAATTCCAACTTGTGGAAACTGAACAACACTTTACTCATAAAGCCTTGGGTTATAAAAGAAATTAAAGACACATTAAAGAAATTTATGGATTCAAATGAGAATGAAAACACATCCTACCAGAATTTATGGGATACAGCAAAAGCAGTGCTCAGAGGTCAGTTGATCTCTATAAATGCACACATCCGCAAAGAAGAAAGAACACAAATTAAAGAATTAACCTCACAGCTTGAAAAAGTAGAAAGAGAGCATCAAAGAAACTGCTCAGGCATCAGAAGAAAACACATCATAAAACTTAGAGCAGAACTAAATGAATTAGAGAATAGAAAAACGATTTTTTCTTCGAAAAAATCAACAAAAATTGATAAGCCATTGGCTAAACTTACAAAAGAAAAACAACAGAAGATACAAATAATCCAATTAAGAAATGAGTTGGGAGATATTACAACAGACCCATCTGAAATACAATATATCATAACAGAATACTATGAAAAGCTATACTCTGACAGGTTTGAAAACCTGGGGGAAATGGACAAATTTCTGGATTCATATGACTCCCTAAGACTATCACAAGGAGAAATAGATCAATTTAATAAATCTATCACAAAGGAAGAGATTGAGGAAGTCATCAAAATCTACCAACCAAAAAAAGTCCTGGCCCAGATGTCTTCACCGGAGAATTCTACCAAACTTTTAGAGAAGAATTAACTCCAATACTAATGAGGCTATTTCACACCATAGAAAGAGAGGAAATACTTCCAAATTCATTCTATGAAGCCAGCATAACCCTGATAACAAAACCAGGGAAAGATCCCACACAAAAAAGAAAATTACAGACCAATACCACTGATGAATCTGGATGCAAAAATCTTCAACAAAATTCTAGCCAATAGAATTCAACAGCATATAAAAACAATCATTCATCATGATCAAGTTGGTTTCATTCCAGAGATGCAAGGTTGGTTCAACATCAGAAAACCAGTTAATGTAATCAACCATATTAATAACACAAAGGATAAAAATTACCTGATTCTGTCAATTGATGTAGAAAAGGCATTTGACAAAGTTCAACATCCATTCATGCTTAAAACTCTCAGAAAAATAGGAATAAAAGGGAAATTCCTCAATATAATCAATAGCATCTATGCAAAGCCAACTGCTTCCATCCTCCTGAATGGTGAAAGACTGAAAGAATTCCCTTTGAGAACAGGAACTAGACAAGGTTGCCCACTCTCACCACTTCTATTCAACATTGTCCTAGAAGTTCTAGCCAGAGCAATTAGACAAGACAAAGAAATAAAAGGCATACATACTGGCAGTGAAGAAGTAAAGATTTCTCTCTTTGCAGATGATATGATTGTTTATACAAAGAATCCAAAGCAATCCATAAGTAAACTATTAGAGCTAATAGAAGAATTCAGCAAAGTGTCGGGATACAAGATAAACATAAATAAATCAGTGGGATTTCTTTATACCAACAATGATATTATTAATGAAGAAATCACCAAATCAATTCCATTTACTATAGCCCCCAAGAAAATAAAATACCTAAGAATAAATCTAACTAGAGAAATAAGAGATCTTTACAGAGAAAACTACAAGACATTGCTACAAGAAACTAGGAGGGACTTACATAAGTGGAATAATCTGCCCTGCTCATGGATAGGAAGACTCAATATTGTGAAAATGTCTATTTTGCCCAAAGCACTCTACTTGTATAATGCAATCCCAATACAAATTTCAACGACATTTTTTAATGAGATGGAGAAACAAGTTAGCAGCTTTACTTGGAGAGACACCCTGAATAAGTAAAACAATACTGAAAAAAAAAAAAGAACATGCTGGGAAGCCTCTCACTACCTGACTTTAAAACCTATTACACTGCCACAGTAGTCAAAACAGCCTGGTATTGGTACAAAGAGACATATAGACCAATGGAACAAAGTAGAGACCCCAGAGATGCCACCATCCTCTTATGAACAGCTGATATTTGACAAAGGTCCTAAGATTTTGAACTAGGGTAAGAACAGTCTCTTTAACAAATGGTGCTGGCATAATTGGATATCTGTCTGCAAGAAATTGAAACAAGACCCATATCTCACACCTTACACAAAAATCAACTCAAATTGGATAAAAGACTTGAATATAAAAGCTAAAATGATAGAGCTCATCCAAGATACAACAGGGTCAACAATGGACGTTTTAACATGCAATATAGATAGACTTTAAAATCTGACAAACAAAACATTTTCATCAGAAGAGAAAATAGATAAATGGGAATTAATGAGAATCAAACACTTCTGCTTATCCAAAGACTTCATCAACAAATTCAAAGACCACCTACAGAATAGGAAAAAATATTTGGCAACTCTATGTCAGACCGACACCTGATCTCCATAATCTATAAGGTTCTACAAAATGTCAATAAGAGAAAGACAAATCATCCAATTAAGTGATGGGAAGGAGATGGACAGACATTTCTCTAAGGAGGAGATCCAGTCAGTCAAAAAACACATACAGACATGTTCCCGATCTTTAATTGTTAAAGAAATTCAAATCAAAACGACAATGAGATACGACCTCACCCCAATAAGATTGGCCATGATCCAAAAAATGCAAAACAATAAATGTTGGAGAGGTTGTGGAGAGATTGGAACTCTCCTTCACTGTTTGTGGGATTGCAGAATGGTACAACCTCTTTGGAAAGCAATTTGGTGTTACCTTAAAATAATGGATATAGAAATACCATTTGAGCCAGTTATTCCTCTGCTTGGAATATATCCTACAAAATTAAGGCCATTCACATGGACTGCTACCTGCACACGAATGTTCATTGCAGCACAATCCATGATAGCAAGAAGTTGGAATCAACCTAGATGCCAACAACGGAAGAATGGATAGGTAATCTTTGGTATATGTACTCCATGGAGTACTATACACTGATAAGGAACAACAGTGATAGCAGGAAATATCTCTCAATTTAGTCTTAACTGGAGGACATTATATTGAGTGAAACTAGTCAGCGACAGAAGGACAACTATTATATGGGACCTCTACGATAAAAACTTAAAAGCATACTCATACATACTAGAAAAGACTCTTTGATGGCTACAAGGGTGGGGAAGGTGGGAGGACGGGAAGGCAAGGGGTGAGGGTTTAGGTTAGATAATTGTTAGAAATTTGGTAGGGTGAAATTGGTGACAATTCATATTAGTAAGAAGATCAATATTAATGAGACTTCAATACAACTTGTGTACTCCTCCTCTCTTAACCCGACATTGTAAGCACAGAGTATGTACACTTTCATTTTTTTATTTAATAATAATGAGGAAGGAAGAAAACATAAAAAAAAGTTAATATGTTGACTTATTAATAATAAGAAGCCATGCGGCTCATAGGACAGGCAAGCATCCAAAATGTGCATTCAAGTGCAATTTACTTATTATCTTCCCCATTCAGATCCTCCATTGCCGCAATGGTGCTGCTTTCTATTCTTCACAGATTTTATTTATCTCACACACTGTGGCTATCAAATGTGACCTTTGAGTCTTATTCCTTTTGGGTTCTGCAAGATATCTGGAGAGAGCTAGCTAAACTAATTAGATAGTAAATGCTGTGTGTTAGTAGATGCTAAGAGGTTAATAGTTTATTCTTATATAGCTTGGATAGAAATCATTCTAGAAGGATATAAACAGGCAGAGACAGATCATAATGATCATGACATGGTTACTCTTTCTCACTAAAAAGCAGTTAACATCAGAGAAATGACTTAGACTTCTTAAAAAACCAAAATCCACTGCCATAGAGTCAGTTCTGACTCATAGCGACTATATAGGTAAGGATAGAACTGCCCCCATAGAGTTTCCAAGGAGGGCATGGTGGATCTGAACCGCCGAGACATAGCGCTTAACCACTACACCACCAGACTTCTTAGTACTAATAAACCTAAGTCTAGCAATTAGAACAAAATAAAGAAGGAAGGGAATGTGTCATTTTAAAAGTTAAAGTTATAGGTACCAATATACTTAGCAACTGCAAGTCTTTATAAACCAAAAACCACAGCTGTCAAGTTGATTCCAGCTCATAGCTGCCCTATAGGACAGAGTAGAACTGCTCCATAGAGTTTCCAAGGAACTCGTGGCAAATTCAAACTACCAACCTTTTGATTAGCAGACATAGCACTTAAACACTATGCCACCAAGGTTTATAGAAAGATGTACATCATACAATTCTCATAACATATATTAATAAATCAGATGATTGTCCTGCATAAATATAAAGCAACTCTGAAACTATTTTATGAATGATAAAAGAGAAAAAACAAGAAGGCATAAAGAAGGAAGGAGAGCAAAACAACAAAATGGAAAAGAAGACATCAGAGCAAATGAGTGAATTAATAAAAGAACAGAAGGAAAAAAGAAGAAAGATTTTCTGAGAGTGTTTCATATACTTTTGAGAGTACATGGTAGTTACAGACCTCAAAAAGATTTGGAACACTTCTCAATTTCACTTCTGTCTCCTGTAAAATTCTTTTGAAAATTTTCTTTAAATCAGGAGTTGGCAAATTATGTCTCAGAACCAGGCCCTTTTTTTGTAAACAAAGTTAAGCTGAAACACAGTCATGTCTTTCATTTATATATTGACTAAGGCTTCTTCTGTTCTACAAAGGCAGAGCTGAGTAGCTGCAATAGAGACAACGTGGCCTATGATCCTAAAGTATTTACTGTCTCGTACTAAAAAACAAAACAAAACAAAAATTATCAAAAACTAATCTAAATTACTCCAAACTTAAAACAACTTGAAACAAAAATACATTGTTTTACATGTTCTATGGTCAGGTGTGACTTGACAAATGCATCTCTTGCAAAGTTACTAATGGCATCATATAGGACTGCAGTCTCATCCAAAAACTTGACTGGGAAAACATCTGTTTCCAAATTCAGTCATATCAGTATCTTCACAAGTGTGGGTCATGATGCTCTAGCTGTTGTCTCCCAACAGGAGTGAACCAAGAAAGCATGAGAGAGAGTAGGACAGAGAGAGAGATAGAGAGCATCTAAGGTACAAGCCATAATCTTTTTTGTGTGTTTATCTCACAATCAACACCCCATTATTTGTGTTTTTTTTTTTTTTTTAACTGAAGGATTCAGTCTGGCTACAGTAAAGGGAATGGGATCACACAAACGAGTAAGTACTAAGAAAAAGACATCACACTGGAGGAGGCATGTTAGAAGCTGGTAAGCACCCAAAGCAAGCAAAGGATTTAATTTTCTTTTATCCATTTCAGGATGGTTTCAACTACAGGTTGAGAAGTCAGTGCAGGTCGGAGGAGAAGCATTGGCTTGGAAGGATAAATTTTTTGTAGAAAATCGGTCTGTCACATCTGACATGAAATGAACAGTGTTTTTGTTTCTGTCATAGTGTTTTTGTTTCTGTCAAACTGCCTGAGAGAGACAGAACCATTGGGTTTTTACTTTTAAGAGGCTTTTAAAGGACAGTCGTGATGGTTAATGAGGGGCTGCTGCAAGGACTGAAGACTCATGTGGAAACGATTGTTTCAAGCCTTTCAAATTGTATTTCTAAAAATTAATCGTACTTTTTATTTCCAACCAATTTTGGAATCTGAATTTAAACTATTGTATTATAGACCACATGCATCAAGGTCTGTCACTGAAGACGTCTAGAATTTAATGGATTAAGACAATTATTGCGAGCAAATGAAACTCTATTCTTAACATAGATGTTAAAAGCAAAGCCAGATTTTTCTGGAAGAACTAGCAATATTCTGATTACTGATCTGAAGAATACATATTTGTTGTATGAGTAGTTCTGTCTACAAAGATGATATTTGTTCAAGAAAATCTTTTTTGCCTGCTTCTTCATTTACCAAAATTACTCCTTTAAGACCTCATCATGAATTGAATTGTGTCCTCCGCAAAATGGGTAGTGATTTGGGTAGACCAGGATTCCTGATGTTGTGTAAACCCTCCATGTTTGATGTTATTGAGCAGCATTTGTGAGTGGCATTTGTGTTGTTGGGGCAGGATTCAATGTCTAAGATTGCATTGTGCCTTGAGGCAATCTCCTGGTATACAAAGGAAGAGGAAGCAAGCTAAGAGTGGAGACCTTGTACCACCAAGAAGCAATACTGGAAGCAGAGAACGCTCTTTGGAAAAGACCTGGGGTTCCTGTGCCTCAGAAGCTCTCAGTGCAGGGGAAGACTGAAGACAAGGACATTCCTCCAGAACCAACAGAGAAAGTCTTCCACTGGAGCTCGTGCTCTGAATTTGGACTTGTAGCCTATTGGGCTGTAACAGAACGCATTTTTATTTGTCAAAGCTATCCATTTGTCATATTTCTGTTATAGTAGCACTGGCTGACTAAGATCAAAGTTAAAAGCCATCTGTTCTAAGAAATCTTCAGTAATATTAGTCTATGTTCCTAAATGTAGCAAAATTTAATTCTCCATATTCTGTGTCAAAGTTATTTCTAAATTTATTTCTTCATTCAGAGAACTTCACAGACTCTAAGAAAAACAACTTCACAGAAACAAAAAATAACAGCATACTAATGCATTGACATTTGCTGAAGACACTGAGCCATTCTACCTCCTTTCCCCAGATGTTAAGTAGTATAACTGAGGGTCTAATCATACAGGCATAAAAAAAAAAAAAAAAACAACCACTTAAATTAAGTGTTGCTCATTTCTTTAACTAATAATAGCCAGAATCAGCAGTGATACAGACATTCCTGGAGATAGCTTAATGGAGTTTTGCAAGACTGATAACCTCTTCATTGCAAGCAGCTTTTGCAACAACATAATGGCAACTACACACATAGACTTCACCAAATGGGGAACAAAGGAATCAAATCACTTATATCTGTGGAAAGAGGCAATGGAAAAGCTCAACATTTGACAGAACAAAGCAAGAGCCGACTGCAAGAAAGACCCATCAGTTGCTCAAATACAAGCTCAAGTTCAAGCTGAAGAAAATTGGAACAAGTTCACAAGAACTATGAATTTGAGTACATTCAACCTGAATTTGGAGATCATCTTAATTACAAATTAGACCATTGAACACTAAAGATCAAAGAGCAGATGAGCTGTACAATGACTTCAAGGACATAATGTATGGTAAAGTAGAGGGTCATTGCAAAAGAGGAAGATACTTAACAAGTTGGATTAACACAGTGACTGCAACAATTGTTTTAAGCATAGGAATGATTGTGGGCATGTAGCAGGGCTGGACAGCGGATCGTGTTGTCGTGCATAACGTCGCAGTGAGTCAGAAGTAATTTGACTGCACCTAAGTACTACAACAGCAACTTTTCTAAGGGAAAGAAGCCACTATGAAAAATTTATGTACAGTATGAATGCAAGTATATGACATTCTGGAAAAGGCAAAACTATATAAGTGAAAAGGATCACTGGCTTCCAGAAGTTAAGAGGGAGGGAGGTGGGAATGGATTAATAGGTGGGGGAAATTGCATTTATAGGGTAGTGACACTATTTTGGATGATACTGTAATGGTGGACACATGGCATTATGTGTTATTTTCAAAACACATGGTCCTGTACAGCCAACACAGGTAGCATAGTCGTTAAATGCTATAGCTGCTAACCAGAAGGTGAGCAGTTCAAACTCACCCAATACTCTTTGGAAACTCTGTGGAACAGTTCCACTCTGCCCTATAGGGTTGCTATGAGTTGGAAATGACTCAACAACAATGTGTGTTTTGGAGTTTATAGTGTAAAATATGAGCCCTAATATAAACTATGAATTTTAGTTAATAACATTAATATTGATTCATCAATTCTAATAACTGTACTGTAAGACTTTAGATGTTAATAATAGGAGAAATGGTATTCAGAGGAGACATGTTGTGTGAGAATTATGTCTAACTTTTTCCACAATTCTATAAAACCTAAAACTGCACTGAAAAAAATAATGTCTATTATTAAAAAAAGGAAGCAAATTATACACACACATTACAATGAAAAACAAAATAATGGAAGTAAATTAAAACTAAAGAATAACAAAGAATGCATATAAAGGTGGGTAGAAATTAGTGAAATAGAAAGTTAAAGTAACATAAGGAAGCCATAAAACATAAGATGATTTTTTTAACTACAAGATTATACTTAATGGAGATTTGTAACTCTAACACATGGGTCATTTTTTCAATTTTTAGGATAGACTTGGATTCCACTTGCCTGTCATGGAGCTAAGTGCAGCTATTGAGAATAATCATGTGATTATCAATGGAATCTTTGCATGTATAGTATCATATAATTTTGTCAGATTATTCTTTAATTTCTGTTAGTGATTGCCACAAAATTTTCATTATTTTTATCAATGCTATTTCATGTGTTTATTATGTACACTGAAGTCCAAAGCCACAGATTACATGTATGCCTTGTTAAAACATTTCATAACATGTCATTTGATTTTCAGTTTATATTTATTCAGTGGAAGATTTCTCTCAATTATCTTCACACACTGGAAAAAGCTGCATACAACTTGAAGTAGAGTTGTCTTTCATAAAAGCCTTTTTTCTTTTCTTTCATGTTACTAAAATTTCCAATTCTCTCCAATGTAGTTATGTGATTAAATATTTCCGTGTAGAATTATTTTGTAAGAAAATCAGTTTAAAAATATCAAATGCCTTGTTTTTGTTAATATTCAGCTAATACAGATCGTAAAGGGCAAAATACCTGTGGCTTCTTATGTGTCTTGTGACTTTATGCTTTAATCCAGGGTAAAAAGACAAGCCACAGAAGGGACTTTGGAAATTATCCCAGAGAATACAGACTTGTTTCAGAATTATCATCAAGATAGGAATAACAGTTACAAGATCTTTCTTTTTTCCAGAAAACAAAATTTTAACACTTTATTTGTTGAACACATCTGGATAAGCTAAGTTCTACTGCATGCATCCTTTGCTGATCAACAGAGAAATTCTTTACACTGTATCAAGGGCCTAGGATAAAGGAGCCACCATCATCTCAAATGCTGTCAATTTATCTTTTAGAAAGAGAGATGTAAAAAAAGAACAAGAAGAATACCACTGCCATCGAATCAATTCCAACTCCTAGCAACCCTGCAGCATAGAGTAAAACTGTCTTATAGAGTTTCCAAGGATCACTGGCAGATTCGAACTCCCAACCTTTTGTTAGCAGATGTAGCACTAACCCCTCCAGGGTTTCACTAAATGTTCGTTGCTTAATGGAAATGGTCAAATGGCCCACTTAATAACATACGAGGCAGCAAGTCGTTGTAGCTTGAGACTAGAAAGAGGAGGAATTATAAATATGTGTTAGTAGTTGTGTTGACTACCAGAGGCTTCTATTCTTATCCCCAGATATTTAATTCACTCTTTTCTTCCTCATAAAGTCAGCCCAAACCAGATACGAAATTAAGTTGAAAGTTTAGACCTCTGAGTAATTAACACCTGCGTCTCTAGCAAGTCTGGGTATTACTCCTCATGATTTGAATCCACAGTGATTTGAAAGACTACTCATCTGCCTTCCATCCCTCCAATTTGCAAAATCTGTAATAGTTATCTCTTACTGAGTCACCAATTCTCTTAAAATAACATTTGTTATGTCAATATTTATATAAATCAGAAACCAGAGCATTGGTTTACTAGGTCCTTTGGCTCCGAATCTTTAAAAGGCTGCTAGTGTCAATTAAGGACCTAAGTCTTCTAAAGGTATAATGTAGAAAGCATCAAATCCCAAGGTCACTCAGAGGATGTTAGGAGGATTCTTTCCTTACCAGTCATAGCCTCTTTGCCTCTCAAACTGCTGTCAAGTGGTCTCCTGTGATTCCTTACTATTTGTGCATCCCTTTAGAGAAACTGCAGAAAAAACTCAAACTTTGGTTTGCTTTAATGATGCAGGTTCTATGGAAAAAATGAACGGCAAAAAAGCATCAAGAGAAGATGAAAGGAGTACATTGAATCACTGTACCGAAA
The DNA here is from genome assembly GCA_028571685.1 of Heterohyrax brucei. NCBI lineage: Eukaryota > Metazoa > Chordata > Mammalia > Hyracoidea > Procaviidae > Heterohyrax > Heterohyrax brucei. The sequence continues at coordinate 148,445,712 of CM053143.1, forward strand.
TAATTACTTGATGTTCAACCATTTTACGACGCAGTATATGATCAGAAGGAAACTGTGGTAACGTAATGGTTAAGTACTACATCTACTAACCAAAAGGGGGGCAGTTTGAATCTACCAGATGCTTCTTGGAAACTCTGTGGGGCAGTTCTACTCAGTCCTTTAGGATCACTAAGATGGAATTGACCCCAAAGCAGTGCATTTGGTTTTGGTTTTACTATCAGAAACTTCTAGTACTGAAGGGAGGATTTCAAATTGTACTGGAAGCACAGAAGAAAATATTGGCTCCAGGAAAAAAATAGAAAGCATAGGTAAAAAATAAATAAATAAGGCTCCAGGGTTACAAACTAGGAGGCTTTGACAAATAGATAGAACATTAGAAAAACTCAGTCTTCATGTCACCTAGAAAGGCAGAGATTCGTATTCCAAAGAAAAAGATTGCATTGCAAAGAAAGACGGTCAAATATAATGCAGAAATCACCTAACATTATCCTTAGTATCTCATGCTGGCAATTTTTGTTTCTGAACATAAGCAAAAATTACTGCAGTCATTAATTAACAGGCAAATGCCAAAAGTCGGAGCCAGGTTCAGAAAATGACATGAACAAAGGTTATCTTGCTGATGTTGGATGGTCATCAGCTGAAAGGAAAGAACATAAGAAAAATGTTTATCTGTATTCTATGAGCTATTTGAAGACATCAGATTGTATAGATCACAGCAAATTATGGTCAACACAAAGAATGAGAATTGCACAACACATATTTGTGCTTACGTAGAATATGTAAATATACATGGATTAAGTGATGGACGGCACTTGGCAAGAGATGGTCATTGGGAGAAACCAAGGGAATACTGTGTGGTTCAGAAATGGAAAAGTGTGCAGGACGGTTGTATCATTTGACCTTGTGCATTCAATTTGTACAGCGAATGAATGATCCAAGACACTGGACTATATGAAGAACACAGCATTCGGATTGTAGGAAGGCTTATTAGCAACTCATGATGTGAAGCTGACACAACTTTGCTTACCAAAAGTGAAGAGGACTTGAAACACTTGCTGATGAAGGTCATAGATTACAGCCTTAAGAACTGATTACATCTGAAAGTGAAGAAAGTGGAAATCCTAATAACTGGGCCAACAAGCAACATCATGATAAGTGGAGAAAAATTGAAGTTGTCAAGAATTTTGTTCTATTTCTATCAAAAATAAGTACTCATGGAGGTATCAGTCTAGATATCAAATGGACAAATCTGCTGAAAAGAAGACCTTTAAAGTTTTAAATATCAAAAATGTCAGTTTGATGGTTAAGGTACTCCTGAACCAAGCCATCACCTTCTCAATCACTTCACATGTATGTGAAAGTTTGTCAACGAAAAAAGAAGACAAAAGAAGAATTTATGTATTTGCATTACCGTGTTGGTGAAGAGCACTGAATGTGCCATGGCCTGCCAGAAGAATAAATAGGACAGCTTCAGAAGAAGTAACAGCAGAATGTCCTGATTCATAATGATGGTGAAACTTTGATTCGGTTAATTTGGAAATGTGGTAAGGAAACACCAATCACTAGAAAAGGACATTATATTTTGTAAACTAGAGCAGAAATGAAAATGAGGAAATCCTTCAGTGAGATGGAATGACACAGTAGCCTCAACAATTTACTAAAATATATCAAAGATCATGGGGATGTTGCAGAAACTGGTAGTGTTTTCTTCTATTGTACTTAACATCTCCTAAAGTTGGAGCTGATGTGAAAGAAACTAACAACAGAAGGGAAACACTCTTGATGTAGTGGCTAAGTGCTGTGGCTGCTAATTAAGGGCTCTAAGTGGGAGGGCAAGAGAGACTGCAAAAAGATGGAAAACCCACTCAGCTATCATCTAATCACTCTGGGCAATTCGTTAAAAGCAAGTCATCAGTTCCAGCCCACAGTGAAGAAAAGACTTCGCAAATGTCTTTAAGGGGGAATCACTGAGAGCCATTTCAAAACTTGGCTACCGGTTATAAAAGGACAAGGTAACATTGAATAACACTGCTCTTTGGAAGCAGAAATAGGGAAATTCACAGGAATTTTTGGTTCTAAAATTCTGAACAGATATTGAGAAGATTTTCTGACTTGGGGTATGGGTTGTTCTTTAACTTTTAACTGTGTTTTAGCTGCTGGTCAGCATGGAGTCTGCCATCAGAGACTCTGTGCCTGGTCGGCACCATCCCTGCCATTATTTGTTGCATACCAAACTGTTGTGATCCATAAGGATCTCACTGTCTGGATCTTGGCAATAGATCCCCAGACCTTCCTTCCCTTCTTGAATTAGACTCCTTGCATCATACCCTAAGATGTGTCTCAGAGTTCTTTCTTTTATGACCCTTGGCCCCATTTAATTTGCATAGAATTTTGTTTTCTTCACAACTTTTTGCTATCATGTCTGAAGAGTTGGGGAACACACTTTTGTTGGGATCCGAGTAACTTTATGAACCTATTTCTGATCCTGGAAATTTGGAACACAGATTATTTTATATCTCAAACAAATATATGTACACGTATCTCCCAGGTTTATAGTTTTTCCAAGTGTAGTTTTCTTTTATTTGATTTTTTTACTTACACTTTTATTTTTGTGTGTTTTAAGTGAAAGTTTATAATTTGAGACAGTTTCTTTCACAAAAATCTTACACACACTTTGTTATGTGACTTTAATTGTTGTCCTCACACTGTTATAGCCCATTCCTTGCCTCCCCCTGGAATTTTCCATGTCCATTCAACCAGCCACTGTTCACTTCTTCCTTCTCATCTCATTTCTGAACAGGAGCTATCCAGTTAGTCTCCCCAGGCTGAGAAGCACACTCTTCAGCAGAATCATTTTATATCATACAGACCTGTTCAGTGTTTATCTGAGCAGATGGCTTCTGGAATTGTTTCAATTTGGGGCTACCAGAATCCAGCAGTAAGTGTTCCAGGGGCCCTTCAGCCGGTCAGACTATCAAGTCTGGTCTTTATACTAGAGTTTGAGTTCTTCACCCTATATTTCTCCCTCTGCACTAGGGAGGCTTTGTTGAGTTGAGCTTCTGGTAAGGCAAGTTACTGCAGCCGGACGAGCACCATCTAGTTCTTCCGGTGTCATGTTGATGTAGGTTCTGGTTTCTGTGGCCCTTTCTATCACTTGGCTCATATTTTCTTTATGTCTTTTATGTTCTGTATTATTTTTTACTCCAGACTTCTTAGATGGCCACTTGCTAGCTTTTAAGACCCCAATGTCACTCAGCAGGGTGGAATGCAGAACATATTCTTAATAAACTTTGTTATATCAGTTGACCTAGTTGGCCCCTGAAACCATGATCCCCAGACCTCAGACCCTGATTCTCTGTCTCTTGAATTGTGTGGTTGTATTCATAAAACTTCTCACCTTTCAGTTTAGTCCAGTTCTGCTGACTTCTTCCCTCAATTCAGCTAAAATAATACTTGTAAAATAATAAATACCCCTCTCCTACCCTCCCTATTTTGGTAACCATCAAAAACTGTTTTCATCTGTGTTTAAAACTTTAAACTCTAGTGGTGTAGTGGTCAAATGCTACATCTGCTACTTAAAAGGTCAGCAGTCAGAATCCACTAGATGCTCCTTGGAAACTCTATATAGCAGTTCTACTTTGTCCTATAGGGTGACTATGAGTTGGAATTGACTAGAATGCAGGGGTTATTTTGGTTTGGTTCTTAAGTCCCTATAAAATTGATCTCATATAGTCAATCTTTGTCCTTTTGAAACTGACTAATTTCATGCAGTGTGATGACTTCCAGATTCCTCTGTGTTGTCAGATGATTCCCAAATTCACCATTGTTCATTATTACTGCTCCAAAATACCATAGTTTATCTATTCATCCTTTGGGAGACACTTGGATGATTCTATCATTTTACTCTTGTAGACAGTGCTATGGTGAGCACTCGTGTGTTTGTATCTATTTGCATGGCAGCATTTATTTCTCTAGGAGGTACTTCACAAAGTGGCATTGCTGGATCACATGATATTTCTATTTCTAGCTTTATAGGAAAGCATCAAATTGAATTCCAAAGTGGTTGTGCCATCTTACATTCCTACTAGCAGTGTATAAGTATTCCAGTGTCTCCACAGCCTCTACAACATTAATTGTTTAGTGTTTTGGGGGGTTAATATCATCCTAATTAGGGTAAGATGATATCTCATTATAGTTTTGATTTGGATTTCTACAGTGGCTACTGACCGTGAGCACTTGTTCACCTATCAATTATTTGCTTGAATGTCTTCTCTGATGGAGTACCTGTTAATATCTTTTGCTCATTTTTTAAAGTGATTTATTTGTCTTTTTGCTGTTAAGGTTTTGTAGTGTCTTGAAGATTTTAGAGATTAGCTCTAGTCGGATTTGTCATATCCATTTTTTTTCCAGTGTGAAGATTGTCTTTGACTCTTTTAGTGAAGTCTTTATATGAGCTTATGTGTTTGATTTTTTAGGAGGTCCCAGTGTCTCTTTTCCGGTGTTTGTGTATCATTAGTCATATTTTGTATTCTGTTTAAACTATGTCTTACAGCTCTAGTGATGGCCCAATTTTTTCTTCAATGATGTTTATCATTTTAAATTCAGGTCTTTGTTCCATTTTGAGTTATTTTTTTGTGCATGATATGAGATAGGGGTCTTGTTCCATTTTTGTTGTAGATAGATAATGAGTTATGCCAACACTATATGTTAAAGTGGTTGTCTCTTCCCCCAATTTACAGACTTGGAGTCTTTGTTCAATATCAGCTACACATAGGTGAATGATTTTATGTATGGATTCTGATTCTGTTCCATTGGCATACACTTTTGTTGTACCAGTTTCCAGGCTATTTTGATGACATTAGCAGTGTAGTAGATTCTAAAGTCAGGTAATGTGACACTTCCCATTTTGTTCTTTGTTAGTAATGCTTTGTTCAGCCAAGGCTTTTACCGCTTCTATGTGAAGTCCATGATTTGTTTCTCCATCACATTAAAAACTGCCATTGGAATTTAGACAGGAATTGCATTGTATCTAGATTGCTTTGGGTAGAATATTCATTTTCAAGATGTTAAGTTTTTCCATCCATGAGCAAAGTGAGTTTCTCCATTCATATAAGTATCTTTTGGTTTCTTGCAGTAAAATCTTGTAGTTTTCTTTATATAGGTCTTTTGCATCTCTGGTTAGATTTATTCCTAAGTATTTTATCTTCTTGGTGGCTACTGTAAATAGTATTCAGTAAGTGACTTCCTCTTTGATATTTTCTTTGATGATGTAGAAGAATCCAAATGATTTTTGTATGTTTGTCTTGTATTCCGATTCTTTGCTGAACGCTTCTATTTGTTTCAATAGTGTTCTTTTGTTTCATTTTGTTTTGGGCATGGATTCTTTGAGGCTTTCTGTGTGTAAGTTCACATTACCTGCAAATAGATATACTTTTACTTCTTCTTTACCAATTTGGATGCATTTATTTCTTTTTTTAGTCTGAATGTTTTGACTAGAACTTCCAGCACAATGTTCTATAAAAGTACTGGTAAAGGGCTTTCTTGTCCGGGTACCATTCTTAAGACGAATGTTTTCAGAGTCGCTCTATTTAAGACAATGGTGATGTTGGCTTTGTATAAATGTCTAATATTATGTTGATGAATTTTCCTTCTATTCCTGTTTTGCTGAGAGTTTTTAACATGACTAGGTGTTGGACTTTGTCAAATATCTTTTTTTCTACATCAGTTGGTAAAGTCAGGTGATTTTTGTCTTTTATTTACGTGATTGATTACATTGACTATTCATCTAATATTGAACCACCTCTGTGTATGCAGTATGAGTTGCACTTGCTCATGTTGAATTATTTTATTTGATATATTGATTGAATTTTGTTGAAGAATTTGGCATCTAAATTCATGAGAGACATTGGTCTCTAATTTTCCTTTTTTGTGCTATCTTTATTTGGTTTTGGTATCAGGGCTATGCAGGCTCCTAGAATGATTTTGGATATGTTCCCTCTCTTTTTAGATTCTGAAATATCTTTAGTAATAATGATGTTAACTCTTTCCTGCAAGTTTGGTAGAATTCTCCAGTGAAGCCATCTGGACCTGGGCTTTTTTTTGGTTGGGAGTTTTTAAATTACCTTTCCAATCTCTTCTTTTGCTAAGGGTTTATTTAGATGTTATCCCTCTATTTGTGTTACTTTAGGTAGGTAGTGAGCTTCCAGAAATTTGTCCACTTCTCCTAGGTTTTCAACTTTGTGTGAATGCAATTTTTCATAGTATTCTGTTAAACCCAAACCCAGTGCTATCGAAGTCAGATCTGACTCATGGCACCCCTAGAGGCCAGAGTAGAACTATCCCCTAGAGTATTCAAGGAGCACCAGGTGGATTTGAACTGCTGACCTTTTGGTTAGCAGTGGTAGCATTTAACCCAATACACCACCAGGGTTTTCCAGTATTCTGTTAAGATTTTTTAATTTCAGTTGGTCTATTGTGATATTGCACATCTCATTTCTTGTTCAGGTTATTTGCTTCCTCCCTTGTTTTTCTTTTGTCAGTTTGTGTAGTGGTTTATCAATTTTGTTGATATCTTCAAAGAACCACTTTTTGGTCTTTTAGCTATCATTCTTTTATTCTCTAATTCATTTAGTTCTACTCTAATTTTATTATTTGCTTTCTTCTGGTACCCAAGGGTTTCTTTTGCTATTCTCTTTCTACTTGCTCAAGTTGTAGTGTTACAGCTTTGATATGGGCCCTTTCTTCTTTTTGGATGTGTTCATTTATTGAAATGAATTGACTACTAAGCGCTGCTCTTTTTCTGTGTCCCAAAGGTTCCGAAAGGGTGAGTTTTCATTCTTCTTTGATGCTGTAAATTTCTTTATTGTGTTCTTGATTTCTTCTAACCCCACGGTTTTTGAATAGGTGTTGTTTAGTTTCCATGCATTTGATTTTTTTTCTCTTGCTTTTTCTGTTACTGATTTCTATTGATATGGCCTTATGGTTTGAAAAGATGTTTTGCAAGATATCAATACCTTTTTTTTTTTTTTAAGGCTTTTTTGTGGCCTAAAACATGATCTATTCTGGAGAATTTTCCATGTACCTAGGAGAAAAACATATTCTTGACTATTGTTGGGTAAGGAGTTCTTTATATGTCTATGTGGTCTAGTTGATTATGGTATTCAGAGCTTCTGCACCTTGATAGAACTTCTTTCTACATTGTTTTGTACTCCACCAAAAGTGGTGTACTGAAATCTCCTACTATTTTTGTAGAGCTAGTTCTCTTTTTAATGCTGTTAGAGTTAGTTTTATGTTTGTAGGAGCCCCATCATTACATGTGTAAACATTTAATATGCTTATAGCATACTGATGTATTGACTCTTTAAGCTTTATATAGTGTCCTTCCTATCCAGTGTGGTGGATTTTACTTTGTGTATTTTTTCGTAAATTTATATTGCCACTCCTGCTTTTTTTTTGAATGTTGCTTGCTTGATATATATTTTTTTCCATTCTTTGAGTTTTAGTTTGAGTATTTAAGTCTCAGGTGTGTCTCTTGTAGGCAACATATAGACAGATTGTGTTTTCTTATGCATTCTACACTCTGTCTATTGATGCTCTGAATCCATTTACATTCAATGTGGTTATTGACAGACATGGGCTTAATGTGACTTTGATGCTTAGTTTTGTTATTTGTTGATAATTGCTTTGCTCCATTTCATTTACTAGGATAATTCATTTTTATTTATGTATTTTCATTTTGTTGGTTTTGCATTTGTTGAGACTTTATATTTTTCTTGTTTTTCTATTTTCTTGTTTTTCTCTTTTGACATGTAGATTGTTAGTTTCCTTTCTGGTTACCTAATATTTACCTCTATTTTTCTAAATTTAAATCCTTCTTTAATTTCTTTGTATTATAGTGACTTTCCATGTAAAAGTTTTATGACTACAAGTTTTAGTTCTTTTTATTAAAATGTTATTTTTCACATATTGGTATCTCTCCCTATTTTCAGTGTTTTCTCTTTTATTTATTTTTGTACTTTCCCTAGCTGGGCTGGCTAACTCGGTTGAGATCTAGTTGCTCTGTCATGTAATCTGGTCTTGCATTTTTATCTGATGTTATTAATTTCCCGTCTGAAGGGATATCTATAGTATTTCTTGTAGTTTGGATTTCATTTTGCAAGTTTTATAAACTATTTATCTGGAAATGTCTTGATTTTACCATCATATTTAGAGATAGTTTTCTGGATACCTAATCCTTCACTTCCATTTTTGTCAAGTTTGACTATAACACGTCTTGGTGTCTTTCCTTTGGGATATACCATGTGAAATTTGATGAGCATTTTTGATAGATACCTTCTGATCTTTCATGATATCGGGGAAGTTTTTAGTCAATAAATTTTTGACAGTTCTTTCTGTATTTTCTATTATTCCCCTGATTCCAGCACTCCAGTAACTCATAGTTATTCCTCTTGATAGAGTCTCACATAATTCTCGTTCTTTCTTCATTTCTATAAATTGTTTTATATGATTTTTTCTTAAATATGTCCATGACATGGTTTATCTTCAGTCTCACTAATTGGGCTTTCCATTGCCTGTCTGTTCATTTGACTTTCTACTGAGCTGTTTAATTCTGTAATTTTATTATTAGTGTTCTGAGTTTCTTTTTTCTCTCTGTATTCATTCTTGCACCCTATTTAATTTGTCATTATGCTCTACTGCAATTTGCTCCATCTTCTTCCTGAGTTCTTGAAGAGTTCTAAATATAATACTTTGTATTCTACCTCCAATAGTTTTGGAAAATTCTCTTCATCTGGATAATTTCTAGATTCTTTGCTTTGGGAGTTTTCTGAAGCCTTATGCTCTGTTTCTTTAAGTGATTTGACATTGACTATTGTCTCTAAGCCATCAGTGAATTGCTAAATTGATTTATTTTGTTTGTTTACTGTGTTATACCTTCTTATTTTGTTTCAAAACACCCAAATAGACTGGTTGTGTGAACTAGTTTGATTATTGGTGGCTTTGAGACTAATGTCTTGTCACTAGATAGTTAGAACTGTTACTAAACAAATGAGACCATAATTCTGTTTACCACTCTTGTAACATTCAGGCCAGCTGCACAGGCAGTTGATCACCATACATGTGGTGTACTCTGTTATCTACCATCCTAGATGGGCATGGGTTATTGGTGTCAGCACAGGTATCTGGCTGCAGATGCAGAGCACAGCAGGGGGCTGACAGCTATTAGTGAACATCTGTGAAGAAAGTGTACCCCCTTATGCCTGAGCCAAGGCAAAGAAATTATTTCTTCCCTGAGTTCCCGGCTTTGAGGGGCTGGCAGATTTTTTATCCCCTTGTTTGTTAAATTGTTCCTCCTCTAAATCTAGAAGAAAGGCTTAGGTAATGTGTAAGGAGTCCTGTTTCTAGTCCAAGTAAAGGTATCAGATTCTGGAGCCAGGCACAGGGCAGAGAAGGGAAGGAAAAGTACTGGTAAAATTGAGAGAAGTTTATCCTAAAGGAAAGATTTAGGTTAAATATCATCTACTTTGCTTTTAACAATTGAATAACATTTTTCACTGATTCAGGGAGCATGAATAGGCTCTCCACTGCTCAGTGTCTCTCACTGAGGAAGATACTCTCTGAAAGCCACTGCTTTGTTTACCAAACTCTACTGACATGAAGGGTACCAATTCCTGTTGGGTCAGGTCTGGCCAGTCCTAGGTACTTTTCAAACTATTTTCCCTTTTCTGTCACTCATTCAGTTTCTCAGTACGCCCTTTGTTGTTCTGGGCTCCTAGAACACTGTACATAATTGATTTGTTTGGTTTTGGTGATCTTTGTTGTTAGAGAGATTATAGGAAACATCCAACTACTCAGCCATCTTAGTCCCCTAGAGTCAGTGTAATTTTCTAATAAAATAATAATTAATGCCAAAGCCAAGTGCCGTCAAGTTGGATCCAACTCATGGCGATAGGAGTCATATATTTTCCAAACAGTTATTTTCTACTCAATTTCCCACAATTCACTTCATCCTTCCCTCTCCCCAGATATCCTGTCTAACTAAAAGAAATTATTAGATAGGAATTTATTTAAAGTTCTAACAATAGGCATGCTAATCACACCTTGACTTGATTCCTGCAGAAAGGATAAAATCTAATTGGCTCTTTCTGTTCAAAGTTATTCTCATTTTACTCCTATAAGTGGAGAAGTAGTTGACTTTCTTGCATCTTAAAACATTGTAAGTTCTCACATTTCTGTAGTCTATTTCCTTAAAGCCATATTTCACATTGTACTTATTCTTATACTTCCTGTCAAGTATTTCCCACAACAAATAATGTACACTACGAACATGATATTTTTCAATTCCTTCTGCTAAAGCTGTTTTCATTGCAGACATTGTCTTCTTTCCATGTTACTGGAGGAACTAAGTATAGCAGATCCTGCAGTGGATAACAGGAATCTTTGTACTTCTACCATCTGATAATAGTTTCTATTTATTATGGATTATGCTGTATTTCTCAAAAAACTTGTGTTGAGCTTCTGGCCCTTGTACTCATGGATATGATCCTGTTGGAAATAGTTTTTTTGCTGTTGTTGTTATGTTAATGAAATCATACAAGTGCAACATGTTTTAGTCATCTGGTACTGATCTAACAGAAATATCACAAAGTGGATGACTTTAGCAGGAAAAGTTTATTCTTACACAGTCCAGTAGGCTACAAGTCTGAATTCAAGGTGTCTGTTCCAGGAGAAGGCTTTACGTCTTTATCAGCTCTGGAACAGCTATGTTGCATCAGTCTTTGGTCAGGGAATATCTTGGCACAGGAACCTCAGTTCTGAAGGACATGCTGTACTCATTGTGCTGCTTTCTGGATGGTATGAGGTTCCCAGCTTTCTGCTTGTTTCCCCTTTCTTTTATGTTCTGTAGAATAAAAGGATAAAAGGTGGTGCAAGCCACCCTTCAGGGAAACTTCCTTAGCATGGATGTTGCAGTCCCAACCTAATTCTCTTTTAACATAATCATCCTATCTATTAGCCACAGGCAATGATTAGCATTTATAGCATCAGGAAATCACAAAATACTGGGAATGATGGCCTATCCAAATGACTACACACATTTATGGGGGGACATAGTTTCATCCATGACAGATAGGTCTTACACTAGTTACATAAATCTAATTACTTTTAAGTTATAAAATGAACAGAATAGACATAGATACACTAACAGAGATATGAACACATACATGGGGGAAGATGATATCATGTTCGGATCATCTAAGAGCCAAGGAACATCAAGAAAACAAGGAGGAGGCAGAGTCAAGATGGCAGACTAAGCACATGTCTCCCTGAGTCCCTCTGGAAACCAATACCTGAACTGATAATCCAATGGAGCCTCACTTAGTGAGCCCCAGGAAATGGCACAGTGTTGCTAATTTGGGCTTCATATCACTGAACTCCTCTCTTGCGCTGACTCCTGCTCCTTACTAGTCCTAGCTCTCACAGACTGAAGGTAACTCACCATTTTTACTTCTTTTCCCTCTGTCTTGGCTGGCAGGTGGAGCTGGGTCTTGATGAGCGGCTGGTCTCAGATCCACTGCTGGTGGGATAGGCAAGTAAAACTACCATAACTTGGGAGCCAGGGTTAGGACTCTGTGCATCTCACCACTTTTGGTCTGTCTTTCTACATCTGCCACAGTGTGGTTTGTACAGAAGTGGTGGAGCCCTTACACAGGCTCCATCTTTGATGCAGAGATATTTAGCTGGACCTAGCTCTTGGCTTGGGAGCCAGCACCTGCCCACCAGGAGAGCGCTTTCCTCACAGAAAAGTAGTAGTTTACAATGTCACCTACGGTTAGTGCCTGGCAACAAATACTGAGGACTCACTGCATTTTGGCACCTTTGGCCCCTCTTTCTGCCTCTGCCACAGGGTAGTGTGTACAGAAGCAGCAGCGATCTTGTGCAGGGAGCCATCTTAGATAGGGTGCCCTCAGCTGGACCTAGTTCTTAGTGTGGGAGCAAGCGCCTGCCCACAGAAAAGAAGTAGTTTACACAGTGTCGCCTGCTACTGAGGCCTGTCAGCAGAAGCCAACGGGGTAGTAGCACTGCTGTATTTTGAACTAGTTTGTGTTATCTGGGGTTGGTTATAGAGGTGCTTCCTTTGTCAGTTGGGAGGTAGGACCTCTACACCTGAAAACCTGACTGACTTGAGAAGTGGTCAGATACCTTCTATTTTTCATTTTAAGACAACGTAGAGAAACATCTGTGTTCCATCCGCACAGTATCTCTCTCAGCCTTTACTGACTCACATGAAGCCCCCAAAGCAACAGACTCTTGAGAAAGCAGTAAATGAAATCACCCATGGCTTCAGAAGGCCCCCAAGTGAAACAACCAAGGAGCTTTCCAGACAAGGAAACTTTTCTGAAATTATTACAAGGTGAATACAAAATGATTGTTTACAGAGACCTTCTAGACCTTTTGGCTTCTAGACCTTATACAAAATGCAGCAGAGCAAAATGAAAAATTAAGAAAGCTGTTTGACCTGATGGAATACCAGTACTCTGAAATCCACCAGATCAAGAACAAAATCAAAGACATAGAAACTTAAGTTCAAAGACAGGAAAACTGAATGGAACAAAGGGAAAAGAGACTTTCTGACTTGGAAGACAGAGCTACTGACTCCAGCATCTGTGAGGAGAAATTAACAAAAAAAAAAAAAGAACAAGAAAAATGACGAAGCATTAAGAAACATATGGGACTCTATTAAGAGGAACAACTTACAATTAACTGGAGTCCCTTAACAGGGCAAGAAACCTGAGACCACAGAGAGTATTGTTGCTGAGCTGCTGACAGAAAACTAACCAGAAATCATAAAGAAAGAGAATACAGATATCCAAGAACATATCGAATGTCACTCAATATACATCTCAAAAGTAAGACTCCAAGACATATTATAATTAAACTTAACAAAATGGAACACAAGCAGAAACTCTTAAAGGCAGCAAGACTCAAAGCAAAGCTAACATTCAGAGGGAAACCCTGTAGACTTTTGTCAGATTTCTCAGCAGAAACCATGCTGGCATGGAGACAGTGGCATGACACATTCAAAGCCTTGAAGGAGAAAAACTTCCAACCAAGAATTATATATCCTGCAAAGCTGTCTTTCAAATATGAAAATGAAATCCAGATATTCACAGAGAAACAGAAACTCAGAGACTTTGTAAAAACCAAACCAAAACTACAAGAAATACTGAAAGAATATCTTGACTTTGGCTTGGAAGAACAAAACCACTAACTTTATATTTTAGGACACATCATCCAAAATCCTGCTCAGTTAGGGAAGCCTCCAAACTCAATCAATGCTTTAATATGGAAGAAATAGTCCAGTTATTATCGTGAAAACTATAGTGTCATCATATCAAAATGAGGGATGTACTACAGTCATTATAGTGCTCCCAGATGGAAAGGAAGTTAACAAGACTGGTAGTAATTAAAATTGGGTTTATACATAGTTTATTAAGGGAGATCATAAGGGCAGCTGGAAAGCACAACAAAGATGCAACATATCATACCAAGAAATGTAACACAGGAATCTCAACAACTACAAAACCAATTATGAAAAAGGTGAAAAATCAACTCACAAAGAAGAAAGTTCCAGACAGATTAATAAGCACAACAGAGAAAACATCAACAAAATAATAAACATATCACAGTGGCAGAACTGAACACATACCTATTAAATGTGAATGGACTGAATACTCCAGTAAAGAGACATCTAGTGACATCTTGGCACTTGGCTTGGAGTGACATCTTGGATCAAAAGACATGACCCATCTGTATATTGCCTACAAGAAACACACCTTAGACTTAAATAGGAACTAACTGAAAATTAAAGGATGGAAGAATATATATCAAGCTAACAATGAACAAAGAAGAGCAGGGGTGGCAATTCTAATGTCAAATAAGATCTATTTTAATGTAAAATCCACCATCATGAACAAGGATGGATACTATTTATTTCTGAAAGGTTCAGTACATAAGAGAGACTTAACTATATTAAATATTTATTCACCTACTATTAGAGCACCTAAATACATCAAAGAAACACTGACTATACACAAAAAGGAGATAGATGACTCCACAGTAATAGTGGGAGACTTCAACACTCCACTATCAAGAATGGGCAGATCATCTAGAAAAATGCTCAATAAAGATACAGAAGACCTTATTGCCACAATTATCCAACTAAAATTCATCGACATATACGGAACTTTCTACCCAGAATAGACCATGTGTTAGGACACAAAGTGATTCTCTACAAAATCCGTATCATTGAATTAATGCAAAGCGTCCTCTCACATCATAAAGCCATAAAAATCGAAATCAATAGGAGGAAAGAACAGAAAGTGTAACTCTTGGAAACAACAACATCTTGCTCAAACTGGGCAGGGAAGCAGTGGAAGCTGCATATAGGTGGGCATGTAAATTTATATGGAAATGTACACTTTCACACAGTCAAAATAAAAAAAAAAGCTTTTAAGAACTCAACTACTACTCACCAAAGTACAATGTAGAACGTTTTCTTTGTGAACTATCAGGCCAACTGACCTAGTTATCTCCTGAGAGCATGGTCTGCAGCCCTCAGCAGCCACCACTCAGTCCCTCAAGTTGTCTGGCTGTGTTTCTAGGAAATATCAATGACTCTGTCTTGATAAAAAAAAGAAAAAAGAAAACCACGGGTTACGGAAGAAATCAAGGATGGATGAAATAAATAAATTTATGGATTCCAATGAGAACAAAGGCACTTCATACCAGAACCTGTGGGATACAGTGAAAGCAGTGCTCAGAGATCAGTTTATCTCCATAAATGCATACATCTGGAAGGAAGAAAGAACCCAAGTCAAAGAACTACCCCTGCAGCTTGAACAAGTAGAGAGAGAAAAATAGAGGAACCCCTCAGGCAACAAAAGAAAACAGATGTAAAGATTAAAGCAGAACTAAATGAATTAGAGAATAGAAGACAATTCAAAAAATTGAAAAGACCAAAAGCTGGCTTTTTGGAAAGATCAACAAAATTGACAAACCATTGGCTAAACTTACTAAAGAAAAACAGGAAAGGAAACAGATAACCCAAATTAGAAATGAGAGGAAAATTGTCCCAACAGATCCAACAGAAATCAAAAATACAGAATACTATGAAAGACTCTAACAAATTTGAAAACCTGGAGGAAGTGGAAAAATTCCTTGATTCATATCACCTACCAAAATTATCACAAGGTGAAGCAGAACAACTTAATAAACCTATCACGAAGGAAGAGATTGAAAAAGTCATCAAAAAACTGCCACCCGAAAAAAGCCTGGGCCCAGATGGCTTCACTGCAGAATTCTACCAAGCTTTTAGAGAAGAGTTATCTCCAATACTACTGAGACTATTTCACAGTATAGAAAGGGATGGAATACTCCCAAATTCATTCTATGAAGCCAGCATAATCCTGATACCAAAGCTAGGGAAAGACACAACCAAAAAGGAGAACCACAGACTAATATCACTCATGAATCTAGATGCAAAAATCTTCAACAAAATTCTTACCCATATACAACAACATATCTAAAACATAATCCATCACGACCACGTTGAATTCATACCGGGGATGCAAGGCTGGCTCAACATTCAAAAAATAATTAATGTGATTAACCACATAGGTTAATCACACCCTTCAGGCAACAAAAGAAAACACATGTAAAGATTAAAGCAGAACTAAATGAATTAGAGAATAGAAGACAATTGAAAAAATTGAAAAGAACAAAAGCTGGCTCTTTGGAAAGATCAACAAAATTGACAAACCATTGTATAAACTTACTAAAAGACAAGAATCACCTGATTTTGTCCATTGATGCAGAAAAAGCCTTTGATAAAGTCCAAAAACCATTCATCCTAAAAACCCTCAGCAAAATAGGCAAGGCAGAAAATTCCTCAATGCAATAAGGGCCATTTATACAAAGCCAAGTGCCGACGTCACCCTGAATGGAGAGAGACTGAAATAGCTTCCTTTGAGAAGAGGAACTAAACAAGAATGCCCACTCTCACCTCTCTTATTTAACATTGTACTAGAAATTCTAGCCAGAGCAATTAGACAACACCAAGAAATAAACGGCATCTGCATCAGCAAAGAAGAAGTAAAAATCTCCTTATTTGCAGATGATATGATTGTATATGCAGAAAATCCTGAAGAATCCATACGTAAACAACTCAAACTGATAGAAGAGTTCAGCAAGTCTCAGGATACAAGATAAATATAAGTAAATCAGTAGGATTCCTTTATACCAACAACGAGACTCTTAATGAAGAAATCATCAAATCAATACCATTTACTATTGCCCCTGAGAAGATAAAATACCTAGGAATTAATCTAACCAGAGAAACAACAGACCTTTACAGAGAGAACTACAAGACTTTACTTCAAGAAACCAAAAGAGACTTACATAAATGGAGAAACCTACCCTGCTCATCGATAGGAAGACTTAACATTGTGAAAATGTCTACTTTACCCAAAGCAATCTAGTTATATAATGTAATCCCAATACCAATCCCTGTGTCATTTTTTAAAGAGATGGAGAAACAAATCACCCACTTTGTTTGGAAAAGGAAGAAACCCTGGATAAATAAAGCACTACTGAAGAGGAAGAACACATCGGGAGTCCTTTCACTGCCCAACTGTAGAACCTATTACACTGCAAGTTGTCAAAACAGCCTGGTACTGGTACAAAAAGAGACAGATAGATCAATGGAACAGAATTGAGACCCCAGAGATGACACCATCTGCCTATGAGCAGTTGATATTTGACAAATCCCTAAGACATTAACCTGGGGTCAAAACAATCTCTTCAACAAATCGTGCTGGCAGAATTGGGTATCCATCTGCACTAAATTGAAACAAGACCCTTATCTTACACCTACAAAAACCAACTCAAACTGAATAAAAGACCTAAATATCAAATCTAAAATGCTAAAGCTTATCCAAGGAAAAGTGGGAACAACAATGGAAGTTTCAATACACAATGTAGACAGATTTCAAAATCTGTCAAACAAATCACAATCAACAGAAGAGAAAATAGGTAAATGGGAACTATTAAGAATCAAACACTTTTGCTCATCCAAAGACTTTATCACAAGTGTTAAAAGGCCACCTACAGAATGGGAAAAACTATTTGGCAACTCTCTGTCAGACTGACACCTGATCTCCATAATCTATAAGGTATTACAAGATATGAATAAGAAAAAGATAAATCATCCAATTAAGTCATGGGGAAAAGAGAAGGACAGACACTTCTCTCAAGAGGAGATCCAGGCAGCCAAAAAACACAGGCAGACATGATTACGATCTTTAGCTATTAAGAAATTCAGATCAAAACTACAATGAGATACAATCTCACACCAACAAGGTTGGCCATTATCCAAAAAACACAAAACAACAAATGCTGGAGAGGCTGCGGAGAAAGCAGGACTTTCCTACACCACTGGTGGGATTGCTTTGGAAAGCAATCTGGCTCTCCCTTAAAAAAATGGATATAGATATACTGTTTGACCCAGTAATTCCACTGCTTGGACTATATCCTACAGTATCAAGGCCATTCACACCAATGGACACATGCACCTGAATGTTTATTGCAGCACAGTCCACAAGAGCAAAAAGATGGAATCAACCAAGATGCCCAGCAACAGAGGAATGGATAGGTAAACTATGGTATATATACTCGATGGAACACTATGCAATGATAAAGAACGATGATTTCAGGAAACATCTCATAACCTGTTTTCAACTGGAGGACATTATGTTGAGCAAAAGTAGTCAGCGACAGAAGGACAAATATCGTATGAGACCCCTACGATAAGAACTCAACAGCAGACTTACGCATAGAAGAAAAAACTCTTTGATGGCTGCAAGGGAGAGGAGGGAGGGAGGTGAGCAGGAAGGGTTTAGATTACATAGTTAATAGAAATTTGGTTGGGTGAAATCGGTGACAGCACACATTAGAAAGAAGAGCAATATTAAGTGGACTTCAAAATAACTTGAGTACTCCTTCCATCTTAACCCAACATTGCAAGGACAGAATAGCTGGGGTGGGGGGCCAGGGACCATGCTCTCAGGGGGAATCAAGGCCAGTTGGCACAACTAGCATTTTGCTAAGAGGTCTCTCCACACCCTAAATTGGAAAGTGGCGTCTGGGGTCTTGAAAGCAGCCAAGCTGTCATCTGAGGGTACAGCAGATGGTCCCAACTCAGTAGGACCAGATGATCACCGAGGACCAAAATGACATGGTGGAAAGAGAACTCAGAGGACAGAAGGACCCCAATGAGTGGGTGTCTACATCGACTCGTGACCAGAAGAACTGGATGATGCTGGGCCACCACTGCTGATAGCCGCAATGGAGCTCACAAGGTTGAGTCTCACTGGCAACACAAGAATAGAAAGGGGTGCACCCTGAAATCTCCACTAAAAGGCTGGAATTGGAGGTCCAGGGGCTTTGGGGTTTACCCTGGAGCATGACCCCTGGCCCTGATGCTGCCCTTGCCTGTCAATCATAATGAAGTTCCACTCTTCGGACAGGAATGGATTGGACTTGGCGATGCAGAGTGACCATATCTTGGATGCACTTTATGGTTCTATGCATCTATAGAATATCATCCTGCTGACCTCTTACTGGAGAAAGGGGAGTGGGTAGAGAGGAGGGGATAGGAGACTGCCGGGAAGATAAGACATGTATGCAGCAGAGAGGAAGAGTGTGCTGTCCCCAGACAGGGAGAGCAGTAGAAGCTGCATATAGGTGGGCATGCAAATTTATATGTGGATGTACATTTTGATTCAATCACAAAAAAAAAAAAGGAAACTAGAAAAACCCTGGCAGACTGAAAAAGAAAGAATTGATATATCTGAGCCCCTGGTTCGGTATTTTACTCTCCAGAAGTGTGAGATAATAAGTTTTGGTTCTTTAAAACTACACTCTTATGGCATTTGTGTTACAGCAACAGGAGGTAACAAAGACATATCACTGTCTGCTAACTAGTTCCTGAGCCACTGTCATGTATTTAGTGTTTTTTAATAGCATCATCTACTTCTAGCTATCAAGATTGTATCATTCATGACAGATGAGGTTTACAGTGGTAAAAAGAAAAGAAAAATGTACTCAGGGGCTTAACTCAAAAAAAGTTTATTACTTTTTATTCTACAAATTCATCATGAGCTTTCAAGGAATCCCGATTGTTATAGTCACTCAGGAACACAGAATAACAGAAAAATAACTACTACACGGTCTGTCAGTTGTTGCGACAGAGGAAAAGATAGCTCTATAGAGCCTTGCACAGTCAATTCAATGTTCTGGCCTAGAGGTGACACATGTAATTTCACAGCTGATATATGGCCCCGTAAAATCACAAGGATACAGTGAAGGTCACTGATTTAGGAACAGCAGAAAACTAGAAATATTTGTTAAACAATCCTGATAACTACCAACATATATTATCTCTAATCCACACACAATGCTGTGATGTGGGTATGAGTTTCACTGTTTTAAAGATGAAGAAACTAGCCAGCAAAAGTATAAGCCCTCTGCTCAGTGTCAGTGTTAGGGCCAGGACTGACACTCTGTGGATCTCACCATAGAACCTACTGTCTTAATCATTCCATCTGGTACCAGACAATAGTAAGAAATAGGGGGATGGAAGAAATCTTGGATTTTATTAGGGCAGAAACAAAGTAGCAAATGTGCTAGCATTACAGACACGCTTCTCTTTAAATCATTTCTGTGGTCTATTTTCATGACCATTTAAAGAAGTGATTTTAGAAAGCTTTTTGACCTTGTTCTTGTTAGGTGTTGTCAAATCAATGTCATCTCATAGCAACACTGTGCACAACAGAACAGAACACTGCACAGTCCTGAGCCATGGCCACAATCATTTTTATGCTTAAGCTGGTTGTTGCTGCCACTGTGTCAGTCTATCTTGTTGAGATCTTTTTCTCCGACCTTCTACCAAGAATAGTGTGCTTCCCCAGAGATTTATCCTTTATGACAACCTGTCCAAAGTATATAAGATATAGTCTTGCCATCCTTGCTTCTAATGAGCACTCTGTTGTAAGTTCGCTTCTTCTGGGAAAGATCTATTGGTCCTTTTGGCAGTCTACGGTATATTCAATATTCTTCTTCAACACCACAACTCAAAGACATCAATTCCTCTTCTGTCTTCCTTTTCAATGTCCAACTTTCACACACATACGATGTGAATGAAAATACCATGGCTTGGGTCAGGTACACCTTAGTCTTCAAGGTGACGTTTTTTACTTCTCAACGCTTTAAAGAGGTCTTTTTTCCCACTGCAATGTGTTTTTTGATTTCTTGGTTGCTGCTTCTATCAGTGTTGATTGTGGAACAAAGTAAAATGAAATCCTTGATGATCTCAGTCTTATTCCTGTTTATCATGATGTTGCCTCCTGTTCCACTGCGAGGATTTTTCTTTTCCTGATGTTGGGGTATAATCCATACTGAAGGCTGTGATCTTTAATGTTTTAAATCCTCTTTGCTTTCAACAAGCAGGTCGTGCCATCTGTAGAAAACAGGTTGTTAATGAGTCTTCCTGCAATTCAAATGCCCTGTTCTTTTCTTCATTCCAGTTTTTCAGATTATTTGCTCAGCATACAGACTGACTAGGTATGGTGAAAGGATACAACCCTGAGGCACATCTTTCCTGAGTTTAAGTCATACAGTGTGTCCTTTTCTGTTGGAATAGCTACTTCTTATCCATGTAGAATTAAGAGCAGAATTAAGTGTTCTGGAATTCTCATTTTCTGCAGTTATCTATAACTTGGTATGATCCACACAGTCAACTACCTTTGAAAAGTCACTGAAACACAGGTAAACATCTTTCTGGTATTCTCTGTTTTCAGCCAAGATCTGTCTGACATAAGCAACGGCATCCCTGGTTCCACATCCTCTTCTGAGTCTGAATTGAATTTCTGGCAGTTCCTTGTCAATATACTGTTGCAGTTGCTTTTGAATGATCTTTAGCAACGTTTTACTTGCGTGTGATATTATGATATTGTTCAATAATTTCTGCATTTGGTTGGATTACCTTTCAAGGGAATAGGCAGACATATGGATATCTTCTAGTTAGTTGCCCAGGTAGCTGCTCTCCAAATTTCTCAGCACAGAAAAGTGAGCACATCTAGCACTGCATTGGTTTGTTGAAATATGTCAATTCATATTCCATCAATTCCTGGAAGATTTCATGTTTTTTGAGAAACATGAACACATCTAGCACTGCATCTATTTATTGAAACATGTCCATTCATATTCTATCAACCCCTGGAAGCATTCATTTTTTTTTTTTTTGTCAATGCCTTCAATGCATCTTTGACTTCTTCCTTCAGTACCAGTGGTTCTTGATTATATACTACCATGTGAAAAAATGGCTGAATGTCAATCAATTCTTTTTGGCAAAAATAACTCTGTGTATTCCTTCTGTCTTCTTTTGGTAATTCCCACATTGTTTAATTTATCCCCACTAGAATATTTCATTATTACAACTCAAGGCTTCAGTTTTATTCCTTCATTTCTTTCAGCTTGAGAAATGCAGAACATCTTCTTTCCTTTTGTTTTTCTACCTGTAACTCTTTGCCCATGTCATTATAAGTTTTTGTCTTCTCGAACTGCCCTTTGAAATCTTCTGTCCAGTTCTTTTACTTCAGCATTTTTTTTTCCTTTTGCTGAAGCTGCTCCATGACCAAGAGCAAGTTTCAGAGTGTTTTTTGACTTTGAATTTGATCTTTTCTTTCTTTCATCTGTTTTTAATGACCTCATGCTTTCTTTATGCACGGTATCTTTTCAATATTGTGCTGAAAGTTCCCTCCACTTGTCTTTGTCATACTCTGGGAGTTTGTGTGTTACAGAGATGCTAGAAGCTATGCCACAGGTATTCAGATATCAGCAAATTCACCTATTGTTGACAAGTTTCAGCTGAACTTTTTTAAGACAGTTTACAAAGAAGGACCTGATAGTCTACTTCTGAAAACAGAATAAATTAGTGAAAACATTATGAATGACAGTGGAACACTGTCTGATGTAGTGCTAGAAAATGAGCACTTTCAGGTTGGAGGGTGCTCAGAAGACAACTGGGAAAGAGCTACCTCCCCATATTAGAATCTACTCTCATGACGTGGGTAGAGTCAAGCTTTTGGGACATTCATTTACTGGTGTGGTGCAGCTCCAAATGAGAATAAACAGCTGCAAAATCCATTGATAACTGGAACATAGAATGTTTGAAATATGAATCTATAAAAATTGGAAATCAACAAAAATGAAATGAAATGTATCAACATCAATATCCTAGGCATGACTGAGGTGAAA
Organism: Heterohyrax brucei; assembly: GCA_028571685.1. NCBI lineage: Eukaryota > Metazoa > Chordata > Mammalia > Hyracoidea > Procaviidae > Heterohyrax > Heterohyrax brucei. The sequence goes on from CM053143.1 coordinate 148,468,083, forward strand.
TGGATTGGTATTGGCCAATTTGAATGGAACAGCTGGGAATGACTATTTCAAGATGAATGGCTTTGCATACATCATCAAAAAGAATATTTCTGATGTATCCTGAAGTGCAATGCTATCAGTGATAGGATAATATCCATATGCCTACAAGAAAGGCCAGTTAATATGAATATTTTTCAAGATTATACACCAACCACTAAGGTCAAAGATGAAGAAGCTGAAGATTTTTACCAGCTTCTACAGTTTGAAATTGACTGAATGTGCAGTCAGGACTCGTTGATAATTACTAGTGATTAGACAGCAAAAACTAGAAACAAAGAAGGATCTGTAGTTAGAACATATGGGCTTTGGTGATAAGAAACAACACCAGAAATTGCATGATAGAATTTTCAAGATCAACAAAACTTTTCATTGCACATATCTTTTTTCACCAACATAAGTAGTGACTATATACATGGACCTCACCAGGTGGAGTACACAGGACTCACTGTTTGTAGTTATTATTTGTACTCTTAAATCTAATCAAGAATAAGCAATTTTATTGCTATGAAGTTGAATTCCTTAGCCCAAATATAAAAGCTTCATGAGCACTCATTTTTATTTTAAGTCCTTTCTATTCTCTCATTGAATCAAATATTTAAGGAAACCAGAGGAACTTAAATTAGCAAAGAACTGTTTTATGTAAACAAAAATATTTAGAAATTAAAGATATTGAACTTGAGGGGTAACACACACTAGGATAATAAAACATGACCAATATTTATGTGGAAATCATAGAAATGAAAATGACAGTAATATGCAATTCATGTGACAAGAATTCATCAAGAGAAAAAAGATTAATGTAGCTAAAGCCAAGTGCCGGAGAGTTGGATCCGACTCATGGAGACCCTAGGGGCCAAGTGTAGCTGTTTTAGAAATAAAATAAATAAGGTATCTGTGAACAAATAAGTTATTGCTACATTTATATAAACAAATATAATAAACTTTTACATGGAAGCTCACAGAGCTTTAAAATTTTATTCTTGCCAAGTATTTTTAAGAGTCTTATTTGCCTTTATATAGAAGACATCAAAATTAAGTCTTATAAAATCTATATTTAACTTTCTAGTTAATCAAAGTATTCAAGTGTATGTATGCCAAGTTTTTTGAACTATTAAATAAATCTGTCATAAAGATGATCTAAAACCTGTAACAGATGTGTTGGTCTAATAAGTTGCAGGAAAATACTCCATTTAGTGTCATAAACATTTCAACACCCAAAGGATGGGCATTTAGTAGACCAGAAATCTGACTCCTAAGACTGTTTTCTTAGTGTATTACAAGTAGCAACAAATAAAATATCTTTCAATATGTAGTAGTTAATGTGGACATAGAGTAAGACATTTCTTACTAGAGACATAAGTATTATTCAAATAAAATTAGATGTTTTGCTCTCCAGATAGGAAAAATTTTATATAGTAGTATCATAAAATACCAGATTAGAGAATAATTGTGTTATAAGGTAACAAAATTTAACAGTCTTATGCTTTCAAAGAAATTCAAAATCTTTACTTAAATCTTTCATAGTAAATGTATAGTTGAAAGGCAATAAGCAAATGAGAACTCAAGTAACTCTAACACTACTTTACTTACCTAGGTGTGAAGGTTAAGGTTGTGTGTCAACTTGGCTGCACCACGATTCTAGGTGGTTTGGCAATTATGATGTAATCTGGCCTATGTGTAATGAAGTAATCACCACTATAATGAGATATGATAACACATAATCACTTCTATAAGGAAATCTGCTAAGAACAGTCAGTTGAAAGTGACTTTCTTTGGTATGGCCTGAATTTGACAACGTGAACTTTCTGTTAAAGTTTACTGGCCTTTGTTTGCTCTGGATCCTTCAGCTGTCCCCTGTTCATCTGACCTCAAGCTTGGCTCTTCTAGTTGAGCTAGCAGTTTATCTGCTGATTTTGGGTTCCCTAGGCCCTGCAGCTACATAAGTCAGGAGATGCTTCCAGCACGACTAGAGGGCCTGAGGCTTTCTAGCCTTTATAAGCATATGAAAACTGAAGATAATGTAATAAACAAAAACAATTAGAAATGTCTATTCAAAAATGAGCCATTGACTTGATATAAATCTCTTTCTATCTATGCATGTATACTTCACTGGTTTTGCTTCTTTAGAACACACTTTACACTTAAATGCTAGCAAAATTAATGAACTTGGCAATGCAAGCAAAATTAATGAACTTGGCTGTTCTTCAATGTGTCCATTTTCATTGCTAAAACTGTTTCTGACAAAATACTTACAAAAGGCAAGTCCGTAAACTATTTAAGGATTAACAGACAATAACAATAATAAAAATGCTGCTCTTAAAAAACAAACCAAAAAAGATAAGTGAGTCATGTTTTATTCATATGCATGAATATTTGTTTGTGCATTATAATGCATTTTCTCTCCTTGGTGAGATGGAACAGAATGACATGATGTAGTCTTCCAGAATAGAATCAAATATGAAATTAAAGCTAGTCAATTACGCTCTTGTCAGCATATGATTTTCAAACAAGTAAAAAATTTGATTCTCTTATGAATGAAAATTAACATATATATATAAAAATATTTTCATCATTGATGAGGGAACTAATAGAACAGGGAATTTATACACATATTAAGAAAAGATAAAGTGAGATTGCTAGGTTAGAAACAAAACTGGTTAATGTTCTACAGGGCAAGAAACATTATCACCTTGGAAATTATCTTCTTTATCAGACATAAACCTATAAGTTATCATGTATCTTTGCGTGCATCAGCAGAGCACTCGGGGTTGACCGCATGTGGAAAAGTGAAACAGAACATAGAACCCTAGTGTGGTGACAGATTGGTGAGAGATTGAACTGAAAACCTCTGCATAAAGCTCAAACTAGCAAAAATTGACCCTCCAGGGTAAAAATAATCCTTTCCTGGAGAGGTGAAGTGGAAACATATGCCTGTATCAGCGTTACTACTAGTGAAGTGAGAAGTTGAGAAAAATTACTCTGGACATTTCCCACTGAAGGGCACATGCTTGAGAAGTTATGAGCCAGAGTTCATACATCCCATGTCAGCTGGTGGTGTAGTTGTTAAGTGCTGGTCATCAGTTCAAAATCCAGCAGATGCTCCTTGGAAAGTTTACAGGGCAGCTCTACTCTGTCTGTATGGTTGCTATAAGTCAGAATGGACTCTGTATAACTGAGTTTGGCAGAGGGTTATGTCACCCAAAGAAAATCTGAGAATTAGTTTGAGGGTTTTTTTTTGTTTGTTTGTCTAGTTACTTTCTGAGGTTTGGGAACAACCACAAATTTTCACTGGGAGAAACTGTTTTAAACTCAGTCTTTAAAGAATTACTATTTAAAAAGTTCTCAGTAACATGATGATAACTAGATGTCACTTTTGTAAAATGGTCCTCTGAGACAGGCATAAGTCAAGGATTAGACAGGGCTATGAAATGAAAAATAATACATACGCTGCTGCCCCCAATCATTATTCATCACTGAGGTCAACTCTTCTGACAGGAATGGATTGCACTTGGGGACATAGGGTAAACACATGGTGTGTCCACTGCATGGTTCTATGTATCTATAGGATGCCATCCTACTGGCCTCTTAATAGAAGGCAGAGGAGAGGGTGGAGGGGAGGAGATAGGAGATTCTTAGCAGGATATGACATGTATAGAATGAAAAGGAAGAATGTGTTGCCACTGGAAGTGGACCAGAGGGAACTGCTTATAGGCAGGTGTGCAAATTTAACCTGGGCTGTATACTATTTTCACTCAATCACAATAATAAGAAATAGTAATAAAATGATACATATGTAGAATGTGCTTCTTAGTTCAATCATATATATGAGGCCATTTGAGAAGCTGCTGTCCAAAAGCAGGATGAGAAGGCAGGAAGGGACAAGAATTGCTGGAATGGACACAGGGAAGGAACCAAACAGAGATGGGGACAGCTGTCACATCTGGGGGATTGCAACTAATGTTGCAAGGTAGTGTGTGTATAAATTTTTGTACACAAAATTAACTTGAGCTGTAAAATTTCATCTAAAGCACAATTAAACAAGAAATAAGAACTAACCTAAATTTAGAATCAGACCACCAAAGACAGAAGACAATATAATAAACAAAAATAATTCAAAATATGTATTAAAAAGTAAAAGGAAGAAATACAAGAAAGAACAAAGAGTATAATAAAAATGACTAATCAGATTTGGAGGTAAACAAATTTAATTAAAAAAAATAGCTAGGATCCAGATGCTAAAAAGAAATGGTGACTATAGCCAACCAGATTTCAACAGCCACACAGAGAGACAAAGGGGAGAAAAATTTGAGGAAGGGATTATGAAATAAAGAGAGAGAATTAAAAGTTTTGACATGAAGTTAAAAAAAAAGTTTTCTAAGGGGAAAAGACAACACTGAAAAATATATAATGACCATGGTTTTTGTTGTTGTTTTTTTTTTTTTTTACAATTAAAAATATATACCAGTTGTTTAAACCAGGATAATCATAAATACTCAGAAATACAAGTAGGCACAAGTCAAGCCAAGTGCCGTCGAGTCGGATCCGACTCATGGCAACAAGTAGACACATATTAATAAAATTTTGACTCCCCAATATAATGAGAGAATCTTAGAATATAACCTTAGCAATAGATAGTATATTATCTACTCAGGTACTAAAATCAGACCAAACAGCTGACTTCTTAACAACAGATTTAGAAGTTTGAATTGAATTTAAAAATACGTGTTTACAATGTTAAGTGTAAGTAGTAGAGAAAAATAGTGCAAAGTTTGCAAACCGACAGAGATATAAGTCATACTTAGCAAAACATTCATCAAAAGATTCAAGAAAGTGTACAGAGTAGGAAAGAAATACAGATACCTGCCAAAGGAAACACACAGTGTCTGGAGAAGGGCACATTCATTTAAACCCATAGATACCAAAAAAACAAACCCACTGCCTTTTTGTCAGTTCCATCTCATAGTGACCTTGTAGGACACAGCAGAACTGCCCCATAAAGGTTTCCAAGGAGTGCCTGGTGGGTTTGAACCGCTGACCCTTTGATTAGCAGCTGTAGCACTTAACTACAACATTTAAGGCCACAGGAGCCACTATACAAACTTTGTTTGCACATATAACATTTTTCTTATAGTCTATTGTACTTTTGTTCTTGTTGTTGAGAATGCACACAGAACACCCAAATTCAATCATTTCCAGATGCACAAGTCATCATTTACATTCTGTGAGTTGTACAATCATTCTCGTCCTCATGTTCTGAGTTATTTCTCCTCTTTTCCTGGAACTCACTGCTCCTTTAAGTTTCCTATTGAAACTTTCCAGGTGCTGTTGTCAGTTTGATACTTGTTAGGTAGATGTTTACAGAGAATAATGCCCAAGGAATTGTGGTCAAGTCACTATTTATCAGTTAAGTTAAACTTTTTTTTTTTTTGGTTTTAAGAATACTATAGGGGATGTTTCTGGTTTAAGGTTTTAAAGATTATCTCAATGCAGTAGTTTCAGGGGTTTCTGGTTTCCATGGTTCCAGAGTGACAGGATTTCATGAGAATTTGAAGTTCCATTCTGCATTTTCCACTTTGATCAGGATAATTCTATAGAATTATTAAAATGTTCAGTAATGGAAGCCAGACATTATCCAATTCTTCTGGACTCATGGCAAAGGGGGTAGCTGTTCACAGAGGCAATTAACTGAATATTCCTTTCTTTCCTGTATTACTGGCTTTCTTCCTTATACTGCTCCAGGGAAATGGAGGCCAACTGTTGTTGATGGCTGCTTGTGACCTTTTTAGATTCCAGGCACTAGCAATGAACTAGAAAGTAGAACAGAACCATTAACAAGGATATTAGGCCAATTAACTGGGATGTCCCATGAAACTATTACACTAAACATATAAAACAAGAAAGCAAGTCTCATAAATCCCTACATAAGTAGCTTCAACAGCTATTTTATTTTTTGGTTGTTTGTTTGTTGTTGTTACTGTTTTGTATATTTTGTTTTGACTTTGTTGTAAACACATCACCAGCTTTTGCCACCACCACTTTTTATAGGTGTATAGCTTATTGACAGCAATTGTGTTAACTGGCTGTGCAACCCTTATTCTCTCCATATGTCATCATAATCCCTCAGTAAGAAGATGCTCCTTTGCTTCAACATCCAAAATTGGAAATGATAAACTTTTTCAGAAAATTGTAGCTTTTTGGGTCATAGCAACTTTAGTGCTTCAATAATTTTTTGCAGTATTCCTAAACCAGATGATGCACATGAACAGTTTATCACAGAATAGTATTTCAGTATGTACAATGAAGAAGTATCAGAGAGAAGGTGGTAATAACAGATGTGGTCTAAGAAATGAAGTGTTTAAATAAAAGAACGTAAGAAGAAAGTCCTGAAGGGTTAGACCCTAAGAATTCTAAGGTCTAGGGTGGCTTGTGAGTTTCTAGAATGGCTTTGCTTCTGCATCCCCCTAGAGGGTACTGTGTTTCTCAGAATATAAGCAGCAGATTTGATTGATAAGTTTTGGAAGGTTGTAGGTAGGTTAGACAGGTGTATACATGAACATTACCAGGTAACCACAGAAAGACTGAAGAGAATTGGAAGCTTTTATTTTCTCTTGAAGGGTTTGATTTTAATGGTAAAAGCAATCTCTTCCCAAGTGATGAAAACACTAACAGTATATATATGTTCTGTAATTTATATAATGTACTTAAAAGAAAAACATCCTGCACAAGTCAGTATGAAAGAAAACTTGAATTTCTTTACCTCTCAGAAGTTTATTCAATGTATTAAACAGAGTATCACACTATTTTATTTCTTGGAGTCCTCATTGTTTAAATTACCTGTGAAGTCAGTTTGACTGAGGGCTACAATTCTGAGGGTGAATATGAATTTAACAGATTCGATGAATTGTTATTCAGCTTCTATAACATGAATGAAGGTAAGTCTGGTAAACGTGTTACCTAGTAGAAATCCCAAGTCCTCGCATGCCGGGTAAATGAGAGACAGTGGGAAAGCAGAAAACAGTCTTTATGTCATTACATAAGAAAAGGTGTCACTCTGGGCTGCTGCTACCAATGTTACTCCCAAAACGTGAGGGGAAAGTTACTTTTAAGTGGTTTATAACTAAGGATTTCCTTCATGTTATGTCAGCAACATTTTCAATCCTGCTACGCAGGTGCAAAGGGGTTTACAGATAACTTCCAAGCAAAGAAAGTAGGATTCCGATGCAAAGCTGGTTGAAGAAGGAGAATTTTCCAGTCTGAGAACTCTGCCTTAAACAAATCAAAAATGTAATCATTAATGTCACCCCTTAGTTAAAGGTGTAGGTGTAAATAGTGTAGAAAAGTATAAGCGAGTTATTCTAGAGTTTAATGCTTAACATCATTAGATTGTGGTAACAAACGAGTTTCACTGCAGAGAACCCTCTTTGATTTGTAAAAACAGCTCTGGAGAATTGGCCTATCAGAAAACAATATTCACAGTATAGATTTGCTATGGGTGAGACCTGGCAGCATTATCCTCACGCTTGATAGAACTAAAACCAAACCAAACCAACTACCATTGAGTCAATTCTGACTATAGACAGAGAAGAATTGCTCCATAGAGTTTCCAAGGAGCGCCTGGTAGATTTGAACTGCTGGCCTTTTGCTTAACAGACATGGCACTTAACCACTACACTACCAGGGTTTGTGATGGATATTTTGTATATATAAAATTCAGAAGGTTTTTAAATTATTTTATAACATGAAAGAGCCATATTAGACAGATTATTAAGATGATATTAAGGTGTAGGCTATTTGCTTTGTGAAGAATCAGACCAAGTTTGAATTAGTAAATGCTTTCTTTGTATATATGAAGTAACTCAGAGAGGTTAACACATTCATTCATTCGTTTACTTATCGGTTTGACTAACAATAGTAGAACAACAGATTATTGTAAGCTGTTATAAGGAGCTAAGACTTGTTTTTTTTTTTTAGGTTTAGTTACTAAAGGAGTTTAAGGTGAAATGGTACAGTAATATTTGTATTTTAGGGATTTTTTTTTAACTTTTAGATGAAAAAGGAAGGAGAATGACAAGTCAAGTTTCAGGGACTAGTTAGTAACTAATTTCAAAATCAGCATGAGATGATGAAAGTCTGAGCCCAAGGGGAGGAGATTCTCGTACCCAAAATGCTTCTCTTTAGGTAATAAAATCAGCAGACTCCAGCGACTGATTGTATGTGGATGGGGACAGGGTGAGGTAGAGATCGTGATTGTGCACACGTGGGTTTGTTACAGAGTAACAAACGGGTGATCCTTTCAGCTGGGAAGAAGGGCACAGGAGAAGCTATTTGCTTGAGTAGCTACCTCTAGAATATAAACACTTCTCTCCATTCTCCCGGCTGTTCATTTAGCTGCCTTTGAAAAGACATCTTCATGCTTTCTGTAATTACAGTCATACTAAAACCAAGTCTAACAGAAATAATGCAGAAAGCAAAAAATTCTCCATAATGTCCTCCTTCCCACCAAATAAGTTTTACCAACAGTTTGAAGCATATATTTCTAGCTGTTTTAATTTCAAAGTGTAGATAATTTGTATGATGAAAGTATGAGAACAATTACATATTTGTTTCCAATTCCTCTTTTAAAAATTATTTACTGGAGAAGGTTTTTCCTACATTCAACTAGCCCCCTTTCTCAAGTCCCTAATGTATTTACTGGCAAATTTTCTTAGGTTAAAAAAAAAAAAAAATCCTGTAGTCACTCTTAGTATTAAAAGATGTTAAATTGTATTTCTTTCTGTTGTGGAGGCTCACATAGTGTCCCCCAAGGCTCCCTTGTTAATTTATGTAACTCAAACTCCTATGCTATTATCCTCGTTTTAAGAAACCATTGGAAACAGAGGGTATAGAACTCACTGTCTTCTTCATCAAAAGCCTTCAGAGCAAGAGCCCCCAGAAATATTATTTTGCTTTTATTTATAGATGTTAAGAAAAGAAAAACCCAGAAGGAATATTTATTTATGTTATTATGTACATTGGCTTGATACTAGGTTGGAGATTACATAAAAAAGGACAAAATGGCAAGACATACACTTTGAAATTCTGCGACATCTTACGTAAATAAAATGTTATACATTAAGTTTCATAATACAAGAGAGTTTGGGGCATATTCACAGAGTGTGTTAGAAAATCAATTTTGAATTTAATGAAACTGAACTGGAAAATAACAGGGATTAAATTTTATGTACTCAAAGAAATCATTATATGCAAATTGTGAGTACTTAGGGCAGAACTGCTGAGCACAGTGGGTTGCTCCTCTCGTACACAGAGGAGCCAAGTTACAGCTTTGATGGAAGTAGGCTTCGACTTGATGCCTATTAAGCGAAAGTTTGAAAGATAGTATCTAAGAGTTTTAGAAAAAATTCTAGTTGATTAAAAAACAATAAAGTTAATCCAACACTTGAAACTGATTTTTTCTTTGCTCCAAGAACCTTCTATTCATAAGGTCTTACATGTTTTCACGTTATTTATTTCATAAAACTCCCCAAAACACAAACCCACTGCCATCTAGTCGATTCCAATTCATGGCAACCCTACAGGTCAGGGTAGAACTGTCCCACAGGGTTTCCAAGGAACACCTGGTGGATTCAAACTGCTGACCTTTTGGTTGGCAGCTGTAGCACCTAACCACTGGGCAACTAGGAGTTTCTTCCAAAAAAATAATACTGTAATGGATGCTGTTAACATTTTTCTCCACTCTAAGATTTACAGTAATTTTTTAAAATATTCTATAATTTTGAGGAACACAATATGCATAGGAATAAAATCAATGTTGCTACATGGTTAAAAAAAAAAAAAAAGTGCTATATAGGTCAGAGTAGAATTGCCCCATAGCATTTCCAAAGCTGACGCGTCTTTAAGGAAGCAGACTGTCGCAACTTTCTCCCGTGGTGCGGCCGCCGGGGAGGCGCGGTGGGGAGGTGGGGGTGCTGGCTAACAGCTGACCTCTTAGGTAGCAGCTGAGCACGCTCACCAATGCAACACCAGAGCTCCTGAGAAGATGTTAGAGCGGCGAAAGAGTCTTAATTAGCTGGAGAAATCAAACACCGGTTTCATATTCTTCTGACCTAGTGATGTTAAACTCTGTTCACGTTGTTTACCACTCTTATTACTACATTCATATTTCATTAATCATAATATGTGAGGAACCAGAGATAAATGTGGTATATTTGAGACGGGAAAGGCTGATGAGATCTAAGAAAACAGTTGTGAAATGGATGTCGTCGTGGCCCCCTGCTCGCTTCCCCCACTCCCCAGCTAAAGAGGAGACATACAGAAGAGAAATGGCTTCATAGGGTGATTTCCATGACGCATTCTAGTATGCTCTCTGGATTTAACAGTATGCTTCCTACCACAATATAAGTAAAATGGCTAAAAATACTCATTCTCAGACAGCTTTTAATGAGTGTGCTTGCATTATGTCTAACTCATCTTTCAGTTTGATGATCTTTTATGTTAGATGTCTTCAAGTCACTTCTAATTTATAGAAACCTTTAAATATATAACAGAACTAAACAGTGTCTAAATATTGCCTGGTCCTACACCATCCTCACAATCATTGCAATATTTGAATCCGTTGTTAGGTCGCTATGTCAATCCGTTTCATCTGAAGGTCTCATTCAATGGGCATTCTGATTTGTTTATTCTTCTCAAAGTCCATGATAGTGAGATATATTCAATTTTTTGCACCACCGCAATTCAAATGAGACAATTTGGGGGAGGGGGCTTTTTCACTGAAAGATCCTTTATCAAGCATCTTTCGCATGCTTACAAGGAGATTGAAAATACCCCATTGTACACCTTCCCCAATTTTAAAACCTGCAGTATTATCTTGCTCTATTCAGTCACCCACCTATTGATCCCTATGTAGTTTCTGCATGAGCACAAGTTAATGCTCTAGAATCCCTACTCTTTGTCATACTATCCATAATTTATTAGAATCCACAGTCAAATGCCCTTCTGTAGTTCCTAAAACACAGATGAACATTTTTCTGGTATTCTCTACTTTTGACCAAAAAGTAGAGCTATATCATTGATATCAGCAGTGATATACCCTGCGCTATGTCCTTTTATGAATCTTGCTTGAACTCTTACTATTTTCTGTTGATGTGCTGCTGTAATCATTTTTGAGTTACCTTCTGCAAATTTTTGCCAGCATGCAATATTAATGATATTGTCTGATGCTCTCCACATTGCTTTTCTTTGCACTGAGCACAAATATGCAATTTTTTTTTTCAGCCAGTTGGTCAAGTAACTGTCTTCCGAAGTCCTTGACATAAAGGAGTGTTTCCACCATTTTATCTCTTTGTTTATGCATCTCAACTGGTATTCTATTACTTCTAAGAGCCTTGATTTTCACTGGTGTTTTCAGTGCAACTTGAACTTCTTTCAATAACATCAGATATTATGTGGTGCTTCCTGAAATGGTTAAACCTTAACTGATTCTTTTTGTACAATGGCTAGGTGCATCCTTCTATTTTATTTTGATGTTTTCTATGTATTCAGCTTTTTGTTCATAGAACCCTTTAATAATGAAACTTGAAGCTTGAATTTTCTCTTCTTTATCAAATTATTTCAGCTTGAGTAGTGCCAGTAGTATTCTCACCTTTTCATTTATAAACTCCAGGTCTTTGACCATTGAATACAACACTTTACCTTGTCTTCTTGAATCACTCTTTGAAATCTGTTCAGCTCTTTTACTTCATCATTTTCTTCCATTAACTTCAACTATGTGCTTAAGAGCAAATTGCAGAGTCTCCTCTGACATCTATTTTGGTCTTTTCTTCTTTTCCTGTCTTTTTGATTATCTTTTATGTTCTTCGTGTATGGTGCCCTTCATGTCTTCCCTTAAGTTTTCTGGTGTTCAGTCATCAGTTGTCAGTGAATCAGATCTACTCTTGAGATGGTTTCTAAATTTGGGCAGGGTATGTTCAAGGACACACTTAGCTCTCTTGAAATTTCCTCCACATGAAGGTCCTGTCAGTTTTACTTCATTCACGTGATAAGATCACATCTACTTTGAGGAGTTAGCTTTTTCCAAACTGTGTTTTATGTGTCCTCAAACCTGAGGAGATAATGTCCCAACTCTGTATTGTACAATGATCTACTGTTGTCTGTAATGTTTTCCCTGGCTCATTTTTGAAAGTCAATCAGCAGGCCTTTCTAGTTTTCCTTAGTCTGGAAGCTCTGCTGAAACCTGTCTACCATGGGTGACCCTGAAATACAGGTGGCGTAGCTTCTAGTATAGTAGTAACAGGTAAGCCACCACAGTATGACAAACTAAAATACAGGTGCTTGTATGAGTTTGCTGAAACTTAGTGACTTCATTTTTTTTTTTTTTTCTTGACCATGCAGTGTGCTTTCCTATATATCGCTTCAGTGTCATTCTGACAAAGGACTCCTGTTTTTGAACATGTGCTCCTTCAGAATTACGCATTAGGGGCCCTCAGCTGGATACGGTCATGCTCAAGGGCTTCTGCATCTCTATAAAATCTCATGCAGCCACAGTCTTTGTTGTTAGGTGCTGTCAAGTCAGTTCCTACCCTCAGAGACCCTGTGTATTGCAGAACAAAACACTGCCTCGTCCTGCCCCACTCTCATGATCATTGTTCTGCTTGAGCTGTTATTGCGGACACTGTGCCAATCCGTTTCTGTGAGGTTCTTCCTCTCTGCCACGCCAAGCATGATGTCCTTCTCCAAGGACGGATCCCTCTAGATAACGTGTGTAAAGTATGTGAGACAGAGTCCCACTGTCTTTATTTCTAAGAAACATTCTGGCTATAATTCTTCCCAGATAGATTTGTTCATTCCTCTGGCTGTTTATAGTGCCATCAATATTCTTAGTTAACATCTTAATTCAAAGGTATCAGTTCTTCAGCTTTCCTCATTCATTGTCTAGCTTTCACATGTATATGAGGTGATTGATAAGGTGATTAAAACCACTATGCCCTGATTGGAGTGAGGGGATTTATTCCTTAAAACTTGGTATCTTTGCTCTTTAACACTTTAAAGAGGTTTTTTATTTTTGCATGAATTTGCCCAGTGGAATGTTTCCTCTGATTTCTTGACTGTTGCTTCCATGGATGTTGATTTTGGATACAAGTAAAATGAAATCCTTGACAACTTTAGTCTTTTCTCTGTTTGTCATGATGTTGTTTATTACTTCAGTTTTGAGAATTTTGTTTTCCTTATGTTAAGGAAGGCTATAGTCTTTGATCTTCATCAGTAAGTACTTCAAGTCCCCTTCACTTTCAGAAAACAAGGTTGTGTCATTTGCATAATGTGGGTCATTAATGAGCCTTTCTCTAATTTTGATGCCCCATTCTTCTTCTTATTTTACAGCTTCTTGGTTTATTTGCACAGCATGCAGACTATACAAGTATGGTGAAAGATACAATCCAGATGCACAGTTTTCCTGATTTTAAACCAGAGAGTATCCATTTGTCTTATTCAAAAGATTGTCTTTTGATCTACCTACAGAGCACAATTACGTGTTCTGTAATTCCTATTCTTTACAGTATTATCCATACTTTATTGTGATTCACGCAACTGAATGCATTTGCACAGTCAATGAAACATAGGTAAACATCATTCTGGGATTCTCTACTTTCAGCCAGGATAAACCTGGCATCAGCAATAACATCCCTCATTCCATGTCCTGTTCTGGATCTAGCTTGAATGTCTGACAGTTCTCTGTTTCATATTCCTGCAAACACTCTTTAATGATCTTTAACAAAATTTTACTTGAGTGTTATAGTAATGATGCGGTTCAAAGATTTCTGCATTCAACTGGATCACCTTTCTTTGGAATAGGTACAAATATGGACCTCTTCTGATTGAGTACCCAGATAGCTGCCTTCCAATTGTCAGGGCGTGATGGAGAGAGCACCTTCAGAGCTGTATCTGTTTGCTGAAACATCTCAGTTGGTATTCACTCAATTCCTGGAGCCCTGTTTTTTGCCATTGCCTTCAGTGCAGCTTCGATTTCCACCTTCAGTACTGTCAGTTCTTGATCATGTGCTGCCTCCTCAATAGTAGAATCGCAATCAGTTATTTTTGGTACAATGGCCCTATGCATTCCTTCTATCCTCTTTTGATGCTTCCTTCATTGTTAAGCATTTTTCTCATAGAGTTCTTCAGTTTTGCAGCTTAAGGATTGAATTTTTCCTTCAGTTCTTTCAGCTTGAGAAATGCCTAGGATGTTCTTCCCTTTTGGTATTCTAATTCCAGGTCTTTGCACCGGTCATTATTATACCTTACTTTGTCTTCTGGAACCTCCCTTTGAAACCTTCCTTCATCTGTTTTATTTCATTATGTCTTTCATTAGCTTTAGCTACTTGACATTCGAGAATAAGTTTGGGAGTTTCTGTTGACATCTGGTTTATTGTTCTCGTTTATTCATAAGCCATCCAGTGATAAGCGGTAAGGTATAGTGGTTATTAGAAAAACACTGGACCCTGTCACCCTCAGTTCAAATTGAAACTAAGTCTCTCACTAGGACTGTGTCATTAGAGGAATTTGCTTAACTTATTAGTTTTTACATCAAAGAACAAATTTTTAGCATGTATGGGGTTGTTAGAATTAAATGAGTTCATTCGTTTATATTTCTTAGAAAGATATCTGACTTAAACTCTTCAGGTGCTTCTCTTTTAAAAATCATAATTACTGTTTCTCATTATAGGTTCTGTAGTATTTTCTAATAATTAGGTTCTTTTACAAGGATTTTCCATTACTCTATTGAAAAGCAGGAAGCCTTATGTCTTAAGTGTGCCCACACTCCACCAGGGTGCCTGGTAAACCTTAGCTTTATTATGACCAGCATGTGAAGTTGATATTTGCTGTGGAAAAAATTTGTGTAATCACGAGATCCAAGTCAAGAGTTTAAAGTTCACAAAATATTTTCCAGAAGCTCAACATTGGTGGAAATTTTTGGCTTTGGTCTTTGACTTAGATGGCAATTTACTGCATCTACTTAACCCATATGCTTTTGATAATTGCACCAGGATCTTTTACTACAAGGGACTCAGTAAGTGAGTCCCCTGAATGTATCGGAGTTTGTTTTGTTTGCCAGTTTAATCTCAGATTTGTAAGCTCTTGTTAGGAGTTGACTAGCTTATTCAATATCCTGAGCATGAATAAGATATTTTGGGAATAAACCACATTGTTAAGGTTAAGAGATATATTTAGATAGGGCATTATCTTCTACATTTTTTCTTTAACTGTATCTTATCACCTCTTTCATCTTTTACTCTTCACTGTGTTCAGCCAGATATCTGCTAATTGCTTCTGACATTAAATGACACTTTTCTTTTTGTATTTTTACTTCCATTGAAACTTCTCAGTTACCTAGAAACATCTCTATTTATCTCTAATATGTATGCAAAATGTTTATATTTTCTCCAGCTATAGATACTTTGTTTGTTCAACATGTACTATTTTCTTCACTGGGAATGGATATTGAGTATAACGGGAGGAACAATAAATTCTTAATAGTACATGTAAAACAATAGGAGATCATATGAATTAACATGTAATGAATATTATTATGTAGCATAGAGTTGGTCTAAAATATAAAGAGTATAGAAATATTACTTTTATGAACACCGCAAGCTTTCTTTTACCAGAGCTTTCTTGTCATGTATATATCCCATCTATAGAAATACTTAGATATACTTACTGATATAGATTTAATCTGTGACATAACTGATCTACATATTTCTTCCAAAAGAAATCATTTGACGTTCAACAAGGGAAATATAAAAATATTTGAATCAGTCATTTAGTTTTCTTTTTCTTTGTTTCTTTTTTTCTTTTAGTTGAAAGCAGTTTTAGCTATTTCTTGTTTCCAATCTGCTGACATTTTTTAAGCTTCACATGAAGAAAATCTGTTGGTGAATGACATCAGCCATCTCAAAGCCAATAAATATTACAAGTAGAGTACAAGATAGGCTGTTCCTTTTATGGAAAGGAAAATACAGAGTCCCCAAAGCTCCAAAGGTAAATTATTGAGGAAACTAAGAAATGTCAGTTTAGTTGGAAATAAAATTAATGTGGTCAGTTACATCCAAACTTGTGAGATAGAAAAA
Organism: Heterohyrax brucei; assembly: GCA_028571685.1. Classification (NCBI taxonomy): domain Eukaryota; kingdom Metazoa; phylum Chordata; class Mammalia; order Hyracoidea; family Procaviidae; genus Heterohyrax; species Heterohyrax brucei. The sequence continues at coordinate 148,484,243 of CM053143.1, forward strand.
TATAGTTAGATAAGTATGTGAATATTCTAGCTGGTAAAAATTTAAATATACTGCTTTGCATTTCTGTTTTAAAATCAGGATGTGAGTAATTGAATACCAATTTACTACTTGCAACTCTGTTTTTCATCTTCAAGACACTAAGAAAAATGTTTCTATAGACAGTATACGCATGCAATAACCATTTCCACATGAGCACAGATAACTTCTGGCTAGGTCTTTGCACCGTATGTATACATTTTTGGTTACTTCTCTGGAATCTGAATTGAAAAATATAGAAACTTAAATACATGTCTGACTCTTATAGCTTAATGGTTAGACTTGTGTCAGCCCTTAATATCTAGCTCCTTTCTGCTCTATTTTCCCATAAATACAGCATTTTCACACAGCTGAGGAATCTCTAGAAAAAAGAGACCTAGCCTAAGAGAGATATGCCTGATAAATTCTATAATATTTCTTAACTCTTCCCAGTAAGCACACTATTCTCTTTCTTGTAGAATGGAAATGCTGGAGGAGAATCTTTTCTAGAAAGTGTTGTTATTCCCCTGAAGACTGCTCTAATGTAGGTAGTTTTGTAACCCCTTCCTATTACTAGGGTCAAGTGCATAGGTTATGTGGTCAATAGAATGAGATCATACGTAGAAAACATTGAATAGAAATTGGAAAGAAAAGAGCAAATCAGAAGAGCACAAACAGAAGATGGTAACCAATAAACAAGTCTAGAGCGTTATTGCTTTAAATGACAACAACAATAACAATGATAGACTGACAGAGCTCGGATTCTTGAGTCTCCCATGACAGGGAGCTTCAGCCTCATTATTTTTCACAATTCATTTCAGTGTGGAAACTGGAAAAGTGCTTTATTATAATTTGAGACCAACATTTCAAAAGATAATAGAAAATTGTTATTGTTGTCTGTTTCCATTGAGTCAATTCTGATTCCTAGCAACCCCATGCATGCAGAATAGACCTATTTCATGTAGTTCTCAGTGGTTAACTTTTCAGAAGATTGTAAGTTTCTGTCTTCTGAGGCTCTTCCAAGTGGATTTGGACACTCAGCCTTTCAGCTAGTTGTCCAGTACTTAATTGTCGTTAGTTGTAGTTGTTATGCCTATTGAGTCTATCCTGACTCACAGTAGCCCTATAGAACAGAGTGGAATGCCCCCAAAAGATTTCCTAGGCTGAAATCTTTGCAGGGGCAGCCGACCAGATCTTCTCTCCTGTGGAATGGTTGATGGGTTTGAACCACTGACCTTTTGGTTAGCAGCAGAGTGCTTTAACTGTTGAATCATGAGAGCTCTTTCTGTGCCACCTAAAGACCTCTAATACAAAGCTGCATCTACGTTAATGAGACTAGCATCGTAAAAGTGCAATTCATTCTTGGTCTATAGATATTCCCCAGCCACTTATTTTATACTCTCTGAATGTTACAAACGGTGATTCAAGTTTACCCAGAGGACCTTGGAAATGAACTCTGCTAATCTGGTTTTGAAAGATTATAGCCTTCAGAATCCCATGAGGTGCACTTCTACTTTGAACACTTGGAGTCTCCTTGACTTGGAATTGATTTGATGGCAAAGAGCAATAACAACAAATAACTTTCATTCTTCTACCTTTGTTTGCAAACAATATGAGTTAGAATATGTGGATATACGAAAAGTAATCCAATACAATTAGTGGAAACATAACTCATAAGATCATGCTTTAATGCACCTAGTAAATGGGCCACTGTGTCAAGATAGCATTTTTACATTATACAGAGGAAATATTTTGTCTTTAAGTGAGGTAAAATTCGCCACTGTTGGCCACTGTCAGTCTTAGCCAGGCTATAAGAATATATCATGATTTTTCATCCAACATTTCAGAGTCTTGCTCTTACTCAAATTGATTGCAAGAGTATAATGTGTTGGGTTAGTTAGTAGGTTCAAAACTTTAGTCTGAGTTACATTTACTTTTAATTTCAGAAATTCACAGGCCACATATTTATTATGTTTTGGCAACAGTCTAATTGTCTTGAAATACACCAAAGTAATATGTGACGTATAGTTGTTTTGTAAGGTTTGGTAAGGGGTTGCAGTACAATGGATTTCTTATTCATGACGTTTTTGGGCCTGGCTTTATACTTCCATCAAAAATGATTAATTGGGCCTCAGTCTGCCCTGGGGTCAGTCTATTTTAGGTACCTTGCAGGGACTTGTTAGTTTGATGTTCAAGTAATAGTTTGAAAATTCACCCCAAAGGATTGACAATCTTGTTACCCCTTGAGAAGACTGGTTGCTCATGTCCCTGGGGGGAGGGTTATGCCTTGAAATTGACAATGAATTTACTTATACGAGCAGCCACCCCCACAGATTCTTTAGAGACAGGGGGAGAGAGAAGAGGAGCTGTAGTATGTGTCAAGAGCTGTAACAATAAAGACGATTTGAGAAAGCATGAGATTTCATGAGACAGCACAAGACAGCAAGCACAGAAGAGAGGAGTAGCAAAGAAGTGGCAGCAGCACTATGAGAGGCAAGAACTACTAAACTTGCAAATGGCAATGGTGGAGAGTTAGAAGGTCAACACGGAGGTGGTGGCCTCAAAAATGGAGGCAGCTGTAGGCTAATTCTGCATAGGCAAGCAACTAGCCGAGCAAGGAGCAGTTACAGGGCAAGCTGTCTACCTTTGTCAATGGCTAATGCTCTAACTATGCTTACAGTTGTAACTCTAAGACCAAGAAGGGACCAGGTTTGAAGGCCAAGAGGAGGCCACGAAGTTGCCTCTCCTAAGGGACATGAGAGGAGACCTGTCCAGAAAGCTCAGCTAGTGTGCTAGGTAATGGTAGTTTGCTTGTGTGCAGGAATGAAAATGGCCAAGTGATCTGGCCTCTGGGAAACTGTTCTTGTTAATATACTACATCCTGTCTCCTGCATTGAATCTTATGATCCCAATTCTGAGTTGCACCCCAGACTTCCCTAATAAACCACACAAGTGTGAGTATGTCTGTGAGTCCTATGTGACCAATGCAATGAAGTATCAAACCCAGGCACTGATGCTGCTTATTCTGGTGCCAGACATTGAGATTCACAGTTTCAAACATATTGCTTGCTACCCAGCTCTCTAATCTCTTCAAAATGCTAAATGTTACCCATCACCGTACTCTTTCCATAATGTGCAGGAAATTATACAACTAATATACGTTGAATAGTATGTGATCTTGTGAGCTACTTATTTTTCCAAACACTTGGGCACTTGGTAAATTATAGTAAAACTTTTAGAGTATTTTATACATATGTGTTCAGTAATAACAGTTATTTACTTTTTATAAACTAAAAATAGAGAAGGTACAAATTATATAATCTGATGGTTTGACTTCTCTATGGGTTTGTGTAAATATGAAAGCCTTCTTTGTAGTTACATGATGAAGGAAGACTCATTTACCGCCAAAAAGCAGAATTAGACACTATTAATGTTTGAGTCAGATCTGATTCGACGGCACTTGGCTTTGGCTTGCCTAGTGTTATTATTATATTAGAACTAATACATTTTTATATTGTGGGAAATATGGAGATACAAAGAATGTCACCCTGCAGCAGTCTCTTACCTGTCAGTGTAGAGAAATTTTAAAATATCCCTTGTGATTTCTTACTGAAAGGGGTATCAGTTGCTAATAAATTCTGTCACCAATCACCTCTTAATAATATTTTTCCAAATGCTCCTGAGCTGAGAATCATGGAAAAGCACTTGTTAAGAATACATATTTCTGGGTACCTTCCTATGTTAAGACATAGTCTCACCTTCTTTGCTTCCAAGGAACACTCTAGTTGTACTTCTGCAGACCTATTTGTTCTTTCAGAAGTCCATGGTACATTCAATATTCTTCTCCAACACCATAATTTAAAGGTGTCAATTTTTCTTCTGTCTTCCTTATTCATTTTCCAGTTTTCATATGCGTGTGATGTGATTGAAAATACCACGACTTGGGTCAGGCACATCTTAGTCTTCAAGGTAGCATCTTTATTTTTCAACACTTAAAAGAGGTCTTTTGAAGCAGATGCAATGTGTCTTTTGATTTCTAGACTGCTGCTTCCATGGGTGCTGACTTTGGACGTAAAACGAAATCCTCGACTACCTCAACTCTTTCTCCATTTATGATGATCTGCTCACTGGTCCAGCTGTGAGGATTTTTGATTTCTTGATGTTGAGGTGCAATCTATACTGAAGACTATGGTCTTTGATATTCGTCACTAATTTTTTAAAATCCTCTTCACTTCCAGCAAGCAGGGTTGTGTCATCTGAATAACACAGGTTGTTAAGGAGTCTCCTGCCATTTCTGATTCCTCATTCTTTAGACAGTCTGGCTTCTTGAATTATTTCCTCAGCATACAGACTGAAAACATATAGTGAAAGGCTACAACCCTGATGTACACTTTTCCTGACTTTAAACAATGTAGCATCCCCTTGTTCTGTTCGCATGACTGCCTTTTGATCCTCGTAAAGATTACTCAAGAGCATAATTAAGTGCTCCGGAACTCCCATTCTCTTCAGTGTTATCCATAATTTGTTATGATCCACACAGTCAAATGCCTTTGCATAGTCTTATCCTAATTAATTGGTGTGATAAAATATTTAGAGCTTCTGTCCCAACTCTTAGTTCATCATGTAGTGCCTGAGGTTCTACAAACTTAGAAGCAGCCGTTCATGGCAAAACAATTGATCTCTATTCTCATGGAATAATACAGGAAGCAGGAGAATCAGGAATGAAAGGAGGAAATGGAACTCATGTTAATTGCCTCCATGACAGCCTGTATGAAGCTGGAGTATTCCACAGAGAATAGCACTGCAGTATTTTCAATTCCTTTCAAAGGACCTATGTTATTTAATAAACAAAGGCCACAAATCTCAATTTCTGCCATGATTTACAAAAAAAGGAGGGCCTAGTGATTCTTACTTACTTCTGAGTGTATTATAAGAAAAGCAAAATGTGCTTGCAACAGTGGGGATTAGGGATGGAAGAGAAAGCTTACCAGTGGAAAACAGAAGGACTCCCAGACGCTGTATGAGTCCAGACGGAAATTAATCATTACACAATTGGCGTCACAACAATTAGAACTTCTTCCTTGGTTTAACTGCTCTATGTTGGCTCAGACCAAACTAGAAAACCAAACTCACTGCTGTCGAGTTGATTCTGATTCATAGTGACCCTATGGGTCAGATTAAAACTGTCCCACGGAGTTTCCAAGGAGGTCATGGTGGATTTGAACTACCGGCCTTTTGGTTAGTAGACATAACAACCACTATGCCACCAGGATTTCCTTAGAGACTAGTATTTGAGGTTAGCCCCTTTGTCTCTCATTTCCTGTCTAGTCCTTCCAGGGCCCTGGGGGAGAAGGGTAGGGCATGTGTCCTGGACGCTGCTTGAGGGCTTGAGGTGGAGTGTCCAGGAGCAATTTAGTTTGGTCGTCATAGTTTCCAACACATCTGTCAAAGATTACTGGGCAATTAAATACTACTTGTCTTAAACCCCTAAAACCAAACCCACTTCTACTGAGTGGATGCCAACTTATACTGATCCTATAGAACTGAGGAGAACCGCTCCACAGTTTCCAAGGAGTGCGCGCCAAGGATTCAAACTGCTGGCCTTTTCGTTAGCAGCTGTAACACTTAACCACTACACTACCAGGACCTGAGTCTTGCCTCCTAGAAGCAGATAACTTGTTTCTAGGTTTAACTTACACCTACGAAGAGGCAGCAAAGTACTGGGAGCAAAGATTCAGAGACTACCTCACAGAGTTCTAGCTTTTAGATCTTTTTCTGTGTCTCTCTTCTTCTGTCATTTGGGAGCCCTGGTAGCACAGCGGAAACCCTGGGGGCATGCTTTGTCTGCTAACCAAAAGGTCAGGGGTTCAATCCACCAGGCTCTTGGTGGGGCACGTCTACTCTGTCCTGTAGGGTTGCTATGAGTCACAATTGACTTGATGGTGATGGGTTGGGTTTGGTTTAGGTAAATCAGTGGTTAGTTCAGGTAGTAACAGATTCGACAGTTCAAATCTGCCAAGTGTTCCTTGGAAACCTGATAGTGTTACGCTACCCTATACAGTCCTGATGAGTCAGAATAGACTGGACAATAATGGGTTTGAAATGGAAGAAATAGTCTTGTAGGGCTGATATAAGAAATAAGCAGATTATTACATACACATCTTCTGAATATGTAGCAACTACTGTCTAATCTTTTACTGTTACTGTTTTTGTCATTGTTTATATTATTATTGTTTTCAGACTCATGTCTAACAACAACAAAAAAAGATATTAAGACCATTCCTCCTCTCCCCATTTGCTGTGTGATTCCTTGACCTCCTGAACTTAGGTGTCCTTGATGTACCCATTCCCATTTCTGTTCACACTTTCATTTCTACATTCTACAGTGTATTCTACACATAGCATTCAGATTATTGTATTACAAATGTAGGCCAGGTCACATTCTCTCCTGATCAAGAATTCCCAGTAGAATCCTAAATGACTCAGTACAGAATGTGTGCTCCTCACCATGTCCCATAAGGTCCTGTGTAATAAGACTCTCACTCGCTCTCAGTCTTCCGCATATATCAGTTTTCCCATTTTCTTTCTTCACTCTAGAAAGCTGAACTTCTTTCTTTTCCTCAAGCTTGTCTCTTAATTTCCGACTCAGTGCCTGTATGCTTACTACGCCTTCTATTTGGAATGCACTTATTCCAGCACCTTCCTATGACTCCCCTTCTTCATATAGTTCTAATCTCTATATGGCATCTTCTTACAAAAATCTCATTAATATGCATTGAATGAATGGATGGCTGAGTAAATGTGTGAATGAAGGAAGGAAAGAATGACTGAATGAATGAATGAGTACATTCCTGTTGATAATGCAAGTATGCTTATGCAAATAACACACTTAGGAGTGAATACATTGACATTATTAAATCCATGTGCACATATAATGTCTTTTTTTTATGGAAGGAGAAATTAAGGGAATATTACACCCTAAGGCTACTGGAAGATTAATTTTTCATTGAAGTGAGAAAGCAATCAGTGGAGAAAATTAAAGCAGAGGGATGAAACTTTGATTTGTAAGTGATATTAGGGACTTTAGTTGCACATTGTGATTAAAATAATAGGTTGAAGCTCACTTTATTTTTAAAAAACAGTTATAGAATGTATAATACTCACACATGCACATATAAATTTTGTATGCAACTATTTTGGTTCAGTTATTAAATGATATAAATGACACAATGAACAATATTTTTAAAAGTTTTTCTAAGTAAAGCAATACACTTGGATACTTAATGATGTTCAGGTCTACATGTTATATTTCACTTTAAAAACTCAGAAACTTAAAGATTTTCCTTTTCCTTAAGATTTACTAGTTAGAATCCTAAGTCAACACAAGTTCAACTGTTTATACAGAATATTTAATCCTCTCTTTTCAGCAATGGTATGAGATTGCTTTTATGTCATTTACTTATAAAGAGAGATTAATTATCATCATCTTGAATTAATAATCAAAATTAATTAAAGTTAGTTAATTGGAAAGCTAATGGGAGATTTTCTAAATTTTTTATTGAAAACATGCTTAATACTATAATAGTTCCACAGAACCAGAAGGAAGGCTATCCCATACAGAAGTAACAACAATACGTACATTCTATAAAATTGAATTGATGTCTTATGTCCTGGAACAAAGATGAAAGATTTGGACCTGGACCACAGTATAGTCCCCAAGAAGGTACTTAGGTCATGTGGGTAGTGCCATAACAGGAGATCCACAGGGTAATACAGGTGCAGAACAGATGTTCCAGCAGCAGAAATCCCATCTCAGTGCCATCAGGTTGATTCTGACTCACAGGGACCCTATAGTGCTCTGTAGGATGGAGGAGAACTGCCCCTGAGGGTCTGCAGGCTGCAGATTGCCACGTCTCTCCCTAGGAACAGCTGGTGGGTTCAAATCATCTCTCTTTCCTTTAGCAGCCAGTGTTCCACCAGTGAACCACCAGGGCACCTGGGAGCTTAATACGTGGGAGCTAAAAGTAAGGAATGTGGGGCTCAAGAGATTCAGGCTAAAATCCTGACTCTGTTACTAAATAACAATGTATTTTCATACAGTTACTCAATCTTGTTGTACCCCATTTCCCTCTGAAAAATGGGGTTAATAACAATACCATCTCTTTAGGCTGATGATTAAATGAGTTATTTGGTACAGCATTTTGAACTTGATCTGCACATAGGAAGCAGCCGACTCGACGGCACTTGGCTTGGCATTATTGTAATCAATGATGGTGGTGGTGCTTTTACAGCTTGCCTCCAGGACAGTAAAATTGGAGGAATTTTTCATATATATACAAACCTCTGATTTTATACTTTCCTGGTAACTTTTCAGATAAGAAATACATGAATATCAGAATTAGGAAAGACAACTGGATGGTGAACAGTTTATTCAGCTCATTTTGTGTTCATTTAAACATTATACTGGGAGAAACTATACAAAAAACTCTACGTACATCATAATTATGTTATTTTCACTTCCCTGTATGTGGCTGTTACAATAACTTTACTTGGTATTTCATTCTCAGTGGGGCAAATTTCAACAGAAAATAAATTTAAAAATATATTATTTCTGAGATTAAATAGTAAACTTTCCTTGTGTCAGAGTGAGGTTCTTTAAATGAAATATCAGCAATGATGTTTACGAAAGCTAAACCATATTCTTCTGTTTCCTGGTAATTAGGTCTCATTCTTTCATTTAATTTCTTTGCATGGTTTCTCTGAGTTGCAGAGTATGAGAGGAAAAGAGAGTTATAAATTTTTGTGGACTATCTGAGGTATACAATTGGTTAGATTGACAGCCTTTAAAAAGATCTGAAAGTATTGCCTGGTATGAAGAATTGATCCCATTAACAGCGTGCTGTAAAGGTCAAAGATAAGCTGTCATAAACTTGTAGGTTCAGCACGAGAAGTTGTGTTACTATAGCCACAGTGATAGAATGATTTAGAGGTTGAATCCATTGGCAAAACGTGTATAGCTCATGACATGAATTTCACAGCATGACATGAAGTCATCAAAAAGGTTTTCAGTTAGGTTCCTGTCGGAGGACCACCCTGAGCTCTACTTCATCAAATCCCTTTTTTTCTTTTTCTTTTTTTAACTATAGTCACTTCTTCTCACTGTTCTACCAAATGTTTAATTCAGGCTTTCCTTTCCCAAACTGCTGTTAATTTTGTCTTATTTCCACTTATTGATATTTAAGTAATTTGCTTGGAGTATATTTATAAAACATATTTCTAAAGTTATTTACATTTATGTTTCGATAGTGAATCCCAGAGCAGTTAGGATCTCTTAAATGTGTGTTTGAAACAACAGCAAGCATATTCAGCTATGCAAAAGAAGGTAAGTATTTTCTATGCTAGCTCATGTAATCTTCAAACAATCCAACACGGAGAGTAACTACCACCTACTTTTTCACAGATAAGGAAAGTTAGGCATTAAGTGCTTACGAGTCTCACAAATGTAGCAACTGAGTCTGCACTCATCTGACTTAGTCTTTCCTTAAACCCTTATTTTTAAATTCAACCTCTTCTATAATTTATTTGTGTTAGTTTTGCTTAGACTCTATAAAGCTTTGTGGAGATCTTAAAGAAGTCCTGTGATATTTTGTTCTGTTTATTTTTTAATATATAGGTTTTAAATGTCCCACATTATGACCCAACCACATGCAATACACACTGTAAAAGCATGTCAAGAATGAAATACTCAAATGCCTCAGGAATGACTTTGTAAATTTTCTGGCAAAAAAAAAAGCAAAACTATTGATTGCCTTTAGGATTCTATTGCCTTCCACAGCTCTACATGTTAACTAGAGCATATATTGTATAAAATTTTCATGGAAAATTAGAAGTGGTTTATCAAAATACACTGCCAAAGATAAGTAAGCATGCCTTTATAAGCTATATTACTACAAAAGAAGTAGTGTGCTGTAGCTCGTAGCACAGTCTTGAAGTCAAGAACACTACCACTAAAATGTATGCCCTTTAGCAAGTAACTTCACTCCTGAAAGATTCAGTAATTGTGAGAATAAAAAATGGTAATTCAGGTAAAGAAATGTAGCACGTCATAACGATCCAATGAGTCGGATCCGACTCGACGGCACTTGGCTACTTGGCGACCTGTTAACCAAAACAACTAAGCCCATTGCTATGAACTTGATTTTGACTCCATGGCAACCCTACAAGAGAGATTAAAACCGTACTATTGGGCTTCCAGAGAGCGGCTGGCAGATTGCAACTGCCTTTATTTTGGTTAGTGACACTATCAGGACTGACAATTACGTTCGTGAATTCATACTGGAAAAAGTGCTACATACGTCATTGCTGAACATCACCACGGTCACCTTTTCAAAACTCCCCTTGGGAAGTTATGCACCAAAGCCAATGCCTAGTTCACCCTTCAATGCAATTTTGGCACTCTTCCTGAAATGGCCATTGTATACCATGGCACCGTGGCAAGTTCACAGACTTAATTGTATAATTGTCTGTGAGGGATTTTTTAGTTGGTAAACAAGTAACTATATTGGAACACCCTTCTGACTCGTCTGATTTGGCACCAACTGACTTTTTCTTTAGCCAAAGATAAAAGAAATGTTGAAGGGAAGACATATGGATGACATTCAGGGTATCAAGGATAATACGATGACAGCTCCGATAGCTATTCCAGAAAAAGTGTTCCAAAATCACTTTGAAAGGTGGACTAGGCTCTGACATTGGTACATAACTTTCCAAGGGGAGTACTTCGAAGGTGACCATGGTGATACTCACCAATGAGGTACATAGAACTTAGAACAATTAAGTTTGTGAGACCTCGTATCTCTTAACCACTGTGCCACTAAGCCAAGTGCCACTAGGGTTCTTCAATTCTTGTTAGCTGTTATTATTTGTAATTTTAGTTAACTGAGGCTACCACTGTCATTAAAGGAAATAATTTACATTTTAATACTGGAAGTTATCTCTGCTGTGGCTCCCATAGTCTCACTCTTGCTGGTACAACACATAGGAGATGGCCCATCATTAACAATCACTAATATGCAATTTTAGTTAATGCTGCATATTGATTCCTCAGAATGTCAGGATTTATGGAAACAAAGAAAATAAACCTTGCTATGTTAACTGAAAATATTGTGTAACTGAGTTTCTTGAACTCATCTGGAATATCACTTAAGCTTTTGTTTATAAGATTTATATGTGGTGGTTAGGAAGAACTATTGCAATTGCACTCATTTAGAGTGTAATTTATGTGTACCAACAGGAAATATTTTTATTCTGACATATATGTAACATATACTCAACAAATATTTAATTATAAAATAATTAATAACACTGTCTAGTATGTTAATTGCTAACTAACTTGAGGTTCAAATAGCCTTCATAATATTTGAAGAACTCATTACTTCAAAGCTTCCTTGATGTATTTACGAGAGCTAAACTGAGTCTGGAAGGTTCTGAAACACTAAACCACAAAGGTCAAAAGCCATTTTCTTATTTATCCTAGGTATTCACAGGAGTACTGTATCCATTAGTCTAAATCAGTAAAAATAATCTAGCTCTGCTAATTAACCCCTGAACCACGCTAGTCTACTATCAGGCTACATCGGATGTATCAATGACACCACATTTCGAGGATTTCCCAGTCACCCAATCGGTAACGCCAAGACATTTTTACAGTGTGTAAGCTCTCAAATGTTTTCTGGTATCCAGACTTTCTTTCTAATTAGAAATTAGTATCTCAATGTCTGTCACAAACCTTTTCTCCTATTACTTTCCAGCCCTGGTAGTAAATTAAAAAAACACCTTACTACTGAGTCAATTCTGACTCATAGTAACCCTATGGGACAGAGCAGAACTGATGCATAGAGTATACAAGGCTGTAGTCTTTATAGAAGCAAACTGGTATATCTTTCTACTGCAGATTGCTGGTGGGTTTGAACCACTGAAGTTTCAGTTAGGAGTTTTTTTCAAGCATTGATTAGATCATAAAACTTAGCAACCTTTTGATGTTTACTTGGCTTGGCAAACTCGATTGGCCAAAAAAAAGAAGAAGTCCCCCTGCATAACACTTGCTAAAGTTCCAAAACTTCCCTTTTCTTTCTTCTACTATTTTACCTAAATAGAGATCTCAGTGTCTTTTGTTTTTCCTATTTCTCTTTCTTTCTTCCTGTCTCTCTCGGTTTCTCTTTCATTTCCTCGCTCCTTCCTTTCTTCCTTTCCTTCAGCAGAATCAACAATAATACAGATGACATCTGTTACCACCACTTTTCTCTCAGTCTGTAGGACTGTGGCGGCTTCCCTGTTGCTGCTGTGGTGTCGGAAGCTATGACAACTCTATTTCAAATGCAAGCAGGGTCACCCATGGTGGACAGGTTTCGGCATCATTTACAGACTAAGGCAACCCAGGAAGAAGGACCAGGAGAAATAAATAATAAAAGAAGATGAAAGAAAGAAAAGATATAGCCAGTGAAAAGCTTACGAATAACCTCTGAACACTGTCTGCTACACTGTTAGAAGATGAATGACTCGGATTAGAAGCCACTCAAAATACTAATGGCTGCTTCATCAAAGTAGCCAAAAAAAAAAAAAAAAAAGGCCTTCAAAGTCTATTGTAACTCATAGCAACTGTACAGGACAGAGTAAAAGTGCCCCACAGGATTTTCAAGGAATGGCTGGGTTTGCACAGCCGGATTTTTTGGTTAGAAGCAAACCTTTTAACCACTAAGCCACCAGGACTCCTCCTCAAAGTAGAAAACCAAACCCACTGCCATCGAAGCGATACTGACTCATTGGCACCATACAGTAGAGTCAACCTTAATGACTTAGATGAAGTAAAGCTTTGAGGGCCTTCCTTTGTTCACGTGGCGTGACTAAAAATGAGAAGAAACAGCTGAAAGTGTTCGTTAGTAATCAGAACATGGAATGAAAGAAGTATGAATCAAAGAAAACCATACATTGTCAAAAATAAAGTGGAATACTTGAAAATCAATTACCTAAGATTAAAAGATGAAAAGGACTTCTTAACTGTTGTCCAGTTGGTTCTGTTTCATAATGACCCTGTGTAAGATAGAATGAAATCCTGTCCAGCCCTGTGCCATGCCCACGGTTGTTTTGATGCTTATGCCAGTTGTTGCAGCCCCTCTGACAGTCCATCTTGCTGAAGGTCTTCCTCGCTTTCACTGACCCTCTACCAACTGTGATGTCCTTCTCCAGGGCTTGAACCCTCCTGACAACATGTCTGAAGTATGTGAGATGCAGTTTTACCATCCTTGCTTCCAAGCAGAGTTCTGGTTATACTTCTCCCAGGACAGATCTGTTTTTAATTCTAGCAGTCCATGGTATATTCAGTAGTTGTCACCAATAGCAAAATTTTAAAGGAGTCACTTCTTCTGCCTTTTTTATTCATTGTCCAGCTTCCACATGCATATGATGCGATTGAAAATACGATGGTTTGGGAGAGTCTTCAAGGTGACATCTTTAATTTTCAATACTTCAAAAAGGTCTTCTGCTGCAGATGTTCACAATACAATGCATTTTTTGATTTTTTGACTGCTGCTTCCACCAGTATTGATTGTGGAACCAAGCAAAATGAAATCTTTGACAACCTACATCTTTTCTCCATTTATCATGATGTTGCTTACCGGTCCAGTTACAAAAATATTTGTTTTCTTGACATTGAGGTGCAATTCATACTGAAGGCTGTGGCCTTTGCTCATCATCAGTAAATTTTTCAATTCTTCACTTTCAGCAAGGCTGAGTCATTTACATAATGTAAGTTGTTAATGAGCCTGCCTCCATAACTGATTACTCATTCTTCTTCATATAGTCCAATTTCTCAGATTATTTGCTAACATTACAGACTGAAAAGGTATGATGAAAGTATAGAAGCCTGACACACTTTTTCTAACCTTAAACCATGCAGAGTCTCCTTGTTCTGTTGGAACAGCTCCTTCTTGATGGATGTACAGGTTCCTCATGAGCACAAGTGTTCTAGAATTGCCATTCTCCACAGTATTATCCATACTTTGTTATGATCCATACAGTCAAATGCCTTTCTATAGTCAAATGCCTTTGTATAGTCAAAGAAACAAATGATGTTTCTGGTATTCTCTGCTTTCAGCCAAGATCCATCTGACACTAGCAATGATATAACTGGTTACATATCCTCTTCTGAATACTGCTTGAGTTTCTGGAAGTTACCTGTGAATACACTTCTACAGTCACTTTTGAATGATCTTTGCCAAAATTTTAGTTATGTGACATGTTAATGACATTGTTCGTTAATTTACACATCTGGTTGGATCACCTTCTTTGGGAATAAGCATAAATATGCATCTCTTCCAGTCTGTTGGTCTGGTAACTATCTCCAAATTTCTTGGCATAGAGCAGAGAGCACTTCCAGGTCTGCATTCGTTTGTGCACATGTCTCAGCTGATTTTTCCAGCACTTCCTGGAGCTTTGTTTTTCATCAGTGTCTCCAATGCAGCTTTGACTTCTACCTTCAGTACTACTGGCTCCTGATCATATGCTATCTCTTGAAGTTCTTTAACAGTGACCAATTATTTTCTGAATAAAGATTCTATGTATTCCTTCCATCTTCTCTTGATGCTTGCTGAATCATTTAATATTTTCTCTGTAGAATCCTTTACTGCTGCAACTTGAGGCTTAAATATCTTCCTCATTTCTTTCAACTTGAGAAATGCAAAGTATGTTTCTCCCTTTTGGTTTTCTATCTCCTCCTCTTTGCACATGTCACCATAATACTTTGTCTTTTCTAGTTGCCCTTTGAAATTTCCTGTTGAATTCTTTTAGTTCATCATTTCTTCCTTTGGCTTTAGCTAATCAATGTTTAAGAGTAAGTTTCAGGGTCTCTTCTGACACCTAATTTGATATTTTCTTTCTTTCCTATTTTTTAATGACTTCCTGCTTTCTTCACGTGTGATGACTTTGATGTCATTCACAAATTGTCTGGTCTTTGGTCATCAGTGTTCTACACATCAAATCTATTCTTGTGATGGTCTGTAACCTCAGGTGGGACATACTCAGGGTCTTACGTTGGCTCTCACGGGCTTGTTATAATTTTTTTCAGTTTCAATTTGAAGTTGTATACAAACAAATGATGGTCTATTCCTCAGTCAACACCTGGTCTGTTCTGACTGATGATATTGACTTGTCTGTGAGTTTGTCGTACTGTGGGGCTTACGTGTTGTTGTCATAGTAGAAGCTATGCCACTGGTATTCAGATATCTGTCGTCACCCATGGAGGACAGGTTTCAGCTGACCTTCCAGACTAAGACAGTCTAGGATGAAGGATCTGGCAGTCTAGGGAAAACAATTAGCCACTGAAAACCTTATGAATAGCAACATAACATCTTCAGACACAGTGCTAGAAAATGAGCTCCCCAGGGTGGAAAGCACTCAAAAGACAACTGGGAAAGAACTGCCTCCTTAATAGAGAGTGGATCTTAATGAGATGGATGGAGTCAAGCTTTCAGGATGTTTGTTTATGTGACATGACTCAAAATGGAAGAAACAGCTCCAAATGTATATTAATAATTGGAACATGGAATGCATGAAGTAGGAATCTAGGAAAATTAGAAATCATCAAAAATAAAGTGGAATTCACACACATCAATATCCTAAACATTAGTTAGTTGAATAGACTGGTACTGACCATTTTGAATCAGACAATAATATTGTCTACTATTTAGTAATGGCAACTTGAAGAGGAATAGTGTTGCCTTCATTGTCCAAAACAACATTTCAAGATCTATCCTTAAATACCACGCTGTCAGTGATAGGATAATGTCCATGCCATAATGTCCATACACCTACAAAAAAGATCAGTTAATATGACTGTTATTCAAATTTACACACCAGCCTCCAAGGCCAAAGATGAAGGTACTGAATTTTTACTAGCTTCTGCAGTCTAAAATTGAACATGCAATCAGGATGCATTGATAATTACTGGTGATTGGAAATGCAAAAGTTGGAAACAATGAAGAAAGATCAGTAGTTGGAAAACATGTTCTTGGTGACAGAGATCTCATGAGACATTTGCGCATGATCAGTGAGTACTTCCCTGCAATGCCTTTTTTCCACCAAAACAAATGGTGACTATACACATGGACCTGACCAGATAAAATACACAGGAATCAAATCAACTACACATGTGGAAAGAAATGACGGACAAGTTCAATATAATCAGAACAACACCAGGTTCTATTTGGTTTTGTTTTATTTAATATTCACAAGATCCATATGAAATAAGATATTCCTGTCATACATTAGAAGAAATGGAGTTTGTCATATTCACAATTCTTTTATCACACTCGAATCAAAACTATTCATTGTACAGAAAAAGTGCTGCATTACTGGTCTGCTTTCCATGGGATTCACTTACTTTCTTACACACCCCTATCAAGAAACACCTGGACCCAGATGAATGAAAAGATTAATTTAATACTGAATCAGCTGGTGGATAACAGCTTTTGAAGTTAGAGTACCTTGAAAAAAATATGCATTATATGTATGAGGCTTGTAATGCACATATACTCAAGTTTTTTTCTCCCAAGATTAAATTTCAAGATTTCAGAAAATAAGGGATACAATTAAAATTGACAAGTCTCACCATGATCATTGACTTTGATGTTAAGCTCTGGGCACAGCAAAAACATATCAGGAAGATAGGTGTTCCTGTTACGTGCATATTAGTAATGCCACTTACAATGGATTAAGCACATGGATTACTCTTTCATCTTCCCTCTTGAAGGGACATAAAGCTCAAACACTTCCAGAGTTAAAACTCACTTTCTTATCAAGTAAAGCAGACTGGTACATGTTTCTCCCTCAGAACTGCTGCTAGGTTTAAACCACCAAACTTCTGATCAGCAGCCAAGCACTTAACCACTTGCAGTACAATTAATCACTTTTGTATGTGGCCTTTCTACCTATGGTCTTATGACTCCCACCCAGGTGACAGGGTACAGTGTGCAAATAAGATAATTCTGGCCCACCAAGAGGACTGGTAAGTTTTACCTGAAAAGACAGCCAATTCTAGAGTAGAGAGGATAACCCACGACCACCAAAGAAGGAGAGAGCTGCAGCATAGACTTGAAGGAGGTGGAACACCGGGCTTTCCTGCCTAAAGAGTGAAAAAGCTGAGCATCTTTGGGGAGAGACTGAGGGCCAGGAGAAATCTATGCCTAACCCATGAGTTGGGGGCATGCCAACCTCTGTAACTGCATGTGTCATTTTCTTTATATGATTCATGATTGTTGTAAGATGGCAGGAACAGTACTGAGGCAAGAGGGAGTTGCCAATATTAGAGATGATGGAGCAGAACAGCAGCTTGGAAAATTTAGACATCTGGAATCTCTTTAACCTCTATCTCATAGGAACAAGCGTTATACTTCATTTAATAATGATAAAAGAAATTATTTGCTTACCATTGCAGCATGAGGGCTTTCTTGAACAAAGATTTAGCCTTGGAAACCCTTTAAGGCACTTCTACTCAATCTTATATGGTCACTGTGAGTTGGATTTGACTGGACAGCAATAAGCCCTGCACTATAGTTAATACACGGAATAGCTTTCATAAGCAAGTCAGTTATGACCCTATAAAGATAAATACAGTCATATACCAAAAGGTCAATAACAAAAGAAAGAAGATGTAATGTAGGCAGACCAAGTCCTTTTATAGTGAAAAGCATTGGATGACTGATCCAATAAAAAAGAGCAATGAACCTGTGCCATGAGGTAAGCCAGAGTATTTGCTAGGCAAAGATCTCCATCTATAATCATGAAATTTCACAAGACTGCCACGTTTTACCTTTGATCTAATTGGGGGAAAATGGTTGAAAGCAAAAACAAAACTGTGATTTCAAAATAGAAATTCATTTTTAAAAAATAAATAGCAAGAGCTTTCATGCAGAGGTAATAGGAAATTAAGGTAGGAGATTTTGAAATCCCTGCGGAAAATGGGAGTTTCTTCCCCTTTAAACAACACGTAAGTTAAGCTCATCTTGAGCAAAGGATAAAATCTAGTTTCAGAACCAATTCTCAATCCCTGATTTATTCATCAAATGTTTATTCAACACTGAGTCTTTTCCTGGTATAAAGCAAGATTCTTCAGCTCAAAGACAAGTAGGCCTCTTTGTATTCTTAAAGAGTTACAGTCAGGGAAAAAAAAAAGTAGCTGTCAAATTGATTTTGACTCATAGTGACCCTATAGGACAGAGTAGCATTACCGCATAGAGTTTCTAAGGAGTGCCTGGTGGACATGATTTTTGGTTGGCAGCCATAGCTCTTAACCTCTACTCTAGTAGGGTGTCCCCTACAATTAGAAGTGGACACAAATAAACTCATCAGCAAATTTAGATACATTGTTGGATGACATGGGGGTCCAGTGGAGACATACTCATATATATAAATGATACAAGCCAGGAGACAGCTATTTGAAGGAGAGCAGCTACTAGTGATTATTGTGAAAAAAATGTCCTCTGGGAGATATACTTCATGTGAGTTTGAAAGCCACCAAAAGGCAAGTGAAATAAGAACAACAGTATAGCACACGCACTTACATTCATTACCATTTTAAACCTGTGTCAACTTTGAAGACCTGTTTGGTACAGAAATGACTCCACTTAGAATTACAATTTAGAATTGGAAAAATATGAAATTTTTGTGCCCCCAAAATCATCTGTGGTATTCATCAGGTCTTACTATAACAGAAATACTGCAAGTGGATGTCAAGGTACATTTATTTTCCCACAGTCTAGGAGTCTAAAAGCTCAAAATCATGGTGCTAGCTCCATGAGGAGATTTATGTCTCTGTTGGCTCTGGGGGAATGTTCTTGTCATCAATCTTTCCTAGTCTAGGAACTTCTCATCCGAGGGACCCTGGCTCCAAATGACACGTTCTCTGTTCCTGGTACTTCTTGCTTTTGGTCCCCCTGTCTCTCTGCTTGCTTCTTTCTTATATCTCAAAAGAGATTAACTCAAGATACAACCTAATCTTGTAAATTTAGTCCTGCCTAGTTAAGATAAACCAAACCAAGCCTACTGCCATCGAGTCGAATCCAACTCATAGTGACTGTAGAAGTCAAAATAGAACTGCCACGTAGAGTTTCCAAGGACTGCCTGGCAGATTTGAACTGACAACCTTTTGGTTAGCAGATGTAGCACTTAACCCACTATACCACCAGGGTTTCCCCTAATTAAGACAACTGCCACTAATCCTGCCTCTGAACTCTGGTGACATAGTGGTTAAGGGTTTGTCTGCCAACCAAGGGTGGTAGTTCAAATCCACCAGCCACTCCTTGGAAACTCCATCGGGCAGTTCTACTTGGTTCTATGGGGTCTCTGTGAGTCAGAGTTGGCTTGTTTAGTTTTTAATCCTGCCTCATTAACATCACAGAGGTTGGATTTATAACACATAGGAAAATCACATCAGATGACAAACTAGTAGACAATCACACAAAAGTAGGAATCATGGCCTAGTTAACACATGTTTGAAGAGCACGATTCAATCTGTAATACTGTCCATCCATTTCTTTGTTTACTAATTTATTTAGCACATGTTTATTGCTCAATCCATTAAGTGCCTGACACTCTTCTAGTACTGAGAATTCAGCAATGAGCAATAGAGGCAAATTCCCTGCTCTCTTGGCAAAAATAATCAAGATACACACACACTTGCACACACAGAGCACATCAGGTAGTGACTGTTTGGCAAATGCAGTATTAGTGAACTCAGATTCTGGATTTCCTGTAAGATGCACACCTCATACTTTCCTGGTTTTCCATATTTCATTTCCTTCACCACTCCATTGCCTTATTTTACCTACCCTTTAGTTCTTGACTTTCATGATGCCTTACCCTAATACCTCTTTTAGGTTTGCCATTAGTTCTTCTTGGACCTGTCTGCATTTCTTCTCTAAAACATTCATCACATTGGCAATTATTTGTCTGTTCTTCCCTGGTAGAAAGTAAGTTTTAAAAGAAAAGGAATTTGTCTTTTATATTAACTTCCTTCTTCCCTCCTTCCTTACTCACTCTTGTCATAATAGGTGCCTCACGTGTATTTGTTATAGTAATTAGTTCAATAAGTACATTTTCCCTTCAGATTCTAAATTTTCAGTCTTGAGGAAAAACATCTTATTCAGTAATGGTAACGTGACTGTCTGTGCTGTGAGCTTCTGTGCTTACCCATCACTCTTCAGTAAACTCTTTTGTCTTCTATTTTGTTTGTATAGGAATCTGATCTTGTGTTTGGTGCATTTTGGAGTAAGTTTAGACCTCAATAGTAATTTATTTTTAATATTTTCTTATACATTCTCTTCTGAATTTTTCCCATTTTTTTCTTCCTCTCTCGATCTATTTTTTTCATTTATATTCATTCCACTTGTGTTAGATGATAGTAGACAAAACAAAAAAAATGGATATACATGTGGGTATATATAGATATAGATGTATACACACACACATATGCACAATAAATACAAACCTAAGTATTCATTTAGATTACATAATAAAAGTAATATTTTTAATTAGAAAAAGATATAATGTATTATTGAATTATTTGGAACAGCCAACTTAAGCTATATTTCTATAATATGTTATGCACCAAAATACATTACATATATTAAAATGCTAAATCCTTAGCAAGAAAGCAAGGATCTGGTGCTTTGGAAAGGCGGAGTAGGTAAGTCTTTTCTCTCATTTTAACAATATTAAGTATAACACAATCATACATTTTATTCTACTTGAGATCCTTTTTCCTATATGTTTGCACTGTTATATATCAAGTAAGTTACCATCATTCATACATAACACTTAAGATTATGGAAAGTGTTAATTTTCTCTTTAAATTTAGACATCATTCTAGGAAATGCTTTATTTCCACAGTAAGTATGTTTTGCAGCACATCTGCTTCAACTACCTGCTGTTGAGTTGGTTCTGACTCACAGCAACTCTATAGCAGTGAGTGTAACTGCCCCCTAGGGTACCCTTAGAGTTGCTGATAGATTTGAACTGCTGACCTTTTGTTCACAGCCAGGTTCTCAACTGCTGCAACACTGGGGGTTCATGTCAGCCATTCCATCAAACAAAAAAAGGCAAACCATGCTGTCCAGTTAAGAGCTTTCAAAAAGTACCTGGTGAATTCAAACTGCTGACCTTTTGGTTAGCACATGTGGCTCTTAACTATGTAACTCAAAATGCAAAACATAGAAAATTAAGTTAACACATTTATTATCATTGTGTGCCACTAATTTCTGTGTAAGACAGAATAGTTGAACATTAATTGCCAGCATAATTTTAAGTTTACATAATTTTGTCTGTGTGTCATAGAGGCTCTCTCTTTAGGTCATGTTAATGAGTGTTTTCATTTTTGTAAGAAGGTGCATGAGAGTCTCGAGAGAAGTAGTAGAACATTGTGCTATGCATGTTCATGAGATCTGCACGATTGCTTGGGTATAATGGACAATTCTCAATTTCCTACTCTCATGGTTTCCCAGTAAAATTGAAGACTACTTTTCTATTAGAATGTATAACTAACATGAGTGGTTGAAACTATGCTACAAGCAATAGTTACAGAGAAACGCAACTATATATATTGTCTTAAAGAAGAGGCCCTCATACTTTATGGTAGTTAGAATGATCTATATTCTTAAAACTTAGTAAGTGCCTCAATGAGTTTTATATTTTTGTTGATTATAAACATTAATATTTACTATATAAGACAGTAAGACTAAGAAAAATTTAAAACACTTTTTTTGTGAATGATTCATCAGAATATATTTTTACCTGCAGAAATGAACACATGCACATTCCTTCAATCTTTTGGTTCATTTATGAACATTAACACGTATGTATCTCAATACAGTATGTCATACATATATTGCAAAAGAGTGCAAACCTCCACCCCTCTCAAGTTGTTATGTCTTGCTCTTATCTTCTTATCTCTTATGCTTCTACTAAATTCTCCATCTTAATATTCTCTCAATTTTTGTGGCTACTCTCTCCCCACTTTTTTTTAGTACAGAATATATTTTCATTAATTTCTTCAAAATAACCTCATACAAGCATGTTCTATGTACTATATTTGTACATGATTTAGGAAAATCAAAGGGGCTTCATCTCTGAAGAGGATAGATGATTTAAAAACGAACATAAATCACACTCTTGTATAAAATGTTAGTAATTTCTACCAAAGGATGCCTGTAACTTGGCTTATTTTCTTTACAGCCCTGGTGATCCTCACCTCATTTTTTTGCTCTATTTCTTCCTCCTTTCCCCCTTACCACTGAGCTGCTACATCCCTTCTTTCTTGAACAGAATTTAGGGCCTCTCTCACTTCATGGTCTTTGTCTTGTCCTATCCCATTGTCTTAAGTTTCTTTAGAGAAACAGAGCGAGTGAGATGATGGATGGATGGACGGATGGACAGACAGACGGACAGACGGACGGACGGGAGGGCGGGAGGGCGGATGGATGGACCGGCGGGCGGGCGGGAGGATGGATGGACGGACGGATGGACGGGCGGATGGGCGGGAGGATGAGTGGATGAGTGGATGCGAGGGTAGGTGGGTAGATAGGTGGTTAGGTAGGTGGGTAGGTAAATAGACAGATGATAGGTACACAGATGATACATTTGAAGGAATTGGTTCACCTTAAATTACAAGGATCAACAAATCCAAAATCTCTAGTTCAAGTGACAAGCTGGAAATTACTGTAGTCTCTTGTTCCAGAACTCATAGATCAGGTAATGAGAAGGATGAAGAGTGAAGGTGTTCTGCCAAAATATCTGTTTATAATCTCAGGCAGAGTATACCCTGGTGTTTGGTCAGACAACCGGGCATGATAGTTTAGCCAAGCTGACACATAAAATTAACCATCATACCAAATTGATCCATGTCCTGAGATCTTAATTTCACAAACCATGGTGTTATCAGCTAATGATGCTGATCATAGTGATGACAATGATAAATACTTTTACAGAGCTCTTATTATGACCCACATACTGGCTAGAAGAAGTTGTTACATTTATTTATGAAATCAGCCCTGTTATCACTAGTTGCCATCCAGCCAGGTCTGACTTACTAAGCTCTTCAGTATAACTCACAGTGACAGAAAGGTTGCTTGGTCCTGTACCATCTTCATGAATGCTGTTAGGGTTGAGTCCTTTGTTGTGGCTATTATGTGAAAATTAGTTCTAAGAGGCAGAAATTAATAGTTACCTATAACCCAGATCCAGTGCTGTTGAGTTGATTCTCATCCGTAGTGACCCTATGGGACACAGTAGACCTGTCTACCATAGAGTTTCCAAGGGGCTGCTGGTGGGTTCAAACTGACGAACTTTTGGTTGGTAGCCTGACTTCTTAACCACTGCACCACCATAAGGTCTCCAAAAGTCATATACAACTGACATATATGTATGTCATATATATGACTATTGTCACAAAAATTCTGACATCAGTTTTTACAATTCCATTTTTGTCTTCCATTTTACATATTCTTATTCCATACTCAGCAGTAAACAATCAAAATTTGTAGCTGATGCAAAGAGTGATTATTGATTATTTTCCCCTCTGTATATTTTCAAAATACTCGGTAATAAAGCATTTGCTTTTTAATATAAATCTCTTTTTAAAAGAAAACATCTTTAAAAATTGGATTAAAGTAGTTTCATTGAAGTAAGTTTTTCCAAAATAGTACCTGCAGTGGTGATATATTTGACAGTATGCAGATATTTATATAAATCTTTGTCTCATTGTGACCTCAGTATATTTTCTTACAGCAGTCTAAGAAAACTAGTTTAAAAAGTAACTTTACACTTTTCTCAACATTTTACTATGGCAAATTTGAAAAGTCAAAGGTGGAAATATCAATTTGTTATATAATTAATGCACTAAAATTAAAAAAAATCATGTTACCTGTTGCCACTGTTAAAATGTTTAGAAGATGTACACGTAAGCGCCTATTTTTTATCCATAAAACTCTTAATATTACTTCTGACTTACAGTACTCCAAAAAAGTGTCAGTTTTCAGCTTAAATTTCATCCTCATTCATGGGAAGATGCACTACTGTAAAGCAAAAAGACACCTCTCAAACATATGTATGTGATGTATGATCATGATTTAGGATAACTTATCCAAGTAGAGGAGAAAGTTGTGTATTAGCCCCCAGTGCGAAGTCTGTGCACTCCCCTCTCTCACGATTGCTCTCTTCTCCCACTGCAGGCACTAGCAGGCAACACATACATTCCAGCCCCTGTGTGCAAACATTATCCACTTGCCCAGTAGTTAACCCTTTCCACATTTCTATAAAGTAGGTAAAATGCTTGTATTTATGACACCATTTCCATTTCAAATTATCGATACTAACACAGTTTCATTTTCTGGCTTATCCAAAATAATAATAATTAAAAAAAAATTAAACCTCACCACTTGCAGCTCCTGAAATTCAGTAAGTATCATTAAGGCAAAGTTAATTACTGAGATAATTCTAGCTGCACATCTTTCGATGAAGCTAAAACCTGACTAATATTCATCAGTTGCAATTTTAAATGAAGAGGATAGGACTAATTTGTGAATTCTCTCTCTTCTTACTTTTCAAATAAGCTATTACTTTGGGTAACTGAAACCTAAATATGTACATTCAGGGCTTACACCCAGAACATTTCTGTTTTATTGTTTTAATTTACTAGGAAATGGAAAGAAACAGAATAGAAAATAATAACATTTTGAATGTAGATGTCAAAAGACGACTGAGAAAGACTACCAAGGGAAAACTAACCCGAACTACTTCAGGTGAGTGAGCAGAGAGCTTTTCAGAAGACAATTATTCAGAGAGAGGAGAGAGAATCTCTGTTAGGGAGGGTGCTGCAGGAGAGGCATTGGTCTTCTCGGTGATAACACCGACTGTTCACCCTGTTCAGGGCCTGAACTACTGTAGCTGTGAAACTGCACTGATGCTCAATTGGATGTATTTGGTGAGAAGGTGAAAGGACCCCCAACAGGGGAGACCCCTGCTCAAGTCACAGGTGACGGCGTAACTCCAATCAGTCACCAAGTCTGCAGCTTGATGCAACAGCAAGAGGCTTTTATTCCAGCGCGCTGGGGCTCAATCCGTACTCTTGTCAGAGTAGAGGGAATGGGCTCCAAACAAGAAAAGTACAGAGTATATAAAGGCAGGGTCTTACATTCTTGGGGGAGGTGGGGTTGGGGAAGGTTCCGCATGGGGTTGGTTTGTATTAGCTCGGGGCTAAGGCGGATATTTCGGGTGCATTTACTTCCTGGTATTTCTGAAACTAGCCTTTTTGGGTAAGTTCCTTCTTGTTATTCCCGAAACCAGCCTTTTGGGGTAAGTTCCTAGAACTCTGAAGGTGGATTGGTTCTATATTGTCCTGTTGTTTCCAAAACTAGTTCTGGTGTTTAGGGAAGTGGCCCTTCCCATTTTCGTTCAACAGTCAGGAATGTATGGGCTGAGTGCTGGGGTGGGGGGGGGGGGGGTAACTAGAGGAAAGTTGTAAAAAGATCTTTTTCCTTACAACAAATTTTTCCCTAACAAAGGCAAACCTGATGGGAAAAGTGAACAGAAAGAAGGAAATGATCTCTGAGAGTTCCAAAAAGACAACAGAGAAATGGCTCCACAATTTGCAGACCTAAAGAAACATCTTGGGAGGGGCCCTCCTTGGGCAGACAAACAGATGTTGGGGTGGGAGGAAGTATTCTTGCATTCTCAAAAGGAGGAAGAGAAATAAAGGACAGGGGCATTAAAAACAGCTTAGAAATCAGGATGCACTGAAATATGACAAAGAAAGTAATAGGGAGATCTGAACTCAATGTGCACTGAAGAAGTTTTTTTTCCCTTCTATTTAAATAACGGGATTAGAGAAAGTGCTGAGCGATTATTAGGACTGTCTGAAATGAAAATTAGAAGAAAAAACTTCAAAGAGTAGGAAAATATAACACAAAAATGTTAATCAGAAAATTTCCCTAAAATAAAACTTCTATTTGGAAACATATATATATATGTATATTTTATACATCTAGGAAGCACACTGGAGCTGTGGCTGTGCAGTGACTGAGGGCTTGGCTTCTATCCAAAAAATTTGCAGTTTGAATGCACCAGCCACTCCTGGAAACCCTATAGAGGATTCTAGTTTGTCCTGTAGAGGATCATTACAAGTCAGAATTGACTCGATGGCATTTAACTACAACAAGAAGCACATACAATGTTTTCGCTTTCCATGAAATTACTCTGATCTTTGAATGACACATATGTTTTAGAAAGACAGAAAACCATAAATTAGGCACAGAGTGAAACATTATTTTCTGCATTGAAAGGGAAATTAAGTTTTCTACAGGATATAATATTTTTCCTAAATTACTAAAGATTAAGTAATATTTATTGTATGATTTATAATAATCTCAAAATATTTGACTTTTAGTGACTTACAGTTCTTTGACATGTTCACAAATTGAACTAGATGATTATGTTCTCTAATAATAATAATAAAATGTCTCAGGAGTGATTACCCCTATATCTATCTAGGTATCTACCTATCTTTCTTTCTATTTTATGTCTATCATTTATCTATTTATTTTTCTGTGTGTCCATCCATCTGTTCTTCCATCCACCCATCCTTGATTTCTCTCTCTCTCTCTTCCTATCTAAGCACCTTTAGAATTGAACTACACTGCACAAAAAGAGACATAATTATTTTTGCCTTCCCTCCTAACTCTGCAAGTTATAAATATAACCATTTTATGACTGGTAGATCATCATTTTTGAATTAACCTATGTTAGTTACTGACATTTTAGCCTTGTGAGTCACCAGACAATTCTTTGAAAATACATACAAACCCATTCCAAAAATAATGATTGAATATCACCTAATGTTTACTTGGAAACCCTGGTGGTGGAGTGGGTTAAGTGCTATGTCTGCTAACCAAAAGGTAGGCAGTTCAAATCCACCAGGTGCTCCTTGGAAACTCTATGGGGCAGTTCTACTCTGATCTCTAGGGTCGCTATGAGTCAGACTCAACTTGATGGCAGTGGTTTTTTTTTTAAACCTTTTGGTTTAATGAATACTCTGTTTACTTGTTAAACTTAACTGTAAAAATGGCTTTTATTGATAAACTTTAGTTATCCACTAAGAATGATTTTGAATAAAAATCTAATTTTTGACTCACCGGGATGATGTAACTGACCTGACTTTTTTATGAGAAGTGCATAGAGCTACTCCAGAAAAAAATATATATATAAGTTTAATTTATATTCTGAGCTCCTGTTTGCCAGAAATTCCAATGGACATGCAACACAACAACACATGCTATATGTGTGTACATGTGTGATTGTGTGCACACATGTATGTATTTTCATTCGCCCATATTTTTCTCTAGAGGAATGCCTTCAAAGTCATCCATGGTGCTGCTTTTGCAGTAATGGTTTTCCTTAAAATCACGCTACCTTCCTTCCATCCTGTGCACAGAAAGAACTTTTAGTCTCAAGATAGTTTTATTTTCTTCACTAAATGGACCTTTGTTTTCCATGACACATAAAGAAAGATTAGTCACAGCATCATCGCGCAGACACAGACTTGGAAACCCCAGTGGCGCAGTGGTTAACCATAAGGTTGGTAGTTTGAATCTGCCAAATGCTCCTTGGAAACTCAGCGGGGCAATTCTACTCTGTGTATGGGGTTACTATGAGTCAGCTCGACTTGACAGTGGTGGGTTTGGAGTTTTTTTATTTAGATTTTGACCGAAGCAGAAGTAAATCTGTAAAATATCCTAAAGAATTTAATGCAAAATAAACTTCAGACAAATGGCATCTTCGATGAAACGGCAACCTGTGTCTAAGCCTTAACTAAGAAAACAATTCTATCTCTAATACACTGTGTGATTAGTGAGTTTATTCCCTTCTGTTTTCTAGAGTGAGACAGGTAAGACGTGTTAAAAGCCAAGCTCCATTTTGGAGGTTTTGTATTTCGTGGTCTGGAGTCAGACCTTACTGTTGTGTTGGGCACTATGAAAGTCACTAATGGTGCAACAACGTTCCCAGAAATCGACTATTGATCAGGCAATCAAAACTGTGTAAATAATTATGACAATGAAACTTACATAGGAAAAGGGAAGAATTTGACTCTACCTGTAGAAGAGGTCTCAGTGTCCTAGAGGAGGTGACATATAACCTGTGTCTTCAAAATACGTAAAGTTTATCTAGATAGGTAGTAGGATAAGAACATAATAGTTGGAGTATGTATTTTGAGCTTGAAACAAATTTTTGATTTAAAAATAACACACTTTTTAAGAATTGTGAAGTAATTTAGTTTGACTACATATAGGTTGTAAAAGAGCAGAAGAGAAGTGACAGGTGGCAAAAGCTTAAGAATTTAAGCAGGTAGCATATTCTACAACGTCCCGTACACCATCCCAAGCAGTCTGGACTTCATGCTGAGCAGTATATCAGTCAATGCCTCAGTTTAAGGTAACACCTTGTAAAGTTTGTATTTCAGACCATTTTTGGACAGAAAAGTGCTGTATTTGTATGCCAAATTGAAATTCTATATTTTATATTATTTCTGTAGAAACAGGGCTGATCTTGTTCTGAGGTTGAGAAAATAGCACCTCCACATGTTTTCACCTCTTAATTCATCCCTTTCCTAAATGTTTATTTGTTGTAAGAGTTCTATGGTTGCTAAAAAGATTAGCTATTCTAACCTTCTTAAACTGACTGACCTAGCAAGCATCATACTATATTGGTCAATTGCACGTGACTGTAAGGGTGACTGCATTTAATACCCTAGCATAATTGCAAGTCTGCTGTTAGTGAATTATTGCTGACAGCTTTTTATTGAAATACTTTATGCTTGTTAAAAAAAAAAATTACCTGTAAGATATCTTTTCTGTTCTACTTTAGATACAGTCTTTTTTTATTTGTAGGTACAATTTATTTTCATTAGAATAATATGAACCTTTAAACTCCACCTAATTACATAAAAGACATTTCAAAATTACATCTTCTAAACAAAATCATCTCTATCTCAGACAGTAAAACTATGATTTTATCTTGTTAAGTAAAAAAAAAAATCCTATAATTCTTGACCACTCATTTCTTCTACCTTCACATGGGTCCACCAGCAAATTGTGTATCCAGCTGTTTCTCTCCATCTTTAACGCTGTGATTATGGACCAAGTGACCATTAATTCTCTCCTAGACTATGGCAATAGCTTCTGAACTTGCCTTCATCATTCCAGTCTTGGCCTCAGTTGACAATTCACATGCCAACTGACAGTTATTTTTTTAAATCTGTGATATAATACACCAGTTCAGTGCTTAAAAATTTTTGGTGGATTACCACAACACATAGGAAAAACACAAATCCTTATGATGAGGTCACTAGGAAAATAGACTATAGAATAACAGATACTAAATAGATATGCTATATAAAAACAAAACATAATAAATAGAAAACAAGCTCTAATTACGAGCAGATGACTATTTGAAAATTAGAAACCAATTTATGTCACTCTTTATCTCTCTCTCCACACATACACATATACATATATGTACATGCATATATATATGAAATTTCTACATTTGCATGGTATTTAAATAAAACTTTAGGGAAACTCCACCTCTGAGATTAGGTTCGTTAACATTTATTAAAATTTAGATATATTTTAATTCATAGATTTTGATTCCAATCTGAATTCTAGTGTCAGAATTATTTTTATGACATTTTAAAATACCTGTCAGTCTTCACTAACATCCTAACATTGCATCAAGTGCCACAGACCTCTGCCATGAATACAGAGCTGATCAATGTTGAATGTTAATCCCATGGAGAAAACACATGCCGAACAAACACAACTGTAGAATAAGGAAACTAGAAAAAATAAGTAATAGTAGCAGTCGTAACTCCTAATTAAAGTAATTTGAAGAGTAGTTATCATGTAAAGCTAAGATATGTAATTTAATGAGCACAAAAATTTTGCCTTTCATTTTACAGATTTAATCTGGGAAAATATAAAATGAGAGATTATGTTAGCATGAAGTTTGTTCACAAGTAGATGTCCTGCCATTACAGCAGAATTTACCTCCTATGTTCTCCAGAGTCTTCCATCATTCTCAGACTGGAACCTAGACTGATTATTCACTGAGAAAAAATTGCCTTAGGTTAATGGATGCCTCTACATCTCACTGTCTACCTATGAAACATATTTGGCTCAACATCCCATCTTTTTCCTCTTGCCCCTGTGCACAGTAGAAGCAATGAACCCTCAGTCAGAGGCTTACTTTTTTCTGAGGGTGTGGAGATCACATACTCTCAAGTATACTACTTGTGTGGTTTCTTCTTTCTCCTAGCATCCCTGACAACTTTTTCTTTACTGCTTATAACTTCATCAGCATACAAATTGCTTCTAATACATTTCATTAGAAAATAGCAACAAAGCTTCAGCTAACTCATTCCTTGGTCTTGTATGTTTCCTGTGTAAAGCCGAAGCTGTATTAGATGTCTGCTCCAAAGATGTTTCCCTCATTTTCCTCACAAATTAAACTTCATGTTTTCCATATATGAAATTAACATCTCTGCCTTGGTCATAGGATGAGGTTGTTATGATTTCTTGCTGATGAGAATAAAGAGGAAATTTCCCAAATGGCTTTTGGGATTGATGACTCTTTCCTGATAAAAGGGTATGCTAAAAGAGTTTCTGCCCCATGATGCTTCTGTTTTCCCATATTTGGACTTAGCACATGAAGACATGATGCTTGAAATTGCTGTAGTCAACTTGCCACTATGAGAGGAAAATAATGCATACACACACACAGATACATACGTACGATGTATACATACCTGACGTTGTTGAGTCTCTGAATCAATGCTATCTGCTAACAAAACTTTACCTGAAGAATTCTTATTATTGAAGAAATGCTAACATCTATTACTTACCTGACAATTTGTCAGGCATTCTTTTACTTAAAAGCATAGCATGTACCATCTATATGCTATTGGTTTCTACTCTACATTTCTAAACCTCTTTGAGCTGCCATATCTTTAGCGCAAGTTGAACACTTGTTAAATAATTAACATGTAAGAGAATATCATCATATATAATAAGATTCCTCCTTTACATGCAATTTAATATTTTAAATCAAATATCCAAACGTATGAGGTCTGACAGTTAAGTCCATGAACTTAATTGTTGTAAGTTCTACATACTTCATTGCTGAAGATCGCTATGGTCACCTTCTAAGTACTCCCCTTGAGAAGCCGTGCACCCATGGCAGTTCCTAGCCCACCCTTCAAAACAATTATGGAACTCTTTCAGGATTGGCCATTGCACATAGTAGCAAGGTGGCAAGTTCATGGACATAACTATGTAGTTGTCTGTGAGAGAGTTTTTAGCCAGTAAACAAATAACTGTATTGGAACACATGCCCCACTCACCTGATCAGGGAATCAAGGGCAATCCAACAAAACTCTGATGGCCATTACAGAAAGAATTCCAAAATTGCTTTGAAGGGTGGACTATGTGCTGCTGTGGGAGCACAGCTTCCCAAGGGGTGTAGTTTGAAGGTGACTATAGTGATATTCAGCAATGAGGCATGCAGCACTTCTTCTAGGATGAGTTCACCACTTAACTGGCAGTCCTCATCATACAGTCAAAGCTGAGTTCTTAATCTCCCCTGTTCTATAAAACATATTTCTTTCATTGTAATCTCTAAATAAATGGGGCATTGAGAACCAAAGTGCTCAGGTTGAAATGAGGATTTATCTTTGATTATTCTCTTTGGAAAATCCCGTTGCGCTGAACTTGAGATTAATTTTTTGCCATGAGGCTGTGATCCGCAGTGCGGGTTGTTGGTCATTCCTCCCTCTCTTCTCTATTACACACCTACCATTAGTGACTAAGCTCCAGACGCAAATGGAAAACTACTTGTGATTTGTTTTGTTTTTGTTTTAATGTGTGAAGACTATGTTTTTTTCCCCTTTTTGACTTCTGTGCATGATTACTTAGTCTATCTGGAAAACTCCTTCAACTCTTTATGCATCTGGTTTCTTCCGTTCCTTAAAGACTAAACTTGCACAGGATATCCACAGAGAGACCCTCGTTGAGGGTCATATTTAATCATAGTTAATTTAGGCTTCCTAGTTATTTGTTAACATAGCAAACTTTTCTTTTTTTAATTTCATTGTGTTTATTGTTTAATTGTATTTTTTAAAAAAAGTTTTTAATTATAGTAGATATTTCCTTTTAGAGAGCAGGAGAAACATAACCTTTGTATCACTTAGAGAATACTCACACTTCTCAATTGCATTCAAATTCAAATTTAATAAAAACTATACTAGGTATCTGTAGCTACATAGTAAATGCTCAGAACTTACCAACTTCAAACAACCTACAGTTACTGTCTCACGTTTTCTGTGCCCCAAGATCCCAGGTGCAGCTTAGCTGGATGGCTCTGGCTCAAGTTGCCTCACAAAGGCTGACCATGAGAAGACGGGCTTTGGGCTGGCCAGAAGACTGGTCTCCTCAGCTATGGTGCCGCTGAGTCATGATTAGCGCTAGTTCTATAGTCCACCTAAGGGGACTTACCTGACCATGAGAAGACTGGCAGAAGACAGGCCCCAACTGTGTCTCTCCACCACAAAACCAGGTGGAGGCAGAAACATAACTAAGGTATGGAGGTAGGGTGTGTGCCCTGGGTGCTACCTGGGAAGAAGCCTTGGTGAGCAGTTTCTATCGGCCATCAAAGTTTCCATTGTCAGTTGTGAGAAATCATTTAGCAATTTAAGGTAATTGCCGTAGGTATTATTTTCAGTGGACCTCTAGGTAAAGGGAAAAATCTTTCACAAGTACCAGGAAAGCTTCCACAAGCCAGGGCTACTAGCCTCTCATGTAACTGTCCACGTTAAGTCCGTCCCTCATGCCACAGAGTGGTTTGTGTATGGGATGGCCATTGACAGTTTCTGAGCAAGAGGACTACTTGACATAGAATTTGTTTTGTTGTTTGCTGTCTGTTTCTTTTTGTAAGTAACATAAGCTGCTTTCCATGTGATAGTGTGTGTTCAGAAAGTCTGATGGTGTAGTGGTTAAGTGCTATGTCTGCTAACTGAAAAACTGGCAGTTCAATTCCACCGGTGCTCCTTGGAAACTTCAGTGGGTAGTTCTACTCTGTCCTATACAGGACACTAAAAGTCAGAATTGGTTTGGTTTAAAATGTGTGTTCAGGCCCTTATCAGAAGGCCGTGATCATGGAACAATTCATGTTAGTTATCAGAGTGCTTTTTCTAATGGTCTTCTGGTTATCTAGAAACAGGGTATCACCTCTGAGCCCCCCTAGATTAAAATGGCATGTTGTCTCTCAATTTGTAGTACTTTTTATCCTCTACAATGCAAAGACCATAAATGTATAATATGTTTGTTTGCTTAAAATTATATCCCTCCCCAAAAAATCGGTTCCAGGGCATCCACTCTAA
The DNA here is from genome assembly GCA_028571685.1 of Heterohyrax brucei. Taxonomy (NCBI): domain Eukaryota; kingdom Metazoa; phylum Chordata; class Mammalia; order Hyracoidea; family Procaviidae; genus Heterohyrax; species Heterohyrax brucei. The sequence continues at coordinate 148,517,787 of CM053143.1, forward strand.
CCCATGACGACCCCATGTGGGTTGGATTAGAACTGTGCTCCATAGGGTTGTCAATGGCTGTTTTTTTAAATGAAAGTAGTTCACCAACCCTTTCTTCTGAGGGGCCTCTGAATGAACTTGAACTTCTAGCCTTTGGATTAGCAGTCAAGTTGTTAATTTTGTATTACTGAGGGACTCTTGGAAACCCTGCTGGCTTACAGTAGTTAAATGCTACAACAGCGAACCAATGGCTGCCAGTTCGGATCTTTCAGGCGTCCCCTGGGAACTCTATGGAGCAGTTCTGCTCTGTACTACAGGGTTGCTAAGAGCTGGCGTCGACTGGACAGCACCACCCCACGAAAATGCAAAAAAAAAAAAAAAAGTTAAAACACTTCCATGTCCTAAGAAACTGTGAATATATTGCTTTATTAAACTTGGAAGATGGAAGATACAATTAACAATCTTTAGAGGGGAGATTTTTATTCTGGATTATTCAATATGACCGACAGCAATGACCAGAGCCCTTGTGACAGGGAGGCAGAAGGATCAGAGTGAGTAGAGTAGATGGGAAAACAGAAGTCAACAGCTCTGGTGTTGCACAGAAAGGGGCCAAAGTGAAGGAAAGCAGGCAGCCTCTAGGGCTGAAAAAGATGAGAGCACACCTTTTCTCCCACTGCCCCCAGAAGAAATGCCCTTCTAATCAATTTAGACTTCTGATCCTAGAATAGTAACAGAAAAAGAATTGTGTTACTTAAGCCACTAAAACCACACTAAACCTTCTGCCATGGAGTCGGGTCAGACTCATAGTGACCCTAGAGGTCAGAGTAGAGCTGCCCCGTAGAGTTACCAAGGAGCACCTGCCGGATTGGAACTACAGACTTTCTGGTTAGCAGAGCTGGTCTTAATTCACTAGCTACCAGGGCTTCCTAAGCCACTAAGTGTGTGGTAATTTGCTACAGCAACAATAAAAAAAACTTAATAAACACTCAAGGAATATCTCTTAGATAAATGAAAATCTTAATACAGCACACTACAACTATTATTACGTGTCTACCTCCCTCCAAAAATAAAAACAGCAGAAAAAGAATTTAATGAGATGGTTGAAGACAACAGTGACGACGAGAACAAGGAGGAGAGGGAGGAAAGAAGGACAGAGAATGGCAAGTAAATGCAAAGAGAAAGAGGTTCCTTTTTACATCGTTCAAATGCTACTCTCTACTCAGGGCCATGTTTCACGGGACATCAAGGTCAATTGGCATAACTAGTCTTTTTCGAAGACAGCATTCTGCACCCCCAGTTGGTGAGTGGCACCGGGGGTCTTAAAAACCAGCCAGCTGCTGTCTAAGGAACTTCAGCTGGTCCCAACTTACCTGCAACAGATGAAAACCAAGACCACCAGAGACCTAAGAAAAGACGAGCCTAGGAGACAGAAGGACCCATGTGACTGGGAGACTGTATCAGCAAGAGAACAGAAGAACTAGAGGGTACCTGGACACTACCCACAGCAGCCCTGACAGGGAACACAATGCAGAGTCCGTGACATAGCGAGAGAGAAAAGGCTGTGCAGACCTAGAGCTCTGTTAAAAAACCAGACTTGATATTCTTACAATCGGGGGGGTTCCCTGAGAACATGGCCCCTGGACTTGCTGTTAGCCCACAGCTGATACCTCTACTGAAGCCAACACTTCAGACAAAGAGCAGACTGGACTGTGGGGCACAGAGTGATGCAGGTGGTGTGTATACCTTCTGGTTAAACTTATATATGAGGCTGTCCTACTGCTTTCTGTTGAGAGGGTAGAGGAGAGAGTCAAGAGGACGCAACAATGCTGGTTGAGTGAAAAAGAAGAGTGTGCTGTCACAGGGTGAAGAGAACAGATAGAGTTGCAAAGAGGTGGGTACTTGGAGTTTTATATGGAAAATTGACTTGGATTGTAAACTTGCACTTAATGACAATAAAAAAAATTAAACGCTACTATCTAGATTAGCCAAAGCTAAGTGCCGTCGAGTCAGATGCGACTATCTAGATTATGGGAAATAATAGTCCAGTTGTATTCTAAAGAGGTTGTTGGTATAGAAGATGCCTGTTCTGCTCAGTATGACTCATGTTAGTCAACAGTAGAGAGACTGAGGTGGGAGAGCAGAGTGACTCATGTTAGTCAACAGTAGAGAGACTGAGGTGGGAGAGCAGAGTGGTGACTTTATTCCATTGCAGGAGGAAGCAGTCAGAGCTGCTGCCAATATCAGTGATCTCTGATGGTGAGCAGAAAGGTTATTTTAAGGAATTTACAAGTAGGAAGTTTCTATAAATTCCACCGGTAACATTCTTAATTGTGCTGTAAGGTTCAGTGGAGTTTACCTGTGACTTCTTTCATCACAGGGGATTTTAACAGGGCAGACACACGGCAGACACACGGCAGGCCAGGCAAATTGCTTGGGGCAGTGAGACTTTCTGTCTTCTGGGGACCTCTGCCTTAAGATAAAGCCTCAACTAATGTTCAGTTCTTGGGTATGGCCTTTTCACTGAACCTTTAAAAATTTAAGGTAAGTACCATCAAAAAAGGAAACCCTGGTAGCGTAGTGGTTAAGTGCCACGGCTGCTAACTGAAGGTTGCTAGTTCAAATCCGACCAGGTGCTTTTTTTAAACTCTTTGGAGCAGTTCTATTCTGAACTGTTGTGTTGCTTTGAGTCTGAATCTACTCAGTGGCAGTGGGTTTGTTTCTTTTTTGTTTTTTACTGTCAAAAAGAGAAACTGATAGTTGACATCTTGCTTTATGGGGGCACTTTTCTTAACCACAAAACCAAATATTTACTCTGAAGAAGTTCTGGACCAAGATTGATGCTGCCGGAAGCTTTTCTTTCACACAAAATTCTTTGTCTGTTCTTTGCTATTCAAAGTCATTTGCTGAATTTGCATTTAAAAAGATAATGGCTAAGAGGGGGGTAGGAGACCATTGTGTGGCCTGAGAATCAATTGATCCCAGGAAAAGCAGGAGGGCAAATTTCAATTTACCATGTTAAGATGGTTGATCTGCTGTATTTCTCCCTGCAATTCTCTTTACACTTCTCATTGCACCTAGCTTCTTCGAGCCACTTGCTTTTTCTGGAAATCACCATGTTCTCCCTATATGTGTACAGAAAAACTTCTCAGAATGAACCTTAAAAATCCTAATTTTGTTGAGTTTTGGTTATTTTTAAGTTGATAGAGACTGACAGGATGGAAGCCACACTTACATATAATAGTTGTAGATGCTGAAATTGATTAGTCTGAAAAAACAAAATAAACAGGGTAATTAGACACTATTGTCATCAAATAGTGACCAAAGCAAGAGTTAATAAATAAGCAATCCACTGACTGAATGGTACCTGGACACCACCCAAGGCAGCCCTGACGGGGAACACAATGTAGAATCCGTGACATAGCGAGAGAGAAAAGGGTGTGCAGACCTAGGGCTCTATTAAAAGACCAGACTTGACGTTCTTACAGCCGGGAGGGTTCCCTGAGAACATGGTCCCTGGACTTGCTGCTCGCCCACAGCTGATACGTGTACCGAAGCCAACACTTCTGACAAAGAGTGGACTGGACTACAGATTTCAAAGTGAAACCAGAGGCTGAAAAACGTTGCAGGGTACTGAGGGACCGAGGCCTGAGGGCGCGAGAGGCGTTGTTTCAGATCACCTCCAACCCACAGGGAAAACTTGACCTCCATATTCCACAAGTCCCAGGTGGCAATACTAGGACAGGACTCTCAGAAGCACCACCACAGGTTTAGTAAATTATAGGCTGTGGTTTCTTTTTTAGGCTGTAAATAGCTCCCTTTGTCTTGATAATTTGGCTCTAACCAATGATAAAAAGAATTAAGCAGGAAGTCAGGAAAGACAGGGAAGTAAATTATTTGTGAGCATTCTTCTTTCAGTTTGTTGACCAGATGGCATCTGACACCACTTTGTTTTCCTTGTTGGCCAGTGGTGGCCTCAGAGATTGCAAAGCAGTCAACATCCACCCAGCTGACCTTCACCTAGTTGACCTCCCCCCAGCTGCTCACATTGTTTCTCCTTGACTCCTGCGCCTGCGTCTGACCTGCAGGTAGCCTCTCCCTTTAAAAACCCTGATCTTGCGTAACACATTTGGACCGGCTTTAAGGATGAAAATGCTGCCTGTGCCCTGTGTTGCTGGCATACAGAAATAAAGCCATTGATGACTCATCCAAGCTCCTGTCCCAGAGAGTGGATTCATGGCAGGTGGCATGAATTCCAAGGTTTTTCTGGTAACAAAATTTTCCTCCAGATCTAGCAGTCTATGACATATTATGATTGTTAATCTAATGGTTTGCAAATTGAATTTTTCTATACCTTTTTATAATGTTCAGTATTGGTGTCAGCTAAAAATATATCTGAATTAAAAACATACATACGCATTCTACTAACCTGAAGCCAAGTTCTCTACTAACTTATGTGCTATAAAAAAATGAAGTACAATTCAATAATCAAATTATCCTTAGAAAAACATAAAACATCTTTTAGCTTTTCCTGTTATTTTATAATTCACTAAGGATAAAGAGAGATTGAAGTGTATCTTTAAATTGTACCCATATGCAAATGTAATTTAAGACATTTCAGAAAATCTACTGAAAACATCTCTTCAGGTTAGATTAAATTCATTAAAGTTCTTGAAGTATGCATTTCGTATATTGCTTTTGTAATTTTACCTTAAGAGCTGTAGCAATTATCTTTCATGTTTAGAACTCATTATTTACACTGCTTTTTTTTGGTAGCAAGCTATACTTTCTAAAGACCTCTAACATGCACTATTACAAAGGTGTACCTTCTAAAAGCATTAAGACATTAAGAGAACTTCACTTTCAAAGTTTGCCAGTCACTTTTATAAAAGTAAAGATTTTTTTTGCAGCAATGATTAAAGGGTAGCCAAGGGATATAGAGGGAAAAAAGATCATCTGTCATACTCTAATATCAAGCTTTTCATCAAAATTTCTCTGTAAACTGAAAACATTTATAATAATGTATCAAATGTGATGTGTATTTGATTATGATTTAATAAATATTATTTAATATCTACAAATATATAAAACACTGATGTTTCTTAAGAAACTTAGATTTAGAAGACTTGGGTTATTTCTAGTGGACTAGTAACTCACATTTAGATAGAAAGACAAAAGATTTGCAAATCTTTGCCATCATCAAGACATCACATGGGAAAATGAATCAAGATACCTTTCGCTACCTGCATCTTCACTCATATTTTAGATTTTAATAAGAGAATGTGGTGCTAATTAAAAAAGAAAAAAAAACAAAAAAAGAGGTAGTTCTGGTGAGTAGACATAGATACAAGTATAACTCCTGGGTAAAGTGTGTTCTGTGTGTGTACATGTGTGTATTTAAAAGTTAGAGAGAATAAGGGCAGGGGCAATTAGAATGAGTTAAAGCAATAGGTGCCTGTAGCTCTTTCGTTACAACTTTAGTCTACTTTTCACTGAGAATTTTTCCCCACCGCGTGTAATGTGAAGCAACATAAAGTAAGTGGGAGACACCTTGCCTGAATCCGAGTCCCAGTTCTCCCCCATATAGTTATATAGTAACACCTGGTGATACCTGCCAAAGCCAGAACCTGTGTAAGGCAGAAACCTGTCAGAGAAGGAACATTCAAATGTTTTTGCTGAAAAGTAATGATACCAAAGTGTAAGACTGCACGCTATCAAAGGCTGGAAATTTGCTACATCTAGAGAAAGAAGATTGTCCCATCAAGTTTCAGCTCTTGCAGGTTTCACTGTATAGAAAACAGGCAAGTTAGTTAACCTATGCATGCTTCAGTCTCCTAATCTCTAAAATCAAGATAGTCTTTAATGTGTGTGTGTGTGTGTGTGTGTGTGTATGTATATGTATATATACACACACACATATATATGTGTGTATATACACACACACATATATATGTGTGTATACACACACACACACACACACACACATATATGTATGTATGTATAAAATACATACCACCACTCATGTATCAGTTGGTTTTACATTCGTGGCTTGTGGGATGCTATAATGTTAGAAATTATGCCATTGGTATTTCAAATATCAGCAGTGTCACCCATGGGGGATAGATCTCAGTGTTGTTTCCAGGCTAAAGCAGATTAACAAGAAGACTTGGTAGTCTACTTATGAGAAAATTGACCAGTGAAAACTTTATGATTTGTGGAAAATATGGTCTTGATGATAACAATGACATCAGAGATCATGTGATAGAACTTTGCAAGACCAATGACTTCTTCAATGCAAATACTTTTAATCAACAATATAAATGGCAACCATACATGTAGAAAGGCTATACACTGAAAAGAGATGATGGAAAAGGGTGAGTGGGGAGGGTATTCCAATACAGTTACTTGTTTACTGGCTAAAATCGCCCTCACAGACAACTGAACAATTAAGTTCGTGAACTTGCCACCACGCCATGTTGTGCAGTAACCGTTCCAGACAAAGTTTCAAAATTGCTTGGATGGCTGGAAGAGGCACTGATGTCAGTACATAGCTTCCCAAGGGGAGTACTTGGAAGGTGACTGTAGTGATATTCAGCAATGAGGTATGTAGCACTTAGAACAACTAAGTTCATGGTCTTAATTGTAGAACTTCATATTACTGCTGATGTCAAATGGATCATGGCTAAAACACAGAATACCAGAAAGATATATCCTCCATGCATTTTTCAGTTTATTGTAGTATGGGGGTTTCCTTGTCTATGTGATGCTGGAAACCACACCATTAATATTCAAATATTCTCATAGTCTCCCATGGTGGTAAGGTCTCAACAGAGCTCTCAGACTAAGATAACATAGAGAGGAAAAACCTGGAGATCTATTTCTAAAAAGAGTTAGCCATTGAAAACTTTGTGAATAGCAATGAAACATTGTCTGCTATAGTGCCACAAGATGAGCCCCTCAGGTTGGAAGGCATTCAGACAATATCAGTGTCAAAATTGACTTGATGGGCAATGGTTATATTTCTTTTCAGAGTTTGGTATATGTATGTATATACAGACGCATATGAAGCACATATATGTATATATGTATGTACCCAACAGAACATGGAAATTATCATTAATATCACAAACAAGTAAAATTTCGCTGAAGATAATTTAAAAACAGTTGCAGCAGTACATCTACAGAGCACTGCCAGAAATTTAAGCCAGATTCAGAAGAGGATGTGGAACCACAAATAGTATTGCTGATGACAGAAGGATCCTGGCTGAAAGCGGAGTATACCAGAAAACATGTTCACCTGTGTCTTTTTCTTTTTTTGTGTGTGTGATTGAGTGAAAGTGTACAATCCAGTTTAAATTTGCATGTCCACCTATGTGCAGCTCCCACTGCTCTCCTTGCCTGGTAACAGCACACTCCTGTTTTCTGTTCTATACTAGTCATAACCTCTTAACAATCCCCTGTCCTCTCTTCCCTCTCCACACCCTCTCCACCCTCTCCACTCCTCTCTAGTAAGATGCCAGATGGGTGACATCCTATAGATACATAGAGCCATAAAGTGCACACCCGATATGGTCACTCTATGTCACCGGGTCCAATCCAGTCCTGTGTGAGGAGTCGACCGCAGCAATAATTTATGATCAGGGGCAGCTTCAGGTCTAGGGGTCGTGCCCTCAGGGGAACCCCTAGGCTTTCGGACTATCAGTTGTGGTCTTTTAGTGGAGTTCTCAGGCCATACCACTTCTTATTCTCGTATTGCCACTGGGACTCAATTTTGTGAGCCCCATCACAGCTGTCACTGGAGATGGCCAGGCCCCATCCAGTTCTTCTGGTAGCATGTTGATGTAGTCACCCATTCACATGAGTCTTTCTGTCTTCAGAGTTCTCTTTCCCCTGTGTTGTTCTGGTCCTTGGTGATCATCTGTTCCAGATGAGTTGGGGCCAATTGGTGTACTTCAGATGGCAGCTTGCCAACTTTTAAGAGCCCAGACGCCACTCACAAATACGGGGTGCATACTACTCACTTAGCAATAGGCTAGTTATACCATTTGGCCTCAATGTCCTCTGACAGCATGGTTCCCAGACCCCACCCCTGCTACTCTGTCTTTACCTATTGTGTTGCGATTGGAAGAATTTTCAGGTTATGTTGAAGTCCAGTTAAATTGATCGTCTTTCTAATGTGTGCTGTCACTGATTTTACCCAACCAAATTTCTATCCACTATCTAATCTACAACCAGTCCTCTCCCTCCCTTTCTCCCTCCCCTCCCTTGCAGCCTTCAAATAGTCTTTTCTTCTATATGAGTCAATTCTCAAGTCGTTGAACTAGGGATCTCATAACATATTTGTCCTTGTGTTGATGACTAAATTTCACTCAACATGATGGATAGAAAGTTCTGTATATGTCAATGAGGCCTAGTTGCTTAATGGTCACAATAAGGTCTTCTGTGTCTTTATTGAGTTTTTTGTTTGTTTTTTTTTCTTATAGTGTAATCTATTTTATCTAAGATTAGTGTTGCCACACCTGTTCTTCTTCACATATTGTTAGCTTGGTATATATTATTCCATCTTTTAATTTTCAGTTTGTTCGTATTTTTAAGTCTACGTCAAGTTTCCTGCAAGCAGCATACAAACAGGTTGTGTCTTTTGATCCAAGGTGTCACTCATTGTCTCTTTACTGGAGTGTTCAGTTCATTTACCTTCAAAGTAATTGTTGATAGGTATATGTTTAGTGCCGTCATTTTGCTGTATTTGTGTTTGTGTTGATGTCTTCTCTGTTGCTCTTACTATTCTGTTCTGGGACATTATTCTTTTGAGTTGATTTTTCACCCTTTTCAGTGTTGGTTTTGTGTTTGTTGAGACTTCTATATTGAGTTTCTTGTTTTGATATGTCTCTTCTTCATTGTGCTTTGTGGCTACCCATATGATTCCCCTTAATAACGTATGTTTAAACCTGATTTTAACTTCTAAATATCTTGTCAACTTCCTCTGCATCTGGATGGACTATAACTATTGTAATATATCCCTCTTTTTAATGGGATGATATTGTAGGTTTCATGATATGATCACTGGACCATTTCTTTTGGTATTAGAGCATCGGTTGGAGTTTTGTGCCTTCCCTAACTGAGCACGATTCTGGATGTGTCCTGTATTGTCTCCTAAAGTATAGAGTTAATGGTTTTGTTCTTCTAAGCCAAGAGCTTCTTTCAGTACTTCTTGTAGTTTTGGTTTGGTTTTTATAAAATCTCTTGAATTTCTGTTTATCTGTGAAGGTCTTAATTTCATTTTCATATTTGAAAGACAGCTTTGCAGGATAAATAATTCTTGGCTGGGAATTTTTCTCCTCAGGGCTTTGAATGTGCCACCCTGCTGCCTCTATGCCAATATGGCTTCTGCTGAGAAGTCAGGCGAAAGCCTACAGGGCTTCCCTCTGAATGTTAGCTTTGCTTTGAGTCTCACTGCCTGTAAGAGTTTTTGCTACCCATATCTTACACTTTATACAAAAACCAACTCAAGCTGGATGAAGCACCTAAATATCAAATCTGAAATGATACAGCAGATCCAAGGAAAAGTAGGAACAACAATGAAAGTTTTAACACGCAGCGTAGATAGACTTCAAACAAACCACAAACGACAGAAGAGAAGATAAATAAATTGGAACTACTAAGAATCAAACACTTTTGCTCATCCAAAGACTTTATTAATAGAATTAAAAGGCCTCCTATAGAAGAGAAAAAATATTTGGCAACTATATGTCAGACTGATGGCTCATCTCCATAATCTATAAGGTACTACAAAATATCAATAAGAAAAAGATAAATCATCCAATTAAGCTATGGGCAAAGAAGATGGACAGCCATTTTTCTAAGAGGAGATCCAGGCAGCCAAGAAACATATGTAGACATGCTCACGATTATTAGCTATTAAAGAAATTCCAATCAAAACGACGACCATGAGATACCATCTCACCCCAACAAGGTTGGCCATGATCCAAAGAACACGAAACAATAAATGCTGGAGACGCTGTGAATAAATTGGAACTCTCCTACACTGTTGCTAGGATTGCAAAATGGTATAACCTCTTTGGAAAGCAGTCTGACACTTTCTTAAAAAGTTGGGTATAGATATACCATTTGACCCAGTAATTCCACTGCTCTGAATATATCCTACAGAATCCAGGCCATTCACACCAACTGATACATGCACATGAATGTTTATTGCAGCACAGTCCACAATAGCAAACAGATGGAATCAACCTAGATGCCCAACAACAGAGGAATGGATAGGTAAACTATGCTATATATACCTAATGGAATACTATACAATGATAAAGAACAACAATGATTTTAGGAAACATCTCATGACCGGGTTGCAGTTGGAGGACATTATGCTGAGTGAAAGTAGTCAGACACAAAAGGACAAATATTGTATGAGACCCCTATGATAAGAACTTGAAAACAGACTCATGCATAGAAGAAAAGACTCTGATGGCTGCAAGAGTGGAGAGGGAAGGAAGGTGAGGATGGGAGGGTTTAGATTAGACAGTTGATAGAAATTTGGTTGGGTGAAATCAGTGACAGCACACATTAGGAAGAAGAATAATATGAACTGGACTTCAACATAACATAATTACTCCTCACATCTTAACCCAATATTGCAAGGACAGAATAGCTGGGGCAGGAGGCCAGGGACCATGCTCTAAGGGGAAATCGAGGACAATTGTTACAATTAGCATTTTGCTAATAGAGCCTTCTGCACCCCACATTGGTGAGTGGCATCTGGGGTCTTAAAATCTGTCAAGCTGCCATCTGAGGTACAGCAAATTGTCCCAACTCAGCAGGAATGGAAGATTACTAAGGACCAAAATGACATGGGTGAAAAAGAACCCAGAAGGCAGAGAGACCCACATGAGTGGATGACTACATTGACTTGTGACCAGAAGAACCAGATGGCGCCCAGCCACCACCAGTGTGATAGCCATGATGGAGCTCACAAAGTTAAGTCTCACTGGCAACACAAGAATAAAAAGTTGTGCAACCTGCGATCTCTGCTGAAAGACCAAAATTGATGGTCCAGGGGCCTCGGAGTTCCCCTGGGAGCATGGCCACTGGCCCTGATGCTTCCCCTGTCATAAATCATAATAGAGGTCAACCCTTCGCACAGGAATGGGTTGGACTTGGCAACACAGAGTTACCATATCATGTGTGCATTTTATGGTTCTAGGTATCTATAGGATACTTACTGGAGGTTGGGGAGTAGGTGGTGAGGGGGTGATAGGAGATTGTTGGGAGGAGAAGACATGTATGGAATGGAGAGGAAGAGTATGCTGCCACTGGGCAGGAAGAGCAATGGGAGCTGCATATAAGTAGGCATGCAAATTTATATGGGAATGTACATTTTCATTCAGTCAATATATATATATAAATGAGTTTCTGCTTATGTCTCATTTTTTTAAAGCTTGGTTATAGTATGTGTTGGAGCCATTCTTTTGAGGTCTACATTATATGGCAATTGATATGAATCTTGGATATTTATGTTCTCCTCTTTCATAATTTCTGGGAAGTTTTCTGTCAGCAAGTCAACAACACAACAATCCTCTTTGTGTTTTCAGGTGTCCCTTCCTGTTTAGGAACTCCAATTAATCATAGATTGTCCCTCTTGATAGAGTCCCAGATATTTCTTAATGCTTCTTCATTTTTCTTGTGTCTTTTCTCTGATTTCTCCTCAAAAATGCTGGTGTCAGTAATTCTGTGTCCCTTGTCAGAAAGTCTGTTTTCCATTTGTTCAATTCTATCTCTTGGCTCTGAATTGAGTGTTCTGATTTTTTAATTTTGTTATTGATCTGTTGGATTTCAGAATGCTGGAGTTCTATCAATTTGAACTGCTTGCTTAACTTTTCATTTTGGTCTGCTAAATTTTGTATGATGTCTAGGAGGGCTCTATATGTAATTATTTTGTATTCAACCTCTGAAAATTTCAGGAAGGCTTCTTTATCTGGGAAGTTCTTTGGTTCTTTCTTTTTGGAGTTTTCTGGAGCCATCATTGGATTTTTCCCTAAATGTCAGACCAAAATCTGTTTCTTTTAGGACATCTAGAGGTTGTTTAGTTTCTTTGGTGTTGCCTTAGTAGGAGCTGAAGTGGAAGTTGATCACCGGTTACCTCTATGTACTCCAGCAACTGGGCCCAGTGGATTCTCTGTGATAGCAGGCTCCACCTCCCGGCTGGCAAAGACATGGCCCTACTTATGGAGTCACCAGGAGGCTGTCAGCTGACCATGCTTTGTGGGTTAGTCAAGATTGGAAGCGATGCCATCAGGCATCCCCACAGTTATGTCTCTCAGTACTCTTATTTCAAAAGGTAAAAGCTATCTAACAGCTTCCATAAACAGTCAGGCTGTCAGATTTGCAAGCCTCTCTTTCCAGCTGGCAGTGAAGGCACCTCTATGTCTGTCCTTAGGTGCTGTGATCTAGTTCGAAGTATGGACAGGCTACTGCCCTGCTGTCATCAGGTGCTGGGCCCTACCAGAAGGGTAGACTGTGCTAAACACAGCTCCCCAGGCTGTCACTGTCTCCAAGCCTGGGAATTCGCCCATGCTGAGGCCTCTATTTGAGAGGCTCTGCTGCTCAGTTGGACAAGATGGCATACTGCAGAAACTCTCCCACCCACCTGGAAATAGCTGAATCAATGGCGGGGATTCAGAAAGAGGGGTTGAGGGGCCGTGGTGCTCAGAATCCAGAGCCAGGCTCTCAAAGTGTGGCTATTCCACCCACTGGTCACATCAGCAGTGTGGCAGTACTTTGCTTCCACTTAAGCCTGATTGCTGCTACAGGCTAACAAAAAGGAAAAATGTTAAAGCTGGTGGTCATCTTCAGTTCACAAGAGCTGGCCATTCAACAAGGGTAGGGGTCAGCGAAAGAGAAGAAATTTCCCATTCAGTGGCATGTAGTCCAAAATGACAGCCCTATGCCATGTCCTAGGGCTCACTGGGTGCCCAGAAGGCTCCATTTAATTGTCAAACCTGGCCTTAGATTTTGGAGTTAGTTAAGGAGATGTGTCTAGCCTGCCATCTTGACTCTTCCACATGTGTTTACCTGTGTCTTACTGACTATGCAAAAGCATTTGCTGCGTGTAGCTTAGAAAATTATGGATAATATTTCAAATAATGGAAATGCTAGGACACTTCATTGTGTTCATGAAGAAGCTGTTAATAGACCAAGAGGAGGTTATTAGAACAGAACAAGACATTATTATGTGGTTTAGAATCAGAAAAGATGTGCTCCAGTGTTGTATTAAGACATTACTTTTGTGAAATTTGTTACAGCAGCAGCAGCTAACTACCACTGCATCATTGTTGAATCTTTTCATAACTGAGTGGTAATAATTATTTTGATTCCTTTTTTAAAATGATAAGCTAAGATCCACAGATGATGAGTAGTAACTAGCCCCCAAATCACAGTAAACAGAGGTAGATGAGAACATAAATGTTACAGATGTAAATAAGGCTCTTAACCAGTGTAATACTACTCTACCAATGTGTATACATAGTCTTGTGTAATTTATTTTGCATAAAATTTAGTGAGCACACTTCTGTATTTCACAGTTATAATGGCTATGTGCATATGTGTGTTTCTTTTTATCTCAAGCAATGTGTACAGTTCTTAAGTTTGGGTGTTCTTTTGTTGTTATTCTGTAAAAGCAATTTCCTAAATTTATTAATTTTAGATTTTGTTTTTTCTCATAGCGGGATGCTTCCAGTAGAGATCTTAATTCTCCAATAAAAATTATACTTATCATTATAGTTCACATAATTTACCTCCTGCTGCATTTGGTTTTCATTCCTTTTATTTTTCTTTTCCTGTCTCTGCCCTGCCTTGCTCTTCTGTATTGTTCTGATCTTCCTCTGCAGATAACCCTTCCTTCATCACACTCTTCTTAAATTACTAAAATATATGTATATATAGATGGATATGCTGGGCTGTAAAAAAGTCAGTATAATTATTTTACAGTGTATTGTAGGTGTTATTTTATTTTGTCTCAGGGGACACTTTTTGTGTTGTTATGTATTTCTCCCCCACTTGTGTTGTTTTAACCTTAAAAAGGTATGTCCAGGCATGATTTTGACAATAAAATAGAGCATGTCTATCTTTGTATGCTTCCTACAACTCTGGTTATAGTCTCTGTTTGCATGCTGAATGGTGTCCTCTGCCTTAACCAATTATAAAAATGTTAATGGAAGATTTTATTATGTCTAGGATTATTCTATCTGCTGCAGAGCAATTAGACAAAGAACAAGTTCCCTCCTCTTTAGCTCATTTTTCCTTTTTAGTGCCTTTTGTGGGCATTTTGTCATTCAGTTAACAAAATTTTATCAAGTAAGAGAGGTGTTTTCAGGTAATTTTTATTTCATGGCTAAAAGTACCTGTTCTGATGGAACTTACATGATGGTAAGAAAAGACAGATTACAAATAATGAAATATGTGGTATGTCACATGGTGATAAGAGTTACTGGACAGAAAGAAAGCCAGTAAAAAGGAAAAGGAACTATAGAAGTGGGAATTTTATTTTATACTGTGTGGTGGGAGAATATCTCTCTGAAAACAATGAAGAAAGTAATCAAATCTGAATTTAAAAGGAAGTTTATCAGGTAAAATGAATCTATTTCTACTTTATTCTAGAAATACCTTAGGAAACTATTTTATGGTTCTTCATATTTTCACAGAAACTTCTATTGCAAGTGATATCTTATTTCATTTTAATATTTAAAAGAGCAGAATTGTGATTCTGTTTGAAATATTAATATTTTCTCTTCATTTGGGTCACCATGAGTCGGATCCGACTCGACGGCACTTGGCTTTGGCTTCATTTGTATTTAAAAATTATCTGAAATGTACCATCACTACAGTTTTAACTATCAAATGTTGAATAAATTGTTGACAGTAGGTTACTGAAAAGATATTTTCTACATGGGAACATATTTGTTCCATTTTATTCGTAGGGCAATACTCTTTCTTTAAATATCATGGAAACCTTATTAATGAGATTTTTTGGATTGAAACTTTCAGCAATAATGTCCATCCTTGTCCACGATGGTGGATTTTATGTTAAAATCTATTTTATCTGAGATTAGAACTGCCATTCCTGCTCTTCTTTGTTCATTGCTAGCTTGATATATGTTCTCTCATGCTTTCATTTTCAGTTTGTTCATGTCTTTAAGTCTAAGGTGAGCTTCATAGGCAACATATGGATGGGTCAGGTCTTTTGATCCAAGATGTCACTTTACTGGAGCATTCAGTCCATTCACATTTGATGTAATGATTGATAGATATCTGTTTGGTGCTGTCATTGTGATATGTTCATTTTTGTGTTGATGTTTTCTCTGTTGTTCTTATTAATCTGTTCTGGGACATTCTTCTTTGAGAGCTGATTTTTCACCTTTTGCTGGGTTAGTTTTGTGGTTGTTGAGACTCCTGTATTATGTTTCTTGATTTGATATGTTGTATCTTTATTGTGCTTTATGGCTGCCCCTATGAAACCTCTTAATAAACTGTGTATAAACCGAATTTTAATTACTACCAGTCTTATTATCTTCCTCTCCATCTGGAAGGACTATAACGACTGTGGTACAACTGTATTTTTAACGTGATGACATCATAGTTTTCATGATATCATCACTAGATCATTCCTTTCACTATTATAGCTTTGACTGTGTTTGGAGCTTTCCCTAATTGAGTAGGTTTCTGGGTAATGTGTCCTGTATTTGCTTCTCAAATATAAAGCCTATAAATAATAACAAAGGTCCACTCTTCTGACACGAATGGATTGGACTTGGCGATGCACAGTGACCTTATATTGGATGCAGGTTATGGTTCTATTCATCTATAGGATACCATCCTGCTGACCTCTGGCTGGAGGAAGGAGAGTGAGTGGAGAGAAGGGGAAAGGAGACCGTTGGGAGGATGAGACATGTATGGAGCAGAGAGGAATAGTGTGCTGTCACTGGGCAGGAAGAGTAGTGGAAGCTGCATATAGGTGGGCATGTAAATTTATACAGGAATGTACATTTTCACTCAGTTATAATAAAAAAAAAACAAATAGAAAAAATAAAATAAAATAAAGTTACTGATTTTGTTCTTCTAAGCCAAGAGCTTCTTTCAGTATTGTAGCTTTGGTTTCGTTTTTACAGTCTCTGAGTTTCTGTTTATCTGTGAAGGTCTTAATTCCCTTTTCATATCTCAAAGATAGTTTTGCAGGATATATAATTCTTGGTTGGAAGTTCTTCTTCTTCAAGCCTTTGACTATGTCATGTCACTGTCTCCGTGCCAGCATTATTTCTGCTGAGAAATCTGACAAAAGCCTACAAGGTTTCCCTCTGAATGTTAGCTTTGCTTTGAGTCTTGCTGCCTTTAAGAGTTTCTGTTTCATTTTGTTAAGCTTGATTATAACATGTCTTGGAGTCTTTCTTTTGAGATCTATATTGAGTGGTGTTTGATATGCATCTTGGATTATCTATATTCTCTTCTTTCATGATTTCTGAGAAGCTTCCTGTCAGCAGCTCAGCAACAATACTCTCTATTTTCTCATCCCTGTTCAGGAACTCCAATTAATCATAGGTTGTTCCTCTTAATAGAGTTTCACATGTTTCTTAATACTTCTTCATTTTTCTTGTTTCTTTTTCCCAATTTCTCCTCATAGATGATGGAGGCAGTAGCTCTGTCTTCAAAGTCAGAAATTCACTTTTCCATTTGTTCTGTTCTGTTTTCTTCGCTTTGAATTGAAGTTTCTATGTCTTTGATTTTGTTCTTGATCTGTTGGATTTTGGAGTATTTGTATGCCATCAATTGAACAGCTTGCTTAATTTTTCATTTTGCTCTGCTGCATTTTGTATAAGGTCTAGGAGAGCTCTCTATATAATCCTTTTGTATTCACCTTCTGATAGTTTCAGAAAGGTTTCTTTGGGAAGTTCTTTGATCATTTCTCTTGGGGGCCTTCTGAAGCCATGGATGATTTCTTCATTACACTTTTATACAGAGTTTGTTGCTTTGGGGGCATGGTGTGAGTCAATAAAGGCTAGGAGAGATGCTGTGAGGATGGACCTCAGTTATTTCTCTATGTCATCTTAAAATGAAAGGTAAAAGGTATCTGACAACTTCCAAAGTCAGTCACGTTTTCAGGTGTGTGGGTCCCTCTTCCCAGCTGACAAAGTAAGCACCTCTATATACAACCCCGGATGTTATAAATGAGTTCAAAATATGGAAATGTTACTGCCCTGCTGGCCTCTACTGCCAGGCCCCAGCTGTAGGCAACACTGTGTAAAATATTTCTTTTCTGCTGGAAAAGCGATCTCCTCTGGGCAGGCACTGCCTCTCAGACTAGAAATTAGGTCCAGCTGAGGCCTCCATATGGATCTCTCTGCTTCCCAGTGGAACAAGATGGCATCCCGCACAAACTCCACACTGCCTCCACAGAGGCCATTTAATGGCAGAGGCGGAAAGAGAAACCAAAGGTGCTGAGATGCACGGAGTCCAAAGAAAGGCTCTCAAAATATGACATTTTTTCCCACTGATCCCACGAGCTGTGCATCCAAGATTTGCTACCAGTCAAGTCCCAGCTCTGCTTGCTGGCCAAGAGAGAGAAAAAAAAGTTAAAATGGTGAGTTACCTTTGGTCTGTGAAAGCCAGCAGGGGACAGCAAAAGGGAGGAGGCTTTTCGTTCAGTGGTATGAAGTCCAAATTAACAGCCCTAGGCCATGTCCTAGAGCTCAATAAGTGTCCAGAAGGCTCTGTCCAATTATCACTTCAGGTCTTGGTTTCCAGAGGGATCCAGGGAGATGTGTGTCTAGTCTGCCATCTTGACTCAGCCTCCTAATGAGATTTTTTTTTGTTTGTTATGTTTTATTGTTTTTGTTCTTAGGTACTATCTCTTTGGTTCTGACTCATAGCAACTCTGTGTACAATTGTTATGCTTAAGCCATTGTTGCAGTCACTTTCTGTTGAGAGTCTTACTGTGTTTACTGGGTCTCTATGAGACAAAACTGATTTGACAGCTATGGGTTTGGTTTTGGTTTCTATGTTACCAAGGATGATGTCCCTTTCCAGGAACGGATACCTCCTGACAACATGTCCTGAGTAGGTGATTTGGAGTCATGCCATTCTTACTTCTAATAACTATCTTTCTTGCACTTCTTCCAAGATGGATTTGTTTTCTTGGCAGTCCATGGTATTTTCAATAGTCCTCACCAACACTGCAATCTGAAAGCATTAATTCTCTTTCAGTCTTTTTTATTGATTGTATAGAATTTACATTCACATGAGGCAGTTCAAAACACCATGGCTTGGGTCAGGTACACCTCAATCTTCAAGAAAACATCTTTGCTTTTCAACGATTTAAAGAGGTCTTTTGTAACAGATTTGCCAATGAAATATATCCTTTAATCTTTTGACTGCTGCTTTCTGAGTATTCATTGTGGATCCAACTAAAATGAAATCCTTGACACCTTAAATCTTTTCTCCATTCATCATAATGTTGCTTATTGGCCCATGTGTGAGAGTTTTTGTTTTCTTGATACTTGAGGTGTATTCCATACTGAAGGCTGTGGTCTTTGACCTTCATGAGTTAGTGCTTCAAATCACTTTCAGCAAGTAAGTTGTTTCATCTGCATAACACAGGTTATTAATAAGCCTCCCTCCAATCCCAGTGCCCAGTTCTTCTTCACATATTCCAGCTTTTGAGATTATTTGCCTATCATACAGATTAAATAAACAAACAAAAAACCACTAAGCTGTAACTGTCTAGTCAATTCTGACTCATAGTGACCCTATAAAACCGAATAGAACTGCCCCATAGAGTTTCCAAGGAACACTTGGTGGATTGAAACTGCTGACATCTTGAGTAGAAGCCATAGCACTTAGCCACTACACCACCAAGGTTTCTGCAGGTTAAATAGGTATGGTGAAAATCTACAACCCTGACACATACCTTTCTTGACTTTAAATCACACTGTATTCTCATGTTCTGGTTGAATGATTTCTTCTTGCTCTGTGTACAAATTCTTCATCAGCACAATTAACTGTTTTGGAATTTTCATTCTTTGTAATGTTACCCATAATTTATTTTGATCCACAGTGTTGAATGCTTCTGCATAGTTAATAAAACACAGGTAAACATCTTTCTAGTATTCTTAGCTTTCAGACAAGATCCATTTGACATAAGCAGTGGTACCCCTGGTTCCATGTTCTCTTCTGAATCTGTTTTGAATTTCTGACAGTTGCCTGTCAATATACTGCTGCAGCTATTTTTTAATGATCTTTATAAAATTTTACTTGCATGCAATATTTCTGATATTGTTTGATAATTTACACATTCAGTTGGATAACTTTCTTGGGAATAAACATAAATAAGCATTCCTTCTAGTGGATTAACCAGGTAGCTTTATTCCATTTTGTATGTAAGTAAGCACTTCTAGCAGTGCATGCATTTGTTGAAACATTTCAACTGGTGTTCCTGTTGGTTTCTGGAGGTTTTCATTTATTTATTTATTTTGTGAGTGGCTTCAGTACAGCTTGGATTTCTTGTTCGACTGTCATCCAATTCTTTTTGATATAATGACTGTATATTTCTCTCAGATTCTTTTTGATACTTCCTGTGGCATTTAATATTTTCTCTTTCAACATTGCAAGCCAAGGTTTGAATTTTCCATTGAGTTATTTCAGCTTGAGAAACTCTAAGCATGTAAAAATACTTTGCCTTGCAATGCCTTCATTCATTGTTTCTTTTAAACTGAATAAGTAAAATTTTATTTCTTCTTTATGACAGGATTTCAAATATCTTAGTACATTAGTTTCCTTTATACTTCTACCAAAGTTTGAGATTCTCACATTATGAATTACTGATAAAAGCAAAGATATAAACTGTATCAATCTACTAGTAAATTCACAAGTATGTATGAAAATCCATGATCCTCAAAAAGAAACTAAGTGCAGGTTTAGTTTATGACATTTGTTGTAATGTAGATGTGAACTTAAGACTTTAATCTTTGAAGGTGGCTGTTATCAGTGCTCTTTACTCTTAAGTTCTATTGTACACATTTTAAGCCATCATGTTTATAATCATTGGTCTTTTCAAAATAAGTAAATAACTAAATAGAAGCCAATTGTCTTGTGTAGTCCAGTTTTTCAGAACAAATAGGTTATACTGCTTTAAGAGTTTCCAAGAAGCAACTGGGCAGATTTGAATGGTGGACTTTTTGGTTAGCAGACATAGTATAGCATTTAATTAGTATGCCACCACAGTTTGGACTACAAAAGGTCTGGAAACCCTGGTGGGGTAGTGGTTAAATGCTTCATCTGTTACCCAGAAGGCTGATGGTTCAAATCTGCCAGGTACTCCTTGGAAACTCTGTGGGGCGTGTCTACTTTGACCTAGGAGTTGGAATTGGCTGTTTACTAGTTATTGTTGTTTACTAGCATAAGAAATCAAAAAGACGTACAAAAGACACGTAAAATTTTAGCAGTTTTATACTAAAAAAGAAAAAAAAGTAGGCCACTTCCAAAACAATGCATATTTCTGATGGCAGAAGATTCCCGTAAGGAATGGAGTTCAGCCAACTCAAAACATCAGTTTTGGTCCTCTTCTAGGTATTAGGAAAGATATCCCTAAAATCCTAAAGAAAATGTTATATTAAAAACTGACTTCATAGACATATGTTAATTAATCTATGTTCCTGTCTATTGTCATCCTTCACATTTGCATATCTTGTTTTTGTGATAGCTAACACAATAGTGATCACAAATAGGAGAAAAACTGAAAAGAGCTTATCAATGTTGTCATGGTTGCATAAATTTATCAAAAAGTAGCTATTGGTTGAAAGCTAAAAGCTGGTCAAAACAAAATCCAGATTATCACTGACAAATTTTGAGTTTCTAGGAAATTTAGAGAACTTTTAGAAAAATAAAAATAAATTATATTTATGTTTATGTGTTTCAAATATGTCTTTAAATTACACAAAAGAAACACTATTTTGAAGTTGAGCACTATCAGAATAAAACTGTTCATTGCTTTAAGAAGCATTTTTCAGATGGTAATATTCACGTTATTCTTCTTTTCTATTCAGTTTAATGTTTATTTATTCATGTGTATAAAAGTATTTATTGAGTGATTATTGTATTTCAGGAACCATGTATTATCATGTAAAAATTTCAAGTCACAAATATATGATTATAAATAACAACAAAAATCAGTGCCAACATAAATTAATCATTATGTTCATCAGTGGTTTTCAACCAAGGGCATTCAACTTTGGTAGTCTAGGGACATTTTTTTTAACTGTTATGGGATGCCAGGAATCCTGCTAAACATCTTGAAATGGATGTCCCTCCACAATAAAGAATTATCCAGCCCTAAATGCCTACAGAAAACCCTGGTAGTGTAGTGATTAAGTGCTACAGCTGCTAACCAAAAGGTCAGCAGTTCAAATATGACAGGTACTTCTTAGAAACTCTAGAGGACAGTTCTCTATCCCATAGGGTCACTGTGTAGTGAAACCAACTCAATGGCAGTGGGTTTTGATAAATTCCAACAGGAGTCCCTGGTGGCTCAGTGGTTAAGAGCTATGGCTGCTAGCCAAAAAATCAGCAGTTCAAATCCACCAAGCACTCCCTGGAAATGCTATGTGGCAGTTCTACTCTGTCCTAAAGGGTTGCTATGAGTCAGAATCAATTAAAGTGCAAAGGGTTCTTTTGGTTTTCAAATGCCAACAGTGCTAAGATTGAGAAATTCAGATATATCAATATATTTTCAAAAATTTCACAACAAATTTAAAACATATTTGTCTTGAGATACAACATACTTAGCCTTCTTGTCTACCAGTGAGTGACAACAATATTCTAATAACTACAGAAAAATGTATATTATCCTCAGATATAACTATTTGCAAAAGGAGATGTATTTTTAAAAACAGTGCAAAAACACTGATTTTCACAAGCATATACTTATGTATGTATATTTGCATATATGTATGTATTGTGTACATGTACGCATTGTCAGTATCAGAGATCACAGCCAATTTAGTCAAGCTCAATGTTCACAATGTAAACAATTACCTATTATACCTTAAAGACTGATTTTTTACTGCAGACATGGAATTTTGTGCCATAAAACTATAAGAGTGCTTGATAAAGTCAAGAACTTTGAAAAGTTCTTGACTGCTTCAGGTAGGGCCCCATGTAATATAACTAACCTGCATGAGAAATTACACAGCTTACAAAAGAGTGTCATGATCTAATCCCAACAGTGCATTTTAGCCTATAGCAGATTACTTTGTCCTTTCAAAGCAATCCTAAGTCCCTACATACTTCTTTCTTAGTTTAATTATATTTTCTCTTATTCTGTGCTCAGTGTAGAAGAAAAATAGCTGGGGCTCAACCTCTGAGTAAAATCTCTTCACACTCCTGAATTCTGTTATTAGAACTACCTCCAATTTCTTTTCTTTAAATTCATGTACTTTCTCAAGGCTGCATGGAAAGACTGACAAGTCCTATCTGTAAAGATTAGAACTGGAGCTGATAATATAAGACAGTCCTTCAGAAATTTAGCCATTTGATTTACCACTAAAGAACTCTTAATTGAACTAGTCCCTCTGATTTAAAGATCTACTATTCAAAATGATATCATTTCACAAGCCAAGAACACTCTGTGCAGCTGTCACTTCTAGTGAAGTTGAAACACTTTTTTCTATCCTGTATTTCTAGAAAAGGTAAGTCAGCCTCCATGCATAAACAATTACCAGTAATAGAATGTCAGTGCAGCTTGCATCATAGTAGGCATAACACAAAAGTGTAACAAATTCAGATATATATTGACAATTTAAATCAAATTGATTAACATTTGGATATAATCAACCATGGGCATAAAATGCTATTTAATCAGGTAATGACTTCATTAAACATGCTTAATCACACACTACCTTGAATTCATTTTCTAAACATAGAATTAATTATTCAAATTAAAGCAATTAAAACACCAGTCAATGGCTAGATTCATTTTTTAAAATACCTTTTCAAGCTTGCCAAAAACCTACTCATTATCTGCAAGAGTTACAGTGTGCACTGAGTCTCTAATTCAAGAGAAGAGACTTCAGAATCAAGCTATACTTTAGTCAAGAGTCACTGCCATCAGGTTAATTCTGACTCACAGCTACCCTATAGGCCAGAGTAGAATTGCACCATCAAGTTCCCAAGGAGTGCCTGGTGGATTTGAAGGGCCAACCTTTTGGTTAGGAGATGCAGTGCTTAACTACTGTGCCACTGGTATTTCCAAGCAATACTATAGCAGCGTAAAATAAGAGGTCACTGAGTAGTTACTTTGCAACCAGAATCACATAACACACAAAAAAGTAAATGTATATATGTCACTTTTGAAACAAAGAAGAAAGAAAAGTCTCACTTAGTGTTTATGTATGATTTACATTCATTCACCACTCATCCTTCAAGTATGGTACACCTGTTTCATTATCTTAGTAAGGCAATCCTACATGCAAATAAAATAGAAAAATATTTTCTTTACCCCATACAAAGTCAATGTTATAGAACACCTACTCAGTGCTTGATGCTATGATAGGTGCATTAGTTTAAAAAGGACAAATACGACCTACTTGAGAGATTTTAAACTCTGGGAATCTGAATACAAGAGGAGGAAACGATAGAGTGCATTCTCAAAAGAGAATGTTGTCCTTTCTTTTTCGAGGCATAACTTTGGAAAACACACTTTTTTTTGAAGCCCAATTGTCTAAATTAGATACTCTTTCACTGTACTATTTACATGGTCATTCCTGAGTACTGTGGTTGTGGATAGAATCATTTATATCCCCAATATGTTCCATGGCTTAGAGGTTAGATGCTGCGTCTGCCAACCAAAAGGTTGGTAGTTCAAATCAGCCAGGTGCTCCCTGGAAACTCTATGGAGCAGTTCTACTCTGTCCTATAGTGTCACTATGAGAGGGAATCAACTCAACAGCAGTGGGTTTGGTTTGATTTATAATACACACCACGTCATACCAGGTCTGAAAATTAAGTCTGTGAACTTAATTGTCCTAACCGCTATATACCTCATTGCTAAGTATCACCATGGTCACCCTTGAAGTACTCCCCTTGGAAAGCTATGCACCAGTGCCAGTGCCTGGTCCACCCCTCAAAGCAATTTTGGAACTCTTTGTGGAATAGCTGTTGCCCACGGTAGTAAGCCGGCAAGTCCACGAACTTAACTGTATAGTTGTCTGTGAGCGGGTTTTTATAGTCAACAAATAACTGTATTGGAACACCCTCCCTACTCACCTGATCTGGTCCGCAGTGACCTTTTTCTTTACCTGGTGATAAAGGAAATACCAAAAGGAAGACATTTTGATGGTATTCAAGACATCAAGGTTAATAGGATGGCTCTGAAGGCTCTTCCAGAAAGAGTTCCAAAATGCTTTGAAGCGTGGACTAGGAACTGGCGTCAGTATGTAGCTTCCCAAGGGGAGTACTTCGAAGGTAATCATAGTGCTATTCAGCAATGAGGTATGGAGCACTTTTTCTAGGATGAGTTCATGGACTTAATTGCCACACCTAGTATACATACTAAGAAAAGCTTTTATATTGTCCAATAAATGTTTAAGGGGTGAAATAGAGGATATTGACTAAATTTGCTCTGTGTCTTGGAGTTCTTATTCATCACAATTTAAGCATAGTATTTATTTTAAACTCTACTGTTTTTCCCCAAATTTAATTAACTGGTTATCTCAAACTTAATTCAAGATTCTGCCTGCTATTTACCACTGCAGTAGTACGTGACTTTTCTTAAACAGAAAATAATTAAAAAAAAAACTAAAACTATTGGAATATCTACAGAGGTTTCAAGATACACCCATTGCTACAGCTCATAAAGATTTCATGTGAACAATAAACCTTACAAATTCACAGAAAGAAGAGGATACTGGATATCTGAACACTGTCTTTTCTTTTCTTTTTTTTTTACACAATCCTGAAAAATTTTTCTTTCATTGCAGCAATCCATTCCTTAGTAAAATGACCGAACAACCAAGTAAGAGAACAATCATAATTCACTTTTGAAGAAGTGATAACCCTTACTAACATGATGTAAAAAGGGCAATAGGATGAATAACCCATTTCTACAGTGTTTAATGTCTATGCATTATTTGTCATTTAGAAAGCAGAGTATAACCAGCAACATTTCCTCATCACAGAATGTCCATTTATAGACATGAAGTATTCACCTGATACACTTCGAAAGAACCAGCTATTACTAAAAGAGCTATGCAAAATAATAACAGTAATTTCAACTTCATTACATTTTTTACTATGTAGCCCAATATCAGGTATCAGTATTCAGTGAATTCATGTGCTTGCTCTATTATTCTGAACCTGTATTTACAGCATATTGAAGTAATATTATTAACCTAGTGATTTAGTGTAGTGGACGTTATGCCACGTTCTCATAAATCTATAAAATAACACTGAATCATTTTATTATAAATTATTTATAAAACTAGGCCATTGTAATAACAAGAAACACTATGAAAGAAAGGTTCTGTCTTCTTGCCCACCGAAAATCACATTTTCATAAAGATTAGTTCACATGTGCTCATTTTTTTTTTTATTTCGAGACCAGAATGTGATATAAAACAAATGGTAGCTAAAATAAGCAAAGCATACATGTTTTAAATTCCACTTTCACAGTCAAGGTTGACATACATATGTGTGTCACGTATAGGAAAAATGTACTTTATTTTCCGCCACTGAAGACTGCTTAGCTGTACAAGGAATACAGTGTATCTTGGTGAATGCATGTAAAGTCCTTCTAAAACTATTATTACCTTCCTATTCCATATACATGAAGATGTAACTTGGGAAATATTTATGGAACAAAAGACAGTTATTTCACATTTACTTGTACACACACACCCACACACCCACACAAGGAGTGACATGTTCTCGAACTCATCGTGGAAAAAGTTCTACATAACCCCTTGCTGACTATCACTTCAGTCACCTTTGAGGTACGACCCTTGAGAAGCTGGGCATCAACGCCAGTGCCTAGTCCACCCTTCAAAGCAGTTCTGCAACTCTTTCTGGAATGACCATCAGAGCTTTCTTCATATTGACCTTTGATGTTCATCAAAACGTCTTCCTTTCAATATTTCCTTTATCTCTGAGTAAAGAAAAAAGTCACTGGGGGCCAGATTAGGTGAGTACGGAGGGTGTTCCAGTGCATATGCTTGTTTAGTGGCTAATTGTACTCTTGCAGATAACTATACAGCTACGTTCTCGAACTTGCCACTTTTCCACTTTGCACAATTAAACCTTTCCAGAAAGAGTTCCAACGTTGCTCTGAAGGGTGGACTAGATGCTGTCATTGGTGCATAGCTTTGCAAGGGTTCAAAGGTGACAGTAGTAATATTCAGCAATGAGGTATGTAGCTCATGAAACAATTAAGTTCACGGAATAAGTGTCAGACTTTGTATATACTTACTCAATTTGTCTCTGTGAGAGTCTATGTTATAAGGTTCAACTCAAATGCTACCTCTTCCATGTAGCATTCTCTGCCAAAGATAGTATCCCTAAGTTTTACCATAGTATACTTGGACTCTTGCTTATTCAGTGAATCAGTCTTTATTATTTTTTAATCATGATTTTAATCTTTTATTTATTTATTCTTTTCCCAGAATTAGCCTAGATGCTAAATCTTAAGGCTATTGTCAAGCCAAGGCTATTGTAGGGAGCTTAAATTTTCAGACAAAGTCATTTATTCCATTCTTTACATTCTCTCCTTAATTGTACATGCTTGATCTGCTTTTTCTCACTGTAGCTCTCATAGACGGTTCTTTTTATTTCCTAGGTTTCTGTCATCAACAGACAGAGATTCCTTAGACTTACATACTATCAAGCTCTTAATTAATATGAGTTATACAGTGTAATTTGGTATGTTTGTAACCTACTAAACTCTAGTATGGAAACCCTGATAGCGTAGTCAGTACTGTGGCTACTAACCAGAAGGTCCGTGGTCGGAATTGGCCAGGTACTCCTTGGAAACTCTATGGTGTAGTTCTACTCTGTCATATGAGTCAGAATCTACTCAAAGG
The DNA here is from genome assembly GCA_028571685.1 of Heterohyrax brucei. Lineage (NCBI taxonomy): Eukaryota > Metazoa > Chordata > Mammalia > Hyracoidea > Procaviidae > Heterohyrax > Heterohyrax brucei. The sequence goes on from CM053143.1 coordinate 148,544,891, forward strand.
TAATGGGTTTGCTTTGGGATTATACCATAGTATGGAAACCCTAGTGGTGTAGCGGGTAAGAGCTATGACTGCTAACCAAGAAGTCAGCAGCTCAAATGCACCAGATGCTCCTTGGGAACTCTATGGGACAGTTCTACCCTATTGCATAGGGTTGCCATGAGACAGAATCAATGCGTTATTTTTTTTGTATATGGCAGTAGATAAGATAAATTTTGAGATAGAAATTTCCTTCAAAATTTAAAAATACTGACATCGTGTTGATAAAACTTCACAAAACTACTTGTAGATATTCTGTTCATTTATTTAATTTTGTGAATCATAAGAATCATCAAATTTATAAATTCAGCAGAGATATGTGATACAAGATTATTATACTATAGAATTATATAGTTTAACCACCTAAGTCTTTTTGAAGAAAAATCTGTTATTTTTGGATATAATCAGAACTGATTGAATTTAAATTACTTTTAGTAGATACTTTAAAGCATCAAAGATAGCTGATAACAACTTTATATAAAAAAAACTGGGATAATATTCTGACAAACATTATTGATTTATCTTCTCATATTCTTTAAGGATGTGAGTTAAATCCTGCAATAAGAATAGAACAACAACCGAAAAAACATAAGTAAAAGATATCCACTAATAACAAAATAATCAAAATCTGTTAATAGAAATGGAAAATGTGGCAAGGGACACTGGTGATGGTTGCACAACATGATTAATGTAATTGATGTCACTCAATTGTTCATGCAAAAAATGTTGAATTTGCCAATTCTGTGTTCAATATATTTTACCTCAATGAAAATTAATATATAAGTTGATATAGGTTGATATAGACAACTGTACAACAATGTCAAAAGATTGTGATTGAGTACCAATTGTGAGGCAAGTCACATAGTCAATCCACTTCAGCCATACTTATAAAACATTTTTTGACTACTGGCAGCCATAGAACATCATTTTCTTCTCTTCTTTTATAATTTATTACAGCATGTCAGTGGTCTCTAATAATCATACAATGCTGAAAAAGGGCTTTGCCATAGTGAATCATTCCAAAAGTTATATGTTTCACCAACACTGAGTGGCACTGTTTCAGGGGAAAAAAAAGTCACTGTCATGTATTAAATTTGTCCCCCTAAAAATAGGTGTAGCCACGTGGCTGGGCCATGATTCCTAGTATCTTCTGACTGTTCTCTATTTTGTGGTTTTCCTATGCTGTATGTTAAAGGATTAGGGTAGAACTCTAAATCCCTTTACAAGATCACCTCCACGCTCCACTGTAAAGGGAGTTCCCCTGGAGTATGGCTTGCCCCACCCTTAATCCTTTCAGCCTGCAAGAGATAAAAGGACAGAGAAGCACGCAGAGAATTGGGAACCTCCTACCATCAAGAAAGCAGCACCAGGAGAAGAACGCGTCCTGCAGACCCAAGGTTCCTGCGCCAAGATGCTCCCTCGACCAAGACTGACGCAATACTGGACTTTCCTCCAGAGCCAACAAGAGGGAAAGCCTTCCCCTGGAGCGGACACCTTGAATATGGACTTGCAGCCTACTGGACTATGTAAGAATAAACATTCCTTTGTTAAAGCCATCCACTCTGTGGTATTTCTGTTAAAGCAGCCCTAGTTGACTAAAACAGTCAAGTTGCTTCACTTAATGACAACATATCCACATTTTAAAATATAATGTTGAAAACCAGGAACTATATTTTTTAAATTTTAAAGTCTGTACTTCTTCATCTTATAATAAATTCCAGCATTAGAGTCATTTCAAATGTTCTCCTCTCAACATAGCTGGTAAAATAGAAATGATTATTCATTGCACATGAGAAAACTCACACATCTATTATTATTATTATTATTATTTGTCTTTAAATGTGTTTGATTTATTTTGCTTAACAAACTTCTAGATTTCTCTAGAGGTTTTTTTTTGTTATTGTTTTTGTTTCAGATTATAAATTTCACATGGGTTAGGACAATTTTTTTTTTTATCCCCATGTATCAGGATTTTTTTTCTTTTATTTTTACTAGACAGTAATGCACAGCATGATGGAGCACTGCTGAGCTCAGAAGGCAAGAAATTGTGTTTAAGAGAATCAAGTCTTACTCTTCCAGAGGTTTAAATAAATAGAGCTTCATCAATTACTTTCTTTGGTTTAAAATAAATAAATAAGAGAACTGGAAGTCTGTAGAGAAAACAGATGATTCTAAAATGAAGTATTTAAAACTTTATGTATATAAAAGTTATTCTCGATGATGTTTGTTGAATGAATAAGTGATCTGATTACTATGACATAAAGCAAGTTATTGTTGCTTTATTTTGTTCCTATCACTCAAAAAAATGCACCAGTATATTAGTTTATGGAGTCCCTGGGTTGGGCAAATGATCAGTGAGATCAGGTATGATTCGGCAGTTTGGAGGTTTGAGTCTATTCAGAGGCATCTCAGAAGAACAGCCTAGTGATCTATTTGTGAGAGATCAGCCATTGGAAACCCAACGGAGCACAGTTATATTCAGACATATATTGTGTTTTGGTTATCTTACACTGCTATAAGAGAAATAAAACACCTGGATGACTTTAACAAACAGAAATTTGTTTTCTCACAACTTAGAGAGTTAAAAGTCCAAGTCTAGGGTGCTCATTCTACTGTCTTTAGGTGCTGTCAAGTAGATTCCAACTCATAGAAACCCTAAGGTACAACTGAAAGAAACATTACTTGGTCGCATGCTATATGATCCATCGTTAAGGTGATGAGTCAGCTTGGCTGAGCTATGATTCATTCTCTGTAGTTTGGTAGTTATGATGTAGCTTGTCAGTAGTATAATGATGTAATCATCTACATGATGAGATTTGATATCATGTGATCTCCTCTTTGGTGAGATCTGCTACTAGCAGCCAGTCAAATGAAAAGGAGTTTCCTTGGGGATGTGGTCTGCATCCAAAACAGATGAACTTCTGTCGAAGCTCATGGACTTTTGCTAGTTCTGGATCCTGCATCTAGCTTCTGTTCTTCTGACTTCTGGTTCTTAGGACTTGAGCTAACAGCTTACTGCTGTCTTTACTACTCTTCTTGGGATTCCTTGGTCTTTGCAGCTCATGAGACAGAGCTCTGCTCTCTGATTTCTAGATCTTGAGTTTGCCAGCCTCTGCAGCTACATGAATCAGGAATGCCGCCAACATGAACTATGGACTATGAAACTTCCAGCCTCTACAACCACATGAAACATTTCCTTGATATAAATCTCTGTCGACATATATTTATATACTTTACAAGTATTTTTTCTCTAGAGACCCACATTTAAGACATACATAATTCTAATAATCATTGCTATGTTTGAGCTACTGTGTCAATTCAGCTTGATAAGGACCTCTTTTTCACTGATTATCTACAAGCATGATGTCCTTCTTGGGCACTGGTCCCTCCTGATGATACATCCAATAACCTTAATACAAAGCCTCACTATCCTTATTGCAAAGGTATATTGCGGCTATACTTCTTCCAAGACAGATTTATTTCTTCTTTTGACGGTCTGTGGCATATTCAATATTTTTGACCAATACTGTAATTCAAATATGTCAGTTCATCAGTCTTCCTTATTCATCATCAAGCTTTCATAGGCACACCATACAATTGAAAATATAATGACTTTGGTAATGTACCTTAGTTCTCAAAGCGACACCCTTGCTTTTCAGCACTTTAAAGCGGGCTTTTGCGGTAGATTTGCCCAGTGGACCACATCTTTTGATTTCCTCACTGCTGTTTCCTTGAGTGTTCATTGTGGTTCCAAGTAAAAGGAAATACTTGACAACTTCAATATTTTCTCCTTTTACCATGGTGTTGTTTACTGGATACTTACTGGATGTTTACTGTATGGTGAGGTGTAAGCCATACTAAAGGCTGTAGCCTTTGATCTTCATCAGTTAAGCAGTTTATGTCCCCTTCACTTTCTGCAAGATAGATTATGTTATCTACATGTTTCAGTCTTCCTCTTTTCTTCTTCATTTAATCCAGCTTCTCAGATTATTTGCTCAGCATACAGACTGAATCAGTATGGTGAAAGGATACAAGCCTGACACATACCTTTCCTGATTTTAAACCACACCAAAAAACAAACAAACAAAAAAACAAATTCATTGACTCAATTACAGTTCGTAGCGACCATATAAGACAGAGTAGGACTACCCCATTTGGTCTGCAAGGAGTGTCTGGTAAATTTGGACTGCTGACCTTTTGGTTAGCAGTGGTAGCTCTTAACCACTATGCAACCAGAGTTTCCTTTAAACTACACATTACCCTTTTATCTGTCCCAACTGCTGCCCTTTGGTTTGTGTACACATTCAGCGTGAGCACAATTAGGTATTCTGCAGCTTCTTTTCTTTGCAATGTTGTCTATAGATGTTATGATGCACATAGTCAAATACCTTTGTACAGTCAAGAAAACACAGGTAAACATTTTCCTTGTATTTTCTGTTTTCAGAGATGATGCCTCTAGCATCAGCAGTGATAACTCTTATTCCACATCTTTGGAAACCAACATACTAAACAACCTCCAGATTCTCCCCATTACCCAGATGAAAAAGTATTTCCACAATTTAGGTGTCTGTCAGAGCAGAACCCCACTCCTTGGTACCAAATTCTGTCTTTGATATCTATAAGATCCAGTAAGTAAATATGCAAACTTAATTGTCGTAAGTGCTACGTAACTCATTGCTGAGGATCATTGCAGTCACCTTCGAAGTACTCTCTTTGGGAATCTATGCAGCAACATCAGTGCCTAGTCCACCCTCCAAAGAAATTTTGGAACTCTTTCTGGAATGGGCATTGCACGCAGTGGCACACTGGCAAATTGGCAAACTTAAATGTATAGCTATCTATGAGGGAGTTTTTAGCCAGTAAGCAAATAACTGTGTTGGAACACCCTCACTACTCACCTCATCTGGCTCCCAGTGACATTTTTCTTTACCTGAAGATAAAGGAAATGTTGAAAGGAAAATATTTGGATCACAGTCAGGACATCAAGTATTATGTGACAGCAGCTCTGATGGCTATTTCAGAAAAAGAGTTCCGAAATTGCTTTGAAGGGTGTATTGGGTGCTGGTGTCAATGAATAACTTCCCAGGAGAGTACTTTGAAGGTGATTGTAGAGATATTCAGCAATGAGGTACATAGCGCTTTTTCTAGGCTAAGTTCATGAACTTAATCAGCAGACGCCCTAGTGTTACCGAGATCTGACAATTAAGTTTGCAAAATTGCTACTGTGCATTTATGTTGACAGCACTTTACAATTAGGTGAGGTTTCATAACCTTAGTATGTCAGTGTTTCTCAGCTGTGTTCCTGTAAATGTATGGTGGTGTCTTGCTGAGTGGCATTGATTGTTGTTATATGTTTTTGTGTGTCATTGTGAGAATGTTGGATCCGGAAATAGAACAACAAACAAGCATTGAATTTCTTATTAGACAAGAGTGGAAGTGAAATCGCAGACATACTAGTCTAAGTTTATGATGATAATGCCCTGAAGAAAATACATACAAAATGAACAAACTTAGTGCCATCAAGTAGATGCTGACTCATAGCAACTCTGTAGACAGAGTGGAGCTGCCTCATAGACTTTCCAAGAAGTACCTCATGGATTCAAACTGCTAATGTTTTGGGTAGTGGCACTTAATCACTAGCCACCAGGTTTTGCAAACAGCAGTGTGCAAATGGATTAAACATTTTTCCGAGGGGGAAGAAAACATCACTGATGAAGAGAGGTCAGAGAGTCTAGTAAAGTGCAGAACTGGCAAAAACATTGCAAAAATTTGTCTCATTATGTGTCAAAATTTCAGTCAGCTGACTGTAAAAAGTGTAGCACACCAAGTCAACATCAACAGAGAAACAGGAAAATCTTAACTGAAAATTGTGGCATGAGAAAGATGTGTACGAAAATGGCCCTGAAGGAGCTCTCTGATGAACAAAGGTGAAGGATATTCTAAGATAACCAAGACCTTTCGGAAAGGCAAAATGATATTTTGGGCCCAGTTATCACTGGAAATGAAACACGAGTGTACAAATATGACCCTAAAACCCATCAAAATGTACAACGGAAGTCAGCCAATTCACCACGACCAAAAAAGTTCTGTCACTCCAAATTAAGAGTCAAAATGAACCATTTTTGATATCAGATGGATTGTTCATTATGAGTTTGTGCCAACTGGACAAACAGTTAAACAAGTTTACTATTTGAAAGTGCTGAAAAAGCTGAACTTTTCGCCAACAGCTCTTGGCTCTTGTATCATGACAACGCAGCAGCTCACAGGGCACTGTCTGTGAGGGAATTTTTAGCCAGTAAACAAATAACTGTAGTGGAACAGCCTCCTTACTCACTTGATCTGGCCCCTAATGACTTTTTTCTTTACCCAAAGATAAAGGAAATATTGAAAGGAAGACTTTTTTTTTTTTTTTAAATGACATTCAGGACATCAACGATGATACAAAGACAGCTCTGTTGGCCATTCCAGAAAAAAAGTTCCAAAATTGTTTTCAAGGGTAGACTAGGTACTGGCATCAGTGCACAGCTTCCTAAGGGGAGTGCTTCAAAGTCGGCTGTAGTGATATTCAGCAATAAGGCATGTAGTACTGTTTCTAGGAAGACTTCATGAACCTTTGTCAGACTTTATGCTACCACAGAAATGCAAGTGGATGGCCTTAACAAAAAAATTATTTTATCACGTTTAGTAGGTTTGGAGTTCCAGTTCAGGGTACTTGCTCTAAGGGAAGCCCTTCTGTCTCCATTGTCTCTGGGGGAAAGTTTTTGCTTGCTGCTTCTATTTCTGAAGCCCGTGGTGATGTTCCTATGCCATGGTGTCTATCCCCAGGCCAGTTTGCTTGCTCGGTCTGACTTTTTATATTTCAAAAGAGGTTGATTTAAGACACACCCTTAGCTAATACTGCTTCATGAATACAAATAATAATAATCGATTCCCAGATGATATTATAACCATAGATATAGGGAATAGAATTTAAAACGTATGTTTTTAGGAGACACAATTCAGTCCCCAACACTTGGGATCACCATGAATCGCTAAACTTTATGGCAACTGGTAGGGGTATATCGACTGTTTTTTTATTCTTCTCTTTCTAAAGTACAATATAATGAAAAAAGAAAAACTAAAACTGAACAAAGGTAAATTGATACTGAAACCTATTTTTTATACGTACTATCTTTAGATTATTGCCCAATGTTCTTCAAATGCTTCTCTTTGTCTTGCGCTATTTTGGATAATTTCACTGATATTTGAATGAATTTCTTATGAAATTGATTTGATGTTAGCTTGTATTAATAATGTTCTGAAATACCTCTTTTTTAGTTCAGATACAATTTCAATAGAATCTATCAAATGACACTAAAAGATGAAAGTTCATAAAATTATAACCATAAATAAAAAAATTGGTTTAATTAAATATTAGGCAACAAGACTTTGTTTTAAAATTATTATCTTAGAATTTAGAATATTCATAATAATCATTGAATTGCTCAAGAATCTGCAAGGAAACAGAAAAGACTGAAGATATTTTAACAAAAATGGATCTAATACAGAGAATTATATGGTCATAAAACCGATGGAAGGGAGATGTTAACTGAAAAAAAGAATTAGGAAATGCCAAAATCACAGTATGCCAACACTGCTGAAGACAGCTGCTTCTAGCACTATAGCAGGTGTCTGAAGCTGCTGGAAATCACGTGTACCGTCTTCGCATGTATTTACGTTGCCGGAAGAAAATAATGGATTGCTCTATTCTCTGTCTTCCAAATCTCACTCAGGTGTCCCGTAATAGAGGAAAGCATTTATAACTTGGAGGATACTATTGAAGATCAACTGATAGTATATAGAATTAAAAAAAAAACAAACAAAAAACATTGTTTTCAAGTGTATTCTGACTCATCGCAACTGTATAGGACAGAGTAGAACTGTTCCATAGAGTTTCCAGGGAATGCCTGGTGGATCTGAACTTCCAACCTCATGGTTACTAGATGTTAACACTTAACCACTATGCCACCAGGGTTTCTGTATATAGAATACCCATCAATAAATCTTGTAAGAGTGTATGGGGTCAAGTAGAAGTTTTTACCATAATATATTTCTGCATTCTAATTTTCTTGTGCTGTTTTTGTCAAAGCCTAAATGCTGGTCAACAGGTATCCCAAAGTGTTCCAATTACATGGTGACATCCTTACCTTAATATTTAAATATGTATATGTTGAACTTTTATCCTTGCATAAGTTGGGAAAACTGTAACTTCTATTTCAAGATATGAGAAAAATCTCATGTTTATGCTAGCTTCCTATCTTCTCATTTCCCTGATTTGTTAATCACACTTGTGTTTTGACTTATTTTACCAGTTTCTCTTCTATGTTCTCTATTATTCTAAACACAGAATACAGTCCTTCAAGGTCCAGGACTAGGGTAAGACAAGTGAGTCCCCAGGGGTTGGAACGTAAGGAGGCCTAGGTGCTCCACTTGTCTTGGCCTCTGCTCACCCTGCAGTCCTCGGTAAACTATTTCCTCTAGTGAGTTTCACTGAAAGCTGACAAGACAGAAAGCCGCTGTCTTATTCATCTAGCACTGCTATAGCAGAAATACCACTAGTGGACGGCTTTAACACAGAGGAATTCATTTTCTCACTGTCTGCTAGGCTAGATATTGAAATTCAGGGTGTCAGCTGCAAGGGAAGGCATTCTCACTCTGTCCACTCTGGAGGAATGTCCTTCTCGTCAATTTTCTCCTGGTCTGGGAACTTCTCAGTGCAGGACCCTCACTGCTTGCTTGGTAGTATAAAGTCCCCAACTCTCTGCTTCCTTCCCTTTCCTTTTACTTCTTGTAAGAGAAAAGGCAGTGCAAGACACACGTGAGGGAAACCACCTTTACAGTGGTCCAAGGATGTGACCTGAGCAAGGGTGTTATATCCCACCCTAAACCTCTTTAATCACAGGCAGAGAATATGATTTATAACACACAGGAAATTCATGACAGAGAGAACAACCAGACAATACCAGGGAACATGGCCTAATCAATTTGACTCTTATTTGGGGAGGATACAATTAAGTCCATTAAAACTGAGTTCCTAAAATGGAGGAGACCTTGGTGCCACAGTGGCTAAGCACAGCTTGGCTGTTAACCCAGAGGTCAGCAGTTCAAACCCACCACACTTTCCATAAGAGAAAGGTTTGGCAGTCCGCTGCTGTAAAGATTTGTAGTCTTGGAAACCCTATGCGGCAGTTTTACCCTGTTCTGCAGGGTCACTATGGGTAGGAAGAGACTTGGTGGCAACAGATTTAGATTTTTGGTTTGGTTCCTAAAATACCTGCCTGAGATTCACAGGGTTAAATTAATCATACTCCTCAGTTCAAACTTCATGTTATCATCAGCGTTCCATGTAAGTTCCCTCTTCTATTTTGTATGCTTGTTTATTTCAGGTTTATTTTATACTAAGACTCTATTACCTCCATAAGCTGCTTCCAATATCTTCACCCCTTCAGCAATTATGATGATATTTTAAATATAGAAGTTCTGACAAGTAAGTTAAGAACGCATCCTAGAAGGAGTGCTATGTATCTCATTGCTGAATTTTACTTCAGTTACCTGTGAAGTACTCTTTTTGGGGAGCTATGCAACAACACGGGCACCCACCACCTTTCAAAGCTGTCTTGGAACTCTTTATCTGGAACCGCCGTCAGAGCTGTCATGATATTACCTGTGATGTACTGACTGTCTTTTAAATGTCTGCCTTTCATTATTTCCTTTATCTTCAGGTAAAGAAAAAATCATTGGGGCTCAGATGAAGTGAATAGATAGGCTATTCCACTACAATCATCTATTTGTTCATTGGCAAAAACTCCCTTAGAGTGTCCGGTGAGCTGGTACATTGTCGTGATACTAAGAGCCGTGAGTTGTTGGCCAGAAGTTCAGATCTTCTTCCCCTAACTTGTTCACATTGCCTTTTAGGACTACCAAATTGTAAACTTGGTTAATTTTTCAGTTGTTACTAACCCATAATGAACAACCCCTCTGATAATTAAAAGTTAGCAATGTCATTTTGACTCTTGATTTAGACTAGCAGAACTTTTTTGGTTGTGGAGAATTGACTGACTTCCATTGCGCACTTTGATGCTTTGTTTTGGGGTTGTTTTGATACATCCACATTTCATCACCAGTGATAACACAGCCCAAAACATCACCCTGCCTTCCTCAAAGGTCTTGGCAAACTATGACTCTCCTTTGCTTTTGTTCATTGGCGAGTTCCTCTGGGACCATTTTTGCACACATTTTTCTCATTCCAAGATTTTCAGTTAAGATCTTCCTGTTTCTGTGTTAGTGTTTACTTGGTCTGCTATGCTTTCAGTCAGACAATAATTTGAACTCACAGTTTGACAAGCTTTTGCAATATTTTCATCAGCTGTTCTCGTTACTGGCCGTCCTGACCTCTCTTCATCAGTGACTCTGTCTCCCCTCAGAAAAGTGTTTAATCCATTTGTATGCTGACATTTTCTTAATGGCATTAACCCCATAAACTTACACTAACATATCTCTTACTTCACTTTCACTCTTGCCAAGTTTAACAAGAAACTTAATGTCCATTGCTCTAATTCAGGCTCTGACATTCTAACAGCAGCACACAAAAATATGCAACAACAGTAACGAACACCACTCCGTAAGACATTGCCACATGTTCACACTAACAAAGCTGCGAGACGCTGATAGTCCAAGATCTTGAAAGCTCACCAAGTGGTTTGTACAGTACTGCCAGTGCACAGTGGCAAGTTCATGAACATAATTGTTAGACCTCGTTTTTTTTTTTTATTTAATATGAGTGAGTGACAATGTACATTCCCATATAAATTTATAGGGGACCATGCTCTTAGGCGAAATAGAGGCCAATTGGCACAATTATCGTTTTGCTAACAGGACCTCACATCTTTTTGTTTGACTGCCAGCTTGTAAAATGTAATTTCTCATGACTATATTTTGATAGACAGAAATTTTCTTATTCTTATTTATGCATCTCATAACTTTTTTCCCTTTGCACAGTGTCAATAACCCCCACACATGTGGCTCTGTTTAAATCTAATCTCTTCTAATTTCTGTATCATATTTCATCGTGTGCTCTCACGCTGTTAATCTAACCATCTCCCAGAAGTATGTAACAGGATGACCTCACATCTCTGCTTCTGTTCGGTGTTACCGTATGTGTCCGATATGTGATTACTGTCTTGTTTACATTGTCCCCAGACTTGGCTCATTTTTTTTCCTGTTGTTGTTGTCTTGTGTTTGTTTTTTGGACTCTTTTGTCTCCTGACACCCTAGTCACATATTTTCCAGCTGATCCTTATCCCTAGAGCCTGCTTTGGGTAGGCTATGTGAGTCTCATTACTGCCAGTTAACTTCAGTTTGATTTATTCTAGGCTATACAGATTACGCCTGTGCCTTTAATACAAAAAATCAAATGTGTTGTCTCCAAGTTAGTTCTGAATCATTGCCACAGCCATAGAGTAGAGCTGCCCCAGACGGTTTCCAAGCAGCAGTTGGTCACTTCATACTGCTGACCTTTTGAGTAGCAGCCTTAGATCTTAACCTCTGTGACACCAGGGCTCCAAACAGCTCAGTTAGTGGAAAAAAATAGGTTTCCCTCACAGAACAGATACAGACAGTGTGGTTTAAAATGGCATTTTTTCTTCCCTGTAGAATTAGAGGTTTTTACTAGTCATATAGCAGTAATGAGAACAAAAGAACAAAACCAAACCCACTGCCATGAAGTTGATTCCAACTCCTAGAGACACCACAGAGTTTACAAGGCTGTAAATCTTTAAGGAAGCAGATTGCCACATCTTTCTTCCATGGAGCCACTTCAATCACTGTGCCATCAGAGCTTGAGATAAAGTAATATGAGTGGATTCCATTTCTCTCTCTCTCATACTACCTTTCCGTTGTCCCCCAGATGGCTCCCTTCATGAATTATATGTTTAACTGATACCTAATGTGGAATAAAACAGGCAACTTTTGAGTGCTGTTTTATGTTTCAGTCGAATACGACTGTGTCGTTTTTAAGTGGGCATTGCAAATTCCAGGCTTCGCTTTCTGTTAGAAAACTTCAGGAGAGGTTCTTTTTTCCTAACAGTCTAAAGCTGCGACTACAGGCATTTGGATTTTCTCCTGTACATCACTTGCCATTGCACATTATCTCCCAGCAACAGCTGGTGACACACAGGCACGGTGCCTCGAGGAAAGCTCGCTTTCCCCCTTCCATCTGTTTCAGTCCATTTACTTCAGAAATAAAACACTGTTTTAGCTGGTCTGCTTACACCATCTTATCTACAGTGTAATTTAAATCGTTCCAGTTAGAGGAAGCAGATTTTGCATGTTTGAGGTAAGTTTTACTTTTAAAATTAGTTGAAGTTTAAGGTTCTCAGAACCTGGTAATGATGCAAAAATTTTTCACATGTAGAGTAGAAAAAGATATGATTCTCTTGTTATCAAAAGCAAGGAAGTCTAATATGGAAACACGTTGGAAACGAAAATGAACTGATTCTGTTTTTAAAGTGAAATGGAAAATTGATATGCTATTTTCACTAAGCAGCAGCAAAGATTTGCAGTTTTTCTAAGGGCAACATCTATATTTATGTTCCTATGCTCTTCTGGTGGCGTAGTGGTTAGGTGCTATGATGGACTGCTAATCAGAAAGTTAGCAGTTTGAATCTGCCAGGCACTCCTTGGAAACTTTACGGAACAGTTCTACTCTGTTTCCTGCACTGTCACTAGGAGTAAGAATCAACTCCAGGGAAGTGGGTTGGGTGTGCTCTACTTCTCTTGCTGGGGAAGCTGTGGCGACCACCCTTTGAGAGTGAAGCAACCATACATTTTGCTGCTTTTTCAAACCCTGCGCCTTGAAAGATCTAATTCTGAATGCCCGGATGGTGATCGGAAAGTCTGTTGATGTAGTGGTTAAGTGCTGTGTCTGCTAACCAAGATGTCAGCAGCTCAAATCTTTCATATGCTCCTTGGAAATTCTAAGGGGCAGTTCTCCTCTTTCCTACAGGGCCACTATGAGTTGGAAGCAGCTGGACAGCAGAAGTTTTGTTGTTGTTGTTAAGATGGTGAGAGGAGTCCTGGTGGTACAGTGGTTAAGAACTCAACTACTAACCAAAACGTTGGCAGTTGGAATCCATCAGCCACTCTCTGGAAATCCTATAGAGCAGTTCTACTCTGTACCATATATAGGGTCACTGGGTTTTGACTTGACAAAATGGGTTTGGTTTTCTTAATTGTTGTTTAGATAGTGATTAAAATATTTTCCTTTTTCTCCCTCTCTCCATTATTCCCCTCCTTTCTATTCTTCTCTGTGTTTCCAGTTTTCTGTTTTTCTTGGTACCCCACGTGTCTTAGTTTCTCAGGATTGCCATAACACAATACCACAAAGTGCTGGCTTAAGAAACAGACAATTATTTCCTCATAAGTTCTATAGGCTAGAAGTCCAAATCAGGATCTCAGCCATGGTGATTGCTTCTGTGGGCCCCTCTCCTAATTTCTGCTGGCTGCAGGTAGTCCTCAATGTTTCTTTGATGCTCAGAGGCCAACTAACCATTAAGCAAGGTAAGCACAGGCTCACAGCAAGCAAGGTATGCAAGCACTTAATTGTGCTTAGGTACTAACATGCAGTGCACAATTTCACACAAGTTTTACCACGTCTCTAATACGTTAAAAAAAATGCTGAAACTATGTACTACAGAATAGAAAGTAAATACGGTACAGCTTGTGTGTGCACCGTTTGGGGAAGCCATCCCTGGTGGTGCAAGGGTTAAGAGCTCAGCTGCTCCTTAGAAACCCTGTGAGGCAGTTCTACTCTGTACCATAGGGTGGCTGTGGTTCGAACTGATGGCAACAGGTTTTTCTTTTCTTTGGTCCTATTATGCAGTTTATAAATGTGTCTTCCTCCATCACACATGGCATTTGTCTTACTTTTTGTGTGCATCTGTGTCTGTACTCCCCTGTATACCAGGTCTGGCAATGAAGTTCACAGTCTCATCTTACTACGTACCTCATTGCTGAATATCACTATGGTCACCTTCAAAGTCATCCCCTCGGGAAGCAATGCACTGATGCCAGCGCATTGGTCACCCTTCAAAGCAATTTTGGAACTCTTTTTTCTGGAATGGCCATTAAAGCTGTTATACTACCTTGATGTCCTGAATGTCATCCAAATGTCTTCCCTTCAATATTTCCTTTATCTTCAGGTCAAGAAAAAGGTCACTGGGGGCCAGGTCATGTGAAAAGGTAAGACATTCCACTGCAGTTATTTGTTTACTGGCTAAAAACTCCCTCACAAAGAACTGTACAACTAAGTTGACAAAATTTCTGCTTTGCAACTATGTGCAATGGCCATTCCAGACAGAGTTCTAAAATTGCTTTGAAGTGTGGACTAGGTGCTGACATTGGTTGCAAAGCTTCCCAAGGTGAGCACTTGGAAGGTGATCATAGTAATATTCAGCAATGATGTGTGTAGCGCTTTCACCAAGTAAGTTCATGGACTTAATTGTCAGACCTAGTGAGACACTATGCAGGAGAAATTAGGTTTATGCCCTATCTATTCCTGTATGAGCATTAACAAAATGAAAAAAAAAATGCTGTTATTAAATAGGTCACATTCACAGTTCAAAGACTAGAACTTCAGTTTAGCCTTTTGTGGGTCGTAACTCAATCCGTGATACCATAGTGGATGAGGACACGAGCTCTAGACAAACTGCCAAACACTGAGGTTACCAGTTTACATGAGATTTTGGTCAAATAATTCAAAATGTCTAGGTGTCACTTTGGAGCACTGTGGTTTTACCACATTCTTGCTGTCTCCATCATCCAGTGCTACTAAATTTATAACAGAGATACCACACGTCGACAGCTTTAAAAAGAGAAATTTGATTCTGTCACAGTCTGGCAGGCTACAAGTCCAAATTCAGCGCATCAGCTCCAAGGTAAGGCTTTCTCTGAAGGTTCTGGAGGAAGGTTCTCGTTAATCTTCCCCTGGACTAGGAGCTCCTGAGGCACAGGGAACCTGGTTCCTTCCTAAAGGATAGGCATTCTGCTCCTGCCACTGCTTTCTTGGTAGTAAGAGGTCCTCAGCTCTCTGCTCCTTTTCCTTTCCATCACAGCACAGTCTTACACACTGAGTCCTGTCCCACCAACACAGTGGCTGCCCATCCTCCCCATTAACATCATAAAGGCAGGATTTACAACGTGCAGGAACATCACACAGTACCAAGAATCATGGCCTAGACAAATTGCTACACACATATTTGGAGGGATAAAATTCAGTCCATGACAGTTGGTTACCGAACAGATCAGCATTTCAAACCAACCACTCACTATGTAAGAGAAAGATGTGGTAGTCTGTATCTATAAACATGCCTTGGAAACCCTATGGGGTAATTCCTCTGTCCTGTAAGATCCTTACCAGCCAGAATCAGCTTGATGGCAATTGTTTTTAAGTCCCAGTTTCTTTATCTAAAAATGAGACACCAATTTCACAGAGTTGCTCTGAGAATTAAATGAGGTTTCATTTAAAGTGGTAGTGCAATGCCTATCCCATTGTAAGGAATCTAATGTAAAGTAATATATTTTGCAAAAGTCAATCATACTTTCTTTTTTTCTGGCTAATTGTGACTAATTCTTGTTTTAAAGAAAAACTTTCTTTATTCTTCTTTAATCTCCTTATTTTTTATTTGAAATTAATACAAATATTATTCTTAAGGCAGATGTTTTGAAAATTACAGTATTTGTTCCTAAATTCATTTTTTGCAACAGTGTTTATTTTGTGCAGCAAAACATAAAATCAGTATTCATACTGACTTTCTACTGTACTAGTGTTTTTGCTTCTGATTGACTAGATTTTTTTATGTTTATGTGGTTTATGTATATTGGCTTATTCTCAGGGGAACACTTTTCTTCTTTGACTTGGAAAATTAGATAATGTTTGTAAAATTCATTCTCCTTAATACTTGTTTCTACCTTGGATATTAACTTTTTTCATAACACAGTAGGATATCTAAGTAATAATTTGTGTTTTAAAATTTTTTAATTTCCTACTTTCAAGCAGTAAAGGTGGCTTTATCTCTGATTTCCCTTAATCTGTTGTAAGAATTGGTTTTTTGCTCCAATCTGAGCTATAGACTTGTATATCCAAATGTAGGGTTTAGAATTTAATCTTACCCAAAGAATTTTGTCTTTATCCTCAATTCCTGAGAAATAATCTCCAAAACTGTTTTATAAGAACTTCAGATCTGATAGGTTATGCCTGTGCAATGACTCAGGAATGGGACTGGTCAGGCCGGAGGGACTCACCTTGTGATAAACCCATTAATGCAGAATCTATTCTCACTGACAGTGACCCTGACAGACAGAGCAGAACTGCTCAATAGGATTTCCATGGAGTGCCTGGTAGATGTGAATTACTGAGCTCTGATTAGCAGCTGAACTCTTAACCACTACACCACATACCACCTCATAATGACCTTCTTAGGATGTGGTGACATTACTCAATAAAGCACTAGACACTAAATCTCGATCAAATACCTGGTGAGTGAAAGACATCTGTGGTCACACGGGTAACACACCTTCTTTGGAAGCTCGGTGTGGAGAACCCTCCCAGATGTTTTCCTATGTGTATCTTCTTTGTGCTGATCCTGATTCGCATACTTGATAATAAATCTATTATCACAAATACAGTGCTTTCCATGAGTTCTTTAAGCTGTTCTAATGAATTATCAAACCCAAGGGAGTTGTGGCAGTCAGCAGGTCAGGAGTCAAGCTGAGAGCCCCTAAGCTTATTCCTGATATTCTTTTCTTTTTATTATGATTGAATGAAAATATACAATCCCATATACATTTGTATACCTGCCAATGAGTGGCTCCCACTGCTCTCCCTGCTCAGTGACAGGACACTTCTCTTCTATGTTCTGTACATGTCATATCCTCCTAACAATCTCCTATCCCCTCCTCTCTACCCTCTCCCCCAAGTCCAGTAAGAGGTCAGCCAGATACATTCTACAGATGCATAGAACCATAAAGTGCACACATGATATGGTCATTCTGTGTCACCAAGTCCAATCCATTTCTGTCTGAAGAGTTGGCCTCCGTTATGATTTATAGACAGGGGCAGCATCAGGGCCAGGGGCCATGCCCCCAGGGGATCACAAGGACCCTGGATCATGAATTGTGGTCTTTTAGTGGTGACCTTGGGGTGCACGCTTTTTTACTTTCGTGTTGCCAGTGAGACTCAACTTGGTAAGCCCCATCACAGCTATTACTGGTGGTGGCTGGGCACCATCTGGTTCTTCTAGTCACACGTGGATGTAGTCACATGCTTACTTGGGTCTCTCTGTCTTCTGGGTTCTCTTTGCCCCAGGTCATTTTGGTCCTTGGAGATCATCCGTTCCTGCTGATTTGGGACCATTTGGTGAATCTCAGATGCCAACTCAACAGCTTTTAGGACCCCAGATGCTACACACCAATTTAGGGTGCAGAATAGTCTCTTAGCAAAATGCTAGTTATACCAGTTGGCCTCAATGTCCCCTCATAGCATGGTTTCCAGACCCCCACCCCAGCTACTCCATCTTTGCAATATTGGGTTAAGATGGGAGGAGTAATCATGTTATGTTGAAGTCCAGTTAATATTGATCTTCTTTCTAATATGTGCTGTCACTGATTTCACCCAATCAAATTTCTACCAACTATCTAATCAATACCCCACCCACTCCCACCCTCGTTCCCCATCCTTGCGGCCATCAGAGTCTTTTCTTCTATGCATGTGTCTGTTATTAAGTTCTTATCATAGGGGTCACCATGAGTCGGATCCTACTTGAAGGCACTTGGCTTGGCATCACAGGAGTCTCATACAATATTTGTTCTTTTGCTGCTGACTACTTTCACTCAAGATGATGTCCTCCAACCAAAACCAGGTTATGAGGTGATACCTAAAATCATTGTTGTTCTTTATCATTGCATAGTGTTCCATTGAGTATATATACCATAGTTTACCTATCCATTCCTCTGTTGTTGGGCGTCTGGGTTGATTCCATCTTTTTGCTGTTGTGGACGGTGCTGTGATAAACACTCTTGTGCATGTATCAGTTGGTGTGAATGGCCTGGATTTTGTAGGGTATATTCCAAGCAGTGGAATTATTGACTTGAATGGCAGATCTATTTCCAGCTTTTTAAGGAAGCACTAGACTGCTTTCCGAAAAGGTTGCACCATTTTGCAATCCCAGCAACAGTGTAGGAGAGTTTGAATTTCTCTGCAGCCTCTCCAGCATTTGCTGTTTTGCACTTTTTTTAATTAAATAAAAAATGAAAGTGTACATACTCTGTGCTTACAATATTGGGTTAAGATGGGAAGAGTACACAAGTTGTGCTGAAGTCCCATTAATATTGATCTTCTTACTAATGTGTATTGTCACCAATTTCACCCAACCATATTTCTAACAACTATCTAATCTAAACCCTCATCCTTCGCCCTCCCGCCTCTTACCCTCCCCACTCTTGTAGCTGTCAAAGAGTCTTTTCTGTTATGTATGAGTCTGCTTTTAAGTTTTTATTGTAGGGGTCTCATACAATAATTGTCCTTCTGTCACTGACTAGTTTCACTGAACATAATGCCCTCCAGTTGAAAACAATTTGAGAGATGTTTCCTGCTATCATCATTGTTCTTTATCATTGTATAGTACTCCATTGAGTACATATACCAAAGTTTACCCATCCATTCTTCTGTTGGTGGGCATCTGGGTTGATTCCATCTTTTTGCTGTTGTCGACTGTGCTGCAATGAACATTCACGTGCATGTATCAGTTGACGTGAATGGCTTTGATTATGTAGGATATATTCCAAGCAGAGGAATTACTGGGTCAAATGGTATATCTAGATCCTATTTTAAGGTAACGCCAGATTGCTTTTCAAAGAGGTTGCACCATTCTGCAATCCCACCAACAGTGCAGGAGAGTTCCAGTCTCTCCACAGCCTCTCCAACATTTAGTGTTTTGTGTTTTTCAGATCACGGCCAATCTTGTTGGGGTAAGATGGTATCTCATTGTCGTTTTGATTTGAATTTCTGTAATAGCTAATGATCGTGAGCATGTCCACATGTGTTTTTTGGCTGCCTGGATCTCCTCTTTAGGGAAGTGTCTGTCCATTTCCTTTGCCCATCACTTAATTGGATGATTTGTCTTTTTCTTATTGGTACTTTGTAGTACCTTATAGATTATGGAGATCAGGCGTTGGTCTGACATAGAGTTGCCAAATATTTTTTTCTGTTCTATAGGTGGTCTTTTAACTCATTTGATGAAGTCTTTGCATGAGCAGAAGTGTCTGAGTCTTATTAATTCCCACTTATCTATTTTCTCTTCTGATGAATGTGTTTTGTCAGATATTGAAGTTTGTTTATATTGGGTAGTAAAACTTCCATTGTTGACCCTATTTTGTCTTGGATGAGCTTTATTGTTTTAGTTTTTATATTCAGGTCTTTTATCCAATTTGAGTTGATTTTTGTATAAGGTATGAGATATGGCTCTTGTTTCAATTTTTTGCAGATAGATATCCAATTGTGCCAGCACCTTTTGTTAAAGAGACTATTCTTACTGCAGTTTAAAATCTTAAAAACTTTGTCAAATATCAGCAGTTCATAGGAGGATGGTGGCATCTCTGGGTTCTCTACTTTATTCCTTTGGTCTATACTTCTTTTTTTGTACCAGTACCAGGCTGTTTTGAGTACTCTCGCAGTGTAATAGGTTTTAAAGTCAGATAGTGAGAGGCTTCCCAGTGTGTTCTTCTTTTTCAGTAGTGCTTTACTTATCCAGGGCTTCTTCCCTTTCCAAATAAAGCAAATAATTTGTTTCTCCATCTCATTAAAAAATGTCACTGGAATTTGTATTGGGATTGCATTATATAAGTAGATTGCTTTGGGCGAAATAGACATTTTCACAATACTGAGTCTTCTTATTGAGGAGCAGGGCAGATTACTCCACTTACGTAAGTCTCTTCTCGTTTCTTGTAGTAAGGTCTTGTAGTTTTCTCTATAAAGATCTCTTATTTCTCTAGTTAGACTTATTCTTAGGTATTTTATCTTCTTGGGGGCTATAATAAATGGAATTAATTTGGTGGTTTCTTCTTTAATAATTTCACTGTTGATATAAAGGAATCTTACTGATTTACTTATGTTTACTTTGTATCCCGATACTTTGCTGAATTCTTCTATTAGCGCCAATAGTTTACTTATGGATTTCTTTGGATTCTCTGTATAAACAGTCATATCATCTGCAAAGAGGGAAATCTTTACTTCTTCATTGCCAATAAAGATGTCTTTTATTTCTTTGAGTTGTCTAATTGCTCTGGCTAGAATTTCTAGCCCAATATTGAATAGAAGTGGTGAGAACAGGCATCCTTGTCTGGTTCCTGCTCTCAGAGGGAATTCTTTCAGTCTTTCACCATTCAAGATGATGAAAGCAATTTGCTTTGCATAGATGCTACTGATTATATTGAGGAATTTCCCCTTTATTCCTATTTTTCTGAGAGTTTTAAGCATGAATGGATGCTGAACATTGTCAAATGCCTTTTCTTCATCAATTGACAAAATAAGTTGATTTTTATCTTTTGTGTTATTAATGTGATTGATTACATTAATTGTTTTTCTGATGTTCAACCAGCCTTGCATCTCTGGAATGAACCAAACTTGATCATGATGAATTATTTTTTTATATGCTGTTGAATTCTATTGGTTAGAATTTTGTTGAAGGTTTTGCATCTAGATTCATGAGTGATATTGGTCTGTAACTTTCTTTTTTTATGGAATCTGTCTCTGGTTTTGGTATTAGAGTTATGCTGGCTTCATAGAATGACTTTGGAAGTATTTCATCTCTTTCTATGGTGCAAAATAGCCTCAATAGTATTGAAGTTAATTCTTCTCTAAAAGTTTGGTAGAATTCTCTGGTGAAGCCATCTGGGCCAGGACTTTTTTTGGTTGGTAGATTTTTTATGACTTTTTCGATCTCTTCCTTTGTGATAGATTTATTAAGTTGATCTATTTCTCCTTGTGATAGTCTTGGTGAGTCATATGAATCTAGAAATTTGTCCATTTCCCCTAGGTTTTCAAACCTGTTAGAGTATAGCTTCTCATAGTATTCTGTTACATTGTATTTCAGTTGGGTCTATTGTAACATCTCCCAACTCATTTCTTAATTGGGTTATTTCTATCTTCTGCTGTTTTTCTTTTGTAAGTTTAGCCAATGGTTTATCAATTTTGTTGATCTTTTCGAAGAACAAGCTTTTGGTTTTGTTAATTTTTTGAACTGTTTTTCTATTCTCTCGTTCATTTAGTCCTGCTCTAATTCTTATCATCTGTTTTCTTCTGGTGCCTGAGGGGTTCCTTTGTTCCTCTCTTTCTACTTGTTCAAGCTGTGAGGTTAATTCTTTAATTTATGCTCTTTCTTCTTTCCAGAACTGTGCTTTTATACAGATAAACTGACCTCTGAGCACTGTTGTTGCTGTATCCGATGAATTCTGGTAGGATGTGTTTTCATTCTCATTTGTATCCATAAATTTCTTTAATGTGTCTTTAATTTCTTTTACAACTCAAGTTTTATGAACAAAGTGTTGTTCAGTTTCCACAAGTTTGAATTTTTACCTATGAATTTTCTGTTATTATTTCAACTTTTATAGCTCTGTGGTTTGAGAAGATACTTTGCAGTAAATCAATGGTGTGGACTTTATAGAGAATTGTTTTATGACCTAACATATGCTCTATTCTAGAGAATGTTGCATGTGCTTTAGAGAAGTAGGTGTATTTGACAGCTGATGGATGAAAAGATCTGTATATGTCAGCTCAAGTTAGTTGATCATTGCAATAAGATCTTCTGTATCTTTACTGAGCTTTTTTCTGGATGGTTTATTCTTAACTGAAAGGGCAGTGTTGAAGTCCTCAACTATTATTGTGGAATGATCAATCTCATTTTTCAATGTCGTCAGTATTTGTTCAATGTTTTTAGGTGCTTTGGTATTGGGTGCATAAATATTTAATATTGTTAAGCCTTGTTTGAGTACTGAATCTTTCAGCAATAAATAGTGGTGAGCCTTGTCCACAATAGTGGATTTTACATTAAAATCTATTTTATCTTAGATTAATATTGCCTCACGTGCTCTTTTTGTGTATTGTTAGCTTGATGTATTTTATTCCAACCTTTAATTCTCAACCTGTTTTTATCTTTAAGTCTAAGGTGCATTTCTTGTAAGCAACATATAGATGGGTCATGTCTTTTGATCCAGAATATCATTCACTGTCTCTTTACTGGAGTGTTCAGTCCATTTACATTCAATATAATTATTGATAGGTATATGTTTAGTGCTGTCATTGTGATATGTTAATTTTTGTGTTGGTGTTTTCTCTGTTGTTCTTATTAATCTGTTCTGGGACATTCTTCTATATGGATTGTATGAGTGTTGATTTTATATTTGGTGAGATTCTTGTATTGTGTTTCTTAATTTCAAATAATATATTGTTAATTTGCTTTATGGGCCATGTGTATTATCCCACTTAACATATATTTATTGAAATCAGTTTTCACTATTTTATAAGTCTGAAACTTTCTTTGCATCAAAAACAACTGTAACTGTTGTAGTGTATCCCTCTTTTAATGTGATGATATTATAGTTGTCATCATGTGATCATGCATTCTCTTATTACAGTATTATAGCTTTTGGCTTGGTTTGGTGAAGTTTTGTGCCTTCCTTAACTGATTAGAAATTTGGAAGAAGTGCCTTGAATTATCACCTAAAACATACATTTAGGGAACAGCTTCTTTCAATATTTCATGTAATTTTGGTTTAGTTTTTACGAAGTCTTTAAATGTCTCTTTATTTTCAAAAGTCTTAATTTCACCATTATATTTGATAGACAATTTTTCAGGATAAATAATTCTGGGATGGAATTTTTTTTGTCATTCAGGGCTTTCAATGTGTCTGCCCAGTGTTTTCTAGCCAGCATTGCTTTGGCAGAAAAGTCAGATGAAAGTCTACAGGGTTTCCCTTGGAATGTTAGTTTTGACTTGAGCCTTGCTGTCTTCAGAAGCATCTGTTTGTGTTTTAGCTTATTAGGTTTAATTATAATATGCCTTGGTATCCTTCTTTTTGGATCTAACTTTTGCAGTGTTCAATAAACATCTTGGATACCTATGTTCTCTCTGCTCATAATCTCAGAAAAGTATTCTGTCAGCATCTCTACAACAATACTCTCTATGTTGTCATTAATCCTCCCTTGTTCAGGAACTCCAACTAAATGTAAATTATTCCTCTTCATGGAGTCCCACATGTTTCTTAATGCTTCTTCATCTTTCTTATTTCTTTTCTCTGATTTCACCTCATAAATACTGGCGTTAGTTACTTTGTCTTCTTGGTCACTGATTCTAACTTCCATCTGTTGAATCCTACTCTTTTGGCTTTGGATAGAATTATCCAATTCGGTAATTTTGTTATTAATCTGATGTATTTCAGATAATTGATGTTCTAGCATTTCAAATAGTTTATCAAATTTTTCATTTTGTTTTACTGCATTATGTTTAATATCTAGGAGGGTTTCATATATAACTCTTTTGTATTCAACCTCTGTTAGACTCAGAAAGGCTTCTTCATCTGGCAATTTTTTTGAATCTTTATTTAGGGAATTTTCTGGAGCATTTGAAGGCTGTTTCTTTAAATGATTAATTATGGTCTGCTGCCTGTGGGCCATCTAGATTCTATTTGATTTCTCTAATAATGGATCTAAGAGAATTGCTGGTCACCAGCTGTCTCTATTATTCTAGTCACTAATAGTGCAACAACATTCTAAGAAATCGATTACTGATCAGGCAATCAAAACTGTGTACATAATTATGACAATGAAACTTACATAGGAAAAGGGAAGAATTTGATTCCACCTGTAGAAGAGGTCTCAGAGTCTTAGAGGAGATGACGTACAACCTGCGTTTTGAAAATATGTAGAGTTTGTCTAGATAGGTAGAGGATAAGAACACAATAGTTGGAGTATGCATTTTGAGCTTGAAACAAATTTTTGATTTAAAAAATAATATACTTTTTAAGAATTGTGAAGCAATTTAGTTTGACTGACATATAGGTTGTAAAAAAGCAGAAGAAAAGTGACAGGTGGCAAAAGCTTAAGAATATAAGTAGGTAGCATATTCTACAAGGTCTCGTACACCATCCCAAGCAGTCTGGACTTCATGCTAAGCAATGTATATTAGTCAATGCCTCAGTTTAAGGTAACACCTTGTAAAGTTTGTATTTTTGGACAAAAAGATAACTGCTGTATTTGTATGCCAAATTGAAATTCTATGTTTTAAATTATTTATATAGGAAGATGGCTGATCTTGTTCTGAGGTTGAGAAAATAGCATCCCCACTTGTTTTTACTTGTTAATTCATCCCTTTCCTAAATGTTTGTTCGTTGTAGTAGTTCTATGGTTGCTAAAAAGATTAGCTATTCTAACCTTCTTAAACTGACTGACCTAGCAAGCATCATATTATATTGGTCAATTGCACGTGACTGTAAGGGTGACTGCATTTAATACCCTAGCATAATTGCAAGTCTGCTGTTAGTGAATTATTGCTGACAGCTTTTGTATTGAAACACGTTATGCTTGTTAAAAAAAAAAAAAGTTTTACCTGTAAGACATCTTTTCTCTTCTACTTTAGATATAATCTTTTTTTTATTTTTAGGTACAGTTTATTTTCATCAGAATAATATGAACCTTTCTACTCCACCTAATTACATAAAAGACATTTCAAATTTACATCTTCTAAACAATTCTATCTCAGAAAGTAAAAGTATGATATATCTTGTTACTTAAGTAAAAAAAAAAATCCTATAATTCTTGACCACTTGTTTCTTCTACCTTCACATCAGTCCACCAGCAAATTGTGTATCCTACTGTTTGTCTCCATCTTCAACGCTGTGATTATGGACTAAGTGACCATTAATTCTCTCCCAGACCGTGGCAATAACTTCTGAACTTGCCTTCATCATTCTAGTCTTGGCCTCAGTTGACAATTCACACACCAGCTGACAATTAGTTTTTTAAATCTATGATATAATGCACCACTTCAGTGCTTAAAAATTTTCAGTTACCATAACACATAGGAAAAATACAAATCCTTATGATGAGGTCAGTATGAAAATAGACTATAAAATTACAGGTACTAAATAGGTATGTGTTTTGATTTGAATTTATTTAATAGCTAATGATTGTAAGATGTCCGCATGTGTTTTTTGGCTGCCTGGATCTCCTCTTTAGAGAAATGTCTGTCCATCTCTTTGCCCATCACTTAATTGAATTATTTATCTTTTTCTTGTTGTAGTACCTTATAGATTATGGAGATCAGACATTGGTCTGACATATAGTTGCCAAATATCTTTGCCCACTCTGTAGTCGGTCTTTTAATTGTATTGACAAACTCTTTGGATGACCAAAAATATTTGATTCTTAGTAGTTCCCATTTGTCTATTTTCTCTTCTGTGGATTGTGCTTTGTTTGTCAGATTTTGAAGTCTCTCTATGTTATGTATTAAAGCTTCCATTGTTGATCTTATTTTTTCTTGGATGAGCTTTATCATTTTAGATTTGATATGCCTGGCTGGCTTATCCAGTTTGAGTTGGCTTTTGTATAAGGTGTGAGATATAGATCTTGTTTCAATTTATTGCAGATGGATATCTAATTTTGCCAGCACCATTTGTTGAAGAAATTGTTTTTCCCAGTTTAATGTCTTAGAGCCTTTGTCAAATATCAACTCTTCATAGGAAGATGGTGGCATCTCTGGGGTCTCAATTCTGTTGCATTGATCTATCTGTTTCTTTGTACCAGTTACCAGGCTGTTTGGACAACTGTGGCAGTTTAATAGGTTCCAAAGTTGGGTAGTGAAAGGCCTCCTAGTGAGTTCTTCTTCTTCAGTAGCACTTTGCTTATCTGGGGCTTCTTCCCTTTCCAAACAAAGTTGGTGATTTGTTTCTCCATCTCATTAAAAAATGTCACAGAAATTTATATTGGGAGTGTATTATATAAGCAAATTGCTTTGGGTAAAATAGACATTTTCACTATGTTAAGTCCTCCTGTCCATGAGCAGGATAGGTTTCTCCATTTATGTAAGTCTCTCTTAGTTTCTTGTAGTAAGGTCTTATAGTTCTCTTTGTAAAGATCTGTTATTTCTCTGGTTAGATTTATTCCTAGGTACTTTATCTTCTTGGAGGCTATAGTAAATGGTATTGATTTGGTGATTTCTCCTTTAATAATAACATTGTTGGTATAAAGGAATCCTACTGATTTACTTATCTTTATCTTGTATCATGACATTTTGCTGAACTCTTCTGTCAATTTGAGTAGTTTATTTATGGATTCTTTAGGATTCTCTGTGTATACAATCATATCATCTGCAAATAGGGAGATTTTTAGTTCTTCTTTGCCAGTGTAGATGCCCTTTATTTCCTGGTCTTGTGTAATTGCTCTGGCTAGAACTTCTAGTACAATGTTGAATAGGAGAGGTTAGCATGTGCGTCCTTGTCTAGTTCTTGCTCTCAAGGGGAATTGTTTCAGTCTCTCCCCATTCAGGATGATGGAGGCAGTTGGATTTATATAAATGGCCCTTATTGCATTGAGGAATTGGCCATCTATTCCTATTTTGCTGAGAGTTTTTAGCATGAACAGGTGTTGGACTTTGTCAAATGATGTTTCTGCATCAATAGACAAAAATCAATTGATTCTTGTCTTTTGTGTTATTTATGTGGTTGATCACATTGTTTTTCTGATGTTGAACCAGCCTTGTGTCCCTGGTATGAATCCAACTTGGTCATGATGAATTATTTTTTTGACATGTTGTTGTATTCTATTGGCAAGAATTTTGTTGAAGATATTTGCATCTAGACTTATGAGTGATCTTTGTCTGTAGTTCTCCCTTTTGGGGGGTCTTTCCCTGGCTTTTGTATCAGGGTTATGCTGGCTTCACAGCATGAATTTGGGAGTATTTTGACCCTTTCTATACTGCGAAATAGTCTCAGTAATACTGATGATAACTCTTCTCCAAAAGCTTGGTAGAATTCTGCAGTGAAGCCATCTGAGCCAGGGCTTTTTTTAGTTGGCAGATTTTGTGTGATTTTTTCAGTCTCTTCCTTTGCTATGGACTTATTCAGTTGTCTGCTTCACCTTGTGATAATTTTGGTAGATGATATTAATTTAAGAATTTGTCCATTTCCTTTACATTTTCAAATTTGTTAGACCACAGACTTTTGTAGTATTCTGTTATGATATTATCAATTTCTGATGGATCTGTTGTGACAACTCCCCTCTCATTTCTTATTTGGGTTCTTTGTTTCCTTTCCTGTTTTTAGTAAGTTTAGTAAGTATGTATTTAGTAAGTTTAGCCAATAGTTTGTTGATCTTTTCTAAAAACCAGCTTTTGGTCTTTCCAATTTTTTCAGTTGTTCTTCTATTCTTTAATTAACTTAGTTCTGCTCTAATCTTTATGATCTGTTTTCTTTCGGTGCCTAAGGGGTTCCTCTGTTGTTCTCCCTCTACTTGTTCAAGCTGTAGGGTTAATTTTTCAGTTTGGGTTCTGTTTTGATTCTGGATGTGGGCATTTATAAACTGACCTCTGAGCACTGCTTTGGCTGTGTATCCCATAGATTCTCATAAGAAGTATTTTCTTTCTCATTGCAATTCATAAATTTCTTTATTTCATCCTTGATTTCTTCTATAACCCATGACTTTTTGAGCAAGATGTTCAGTTTCCATGAGTTCCACTTTCTAGCCATGTTTTTTCTTCTATTGATTTTGACTTCAATGGCTTTGTGGCCTGAGAAGATACTTTGCAATAATTCAATGGTATGGATTTTGTTGAGATTTGTTTTATGTCCTAATACATGGTCGGTTCTGGAAATGGTTCCATGTGCACTGGAGAAGAAGGTGTAGTTGTCTGCTGATGAACAGAAAGTTCCGTATATGTCAATGAGGTCTAGTTGGTTAATTGTGACAATAAGATCTCCTGTGTCTTTACTGAGCTTTTTTCTAGATGATCTGTCCAATACTGAGAATAGAGGGTTGAAATCTCCCACTATTACTGTGGCGTGATCTATGTCGTTTTTGAATGTAGTCAGTGTTTCTTTGATGTATTTACATGCTCTGGTATTAGGTGTATAAATATTTAATATTGCTAAGTCCTGCTTCTGAATTGAACCTTTCAGCAATAAATAGTGTCCATCCTTGTCCACGATGGTGGATTTACATGAAAAACTATTTTATCTGAGATTAGATTTGCCACACCTGCTCTTTTTTGTGTATTGTTAGCTGGATATATATTCTTCCATCCTTTAATTTTCAGTTTGTTCATATCTTTAAGTCTAAGGTGAGTTTCTTGTAAGCAACATATGGACAGGTCATATCTTTTGATCTGAGATACCACTCATTGTCTCTTTACTTAAGTGTTCAGTCCATTCTCATTCAATGTAACTATTGATAGGTATGTGTTTAGTATTGTCATTGTGATATGCCTATTTCTGTGTTGATGTTTTCTCTGTTGTTCTTATTAATCTGTTCTGGGATATTCTCCTTAATGAGTTGATTTTTCACCTTTTTCAGTGTCAGTTTTGTATTTGTTGAGACTCCTGTATTATGTTTCTTGATTTGATATGTTTCATATCTATTGTGCCTTGTGGCTGTCCCTATGATCTCCCTTAATAGTCTATGTTTAAACCCAATTTTAATTACTACAAGTCTTATTAACTTCCTCTCCATCTGGAAGGACTATAATGACTATAGTACATCCCTCTTTTTGATATGATGACATTTTAGTTTTCATGATATGATCACTGTATCACTTCTTTTAGTATTATAGCTTTGATTGAGTTTGGAGCCTTCCTTAACTGAGTAGATTTCTGGATGATGTGTCCTGTATTTCTTCCTAAAATACAGAGTTAACAATTTTGTTCTTCTAAGCCAAGAGCTTCTTTCAGTATTTCTGGTAGCTTTAGTTTGGGTTTTACAAATTCTTTGAGTTTCTGTTTCTCTGCAAATATCTTGATTTCATTTTTGTATTTGAAAGATAGTTTTCCAGGCTATATAATTCTTGGTTGGAAATTCTTTTACTTCAAAACTTTGAATGTGTCACCCCATTGTCTTCATGTCAGCATTGTTTCTGCTGAGAAATCTTATGAAAGCCTACGGGATTTTACTCTGAATTTTAGTCTTGCTTTGAGTCTTGCTGCCTTTAAGAGTTTCTGCTTGTGTTTCATTTTGTTAAGCTTGATTATGATATGTCAACACTAATCAAGGGTGGGGGTCAGTGAAAAAGAAGAAGTTTCCTGCTCAGTGGTATGCAGACCAAACAGACAGCCCTATGCCGTGTCCTAGGGCCCACTAAGCATCCAGAAGTCTCCATTTAATTATCAACTCAGGCCTTGGTTTCCAGAGAGAAGTGTGTTTTGCCTGCCATCTTGACTCCACCCCCCTTATTCCTGATATTCTAAAAGAATAGAGGGAGTATTCCTCCCAAATTTGTATCTAGTAGGTCAGAAGTGAGGGAGTCCTAGGGACTTCAGGCTTATGGCTGACATCTGAAGGCTTGAGTTTATTTGGTATTCTGGAGGGCTGTGTCCTTAAATTTGTGAGGTCTTACTTAGCTGTGAGGGCATGAAGTCAGAGAAAGAATTGCTATACCTGCAACCACTGTCAGAACAAAGAATGAAAAATGAAGATTTTGATCTACATTGATTTTGTTATCCTCTTACCAACCGTCTAGTCATATTAGAAATCTAATGGGAACCTCAAAAATCAATTGCCAATATGAAACTATTTACTGTACTTCTCTTTACAAATGCCCTAAAGTTGTTCATCTCTAGCTCTGAAACCTCAACAATGTCACTGTTTTTCAGCCAGTTGCCTAGACTGAACAAACAAACACTTTTGTTTTCTTCACATTCTGTCTAATCCCACTAAGTCCTCAAGGAAGTATGTTAAGCATATATTAAAATGCAAATTACCAGAGGCTGTCTCCCTCTAGTGTGGACATCATTGTCTTTTGAATCATCTACTTCAATAGCATCCTTTCAGAATAGTTTTTGTTTTATTTATTTTGTTTTATTTTATTTTGTGTTAGGGAATAGAATGCTCATTTCTTATTTTATCTTAGGTAACAAGGAACAACAGTAACAACACATACAATGCATAGCCTCTTTAGATGATTTTAATAATACAAAAGTATATAGATTAAAATTTAAAAGTTCCTTCTTTGCATCTTTTCCACTCCTCCTTTACCTGTCCACAAATGACCATTGTAAACTATTTCATCTGCATCTTTCTAGAATGCTTTCAAGATACTTTTATATCAAAGGTTTTCATTTAAGGGCAATATTACCCTCTAGGGAACTCTTAACAATGCCTGGAGACATTTGGGCTTATCATAACTTTAGGTTTGTCGTTCCTGTGGCAGGGACACAGCTAACTAAACATATACGCTGTATAGAACAGTGCCACAAGAACTTGCCTGCACACAAATGCCAATAGTTCCAAGACTGAGGGATTCCATATTTTGTTTTTTTAATCATGCAGTATATTCACAGAATTCTGCAATAAATCAATTTTAGAATGTTCTATCACCCCCAAAAGGAACCACACACCCATCAGTGGTCACTTCCTATTTTCACCAAACTCCTAACCCTTTCCTTGAGTTACCAGAGTTGTTCTAGTGAATTCTGAGACCCCAGGAAATTGTGGGAATCAGCAGGTCATAAGTGAGTAGGACTGCAGGCTCCTGGCATTCTAAAGAAACAGAGGGAATATGCCTCACAAATTTGTGGCCAATAGGTCAGAAGTGAGGTAGTCCTAGGGACTTCAAGCTTGTAGCTGGCATCTGAAGACGTGGGCCTATTTGGCATTCTGGAGGGCTGTGTCCAATACAACTGTGAGATCTCACTTGGCTGTGAGTAGCTGGGGTCAGAGAAAGAAGTGCTATGCCTACAATTGGTATCAGAAACTAGTTCTGCTGTCAGAAACCACTCATTTGTTCTCCGTTTCTGTAGACCTGAATATTCTGGACATTTCATATAAATGGTTTTATATTATATATTTTGTTTTGTGACTGATTTCTTTCTTAGCATAATGTCCTTCCATGTTATAGCACATATCTGTACTTCTGGGTTGACACGAAATTTTCAGCATTGATGGGCTGAAGCCTTGCAGTGATGGTGAGGATGGCACAGGAATGGGCAAGGTTTCCTTCTGTTGTACATGAAGTTGGTATAAGTCAGAAGGAACTTGCTAACACCTAACAATAACAACAATCGGTACTTCATCCTTCCTTTGCTGAGTCATCCCATCTATATACCTGATTTTAACTTTTCTTTCACTAGCTGATGGATACTTACCTTACTTTTATTTTTTGATTATTGCAAATAACATTGCTACTAACATTTGTGTATAATATTTTGTGTGGATGCCTATTTTCATCTGTCTTGATGGTAGAGCTAGCATTTAAATTTCAGGGTTACATGGAAACTTCTTGAAGAGCTGCTAGACTCTTTTCCAATACAACTGCAATATACTCACTGGCAATGCAGGAGGTCCATTTTCTCCCCATCATCCTCAACACTTGTTATTCTATTACTGTGAACTTTTGATTGTAGCCATCTAAGTGGTATGTCATTCTGATTTTGGTTTGTCTTTCCTTAATGACTAATGACTTTGACCACATTTTCCTGTGCTCATTGGCCACTTGGAAAATGGTGGTGTAGTGGGTTAATTGCTGTGTCTGCTAACCAGAAGTTCAGCAGTTCAAATGCACCAGGCGCTCCTTGGAAACTCTATGAGGCAGTTCTACTCTAACCTAGAAGGTCACTGTGAGTCTGAATCGACTCAACAGCAGTACGTTTGTTTGTTTTGTATTGGCCACTTGTTGATCTTCTTTGGAGTAATGTCTATTCAAGATCTTTTATCCATTTTCATTGGTGATATTTGTCTTATTATTGAGACAGAAGAGTTCTTTATAAATCCTGAATACAAGTACTTTATCAGATACATAACTTCTCAATGTTTTCTCTTGTTCTGTAGCATATCTTTTCACATTTTTGATGATATCCTTTAAAAGACAATCAGTTTTAATTTAATGAATTTAATTCGTGTATTTTATCTCTTGTGACCTAGTATGATGACACATCTTGCTCTCTATTTGTAAACAAATTGCTGCACAAGATTTAAGGTTGGATTTCTCTTATGTCATCTTAAAGCACAACTGAAAGAAAATATCCATGTGGTTTAAATTTTATTCCCCACCTGTAAACAATACTTCCACTGCCACTGAGTCAATACTGACTCACAGTGATCCTGTAAGACAGAACACAACTGCTCTATAGATTTTTCAAGGAGTTTCTGGTGGATTTGAACTGTCAACCTGTGGGCTAGCAGCCACAGTTCTCAACCGCAACAACACTATAAATAGCTCTTTTCATTGTATTTAATTGAATAAACACCTATTACGTTTCACTTGCCACTAAAGGAAATAAGAAAAAGAACAAAAAAAAAGACTCATTTCCTTCATTTAAGAAAAATCTTGAAGTTTAATAAAAAATATCTACACATTAATAAATAAATCACAATAAGATATTATATATTCAATTATAAAACCATGTACATGGTACAGTGCCATGACTTAGTGAGTACTTAGACTTAGTGAGTACTCTTTGAAGTAAGTGGTAAATTATGTTAGCAAGAACAGAAAACATTTCCCAAATGGACAAAACCGAAAGCCCTTTCCAAATAAAGGACAAAATATGTATTCAAAGAAACAAAACTACAAAAAAGTTGAGTGCAAATATGCGTGATGATGTGGTTGATAAAATAAATATGGTCAGGCCAAATAGAAGACTAGAAGACAAATCATGATGAAGACAAATCTTCAGTAAAACTTGATTTGTGTTTTTAAAGAGCTAAGTTCTAATGCTGAGGAAAATAGAGGTGCATGAAAATATTTTCCATAGTGCACATTCTTGACATGGTTATAATCTTAGAAAACTCATTTTGGAAGCAATGCAGAGAATGAATCACAGAGATGAAACTGAAAGCAGAGGCTCAGATAGCAGGTTGCTTGACTGGGAGAATTACGGGCGGAATCCTGGTACCACAGTGGTGAAGAGGCCTGGCAGGAAGCCCAAACCTTGGAAGTCCAAATCCACCAACAATCTTAAAAAAAAAAAAACCTTATAGGGCAGTTTTATTCTGTCCTATAGGATCGCTGGGAACTCCAGTGGTATAGTGGTTAAGTGCTATGCTGCTAACCAAAAGACTAGTAGCTCAAATCCACCATATCCTCCTTGAAAATTCTAAGGGGCAGTTCTACTCTGTCTTATAGGGTCACTGTGATTAGGACTTGACAACAGCAACTGGTTTTGTTCTTTTATAGTGTTGTTATATGAGTCAAAATATCCCTATTAGCCAAGTATAACGCTTTGGAGACCCCTGGTGGTGCAGTGGCTTAAGCATCACTACCAGTTGGAATCCACCAGACTTTCCATGGGAGAAAGATGTGCCAGTCTGCTTCTGAAAGATTACAGCCTTGGAAGAACTGGGTGAAACAGTCCTCCTGTGTCCACGGGAACAGGTATTTCTAGTGTGTGTGTGTGTGTTTTAATTGGTATAAAACCTGAGAATATTTGTTTAGCTCCACCTGCCTCCTACACACAAAAAAGCCCACTGCCGTGGAATCCATTATGACTCATAGCGACCCTATAGGACAGAGTAGAACTGCTCCATTGAGTTTGTAAGGATTTGAACTGCCAGCCTTTTGTTTAGCAGATGTAGCACTTAACTATTGTGCCACCAGGGTTTCCATATGCTTAATGGGAGAAGAGAAAGAGACGGTAGGGTGGCAGAATGCAAGGAACCTGTTGACAAAAGTATCTGCCAACAAAATCCCAGAAAAGGAGTCCAGAATTACACTGAATTTTCTGATTTAGGGTTCTAGTGCCTGTCGTTAAGATAAGGAGTAAAAATAAGATGCAGGCATTTTAGGAGTGATTGAGTCAAATGACAATCTTTGCTCAAAATATAATGTATTTAAAGTGTCTTTAGAAAAGTCAAGTAAAGATTTGATGGAAGTAGTGAGGAACTACTTATTCCAACCATCAGAAGGATGATTGATCTCAGCTGAAGGTTTAGATTTCAAGTGGTCAGTGTATAAGTGGCTTTGAAGCTGTGGAAGAGAATTCAATCTTTTATAAGGAAAGAGAACAAAATGGGACATTGGGAAACATTCAGCACATGGAAGAATACTAAAATAAAAAAGTAAAGATAGAGAAAAGATAAAACAAGAGGAGCCTATAGCTTATCAGCAACCAAGGTAGAATTTAATTTCAAAAGCTTCAAAGAGTATGAAAATGGTGGTCTTCCAAGTGAAAGAGAAGTGGAGCTTTCCTATTGTTGTAAGAGCAGAAATAAGAGCAAGTATCATTATTTCTTCCTGCTCTGTTTCAGAAGGATCCCAGGTGGCACAATGGGCTAAATGAAATTTGGTGGTTGAACCCATCTAGTGTGTCTATAGGAAAAAGATCTGGTGATCTGCTCCCTTAAGAGTTACAGCCTGGAAAATCCTGTGGGAAGCTTCTGCTTTGTCTCGTATGGTAGCTATTAGCAGAAATTGACTAGATACCATCTGACAACAGCAAGATCCCATTCTAGAGATGGAGAATTCCCTTTCACCTTTGCTCTGGATTGTTCTGCCAGTGTTATTTCTTCTTTTTACCAGCAGTGTATGAAACATCATCATTTTTTATTGTATTTTTAAAAATTATTAACAATATTCTTATGATTTCCAAATCTATAATTGCAGTCTGGATATGTCTGGGCCTCCACTTCTGAATTTTACAGTGTTTACTTACTCTAGTTGGATATCCTATATATTTATTTAACTTCACAGTGTCTCAATCGAACATAACAAATTCTCAAACGTGTATGTATCCCTCTTGCTGTTTCTTATCTCACTTTCCATCTGAAGCATAACCATCCATTTTGTCACTCAAAGTTGGAAGCTTAAAATTTCTTCTAATTTCATTCAATGTTTTTGTCTTCTTTGCTTCTGATTAACAACAGAAAAAATGCTATTTACTTCTTATTTTTATCACTGCTGCTAAAGCTGCTGTGCCACCACCTAGAGGAGGTATTCATCATCTCCCGAAAATTCCATTCTCTCCTCTCTTTCATCACTCTCACAGATTAAAATGTAAAGAACAATTAAAGTACAAGGAAGATCACTCTATGATCCCAAATAGTTCACCTTCTACAGTAAGATAAATTTGAAATTCCTTATATGGTCATTCATCATCTGCTCCCTGATTACTTTTTAACTTGCTCTGACATACCAAGAAACTAATTACTGGTTTTGACTAAAGAGAATAAAACAAGCAAAAAGTTCCTTGATTCATGAAATTTACATTGTAATGAGAGGGACTGGACCTTTGAATCAGACAATCATGTGGTCTGATGTGGTCTGATGTGGTCTGAATGACAATTTGAAGAGAAATGGTGTTGCCGTCATTGTCAAAAACAACATTTTAAGATCTATCCTGAAGTATAATGCTGTGATAGGATAATATCCATATATCTACAAGAAAGACCAGTTAATATGATCATTATTCAAATTTATGTACAAACAATTAAGGCCAAAGATGAAGCAAAGATGAAGATTTTTACCAGCTTCTGCAATCTGAGATTGATCAAACACAGAGTCAGGACTCATTGACAGTTACTGGTGATTGGAATTCAAAAGTTGGAAACAAAGAAGAAGGATTGATAGTTGAAAAAGGTGACTTCAGTGACAGAAACAATGCTGGAGATCACATGATAGAATTTTTCAAGACCAATGACTTCTGCATTGCAAATACCTTTTTTTCCAATATAAATGGCAGCTGTACACAGGGACCTCACCAAATGGACCACACAGGAATCAAATCAGCTGTGGAAAGAGACAATGCAAAAGCTTAGTATCATCAGTCAGAACAAGACCAAGTGCCTTAGGTATCTAGTATTGCTATAATAGAATACCACAAATGAATGACTTCACAAAGAGAAATTTTATTCTGTCATAATCTAGTAGGCTACAAGTTCAAATTCAGGACATCAGCTCAAGAGGAAGTCTTTCTCTGCTGATTCGTGAGACAGATTCTTGTCATCAGTCTTCTCCTGGACTGGGAGCATTCCTTTATATCCCAGGAGAAGTCACAGGTCAGACTGCGTTGGGCAGCTGTGCTATAAAAGATCTCCTTAAAGTGAAGATGTCAGCTTGAAGACTAAGGTAAGTCTGATCCAACATTTAGTATTGTCAATTTCATCATATGTATGTGACAACCGGACAATGAATAAGGAAGACAGAAGAATTAATGCCTTTTGATTCAGGTGCTGGAGGAGATGGATTGCCAAAAGAATAAATGGATCTGTCCTGGAAGAAGTACAACCACAGTGCTCCTTAGAAGCAAAGGATGGTGACAGTATGCCTTACATACTTTGGACATGTCAGGAAGGATTGGTCCCTGGTGAAGGACATCATACTTAGTAGAGGGTCATCAGGAAACAGGAAGACCCTCAGGGAATTGACACAGTGGCTGCAACAATGTGTTCGAGCATAACAAACACTGTGGGGATGGCACAGGACTGGCCAGTGTGTTTTTTTTGTTGTTGTTGTTGCTGTACATAAGGTTGCTATGAGTTGGAAATGACTCAATGGCACATAACAACAGGAATAACAAAGAGAGGTAGAAGGAAGGTAATAAACAGTGATGATATCAGTAATCGATACAGAAAACATGAAGCAAACTTAGGGAGGAAGGATCACTGAGTTGGCATATATGCCACAGCTGAAAACCAAAACCAAATCCACTGTCACTGAGTCAATGCTGACTCATAGCAACCCAATAGGACAGAGTAGAACTGCTCCATAGAGTTTCCAAGGATCACCTGGTGGATCTGAACTGCCAACCTTTTGGGTAACAGGCATAGCACTTAACTGTGAAGGAAACCCCCCCTGAAAGAAACTTCCCCTTATCTTATTCCGCCCTGTTCTGCTCATGACCCTCTGCTCTGCATTTGGCTTCCCGGCTCATGGGCCTCTGCTCTGCACATGACCTCTGACCGTGCCTCACCCTGCCTCACCTGTAAAAGCCTGTTTCACTTCTCTATCAGGGCCAGTAGTCAGAGGTCTGTAAGCCCCTTCTGGTCCGCTAGCGCTATTTCAATAAACGGCTGCTTTTTCTCTCCTTGGGTGTCGGTTGGTTTCCTGTAACATAACCACTATGCCACCACTGAAGGACCATGCAAACTGTAACTCATGCAACTTCTTTTGCCTTGCACTGTTTTCCTTAGTACTGTTTGTAACATAGTATAAAAATTAGCTATTTGTATGAATTTCACCTCAAATAAATGTCAAGCTTCATACAACTATGCATATCTGTCTGCTTTATTACTGTGTCTCAGAAGCAGTTTTAATTCTTCTAGAATTCAGATTTCTAAAGGGCATGGATATAGGGTTTGTCACCCAGGTCATTTCCCTGAGATTGTCACAATTAGCTAGGGAACCTGATCTCTGCCACCACATACTAACTTATTTTACTCCAGAATCCAACATTTTCCAGGTAAAAGAAAAGTTGTGGTTTGCCACATATCAACAGTTCTCCCTGTCAGCTTGTGATGCAAATGTAAGTTCTTCCTGGCAGTTGTGATGCAAATATGGGAAGTTGTGAAGTGGCTACAGCCTCAAACGCAATCAAAAACCAAGTTACTACCTCTGCCACCAATCTAAAACATCACCCCTTGCTGTTGCCAATAAAGAACACCCACCCCTGGCCCTGATGCTGCCCCTGTCCCTCAATCATAATGAAGGTCAACTCTTCGGACAGAGATGGATTAGAGGTGACACAGAGTGACCATATCCTGTGTGCACTTTAGAGTTTCATGCATCTACCGGATGTCATCCTGCTGACCTCTTACTGGAGGGGGGTAGGGGGTGGAGAGAAGGAGACAGGAGATTGTTAGGAGGCTGACATGTATAGAACGGTGAGGAGGAGGGTGCTGTCACTGGTCAGGGAGAGCAGGGGGAGCTGCACATAGGTGGCCATGCAAATTTATATACAGGACTGTATGTTTTCACTCAATCATAAAAAAACAAAACAAACAAACAAAAAACCAAAAATCTATGCTGGGTCTTTTTCCACTCGTGGAGACTGACTAGTTCCCTCTTTGGAACATACTTTCCCTTAACAAACTTTTCTGTCATTTGCTACCAAAAAGGATTCATCCTTGCATGCTCTGGGGGAGGAGGAACTCATGCTGGGAGTGGGGGGTAGGGGTGGGGTGGCTGGGCAATTTGCCACCTGTCAGGAGATAGAACATGCTAGCTCGATCTCTATCCAGAATCCGAATCAGGTCACTAGGGGTCTAACCAGTTACACGCCTTCGACAAGGTGATCTTTTGAACCTTGAACATTGTAAAAACTGGTTTCTAAAAGTCATCTTTGAGTCAAACAGCCATCTAGATAGACTAGGAAAAGCCGGTTTTCCCTAGTCGTTGTGCTGTTTTGAAGAACTATCTGTGTACAGTCACCTCCGAGAAAGAGACTCCAAAGGTCAGACTAGAGCTGTTTTATACTAAATTTAATTGTTCTCTAAAATAATACTGTGGGAAACTCTTCCAGACCTCAAGTTGTCTTACCAGTTTTATTCCAGCCCTTTACCAAGACAATGTGATAAAGCAGGGACATAAGAGTCCCTGGTGGTTTTCTTCTTCAGAACATTTTCTGACTCCCTAGTCTAAAGTGTAGGACCTGACTCAAAGGCAATGGCTAGGTAGGTAGTCCGTAGAATTGCTGTGAGTCAGAATCAACCTGATGGCAATTGGTTTTTTTTTTAATTTTTTTAAATTTTTATTTTCTGTTTTGGTTTAGTCTAAATGTTATACTGGTTTGTAAGTTGTGTATCAAATAAACTTCAATCAGTTTCTATTACTGGCTTAATATGACTTTTGTTTTAACAATCCCTAGTGCCAGGAAGGAAAGCCTGGTGGCTTCGTGGTTAAGTGCTACATCTGCTTACCAAAAGGTCGGCAGTTCAAATCCAGCAGGCACTCCTTGGAAACTCCATGGAGCAATTCTACTGTTATAGGGTTGCTATGAGTTGGAATTGCCTCCATGGCAGTAGGTTTTGGTTTTAGTGCCAGGAATAATGCTAGACACATTGCAGTTTCTCAATAAATATTTGATGACTATGTGGGTCACATGGAATTGGACTTTACCCACCTAAGAAAGCAAGTTACGGTATATTAAGGCAATTCTTGGTTTTATATATTGTAGAAAAAAAGCTCACCAGGTAATCCCACTGTGAACAAGTTTAAACATATTCTTGGCTCTACACTTTAGAGTCTCACAAGTTAATGCCAATACGTAAAGCCCGAAGCAACAGCAGCTGGAATAACATGCAACTGTGCTCCCACTGGTTCTGAAAAATAGAAACAATACAACAGAAATAAGAGCAACAAAGATAATACAAACCACCTGGTAGTATAATTTACTGTAGTTTATAGTGAACTATAGTTTATAGTGAACTATAGTTTATAGTGAACACTTGCACTGTGACTATCGTTCTAAAGATTACAGGTCTGACTATTTAGTGTTCTAATGTGAAAGTCATTTGCTCTAAGATTAGAATTTCAAGTTCAGATATCTGAGTTCCATTTTAATATATTCAAGAGAATGTTTCCAAAATACCTTTTCCACTTTTAGTGATGTTTCCAACTACTATTTTATTGCTAACTATGAATTAGACACATTTTTCATATGTAATCTTCTTGAAATTCCTACAGAGTAGATCTTATTATCTCTGCGTTATGGTTGAGAAAGCAAGGATGTGAGAGGTTAATAACTTGCCTCAAAAATCACATGGCAAATATCATACCAGGAATTTGAAACTGGATCTACCAGCATTCAAAGCTCATGCTTTTAATCATTGTTGTAGACTTCATTTTAAATTGACCAAAAAAAGTATCATGTCAAAAGAAAATTTATTGTATGGAAGTTTTTCCTTATTTTTTGAAGAGGAAGAGGAAATCTGATTATATTTAAAAGATAGAAAATGTAGCTTCTTGTTTAAAATTTTATCCTTTTTCAGAAATTAAGAACAAACTGATTTCTTCAAAGTTAATTTCAAGAAATTGTATACTTAAATATTTAACAGTCTATGATTTCTGTTTCTAATTTTAGCTCTCTTAAAACAAAATGAGGCATGATGTTTAGAAAGAACTAGAAATAGTCAACTGAAAAAGAAGAAAGTCAAGCCACCAAATATGCCACTTTTAAGAGGAAAATACTGCAATTGTTTGGTGGACACACCACAGATGTCCTTTTCTCTGTTTTCACAAATATATCCATGTGTTGTTGTTGTTAATGTTAGTTGTCATCTAGTCGGTTTTGACACATAGTAACACTATGCACAACACAATGAAACACTGCCCAGTCCTGTGCTAGGCTGGAGATCCCTTTGTGCTCAATTCCATTGTTGCAGCCACTGTGGCAATTCATCTCATTGAGGGTCTTCCTCCTTTTTGCTGACCTTCTACTTTAGCAAGCACAATGTCCTTCTCCTGGTAGTATGTCTGAAATAAGTGAAAGGAAGTCTCCTCAAGTGTACTTCAAGGGATCATTCTGGCTTTACTTTTTCAAGACAGATTTGTTTATTCTTTTATCAGTTCACGGTAAATTCAATATTCTTATTCAACACCATAAATCAAAGATATCTGTTTTTCTTGTGTCTTCTTTATTTATTGTTCCAGTTTTTGCATACATATAATGAGATTGAAAATACCATGGCTTGGGCCAGGTGCATCTGAGTCTTCAAGGTGACATCTCACTTTTCAACACCTTCAAGAGGTCTTTTGCAGCAGATTTTCTCAAAGGAATACATCTTTTAATGTCTTGACTGCTGCTTCCATGGGCGTTGATTGTGGAATCAAGTCAAATGAACTCTTTGACAACCTCAGTCTTTTCTCGATTTATCATGATGTTGCTTACTAGTCCAGTAGTAAGGATTTTTTTGTTTTCTTGGTATTCAGGTATAGTCCACACTGAAGGCTGAGGTCTTTGATATTCTTGAGTATTTCAAATGCTCTTCACTTTCAGAGAGCAAGGTTGTGTCACCTGCATGATGCAGATTGTTGAGACTTTCTTCAATCTTGATGCCTCATCAAGAGTCTGTCTCCAATTTTGATGCCTTCTTTATATACTACAGGGTCTTGGGTTATTTTCTTGGCATACAGCATGTTTAGGTACAGTGCAAGGATACAATCCTAATGCACACCACTCTTGACTTTAAACCATTGTGTCCCTTTGTTTTATTAAAATGATTGCCTATTGATCCATGTAGAGATTCCTTATTATCACGGAATTCCCATTCTCCACACTGCTATCCATAATTTGTTCTAATACACACAATCAAATGCCTTTGCATCATCAATAAAACAGAGACAAACATCTTTCGGGTATTCTCTACTTTCAGTCAAGGTCTATCTGACATCAGCAATGATATCCCTGGCTCCATGTCCTTTACTGAATCCACCTTGAATTTCTGGCAGTTCCCTGTCAATATCCTTCTGTGGTTGCTTTTGAATGATCTTTAGCAAAATTTTATTTGCATGTGACATTGATGATATTGGTCGATAATTTCTGCATTCAGTTGGATCATGTTTCTTGGGAATAGGCACTAATGTGGATCTCTTTCAGTTGGTTGGCCAGATAGCTGTTCTCCAAATTTCTTGGCAAAGGTGAGTAAGCACTCCCAGTGCGGCATCCAGTTGCTGAAATATCTCAGTGGATATTTCATCAATTCCTGAGGCCTTGTCTTTTGCCAGTGCCTTCAATGCAGCTTTGATTTGTTTCTATACCATTGATTCCTGATCATATGCTACCTCTTGATATGGTTGAACATTGACTGGTTCTGTATGGTATAATGGCTCTGTATATTTATTCCAACTTCTTTTGATGCTTCCTGAGACATTTAATATTTTCCCTGTAGAACTCTTTATCATTACAACTCAAGGCTTGACTTTTTCCTTTAGTTCTTTCAGTATGATAAATACAGAGCCTGTTCTTGCCTTTTCATTTTCAGTCTCCAGCTCTTTGTACATGCCATTGTAATATTTTACTTTGTCTTCTTAATTGACCCTTTGAAATCACATTTTCTGTACTTCATGATTTCTTTCTTGTGCTTTAGATAGTCAATGTCCAAGAGCCAGTTTCAGAGTCTCTTTTGACATCTAATTTGGTCTTTTCTTTCTTTCCTGTCCTTTTATTGACCTTTTACTTTCTTTGTAGATGATGTCTTTGATGACATTTGACACTTGTCTGGTCTTCAATCATTAGTGTTCAATGCATCAAATTTATTCTCTAGATGGTCTCTAAACTCAGGTGGGATATACTCAAGGTCTTACTTTGACTCTTGTTAACTTATTCTAATTTTCTTCAGTTTCAATCTGAACTTGCATAAGAGCATTTGATGATCTGCTTTGCAGTCAGCACCTGGTGTTGTTCTGACTGATGATATTGAGCTTTTCCATTTTCTCTTTCTGTGGATGTAGTCAATTTGGTTCCTGAGTAGTCCATCTGGTGAGGTCCATGTATATATGTTGGTGAGAAAAGTTATTTGCAATCAGGATGTCATTGGTCTTGCAAAATTCTATCATGTGATCTCTGGCACTGTTTCTATTACCAAGACAATATTTTTCAATTACTGATCCTTCTTTTTTGTTTCCAACTTTGCATTCCAATCACCAGTAATTATCAATGAATCCTGATTGAATATTCATTCAATTTCAGACTGCAGAAGCTGGTCAAAGTCTTCAAATTCTTCATCTTCGGCCTTCGTGGTTAGTGCATAAATTTGAATAATAGTCGTATTAACTGACCTTCTTTTTATGCACATGTATATTGTCCTGTCACCAGCAACACTGTACTCCAAGAAAGCTCCTGAAATGCTCTTTTGACAGTCAGTGCAATACTACTTCTCTTCAAACTGTCCTCAGCATAGTAAACTATATGATTATCCTATTCAAAATGGCTAATATCAGTCTATTTCAGCTCACAAATGCCTAGGATATCAATGTTTACATATTCTATTTCATTTTTGATGATTTCCAATTTTCCTAAATTCATACTTCACACTTTCCACATTCCAACTATTAATGCATGTTTACAGCTGCTTCTCTTTTTGAATTGTGCCACATCAGCAAATGAACCTGAAAACCTGACTTCATCCATGTCATGGATTGAGTTGTGTCCCCCCCCAGAA
The DNA here is from genome assembly GCA_028571685.1 of Heterohyrax brucei. NCBI lineage: Eukaryota > Metazoa > Chordata > Mammalia > Hyracoidea > Procaviidae > Heterohyrax > Heterohyrax brucei. The sequence goes on from CM053143.1 coordinate 148,588,311, forward strand.
TAGGTGTAGCCACAGGACCATGATTCTCTGTATTCTATGATTGTCTTCCATTTTGTGATTTTGCTGTGAACTGTGTTAAAAGATTAGGGTGGGACTGTAAACCCCATTATAAGACCACCTCCCTGCTCCACAGTAAAGGGAGTTTCCCTGAAGTATGGCTTGCCCCACCCTTAATCCTTTCATTTTGCAAGAGATAAAAGAAAAGTGAAGCAGGGTGAGAATTGGGAACCTGACACCGTCATTAAGCAAGCAGCACCGGAAGAAGAGCAAGTCCTTCAGACCTGAGGTTCCTGCGCCAAGATGCTCCCTCTACGAAGACTGATACAATAGCAGACTTGCCTCCAGAGCCAACAAGGGGAAAGCCTTCCCCTGGAGTGGACACCCTGAATATGGACTTGTAGCCTACTGGACTATGTAAGAATAAACCTTCCTTTGTTAAAGCCATCCACTCTGTGGTATTTCTGTTAGAGCAGCCCTAGCTAACTAAACAACACATGTCATTAAGACTGAGTCTGCGTTGAGGGGATAGCCTTTCCCCAGTCACTTTTTGAGTCCCTTCTTACCTGAGGCGCTCGTTTTCCAGCACTATCTCTAACAATATTCCACTGCTGTTTGCAAGCTTTTCACTGATTTATAAGTTTTTCACTGGTTAATTCTTTTCAGAGGTAGACTGCTGAGTCCTTCTTCCTAGTCTGTCTTCGTCTGAAAACTCATATGAAAACTGTCCACCATAGGTGACCCTGTTGGCATTTGAATACTGGTGCCGTAACTTCCAGCATCACAGCAACATACAATCTCCCACAGTACAACAAACTGACAGACAAGTGGAGAATATCCTCATACACACATTTGTATACAGTTCCGTAGTTCTCTATTTTTAAGTGAAATTTATATCTGTTTAAGCTCCTGTTTTATTTGTCATATTTATAAACACAATGGTTTATAGAGAAAAATTTAGAAATATCATTTTAAAACAATTTTCCTTAAAGATTGTATTTCCTTCTTAATGAGTGGTAGTCACTGTTCTGATCTCCATTTCCTTTCACAAGTGGTAAAGTGGGTAAGGAGGCTGATGAGAAGATGGTACAGAAAAGAGCAATAATTTTCAGCATTAGCTTCTACTGAATGATAGATACAATTCAGCTTTTTGGAAGCCTGGCTAATATCACTGATAGCATGTTGCATAACTGCTAACACAAAAGTCAGTGTTAACACCCTATAAAAGTGATCAAAACGAAACAGAAAACAACAAATGTTGGTAAAATGGTAGAGAGATTAGAACTCTTACAAACTTCTGGTGGGACTGTGAAAGATACATCCACAAAGGAAAGCAGTATGGTGCCTCCTCAAAAAGCTAGAAATAGAAATACCGTAAGATTTAGCAATACTATTTATAGGTACAGTGACTGACAATTAAGTCCATGAACTTAATTGTTCTGTCTGCTACATATCTCACTGCTGAACATCACTATGGTCACCTTTAAATACTCCTCTTGGGAAACTATGCACCAAATGGCAGTACCTAGTCCACCCTTCAAAGAAATTTTGAAACTCTTTCTGGAATGGCCATTGAGTATGGTGACAAGGTGGCAAGTTTGGAAACTTAATTGTATAGTTGTCTTTGAGGGATTTTTTAGCCAGCAAACAAATAACTATATTGGACCATTCTACCTACCCATGTGATATGGCCCACAATGACTTTTTTCTTTATCTGAACATAAAGGAAATATTAACTGGAAGACACTTGATGAGACTCAGGACATCAAGGGTAATACGATGCCAGCTCTGACGGCCATTCCAGAAAAAGAATTCAAAAATTGCTTTGAAGGGTGGACTAGACATTGGAGTCAGTGCATAGCTTCCCAAGGGGAGTACTTTGAATGTAAAAACCAAAAATGGCTGTAGTAATATTCAGCAGGAAGGACGAGTTTGTGAACTTAATTGGTAGCCCTTTTATATATCTTAAAGAGATTAGAGCAGTGACATGAATGAAACATACCTGTTTTCATTTCAATCTTGTTCACAATACCAAAAAGATGGGAACAAGTTAAGTGCCCATTAATAAAAGAATATGTAAACAAAATGTGGTATATACATCCAGTGAAATACTACAAAATGATAAAGAATAGTGATAAGTCCACAAAACATCTTCTAACATTGATGAATTTGGAGGACATTACCTGGACAGAAGTAAGCCAACCATGAAGAACAACTATTATGTGATACTACTTTTATACAAAGTCAGAAGAGGTTTATACACAAACAGCAACATTCAGGGATGGGAGGTGAAGGGAGGGAGAATTGCTTACCAGATTGTAGACACATGATAATTCTGGTGAAGGGAAAGACAATACGCAATATGGAGGAGTCAGCACAGCATGACCAAGGTAAATGAAAACACTGTGAGGTACACAAAAACAAAGGACAACTATGGTGGATGCTATAACTATTTCTGCAACACAGATATAATCCCATTTCTGTTGAGTAAATTGCTACTCGTAGAGACTCTGTAGGATATAACTGCCCCGTGGGATTTCCTAGGATTTGCTGGTAGATTTGACCTATAGATCTTTGGTTAGCAGCCATTAGTCTTAACCACTGCACCACCAGGGCTTCAACAGTAATGTTCCATCAAGTTGATTTTGACTCACAATGATCCCGTGTGAAACACTGCATGGTCCTATGCCATCCTCACAACTGTTACTGTGCATGAGCGCATTGTTGCAGCCATTGTGTCATTCCATCTCATTGAGGGTCTTCCTCTTTTTCTATGACCCCCCACTCTACCAAGCATGGTGTCTTTTTCCAGGGACTGGTCCTTCCAGGTAGCATGACCCAAGTACGTGAGATGTAGTCTCATCACCCTTGTTTCTAAGAAGCATTCTGGTTGCATGTCTTCCAAGACAGATTTGTTTATTCTTTTTGAACTCCATGGCATATACAACGACAGCTCTGATGGCCATTCCAGAAAAAGAGTTTCAAAATTGCTTTCAAGGGTGGACTAGGGCATCATGCTTGGTAGAGTGGAGGGTCAGAGAAAAAGACAAAGAACCTTAATGAGGTGGATTAACACAGTGGCTGCAGCAATGGGCTTAAGCATGAAAACAATTGTGGACATGGTGCAAGACTGGGCAAGTGTTTTGTTTGGTTGTGTATAGGGTTGCTATGAGTCAGAACTGACTCAATGGTACCTAACAATGACAGTTTTCACACACATAGAATGTAGTGGAAAACATCAAGACTTTGGTCAGACACACCTTAGTGCTCTTGGTGAGGTCTTTGCTTTATAACATTTCAAAGAGGTCTTTTGGAGCCAATTTGCCCAGTGCAATGCATCTTCCCATTTCTTAATTGCTGTTTCCATGGATGTTGAGTGTGGATTCAGGTAAAATGAAATCCTTGACAACTTCAGTCTTCTTTCTATTTGTCATGGTGTTGCTTATTGGTCCAGTGGTGAGGATGTTTGTTTCCTTGATGTTAATGTATATTCATACAGAAGGCTAATGATTTTTGATCTTCATCAGTAAGTGCTTCCAGTCCTCTTCACTTTCAGTAAGAAAGGTTTCTATCATCTGTGTAATACAGATTGGTTGCAAGTCTTTCTGCAATTCAAATGCCCTATAATACAACTTTTCTGATTATTTCTGTCTTCATATGGCACAGATTTTCAGATTTTGCTCAGCACAGAGAATGGCAAACTTTGACTGTCCTTTGCTTTTGTTCATCAGTGAGCTCCATTTTGGCATATACTCTTTTCAACCAAGCTTTTCAGTTAAGATTTTCCTGTTTCTTGAAGGACCCATATGAATGGGAAAGTGCATCATCATGAGACCTGAAAAACTGGATGGTGCCCAAACACCACCAAAGGCAACCATGATGGAGGACATAATGTAGAATCCCTGACGCAACATGAGAAAAAGAGTTGTGCAGTTCAAGAACTCTTCTAAGAGATCAGAATTGATGGTCTGACAGCCTAGAGGGTCCCCCAAGGAACATGGTTCCTAGACTTGTTACTGGCTGTGACCTGGAACCAGTACAGAGGTCAACTCTTGAGATAAGAATGGACTAGCCTAGAGGATACAGTGTGAGCACATGGTGTGTATACTTTACAGTTTTATGTATTTATAGGAAGTTGTCCTACTGATTTCCTTCTAAATGGGAGAGGTGAGGGTAGAGAGGAAGGGACAGACACTTATTAAGAGGATACTAGAAGTATAGAATTAAAAGGAGGAATGTGTTGTCACAGGGTCAGGAGAGCAGATGGAGCTCCAGATAGGTGGGCACACAAAATTGATTTGGACCATATACTTTCACTTAATCATCAACATCATAATAAAAGATTTTCCTGTTTCTCTACTGATGTTTACTTTGTCTGCTATGCTTCTCATAGTTAGCTGACAATTTTGATGCACAGTTTGACAAGTTTTTGCAATATTTTCATCAGTTCCACTCATTACTGGCTGCCCTGACCTCCCTTCTTCAGTGACACTTTCTCTCCCCTCAGAAAAACATTTAATCTGTTTGAGCAATGCCATTCTCTTCATGGTATTATCCTCATAAACTTGGCCTAACATGTCTCTGATTTCACTTCCACTCTTGCCAAGTTTAACAAGAAATTTAATGTTTGTTCATTGTCCTAATTCAAACTCTGACGTTCTTGCAACAGCACACAAAAAACATGCAACAACAATAGTGAACTCCATTCAGCAAGACACTGCTATACGTCGACATGAACACAGCTGTGAGACACTGATATACCAACATTATGAAACCATACCTAGTTTTTTGTACAGTGCTACCAACAGGAGCACACAGTGGCAAGTTCATGAATGTAATTATCAGAGCTCATATTCATATAAACAATAGAGCACATAGAGGGGACAGTTATAGAAACTTCTTAGACATTAAAATACCTCATGGGGTTACTAGGCTTGAAGACTAAGGATAATTATCTGGCAGGACATACAGGTCAGCTTGAATGACATAGTTCGTAAAGCTAATGTTCTACATTCTAGTTTGTTGAGCAGTGTCTGCAGTATTAAAAGCTTGAGTATGGTCATCTGAAACGCAACCATTAGTCTTTATCCATCTGAAGCGAAAGAGAGTGAAGGAAACCAAAGATTCAAGAAAACATTTAGTACACGAGATTAATGACCTACATAATCCACACCCTCTGCTAGTTTGAAAATAGTACTAGATGGTTCCTGGCTATCACTAACAACTCCACCAACCAGGGGCACAATACAAGTTCCTAGTTTTAAACAGGAGGAGAATGTAGAACAAAGCTCAAATTCATTAAAAAAAAAAAAAAAAAAAAGACCAGATTTGCTGCACTGATACAGGCTGGAGGAACTTATGAGACTAAGATACTTTTTTAACCTTGAAGTCACTCCTGGCTATTGCCTTTTAGTTTCATAATAGATTTGCTATGAAATAAGCAGCACCTGTGATAAATGTACTGATTGGAACAATCCACTATACAAGACAAACCAAGCCACATTCGCCTAAAAGCAAAGAAGAGAAGGCAAGCAGGGGCAGGGAAACTGGAGAGACGTACAGGAGTGGCAGGGTGGAAGTGGGCAACGAGCAGACACACTGCAGTGATGGCAGCCAACGTCAGGAAACAAACTGTATAAAGCTTTGACTTCGTGCTAATGCACTAGGTAAACTTTCATCTAAAACATAATAAAACATTGAAATAATCAATATTAAGAGTCAAAGAGAATCTTTATAATAAACCTGTTAGACATGGAATACTATGTTTACCAATAAAATGAGAGAGAGAAAAGTGATAAAATGACATCGTGTTAAAAGCAAAAAACTTGTGAGATCCAGAAAAGAAGGGTAGTCTCTTGAGTGCTGGCTTTCACAGATTTCATTGCATTTGACATTCACAAGGGTGGGAAAATCTGAATGTTTTTCATTATTATTCACCTACACATGTAGAGTGTAATAGCTTGTCTGTCTGCTATTTAGAGACAATTACATATTGATTGATCTCCTTTATCAGAGCTTCTAAATGGAGACCTCAGACCGTTTCTTAAGTGAAAGGTTTGTTTTGGTGTTTTTACCTAATTCTGTACCATTTCTGTTAAATTCCTTCCAGTCAGTTCTAACTTACAGAGATTCTACATACAACAGAACAAACACTGCCTCGGTCGTATCCTGTTTTCGGAATTATCGTTATGCTTGAGCCTGTTGTTGTAGCTACTGTGTGAATCCACCTCACTGAGGGTCTCCCTGTTTTTCAGTGACCCTCTGCTAAGTATGATGTCCTTCTCCAGGTACTGGTCCTTTCTTATAACATATCCAAAGTATGTGAGAAAAACTCTCACTCTCCTCATTCCAAGGATCATTCTGGCTGTGTTTCTTCTAAGACAGAATCATTTGTTCTTCTGAAAATCCATGGTTTATTCAACATTCTTTGCCAACACTGTAATTCAAAGGTATCAGTTATTCTTCTGTCTTCCTTATTCATTGTTCAACTTCTGAATTCATATGCAGAAATTGAAAACACCATGGTTCTTGGGTTAAGTGCACCTTAGCCCTCAAGTTCACATCTTTTTTTTTTTTTTAACACTTTAAAGAGACCTTTTGCACATTTTCCCAAAGTAATATTTCATTTGATTTCTTGACTGCTGCTTCTGTTGATGTTGATTGTGAAGCCAAGTAAATTAAATCTTTGAAAAAATAATTTTTTTCTCCATTTATCCTGATGTTACTTATTGGACCAGCTGTGAGTATTTTTGCTTTCTTTACGTTGAAGTGTAGTCCATACTGAAGGCTGTGGTCTTTGATCTTCATCAGTAAGTGCTTCAAGTCTTTACTTTGAACATGCAACATTGAGTTTTCTACACACTACAGGTTACTAATGAGTCTTCCTCCAATCCTGATACCCCATTCTTCTTCAGACAGTGCAGCTTCTCACCATATACATTGAGTAGGTATGGCAAAAGTGTACAACCCTGATGCCCACCTTTCTTGATTTCAAATCATCCATCATTCTCTTGCTGTGTTCAAATGGCTGCCTCTTGGTCTATGTATAGGTTCTTCAAGAGTGCAGTTAAGTGTTCTGGAATTCCCATTATTCACAATGTTATCCCTAGTTTGTTATGATCCACACAATCATATGCCTTTGCACACTCAAATAACATGCAGGTGACCATCGTTCTGGTATTCTCTTCTTTTAGCCGAGATCCATCTGACATGATCAATGATATTCCTCCTTTTATGTCCTCTTCTGAATCCAGCTTAAATTTCTGGAAATTCTCTATCCATGCACGGCTGCAACCACTTTTGAATTTTCTTCAGCAATATTTTACTTTTATGTGGTATTCATGATATTGTTCAATAGTTTCCACGTTCTACTGAGTCATCTTTCTTTAAAATGGACACATATGTGGATCTTTTCCAATTTTACCTAATTTAGAAGACCAATTTTTATCAACGTGTCAAGTGTTTTCAGTTTGTAATATTCTGAGTGAAGTCTTGTCTTTCCAATAGATTCTCACTTATATGGTTATCCTGCAAATGTGGAGAAAAACAAAACAAAACAAAAAAACTTGTCTTATATGAAAATTGTTCTACTACTTAGAGTATAAGTCTTTTTCTCTAGGGGAAAATTGCTCAGTCTTAGAATACTTGCTGATTTCTGTGGAGTAAATTGTTCCATTGTGGCTTATTTCAAGCTATAGTGCAGTATCACAAAATACAGAAATGAGGAAATGTGTATAGTAATAGGACAGTGTATAGTATTTCAACCACACAGAAAAAAAATGACTAAGTAACCTCAGGATCACAGGTGATAAATAGTACCATGGAATAAAATGATTAGCAAATGATGAGTTTTAAGTGTTATATAATTTATTTAATTTTAACTTAGGGAATTTAATTGTACAATAATAGTTTTCATCATTCCTGAAAATTAGCAATTGACTTTCGTGAGCTGGTAGGAGGCAGTTCCAGTACACCCAAGATCTTTATTTCAGAGCAATTCAATTCAAAATTACTTTGGGATCGCCAACTCATGCTAACAGCCCTGTGAGATACTGCAACTAATGAGACTACATAGAAGTTCAGGACATCCAAGAAACATAACAGAATAACTCAATTGCACAAGCCAGAGTTCGTTATTGACAGCACTAGCGAGTTCTAAAATTTTCTACTAAAGTTCCAATTCTTTTCTTTATGATCTGTTTCTCAATTCCTAGTTTTAAAAAAATAACATCTGAACTCATTCATTCTTTTCCACAAAATGAAATTAGTAAGAACACTTGTTTTCATACTGATTTATCATTGTAGAAAATTCTGTATTTTGTCAGTGTGTATAATCTGTTAGACTTCAGAGACCTTAAGTTTAGCAAACAAAAAGTTGCCTACTTCTGAGCCGCTCTCACAATTATATCTGTGTTTGAAGCCATCGCTACTGTCGCTGTCTCTGACAGTCTCTCTCTTTTCCTTAGCTCTCTACTTTACCAAGCATAACGTCCTTCTCCAGGGATTGGTCTCACCTGATGACATGTCTAAAGTATACAAAACAAAGTTTCACCATTCTTGCTCCTCAGAAGTATTTCACCAATAGTGCCTCTAAGACAGGAGCCCTGGTAGTACAGTGGTTAAGACTTCAGCTGCTAATCAAAAGGTTGTTGATTTCAATCCACCAGCTACTCTTTAGAAAGCTTGTGGGGGGAAGTTCTACTCTGTCCTGTAGGGTTGCTGTGAGTCATAATTAACTTGATAGTACGTTTGTTTGTTTGTTTGTTTGCCCTCCAGGATTGATTTGTTATTCTTCTAGCAGTCCATGAGATTTCAATATTCTTCATCAAAAATCTTCAATATTCTTCACTGAAATTTGAACACACTGATTTTTCTTTTGTCATCCTTCTTCACCATTGAGCTTTGGTGTGGAAACCCTGGGGGTCTAGCGGTTAAGTGCTACAGCGGATAGCTATAAGGTCTGCGGTTCAAATTCACAAAGTGCTCCTTGGAACCTCTATGGAGCAGTTCTGTCATTATGAGTCAGAATTGACAAGATGACAACAGTTTCTTGTTGTTTTTGTTTGTTTTAAATATACTAATATGAAAGGGATTATGATCAAGGAATCAGGTTCTTTTCCTCAGGCTTAAATTAAAAAATGAAAATAAACAAAAAGACTCGTAGTTCATACTGTTTGCCCTAAGACCTACAACACTGGCATTAAAAGTGCTATTAATGAGCAATTAAGTTAGTAACTATGAGTCATCATGGAAAAGGAATGTTGTCAATATACCCCATTTATAACAGATTGAAGTGAGTATAAGCTAGTGAATAAGACACATATAAAACTTTATTCAATCCAAAAACATTGTAAGTAAAATATCTCAGTTATTAAACTGTCATTATGAGTGCCAACATTAAATTAGCAGCCACATCACATAAACCAAATGGTACTTCATAAATAAATGAAAGTAAAAACTGCAGCTTTAAAATTCTGCTTGACTCTTTCATGATTATTATTTTTTAATTAGTTACACTGTAAATGACTGTTAGGTGTCTGGCTCTTGGCCGGCCACTTACTGGCAAGCAAAGATGTCCTTTCTCAGAGGGACTCCATGACCCTCACTTATAGGTTTAATCCAAGACTGATTCTTGATTTACCTCTGCTTAGGGAAGGTTTAGAGACTAGCAGATCAGGGATTCTATTTATTCTTTTTGTTTTCATGTTAAATTTTGGTGCTGAGACTTGAATTTTTATTTCTGATTCAAGTCCTGTCCTGTGGATCTGGAAATGTTCCCTGTGTTAAATGCTAGGTCTGAATTGTAATTTGATTTTCCATTTGGTTATCTTTTTTACTTCAGGACTGAGTTTCTGTCTAGTCCCTAAATTTATACTGATACCAATAATCTGATTATCTTATTTTTTTTTCTGTCCATTAGTTTAATATTCAGCATTCTGCTAAACACAGATTGTGTGGTGGTTTCACGGACCCAATTATATCCCTTCAAAAAAATGTGTATAGCAACTTAGCTAAGACATGATTCCTTGTATTACATGATATTCCTAAATTGTAAATCCTGCCTCTACAATGTTAATGGGAGAGGATAGGCAGCGGTTGTGCTGGTGAGGCAGGATTCAATCTACAGGGTTATATTGTGCCTTGAGGCAATCTCTTACGATATAGATAGAATCCAGAACCTCATACCATCAAGAAAGAAGCAATGTCAGGATCAGAACACATCCTTTGAACCCAGGGCCCCTGTGCCTCAAAGCGTCCAGGCCAGGAGAAGACTGATGACAAAGACCTCCCCTGAGAGCCAAGGGAGCAAGCCTTCCTTGAAGCTGATTCCCTGAATTTGGACTTCTAGCCTACTTTTCTGTGATAAAATAAACTTCCTTTTGTTAAAGCTGTATATCTGTGGCATTTCTGTTACAGAAGCCCTAGGTAACTAAGACAGAACTTGGTACCAGGAATGCACTGCTGCTCTAACAGACACCTAAAGTATGGACATGGTTTGAAACCGTGAATAGACAGAAGACTCAAAAGGAACTGAGGCGAACTGTTAACACCGAAGTAAGTTCAGAAAGTGAGAAACAGTAGCAGCGGAACAGCAGTGCAGAACCAGGAAACGAGTGTGAGACCACAACAGAGCTGATGCATGGTGTAGCACTGAATGTCTATGTGCAGGGGCCTTCTTTGCAGACTGTGGTGTCTCTGGGCATTCATCAGTGAGACTCCAGAGCTTTGGAACATTTACGCTCGTAGTGAAGATGCGGACGTGAGGTAGCCTGAGTTGCTGAGAAGCCACAGGCGGGAAAAACTGAAGAAACAAAAAGCACACAAGGTCTGACAATTCTGTCCGTGAGCTTGCCACCACACATTTACATTGGCAGTACTGTACATACAACACACTAAAGCTTCATAACATTGGTGTATCAATGTCTCACAGTTGTGTTCATGTCAACATGTGGGGCTGTCTTGCTGAGTGGTGTTCATTATTGTTGTACATTTGTGTGCCTTCATGAGCATGTCAGAGCTTGAATTTGAGCAATGAACAAGCATTAAATTTCTTGTTAAACTTAGTAAGAGTGGAAGTGAAATCAGGGACATGTTAGTGGGAATAATGCCATGAAGAAAACAGCAACGTACAAAAGTATTAAACATTTTTCTGAGGGGAGAAAATGCATCACTGATGAAGAGAGGTCAGGGTATCCAGTAATGAGCATAACTGATGAAAACATTGCAACAATTCATCAAATTGTGCATCAAAATTGTTGGCTAACTATGAAGAATGTAGCAGAGTAACTAAACATCCATAGAGAAACAGGAAAATCTTAACTGCAAATATTAGCATGAGAAAGGTGTGTGCAAAATGGTCTGCTCAATGATGAGCAAAATCAAAGAAGAATTAAAGTTTGCCAAGACCTTTTGGAGGCACAAGATGATGTTTTGGGCTGTATTATCACTGGTGATGAAACATGGTTCTACCAGAATGACCCTGCAACAAAGCATCACAGTGTACCATGGATGTCAGGCAATTCTTATTGACCAAAAAAGTTCCATCAGTCCAAATTAAGAGTCAAAATGATTTGCTAAACTTTTTTGGTATCAGAGGGACTGTTGGTTAGGGATCTGTACCAACTGGACAAACAGTTAACCAAGTTTATTATTTGGAAATGCTCAAAAGTCTGCACAAAATAGTTAGACAAAAATGGCCTGACCTTTCTGCCAACAACTCATGGCTCTTGCATCATGACAGTGCACCAGTTCACAAGACCCTGTCTGTGAGGGAGTTTTCAGCCAGTAAACAAATAACTGTATTGGAGTACCCTACCTACTCACCTAATCTGGCCTTTTTTCTTTACCCAAAGATAAAGAAAATATTGAAAGGAAGACATTTTCATGCCATTCGGGACATCAAGGGTAATACAATGACAGCTGTGATGGTCGTTCCAGAAAGAGTTCCAAAATTGCTTTGAAGGGTGGACTAGGTGCTGGTATTGGTCCATAGCTGACCAAGGGGAGTACTTCAAAGGTGACCATGATGATATTCGGCAGTGAGGTATGTAGCACTTTTTCTAGGATGAGTTCACAACCCTGGTTGTCAGAGCTCATAAGAAGCTGAGCTGCCTCATTCTCAGGTGGTCATCAGTTCAGAGGTTTCAAACAGTGGAGCAAAGGACTCTGACGTGTCTGAGGCTGGAGTCTCCACTCAGTTGGGGTTCTAAAATGGTAGCCTCAAGCCAAGGAGCCCAGTTACAATCCCATAGGGCCTGGAAGGTGGGGCTATATCCCACAGCCAAGAGGCCTGCACCCAGAATCAGGAGAGTGGGGTCAATTTTTCAAGTCCTGAGAACAGGGACATTATGTAAAATGTCTCAGAGAAAAGAAGATGATTTTCAAAGCCTGGAGGGCTAATACAATGTGTTCTGCTGACTTGCCTGGTGCTTCCTATCTCTTCTTTTCCTTCAGTTTCTTCCATCTCTAATGGAAATATCCAGCCTGTGCCTGTTCTGTTATTGTACTTTTGGAAGCAGATAGCTTATACTCTAGATTTCACAGATAGAGAGCAATTTGGGGATTTGGGACTTGAAGGAAAGACTTTTACTATGATACGCCTGTTGCAAGAACATGATTGGGGGGAGGGGATCAGAGGGTAGAATATCATGGATTGAATTTTGTTCCCCCCGAAAATATGTGTTGCAGTTTGGCTAGGCCATGAATCCCTGGTATTGTGTAATGTTCCTACGTGTTGTAAATTCTGTCTCTATGATGTTAATGAGGTAGGTGGGCAGTGGTTGTGTTAGTGGATGTGTTAGTGAGGCGGGACTCAGTCTATAAGGGTGTATTATGACTTCAGGCAGTTCCTTGGGACCTAAAGGAAAGGAAAGCAAGCAAAGAGTTGGGGAACTCATACCACCAGGAAAGAAGCAGTGGCAGAAACAGACTATGTCCTTTGGACCTGGAGTCTCTGAGCCTCAGAAGCTTACAGTCCAAGGAAGATTGATGACAAGGACTTTCCTCCAGAACCAACAGAGAAAGACTTCCCCTGGAACTAATATCCTAAATTTGGACTTTTAGCCTAGTTTTCTGTGAGAAAATAAATTTCTCTTTGTTAAGGCCATCCACTTGAAGCATTTCTGTTACACCAGCACTAGATGCATAAGACAATCACTAAGATAAGTTGTGAGTAAAGTAAACTATAGTATTTGTCCACTTGGGATCAGGCTTATTCCATTTGCAATCAAGATTGGTTTTCTCTGCAACTTTCATTTTAGGTAAAACAGAAATTGTGTAGCAATTGCTAGCATAATTAAACCCACATTGTACACATAGTCGCACACACAGTAATTAGGAAACTCCTGTGCTAACCTTTATCTTGTCTATTAGATATTGATTTATAGTAACTTTGAGCAGGTTAAAAAATCCTTTGACGCTGAGTCAACTCTGACTCATCGCAACCCCATGTGTTTCTGAAATCATTGTTTTCTTGGCTACAGTCTTTTTCAAAGCAGATCATGAAACTAAGTTGACCTATACAAGAACGACACTAGTTTAATAAAAATGTACTACATGTTTTCTAATCTTGAATTCAGCATTTATTTTTATTCAGTTCTGATGCACTAACAGATCATTCAGTTTGGTAATCATTTCAGCAATGTAATCATCAATAGCAAGCATTTTGGAATTTTTGCTACTGAGTATATCTTGCAACAATTCCTTGTGCAAAATTCTAAGAACTTCTACTCACCACATTTGAAGAGATAATATCTATTATGGTCTTCTGAAACTGAATGTAATATGTGATATGGATTCATGGGCCAAATCTGATTCCTGGACTACTGTGGTCTGACCCTCAAGCTTAAAATCTATTTAAAATTCTGAAAAAAAAGTATAAAATAAATCAAAATATGTTGCTGAAATTCTGAATGGTCTGAAAAGCCTAAAGTATTTACTATTTGGCCCTTGACAGAAAATTTTCCAGCTCCTCATTTAGATTTTAAATCAAAATCCATACTCAACCATTTAGATACCTAGTATATTTAAATGTTAACAGGATGCTGTGAAAATCTGTAGAAGACACATTAGTTTTCATCTAGAAGTTGACAACTGCAAATTTACTAGAAATCATAAGATGCAGTATAATTCACTTGTCTTCCTTACTGACACTTTTAGTATGTAAAAGTGTTCCCTCTGGCATTTTGGTATTTTTTTTTTGTATCTAGCCGAATCTGAACTTACAGACTCTTAAAGAAAATAATATATCCCCCTGAATTCTTGAGGAATATCAAATACTATTATTGTTTTTCTTGGAAAATGTTAGCACAGTAACTTAGTCCAATGAAGACATTAACCATACCGTGTGGTTCCTTTCATCTTTGTTTATACAATATTGATAGTTTAAAAGTTTTAATGAATATTTCATTTATTTATTTCTGTGGCTCACAGAATATGGGTAATGGCCTAGAGAATCATTAATAATGAAATGACTCCTCTGTTTTCATTGAGTTGCCTATGTCAGTCTGGCAACAGCATAATACAGCATATGGGTCTCATCACAGGCATTTATATTCAACTGATTCAGTTTTTAAACACCAAAAAAAAAAAAATCAAACCCACTGCCACCGAGTCAATTCCAACTCATGGCGACCCTATAGACAGAGTAGAACTGCCCCATAAAGTTTCCAAGGAGCACCTGGTGGATTCAAACAGCTGACTTTTTAGTTAGCAGATGTAGCACTTAACTCTCTACACTACCAGGGTTTGTAACACCCGCTGAGGTAACAGGGCATTCGAAAACCTAGAGCCCTTGATGAAACTTTATTCTCTTAAGATTACTGAGATAGAAAAGTTGACAGTTTTTACAGATGTGCTATTTGATATTCCCCAAGAGGCAGAAAACATTGTATTTGAAATAGTGTTCTTTACCAAAGCTGACAGAATCTGTGGGCTTTCTCTGGTCCCCAATAATGGGACCAAATGCTGATGGGCAGATTTCCTTCATTTGTAAAAAGTAAATTAACAGCAGCTGTTGTGTTTAGGTTGTTGTAAAACTAATGTGAGAGTAAGTTCCTTGTGTTTAATAATCATACCTTGGTTAAGTAATAAAGAGAATGGAATGAAATACATGCATGAAAATCTATGTAAAAACAAGAGCTAGTTTTTATGAACCCATACTATGATGGTTTTAGGTAAAGGTGTGTCATGTTTCTAACTTACTATCAAACAGTTCAGAAAAACATGTATACACATATGTATACATGTAAGTTACATGTTTGTGCACATACACTATTACCATGACTCATATACAAACACATACATACACAACAGGTGCACACACAGCATACATACACGTACACACACAAATTCCATCACTGTGAATCATAAACACACGTTCTTACAGCAAGTAAAAAAGATTAAGAAAATCTAATAAAACTTTGCATTTGAGGAACCCGAATGAATATACCATAACTCTTGGAATTATTTTGCAATTTTCCTATATGTTCAAAATTATTTCAAAATAAATTTATAAATCCAAGCCAAACCATTTATAAAACATATGTTATATGTTCTCTCATGTTTAACAACTTAAGTAAAAATCTAAACACGAAATTCCAAAGCACATGCTTTGATAGCCGTATTGAGATGTATCTGTCAACACCGTGAAGCATGAAAGAAAGCATTAAGAAATAATCAAGGTTTGGCAATACACAAATATCATTATTTTAATAGACTGGGGTCAACCTTTGTTCTTTTGAAGACATATGAAATTAATTTCATCCTGAAGACCCGTTAGCAATGTAAACTAGTTAAGTTATTTTACCTGAAATTCAAAGGCAGAGATCAAAGACTGGGAGGATTCAGAGTCGGTTTTAGCGATTATATAAATCCAATCTAACATTCAAGCAGTCAACTTTTCTCAGGCACTGCTGAGAGGGGATGACCTTTCCCTGTATGAGTCCTCAAGTAGCAAGTAACTTGACTGTCTCCATTGTGTATTCTATATTAAAGGGAAATCTTGCCTTTATATTATATTAAAGCGTTCAACCCATCGGTCTTAACTTCATGCTCAGAAACAACTTGAAATTAGTTCGTAAGTATGTCTTTTAAATATTAGAATAAAGAAAAAATAACTGCCATTCTTCTCAAGTAAAATGTTTCAACCAGTCCTCTTCTAAATCAGCCTGGCCTTTTCTTTGGTGCTCTTTGTTATAGAATATGTATGATGCTGAAATGAACCAGATTGTTTGAAACATGATCAGACAAGCATGAACACTGGAGATTTCCAATGTGACAGTCACATCCAGCTTCTAGTGTCAATGGTGGTAGCAGTGTTAGCGGTATCGTCAAGTGTCCGGCGTGAACCATGGTGTTAATGCAAGCTACATTATCAAGAGTTCAACTAGGGGACGTGGTATCTTCACTGAGTTATTTAATGGTCCATGCTTCCACCCAACCTCTGTTGTTCCTGCCCATTTACTAGTCTTGTGTCTCAAAATCTTCAGCTGTTCATTTAATCTATTTCTTTTCTGTGTCAATCAGCTAGAAACAATTTATTGTTTAGTCATGAGAAATTTACTGCTACTGATGTCCCTTAAGCTCATGACCTGAGGATTCAACATTTATTCTAAGGAAGATATGAAGTCTGACAATTGAATTCTTGACCTCATCCTAGAAAAAGTGCTACATACCCCATTGCTGAACATCACTGTGATCACCTTCACAGTACTCCTCTTGGGAAGCTCTGCTCTGACCAGCAGCTAGTCCATGCTTCAAAGCAGTTTTGGAACTCTTTCCAGAATGGCCATCGGAGCTGTGGTCCTATTAACCTTGATGTCCTGAATGTCATTAAAGTGTCTCCCTTTCAATATTTCCTTTATCTTTCGGTAAAGAAGAAAGTCAGTGGGGGTCAGATTAGGTAAGTAAGGAGGGTGTTCAAATACAGTAATTTGCTTACTAGCTAAAAACTCCCTCACAGACAATTGCACAATCAAGTTTGCCAACTTGCCACCTTGCCACCGTGCACAATGGCCATTCCAAAATTGTATGTGTTCCACCAAATAAATATATTGGTGAATATAAATCAAAGTGGAAGATAAGCTTGTCTAAACTGTCATAATTTCTCTTAAAATCAAAGATGGAGTTGTCATTCATACATTTAGGGGTTTGTTTAAATGTTTTAGATACTGTTTCTGGTAGCGTTTTCTTTCCTAAAAAGATACGGGTTAGGTGATTTAGACAACATCTGTGCATGAAGCAATCAGAACTCAAGCTAGATACATTGTTTCCTTGGCCAGACCCTAGTCTGATTATGTAGAAATGGGGTAACAGTTACGAGGTTAGTGTATGAAGCTGGGTGGGCTATAGTCACCAAGGTTAGTAACTTGTGAGATTTGAGCTAAGAATTTGATCATAGAAAGAGAGTTCCTTGAGAATCTATTATCAAACACAGGCCAGAAGTGTGAAGGCAAATAATACACAGTAGGGCAAATGTAGGTATTAGAAATTAATTTTGGAGTGAAGAACGGATCATTCTGTTACTTTAATCAAAGGCTATAGTCAGCTTTTCCTTTTCTTGTGAGATGACTCAGGTCTCTGACCCCAACTTCAACACAGTGAACTATGTTTAAGTATCTCAGATCTTCTGAAAGAGTCCTGATTCTAATGATCGTTATCTATATTCCACCAATAATGATCGGAAAGTAGCCTCACATACTTGGTTTTAAACTAGCTTTAATGACTTGATGGTAGTGGATTCAATGGTAATCGAGGAAAATTTCCTAATTCTTGTAAATTAAGATGAGCCACATGGATCTAAATTTACCATATTTTTACTTTTCCTGATTCTCTTATTTTAATCTGGACTTAAAAGGGTATGCTTGTTTTTTTGTTTTTTGTTTTTTAAAAACAACTAGAATAACGAATTTGTTTCTGGAAACTACAAAACAAACCTAAGCAGGGCAAGTGTGAGTCACTTAAAGACCAGAAGAGTGGAAATAGTAGCATTGTGCCTAGTCACTTTCATTGGTTAAATTCTAGAACAACTGGAATCTAGCTAATATACTAATGAATTTAGCTGATTATCACTTTTAATTGTGTATCCTCAAGACAGCACAGCTTTTGGGGGGAAAAACAAAAATTGAAATAATAGAATTGACACAGCTATCTGCTAGCTGTGAGATTTGGGGGAAGTAACTGAACTTTTATGGACTTCATTTTCTTACCTGGTAATTGAGATTATTTATGCCTATGTCACAGTTGAAGACAGTAGATGCCATAATAAAACCTAACACAGAAATTACAACTGAGTTGGCAGGAAATAAAGATTTGCTCCCTTTTGTTTTACCCTCTCCCTTCTTCTTTCACTTTGTTGTGCATTCTTTTCTAATTTTATACCCCAGCATGCTCTTTGCAGAACTTTCTTGCTGTGATTCATCCTTCTATATCACAGGACATCTGGACATTAAAATGCTCTTTGAAGAATTGCATGATAGTTAATATATTTAGTCCCTTCTGTGAAATAGCAATGATTTTACTAGCAAAACACGTGGCTACATACAAGCAAAACTGTACAACTAAAAATTAATACATATTTTCTGGTAATTGCATTTTTGACATTTTCCATTTATATTATTTAGCTTTTTGAGTCGTTTATTTTGTTGCCTGCTACAAAACAGTAGTAGATATGAAAGGTTGAAAAATATTGTTCAAGGCAACTGAAAATTGAGAAGTTCTATTAATATTTGTTTTTATTTTTTATGTTCTGGTAAATTGAGAAAGGTTGACATTATTTGACCTTTGTGTAAGTGTACTATTCATTGTTTCATGGATTCAAAGCTTAAGAACAAATGGTACAATTCCTTAACAACTTGATTTGTCACAAAGTCCTTCCACTTTGAAATCTTTTCTAATTTCTAAAACTTGTCTGTAGATTTTAGACTGTACTTTTCAAAATCCTTATTTAATTTCCATTAAATATATTTTCTATATCTTTAGATCCGATTCGACGGCACTTGAGTTCTTGGGTATATCTTAGAAAATATAAAAATTGCTGTCTGCCATGTCCACCCCCCCCCCTTTTTGTCTTTTTCTTTTTTCTCTCTCTGGCATTTAACTTCTCATCCCTGCGGAGAAAGTCCTTGGAGTATGTAGTCCAAACTCATACCCTTAACTTGATCCAAAGAGCAATACCTTCAGAATTCTGTCTTCTTAACATACTGCCTCAGAATTTCACTGCTAAGCAAATATTTCTGTTAATGGGAAGATACGTGTTACCTTTTTGTCTCTATAAATCTTTTTACAAGCATTCTCATTACTCCCAACTTAGCCAAAGCATTTCAGTTCTACTGAAAAGTATTTCTTTCAATCCACTTTACCATTCTCACCCTTACTGCTACTGTCTTAGTTCAACCTTTATCAACTGTTATATGGACTATTACACTATCTTCCTATACCATTTCTTTTGCTCAAGTCTCCAGCCTCTACACTTTTCTTTATTAAGAAGAGTAGAGTCAAAAATAAATTCACGTAAGACTTTCTCTGACCTACCAAAATTTATTATTTAAGCTTTAGTGAATATTGATTCTAGCATTATCATCATTATTACACAGCTGTATATATAGATATAACACAACATATTTATAACAAAGTATAGCATAATAGTTAAAAGAAACTTTGGTAATCAAAAAAAATCAATAGTTAGAATCCATCAGCTACTCACTGGAAACTCTATGAGACAACTCTAGTCTGTCTTATAGGGTTCCTATGAATAGGAATCAACTTAATGGCAAGGGGTTTGGTTTGGTTTTTCAGATAGATAGACTGATACACATATCACAGCCTTGTAGCAGAGCAGAAGACAGATTGTAAACATAGTAAACCAAAAGAAAAGATTACAAATTGCAGTCATAACAGGTCCAATTAAAAAATATGAAATGTTCAGGGAAAATATTAGAATGTTTAAGGACTCTTGCACTTGGCTTGGCAAGGACTCTTTAGATGGATATGTTGGAAGAGGCTGGAGGAAAGAAAGGAATTTGAGAAGCCTTTCAAGTTCCTTGCTTGGCTTTCTGAATGAAGAGTGATGTCATTCTTTGAGACATGGGATTTAAGAGAAGAATCAGGCTCGAGTTTGAAATACTACATTTCATTTTGAACCAGATTGGATATTAGTTTTCTGTAGACAGACACATTAAATCATCCAAAAAGACAATCTGATGTGTGAATCTGGAGCTCAGGATTCAATTTTGTGATAGATACTTAATTTTCAGCAGTGTAAGTTAAAAATGTTAGTTAAAGGAATAAGAAAGAATCAGAGTGCTACTGAGGTTATTTTAAATAAGAAGAGAGTTAGGAGGGTGTCATGGGGAACACTCATTGTGGTTTGAGAATAGGCTAAGAAACTAACAACAGAGGATGCAAAGGAAGAGGAAAAAGAGGGAAGGAAATAAAGGCTCTCAGGAGACAAAGGGGAAAACATGTTAAAGTGTAGAATGGTTTACAATGAAAATAAGATAGGAACAAGAACACTTATTGAGGACAGCGGGGAGAAAGCATTAAAGGTACAGAGGACAACTTTTTAGGGTTGTGGAAGTAAGAGCTGAAAAGCTGAAGGTTGAGTGAGAGATAAACAATAGTGATTTTTAGAAATATTTTGTTATCAAGAATCTTCAGAAAAGATGAGGCATACTTTTAAACAATGAGGTATACCTATTAAACTGTTTTTATTTTTAAACGGAGAAGTTTAATGTAGTGATTATATCCTATAGATTAAGCTCAACTGTAACAAAATATTTGGAAAATGTTTGGAAAAATTCATTAATTATTATCTTAGGCTGGATATCAAGGAGATTTGATTCAGATAACAGAGTTGAGTTTGAACAGGCAAAGTAAAAGTCTCTTTTTCTGAGATCAGAAAAAAGGAAGGCAGGATGGATTCAAACACATGTATTTGTAGGTTTTCAAATGGAAAGTTAATGGTATACTACGTGATTTTCAATTTTTCTCTCTAAACAGGAGCAAATATACAGTGCTGAGATGCAGAGGTGTCTTGAGAAGAAAGTATGGGTAAATGCTGCTTTTCGTCAAGAAACAGAAAATATGAATAGACCTGTAACAAGTAAAGGAGCTCTTGTGGCACAATAGTTAAGGACTCAGCAGCTGGCCAAAAGGTCGGTAGTTCAAATCCACCATCCATTCTTTGGAAGGTCTACAAAACAGTCCTACTCTGTCGTATAGGGTTGCTATGAGTTGAAGTCAACTCTGCAGCAACATTTTTAAATAGGAAGTAAGAAAACTGAATTGTTCATCAAAAGCCTTCTAACAAAGAAAAGCCCGTGAATAGATGGCTTAACTGGTAAAACCTACAAAATATTTAATCAATAATCCTGCTACTATAAAATGTTAAATAGGAAGATACACTTCCTAACTTACTCTGAAGCCTGATGTATGAACCAGATAAAGACACAATTAAAAAAGAAACTAAATATAATCATCCACACATGAATACACATGCACAAATCCTTAATACAAAAAAATAGTAAACTGAATCCAGGAATATGTTTAAAGGATTATACTCTGTAGCCAAGTGAGATTTATCACAGAAAGGCAAGAATTATTCAATATAACACTGAATAACAATCAATTTAATATACCACACTAATAGGATGCAGAAGAACAAATGTACCGAAAAAGAAAAACATCACATTAACTGACAAAGAAAAAAATCGTTTGAGAGATCGAACACCCCTTCTTGATAAAAAACACTTAATAAAATAGAAATAGAAGACATTTGCTAGACCTGTTAAAGGCCATGTATGAAAAACCCACAGCTAACCTCATGTTCAAGAGTAAAGGACTGAAAAATTTTTCCCATAAGATCAAAAACTCATTAAGGGTATCTATTTAATTTCTATTTAACATTGTATTGGGAATTCTAGAAAAGCCATTTAGGCAAAAATAAAAGAAAAAATAGGAAGGAAGGAAGGAGAAAGGGTGGCAGGGAGGGACGGAAAGAGGAAAAGAAAGAAAAGGCACCAAAATTGGAACTGAAGAAACAAAACTATCTTTATTCACAGATGACACGATCTTATATAAAGAATCCCAACTAACACACACACACACACACACACACACACACACACATAGATGCACATTTTAAATCTAATATATAAGTTGCTAAATTTAGCACACAGGTAGACTTTCATGATATAAAACCACCAAGCAAAAATCAGTTGTATATTTCTGTACATCTGCAGTGAACATTTTCAAAAAGGAAACAAAATAACTAATTTCACATACTGAAGTATCTAAAAGAATAAAGTTCTTCGACATGAATTTAACCCGTAAGATAAAAGATTTGTTTACTGAAAATTTCAAGATATTGCTGGAAGAAATTAAAGAAAACCTAAGTACATTGAAAAGCTTCTCACATTTGTGCATTGGAAGACTTAATATTGTTAGGATTACAATATTACCCAACAGGACATGCAGATTTAATTCAATTCCTATCAAAAATCCTATGATTTTATTTTCAGAAATGGAAATACCCCTTTTTAAAATTTATGTGAAATTTCAAGGGACTTTGAATAATCAAAACAATATGTGGATAAAAGGAACAAAGTTGAAACAAAATGTAAGTAAAGTTAAGAAGTTGCGAGACTCATTGATTTCAAAACCTACTACAAGCTATAGTAATTAAGTAGTGAGATACTGACATAATGATTGATATATAATGTATTTTATGCAAATGATACACACTTTCTATGTGTGATTGCAGTCTATGTCCTCCCCCTGAAGGTATTTTCATTAGTGCATTATGCTAATTATTTTGCAGCAATATGAGGAAGACAACTGGTGTGCTGACACTTGTAGGGGTGCATAGTGGAGAGGCTACAGCTGGAAAACAAACACAGAAGATTTGTGTTATCTGTGGGAGAATATGTCAGACCCATGGAAAAGAACCGAAAGCCCAGCAATAAACCCTTACATATTTAAACAAAGAGAACAAAACAAGAATGCTCAAAGCTCTGATTCTGACCCTATAGAACAGAGTAGAAACTATCCTCCCCCAGTTTCTAAGGAGCACCAGGTGGATTTGAACTGTCGACCTCTTGATGAGCAACCAAACACTTAACACCAGGTCTCCATTTTGCCGATAGAATCCCTCAGTATTTAGTTCTTTTTTTCAGTTCTTTCAGCTTCAGAAATTCCAAGTCTGTTCTTCCCTTTTTGTTCTCTAACTCCAGGTGTTCGCACATTGCATTATAACACTTTGTCTTCTCAAGCCACCACAGTACAACAAAATGATAGATGAATGATATATATGAAGAAAAATAGTGTTGGAGAGAATGAGGAGAAATCAAAATACTTTGTAGGTGCAAAATGATACAGCCGCTATGGGAAAAGGAATAGCAATTCTTCAAAATAAAAACATAAGCTTACCATATGACACAGCTGTTATACTTAACAACTTACCACAAAAAAATTGAAAACAAGAATTCAAACAGATACTTGTACATGAATGTTAATGGTAGCATTATTCTCTATGGTCAAAAAGTAGAAAAGTGTCTGTCAACAGATAAATATAAAAAAGAATGTGGTATATACATACATTGAAATATTATTCATCCATGATAATAAGTGAGTTTTTTGTACATGTTAAGATAGAAATGAACCTTAAAAACACTATATGAAGTGAAATAAGCCAGATTTAAGAGGACAAATACACAACGTCGCTTATATGAAATGCATATAACAGTTAAACTCATGAAAATACAAATTAGACTTGAAATTAACCCTGGTGGTACAGTACTTAAGTGCTATGGCTGCTACCCAAAAGTCTGACAGTCCAAATCTACCAAGAACTCTTTGAAAACTATGGGGCAGTTCTACTTCATCCTATGGAATCTCTATGAATCAGAATCAGTTCAATGGCAATAGGCTCCATTTTTTGCTTTTTGCAGGGAGGAAGTCAGAAGAAGGTATTGTTTAATGGTTACTGATTTTTTTGTAGAAGGTGATGAAAAAGTTTTGGAAATAGCAATGATATTTGCATAACACTGTGACTGTAATTAATGACAATGAATTATACAATGAAAAATTATAATGGCACATTTTTATGTATGTTTTACCAAGAACAAACAAAATAAATGAAATTAGGCCAAGTCTAAAGTAAAATGAAGTATGCCTAGATGTATGAACTGTTCAAAAATATCGAATAGCACAGTGTTGCTCCTGTGTGCAGGTGAGTTATTTCAACTCATAGTTGACCCTAAATGACAGAGTAGAACTTCCCTATAGGGATTTATAGCTGATAATCTTTACAGAAGCTGGTCACCAGGCCTTCTCTCCCAGAGAGTCTCCAATGGATTGAAACTACCAATCTTTGGGTTAGCAGCCAAGTATTAGCTATTGTCCACAGAGCTCTTCCAAATAACATATAATGAATAGGCAAATATTTTAAAAAAGTAGCAGCAATCTGGAAGTTTTTTACAAAGCTAAACAAAGCCTCACTATCCAATCAAGTAATTACTCCCAGAGATATTTACTCAAATGCATGTTCATGAGAAAACCTGCATATGAATGTTAATAGCAGTTTTTGTCACAATTTACTAAAAGCCAAGTAAGATGTAGATTGTGGTGCACCCACTCAGTGACGTGTCATTCAGTGATAAAAAAAAAATAAGTCATCAGTCCACAAAAAGACTCAGAGAAACTTTCACGCCTATTCTCAGTGAAAGAAATCAGTTTGAAAATGGTACATATTGTATGATTTTAACTATATACAACATTCTGGAAAATACAAAACTATAGAAATAGTGGAAATATCAATAGTTGCCTGAGCTTCAGAGGGAGGAAGTAGTGATGACTAATTAGACCACAGGGCATTATTACAAGGGATAAAATTATTGTTTCCTATGGTAACGGTGGACACATGACATCATGCATTCATCAAAACCCATAAAGCCTCACAAACAGAGTGAACCCAGTGTAACCTATAGACTTTAGTTAATAAAATATATCAATACTCGTGCATCATAGCTAACAAGTGTACCATAGAAATGTAAGGTGTTAATACTATGATAAACAGTGTACAAGAGGGAGTGACAGACATATGGGAGATCTCTATTTCTCTATTTTTTGCACAACTTTTCTGTAAAACTAAAACTATTTGTAGAATAAGTGTATAAAAATTTTAGAACAATAGCAATTTAAAAATAATTTTGAATAATTTATCAAAATTGGAGCTATTCTTGAAAAGACAAATGAGATTATATATAAATATCTCAATAATATGGGTTAAGGGGTGGATGACAAACTGGACTTTTTTTAAAGGTGTATGAATCAAGGGAATAAATGTAGCGAGGTATATAAAGTTAGACAACAGCACTTTATATACATATGCAGTTAAAAACAAAATTAACAGTTGGCATTTAAGAAATTAGGCAGAGAAAAATCTGCTTTTCGAAAACGAGCAATGAAATTGGGAAGACATGGATGAGCTTCCTAGATGCACAGATATAGATGGTGGCAGTAGCAGGTCATGAGAAACTAGAGAGGTCAGTAAGAGGAACTTGGTCAGCAGCAACCCTTGCTTCATGACTCTTAGACTTCTTGTTGAGCAGGCTATTCACCTATAGTTTGACTCATTTACAAAATCATAATCAAATGATACAAGTCAAGCAACCAGATTTGACTTGGACGTAAAAAATTCCAGAGAATAAATAAATGTGTTTGTGTGTGTGTACACATACCACACGCACACACATGGAAACCCTGATGGCTCAGTGGTTAAGTGCTATGTATGCTAACCAAAATGTCATCATTTTGAATCCACCAAGTGCTCCTCAGAAACTTTATAGAGCAATTCTGCTCTGTCCTGTAGGGTATCTATGAATCAGAATTGACTTAACAGCAATGGGCATATTTTTTTTGTTTGTTTATATACATACATATATATACACACATATATGTATGTATACACACAAATACATACATATACATATATACATACATATATACAAGGTCCAACAATTAAGCCTGCTAACTTAATCGCTCTAAGTGCTACATACCTCATTGCTATGGTCACCTTCAAAGTACTTCCCTTGGGAAGTTATGCAGTGACATCAGTGCCTAGCTCATCCTTCAAAGCAATTTTGGAACTCTGTCTGAAATGGCCATTGTGCACAGTGGCAAGGTGGCAAGTTCATGAACTTATTAGTTACCTGTGAGGGAATCCTTAGCCAGCACATAAATAATTGTATTGAAACACCCTCTCTACTTACCTGACTTGGCCCCAATGACATTTTTATTTACCCACATATAAACAAAATATCGAAAAGAAGACATTTTGATACATTCCAGACATCAAGTGTAATGTGACAACAGCTCTGATGGGCATCAGTGCGTAGCTTCCAAAGGGGAGTACTTTAAAGGCAACCACAGTGATGATATTCAACAACAAAGTATGTAGCACTTTTCCTGGGAAGAGTTCACAAACTTCATTAGCAGACCTCTTGTGTGTGAGTATCCAAACTAATTATTTTAAAATAATTTTAAAATAATAAAATGTTCAATAAATAGCACACAATATCATTTTCTACTTACCATAATTATTATGTACTACTTGCCATGAGTTGGATCTGACTTGACGGCACTTGGCTTGGCTGAAGTAAACACCTAATTGTGCTCTTAAGAATCTGTACATGGATCAAGAGGCAGCTGTGAGAAAAAAAACAAAGGGATACTTCATGGTTTACAGTCAGGAAAGCCATGTATCACTATATCTTTTTAATCTATATGACACGCAAAAAAAAAAAAGAATCTGGATTATACCAAGAAGAACAAGGCATCGGCATTGGAGGACAACTCGTTATCAACCTGCATTAGACAGATGACACCACCTTACTTGCTGGAAATGAAGATTTAAGAAACTTAGTGATAAAGTTAAAGGACCTCAACACTAGGAAAACAAAAATCCTCACAACTGGACCAGTAAGGAACATTGTCGGAAATGGAGAGAGGACTGAGGTTGTCAAGGATTTCATTTTACTTGGGTCCACAATCAACGACCTCAGAAGCAGCAGTCAAGAAATCAAAAGACTCATTGCACTGGGAAAATCTGCTGCAAAGAACCTCTTTAAAGTATTGAAAAGTAAGGATGTCACCTTGAAGACTAAAATGTGCCTGACACAAGCCAGGGTGTTTTCAGTTGCATCATATGCATGTGAAATCTGGACCACGAACAAAGAAGACAGAAGAAGAATTGGTGCTTTTGAATTGTGGTGTTGGAGAAGAGTGCTGAATATACCATGGGCTGCCAGAAGAACAAACAGATCTGTTCTGAAAGAAGCACAACCAGAGTACTCCTTGGAAGCAAAGATGGCAAGACTGCATCTTACATACTTCGGACATGTTGTCAGGAGGAATCAGTCCTTGGAGAAAGACATAGAGTGGAGGGTCAACGAAAAAGAGGAAGACCCTTGACGAAGTGGATTGACACAGTGGCCACAACAACAGGCTTAAGCATAATATCAATTGTGGACATGGTGCAGGCCCAGGCAGTGTTTTGTTCTGTTGTTCATAGTGTCGCTATGAGTCAGATTTGACTCAACAGCGCCTAATAACAACAACTTGAAGTTACAGAAGTACATATTTAAACTTCAAAAACATTTAAATCAGTTCCAGCACAGAAGGTTGTTATTATTAGGCACCGTCGAATTGGTTACAACTCATAGCAACCCTACGTGCAACAGAATAAAACACTCCCGGGTCCTGCACCAAGCTCACTATTGTTTTTAAGCTTAAACTCTGTGTTGCGTTCACTGTGTCAATCCATCTTGTGAAGGGTTTTTCTCTTTTCTATTGACCCTTCGCTTTACCAATCATGAAGTCCTTCTCCAGGGGTAAAGCCCTCCTGACAACACGTGCAAAGTATGCAAGACTTATTCTCACCATCTTTACTTTCAGGAAGCACTCTGGTTGTACTTCTTCTGCAGCAGATCTGGTTGTTTGTTTGACAGTGCATGGTACATTCAGTATTCTTCTCTATCACAATTCAAAGGTGTCTGTTCTTATGTCTTCCTTATTTGTTGTGCAGCTTTCATATACGTATGAAGTGATTGAAAATACTGTGGCTTGGGTCAGGTGCACATTAGTTTGCAAGGTGATATTTGCACTTTTCAGCACTTTCAAGAGATCTCTTGCAGTAGATTTTCCAAATGCAATTTATCTTTTAATTTCTTCACTGCTATTCCCATGAATGTTGATTGTGGACCCAAGTAAGATAGAATCCTTGACAACCTCAGTCCTTCCTCCATTTGTCATGATGTTGTTCACTGTTCCAGTTGTGAGGCTTTTGTTTTCTAGATATTGAGGTGCAGTCTATCCTGAAGGCTGTGGTCTTTGACCTTCATCAGCAAGTGTTTCGAATCCTCATCCCTTTCAACAAGCAAGGTTCTATTATCTGCGTAAAGTAGGTTGCTAATGAGTCTTCTTCCAACCCTGATGCTCCATACCTTCTGTATACTTCAGTTTCTCAGATTATCCGTTCAGCATGCAGACTGAAAAGGTATGGTGAAAGGATACAACCTTGACACACAACTTTCCTGATTTCAAATCATCCAGTGTTCCATTGTTCTGTTGTCGTGACTGCCTCTTGATCCATGTACAGATTCTTCATGAACAGAATTAATTATTCTGAAATTCCTGTTCTCCACATTGTTATCCATAATTTGTTATGATCCACAGAGTTGAATGTCTTTGCATAGTCAATGAAACATAGATAAACATCTTTCTCACATTCTATGCTTTCAGCCAAGATCCATCTAGTATCAGCAGTGATATCCCTGGTTCCAAATTTTCTTCTGAAGCTGGATTGAATTTCTGGCAGTTGGACATCAATGTACTGCTCAGCCACTTTTGAATGATCTTTATCATGATTTTACTCGTGTGTGCTATCAATAACACTGATAATTTCCACATTTGGTTATATCAACTTTCTCAGGTACAGGCAAAAATGTGACTCTCTTCCAGTCAGTTAGCCAGGTAGTTGCCCTCCAAATGCCTTGACATAGATGTGTGAGCACTCCCAGCACCACATCAGTGTGTTAAAACATCTCAATTTATATTCCATAGATTTCTGTAGACTTGCTTTTTGCCAATGCCTTCAGTGCAGCTTTGACTTCTTTCTTCAGTATCATTGGTTCTTGATCATACACTAAACCTCTTGAAATAGTTGAACATCAACCAGTTCTGTCTGGTATAATGACTCTTTGTATTCCTTGTATCTTCTTTTGATGCTTCCTTGAGTTGTTTAATATTTTTCCTGCAGAATCCTTCACTATTGCAGCTGAAGGTTTGAATTTTCTCTTCAATTCTTTCAGCTTGGGAAATGCAGAGCCTGTCCCTCCCTTTAGGCTTTGTATCTCCAACTCTTCTCACACGTCATTGTAATACTTCACTTTGCTTCTCAAGCCACCCTTTGAAATCTTTTGTTCACTTGTTTTTACTTCGTTATTCCTTCCTTCAGCTTTAGCTACTCAGTGTTCAACAGCAAGTTTCAGAGTCTCTTCTAACATCCAATTTGTTTTTTTTCTTTTCTCTGGTCTTTTTAATGACCTCTTACTTTCTTCACGGATGATGTTTTTGATGCTATTCCACAACCCATCTGGTCTTTGGTCATTAGTGTCAACTCATCATATCTATTCATGAGATGATCTCTAACTCAGGTGGGATGTGCTCAAGTTCAGATTTTTGTCTCTTGTGGACTTTTTCTAATTTTCTTTAGTGTCAGTTTGAACTTGCATATTTGCAGGTGATGGTCTATTCTGCAATCAGCACTTGGGTTTGTTCTGATCGATGATATTGGGCTTTTCTGTGGTCTCTTTTCACAGATGTAGTTGATATGATTACTGTGTGTTCCATTTGGTGAATTCCATATGTAGTCAACTTTTATATCAGTGAAAAAAAGATATTTGCTATGATGAAATCATTGGTCTTGAAAATTCTCTCATGTGAACTCTAACATTACTTCTATCACCAAAACTATGTTTTTCAAATAGTGATCTCTCTTCTTTGTTTCCAACTTTTGCATTCCAATCACCAGTAATTATCAATGCATCCTTATTGTGTGTTTGATCTATTTCAAACAGCTGAAGCTGATCAAAGTCTTTGATTTCTTCATCTTTGGCCTTAGTGACTGGTGCACAAATTTGAATAATGATTGTATCACCTGGCCTTCCTTGTATGCATATGGATATTATCCCATCACTGACAGAATTGTACTTCAGGATAGACATTTAAGTGTTCACTTTGACAATGAATGCAACATCATTCCTCCTCAAGTTTTCATTCCTGGCATCATAGGCCATGTGGTTTTCTGATTCAGAATGGCCAACACCAGTCCACTCACCTCACTACCATCTGGGATAGTGATGTTTATGTATGTTATTTCAGTTTTGATGGTTTCCAATTTTCCTAGATTCATACTACATACATTTGATGTTCGATTATTAATGGTTATTTGCAGTTGTGGCTTCTCATTTTGAGTCTTGACACAAATGAGGGTCCTGAAAACATGACTCCATCCACATCATTAAGTTAATCTCTTCTTTGAGGAGGCAGCTCTTTCCCAGTCATCTTTTGAATGTCTATCAACTTGGTGGGTTTGTACTGTGGCACTGTATCTGGTAGTGTGCTGCTGCAATTCATAAGGGTTTCACATGCTAATTCTTTCAAGAAGTATATTGTTTGGTCCTTTTTCCTAATCTGTCTTCATCTTTCTTAACCTCAGCTGAAACCTGTTTGCTATGGATGACCCTGCTGGTGTCTGAATACTGACAGCATAGCTTCCAGCATCACAGCAACACACAAGCCCTCACAGTACAACAAACTGACAGACAAGAGGCATGGAATAAGGAACGGTATTTCTCCCTACAATTAGGACTGTAGTTTTTTTCATATACAAGACAGTGACTTACTTCACAGTGTCCGCAAAGCATGTGTAGAGATGCAGACTTATCTTCAGCTGACGTTTAAAACCATGACCAAGTGACTGTTCCCAGTTTTTCAAGGTCAGCAACAGAGAAGAATATAATAAACATATTTTAAACATTGAATTTATAGTGCTGTCTGAACTGTTCTCTGTATCATTAAAATGCTCATGTTAATTGCTCTCTCTCCTATTTTTTTAGCTTCAAGTATCTTGGAGAGCTTGTCTTGAGGACTGCATATTTGTCTAAAATGTACTTTTTTCTAGAGAAGAACCTTTCTGCTCTTGGTGATTGGTAAGTTTCTAAGGGATAATTTTATGTGATAGTGGGAAACAGTGTTTACTTATTGAAAAAATGGTTGAAATTTTATTTATTGTACTGTAGTTGTAAGCTAAGATACAGTAGAGGTTT
Organism: Heterohyrax brucei; assembly: GCA_028571685.1. Classification (NCBI taxonomy): domain Eukaryota; kingdom Metazoa; phylum Chordata; class Mammalia; order Hyracoidea; family Procaviidae; genus Heterohyrax; species Heterohyrax brucei. The sequence continues at coordinate 148,619,693 of CM053143.1, forward strand.
TTTTCCACCAAAAAACAGTGTGAAATTTACTTAAGGGGACAGTAAAAAGATCCCAATGTCATTAATGTTTTTAGTATCTAGAGCTGACACATCTTTGTCTAGAGTGAGTTGAAATAGCCTCTGTGTGTCAATTTCTATGCCTGCCTCTGAGAATAGGAAAAGATCAAATTAGCAGTAGACTGAACTTAAGACCCTAAAATGCCATAGTAAAAGCTGAAGTGCTGTGTAAGATTTTCCTAGTATAAGTAATAGGGACTTGTCACCATGTAATGTAGATTCAGATGATATTTTTTATTAGTTGGATTATTTTATGATGTTTTTCCATATAAAAAGTAGAGCACTATATTTTTACCTTTTTATACAAATGGATGTGGATGCCCTCTGGTATCTTGTAATAAAGTGGCCATTAAATAGCTTAGTGATCTTTCTGTGCCAGTAATCTTCCCATAGCTGCCTATTATTTTGTCCTTAGATAATTTCTTTAACCATTCCTCTAATAGACCATTTTGACACAAAATGTAATTTGGTACATTTTCTATTTACAACTCTTACACTCTGCAATTTTTATAGGACAGAAATCTGGAAGGGAAATTTTCAGGCTACAGTTAGTACATATACCTATATATTTTAAAATTATGATAGGAACTGTGGAATTTCTTTCCAAAACTCTATGTAAATCATACTTCCACTAAAGGTTGATGGGAATGCCTAGTTTTCATTGTCTTACAGAGTATGTTAGTAAGATAACAATTAAAAAAAAAAAGTGCTGCCATCAATTCAATTGCTGGGACAGAATAGACTGACCCATAGAGTTTCTGAAGAGCGGCTGGTGGATTCACACAACTGACTTTTTGGTTAGCGGCCAAGCTCTTAACTACTTTGCCACAAGGACTGTATTGTGAATAGAAAATAAAATAAATATATTTAAAGACAGGTATTACTTACATGGTCAGCCCAAGGTCTTTTCAACTGCCTCATATGCATTCCAAAGATAGACAATGAAAAATGAAGACCAAGGAAAAATTGATGAATTCAAGTTGTAGTGTTGGCAAAGACTAATGAATACACCACGGGATGCCAGAGGAATAACATATCAACTTTGGAGGCAAACCAAAGAAAAAAGACAATATCATCAAACTGATTCTGACTCATCCTGGCTCTATAATACAGAGTGAAACTTCCCCAAATGGTTTCCAAGGAATGGCTGATGGATTTGAGCAGTTGATCATTTAGTTAGCAGCCATGCACTGTGCCACCAAGGCTACCAGTGCCTGTGGGGGGGGGGCCCGGGGCTGTCAAGTGGATTCCAACTCATAGGGACCCTATAGGACAGAGTAGAACTGTCCCATAGAGTTTCAACGGCACATCTGGCAGATTTGAACTGCTGATCTTTTGCTTAGCAGATGTAGCACTTAACCACTATGCCACCCTATGATATATGTAACATAAATAAATACATAGCTATTATTTCAAGTTATGTGATTTTAGTCACTACTGAACACTCTGTGCACAGAGATATTTCTCTTCTTTCTGACATTATTATGACATAATTTACCTGTGATTTCTTTAAATTTGCTTTCTTTTACAAGACACTCCTAAAGTTAGTTTTGCTGACATTGTTTATTTGTTGTATTTTAAAGGATGAAAAAGGAATAATATGTCCACATTGCATCTTTAAACAGAAACTTTTGTAAGCATTCTTTGCATTTCTGGTTGTTTTTGTTTTCTAAATATTCCACTTACATTCTAGAGTGCATAAAATATTGAGACTATTCCATCTTATAGATTGAATGTAACTTTTATTATAGCTTTAATGAAATTTTATAATAGCAGACTGTAGATTTTCAATAATTGCCTTTTAATGCTCACTCTTTCCTTGTAAACTTTTTTTTTTTTTTGGATATACATCTTCTAACTTTTATGTTCTTCTTTTGTTAGTGGTTGACTAATTTGTCCTTTCCTAAACTTTTATTTGTAACCATTTTTTATCATTTTTGTTTCTAGATTACTCCTTTTAAAGATATTTGGATTTATTTTAGTTCATTGTATTGAAATTTGTTGTTTATAAGTAAATATGATTCTGTTCTTTTTATAAATAAATTCAATCAATTCATATCACAATGTGATAATTAACATTTTGCAACTTATTCTTGACATCATTTTCTATCTAGCTTCTTAATACTCTTATATTGATTTAAATTGTATTTAATTGTATTCCTTCTGAATAAATAGCACTTATTAAGTATATTTAGAAACTCTGATTGTATAGTGGTTAAGTGCTATGTCTGCCACAAGCTCCTCGGAAACTCTATGGGGCAGTTCTCTGTCTTATAGGGTTGCTATGGGTCAGAGTTGACTGCCCTCGGTTTGGTTTATTAAGTAAATTAGCATATGAGAGACTAAAAACACTAGGAATCATGAAGTATTTGCACCTGAATTTGTAGTTAATGATACTTTAAATATCTTTCTTATACTTTGATAATTTCTCATATTATGAGTCTTGCTTTTCTAAAGTTAAGAATGAATACTTTTATAAAGTACATTAAAGGTACAGTGCAGACAAGTAATTTAGGATCTACCAATCAGACATAATCTCAAAAGACTTAATTTCATAGGAGAATTGTAGTTGAAAGTGAGCTTTGTGGATGTTATCTATGCTTTGCTGATAGTGCTGGTGACATGATACAGTCATCCTGCTTGCAAGGGTAACAGAATAGTTTCAGAGTTGTTAGTCAAAAGCATCTAGTGTGTAGGTAATATCAGTAGCACAGTTAATAACATAATTTTAAAGCACTTTTATATGTGTATTTCTGGAAACATATTTACAAGTCTATTTCTCTGGCTTTTCCAACCATTCTTTGAGCTGCTTATGATCATATAGTAAAATATTTCCATGTATTCAGATGGCAACTTAAACACAAGTAACAACCCGAATCACACTTTATCATACTTCTACTTTGCAAATAAAAAGAGGAAAAAAGAAGACAACAGGATTCGTTACTGACATTAAAGTATTTCATCTCCTTGATACAGTGTAATAGAACTACTGTTCAGAAACTATGCAACATAAAAATCTGGTTTGTTTTATAATATATTATCCTTCCTAAATTGAGAACTCTGGGTAGTCTCATATGGCCATATCATAACCTTTTATCTTTAATACTGGTAACTGAAATAGTTTATCTTGAGAAGATGAATACTGACAGTATTTACAAAAGAATAGTTATTAGATAGCTTACTTTTTAACATATCATACTCTACTTTGCTAGTTGCTTCTTCAAAATAGTTAGGGTCATAGAATAGCCCATCTCAGTAAATTCCAAAGTTTATAGTTAATACAATTCTTTGAAGAGAACAGGAGGCGACCTAATTGTAAATCGTGTAGATTTAAGGCATTTCATTGACTTCCGCATGGACTATCTATATGTTAAGAAAGGGAATGAATGATCTACCATATTTACTACAGCAGAAGTCATGGATGAAATAAGGTGAGGAACACCAACAGCCTTATTCCCCACTCCTACAGTGTTTGGTGACTACCTCTACTACCGACAATTCATTAGTGGGTTCTTGAGTACTACCCCGTACAAGAAATACTGGGTTGAACTATGCACTAGCCTTCGCTTTTGGTTTTCTAATATTTTTCAATTTCTCTTCTGAGGGTAAGCAGGATAATCTTTTAACATCTTGGATTGATAAAACCTAAGATTCCATTTTGACTTTGGAGTAGGAATACTGTAAGCTTAAATATATGACATATCAGAGTTCTTCATAGAGCTAAGACTAAGAACAATTTTATATTAGGGTTTGCGACCTGAAATCCATGCTAACAGTGAAATATTAAATTGTCTTGTTTCGCTGGTCGTTCCTCTGTGTATATCTCCCTTGAAATTGTCATTGGAAATGGTAGCTCAAGAAGAACAGAATTAAGTAATCCTTGAAAGTCCTGGCTAAGAATCGTGTTGACTACCATCATCCTCAACAAAAATCGCTTCATGATTAATTTTTAGAATCACAGTAAACAGCTGAGGTATTCAGTAGTTAGAGCTCTTTATTTTCCCATGATCCTCTCATCAGTTTTGGATAATGGTTTCAAAGAGACTTTTGATTTCTATCCTAACTTTGGTCATCTGTGAGATGCTAGAAATAACTACAGCAATTGCTATTGGTTTTGTTCTTGACTCATAATTTCTAATTTAGCTTGCCATTTGTGTATTACTCCAAGTTTGAAAATTCGGGTGTTTAGTCAGAAGATTTGTATTGGTTTTTACTCACAACATTTATACATTGTGATTTTTAATTCATTTTAAAATTTATACATGGTCAAATTAACTGAACAGGGAAAAGAGTAAAAGCAACTGTTGTGGGGTGCAGTTCTGAGGATTTTGTTACACAGTCATGTAATCGCCATCACGTTCATGATACTGAGCACTGTTCCATCTATTTGTAGCCAACCTCACCCCAAATTCGAATGCCCAGGTGGCAGCCACCCATGCCCTTTTTGCCACTGTACATGTGCCTTTTCAAAACTTTCCTGTTGAGATAGCAAATAGTATGTAAGTTCTTGAATCTGAGTTTTCACTTAACACAGTGCTTTTGATATTTGCCCGTGTTATTGCTTCTGCAATGTAGACCTTTTCATTGGTAAATAATTATCTTTCACATGACTATAATATACTTTGTTAACTTATTCACCATTTGACATTTAGATTACAACCAGATATGTTGATTATAAATCAAGCTATTAAAATATTTTCTTTCAAGTTTTGTTTTAATGTGTTTATTTCTGTTGAGTACACATTTAAAGATGGGATAGTTCCAATTCATGGTATGGTAGGTTTAATTTTACTAAAAAAAACAAAAAAACAACAAAAAAAAACTTAGAAACTTTTTCAAAGTGGCTATAACATTTCAAATTATCAATGGAAGGGATGACAATTTATATTGCTCTATATCCTTGCCAACATGGACTGCCAATTAAGTACACAAACTCATCCTAGAAAAAGTGCTACATACCTCATCACCGAATATCTATCTGGTCAACTTCAAAGTACTCCCCTTGGGAAGCTATGTGCTGATGCCAATGCCTAGTCCACCTTCAAAGCAACTTTGGAACTCTTTCTCTGGAATGGCCATCAGAGCTGTTGTCATATCACACTTGATGTCCTGAACATCATCCAAATATCTCCCTTTCAATATTTCCTTTATCTACAGGTAAAGAAAAAAGTCTAGGGGCCAGAGCAGGTGAGTAGAGAGGATGTTCCCACACAGTTATTTGTTTACTGGCTAAAAACTTTCTCACAGACAATTATACAGTGAAGTTCGGAAGCTTGCCACCTTGCCACTGTGCTCAATGGCCATTCCAGAATGAGTTCCAAAATTGCTTTGAAGGGTGGAGTACATGCTGGCATTGGTGCATAGCTTCCCAAGGGAGTACTTCAAAGGTGACCATAACAATATTTGGCAATGAGATATGACAATTAACTTTTCAGACATAATTGTCAGATCTCATGTGCACGCGCGCGTGTGTGTGTGTAACCCATTGTCATCGAGGTGATTCCAACTCATAGTGACACTAAAGGACAGAGCAGAACTGCCCCAAAGGGTTTCCAAGGGTCATCTGATAGATTTGAACTGCTGATCTTTTGGTTAGTAGCTATAGAACTTAACCACTACAGCACCAAAGTTTCCATGTATATGGAAACGTAAGACAAACTGACTGCACCAAATCAATTCTGATTCATAGTGACCCTATAGGAAAGAATAGAACAGCATTATAGAATTTCCAAGGAGTGGCCTGTGGATTCAAACTGCTGGACTTCTGGTTTGCTACCTTCTCTTAACCATGGTTAACAGACACAGTTCTTAATCACTACACTTTATTGTTTGCTCAATATACAGATTCAGATAAGTATGGTGAAAGCTTTCAACCCTGATGTATGATTTTCCCAAAGTTAAACCATTCATTATCTCCTTGTTCTGTTTGAATGATTGACTCTTGATCTGTGTACACGCTTCTAGTGCATACATTTAAGTAATCTGAAATTCGCTTTCTTCCCAATACTATCTATAATTTGACACGAGTCACATAATTGAATGCCTTTGTGTGGTCAATAAAGCACAGATTAACATTTTTTTTGCAATTGTCTGTTTTCAGCCAAAACCTGTCTGACATCAAAAATGGCATCTCTCATTCCAAGTCCTCTTCTGAATCAAGCTTGAACTTCTGGCAGTTCTATGAGAATAAATTGCTGGAACCATTTTTGAATGATTTTCAGTAACATTTTACTACTGTTGTTTGATAAGTTCCATAATCTATTGGATCTCCTTTCTTTGGAATGGGCACAAACATGAATCTCTTTCAGCCTGTTGGCTAGGTAGCTGCCTGCCAAACTTCTTAGTGTAGATAAGTGAGCACTTCCAGCACTGCATCTATTTGTTGAAACATCTAATTGGTATATCATCAGTTCCCAGAGTCTTCTTTTTTATCTATGTCGTCAATATGGCTTGGATTTCTTCCTTCAGTACCATCAAATCTTGATCATATATTGCCTCCTGAAATGGCTAAACACTGATCAATTTTTTCAGTGGGCACAGTGAGTCTATGTGTTTCTTCTACCTGCTTTTGATGCTTCCTGTGTCATTCGATGTTTTTCCCAACACAATCCCTCAAAAATTGCAGTTTGAGGGTTGGATATTTTCTTCAATTCTTCTAGCTTGAGAAATGCCCAGCATGGTTTTTCCTTTAGGCTTTTTAACCTTAGGTCCTTGCACATTTCATGACAAAGTTTTACTTTGTCTCTTAAGCTTTTCTTTGAAATCTTCAGTTCTTTTGCTTCACCACTTCCTCTGTTTGTTTCAGGCTGCTAGACATTCAAGAGCAAGTTACAGAGTCTCTTCTGACATGACTTTTGCTCTTTTAGTTACTCTGTTTAAATGACCTCTTGCTTTCTTCATGTATGATGTTTTTGATATCATCTAACAACTTGCCTGGTCTTCAGACATTAATATTCAGTGTGTCAGATAGATTCTTGAGATGATGTTTAAATTCAGGTGAGGGAGACGCAAGGTCACACTTTGGTTCTTATGAACTTGCTTTTATTTCTTTCAGCTTCAAGTTGAGCTTGCATTAGGGCAATAGATGGTGTGTTCTGCAGTTAGCCTTTGGTCTTGTTCTACACCTCTTTACACAGGTGTAGTTTGTTGAATTACTGTGTGTTCTATCTGGCAATGTTCACGAATACAGATACTGTTTATATTCTTGAAAAAGATGTTTTCAATTCATGTCATTGGTATTGGAAAAGTCTATTGTGCATTTTACAGCACCGTTTATATTACAGGGCCATAACTACAAAAAATTCTATTTGTATTGCCATTTTAACTGAATAGAATCTGTTTACCAGTTTGGGGAGGACTAACATTCTAAGAATTTTGAGACTTATAGTCCAAAAGTACATCTTATCATTTATTTAGGTATTTTTAACATTTCTTTTAAAGCGTTGTTATAGTTTTAGCACTCAGATGCTGTCAGTGCTTTGCTGTATTTATACTCAATTATTTCATTGTTAACTGCTATTGTAAATGAAATTTTTGAAAGTTTTGGTTTTTAATTATTAATCGCTTGTATAAAAATGCCATAGGTTTTTGTATATTGACCTTGAATCTGTGACCTGGACACCAGTCGAACTCAGTGAGTCAATAAGTTTTTGTGGTAGTGGTTGTTATTTGTTGGTAGAATCCTTGGTTTCCTGTGTAGACTATCACATCATCTGTGAATTTAGGTAAATCTTGGTTTTGTTTCTTTTCAAGGTACACAGTCTTTACTTCTTCTCTTCCCCCCCCCCCCCTTTAACTGTACTGAACACTGTGATACTGAACAGAAACAATGAGAAAAGGTACTATTGGCTTGTTGGGAGAATCTTTATGTCTTTTGCCGTTAGGTCTTATATTAGTGGCAGGTTAATGGAGTTTCCTTTTATTCTTAGTTTGTTAAAAGATTTATTTATCTATTTACAATGAACAAATGTTTAAATGCTCTGAATCTAAGTAATCAGAAAGTTGGCTTTTTTCCCCTCTGATTGTTCAAAATTCATTTCCTCTTCTCAAAAAAGAGGACTTCAGTTTTCAATGAAGTATTCACATGTCTTCTCTCAGTTGATATATTTCAAATTTTTTTTTCCCCACTTCAGGATTTAAAGCTAATGTTATGGGTTACTTTGTTCCCTTAAAGAAGATATGTTGAAGTCCTGATCCTTGGTAACTGTGAACATGACCTTATTCAGGGTTTTGTTGACATAATTTGTTAAGTTTACATGTGATCGTACTAGAGTTGGGTAGATCTCAGTCTAATATAATTGGTGTCTTTATAATAAGTGGACCCTAGATGCAGGTAATAACAAAGAGAAAAGATAGCAATATGAAGACGAAAGCAGAATTGGAATTATTCTTCCACAAGCCAAGGATTGCTGGGAATACTACAAATTGAAAGAGACAAGTTGTAGTTGTCTCTTTTTCTAGAATTTTTTTTCTTTTTCTAGAACTTTCAGAAAGAGTGTGGCCCTGTTGACACCTTGATTTTATACTTCCAGTCTCTGTAATTGTGTGAGAGTAAATTTCTATTGATTTCAGTTACCCATTTTATGGTATTTTATTATAGCAGCCCTTGGAAACTAACACAGATAGGCAATATATTCAAGCCTAAATCAATATTGCAAATATTGCAGAAGTGAAGCCAACAAGGTACTATAGACAATGCCACCATGTTGTCCCTCTACAGCAAAGATTAAAAAAAAAAAAACTAAAACAGATATAAATATCAGCCCTGGAGTTCTAAGAATAAAACACAGGAATTAAGAACTGAGCCAAGAAATGAACAGAATAAGAAACTGACAGAGAAGAAGGAGCACTATGGAGTCCCACACCAGCTAACATGGCTACAGTCACCAAAGAACTAAAAAAGGGAAGGCAACTTCAGGGAGCTCCCTACAGGGACAAAGCATCTTGTAACCAGGGGTACGTGCCCTTCTTTATACCAGGCCTCTTTTACTTGCCAATAGGACATGGTTCTTTGGCCAGACAGCCACTAGCTCACTGCCTCCAGACCCCCTCAGTATCATTTCATTATTATTGTCCTTTCCTACATTTGTTTTTTATTTTTATTTTTTGGCTTGTTTGTTGTCGTTGCTTCTTTCTCTCTCATCCTTTCCTGTCTCCTGCCCGGTTAGCCCCATGTGTTATCCCCTACTCTTCTTGGTGGGCTGAGATGTTTGGAGTGTTTGCTTTTTTAAAAAATATGTTTTTTGCTTATTTGTTTATTTTTAAATTTTAAGTTTTTTGTTTATATTTATTTGCTATTGTTGCTTTTCTCTCTCCCCCTTTCTTCTTTCTCTCTCTTTTGCCCAGCTAACCTGATGTGTCATCCCCTCCCCTTCTTGATGCGCTGTGATATTCTTGGTTTATTTGCTTTTTTTCTTTTCTTTCTGTTTCTTCTCTCTCTGTGTCTTCTTTCCACTTTATCTCCAAGCTAGCCATGTGTGCCACTCCCTCCTCCTCTTGATGGGCTGTGACTTTTTGGTCTGTATGGTCCCCCCATGTAGTTTAATTTTTCTGTTTGTTTATTTGTTTGTTTTGTAATATTTGGTAATATATGCAGTTCTCCAGATGTAGGTTTTAACACTACAAATTTTAAAAACTTTGCTGAAAGTATTGCTCACTGTATTAATGCATGACTAAAGCAAAGGTTAAGGGCTCAGGCTGCTAACCAAAGGTCATCAGTTCTAATCCACTGGCCACTCCTTGAAAACTCTATGGGATAGTTTTACTGTGTTCTATAGGGTCACCATGAATCAGAATAAACTCAACAGCAATGGGTTTCAGCTGTGGAAACCCTGGTAGTATAGTGGTTAAATGTTATGGCTTCTAACCAAAATGTCAGTAGTTGGAATCCATCAGGTGCTCCTTAGAAACTCTACAAAGTTCTACTGTGTCCTATAGGGTAGTTATGAGTCAGAATCTACTTGATGGCAATAGATTTTTTCTTTTTTAGCATATAAAATATTATTCTCTTATATTCTATATTATTGATATAATATAGATATGTCAGGCAAGACAAATGCCATGTGTAATATGTATATATAATATATAATTATATATTCTTATATACATAAGCAAATATATGCATTCAGATACCTAGCCTCCATCTGAAAAGGTGTCAGTGTTGGCACTTATCTGTATAAAGTCACATGACAGTGTGGATCAGCACTAATACTTGGCCATGAAGCTAATTATCAACATTACAAAGAGAATTTTACATTGGTGACTAGTGTTTGGGGTCTTAAAAGCTTATGAGTGGTCATCTAAGATACTCTATTGGTCTCACCCAGTTTGTGGGAAGGAAGAATGAAGAAAACTAAAGACATAAGTAAAAGATTAGTCCAAAAGACCAATGGATCACAGTTACCATAGCTTTCACCAGACTGAGTCCAGTACAATGAGGTCCTGTCTGGTTACCATTCCTGTTCTGACAGGAATCACAACACAGAGTCCTGGTCAGAGGTGTGGCTAAGATGACAGGCTAGTAACATGTCTTCTCAATTTCCTCTGAGGTCTAAGGCTTAGAAAAATAATTGAATGGAGCAGTGTGGACATTCTCGGAGCCCCAAGATCAGGCACAGGGGTGTAAGATCAGATTGGAAGATAGGAAGGGAGAAACTACCTTTGTAGGAAGCAAGACAGTGGTGCAGTAAGTCCTTGCTTCTGCTGGCACAGTGGCTGAGAGGATTACACGTATGAACTCCTTCTTTGTTAACTGAGAGACTGGGAACGGCACTGCTGAGCCTGAGAGCCTAACAGGGGCCGGCTACTGTGCTGAGCTGCAGCGCCTAAGTCAACAGCATATCCTGTAGCAGACAGACAGTGCTTGGGACAGTCACATCTAGAGAACCCAGCAGTGGCAGGTGACTGAGGATGCCAGTGCCCTAACCCACCCTCTTCTTTGAGTTGCATCGTAGATACTACTGACTCGGTACAGGAGAGGAGGCTCAGGTAGGATGCTATCTTTGTCAGCTGAGAGGCAGAATCAGCCACACTGGAGGGCTTGGCTGGGGCTAACTCCCAAGCTGAGGAACAGTGCCTGTCTGGACAGTGCTTCTTCCAGCAGTCAACTTTTTTAAAGATAACTGTACCTAGAGAATGTAGTGATGGCAAAAAGCCGAGTGTGGAGGTGCCCTAGCCCCTCCCTTCTTTGAGCCATGTCATGGCATCTGCTGGCTGCTCCTGAGAGACTGAATAAGTAGAGTGCCATTTCTGTCAGCCAGGAGGTGGGACCTACCACCGCTGAGGGCCGGCTGCTGTCAGCTACTGTTGGTCAACACTTCTCACAACAGAAAACCAGTTATTAAGATAAGTACATCCAGAGAATACAGCAGTGACTGGCGGCTGAGTGTGGTGGTGCCATTTCTACCTCCTTTCACTGAGCCATGTCACAGCATCTACTGATGGCCCCCAAGAGACCCTGTAAATAGGGTGCCATCTTTGTAAGCCAGGGGGCACAGCCTGCCACTGCTAAGGGACTGAATGCTTTTGGCTGCCACTGGACATTACCTCCTCAGTAGAAAAGCAGTTTTTAAGTACATCTACAGAACACAGCAGTCCCTGCCATCCAAATGTGGAGGCATCCTTCTTTCTTCCTTTCCCTGAGTTATGTGGTAGTCTCAACTGGCATGATCCTAGAGAATGGGTACAATCAGGTCACCATCTTTATCAGCCAGGAGGTAAGGACTGCCACCCCTGAGGAGCCAGCTGGGGACAGCTGCCTAGCCAAGCAGCATCACAGGGTGTGATAGCATCTCTATTACCAGAGAATATGTAAATAAGTCACCTACACCTAGAGAATGTAGTGGAGGCTGGCGGCCAACTCTAGCAGTGTCCTTACTTTCTCCTTTCTTAGTGCTTTGCCACAGCTCCTGTTGGTGTAACACTGGAGAAACTAATCAACTTCCTGATGGCACAAAGACAACAATCAATATTGAACCATTTAAAAAATCAGACCACCATGGCTCCAAAACACTCCCAAAGCAAGGAACCAAAGTTTCCTAGATGAAGAAGTCTGAAATTATTGGAGGTAGAATACAAAAGAACCATGTATAGAGCCCTACTGGAGATTAAACAAAGTGCAGCAGAACAAAATTAAAAATTAACTAAGCTACATGAACTGCTAGAACATCAATGATCTGAAATCCAGCAGATCAATAATAAAGTTACAGAGTTAGACAACTCAGTGCCAAGCCAAAAGAGCAGGACTGAGGAAATGGAATGCAGAACTAGTGAGACTGAAGATAAAGCAATTGACAACAGAGTTTTTGAGGGGAAATCAGATAAAGGAAACAAGAAAAATGAAGAAGGGTTAATAAGCATGTGGGAGTCTATCAAGGCTCTATCAATTGGATTTCCCAAACAGGGAGTGAGAACAGAAAATACAGAGAGAATTGTTGAAGAGTACCTGACAGAAAACTTCCCTGACATTAGGAAGGAAGAAATCATAGATATCTGATATTTATCAAACACCACAAAAGTAGACCCCAAAAGAAAGATACCAAGACATGTTATAATCAAGCTTAATAAAATGAAATATGAAGTGAGGCTTTTAAAGGCAGTGAGGCTTAAAGCAAAAGTAACATACAAAAGAAAGCCCTGAAGGCTTTTGTCTAACTTCTTGGCAGAAACCATGTTGGCAAGAAGGCATTGGGATGACAACTACAAAGCCTGGAAGGAAAAAAATTTCCAACTAAGAAATCTCAAATATGATGGTGAAATTAAGACATTTTCAGATAAACAGAAACTTAGAGATCTTGCAGCTAAATCAAAATTACAAGAAAGACAGCAAGAAGCTCTTCATTTAGAAAATCAATAACATTAAATGTATTCTTAAAGATGCAATGCAGGACACAGCATCCAGAGTTCTACTCAGTTAGGAAATAACAAAGCTCAATCAAAGCTAAAAGAGTAAAAGTAGGGAACCAGAGATCTTAGCATGTAAATTATGACATTATCACACTGTAAAGAGGGATATATTACAGTAGTTATAATCCTTTCAGATGGAGAGGAAGTTAAGGAAATATACAGAAGTTAAAGATTGGCTTAAACTTAGAACATTAAGAGGGGATCAAAAGGATAGCCATAAAGCAAAATAAGAATGTGACATATCAAAACAAGAAACATAATATAGGAGTCTCAACAGACACAAAACCAACATTGTAAAGGATGAAAAGAAAACTAATTAAAAAAAAAAATACAAAAAAAAAAAAAAAAAACCAAAAACCTAGAACAGGATATTAAGTGGAACAAGGAAATTATCAATAACACAAAAATGGAAGCATCAAAATGACAGCACTAAACACATATCTATCAATAATTACACTGTAAGTGGATTGAATGCTCCAATCAAGAGGCAGAGAGCAACAGCTTAGATCAAAAAACATGATCCGTCTATGTGCTGCTTACAAGAAACATACCTTAGACTCAAAGATATGAACAAACTGGAATCAAAAGGTGGAAAAACATACAGCAAGCTAACAACATGTAGAGAAGAACAGGAGTGGCAATGCTAATCACAGATACCATAGACTTTAATGTAAAATCCACCATCGTGGGCAAGGAAGGTCACTATTTACTGCTTAAAGTTCAATACATAAACCAAATATGACAATATTAAATATTTGTGTACCCAATACTGTAGCATCTAAAGACATTAAACAAATGCTGACAACACTGAAAAATGAGATAGATCACTCCACAATAATCAACACTCCACAGTCATTAAGGAACAGATCATCCAGAGAAAAGCTAAGCAAAATACAGAAGCCCTGTTGCAGCAATCAACCAACTAGCCCTCATCAACATATACAGAATGCTATATATATACAGTGCAATCCCAATACAAATTCCAGTGTCATTTTTTAATGAGATAGAGAAAAAAATCACCAACCTTTTTAGGAAACAGAAGAAACCTTGGGTAAATAAAGCACTACTGAAGAAGAGGAAAACAGTGAGGCCTCACCTTACCCAACCTTAGAATCTACTACACTGCGATGGTAGTCAAAACAGCCTGGTACTGGTACAAAAAAGAGACATATAGACTAATGGAACAGACTTGAAGCCCCAGAAGTATCACCATCCTATTATGAACAGTTTATTCAACAAAGGCCCTAAGATTGTAAAGTGAGGTAAAAGCAGTCTGTTTAACAAATGGTGCTGGCAGGATTGGATATCCATCTGCATAAATACTGACATAAGAACCATATTTCACACCTTGTGTAAAAACTAATTCAAAATGGATCGAAGACCTTAATATCAAACCTAAAATGATAAAGATGATGCAAGAAAATTAGGGAAAACAATGGAAGTACTAATACATGGCTCAGACAGACTACAAAATCTGACCAACAATGCATGAACAACAGAAGAGAAAATAGATAACTGGGAACTACTAAAAAAGAATTTATGCTCATCCAAAGGCTTTATCAGGACAGTTAAAAGACTACCTAGAGATTGGGAAAAAATATTTGACAACTACATATCCAATCAAAGTCTGATTTCCATAATCCACAAGGTACTGCAAAATATCAAGAGCCAAATATCAAGAAGAAAAAGGTAAATAACCCAATTAAGCAATGGGAAAAGGAGATGAATGGAGACTTCACCAAAGAAGACATCCAGGCACATGAGGAAATGCTCAGAATCATTAGTTATTGGAGAAATTCAAATCAAAACTACAATGAGATATCATCTTACTCCAACAAGGTTGGCAGTAATACAAACAACACAAAACAACAAATACTGGAGAGGCTGCAGAGAGATCGGAGCTTTCCTGTAAATTGCTGGTAGTAATGCAAAATGATAAATCTCTCTGGGAAGCAATTTGGGGCTTTCTTAAAAAGCTAGAAATAGAAATACCATATGACCCAGCAATCCCACTATTTGGAATATATTCTGTAGAAAGAGAGCTGTCACACAAACAGATAGATGCACATGAAAGTTTATTGCAGCACAGACCACAAAAGCAAAAAGATAGAATCAACCTAGGTGCCCATCAACAGATGAATGGATAAACTATGGCACGTATACTCAATGGAACACTATGCAATGATAAAGAACAATGATGATTTTAGGAGGCATCTCATAACCTGCTTTCAACTAGAAGGCATTATTGCAAGTGGAATCAGGACAAGTATTGGATGAGGCCTCTGCTATAAGGATTTAAAAACAGGCTTGTGTGTAGAAGAAAAGACTCTTGGATGGCAACAAGGGTAGGGAGGGAGGGATAGGGATAGGGATGTTCATAGATTAGTGGATAGGAATTTGATTAGGTGAAGGGAGTGACAGTATGCAGTAGAAAGATCAGCATAACCGGACTACACTATAAACTGAAAGACTTCTAAACGCAACCCAATATTTCAAAGAATAGAGTAACAGGGATGGGCATCCGGGGACCATATTTTCAGGGTATGTAGAAGTCAATTGGCATAGCTAATCTTCAGCTAAGAGAGTCTTCTGCACCCGGTATTAGAGAGTGGCATCCGGGGTCTTAAAAAGTTAGCAATCTGCCAGCTGAGGTACACCAGACAGTCCCAACCCTTCTGGAACAGGTGACAGCCAAGAACATCAAAGACCAGGGCTAAAATGAGCCCAGGAGACACGAAGACCCATATGAATGCGAACCTCTGTTAGCATGAGACCAGAAGAACCAAATGGTGCCCAGCCACCACCACGGGCAGCCGTGATGGGGGACACAATGTGGAGTCCCTGAGGCAACACAAGAAAAAGAGGTGTGCAGCGCAAGAACTCTTCTAAAAGACCAGAACCGATGGTCTAACAGTCTGGAGGGTCCCCTGGGAACATGGTCCCTAGACTTGCCGCTGGATCTGACCTGAAACCTAATGAGATCAACTTTCAGACAAGAATGGACTGGACTCAGGGACACAGTGCAAGCATATGGTGGGTATACTTTACGATGTCTTACATTTATAGGAGGCTGTCCTACTGGTTTCTTTCTAGATGGCAGAGAAGAGGGTAGAGAGGAGGGGAGAGGTGCTCATTAAGAGGATAATAGAATCACAGAGTGAAAAGGAGGAATGTGCTCTCACAGACTGAGGAGAGCAGATGGAGCTGAAGAAAGGTGGGCATGTGGAGTTGATTTAGATTGTAAACTTCCACTTAGTCATAAGGAAAAAAGAAAAAGAGTCCTGGTCAGAGCTGGAAAATAATGCTGAACAAAATTTTCTCTCTCTTTCTCTCACATACACACATATACACACACATGCACACCCACAAGACTAGATTTACTGGTCTGAGACTGGAGAAACCTCAGAGGTATGACCCCCAGATACCTTTTAGCTCAGGCATGAAGTAACTCCTGAGGTTTACCCTTCCTTTAGCCTGAGATTAGACAGGCCCATAACACAAAATGAGACTAAATGGGCACACCAGCCTAGGAGAAAAGATGAGAAGGCAGGAGGCGAAAGGAAAGATGGTAACAGGGAACCAAAGTTGAGAAGGGGAGACGGTTGACATGTCATGGAGTTGACAACAAATGTCTCAAAACAACGTGTGTATTGATTTTTTAATGAGAAACTATTTAACTCTGTAAACTTCCAAATAAGGTACCCAAAATAAATAAATAAATACTCCCAGGTAGAGAAAAAGCACTGGGCTGAATTTGAACCTTAAGTCAGTTTGGTGACCCTAGCACTACTCTCCACATGGTGCAGATGGGTAAGTGCTCTACTACTAATTGAAAGGGTTCAAATACTCGTCCAAAGGTTCTCAGAAAAAAGGCCTAGCAGTGAATTTCTAGAAGATCATAATACTGAAAACCCTCTGAAAGCACAGTTATACCCAACAACACATGTGGTCACTGTGAGTTGAATGAAGTTGGTGACAACTGGTTTGATTTACTTTCTGGCAATATAATCTAGAGGAGTCTTCTTGCTCTAAATGTTTAAGTTCTGGGCTAGTAACCAAAAGGTTGGTGTTTCAAAGCCACCCAGGAGTACTGCAGAAGAGAAGCCTGGTTATCTGTTTCCTGAAAGACTCAACCAGTGGAAAACAGTTCAATTTTTCACACACAGGGTTGACATGAACTGGAATCAACTCGACATCAAAGTATGGAAGTTCAGGTGCTGCTTTGGAAATCAGATCTTGCAGAATGACAGGCACTTCCCTGCTGTCTTCCAGTTCAGTCAGAGCTGCTCTCTACAATATTACCTATCATCTCACATAAACAAAGTTGTTTTTCTGTAAAAGAAAACTATTGTCTATATAGATTAACAAAATGTGTATTTAATGTTTTTTGATCTTAGAGAAATTGTCTCAAGCATGGACATTCACGTACACAAGGAAATTAAATAAATAAATAATTTACCTTTGCAGGTAAATCAAAGGAAATCCTGGATACAGAATCTGCATCTGCCCAGTATAAAGGCTATAATTTTGTCACAAAGAATGTGTTTCTTTACATTTTTAGTGTAGTTTTATTCAGGTTTTTGTCGCAATGGCTAGAACACTAAGAAATGCAGGTATTAGCAACAGGGAAAGCATACATTTAAAACACAAGCATTTAGGATCAAATTACAGTTACCTTATTTTCTAAATCAGTAATATTTCAAGATACTTAAAGTGACTGTCTGAAAAATAAGAATCATCTAATTATAAGACATTTGGGACAAACAGAAGCATCAGGGCAGGATTAGATGGCGCTAAGAAGGAAAGTATACCTGAAGAATACAAATGCAACAACGGACTTAAAAATGTTGGCCTAAAATAATACATGAATGAAAGGATTAGCAATTTATTTGAACATAGTCTTGTTTGTAGAGCTTTGGGAAAGAAGCTAGAAAGTTCTACAGTGAAGTGATTAAGTTTTATATCAGGACTGTGAGTACAAGAACAGGAATGGAAAGACCTGCTTGAGAAAAACCTCAAAGATCAGAAAAGACAATTGGTTCTATAGATCACAAGAACCTGAAACATATTGGCTCACTTCTAGTTAAAATTAAAATGCTAAACAGCTAATATGTAAGAAAAACAATCCAGGTCATATTTAGGTTAAGAAAAGAAAGGGTTACACTTGGTTTGGGGATTTCTTTTTTGATTTTGTGCTTTTCAATCTGATTTGTGGGTTATGGTTCAGTTAAATGCCCTGCTAAGACATATGAAGCTCAGCTGCACACCTGAGCACCATAAAATAAAATAGTAGGCATGTATGTTATACAGCTGTGCAATAAAAACACAGAGAACTAAGATCAGATTGAGAATAAAATAAATCAGACAAAATGAAAGGAATTTTAACCAAAAAAGAATTATATATATATATATGTTCATGATCTGGAAAAAAAAATACATACATATACACATGCACACACACACATATATATATATGTATGTGTGTACATATATATGCATATATATGTATGTGTATATATACTGCAGAATACTATGATTTTCTCAATCAGGAACTATGTTTAAAACAGTAAAAAACACCTGAGGATTTGAAAAATTATAAACTTACATTAGAGAGTAACTCGAACAGGTCACAAATCTATGACTAACCTATCTAGGAAAAATATTTCTACCCATAATATTGAGTTGGTCATTTTCAGTGGATCCTTGTTTAACTTTTTAATCCTCTACCAGTAGGTTAAATTAAAAGCTAAAGTGTTGTTCCCACACTGAGTGTACTGCTGCCTCAAGGAGATATAGATTTCTGTCCATGGTACTGGGCTCTGATTATGAACTGTCTGGTTTCCATATTGCTTCACTGAATTTAGTTTGTTTTTTTGTGGTAAGCGGGATGTGATGGCCCAAGATGGCGCCCAGGGCCAGAACAGCACCCCAACCACACCCTTGTTTACCAGACCTAGGGCTTTCATGGCGCATGCCTGTGGGCAGTGGCTTCCCGCTAGCCTATCGTGGGCCTCCATCTTGGGAGAGCATGGCACATGAGGATTGGAGGAATCTAGGGTATAAATTGAGCAAGCACCAGGAAAGGAGGGAGAAGAATAATAGAAGAATAAGGAGGAGAAGAATAAAGGAAGCAACCTGTAAGGCGGATCGTATCCGTGTGTCCTGTCTTCTTTCCGCTGGCGGACAGTTAGGCAGCGACATTTTTTTAGCAACAATTAACAAAGCACAAATTGTAACACATTTGAAAGATCTAAAATTTGGGTCTAATGAATAATCATTGGTGTTCAGAATGCCATGCTGCAAAAGACAACTTCAGTGTTCCAAGTATTCACAACTGAAAAAGGCTAAAGACATCATTGCAACTGTAATTAATGAAAAAGAAAGGGGATTCTCTGCAAGCCACAGAAGAATCCACAAAACATTATAGGATTTTATTTATTATTAAAACATGGAAAAGGAAAATAGCCAGGGTCTGAAGCCAGGAATGCTGTGATACTATAAGATGAACTGCAAATTAGAATTATTTAGCTTATATTAGACTATTAGGAGAATCATGTCATGACTATGCTAAAAGATTTTTAATTATATTTCTTTTACCAGGATCTCTGAAAGCCAAATAGCCAAACATAGCAAAAACTGTCAGTTCCAATGTGTTTTATTGCGTCTGAACCTACTTTTCGCTTTTTATGTTGGCTTCATTGATATAATCCTATTCACGCCTTGCTCTGACCCAGATCCTGAGCCAAACCTGGTTAATTCAAGAAATACAGCAGTGCCTTTATCAGGGAGACTATAACATCAAGACATTACATAGTGCCTTTGCTTTGTATCTCCTACAGTCCCTCTCTTGGTGGAGATCCCAATTTATGGAATAAATGCTTATTAACCATTTATCTATGCTAAACACTATCTGGGTAAGGTAATCTTTTTTAGCATCAAATATAAACAATTGAATAGATCGTATGCTTTAATGGTGATGTGTTAATGTGCGTTAATGTTGTATTTCACTGTATAAGTTAAGGGATAGCAAATGGAAAATGTGACTCAAAAGAAAAGTCAATTCATGATGGATAAAGTGGAACTTGTGTTTTCTTTTTGAGGAAATGAATTAGTGTGTTATGAGTTTTGTAAAGGATAGTTCAATCTTATTTGATGAAAAAATATTTTTATTGTATTTATTTAGAAGTTAAATATTGTTAAAATGATGTGTATGCACTGAGAGGCCTCTCACCACTTGACTTCAGAATGTACTGCACTGCCACAGTAGTCAAAACAGCCCGGTACTGGTACAAAAAGAGACAGATAGATCAATGGAACAGAGTTGAGATGCCAGAGATGATACCACCTTCCTACAAACAGTTGATATTTGAGAAAGGCCACAAGATTTTAAACTGGGGTAAAAACAATCTCTTATTAAATGGTGCTGGCATAAGTGGATATCCATATGCAAGAAATTGAAACAAGACCCATATCTCACACCTTATACAGAAACCAGCTCAAATTGGATGAAAGACCTAAACATCAAATCTAAAATAATATAAACCTTATCCAAGAAAAAATAAGATCAACAATGGAAGTTTTAATACACAAAGTAGACAGGCTTCAAAAACTGACAAAATATGATCAACAGAACAGAAAATAGGTAAATGGGGACTACTAAGAATCAAACACTTTTGCTCATCCAAGGACTTAATCAATAGAAATAAAAGCCCACTTACAGAATGGGAAAAAATTATTTGGCAACTATATGTCAGACTGATGTCTGATCTCCATAATCAAAATATCAACAAAATATCAACTACAAAATATCAACAAGAAAAGTATAAACAATCCAACTAAGTGATGGGCGAAGGAGATGAACAGACATTTCTCTAAAGACAACATCCAGGCAGCCAATAGATACATGCTGAAATGTTCATGATCATTTAGCTACTAAAGAAATTAAAATCAAAACTACAACAAGGTCGGCCAAGATCAAGGAAACACAAAACAACAAATGCTAGAGAGGCTGTGGAGAAATTGGAGCCATCCTACACTCTTGGTGGGATTGCAAATCAGTACACCCTCTTTGGAAAGCAATCTGGCTCTTCCTTAAAAAGCTGAAAATAGATATACCATTTGACCCAGCAATCTCATTGCTTGGAATATATCCTACAGAAACAAGGGCAGTCACACAAAAAGATATATGCACATGAACATTTATTGCAGCACAATCCACAATATCAAAAAGATGGAATCAATCCAGATACCCAACAACAGAGAATAGATAAATAAACTACGTTATATATACTCAATGAAACACAATGCAATGATAAAGAACAATGATGATTTTAGGAAACATCTCATAACCTGGTTTCATTTGGAAGACATTATGTTGAATGAAATCAACATTTGTCCGTTAGTGGCACAAGGACAAATACAGTGTGAAACCCCTACTATAAGGATTTAAAAACAGACCTATGTACAGAAGAAAAGACTTTATGATGGCTACAGGGGAGGGTAGGAAGGGAAGGAGAGGGCTGGTTATAGATTAGATAGTTGATAGAAATTTGGTTGGGTGAAATCAGTGATAGTACATGTTAGAAAGAAGATCAATTTAACTGGACTTCAACATAATCTGAAAACCCTTCCAACCTTAATTGATCTTAACAACCTTAACCCAATATTAAATATTACAAGGACAGAGCAGGGTCTGGGGACCATGATCTCAGGTGAAATCAAGGACAAGTGGCTTAGCTAGCATATTGCTAAGAGAATCTTCACTCAATACTGGTGAGTGGCATCTGGAGTCTTAAAAGGCAGCGAGCTGCCATCTGAGGCACAACAAATGGTCCCACCTCAGGAAGAACAGCTGATCACCAAGGAGCAAAACGACATGCGGGAAAGAGATCCCAGAAGACAGAAAGACCCACGTGAATGGGTGACTACATCAACATGTGACCAGAAGAACCAGTTAGTGCCCAGCCACCACCAGTGACAGCCGTGATGGGGCTCACAAAGTTGAGTCCCAGTGGCAACTCAAGATTAAAAAGAGGTGTGCCCTGAGAACTCCACCAAAAAACTGCAATTGGTGGTCTGAAGGCCTGGGGGTTCCCCTGGGCACATGGCCTCTAGACTTGACGCTGCTCCTGTTCATAAATCATTATTGAGGTCAACTCCTCTAACAGGACTGGATTGGACTCAGCGACACAGAGTGACCATATCATGTGTGAACTTCATGGTTCTATGCATCTATGGGATGTCATCCTGCTGACCTCTTTCTGGAGGGGAGTGGTGAGAGTAGAGAGGAAGGGACAGGAGATTGTTAAGAGAATATGAGATGTATAGAATAGAAAGGAGGAGGGTGCTGTCAGTGGGAAAGGAGAGCAGTAAGAGCTGCACATAGGTGGGCATGCACATTTCAACTGGACTGTACACTTTCACTCAATCACAATAAATAAAAAAAGTGATGTGTATGCACACTAAGCTAACAAGGGGTACACCATGATGAACTGTCCTCTCCCAACCTGAGTATAATACCACCTAAATTTTCAAGAACCTTTGTTACTACACATCTCTGAGCTAGAACTGGCCAAAAGGGAAATTTATCGTATTTGCAATGAAGAATTGAAGCAGTGGTCATAATCTTTGGAGGTACTTGACCTGTTCAGATGTTGGGATGAACAGATTCAGACATATGAGATGAGTTCATGTTTATTCTTGATATGCTTTGCTCTATGTCTAGTGCTTTTCCCCTAAGTGCTGGCCTTGCTGATCGATTATGAATCTAGACTTACAATCAAAGCTTATCTATAGAGTCACAAAGACAGCTACACAGAGACATCATTTTCTATGGAACATGTTTTGAACTCCCCATTTTTTAGTTAGAATTCAACAGCTGGATGAGTTTGGTTTCTTATATTGACTAGATGGGAACATACTGTTAAAACTTCTACTATGAATTTCAGATTCTTATATCCAACTACCTCCTAGATAATTTTTCTTGGTATCTGTTGTAAATTGGTATCTTAGTTTCCTAGAGCTGCCATAATAAAATACCACAAAATGTGTGACTTTAAAGAACAGGAATTTATCTTCTCATGGCTCTGGAGCCTAGAAGTCCAAATAAGGGTTACAGCTGTGCCAATTTATTCTGTGAGTTTTGAGAGAGGAGTGGTTCCATGACTTTCTCCTAGTATCTGACATCTACTGGAAATATTTTACATTCTCCTGGTGCTTAATCGTTTCCAACTTTTGCCAATATAATAATTACCAATATATCCTGATTACTTGTTGGATCAGTTTTGTGCTACAGAATCTGGTAAAAATCTTCAATTTCTTCATCTTTGGCCTTAGTGGTTGGCACATAAATTTGAATGTAGTCATATTAACTGAGCTGCCTTGTAGGCATATGGATGTTATCCTATCACTGACAGCATTGTACTTCAGGATAGATCTTGAAATGTTCTTTTTGGCAATGAATGCAACATCATTTCCCTTCAAGTTGTCATTCTTGGCATGATAGACCATTTGACTGTCTGATTAGAAATGGCCAATAACAGTCCATTTCAGCTCATTAATGCCTAGGATATCAATGTTTATGTTTTCCACTTCATTTTCAATGATTTCCAATTTTCCTAGATTCATACTTTATACATACCATTCTCCAATTACTAATGGATGTTTGTACCTGTTTCTTCTTATTTTGAGTCATGCCACATCAGCAAATGAAAGTCCCAAAAGCTTGACTCCAACAATATCACTAAGGTCAACTATTTTGAGGATACAACTTCTCCCCAATTTTCTTTCAAGTACCTTCCAATCTCGGGGTTTCATCTTCTGGCACTATGTCAGACAATGTTCAACTACTATTCATAAGATTTTCTTGACTCATTTGTTTTAGAAATAGACTGTTAGGTCATTCTTCCTAGTCTATCTTAGTCTGGAAGCCCAGCTGAAACCTGTCTGTCATGAGTGACCCTGCTGGTATCTGAATACTGGTGGTGCAGCTTCCAGCATCACAGCAATATGCATGCTCCCACAGCACATTGCTCTCGCAAAATTGTATCATGTGTGTACCAACATCATTTCTATTATCAAAGCCAACTATTTCTTCTTTTGAAAATACCTTTTTATACCAACATAAATGGTGACCATACACATGGACCTCATCAGGTGGAATATACAGGAATCAAATTGGATGTATCTGTGGATGATAGTAAAACCTCAAAATTATCAGTCAGAACATGGCCATGCAGCACAAACTATCAACTGCTCATAAGCCAGATCACACTTGACAGCACTTGGCTGGCTGGCTATGTTTACTTACATTTAACTAATGAGGGTAACCCTGGTGGTTTAATGTTTAAGTGCTACAGCTGTTAATTAAGAATTTGGCAGTTGAAATCCACCAGGCGGTACTTGGAAACTCTATGGGACAGTTCTACTCTGTCCTATAGGATTGCTATGAGTTGGAATCAACTCAATAGCAATGTGTTTTTTTTTTTTTGGTTAATGAGCGTGAATACTAGCCATTCAATTCTTTATGTTATTAACTTGTAGGAGTTGTTTATTTATGTTGTATACTAGTCCTTTATCAGATATTTGTCTTACAAATAATTTCTCCCACTCTGGGTCTTCTTTTCTTATTATCTTTTAAGCATCTTTTCATAAATATGTTTTTTAATTCATTATAGAACAAATGGACAGTTTTCCTTTATATTTATTGCTTATTCAATTGCATCTTTAATTTTCCTTTTAACTATTACAAGTTTCACATTCATTTTTACAACACCCTTTCCTGTATTTATGACATGTTTTCTTACGAATTGGTTAGGCCAAAGCCAAGTGTCAAGTGCCGTCGAGTCAGATCTGACTTAAATCATGTATTATTTTAACCCTGAGAAGAGATCACTAGAGCCATCCATACTAGAGAAATTGTGACTTACGAATAGCGAGATTGAGTGAAAATTTTTAAAGTTCATCTGAGGGCTATTTAAAACTCTTCTCATTTACCTTTTAGGAGAGAGATTTCTTTCTCAATTACCAAGAAATATTTTATGAAAGCTTGATATCAACATTCATATCTCATTTCATATTTCTAATTTAAAATGAAATTAAACACACAAGTCTTCTAACCTACCATTATTCTTGAATCTATGCTAGGCTCTACATTGAAGAATAACTTGTAAAATGCTAGGCATCTGTTAATTTCAACCACATGAATTTGTCAAATGTCGACAATTTCATAGATTTTAATGTAATGCACAAAAGTATCACTTACTTCTTTATTCCCCTAAGTGATTTATATTGATCTGTTCTTTCATTCCAATGGATGTTTTATATTGATCTATTGATTTCCCTGATTTAAATACAATGTCACCAGTTTCGTCAACTATGTTTGTGATGTAAACAGAGAAGAAACTGTATTTTCACTATCTTATATTAGTGTCAGGGAGCCTGATTCATGGCTTACTAAGTATAGAAAAGGAGTTAAGTATTTTGACTTACATAAGGAATCTCAAATATAATTCTGCAAGCTGATTTTTTTTATCCCCTCTTAAAAATTTTCTCTTTTTAATTACCTTGCTTCCTCATGTTATATGTTAGTAGATTCAGTGGTCAGAACTGATAGTAAAACGTATTAAAGTTATTGAAATTTTGAAACTTATTAAATATTAGTGAGAAACTAGTACTTGGAGGTACCATTGAATCATGTGACATTGATTGAAGGTTAATGTATCAGAAAGGCAATGCATCATTAAGATTCTGCCTGATAATAGTATGACTTACTGAACTCTGCTAAATGGTTCTTGAAGCCTATAAAATTTGATAACCAATTATAGTTTTAGATCTATTACAGTGTAATAGGCAGGGACTGATTTCTATAATTTCTGGTGCAACAATATGTATTCCAGGAACATAAAAGAACTCTGTCCTGCTGAACCAAAAAACCCACTGCTGACTCATAGCAACCCTACAGGACAGAGTAGAACTACCCTATAGAGTTTCCAAGGAGTGCCTGGTGGATTTGAATGGCCAACTGTTAGGTTAGCAGACATTGCATGTAAGCACTATGCCACCAAGGTTTCCATCCCAAATTAGGGAAGTAAAATAAAAAGATTAGAATAATTTAATTGACATAATTTAATATTTAAACATAAGCTTCTTGTTTGCTTCTAAATCTTTAAACATACCTAATCATTATGGGAATATTTAAGTGCTATCAATGGATTTAATATTTTAAAAAGGTAGATATTCTTACTTGTGTGCACAGGGTATGAAGATGTTAAGTGAGGTTGTAGACGGCCAGTCACCAAAACACATTAAGACACCATTTTTTAAGCTTTATAAGCCAAAGTAAACTGCTCTGAACTGTTCTGACTGTAAGTTTATGCCTGAATTTCTGTGATATTTCATAATGTTGAACAAGTCTTTCATACAGTGGTATTACACAAACTACTTAAGTAAGACTTCTTGTTTACATTCTAAGGATTTATCAGAAGGGTAGGCTATCAGTTATGTTAAGATTCTGCTTCCCTTTAAAGTACTCTAAAAGTTACTCTCCTCCCTTTTATTTATTATCTGTTTATCATAATTCAGATTTCTCTTGCAAATCAGAGCATTTGTTATCTGTAATTATGGTTGCGATTCCCATATATGAGAGGCGAAATGATACAAATCCTATCTGGTAAGAAAGCTCGGGAATTGTTCCAAGTGTAAGGTCAATTTTGGTCTACATTAACCTTAAAGTATAGAAGTAGTTGAACCAAAACCATTGTCAGTGAGTCAGGTCTGACTCATAGCAACCCTGTAGGACAGACTAGAACTGCCCCACTAAGTCACCAAGGAGTGTCTGGTGGATTCAAATGGCTTTTTGATTAGTAGCTATTGCACTTAACCAGTATGCCACCAATGTTTCAAATAAATAAAAAGAATTAATTTGACTTATTTAACACTCTTTAGATGGGAAAATTCTTCATAGATGTAATAGAAAGACTAGGGAAATGTTCAATGTGTAGCATAGGGAATTCATTGATTTCCTTCATAAGTAGCTTATAAATGTCAATGTGTATTAAGACAATATCATAGCAACATCACTACAGAAAATGGGCAAGAAAGAAGTACTGGGTTTACAGGAAAAGCAACTTAAATGTTTTTTGGATGTATAAAAATATTCACCATCGCTCATAAGACAGGTGTAAGTGAAAACTCCTCTGTACGCGTTTGTTGTCTGTTAGTTTGATAAGGCTGTGGGGAGAGAGGAACTCGCACAGACTGTTGTTAGGCTTACAGTATGACACAACCTATGCAACTAGCAGAAAAATTACATGCACACCTGCCTTTATTAAAGTAATCTTATTCCAAGAAATTTGTCCCCCAAGTACACTTGCAAAAATACAAGATAATATATTTATATGTCATTACGGTAGCTCTATTTATTGTATAAGTAGATCAAAAACATGACTTACAAGAAAAGGTAAAGCAACAAAGTGAAATACCATGCAACTTGATCTTCTCTGCCACACAGCATTGAGGAAATTAATCAAGGTATAAAAGAATATCCATAGAATCCTGCCTTTTATCTAAAAACATAGAGTTCAAAAAAATAGATATGTATGTATGTGCTTAAGTGTATGTATATGTACATACACATTTTAAAACATAAAAAAATGGAAATACAAATTAAGACCTTAAAAAAATTTTCCTTTGTGGTTTAGAGAAGAAGAACAGAGACTACAGTTAACAGAAATTAGTCTCTTGTCATAGAGTGAATTGTGTTCCCTCAGAAATGTGTGTAGAAATCTGGTTGGCTGTGAGTCCTGGTATTGTGTATGCTGTAAACCCTACCACTGTGATGTTGATGAAGGTGAATGGGTAGCAGTTCTGTTGGTGGGGAAGGACTCAAAGCATGGGGTTGTATTGTGGGCTGGCGCAGCCTCTCTGGATATAAAAGAAAGAGAGGCAGAAAGAATTGGGGACCTCACACCACCAAGAAGCTGGGAGCTGAGTGAGTCCTTTGGAAAGAACCAGGGTCCCTGCACCTCAGACTCTCACATTCTAAGGGAAGACTGATGAAAAGGACCTTCCCTCTGAGCAAGCAGAGAAAGCCTTCACCTGGAAGTGACACCCTGAATTTGGACTTGTAGCCTACTGCACTGCGACAAAATACAGTTTCAGTTTTTAAAACCATCCACAAGTGGTATTTCTGTTAAAGCAGCACTAAATGAAGGAGGCAGCTCTTCTAACAGACTTCGCTTTGTCTTTTTTTTTTTTTATGACTGAGTAAAAATGTACATTCCCGTATAAATTTACATGCCCACCTACACGCAGCTTCCACTGCTCTCCGTGTCCGGTGACAGCACACTATTTCTCTCTGCGCCATACATGTCTCATCTTCCCAACAGTTTCCTTTCCCCTCCTCTCCACCCTCTCCCCTTACTCCAGCCAGAGGTCAGCAGCATGATATCCTATAGATGTTTAGAACCATAAAGTGCATCCAATATATGGTCAGTCTACATCACCAAGTCCAATCCATTCGTGTCTGAAGAGTGGCCCTTCATTACGATTTACGGGCAAGGGCAGCATCAGGGCCGGGGGCCATGCTCCCAAGGGAACCCTGAAACCTCTGGACCATCAATTGTGGTCTTTTAGTGGAGATCTCAGGGTGCACCCCTTTTTATTCTTGTGTTGCCAGTGAGACTCAACTTAGTGAGCTTCATCGCAGCTGTAACAGGTGGTGGCCGAGCACCATCTGGTTCTTCTGGTCCCAAGTTGATGTAGGCACCCACTCTTGTGGGTCTCTCTGTCTTCTAGGTTGTCTTTCCCCCATGTAGGTTTGGTCCTCAGTGAGCATCTGCTCCTGCTGAGTTGAGACCATTTGCTGTGTCCTCGGATGGCAGCTTGGCAGCTTTTAAGACCCCCAGATGCCACTTGTTTTGTCTTAATATGATATAAATGTTTTTCATAATTATAAAAGGTATCTAAATATTAATAGTCTTTAAAAATCAAAAGCCACATGGGTATAATGAATTATCTGCTGTTATTACTTAGTGTTCAGATTTATAATCAATTTATTTTACGTTTATTTTTATCTTGGGGTATTAGATAGAAGAGAAAGAACACTTGTTTTCTTAATTTTTAAAAAATCAATAAGAGCTACATATTTAATATGCAAAGCACTTACCATCAGGAGATAATGAGACAAACAGCATTAATCTTTTGTCAAAGATTATGCATTTCGAGGGCAAAGATGGAGACATATAATTTTCCTTATTCTATTTTTTTCTGTGTTCAGTTTGCACATTCATTTTTGTCACAGTTTCAATTATTTATAGGAGTTGTTTCCAACCATCTCTATATAACTTTCTCTACCTTATTTCTCAGTATGTAACCTGTGAAAGGAAACCCTGGGGGCACAGTGGTGAAGGGCTACTACGGCTGCTAACCACGAGGTCCGCAGTTCAATTCCACCAGGCTCTCCTTAGAAACTACGTGGTAGTTCTACTCTGACCTGTACGGTCTCCATGAGTTGGAAACTACCAGACAGCACCTAACGACGAGAACAACCACCACCCTGTGAAAGCTATGCCAGTTGAGCGGCGTGTACTATTTACTTACATAACAGAAATTGTGGTTTCTTACAAAACAATCTTTAATGTATGAAATAAGAATATCTGTAAAATATACATGCTTTAGGAGTACTGAGTCAAGAAAACAGCTATTCCCATAATGGAAATTTCAGTATTAGTAAGAAGAAAACAACTTTTGTCCATTACCTCTTAGATAGCTGTCATGGAGTCACCTTCAACAAAATGAAACTCCTGGCACGGCTTCATCCTCATCATCACTAGTATGTTCAAGCCTATCATCTCACGGATCGCCTTAGTCATCTGGTACTGCTCTAACAGAAATACCACAAGTGGATGACTTTAATGAACAGAAACATATTTCCTCACAGCACAGTAGGCTGAAAGCCCAAATTCATAAGCTTCAGGAGAAGTCTCTCTGTTGCTATAGACAAAGGCCCTTCTTCTCAATCTTTCTCTGGCTGAAGAGCTTCTGAGTTATGGGGATGCCAAGTCCAAAGGACACAATTCATTTCTAGCACTGGTTTCTTGGTGGTAGGAGATCCCCAGCTCTCTGCTTTCTCCTTTTCCTTTTTTAACTCCTAAGAGATTGCCTCAACACTAATGCGAGCTTCTGGACTGAGTCCTGCCTCACTAACACAACTGCCGCCCATACTCCCTCATTAACATCATATAGGCAGAATTCACAACACATGGGAAAAATCATGGCCCAGCCAAACTGATACACATTTTGGGGGTGGGGGGGTGGGGACGCAATTCAATCCATTACAGGTATGGTATCTATCCATCTCATGGAGAGTCTTCCTCACCCTCTCTGACCCCTACTTCCCAAACAAGACGTCCCTCTCTAGTGACTGACACCTCCTGATGACATATCATGAATCAACTGAGTCAGGTAGTGTTCTGTTACAATTCATTAGGTTTTTATTGGCTGATTTTCAGAAGTAGATCTCCGGGTCTTGCCTCCCAGTTTGTTTTAGACAAGAAGTTCTGCTGGGTGACCCTGCTCATATTTCAAATGTTGGTAGCATATCTCCCAGCGCCATGCCAACATGCAAGTCACCACAGTACAGCCAAGTGGCAGGGAGAGGAGTTGTCTATCACTCTGCAGTAAATCAATAGCACCAGAATCAGCTTTTCTCTTCAATACAAGCTGTACCTCAAATCAGGCAAGAGCATCCACGGCCAAGGTGGTTTACACGGTGATTGGCAAGCTGCT
This sequence comes from Heterohyrax brucei, assembly GCA_028571685.1. Lineage (NCBI taxonomy): Eukaryota > Metazoa > Chordata > Mammalia > Hyracoidea > Procaviidae > Heterohyrax > Heterohyrax brucei. Next base: position 148,650,440 of record CM053143.1, read on the forward strand.
GAAACTTTCCATGGAAAAGAACAGTGGTTGCATTCCAAAACCAGTGTGGTGGTTGCATTCCAAAACAAGTATTTCAAGTGATATAAAGTGGTGGTGTCTAGCTCAGTCTCTTAGCTAAGATAATATGCTCTCCCAGAGATCTGAACCACTAATTTGTTCAGCCAATCCTGGGAAATTTTGTAGTACCTTGTATTTAATTCGCTTTCTTCAGTTGTTCCTTATTTCTTAGTTTCTGGCCTCACTCAATAGATTCCATCATATGGTGTACATAATGCTCTGATCCTGAGGCTTTGCTAACATTTTCCGCTGAACTTTTCTCTTTAAAATAATTTGTAGTGGTTTCTAAAGTGTAGTCACTAGATGAGCAGCATCAGCTTAATTTTGGAATTTGTTAGAGATGCAAAATTGTGTGTCTCACCTCAGACCTACAAAGTCAAAAACCCTGGGCCTACAGCTTTGTCATCTGAGTTGAAACGAGTGCCTCAAATGACTGATGCCACTAAAGTTTCAGAGTCACGGGGAATAGCGTATAACATTTTCTCTCCTTCTGTATCCATAACCAGTACATCTACCTAGTTGCTCACATCTTCTGTGTTCTTATTTGTCTCTGTTCCTGTTGTTTGCCCAGCACTCACTCTACACATGCTAATGTATTTGCCTAATCAACAGTAGTTCTATTCGCAAATAAACTGGAGAATTTGCTGCAGCCTATTTAATACCTCAAATAAATTTCGAGATTAGATGATATTTGTTTGCACTGCTGTAACAAAAGCTATATAGTATTTTTTGTTTTGTTTTTCTTCATGTTTTCACCTCTGAGTCTTAGTACCTTGTTCTTCATTACTCAGCTAAGTACCTAATTGTTTATCTTCTTGTACACTTTTCTTGAGATGGTTGTATAAAATTTTACAATTTGTTTGATGTATAACAGCTCCAGGGCATTAGGACTCAAGGTCTGCTGCACCTCCAAGAGATTGAAGAAACACTCTTGGAACCAGCGATCCGGACATATGGTAATAGGGAGACTCACATATGGAATGGGTACAGGACGGCAGCTGGACAGGTATAGTACTTCACTATCACCTAGCAGCTGACACTAGCTTATATATCATTCTAAATGTGTCCCAGCTTATTGTCTTTTCTCCCAAATCTTCGGGCAGTCATCATTCTCTGGGACTTTACATCCAAGCCCGGATATCTTTCTTCTTGTTGCTAAGGTGCTCCTTGGCCTTGGCCACCAGCCTAGTATATGCCAAGTATGCTCCAGTGAAGAGCAAAACTGACTACATCAGAAGGATGCGTATAGCTGAATAGCATTACTCTACCCTGGATGTATATATTTCTTCTATTATATTTTGTTTTTAAAAATACAATTGGTGATTTAGTAAAAAAAAAAAAAAAAAAGATAATGGTGCACATTTCTTAAAAAACACAGATAGTAGAGATAATGTGGGTGCCTGGTTGATGTGAACAGTTAAACATCTGGCCACTAACCAAAAAGCTGACAGTTTGAACACACCCAGAGTTACCTTGGAAGGCAGTCCTAGAGATCTGTTTCTAAAAGGTTACAGCCTTGAAAACTGTACAGAGCATTTCTACTCTGAGTACATGGAATCACCATGAGTCAACATCAACTCAACAGCACGTGGCAGAATCAAAGACAGAAGAACAAGTAAAAACTTGGAGTCTAGCACTGTAAACTTATACATTGCTCTTAAGTGATGAGTGATTTTCACCTAAAAATGTATTTCTAAAATAAAGTCAATAATAGGATAATCAGCACAATATTTTTCACATAGTGATTAAACATGTTTCTCTCAATTTCTGCTTTTGGAAGGAAATTTAGTAGTGTTAGAGAAGATGTGTAATGGTCCCTTTGCTGCTACACAGTAGGGGGTCCATTTTAAGCTTCAAACCAAGTAGAAAATGGCTCATTTCATCAAAGTGATTTAAAACATCTCCCTTATTATTCAGTAGCAGAAGATGCTGATTACAGGAAGAAACATACACGTGTATGGCTCCAGTTAGAGAAAAGGGGGGCTTCAGTAATCCACAATATTGTACAGCTACCTTTATTAAAAAGTAATGCAGGTGGCTAGTTTTAACCATAAGATATATTTTTTAAAAAAATCTTTCATAGAAATCAGTTTATAAAAACTCAGAATTTACAAGATTCAGACACTGATAAAGGGCTTATAATCATAATCATAATGAGTGAGTATCTTGAAACAAGAACTGGGTGTTTCTAGTACAGGTGTCTTCAACTAGAACAATGTCAGTGGCTCCAAAGAGAATCCTGACTACAAGTGAAGGCAATCTCATTTTGCTCAAGTTAATTCCAGCTCACGGGCAACCTCATGTGTTAGATGATGCCTGCTTCCTTGAGTTTTCCTGATCATAATGTTTATAAAAGCAGATTGTCAGAACTTTCTTCCCTGGTGCTGCCGGGTGGATTTATACTACCAACTCTTAGGTTAGCAGTCAAGTGAGAACTGTTGTGCAACACACAGAGACCATAACTGAAGAGACACAACCCAGATGACAAGGGGTATTCATCAATGCCTTACAGAAGCATATTTCTCCAATTTTACAATGGAAATATAGTTTAATTTGTTGTATTATATTTTTATTCAAATAATGCACACCTTCTACATTTGTTTGTCAACCATACCTCTGCCCAAGAATTATTTTTTTAAGTATCACTATGCCAACTGTGTTGCCTGTTGCTTTTCCTTTAAAAAAAAAAAAAAGCATATTTGAAAATATCTTGCAGAAAAGCAAAACCAAACCAAACCACTACCATCAAGTCAATTCTTATTCGTAGCAACCCTAGAGACAGAGGGTACAACTAACAAACTGAGATAGAAGGTGTGCATTATTTGTGTAAAAAATAGTATATTATATATACCCACTGCCATCAAGTCAATTCCAACACATAGTGCCCCTGTAGGACACAGTAGAACTGCTCCATTGATTTTCCAAGGAGTGCCTGGTGGGTTCAAACTGCCAACCTTTTGGTTAGCAACTGTAGCACTTAAGCACTATACCACCACAGATTAAATATATATACTTTCTATGGTCAGATAATATGAATAATTCTTATCTCATTATTTTGTGGTCTTATGAACTTCCAAGATGCATAATCCCTCCAAATATTATAGACACTAAGTGAACAGGAGAAAATTCACTGTTTTGAGTTTAATAACTGGCAAACACACAGTCTTGTGAAGATTGTCTTAACAGTAACTTTATTTTCATTCAACAAATACAGATTCATCCTCTGCTTCCTACTATGTCCTGAGTAGCTCCGTGGACGTACCTGTGAATAAGCTAAACATAGTCTTTGCACTGCTGCAAGGGACCAGTCAAAACCACTGTAAGCGTAAAAACGTATAAAATAATTAAAGCTATTCAGAAAAAAATACAAGTCTGAGATAGCTAGTTATAAAATTGGAGGAAGACAGAATATACTTAAAAGGCTAATGAAGGAAAAAAATTATAAAGGAAAAAATAACTAAAATCTAAAATAGATTAAGGATTCAGTTATGTGAATATGGGAGAAAGAATGTTCCCAGAAATTTTTTTTAAAAAAAAAACAAAACTACACGTTAGGAAAGAACATATTGTGATGTTTGAGGACCTGAATGAACTTGTAAGGTGACTGGAGTGTCCTGAACGTGAAAGATGATAAAGTGACAGAAGTGACCTTGGAAAAAGAGAAGTAGATTATGCAGTTACTTTTACTCGTGGTGAAGAGCTTGGGTTTTATATTAATTGCAATTGAATCTAATAGAGAGTTTTAGAGAAGGAAGTTACATGAGGCTACCAACATTGTGAGCCGGTCATTTGGATTGAGGTGTGGAAAATGGTGTTGGAAGAATTTCCATTGTAGCTACCACTCACAAAGCTTGGGAAAATTATTCATGCTAAAGTAGTTTGTGCCTTAAACATGGGAAGTGGAAAAGTAAATAAGTGAAAAATGTGAGATACATTTTGATGGTAGAATTGACAGAATTTGCTGATTAATTAGATATGAAGGAAGAGTGAACACGAGGCACCAAAGGAAATTCAAGGACAGGTGTTACTGCTGTCAACAGAGAGAACCTGTTGCCGTCCAGTCATAGTGGCAATATAGGACAGAGTAGAGCTGCCCCTAAATCTCCTGAAGAGGGCTTATTAGATTTAAACGGTTGACCTGTTGATTAGCAGCCATTGCTCTTAACCATTACACTACTAAGGCTTTTGTTGACAAAAAGAGTAATCTGTCAGAAACACCTGACAGTAACAATGAGGAGATACATATGTATTTTAATGTGATGTTGTTACATCTAAAAGACATCCGGTTGCAACTTTGTACTGGGGCGATAAACACACAAAGCTTACGAAAGTCTGGGCAAGAAGTCCACATCAGGATGTCATGGCTATGTCAACGTCAGGTAAAGACGTGTAATGGATAAATTAGCCAAGTGAGACAGTGAAAAGAGAAAAAAAAAAAATCACACCCAGAAGGGAACCCTTATGAATATACATACTGTGCGACAGGCTGCATATAGGAATATAATACAGATAAAGTCGATTTTAAAAAGGAGAGTGGCCAGTAAAATAGGATAAAACTCAGGAAAGGATGCTATCCTGCATGTCACATAAAGGAGGAAGTTCACTATCATCAGTATCATGAACTTCTACAGCAAGCTGAGTGAGATAAGCATAAAACTCACCCTATCGGCTTGGGGACATCAGACAGGCTTAATGACTGCAGCAAGAAAATTGTTAGTGGGGAAATGTGGAAGCCAGCGGGAAGGTTAAGCAGAAGACAGGAAGTAAGGAAACGTAGGCAGCTTGTGCACAGTTCTCAGGGAAGCTGAAAAGAGTCTACCAGCAAAACATAACAGACTTGCTGAATGGTAGTGACAGTTTGTGGTATACTCTATGATTATTATCAATTTTAACTAAAACATTATTACTATAATTGATACTATGAATCTCAGTTGCAAGATTTTCTTCAGTAATGTCTAGCTAATCTTATGTTGACACTAAAAATGCAGCTGTTAGGCTTTGATAATAAAAGAGTTTTGCAAACAAATTCAACAAAGGAAGAGGGAGGCAAAGGAAATACAAGTATTTTTAAAGAAATTATTGTAATTACAGACCATGAAATCTATTAAAGTGAACTGAGTGAAGTGAAACTATGAAGAATCTTATTAATAGTGAGAAGGTGGTAGAACTGAAGCAATTGAAAGTTCCCATAAAATCTAAGAAGTGAGATAATGGCAGTAATTTAGCATCTGAGCTGAATGATTCCAAAGTAGACTTTTTCTTGTAGCGAATTTTTGAAAGTGACACAGTTACCAGTAATGAAAATTTCCAGAACTACCATGGATGAACACTAATAATGGAAAAATAACTGGAGTTGGGGAAGCTAATGAATTGCGAGGTCAATACATTGCATAGATGGATCATCAATTTAGATAATTAAGTTACCAGAAATGATATCAAATTTGGGGATTCTAGTAAAGAAGGTGAGTTGATGGACTAACCTGACAGTTAAAAGAGAAAAACATTCAGATAGTTTTTTATCCAAATTAAAAAATTTCAGAAAACACGGTAAAAAGATTGGCAAGGAAACAGAAGTACAAATCTAGACTGTTTTTGAGAGGTCCAACTGTACTAGACATTGCACCGTTGTTGTTGTTAGATGCCACCGAGTTGGTTCCACTCACAGTGACCCTGTGCACAACAAAACGAAACACTGCCCAGTCATACGCCATGCCCACGGTTGTTTTTATGCTTAAACCCATTGTTGCAGCCGCTCTGTCAATCCGTCTTGTTGAGGGTTTTCCTCTTTTCCACTGACCCTCCACTTTACCAAGCATGATGTCCTTCTCCAGGGACTGATTCTTCTGACAATATGTTCAAAGTACGTGCGATGCATCTCCCATCCTTGCTTCCAAGGAACTCTGGTTGCACCTGCACTAGTAGAGAGTTTTCCATCGTGTGTGGTGGCTCAACATTATTCATCATGTAACCCATGTGATCTAAGGACAACTTTAGTAAATTTCTTATGCTTTAGCAGTGCATCACTTAAACTATAGTTTCAGCTGCTGAAACAAAAAAATATAAATAACAATAATCAAAACAAGTGGTTTATTTCTGTCTGTCATCAAAGTCTGATTAAGTGATCCAGAGTTGGCTTTCTGACTGTTCGATTATTATGGTCTCCATTTATCATCCAACTCTTGGGACAAGGTGGCTTCTCCCACTTCTGCATCACAACCATATTTCAGCCAATAGAAGGTAGAAAACATACAGAGAAATAAGTTTTTTTGGCCTGGAGACCAAAGCCTGGAAATTGTACATTTTACTTCCAATTTCCACTTACTAAAACTGAATAATACGGTCACATTTCACTTAAAGGCTGCTCGAAAACTGAGTATTTTTCTGTGAGTTCAAAGACCAGTTACGACTTTTTTCTTCTCCCTTGCATGTCTCATGCTTCAATTTCACATAAACAGAAGTCATTTTATGACAACTTCAGTAAATTTCTCATTGTATGAGGATAATAATAATAATGTATTAAATAAAAATATCTGTAAAATCAATTTCTCATTATATGGGCAATGCATTGGTTATATGTTCTAAAACTGAGGTTTTTATTACTAAAGCAAGGAAGACTGAGTGAATCTGGGGTGGCATTTAGCACTGGCAGTGAGGACATGGTGACCTACTTTTGAAAAATCTGCTATTGTAAAATGAGCATTCTGTGACAGAGGCTGAGGCACACAATATTTTCTCAACTATCTGGATTTGAAATGCATCTTGTCACTAACTGACCTTAAGATCATGAGCCAACTGATTTCCATCTCTGGATATTTGTTTCCTCCTCTGTAAAATGTGGAGAATGGTAATATCTACCTCATAAAATTGTGGTGAGTTTTGTATGAGTTCAAATAAATAAAGCACTTGGAATACTCATGGAGCATTATCCAAATAAAACCAAATACCTTGCTATCAACTTTTAGCAAGTCTACAGGGCAGAGTAGAGCTGTCCTGTAGGGTTTCTAAGGAGCAGCTGATAGATTTGAGTTGCTGGCCTATTAGCAGCCAAGTTCTTAACCACCATACCACCAGGGCTTCTGCATACGCTCCCACTGCCCTTGAGTTGGCTTCAAATCACAGCGACCCTAGAGGTCAGGTTAGAACTGCCTGATAGACTTTCCAAGGAGCACCTGGGGGATTTGAGCTGCCAACTTTTGGGTTAGCAGACATAGCACTTAGCACACTACACCACCAAGGTTTGTATCCTACCTACATAGGAATACCAAAATACTGGTATAGCTGCCATTTATCTTCATTTTGCTGTTAGATTTTATGACCACCCAGTATGTAAGCTTCAGCCTTTTTAAAATTATTTACTACCATAAGATACTCCCCATTTATATTAGAAAAAGATTCTGCTATAAACTATTGGCTGTGAAGTTCAAGAATGCTAATACAGGTAAAGAGCCGGACCAGTTTGAAAATATGCCCTCTCCCTTAAAGAAATGCACATTTAATGTCTACTTAACCCAAAGAATTTTTTATAGAATTTAGTTTTCCACTGGCTCATCTAACCTTTTAAATTCTGCTACATCTACTCCATATTAAATTCTGAATAACACTATTTAGAGATGTATTCATTCCTGAAGTCGGTGATGTTGACAGTGTTAATAAAGATCAGCAAGGGAAACTGAGGAGTTCTCGGTTGGCACAAATGGTTAAGTGCTCTACTGCTAGCCAAAAGTTTAGTGGTTAACCCTCCCAGAGGCCAGTCAGAAGACAGGCCTGGAGATCTGCTTCCCCAAAGTTACAGCCTTGAAAATGCTATGTAGAAATTCTACTCTGCACACTTGAGGTCACCTTGAGTTGGAACCAGCTCAATAGAAACTAACAATTTGCATGTTAATCCCCAACATTTCCTACCTGATAGCCGTAACTCTTTGCTATTCAGTAAAAACAAAACTTTCTTTCCAGTGCTCTTTTCTCATGTCTGTCCAGTTTCAGAGTTAGGAGGAGAACTGTGACTTCTTAAGTTCTGCCTCTGAGGCACTATTTCTCCTTCTGGTAAATAATGCTTGTCCCCTTGTCCTTTATCATCACAACTCCATCCTCACTCCTCCCTTTCATAACCATTTCCAAACCTCCTAGTCACTCTTACTGCTTCACCTAAGACTCAGTTGGTAAACAGAATCTTCTTCACCTTAACTTTTGCCACTATCGTAAATAATAGTAACATCTTTGTTCATAACCCCAAATATTTACCTTCTAAAAATACCCTTAAGTATCCCATCCTCCTGTTTCTTCTGAGATGGACTTCCTAAACGAGGCCTCCAATTAGAGAGGTACATAAACCAAACCAGTTACCAACCAGTTGATTCTGATTCAAGGGTAACTCATGTATGTTAGAGCAAAACGGTGCTTCACTCGGTTTCAACAGCAGGGTTTTCAAAAGTAGGTCACTATGTCTTTACTGCTAGGTAGTTTTTACTTTTTAGATGCTATTGTAAATGTAATTATTCCCTTAATATCCTTTTCAGGTTGATTATTGCTAATATGTAGAAATCTGACTGATTTTTTGTGTCTTAACGTTATGTCCTGCCATTTTGCTGAATTCAATTATCAGCTTAATAGCTCTCTTGTGTTCTGTCTGTACAGGATCACACCATCTGCAAAAAGAGATAGTTTTATTTCTTCCTTCCCAATTTCACTCATTTTAGATACTTTTGTTTTTCTTGCCTAATTTCTCTGGATAACCAAAGAATATTAAATCATGTCTTATCCAAGTGTATGGGTGGGGATCTTTTTGTCTGAGAGTCTGTTGAGTGCTATCTCCCAGCAGGGTGTAGATTCCAAGCTATGCTGGGGAGTCAGTCTTGCCTTCCATTGTGTTCACAGCAGCTAGGACCATTAGCACAAAAACAGGTGTTCAAAAAACATTTGTTGAAGAATAAATCTAAAAGATAATTAAATAAAGGAATTAAAAAAGGAAAAGACAATGAAATAAACACAAGGTAGAGCAGTTGCTGCTGTTACAAATTTTTACATATTTCCATTTGCTTGTTTATTCAACGCTCCAGAGCTTGGACGCAAATTTGGTTCTGGGCTCCCTGGAGAATTAAGTAAAATAAAAAATATAATTATCTGTAAGCTTCATAGATTTTATAACATAAACACAACCAGTTTCTCAAAAGAAATAGGGCTTTTTTGTACTAATACATGAAATAAGATTCTCTACACGTTCTCATAACAGAGATGCCTGTCATAAGTAATAGATTTGGTCTTAATCATTACTGCAGTGGTTTTGTACAATAATCCTGTAATGTCCTTCAATAAAAACTAATGGAACAATGCAGTAAAAAACAATTACCATACTCTGTCATTAAAACAACAAAGAGGATAAGGCTTGAAACTATATTGTAAGAATGAATGCATTATCCTCCTATTGACAAGGTGGAATCGTTCCTGAAGATGCATAATGATTATGTCTTTCAATAACGACAACAAAATTTTGTAAGAAATAATCTGTATTCTATTAGTAGATCTCCTTGAAGTTCAGTGGAATTTATGTAGCCTCCTTTTAATGAATCAGACATCTAATTTTGTAAGACATGTTAATATTTATGTCTAATACAGCTTTTTGGCAGTATACAATTGCTACTTATAAATGTTAGCATATTATCATTTACTAATATTTACTAAACATTTAAAATACTTCTTAATTTTATTGATAAGTGGTAATATATTTAACAATTTTAATGTAAACATTTCTGCTCTACCTGTCACAAACCCTTCCAAGTATCAGCTAGGGTATCACCGTGTCTTATTTATATGTTTAACCTTGTTTCTCTTTTAAACACCTATATATCATATGTGCTCATTTGCTGAGTTTTGATTTTGTAAGCAATTAAACAACATTTTACTTGAGCCAGAAATGATTCGTATTTACTTAGATAATGGTAACCCAAAACCAAACCCAGAACCATGGAACAAATTCCAATCCATAGTGACCCTCTAGCTAGTTACTGTAAGTAAGGAGCGCTGTTGGCATAATGGTTAATCTCTGGGCTGCTAATCAAAAGGTCAGTGGTTCAAACTGACCAGCTGCTCCAGAGGAAAAGAGCCCTTATAATGTGTTCCTGTGAAGAATACAGCTGAGGAAATGCTGTGAGGCAGTTCTACCCATACAAAAAGTCACCATAAAAAATAAGCACCAGCTTTTCAGTGCAGTGGTTTAACATGCTGTTGGGTGTCCTTGAGTCGGCCCCAGTTCAGAGACCCCACATACAAAAGAACAATGACACCACCAGTCTGGGCCATCCTCACAATTGTTCCTATGTTTGAGCTCATTACTGCAGCCACTGTGTCAGTCCATCGCATTCAAGGTCATTCTCTTTTTCAGTGACATTTTACGTTACCAAGCCTGATACCCTTCTTCAGGGACTGGACCCTCCTGATACCACATCCAAAGTACCTGCTACGAGTCTCACCATCCTCACTCCCGAGGAACATTCTGGGTGTGCTCCTTCCAAGACGGATTCATTCCTTCTTCTGTAAGTCCATGGTATGGCCAATATTCTTCATCGACAACATAATTCAAAGGCATCAGCTCTTCTTGTGTATTTCTATTCGCTGTCTAGCAACTCTTCTTGTGTATTTCTATTCATTGTCCAGCTTTTGCATGCATACGGGATGACTGAAAATACCATGTCTTAGGTGAGACATACATTAGTACTCAAAGTGACATCTTTGCTTTTTAATATTTTAAAGAGGTCTTTTGCAGGAGATTTGCCTAATGAAATTTGTCCTTTGATGTCTGTATAACTGACTTCTCTCTCAGACATCTAGTAAGGATATAGTTAGGTAACCATCCTTGGAAAAGCTAACAAAATGATCAGTCAAGTCATTTTTTCTTTTCTTTTCTTTTCTTTTTTTTTTTTGTGGTTTAGGCAAGAGCACCAATTAAGAAGGCATGTCTTAGAGTTTGCTGCATCCAGCCTACAGAAAGAGTGAGACACTGGGAGTGAGGCACAGTTACTTCTTGAAAGCCTCAAGTGAAATGCATAATTTCTAAACGTTATATTGCCTGTAACTTTCTCCTGGTCATAGATGGATGCTAGAGGTAATGGAATCTGGCTGGCAGTCATTTCCAGTGATGGAGCTATACTCTGAAGCAAACAAAAGAACACTGCTTTCAAGTCAATTCTGGCTCACAGTGACCCTATAGGACAGTACAGAACTGCTCCATGGAGTTTTCAAGGAGCACATAGTGGATTTGAACAGCCAACATTTTGATTAGCAGCTGCAGCACTTAATCGCCATGCGGGATTTTCATACTCTGGAAAGCAGAGCAAGAATTTTGGTACAAAACTCGATGCCTGTACTGTGTTGTTTTATGCACTACCTTGTTGTTGTCATTGTTGGTTGCCATCCAGTCAATTCTGACTCATGTGGACATGTGTGCTTAATACAAATGCTCCATAAGATTTTCAAGATTGTGACCTTTCAGTGGCTAAATTACCAAGGTTATCTTTTGAGGCCCCTCTTGGAGGATTTAAACTAGCATACTTTTGGCTAGTAGTCAAGCTCTTAACAGGTTATACAACCCAGGGATTTCTCAGAAAAGATCATAGCCAAGAAAACCCTGTGTAGTGTATCTAATCTGTAATGTATGGAGGAATCATTATGAATCACAATGGACTTCACAGCAAGTCTACCCACGCATTGTCTGACTAGATGGTTTTGGTCTTCCTAATTTCTACTAATCCAGTAGGTAAAAAATGATAGAATTCTGGTTCATCTTTTCTCTTCAATATGTTGTAAATATTTGTCTCTGTTATTCACGTATTCCTTACCTTTGTTTATTTTGTAATCTTTTTTAATTATATTTATGTCTGTTGATATTTTCCCCTCATGGCTTCTGAGATCAGTCACACTCCTAGACTATTAAAACAAAAAAAATCTCCCATATCTTTTCTAGAACTTTTTTAATTTCAATTTTTTCTAAAAACATTTTATCAGAAATTATTTTTGTGTAAGACATAAAATAGAGATTAAGCTTTCTCTGAATCAATAGAGACACGCTAATTCCATTTGTTTTAGTCTATCCTTCTCCAAATGAGTTAAAATAGTGTATTCTAAATTTCATGTAGGCCTGTGTTTGGACTCCACATTGTGTTCATTTATCTATTTGTCCGTATCTGCATGGACAGGCCCACAGTGTTCTAACAGGCTGTCTAAGACATAATAACCCCATCACCTTTGAAACCATTCCACCTCACAGAGACACTATAGGACAAAATAGAACTGCTTCATATCATTTCCGAGGAGTGGTTGGTAGATTCGAATTGCTAGTCTTTTGGTTAGCAGCCAAGGTCTAAAAATAGTGCCACAAGGCGTGCCTACCGTTATGGGGACTATGCACATGTTATTCAGTTTAGTTTCATAAAATAATTGTCATTTTGAAAAGTGGGGATTGGTTACTGTTGCCATGATTTTTTAGACTGTCTTACCAAGCATAGTTTTGTGATTACCATGTACACGTCTGTATTTATTTAGATTTTCTTTTACAGAATGTGGCAAGGTTGCATAATTTTATTCACAAATGCTTCAACTTGCTATCGAAATGCTTTCTAATTTTCCTTTGTTTTTCTCGTGATATAATATCGATATATGAGAAAAACTAATTGTGGGTTCGCTGTTGTTAGGTGCCACTGAGTCAGCTCTGACTCATAGCAACCGTATGTACAACAGAAGGAAATACTCCCTGGTCCTGTGCCATGCCCATAATCTTTGATATGCTTGAGTCCATTGCTGCAGCCACTGTGTCAATTCATCTTTTTGAGGCTATTCACCGTTTTCATTAACCTTTCAGTCTTTGTCTTTTTAACTAACTCTCTAGGTTCCCAGTCATCATGTCCTTCACCAGGAATTCTTTCTGACAATGTATCCGAAGTATGTAAGATATAGTCTCACCATTTTTGTTTCTAAGATGCGCTCTGCTTGTAGTTCTTCTCAGGTAGACTTGTTCATTGTTTTGGCAGTCCATGGAATATTCAATAGTTTTCTCCAACACCACAATTCAAAGGCATCTACTCTTCTTCTGTCTTCCTTATTCATTATCCAGCTTCCACGTGCATAATACGTGATTGAATATGCCATGGTTTAGGTCAGGTGCACCCCACTCTTCAAGGTGACATCTTTGCTTTCTGACACTTTAAAGGAGTTTTTTTTGCAGCAAGTTTGCCCAGTGCAATGCATCATTTGGTTTCTCGACTCCTGCTTCCACAGGTGATGATTATGGATCCAGGTCGAATGAAATCTTTGACAACCTTAAGCTTTTCTGGGCTGCTAATCAATAGCCCAGTTGTGGGCTATTGATCACATGTTTAGTTTGTAAATGTACGCATGAAGATTTACCGCATGGCTATAGGTTGGCATATCATTTGCCAATGAAATATCTTAATCAAATAGCCTAATTTTAGACTACTGATCATATATTCAGAAGGTAAGTGTATGTATTTACATTTACTGAGCTTCCACAGGTTGCCATGTCACTTGCTTTGCTTTGCACTCTCTCACTTAACCTCAACAAAAAGCCAAATGACAGCTCCATAATAGTATCATGCCTATTTTACCGAATGACAAACTGATGCTGCAGTGACGATTGTCACTATTTTTAAAATCTCTTTCTGTTCAAACATTGAAGTGACTTTGGAGAATACAATATTTTGCTATAAATATTATTTTATCAATGCCAATTTAAAGCAGTAGTAAAAATAATCCATGTGCACAAAGGGAATTAAAAATCAAGAGTAATCCAAAATATGAGGATCAGAAGAAAACAATGACAAATGCAGAAATATGAGAATTTTTCACAAAAAGTTATTGGAGGTTTTTCTCCCTCCACTTTCCAAATGTCTAATTCATCTAGCAATGGCTAAAAATATCCCAAACCACAACTCTCGCAAATGTAATAAAGTAGTTATTCTTTTCTTTGTAATGTTTGATGACTCAGTACTGATGACAGTATACAATATACATTTAATTTCAATGTGAACCTTTACTTCAAAAAACAAAAAATCCCTATGCCACAACTATTCATCCATCTGTGCACTCTTTTGACACATATTTTATGCCATCTAGCTGGAAAATTAAGAGTTATATTTTAATAATTTATTCAAATATAAATTGCCATTTCATTTGAAGCAGAAAAGATGTGATTGATCAGATGCTGCCAGAATGTTATATGGGGTATAAAAATTAAATAAATAGAATTTGTAATTGAGGAATCTCATAAAAATTAATTATCCAGATAAATTTAATATATTAGATTCTTTTATGATTGCCATCTGAAATCAAGATTGTTAAATATTTTATTGTTTTATATGTTCATCAAACTGGCAAATTTTATGGCCAAAATTTTGTTAGCAGATTATAATATAAAACCTCCTGACTTATTTGTTTTAAAGCTCCAAAATTAATAACAAACATTTCTCATAGACTCCTGGTATTTTGACATTTATATTGAAATAAAGCAAAGAAGGAAACATAAATCAGCAAAAGAAAAATCTGAAGTAGGAATTGTGGCAGACACAGAGATGAGCCACTCGGACCTCATTAAAAAATTACCTTCTGTCCAGCTGCAAGACCCTAACTGCCCTTTCCTTAAGGTTTAGCTTTTGTGAAGGTCATGCTGTTCTCTGGGCAAACCCGTAAGATGACTGAGCAAGCAGAGGTGTCTAAGCGCTTAGTAGTTTTCCCCTAGTGCGGGACTTTTATGATGGACACTGTGCTCCAGAACATCACTGTGATATAACACCCCTAGTCAGGTCTACGTCTTGAGCCAAAGTGTTCTCTGTACAATCCTACTCTATCTTATATCTTCACGGATAGACTTCTCTATAAATCTTTTGCATTTCTGACCCCTCTTCCTACACCTTCCAAAAAAAAAAAAAATCATTTCAGAAATTGAATCCAAATGTTTTGCCAATAGGTTATTATATTTGATTTGACAAATGAAGTAACATTTCCCCCAAACGGTGTGTTTACCGGGGCACTAACCCAAAAATTGCCAAGCATTTCATTTTACTTGGATTCACAGTCAATACCCATGGACACAGCTGTCAAGAAATCATCAGAGTTATTGCACTAGACAAATTTACTGGAAAAGATCTATTGAAAGCATTCAAAGCAAAGACATCCCTTTGAGAATTAAAGAGCCTCTGACCAAGCCATGGTATTTTTAATCACCTCATAGGCATGAGAAATCTGGACAATGAACAAAGAAGACAAAGAAGAATTGATGCATTCGAATGTGATGTTGGCAAGAATACTGAATACAGTATGGACTGCCTGAAGAACAAACAAACCTGTCTTGGAGGATGCACAGGCAGAATGCTCCTTGGAAGTGAGGATGTGGAGACTTTCTCTCATGTACTTTGGACATTTTATCAGGAGGAACCAGTTCCTGGAGCAGGACATTATGCCTGTAGAGTGTCAGCAAAGAGGAAAACCCTTGCCTAGATGGATTGTCTCAGTGGCTGCACCATGGGGCTCAAATACAGCAACAGTTGAGAGAATGAAGCAGGACCACAGTGTTTCATTCTACTGCATACAGAGTTTGTAGCACCTAGCAGAAACAGCCATAACAAACAAAGACATATTGTGGGTAATATTTTTTTAACCCCACTAGTTTTTGAATTACTTCTAGAAGTCAGCAATTTGTGATTTCTCAGTATATTAGTTACTATTCTGTGTAACATTTAAAAAATATACATATAATCCTAATTACAATCGCATTTTGTCATTAACAAGTTTTTTTCATTTTTTTCTTTCCTCCAAAACTTCCCATTAATAGAATACATATTAATACTGTTTATTTTGTCCTGCACTATATTTTAAATTTAAAATGTTTTTGCGCAACATGGATAAAATCTTTTAAATAACCCCTACATAAAATCCCAAGTTAAAGGATATTTATTCTTCTTGTTTTCCTCAATACACATAGATATCACAGCACTTCATTCACATCTTCATCCCAGCGTTTCTCGTTATCTTTGTGTATGTGTATAAATATCCACATATATACTATGTATATATTTGTGTGTATATATGGGTGTGTGCGTGTATATACATACACACACACACACACATACACATATATACACATCAACTCTGCTGCCACTGAGTCAGTTCAGACTCATAGTGACCCTGTATGACAGAGTTATCTCAAATGATTTTCAAGGCTGTAATCTTTAGGGAGGCAAACTGATTCACCTTTCCCCTCTTGAATGGCTAGGAGTTTAAACTGCTAACTTTATACTACCACATATACAGAGAGAGAGAGAATAGATTTTTTTTTAGCATCTTGGATTGTGGAATTCTTATTTTTATTTTATTTATTTTGGTTTTTGGTTTGCATTGTGAGATTCATAAATTACAAAAGACTGCGTGGTAGGTGACCTCATAGGCCTCACATAGTGTGTCTCATGTTGTTCTGGATGGATGACTTACTAAGTGGCTGGATAGATTCACGGCCAAGATTTATAAAGCACCTTAATGCAACTAGGTTTTAAAATACTGTCTTATTATAGCATCACTAAATTCTATTTTGAGAAGTATATATTGAATTAAAGAAAGCTAAATTTTCAGACGTAATCAGTGAAATGTCAAGCTCTGAAGACTTACCTGGGGAATTTGACCGTTATGCAGAATGGCAGCTGACAGAGCATATTATGTCATCCCACTTACACGTGAGAATACGAAGATTGCTTTGTATTGCAGTAATCCTATTCAAAAGCGTGCATTAAGGGCAAATACCAGGGCTTTAAGCAGTTTTATAAGGGAGACTAAAACGAAGGTGCCAGAAGTAATCCCTGGATACACATTTCTTTATCCAATACATGTATTTCTGGAATATCTGTAAATAAGTATTAATAGAATATTTCTAAATTGGATATTATTATGAATTCATTAAGCTAACTGGCAAGATGAATGAATCTTTTGTGAATTCTCTTGTAAAGTAAATAATCAACTCTTAACATACAACAAATGGATTGAAATTTCTTAAGGGAAAAAATGTGTATTAAAAATTCTTCTATGAATACATTTTATGCACATATACAAAGAAGCAGTATATCCTAAAATTAAAATATTGTGAAAAAGTCACTCTCACACTGTCTGACATCAAAGAAATAAACTCTCCTTGTAGAAAAACATATCGCTTTTAAAATCTCTCTTTGTAGAAAAACATCACATATGAACATGTACATGCATAAACAATATAAAATATAGAACAACAAAAAATAATAATAATTTGCATGATGACTTCCCTCTAAAGAGGCCAAAGTGTTCTTTCGTACATTGTCTCATTTAACCTTACCTTCATTTCTGCTTGGAATGTAACTGAATTCATCACCTATAAAATGTTATAAATTCCCAGTTCCCTCTATATTTCCCAGAATAGAAAATCTTAAATCAAACAAAACTTCACAAGCTTGCTTCCAAGTTGAATCTACATTATGGATATTATTGTCAACATATGGTCTACAGCCATTATTTTAAGACAAGAACACACACCAGATTTATTCTAGACAGGATTACAAACGATGGCAGGAAAATCATGATGTCATCCAGAGATTGATTCCCTCTTCTAACATGTCCAAAGCACGTAAGCTAAGCTGAAGTCTTGCCATCCTTGTCTCTAAAGAGTATTCTTGCTGTTCTTCCAAGACAGATTTATTTGTTTTTTCAGCGGTCCATGATGTATTTGATAATCTTCACCAACACCGTAATTCAAAGCTATTGATTATTCAATTGTCACTGTTCATTGTCCAGATTTTACAAGCATATCAAGAGATAGAAAACATGAAACTGGATCAGGAGCATCTTAGTCCTTAAAATGAACTCTTTAGAGGTCTTTTGCAGTAGATTTTCCCAAACTAATATATCATTTGCTTTCTTGACTATTTCCTCTATGGGCATTAACTGTAAAATGAAGTAAAATGTAAAATGAAATTATTTGACAACTTCGACCTTTTCTCCATTTATCATGATGTCACTTATTGGCTCAATTGTGCGAATTTTTGTTTTCTTTATGTTGAAGTATAATCCATACTGAATACTGTAGTCATTGATCTTTATTAGTAAGTGTTTCAAGCCCACTGAACTTTAAGCAAGCAAGGTTGCGTCATCCGTATAATGCTGTTGTTAATAAGTCTTCCTTCAGTTATGGTGCTGAGTTCCTTTCCATACAGTCAAGCTTCTCAGATTATTTGCTCAGCATACTAAGTATGATGGAAAGATAGAACCCAGACATACACCTTTCCTGACTTTAAACCACACAGTAGTCCCTTGTTCTATTGGAACTACTGCCTCTTGGTTTACATATAGGTTCCTCATGTGCACAGGTAATTGGTGAGAAATTCCCGTTCTGCACAATGTTATCTGTAATTTGTCATGATCCACACAGTTGATACCTTTGCATAATCAATGAAACACAGAGTGATGTTTTTGTAGTATTTTCTGCTTTCAGTCATCAGGATCTATCTGACATTAGTGTGTCCTTCACTCTGTGTTCTCTTCTGAACTCAGCTTGAATGTTTGGTAGTGCTCTATCAATGTACAACTGCTACCGCTTTTGAATAACCTTCAGAACAATTTTACTTGTGTGTGACATTAATATTAATTATACTGTTTGATTATTTCTGTGTTCTGTTCAATCACCTTTCTTTGGAACTGGCACAAGTATGATCTCTTTCAGTCAATTGACCAGGTAACTGTATTCCAAATTCCTTGGCATAGATAAGTGAGCATTTCTAGTGCTGCATCTGTTTGTTGAAACACCTGAGTTGCTAAAATATTATAAACATATAACATAACAAAGATAGGAAATACTCCTTTCTTTATTCATTATAAGCCAATCATATTTGCCACTTTTTTACTTTTTTTTTTCCTTAACACTAATCACAATTCAAAAGCACGGATTTTAGGATTTATCTCTTTTCTGTCTGTATCTCTTTCCTTTAAAAACTCACAGAACTCTTTTTAAAAAATAAACAAATAATTTTTATTGTGATTCAAGAACAATTATATAATCTCTACCATTTTGCCATATAAAGCCAGAAACTTCACCACTATTCTATTCTAACTTCTCCCACCCCTCACCTCCCCATCCCAACATGGCAGTACGGTTCCTCTTTCATCCGGAACTTCCTGTGATCTTTTGACCGAGACTTGGTCCCCATCACCCAATCGTCTTGGCTCTGATGATGAACTTCTAGGACAGCCCCGTGTACTTGTTTAAGTGCAAAGATTGGTTCATCAGCAGCCTCTCTCCTTGTTTTCTTGTAGTCTAGTTCAGTCTTTGTCTGGAGAGCCGGCCAGGTGCCTGATGCGGTCTGAGGTTACAGAGTCTGGGGTCCATGCTCCCAGGGGACCCTCCAGTCAGAAGGAGTATTAAGTGTGCTCTTTTGGTAGAGTTCTAGCTCCGCCCTCTACTCCCTCTTCCACTATTTCCAGAGCTCAGTATAGCGTACGCCATATGGACAGTCTTTGGTGGTGGTTGGGCACCATCTAGTTCTTAACTCACAGAACTCTAATCTTCATTTTATTCAAGTCTCTGCTCAAACACAATGTCCTCAAAAAGCCTGTCCATGACCACCACGTTTAAATAATAATACAGCATATTTAAATGATAATCACTCCTTCACAATAAGAGCCCTAGCGGGCGGTAGTTAAGCACTGGACTACTAACCAAAATGTCAGTGGTTGGAACCTACCAGCCACTCTGCAGGATAAAGATGCGGGGTCTACTTCTGTAAAGAGTTACATAGCCTTGGAAACCCTACAAGGCAGTCATTCTGTGCCTGACAGGGTTGGTAAGAACCAGAACCAACTCAATGGCAATGGGTTTGGTTTTTTTGGTGCTCAGTATACCCGACCTCTGAACACATTGCTTCCCATTTTATTTTTCTTTTAAAGCGCTTAACGCTTTCTGACAAAATATTATTCATGTTCTTTCTATATTCATGTACTATTGGTCTCTACCACTGGAATTTAATTGCCATGAAGTGAGCTACTTTGATTTATAGCTATGCTTAGAACAATGTCTGGTCCATAATAGAAGCTGAATGTATTTGATGAGTAAATGATTGAATGAATATATCTAAACAAAACTCTATTATTGTTTCCCATGCAAATATTTCACCAAATTATGATTGAGGGTATTATTTTCACATTACTTGGAAGATTTTTATTACTGTCTAGGAATTGTCCACATAAGGTGGCTTCTTAATACAGGATAGTATTAAAGTTTCACTGAAAACTGTCATATAGTTTAAAGTTATACTGGAAATAGTCTTGTTCTTCAGAATTCAGTCCTCAGAGAAAAAGCTGACTGTATTGCAATAATGCTCTTCCATAGCACTGATATTTAACTCTTTGATAATAAAATAGTTCAAAGAGCTAACAAAAATTATAGACTTGCTGTATCCAGAAGTATATTTTAACTAATACATCAAAAATATTATGCATTCAATTTCAGTAAAACTGCAGGTAAGATTAAAAACTGTAACCATGGACTCAGACTTTAAAAAAAAAAATGTTGATAAGAAGACTTAGGATCTCCTAGTCTAAAACTTTAGTTTAAAAAAATGAATAAATAGAAGCATCAATAGCCAGCATGCCTTGTGAAAGCCAACACTTTAAGTGACTGGTCATAATTTTAAAGAGCATGAAAAACTTAGTGCTTTTTCTATAACATTTTTTGAAAAGATTTTTGAATTTGAAATTTCTGACACAACAACTTGCATAGACTTTGAAATCAGTATAGAAGTTGAAACTCCCAGATATATCCCCGTTCCACTGCCCTCAGGTAGGTTCTAACTGCTGGCGAATCCGTAAGACAGAGTAGAACTTCCTTACAGGATTTCCACACAGGGCCTGGTGGCTTCAGACGGCTGACCCTTTGGTTAGCAGTCACAGCTCTCAACTCCTCCCCCGCCAGTGGCGCTCCTCCCCCAACCCTGACGGGTGGAAACTATAAACACTGCAGCGAAGATTCATTAGGATTTGAGCTTTATTTTTCTTTTTTCTAAGCACGCCGTAAATATTTTTACATCAACCTTTGATAATCTACCAATTTGTATTCATTGGAGGTGTCTTAAGTTCTCTCAATAAAGTATATCACCCTGTATGCAAAATGAATGTTCTCTAAAACTATTGTGTCCCTTCTGTAATAACTAATTAAAATGAGATGTTTGACAAATCCTATGGGACAGTTCTACTGCTGTCCTGTAGGGTCACTATGAGTTGAAACTGACTTGATAACAGTGGTTTCGGTCTTTGATTTGGGTTTGTTTGACCAAGACATGATGCCATACTATTTTATTCATAGATATGCCTTCTCGTGCGTTTTCTTAGATCTTTAACAAAATGGTATGTATTTGTGTGTGTGTGTGTCTGTGTGTGTGTGTGTGTGTGTGTGTGTGTGTGTGTGTGTGTCTGTGTGTGTATAATTATTTGCATAAGCATTTAGGGGTATTAATTTTTCAATTAATAACTTCAACAATGGGCTTAAGCATAAAAACAATTGTGGACTTTGCACAAGACTGGACAGTGTTTCAGTCCATTGTGCATAGGGTCTCTATGAGTGGGAACTGACTCAACAGTACCTAACAACAGTTTTTCAATAGTGAAACCTCTGGAATATTTTGTAAAAGATGCAAAAGTTTACAGTAAAAAAAATCGACACTTGGACACGCACACCAGTGTTTATTGCAGCACTGGCCACAATAGCAAAAATATGGAACCAGCCTAGGTACCCATCAATGTATGAATGAATAAACAAACTACGGTATATTCACACAATGGAATACTATGCAATAACAAAGAATAATGATGATCTTAGATTGTACATACTTGTTATTTCTAGTGATAGGAAAATAAACACAGAATGTGAACATAAAGACCATAGCCTGATCAAAGTAAGAAGTGCCAATGCCTATGCTAAAGAAGATAATATATATAATTTGTCAGCAACATCAAAGATAAGCAAAAAATAAGTGTATGATTACATAGGTAGGTGTATGAGGATATATCTGTATGAACAGGTACAGGTAAGTACACGTGTATCCACAGAAATATCTATACATATGCATGCATACAGATAAGTGTTTGTAGGAATATATATTCATAGAGGATACAGTTACAGATAGTTATCATACATAACCAAACATCTTGAGAGAATGGTTTTCTGAGTTTCAAGGCTTAGATTTTTTGTCTCATGTGACAACTTAGTCAGTTGGCACCACAAAGTTCATATTACCTATCCTAGTGAGGTGAATCACATCTGGGGTCTTAAAAGCTATTATGTAGCCATCTAAAATATAACTGCTGGTCTTTATTCATTAGGAGAAAAAAAGAAAGAAGAAAAATCTTAAGTCTTAGAAAGCAAACTAGTCTATGGGGATCATACCCTAGATGTATAATGTATCACATTTTATACTACAGGACCAAAGCAATTAAGTTTTTCCACCGTTGTGTTGCTACCCGGTAATATATTAGAATTCATAAAACTGGTTTGTTACCTGTCAAAATATAGACATTTTCAAAATAATTACTCTGAATGAATTAGAAGAAATTCAATATTATCTTTGTAATGACTCAATCATTTTCATTGTTATTTTTTTTTTCTGTGTAGTTGTGAGAGATATGTAGTATTGTTGGAACAGAGTACACACTAGAATCTACCTCTTTTTATCAGCATGAGCCATAAAGAGAAACTACTTTTTGGAAACTTAAATGGATTTGTTGAATATGAACTATTGAGGAGTTTTAGCTCCCTAAGCTCTGGTGGTGTAGTGGGTTAAGTGTTACATCTGCTAACCAAAAAGTCAGCAGTTCAAATCCATGGGGCACTCCTTGGAAACTCTAAGGGGCAGTTCTACTCTGACCTCTAGGGTCGCTATGAATCAGACTGACTCAACAACAGTGGGTTTAAAATGAAGTTTGGGATTCATCAAAATACGAGTGCCCCGGATAACTGTTTCATACACTTAAATGCTTTATAGTAAAGTTGATCATCATTATGAAAAATTGCAATGACAATAACCCAATCTGACTGTCACTTTTATATACTCAACAAACTTAATATGTGACTGTCACTAAAAATATGTTACCTCTATTTCTAACTTTGGAAACACTGGTGGCATAGTGGTTAAGTGCTACATCTACTAACTAACAGGAGCTCCTTGGGAACTCTATGGGGCAGTTCTACTCTGTCCTGCAGTGTCACTGTGAGTCAGTATCAACTTGATAGCAGAGGGTTTGCTTTTTGTGTTTCTAACTTTGGTCATTAGGCTGAAATTACAAAATGAATGAAAACTAGATGAGTTGTGGAATGACATCAAAGACATTATACCTGAAGAAATCCAAGGATGTCAGTAGAGACTCTGAGACTTGTTACTCAGTGTAGACTAGCTGAAATAAAAGGAAGAAATGTTGCAGTGAAAGGGCTGAAAAGAAGATTTCAAAGGGCAGCTCCAGAAGACAAAGTATTATAATGACATGTGCAAAGACCCGGAGCTAGAAAAGCAAAAAGGAAGAACAAGCTGAAATAACTGAACAGGATATTCAAGCCACCAGTTGCAATACTGACAGATTCTATGGGGAAAATATTAAGTGATACACGAAGAATCAAAAGAAGACGGAAGGAATACACAGAATCACTACACAAAAAAATAACTGGTTGACATTCAAACATTTTGGTAGGCATCGTATGATCAAGAACCAATGGTTCCTATAATGGACAGAATTGAGTCCCCCCAGAGAACTGTGTGTTGTAATTTGGCGAGGCCATGATTTCCAGGGTTGTATGATATTCCTTCCTATATGTTGTAAATCCTACCTTTGTGCGGTTATTGAGGGAGGATGGTGGTGGTTGTGTTAATGAGACAGAGCTCAACCTATAAGATTGCATTGTGCCTTGAGGCAGTCTCCTGGTATAAAAGAAAGGGAAGCAAGCAGAGAGCTGGGGACCTTATGCCATCAGGAAAGAAGTAGTACCAGGAGCAGGGCATGTCCTTTGGAAAGAAACCAGTGTCCCTGGGCCTCAGAAGCTCCAGTTGAGGGGAAGATTGACTACAAAGACCTTCCTCCAGGCCACCAGAGAAAATCTTTCCCTGGAGCTGACACTCTGAATTCAGACTTCTAGTCTAGTTTTCTACAAAGAAATAAATCTCCCTTTGTTAAAATCATCCACTTGTGGTATTTCTGTTACAGCAGCATTGAACGACTAAGATAGTGTTCCAAACTGCACTGAAGGCATTGGAAATAAACGAGGGCCCAGAAATTGATGAATACCAACTGAGCTGTTTCAGCAAAGGAAAGCGACCCTAGAAGTGCTCAATTGTTTATGCCAAGAAACTCCTCAAGAGACTTGGAAGCCAGCTACTTAGCAAACAGACGTGAAGAGATCCATAAACTGTACTTTCTGCAAACAAAGATGATTCAGCAGAATGCAGTAATTATTGAACAATGCCATTAATATCACAAGCACGCAAAATTTTTCTGAAGATCATTCAAAGGCAGCTGCAGCAGTAAGTTGACAAAGAACTGCCAGAAATTCAAACAGGATTCAGAAGAGGATGTACATCTAGGGATTTCATTTATGATAACAGACGAATAATAGCTAAAATCAGACAATACCAAAAAGTTGTTTACCTGTGTTTTAGTGACTATGCACAAATATCTGACTGTGTGGATTTTAACAAACTGTGGATAACACTGAGAAGAATGGGAATTCTGGAATACTTAATGGTGCTCATGAGGAACCTCTATTTAGACCAATAAGCAGTAACTCCAAGAGAACTTAGTGATACTGTGAAGTTTAAATTTAAAAATTGTATCCATCATGGATGTATCCTTTAATCATACTTGTCATGGATCCAACTACGTCCCCCGAAAATATGTAGCCATGTGGCTGGGCCATGATTCCCTGTATTCTGATTGTCCTCCATTTTGTAATTTTCGTATGCTGTAAATTAAACGATTAGGGTGGGACTGTAAACCCTTCATAGTATCTTCTCCCTGCTCTGCTACAAAGGGAGTTTCCCTGGAGGATGGCTTGCACCACCCTTAATCTTCTCGTCCTATAAGAGATAAAAGGAAAGGGAAGCAAGCAGAGAACTGGGAACCTCACACCAC
The DNA here is from genome assembly GCA_028571685.1 of Heterohyrax brucei. Lineage (NCBI taxonomy): Eukaryota > Metazoa > Chordata > Mammalia > Hyracoidea > Procaviidae > Heterohyrax > Heterohyrax brucei. Next base: position 148,675,679 of record CM053143.1, read on the forward strand.
CAAGAAAGCAGCACAAGCTAACTAAAACAATACTTATTCAGTCTATGCTGACCAAATAACCTGAGAAACTGGACTACATGAAGAAGAATGAGGCAGCAAGATTTGGTGAAGAATCATTAACAACTTGCATTACGCAGATGACACAACTTGGGTGCTAAAGGCTAGGAGGACTTAAAGAAATTAGTCATGAAGATAAAAGACCACAGCCTTTAGTATACATTATAACTCAACTTAAAGAAAACAAAATCTTCACAACTGGACAAATAGACATCATGATGAACAGCAGAAAGACTGAAGTTGTCAAGGATTTCATTTTACAAGGATCCAGTCAATACTTATGGAAGCAGTAGTCCATAAATCAAAGGACACATTACATTAAACAAATCTACGGCAAAAGCCCTCTTGTAAATGTTAAAAAGCAAAGATGTCACTTTAAAGATAAAGTGCACCTGATCCAGGCCTATGTGTTCAATTGCTTCATATAAATGTAAAAGCTGGACAATGAATAAGGAAGACTGAGGAAGAACTGATGCATTTAAATTATGGTGTTGGTGAAGACTGTTGAATAGATCATGGAATGTCAGAAGAATGAACACATCTTTCTTTAAAGAAGTCCAATCAGAACGTTCATTGGAGGCATGTACGGTGACATTTTGTAATATATACTTTAGATACGTTATCAAGAGGGACCAGATATTGCAGAAGTCACTGAGCTCATTAAATTGGAAGTCAACAAAAAAGAGGAAGATCCTCCATCAGCTAAGTGGGCTCAAGCAAAATGATTGTGAGACTGCTGTGGGATAAGGCAGTGTTTTCTTCTGTCTTACACGGGCTCACTGTGAGCCTGGACTAACTTGACCCTACTGAATGACAGAAACTTCTCTGACTTCTAAGTTAGCAAAATAAATATTAATTGTAAAGAATAGATTTTTTTTGAAAAAGCACAGAGCAGGAAATATTGTTGAATTCATTTCCTAATATTTAGAACTAGCTCGATATTATGCAAAATGTATCAGAAAGAATATTAGAGTTCTTCTCCCCAAATGGAGGTCTCTATGAGCTTGAATTACAGAAGAAAAAAGTTAAAATACTATAATTTTAATGTAGAGTCATGAAATAATGATTTCAAGTGGAAAACATAAATCATAAAATGCCATGAAATGAAATATAAATCCTATCCTGTATTCTGAGCACAAAGACTGGGGACTTTACGTTTGATACCAAAATAAGATACTATCTAAGTATACATTTTTAAAAAATATTCGCTGATACTTAAAAATTCAGAAAATGTTCTTCAATTCTTGAAAATTGAACATTTAGGGAAATATTCCAGGATATCAGCCAAGAAATACCAGTATCATGGATTGAATTGTGTTTCCCAAAAGATGTGTGTGTTGTTTGGCTGGGCCATGATTTGTGGTATTGTATTATGTTTCTTTATGTTGTAAACCCTGGCCCTATGATATGAATGAGGGACAATGGGTGGCAGTTGTGTTGGTGGGGTAACTCTCAATGTATAAGGTTGTCTTGTGCCTTCAGATAGTCTCTTGAGATATAAAAGAAAGGAACTAGCAGACAGATTTAGGAACCTCATACCACCGAGAACCAGCTCTGGGAGCTGAGCGCATCCTTTAGAAAGCACTGCATCTCAGAAGCTTCCAGTCCAGGTGAAGATTGATAACAAGGACCTTCCTCCAGAGCCAGCAGAGAAAGCCTAGTTTGGACTTAGCTGACTGGACTGTGACAAACAAAATTTCTCTTTTGAAAGCCATCCACTTGTGGTATTTCTGTTAAAGCGCGCTCAATAATTAAAACACCATGTGAAGTTTCATCTGCAAGCAAAGAATTTCCAGAAGCTGCCAGAAACTGGAGAAAGACATGGAAATTTTTCTTTCAGAGCCCTCAGAAGGAATCAATATGGTGTACACCCTGACACTGGAATTCATGTCTCCAAAAATGTGAAACAATAAATTACCATTATCATAAGCCACTCAATTTTATACATTATTACAGGAGCCCTGGAAATCTAATACATGGTATGTAACACAGAAGAGAGAGACCTGCATGGCTATGTCAGGAATTACTGAAAATCCACATCTTACCATCCCAGTAAATGAGGGTTGAGCTTTCCTCATGAAGTGAGGAGAAAGACCAATGTAAAACGTGTCTATAAGCACCAGAGAGATTGGAGAGATCACCCATGTTTTGCCCCGTTGTCAATGCAGAGTGCATTAGGCTGCATTATTCACAACAAAAGAAGTTGGTTAGGCCCAAATCCATGTGGGATAAAAGAAGTATATGAATCTTCTTTATAAGGGGGGAAAAGGTGCCTCTGAGCACCCAGAAAGGGTAAGAAATCTGGCCTGTGACCTCTTAGCACATGCATGTCTTCTCACTTCTCATCTTATATTAGTTTAAAAACTGAACAATGAATGAATAAGAAAAGCCAAAGAACTGATGCCTTTAAATTATGTGTTGGAGAAGAATATTAAACACACATGGACTTCCAGAAGCATGAGCAAATCTATTTTGGAAGAAATACACCCAAAATGCTTGTTAGAAGCTAGAATGGCGAGACTTCACCTCCAGCACTTTGAACATCTTATCAGGATGGAGCAGTGCCTGGAAAAGGACGTCATGCTTGATACAAAGTAGAGGTTCACTGAAGAAAAAGAAAAAGAAAGAACCTTCACTGAAGTTTCACTCAGATGGATTTACACAGCTGCTGCAACGATAGAAACCGTTACGAAGATGGTGCAGAACCAGGTAGTATTTCTGTTGTTGCTGTTGTACATAGAGTTGCTATGAGTGGAAACTTACTAGACAGCACCTAACAAAAACAACAACAACATGGCTTCTGACCACACAACCACAACAAGAAGAGAAGGTGCAGAGCATGCTGTATTGACTTCAGGAGACAGGCACCTTATTTAAGTCTAGATGATCAGGTGAATTTCAGAGTAATGGCAGAATCAGATTGCCTTGGATTAAGTTTTGTAAGATAATTGAAAAACTATAATGTGTTCTCTATTGTAAATAACTTCTAATTGAAAAAGATGTATCTGCTGGTTTACAAACTACTAAGAAAATAAGGATTAATAAAAAGGACATCATATTTTCCCCATTTAGATGACATAAGAAATTTATAAGAAAATGTGAATGACTGAACTGCTCTACTATTAAACAGGAAAGAATGTGATTAAATCTGCAATGTTTTAGAAGTACTTAAAATGGCAGATAATACTTGCCATCATTATTATAAAATAATCATGTGATTTAAAGTGTAATATTAATGATTTAGCAGAAAGGAAATCATGAAAAATATATTAGTAAATATAAAGACAAAAATAAGGGAATAAAATCAAATGAGATACACAGAAGTGGTTTTTTTTTTTTTCCTCTCCTTAAAAAATTCTGACAAAATCAATTAATCTCAGGAAAATCTAATCAAGGTAAAAGATGAGCAGCCAAGCCAAGTGCCATTACAGACAAAATATAAGTTAAGGTAAAATATTTAATGTAACTATTAATATGAACATGAGTAAACATTATAAAAGGTTATGTACAACTGTCTGAGTTTTTTCAAAAGATTAATGCTATCTAGAATTTTCAGTTGAAATACAAATGACTCATAATGAATCAAGAAGAGGAAGAATGGAACTAAGACAAAATTTAAGAAGTGCATTATTAAATAGAAACTATAAATGGACAGCAAAGTTTGAATATTTCTATATTTCTTTTATCTCTGACATACCTTGGACCACCTTCCAATCCTGTTTCTTGGCTGGGACATGTCTTTTGTGTTGTCCATGCATTTAATTTCCATTTAATTTCAATTTTAGAAGAATTCCTCAACATGCCTACCTCACTAATATTACATTCTCATATTTTCTTGTTAAAGATTATAAAACCCTACTAATCCCAAATACTGAGGGCAAGAATTGTGATAAACCTTTGGACTCAGTCTGGCATTGTAAATCAATCTACTCCAAATCTTCCTTTTATATTTTTGCATAAAGTTATATTAAATTCATGGTGACCCTAGGGGCCAGGGTAGAACTGACCCCCATGAGTTGGATCTGACTCGACGGCACTTGGCTGGCTGGCTATATTAAAATTCAACTTATAGTGATGTAATAGAACACATATACACATTGGTTACAAAAGCAATATATTTAAAGTTATTATTTCTTAATAAATGCATTTGAAATTATATGGGATTCCAATAAGAAAAAAGCAGCCAAGATTTCTTTTTAACTTAAAAAAAGGGTATTAAAATACTTGTTAAAGTAGAAACACATAACAAAAATTTCTTTTAAAATAATTTATAAAAAGCAATGTTCAAGAAAGTTTTATCCATGCTTAGTTATTAAAATATGAAAATATAATAGTTGCATGCTGAAATACTGACTTTAGAATGGATATACAAATCTGTGAAACAGAACAATAAATAGAAGCTCAATTCAAATACCCCTGTTCCTCATTTAATGACTATCTCATTTTCTGACATACAACATTTACAACAGTAAAAAGTCTCTCCAACTATTTTGCACATTAGCAACGTATCTCAGGCAGTGACAAACACCAAGGTGTGAGACAGGGTAATGTTGGCTATGATGGTTAAAGTTGTGTGTCATCCTGGGTGAGTCATGATTCTTAGTGGTTTGACAATACGTAATGATGTAATTTGGAAGTTACATATGTTGTGGCCATCCTCCTTTTTTTGCATAGCATAAGGGAGGGATTTGGCATATATGTAATATTTGAATACTGAAAAGTAGCATTTTCAATACACAAGCTATAACCAAATCAAGCCCACTGCTGTCAAGTCGATTTCAACTCATAGTGACTCTAGAGAACAGACAAGAACCTCCCCGTAGAGTTTTCAAGGAAGGCCTGATAAATTCAAATTGCTGAGCTTTTGGTTAGCAGACATAGCACTTAGCCACTATGCCACATAAAATAAGTAAAGACTAATTTATATGGAACTAGGCATGAAAAAAAAACAAAACAATTTAGTGGTGCCGAATAACAGCCACAACAATTAGACCTAGAAGTCCACTATAGGCCCCACCTAGCAACACTACTCAGAGGAATACAGAGCAGGAGATGCAGAAGGCCAATGAAGCATTATTACGCAGTTGCTTTCAGTGGTAGTTTCTGTAGCACTCCATAGAGCAGAGCAGCATTTCCTCTTGCTTTTTCCCCCAAGTACCACTCAGGTATAAGGAGATAAAGTATACATCAACAGGTGTAGAGTCTACCTTGACTTAAAAGGTCCATTCTCAATATGGACCGCTGTCTCCAGTAATGTTTTCCACCAGACACAGTTGGCAGGTTCTCTACAAGATACATATGAGTCACTGCACTCAGAGAAGCTCAATATGTTGCATCTCATTATGTATTATACAGTCTTATTAGCCCACAAACATCAATAAAGAGCTATTTTTACCACAATCAATATTGCCTGATAGCATAATCAAACTCCCAGTTTTCAGGAGACTGAAGCTAGAAAGTGAACCATTAGTCGAGTTCTTATGGAGAAAGAGAAAGGATATTAACGTTTTAATCACTACACGAAATATACAGAAGAACAAGTTTAAATAATTAAATTACATTAGGAAATAACCAACTTCTCTAGTAATCAAACAAGATTGAAAAATAAAAATTTGACATAAGATTGTTAGAGCCCCAAATAAATTATAATATATAATGATATTTTGGGCACATTCTCAGGAGAGACCAATCAATGCAGAAGGACATCATGCTTGGTAAAGCAGAGGATCAGCAAAAAAGTCAGGGTTCCTCAATGAGACAAACAGTGGCTACAACAATGGGCTCTAATATATCAAGACTGATGATGGCACAGAAAGAGGTGAGGTTTGGGTCTGCTGTACACAAAGTCACTGCGCGTAGGAGTAGCCTCGAAACCACCAAACACCAAGGATGCTGGAAAATAATCTCTCAGATCTTAGTGGCCATGTATGTATGTGCAAATTTACTAAGGGATTTTTTTTTGTGAAATTTCTACTTTAAGGTGTCAGTCCCTTGATAGAGCAATTCTAGTTCTGCATTTTATTCTATAAAATAATAAGTACAAAGATTAAACTGTAACTTATTACCCATGGGTAATGAAACAGTTGACTCACTTGGCTGCAACTGCAAGACTGGCAGTTTGAGTCCTCCCACAGGCTGCCTTGGAATAAAGAATTGGTAATCTACCTCCAAGAAATCAACCACTGAAAACCTATAGAGAGCAGTTCAACTCTAGCACACATAGGATTGCTATGAGTAAAGCTGACTCAGCAGCATTTGATTGGTGGTTGTTTCCTTTTAAATCTTTATTACAGCATTATTAATATTATTTAATGTAAAAATGAGATCTAAATGTTCAGTAGAAGTGAAAGAACATCTAGAATATAGAACACTGGGCTTCTGATAAAAATAATGCTCCAGTAAATTATTTACTAAGGACACATCATTAGAATATTTGCTAAATTTAAAATGCATTTGATAGAACAGAAGATATAATCTTATTGTTTTGAACAATTAAAATGTAGTTTAAATACACAAGTGGTATGCTCTATAAGTTTTTTAAAAATATAGATATATACTTTAAGTGTCTACAGAGAGATTTGGAAAATACATGTCATAAGATAACTGACAATTACTACCGATTATACCTTTTGATATTTTTTGTTAATAATTTGTTCATTTTCACTTTTCTTCAATAAACATATACCCATTTAAACTTAAGAAAAACAAGAGCTAGTTATTTTCAAAAGAATAATGTGATATAAACTGATAATAGATAATTCTAGTAAGCTTTTGTAAAAAAGGGCCTTTGTCATGCTGCTAGGAAATTGGAATAATGTATGGAGAGCATCCGGAATGTATACATCTAGACTGATACAACTACATAGTCATTAGCTCATAATTATTAATTCAATAACTGAGTATCTAGGAAGTCAGTTACAAATCACTCTTAAGCAAATTTTGGGTTCATTAAATCATGATTTGCAAAATAAAAAAATCGGAAAAACCAAAATATCCAACAATTAAAAAAAGGCTCTATATTTTTAAGGAAACAGGAAAATACTTAAGAAAAGTGACAACACAAGCTGCAAAGATCTAAATATCTTTTTAGTTGATTTTTTTTTTTTTTAATTCAGAAGAAATGGATACTGGCAAGACTGAATTAAAGTCAGGCTCCCCTTTCAACCTCTTGCATCTGCAGTCCCTAACGAAACTTACTGACAGTATCCACGAAGTGTTCAAGTGTTCTCCAGTCCCACTAAGCAGTGTTGCTTGAAGTAGAAAATTGACACACAGTCTCAGCACCTTCAACCCTGATTTCTAAGTCAGGCTGGACCAGCTGTCCGAAACAGGGAGACAGACTACATCACAAATACAGATGGCTGAACACACTGAACACTGCAGGAGTCCTGTGGCTCCTTAGGAGCTCCTTAGGAGCTCGGCTGCTAATCGAAAGGTCAGCAGGTGGAATCTACTATGTTGGAAATCTTAAGGTACAGCTCTGCTCTATCCTATAGGGTCGCTTTGAGTTGAAGTCTACACGGCAGCAGGGGGTTTGATGTTGTTCTTTTTCTTTCTTTTTTTTTGGTACACTTTTTGTGTTCTGCCAAATCTTTCTCCGTTCCATGTGCCTCAATAGCCGAGTATTTGTTGCTCTCATGTCCTGTTCTGCATTGTTCTGAACTGAACCTCACAAACTGCAAAGGAATTTTAATATAAAAGAAAGGAAAATGTCCTGTGCCTTCAATTGTATAGATTTATTACTGTTTTGTATAGATTCTTTTAAATGTGAAAATTGTTGCTGCTTAAGATTTTATTGCTTAAGACTTAGCAAACAAAAAGGGTAGATGATAAGTAGGTTGATAGGTAGGTAGGTAGGCAGAAATTTATATTTTTAAAATTGTTGTAATGATTTATCCTCATAGTAATTGACTGTGGTGGAAAAATCGTCATCAGTATATATAGGGTGTTGTGGACGTTATGAGATTCCCCTTCTTACTTTTTACACCCAAAACCAAAAATCCACTGCTTTTGAGTCAATTCTGACTTACAGCGACCCTACAGAACAGAGTAGAACTGTTCCATCGCGTTTCCCAGGAGTGCCTAGAGGATTTAAACTTCTGACATTTGGTTAGCAGACAGCACCTTAACAAGACCAGGTACTAGGAACTCTGTTGCTGACAAATGACCTTGGGTCCTCAGCCCCTCCAGGGTCCGCCTCACCCTTGGAGATGCCCTGAGCAAGGACAAGCAGGACTCTTTCAGTACAACAGACATCCAGTTACAACAGTGTAGTGTTGGAAAGGGCAGCTTGCGTGGCCCAGCAAGAGACAATTCTGACACGCTATTAGCTCTGGAACTCGCCATATGGTTGGCTGAGGCTATTGTTAGGCCTGCCTCACTGCTGGACATCTCTTTCTGTACAGTCTTGCTTGTTTCCCTTCCCTTCCACAGGTATTGATTTCAAGTCCTCTCCCTAATAAGCAAGCGGTGCATTAAACTCAGTATCCTAATCTGCTTCTGAAAAAAAGAAAAAATCACCTGAAACATCCAATAAAAGACAGTAAGATTTAGAGAGATTATATAAATTTACCAGTGTTACAGAATGAGTTAATGTTTAAGCCAGGTCATAAATTAGCTGTTTTGACTCTTGATCATATATTGCTGAGAAATAATTAAAATAAAAGTTGAAGGAGAAAAAAAAAGTTTGACATATATATTTATGGCCAAATGTAGATTCTTACAAATATTAACCAATTTCTAGAACAGTAGTCTACTTATAAATACTTATAAATTTTAGATAAAAAAATAAACAGGAATATATTTATATATCACTATTTCATTAGAAAAAAACATTAATATATTTATAGACTTGCTATAACTTTTCTTTTGTGAATAGTCACTGACTAGAACTTCTAACTGATCCTAATACATGTGTGTTCTCAGTCCCTGCTATGAGATACACAAAGATACAAGTTTCAGCATCCTTTCCAACATTAATCTATACCTAGAAGAAACATAAACACATATATAACTTCAAAAAGACTGGCTTGGTTGTCAAAAGCCATTCATCTGAGAAGAGGTGCTAAAAATGTTGAAAACAGTGACAGAAGGAAAAACTTGACAAAGAAAGGAGGAAGAGCATACTAGTGTGGCGGGATGGACTACTTATCTGCTATTTCTAACTGGTTGTTTGGAATTATATGCCTCTGAGGTTGGTTATCAATCAGAATTTTAGTTCATAAATGACATAATACACTCTACATATTTTTAGGTGAAAAGAATCTTCAAGTGGATCAGGTAGTCAGGCTTGTACATGGAATAGCTAAAAGCTAAAGCCTAAGCCACTCCTTAATGCTCCTACCACACCACTTCCCTCCTTGCATCATCGAGGCAGGATACTGGATGCCACAACCTCTGCTTCTGCTTTCCCAGAAAGTCAGACACTTTAGCTGGAAAATTCTAGCTGATTCTACATTCTCAGTTTGCTTACTTCTTAAGTAATGCCTGATTGAGCATGAAGTCAAGATCGAATGTCTAATAAAACTAGATACTTCGGCTTCTGGCTTCTCACTTAGGGAGCCGAAGATCATAGTATCAGAAACTACACAGACGTTGGGAATTTACTTCAAAGTTGCCAAGGATCATGTAAAACATCCACATTGACTACCCTAAACGTTTCACCAGCTGATGTCTGGGAGGGGCAAAGGGACTTACTTAAAGGAAGTTCAACTGTTTCTAGCCCTTACTATGTATGTAGTAGTAAGCTAAGTTTGTAGGGGATTGGTTTGTCATCCCAGAGGTGGAATGTTATTTAACATAATGAGACAAAGACATAGAAATAATGACTTTGCTGCAGTTTTTAATCTTTTGGTGAGGCTCACAAAGTCAGTACAACATAGACTGAATGGAATAACAAGCAGGGTTTTGGTAAATTGAAAATTATCATGGTGACAGTGGTGTGTTTATGTACACAACAAAAATGGGAACAAAGAACCAGGAAAGAAGGATGTAGTGTTTGTAGACTTAGGTAACGTGGTCTATTCAGGTTAAGGAAATACACGTACTGCTGGAACAAGAGTTCAAACACTGCTACGGTAATGGACTGTTTATCCACAGTGTTGTTCTTCCAATCTTAGATTTTAGGATAGATCAAAAAGTACAGCGTCAGTTTCATCAAATTGACATACTGCCATACAATATTTGCTTATTTGCACAAAGCCATGACAGACCACTTAGCTTTAAGACCGTCTCACCAGACAGATAGCCCCAATGCCATGGCTACTCCCCAGGATGGCTCTGGGGTCTCAAAAGAGTCTGGGGACAGCAGAGAGTGACAACTGGTAAGAACTATTCCTCTCAGCTGAAACAAGCGGTAATGGGAATGTGGGGAGCAGAAACTACAGGGCATGAAAGATTGGGGCTGAGAGAGAACAGCAAATAAGAAGTGGTGGTTTGCAGAAAAGGACTAGATGGAAACGTTGAGGGAAATGATGAGGCCATGACACAATCAGCAGGAAGCCATTTAGGTTCCAAAGCGAGTGAAACTGTCAGGTTAATAACTCCTGCACACTCTCAGTATTTATAGTTCAGTTTCAGAGATTTCCAAGAAAATGAATTTCTTTGTCTCCCAGAGTTTGAATGAATGCCTCTGCTTCTGAAAACTTAGCCACTTAAAATTAGACAAAGTTAGTGACCAAAATCAAGTTCATTTGGTAATAGTGAGTATCAACTAAAGAAATTAAACCTTTCAGAAGAAATGGACACCTTTCCAAGTGACCGTAAAGATATTTTGTGAAAAAACTAATTTTAAGGACTTGTGGGTCCCGCAATCAAAATGGGAAAATACGCTAAAATCAGTGAGAAAATGCATGGCTTGATTAAAGGCATTTTAGGACTGAACTTCATTTGAATAGAGTATTGAAGAAAATAAGATTAAAGAGAAAAGCTGATAACTGGAAACTATAAAATAAATATTTGAGACTCTAGAGATAAATGACCAAGATTCCAAATTCTATTTTTGAGTTTCTAGATTCAACTACGCTTTGTACTCAGGATTTAATATTTGGAGTAGAAAATACTACTCTGGAAACTGTATTATAATTTTAAGGTCTTTGTTACTAGTGTGTCCTTGTAGAACTATGTAACCAAAGTAGATAGGTCAATTCTATATCATCTTATTTTAAAAGATATAAAACATGTATATACCAAAAAATAAGAATATTAAATTAAAAAATATATTTAAAAAATAAAAACAGAAGAAATTTCAGGACAAGCTCCCCTTTGTAGAATTTTATATGATGATGAATCTCAGTGTTTGACAATATAATTCATTTTGAAACTGATAGCTCCAAATCATTTTAAGTTGATGGCTTTAAATGTCTATGAAAATAAAAGTTCAATTTGCTTATTAACTGATTTTTACACTTTAACTTGAACCAATAATAAAGTTTCTATTCTTCCTACAGTATTAATCTGTATGACAAGGATAAATCAGTCTGTCTCCTTCACCCTATTCCTCATTCTCTGTGATACACAGGGATGACGTGATCTTTCAGCCGTCAGTCAATGTTTACCACTCCATTTATTGAACATTTGCTGTATGTAGCAGAAGTGCCTAGGTGGTGTTACTTGCTAAGTGTTCAACTACTAGCTAACAATTGTTGGTTTGAGCCTCTCCAGAGGACTCTGGAAGGACGGGCCTGGAGATCTTCTTCTGAAAACCTCACAAATTTGAAAACCAGTGGAGCAGTTCTGCTAAGCAAACATGGGATCACTGTGAGCCAGAATCCAACCAACAACAATACATCACAAGTTGTGTTACCTGATGAATAACAATGCTTTAAAGAAATGTTATGAAATAGGATCAGTATTAAAAAGAGAGAGTTTTGTTTTCCTGTACATTCTATAACAGAAAAAAAATTGTGAAGAACAAGTGAATACACAATGTAGCAAACAGAATTGAGGACGCGCTCCTAAGAAAAGGGACCACAGAAAATCAAACCTGGGGAGAAGGAAACTAAGGAGTGCAGGGATAACAGGAAAAGAAACGTTTAAGCAACAATGAAGGCAAATTTATCATAAACTGAAGAAATTAAATAGAAAAATGTGTTTCCACATGCACATACATATCTGTCACATATATGAACATACCATATATGTATTTACCCATTCTGCTGAACACTTTGCCTTGATTATAACATTCTGGAGATCCTTTCTGGTAAATGGACTGAACTTAGATAAATCCCTAGAAACTGAGGAAGGAAAAACAGATAAGGATATACAAAAAGATATTACTCATTGAGAAATAGAAATCAGACAGCTATGGAAGAGCGTAGCACCTAAAGATTTCATGTGGTAACACTCAGGCCTTCCCCATGTCCTAGGCCAATCTTATCCCTTCTGAAACAACCAGGAATGTGTAGCTGTGGGAATTATAAATGCTCTTAACATGACTGTGGCCATTTTGAGCCATCGTAAGCTATTTATCACAACTCTGCCTAATCTTTTGTACTAGAGGCCATAGTATTAACATCTTGAGTCCTTTAACCTAGAAGCGACCTAAGATTACATCCAGACTAAAGAGATAAATCACGGAGAACCGTGAGAAAACAAAGCGCGTGGAAAACCGCTCACTCCCAGATAATGAATTAAATAGATCTGGATGTCTTTGTAACTCTTTAACGTTAACCTCCCCTAGTACAAACTACAAATACTCTAATGAAGCTCAGTTCTGGGCTCTCGGCTGTGATGACCGTTAGCCCCCTGATCCCACTTTTTCGTGTCTTTTTTCCTTAATCTCGATGGCACCGCTATCTCTGACCCTGCCCATCAGGGAACTCTCAGTACCCGACATATAGCTACCTCGCTTTTTTCTCTGGAAGTATCCAATACTTTCTGTCTGTCGGAATATCAGTTCCCAGAAACAATCTTCTTTGCCTCATGTTTTAAACAATGGTGATAGGAATTTCTAAGCTACAGAAAGTGACAACATTTATGTGTATCTCCATGGAATAGCCACATATCCACCTTGACTGCATTTTTCTGGTGATTTTAAGACCCTAACTGTGGTCTGTCTTTTGAAAGCAGTTTTGGGTAACTAAAGACTCATAGTGACCTTATAGGACAGAGAAGAATTACCCCATAAAATTTCTAGAGAGCCCCTGGTGGATTTGAACCACCAACATTTTGGTTAATAGATATAGCTCTAACCACTACCTTACCAGGGCTTCCCCAAACAGGAAGATTCACTGGGCTCCTTATCCACCTGACCGAAACCTGGTGAATTTGAATCTGGTCATATTATTTTGTGCTATTCAGACAGGATATTACTTAACAGTGCACAGTTCTGCGCAAGTATCTATCTCACTTTAGCTTATCTCTAAAAAAAACCCGAGATGATCGTCACACCTGTCCAGAGGTGTTGAGAACAGTAAATTCTGCAGTCCATTAAAACATTTGAAACATCAAGCCCTCAATAAGCATTAAATACTGTCGTACTTACTACTTACTATTGTTGTTATTAATTTGTATTGACAGTAGACTTATTTGTATGCTTCTTTAAGCTATTTTTAGAGCAGAAATCTTACTTTACACCCCTGTTTTCCAAAGTCTAAAGTGATCTAAATACACTATGATCCTTTTCAAACACTCAATCTATGCATTCTTTTCTTAACTTATCCATTCAACAAAATCTATAAACTAGCATATGTAGGTATTAAAAATGAAAGTTACAGTGGTTTTGGAAGATTATTGTGTTGTCTTTAGGTACCGTCAGTTTGGTTCTGACTCATAACAACCCCATATATAAAAGAATGATGGAGTGCCCTGCTCTGTACCATTTGTATAACTATTGCTGTATTTTAATACATTGTTGCGGCTCTGGTGTCTATCTGTCTCCTTGAGGGTGTTTCTCTTGTTCCCTGATCCTCTACTTTACCAAGTATGCTGTCCTTCTTCAGGGACTGGTCCCACCTGATAACCCAAAGTTATAACTGGTCCCACCTGGCAACCCAAAGTTGCCAGCTTCATATCTAAAGACCATTCTGGTTGTACATGTTCCAAGATGACTTTGTTGGTTATTCTGAAATCTATGGCATATTCAATAATTTTCTTCAATACTATAATTCAAAGATATCAATTCTTCTGTGGTCGTCCTTATTCATTATCCAGCTTTTTTATGCATATGAGGTGATTACAATACCATGGCTTGATTCAGGCACACTTTAGCCTTCAAAGTGACATTTTTGCAATAGATTTTGTCCAATTTCTTGACTGCCACTTCCACGGGCATTGATTGTGAATCCAAGTAAAATTAAATCCTTCACAACTTCAGTATTGTCTCCATTTATCATAACGTTGTTTAGTAGTCTAAATGGGAAGACTTTTGGTTTCTTTATGTTGAGGTGTAATCAATACAGAAGGCTACACTCTTTGATCTTATCAGTAAGTGCTTCAAGTCCCATTTCAACATGCAAAGTTATATCCGCAGAGTTTCACAGATCGTTAATAAATCTTCCTCCAATCCTAACGCTTCCTTGTTCATCAATAGTCCAGTTTATCAGATTATTTTCTCAGTAAACAGACTGAATAACTGTGGTGAAAAGTCTCAACCCTGACACCTGTCCTTCCTGATTTTACATCTGCAGCATCCTATTGTTTTGTGTGAATGTCTGATTCTTGTTCTATGTGTATATTCCTCATGAGCACATATCCAGTTTTCTAGAATCCCCAGTTTGTCAATGTTATTCATTGTTTATTACAAGACACACAATCAAGTGCATTTGTGTAGCCAATAAAACACAGTTATGTATCTTACTGGCATTTTCTGCTTTCAGCCAAGATCTGTCTGACATCACCACTGATATTCCTTGTTCCAAGACCTCTTTTGAATCTGGCTTTAATTTTTGGCAGTTTCTACTCCTACAACCATTTTGGAGTTATTGAGAAAAATTTTGCTTGTATGTGATATTAAAGATATTCTTCACTTACTTCTGCATTCTGATGGACTATCTTTCTTTGGAACGGGCACAAATATGGATCTCTTCTAGTCTGTTGGTTGAGTAACTGTCAAATTGCTTGGTATAGAAAAGCAAGCACTTCCAGCATTGCTTACACGTTTGTTGAAACATCTCAGTTGACATTCTGCCAACCACTGGAGTCCTGTTTTTTCACCAAAGCCTTCATGGCAGCTGGAGTTCTTCTCTTACTAACTGAAACGGTTGAATGTTGACCAGCTCTTTTTGGCAAAGTGACTATTCTGTCCATCTTTTGATTCTTCCTATGTCATTCAGTATTTTGCTCATGGAATTCTTCAGTACTGTAACTCAAGGTGAATTTTTCCTTCAGTTATCTGAACTTGAAAAATGCTGAATATATTCATCTTTTCAGCTATCTATCTTCAGATCTTTGTACATTTCAGTATAATAATTTACTTTGTCTTTGATTTGCCTTTGACTCGAAAGCTGTTTTACTTCATCATTTCTTTCATTCCCTTTAGCCACTTTACATTTTAAAGTGAGTTTCAGAGTGTTTTCTGACATCCACATCAGTCTTATCTTTATTTCCTACCTTTTAAATGACTTTTTGCTTTCTTTATGTATAAGGTCTTTGAGGTCATGGCACAGCTTGTCTGGTGTTTTGTCACTAGTGTTCAATTTGTTAAATCTGTTCTTGACATGGTCTCTGAATTCAGCTGAGGTGTACTCAAGGTTGTACTTTGGCTCTGGTAGACTTGTTTTAATTTTCTTTAGCATATGAGCAATTCATAGTTTGTTCCACAATCTGTTCCTGTCCTTGTTCTGAATGATGATATTGACCTTTTCCATCACCTCTTTCCACAGGTATAGTCAATTCGACACCTGTGTATTCTACCTAATGAGGTCCACACGTACAGTCATCATTTCTGTGCATCAGTTATGCTGTAAGAAGAAGTTGTTCACCTTGCAGTATTCTATCATGTAGTCTCTGGCATTGTTTCTGTCAGCAAGACCTTATGTTCCAATTGCTGATCCTTCTTCTTTGTTTCTAACTTTCACATTTCAATTACCGGTAATTAACAATATGTGTTGACTTCATATTTGATCCAATTCAAACTGTAGAAGTTGGTAAAAATCTTCAATTTCTTCATCTTTTACCTTACTGGTTGGTACATAAATTGCAATAATATATTAACTTGTCTTTTGGCTTGGCTGTCTTTCTTGTAGGCATATGGATATTATCCTATCACTGACACCATTGTACTTCAGGATAGATCTTGAAATGTTCTTTTTAACAATGAATGAGACATCATGCCTCTTCAATTTGTCATTTTTGGTACAGTAGATCATATATTTGTCTGTTTCAAAATGCCCAGTACTAGTCAATTTCAGCTCACTACTGCTTGGCTGGCCTGGCTCTGCTTAGGATACTTACCTTTATCAATTCCATTTCAACTTTTTGACAACCTTTAGTTATTCTAGATGTATACTTTGTACATTCCACATTCTTATTATTAATGGATGTTTGCCACTGCTTTTTCTCTTATTGCACCACATCAGAAAATGAAGGTACTAAAAGATCTGCTCCATCTGTGTCATTAAAGTTGACTTTTTTCTGAGCAGGTAACACTTTCCCAACTATATTTTGAATATTTTCCAACCAGATAGACTCATATTCTGGCATTATATGAGTCAATGTTCTGATGCTATTCATTAGGTTTCACTGGTCAATTTTTTGCTAAGCAGACTTCTAAATCTCTCTTCCCCATCTGCTTTAGCCTGGATGCTGTGCTGAAACTTGTCAACCAGGGGAGACCCTGCTGGTATTTGAAAGAACAGTTACATAGCTTTCAGCATTTTAGCCGCATGTGAGCCACCATGATATGACAAACTAAGAAGAGACTTCAAGCAGTAATAAAACAAGGTCTACTAGATTAATCTGGACTGGAAGACGTTGTGTAAGAACAATAAATAATGCGTGTCCCAACAGAGGCAGAAAATGAAGCCAAAATCTTTACCTTAAGATAAAGGTAAAGATCTCACGACATCATAGCTAGTAAGAGTGTATCGAAAGCACATGACTCAATTATCATCTAAATTTATGATTATACAAATGAGAAGTAAATTTGCTTTAATCTTCCAGATTATAAAAGACGTGCTTAAATTACCTCTAGAGGGCGGTTCTGCTCTGGCCTCTAGGGTCACCATGAGTTGGATCTGACTCGAAGGCACTTGGCTTGGTTGTCTGAGTTATCTGAATCAATCAAGTTTTAAAATAGAAAAAAGTAGAAGAGAAAGAACATAATTATTATCAAATTGTTTCCTGGTTTCTTATCCAGTATTCACATGTTAAAGAGCAGAATCCTTAACATGATTTACTTCATAAGCCTCATCTCTACATAAGCCTCATGTCTAACCACTTCTGTTGCCCTACTGACTTCATCTCAGATCCATGAAGGGGCCATGATCCCTAAGCCTTGGGACCACACTACATATTTTGAATTCAAAGGAAAATAGGAATATTTGTTTCAATCTATGAGTTATCATCCATTACTGTGACATGCTTCAGTAATAGGCAAAAGGTAAGCAAGAAGATAGGTGGCAGGGTTTCATTCAGATGTTGTCTTCCTTTGTGACCCCAGGCAGTCTATGGTTAAGAAACTTCCAGCAGTCATTTACGGTGTATGGGAATATAACGCCCATCTGAAGGTGGAAACTGAACACAGAGCAGACAAGCAAGTCATCACTAGTGGCACTTCAGGAATCCCATCACACATTATCGTATTGTGTTTACATAGTGCCTTGGAACTCAGTCTGTGAGTTATTAAATATTTCATATAGTTTAGACTAAAGAATATCTTAGATTAATGCTCCAAACAAGCAATAGCTATTAAGAATGTTATTAATTGGGGTTATACTTAGCCTTTTATCATCTACTCTAATTTGTTTCTTTGAAAAGAGATATTGTTATTAGTAAACTTTGCTGGAAATAATACATATATATATGTTTACACTTCTCAAGTATGGATTTTAAAATTTAGCCTAGATGAGTTTAAGTCTGATTTACTATTTTAATAACAAGGGTAATAAGTAAAGATTTTTCTTTACAACAGACATAGGAACCTCATTAGTGAGTTTGCTAATTAGTCTTTGACTGTAACAGATAAACACACTGAAGCAGCAGGACAGAGTAATCAGTTTTGCTAAAAGGGGATATTGCCTTCCATTTCAAAAACCCTTCGGCTTCTAATGAGATATATAGTGTCTAGTAAATAATATTTGGAAAATGAATTTTAACTTTACTGTTATATTTTAAAATTTCATATCACTGTAACCATATTAAAACTTGACCATTGGACTGATGATAACAGCTATTACAATTATCTCTTTCAAAATAATTATTAAACCTATTCAAAGCTACATTTTCTCGTAGGACTATTTTAATTGTCTTAAACTTTACTGACAGCTAGAATTAAATTAGGTTGTTTCTTAGCTTAAGATGACCAAACAGGCCATATGTTTTGGAGTTGGGGTACATAAATGTGACCAATCAACTAATCAGCTCATTAGTTCTATTTGCTATTATGTGTTAAATATTGCCTAAATTCAGTAATATATTTAAATATGGAAACCCTGGTGGCATAGTAGTTAAATGCTACATTTGCTAACCAAAAGGTTAACAGCTCAAATCTACCAGGTGCTCGTTGGAAACTCTGTGGGGGCAGTTCTGCTTTGTCCTGAGTCAGAATCAACTTGATGACACCGGGTTTATTCAATGTGAGTCAGAACTGACTCAATGGTACTTGGCTTGGCTGGCACTTTAATGTTTATCCTAACACTGTACTTGCTTTCAGATTTCATCAGTGTGTTATCCAAGGTGTGAACAGGAAAGAAACTGACTTCAGATGTTTCGTTAGCAAACTTGTGAAAGGGTACCTACAGAGAAGTTAGCAGGGATAAAGAAACAATGGTAACGCACACGTAGCCTCTTTCCTCCTAAGGCTGAAGAATTGAGAGGAAATGAAATTATCGGGGTCTACTGAAGAGTGGCCCTCTAATGTTCAGATACTGCCAGAGACCCTGTAATGGAAAGCGGAAAGAGCAGAGAAGAGCAAGGAGCAGAGAAGAAATACTATAGTCTGTAATGCTCTAAATTTCTGCCAGTATCTCCCAATGGCTTGGTCCTATTGGAAGACTGTTTAGATTATGACTGTCTCAATCACTGATTCGATAAATTAATCTAGAATTGCTATGACCTCATGTTAACCACCAGTTGGTAACAAACATAACTCTTTCCTGGAAAAGATGAGAGACTCTAGAGACTTAACTTATATCTATAATTTTTCATGCACACTGACTGGCATCAAATCAAAAATAGCAAGTAACAGAAGTAATCAAAAAAGTAGAAATGACAGCAAACCCAAGGAAAATGAACAACAAGAGATTCAAACCAGGCAGTTACATGGTGCAGGTTTTATAAAATCTATAAAAAATGTGTTCCAGTAAATGGAAAAAATCCAGAAATTTCAGCATAAAACTTTTTTTTTTTAAGAAGCAGATAGAAATCATGAAACTGAAAATTGAAATAACAAGAAATCAAGAAACCAGTGCATGGGAGACAGCACAAGACAGCACCATAAGCAGTTGCATGCCCTGAGCCCACACAATAATTATAAAAGAAAATAAGCAAATACTGAACAGGTCAACAGTCTCAGAACTCTGGACATCAGATAATCGACTGGAGGACCAAAAGCAACACTGAGATAAGGCAACCTGCT
The DNA here is from genome assembly GCA_028571685.1 of Heterohyrax brucei. Lineage (NCBI taxonomy): Eukaryota > Metazoa > Chordata > Mammalia > Hyracoidea > Procaviidae > Heterohyrax > Heterohyrax brucei. The sequence goes on from CM053143.1 coordinate 148,695,471, forward strand.
GACTGTGGGAGAGTGGTGAAAGTTTGTAGAATATCCTCAAGCTTCTCTGTTCACAGTGCAGCAATCTTGCGGCAGCAGCGATCTGCAAACAGTGCAGTGAGGCCCAAGTTTACAAACAGCCAGACCCCAATGAAGGCATTGTAGACAGAGATGTCTAAGAAAGAAAACTTACAAAAGGCACTTTGGTACACTGCATACCTGGTAGCATGGGAGTTTCAGCAGGGAGTAACATGTGGCATGCAGTGATATCTAGACATTACAAAGAGGCAGGCCCTGCTGAAGACACCGCAGGAAGAAAAGACTCATTTTGCAGAGCTAAGAAAGGACACCATGGCAAACTGCAAGCCTGGAGCCACTTGAGTCCTGCAAGAGAGTAGCATGTGAGATTTGAACTTTGCAAATAGCCAGGCCCTGTGAAGTCATGATGGGCAGAGAAGTTTCAGTATGCAAAGCTAAGAAAAGACACTTTGGCACACCACAAACCCAGGGTAACACAGGTCATGGGTAGACATAATATGTGGCATACAAAGAGACCCACCTTCCTTTGCAAACAACCAAGCTCCTTTGAAACATAGCAGGTGCAAAAGTATCTGCACCCAAGTCTAAGAAAGGAGTGCCTTGGCTCACCATAGTCCTTGGGCTGTGTGAGTCCTTCCAGGGAGAAAGGTGTGAGTTGCAATGAGACTTAGTCTTTGCACAGAGCTTAGCATCAGTGAAGCCACAGTAGACATACAAACTTCTCCATAAAGACCCAGAATGGGTACATTAGTACACTGTAAGACTGGTTTTGGCAGGACACACCTTGTGGAATACAGGGAGGCCCAGTCTGTCAAACAGACATGCCCCTGTGAAGCCATGGCAGACAGAGAACCATCAGAATACAGACCTGAAAAAACAGTCTCCTGTGATGCACTGTAAGCCACTTGTGTCTCAGGAGGAAGCAGTATGTGGAATACACAGAGGTCTAATATTTGTGAACAGCCAGGCCCATGTGCATGCAAAGAAGCTTCTGCACAAAGGGCCAAAAAAGGGTGTCTTAATGAGTAACAATCCTGGAGTCACATAGGTCTTGGAAGGTAGCACTATGTGGAGGTCAGTGAGGCCCAAACTTGTGAATAGTCAAGGACAGATGAAGACACTATAGGGAAGGAATCCTGAACATGTAGATCTGGGAAAAGGGATCTTGATATCTTCCTCCCCGGGGTGGTAACATGAGCAGAAATGTGGTTCAATTCACCTGCAATAATTAGAGGAAAATCCAGCAAAATGGTACAACAAGGAAATAGAGACACAAATGCTGAACCATGGATCATAACCCCCAAATTTAAAATTTCAAGTCATGTACTGAAGGAGGAATGAAGCAGCAAACCAAAGAAACCTACACAGAAACCAATTAGGTGGAAACAGAAGAATTTGAAATCCAGAATTATCTCAATAAAATATTCAAATGTCTCAGGTTCAACAAAAACTTGCAAAGCATATAAAAAGCAAAAAACATGGACAATTTAAAGAACGGCATGAAGAAGCAAAAATAGTTCACATGAAAGTAAACATAATGGAAAAAATAGAATACTTTCAAATAAATTTAAATATGCTGAGAGAATTCAAATATCACTCAAATAACAAATTTTGAAGGTCACTGGAAGTATGAAAATTTTAAGGAGATAGAAAACATAAAGAAACAAACAGAAATAGTGGAATTCAGGATCAAAATAACTGAATTGGAAAATGATACAATCAATAGACTTTAAAAGTCACAAGGAATAAGAGAACTAGAGGATGAAACAACTGGACTGACCAAATCCCAAGAGAAATAAAAGAATAAGACAAATAAACTTCAACCAAATCATATGAAACTATTACGGATTAAACTGTGTCCCCACCAAAATGTATGTCTACTTTGCTAGGCTGTAATTTCCAGTATTGTTTGGTTGTCCTGCATTTTATGATCTGGGGTTATTTTCTAATGTCTGGTCATTTTTAGCCTCTATGATATTCATGAGGCAGGATTAGAAGCAGGTACTATAATGAGGCAAAGATTAAATTGTATCCTGACTCAATCTCTTCTGAGATATAAAAGAGAAACAAGCAAGAGCGGAAGGAAGAGAAGCCCAAAGAGAACTGCATCCTTCAGGACCCAGTGTCCCTGAACTGAGAACCTCCTAGATTTAAGGGAAGACTGATGCTGAAACACTTGTAGATCTCCCAGGAACTCTAGGCCCACAATACTGAAAGGAGACAAAGACATTTCCCCAGAGCTGACAGAGGTAAAAAGTCTTCCCTTCGATCTGGAGCCCTGAACTGAGACTTCTAGCCTCCTAAACTATAAAAAATTATGTTTGTTAAAGCATCTTCTTGTGATAACTAGGAACTATCCAACACCACCAATGGAATCAAAATTCAAATGTGAGGTAAGAAACAAAGGAACAGAGAGAATATACTAGGAAATTGTGGCAGAAAAATTCCCAGAGCTAAGTAAGGAAATGAACCTAAAAATTCAGGGAAATTGGCAAACTCCATGTAGAATGATGTGAAAAACGTCTTCACCAAGACACATTGTAATCAGTCCCTGAAAATGAACACAACAAAGGCATTTTGAAAACAGCAAGAGAAAAATGAATTAATGAGTAAATAAACAAACAGCAAATAAGATGTCCTGACTGAAAATAATTGCTAACCTCTCTATAGAAATCATCCAGAGATATCTATAAGGAATGGAAGGGAAAAAAAAGCTAGCAACTAAGAATTATTTTATCCATTAAAAGTATGATTTAACCATGAGTGCAACTTCAAGATATTTCCAGATCAGCAAGTTGTGGAAATTTGGTACCATAAGATCTATCTTGCAAAACTGCTAAGAGGTGTCCTTTAAGGGGAAAGGAACACACTAGATAACTATCCCTCATAGTACATGTGGAAGAAAATCTAAATAAAGTAATGGAGAGATCTTTGATAAATATAACCACAAGGGAATATCACTAGAAATAAATAATACAAGGCCAAACAGAAAATATGTAAATATGTGAAACTAAATAACACACTATTAAACAACAAACAGGTCATGAAAGAAATCAAGAGTGAAATTAGAAAATAATACTCGAGGTATTAAAAAAATGAAAACAGAAACCAATGGAATATAGCAAATATAGATCTGAGGGAAATTTATAACAAAAACATCTATATCAAAACCCACAAAAATTTTCAAATCAATAGCCTAACTATACAACTTGAAGAATTAGCAAAAGAGCAAACTAATCCCAGCCTTACCAGAAAAAGGAAAATGGTAAATATCGAAGCAGAAGTAAATGAATGTCCATCAGCTGATAAACAGATAAACAAAATGTGATACATACACACAAATGTTCATTATGAAAGTGACATCTTAAAAGGTAATGTAATTTGACTATACATAATCCGACTTGATGGCACTTGGCTTGGCTTGGACCGGATATTACCAAGTGGTATACCATAAAAAAGGGCACAGTGGCAAATGTCACAAAATCAGGTGGAAACAGAGGAAGATCAACTATTTGAAGAGAAAATTCTGTCTCATGGGGTTGGAGGGACTGGTGGATTCAAATCTGCAAATCAATCAGCATGCTAAAGCCTTCTCACATCTTGAGAACCATGCATGATTGAGACAGAAAGTGAATTTCACCAGAACATTCATTTACAATGGGAATACAGCATATTCACAACAAAACTTCTCCTACAACTAATTGGCTGATCGCATCACATCATAAAGAGGTGATACACAGTGTCTGCCAAACTACTGAGAATTATAGCTTAGCTAAGATGACAGATAATATTTACCATCTCATCTGCTATAGTGTCTAGTAATGTTCTAGATGGTTCTCTAAGTGATGATAACATGGAATGAATTCCTGGACCCATTCTCTGTCCCCCAAAACTTACTGCGGTTGAGTCAACTCCAACTCCACACATGGAAATATACTTGCTATATTAAGCCACTGAAATTAGAGGGTTAATAATAACACAGCATAACCAGTACTATCAATTTTATATGGTTTTTAGGACATAATAAAAGAAGTTAGATTCTCAAATACTTCTCCAGAAAAGAATTAGCTAGACCAAAACTCTTAGATTTTAATATTTGCAGCAGATTATTTGAGCACCAGCCACACCTTCCCTTCATTTCTTCAGCTTCCAGTAGCAGTGGCTGCTGACCGTTGAGTTTTGTCTCTCTCCAGGAATATACTTTAACTAAAAAGAGTTGCCTCCCTCAAACTTATAATTACAACCAAGCTAAATCCAATAACTAATTGGTGATGAGGATCAAAATCCACCCAAACCATTTGTCTCAGTATGGGACAACTTTGAGAAAAGATCATGGCTCCAGAGATTTTATTGTGATAAGACTGATGTTTTTCATGTTTCTTCACCAGAATTCATTTCTTACCTTACTTTTATGTTGGTATTTGCCTGAATGTTCATCATATGTGAATTTTTATTTTGTTGTCTCATTTGGGGAAAGCCAAGCTAAAATTTCCATCATAATAGTAATCCTAGGAAGTAGACCCTAAGGAGAATTTTGAAGTTAATTACATCACTTCCGTGCTGCCCTGCAATGCAGACCCCACCTGTTGATGTAGCTAAGTGTCCGATCGCCTATCGTGTGCTTGGGCAACGTAATCACCAAACATTTTCGCAGTGATCAGCAGAGGTAGAATACCAACTGCAGGAAAAGTACTGTTGGTGTAACGCCTTAGGCATTTGAGAAAAACAGGGAAAGTAGTAATTTATAAGGACTAAAATTGAAAGGTTCTTTCTGAGTGCTACAGAGTCATTAGAGAAGGCCTAAGAAAGTGTGAGGGTGATTAACTACCAATTTAAGGTTAAATGTAAAATCAGAGAGCCTTGTAGCAATATAAAGAAACATTCCAGCAGAAAAAGCCAGGAATCAGGCACAGGATTTAATTCTAATGTAGTAGAACTCCCGAGAAGTTTGAATTCTCAACCCAGAAGAATTTCCAAAGGAAGGATAGGATCCTGATTGAAAAATTAAAAAACAAATAGATTCAGATTAAAAAGCTCTGTACTTCAAATGGAGGATGCTCTTCAGAATTCTGAGACCCTGAAGTGACTCACCTCTCTTTGTTAGTGGCTAGTGGGCCCCTTCCACCCTCTCTCACTTCCCACTTAGTGGAAGGTGATACATAGGTATTTATTTTGTAAGATACTGTGCATCTTCCTCAGTATCTCTTTCTCTTTCCCCTCCTGGTGTCTAAATCAAGAACTAAGGTCAAATCACTGTGTAAGCCGAGTATCACAGTGCTGAACTAAGAAAGGAGCTCCAAACCAAACTCATTGTCATTGAGTCAGTTCTAGCTCATAGCAACCTTGTAGAACTACGCCACTGAGTTTCCAAGGACTGTCTGGTGGTTTTGAACTGCCAACAGTTCGTTTAGCAGCCATAGCACTTAACCATTGTACCACCCGAGTCTCCAGGGAAGGAAAGGGATCACTTAGTAAAGGAACTGCAGTACCTAGTCAGTGTGCGCCAACAGGAACCAAGTAACATGTCTAAGACTAGATCCTTAGTGTGCTGGATTCCCCGTTTCAAGACCCAATTATTTTTTATCAGAATTTGTCTTTTATACCATGTGTTTTCAGTAGTGGAATGCATGTTGTGTCTGAGTTTGTTTAATTTTTTTTGGTTGGGAGTACACACTCAGAGAATATTCTGTGTAATCCATCTGGCCCACTGGTCTTGAGTAGCAAGGTTTATGGAGCGGCATTCTCCCATTTTGGTACATGGGAATTTCTAGTTTTCATCAATACTCCAGCTATGTTGCGTCAATGAATATTTCTTTCACCTTTTATTGTTATACAGTATCCACTGTAGAGAAACAAATATTTTCAGCAGAAAAAGTGTACTATCAAAGAACTCCAGAGGCATAGAAACTAGGTGGGATACAACATGTTCCAGGAGTCACAAAAGACTTAAGGTAGATGGAGTGGAAAATTAAACAAGGGAGAATTGTTTATTTACTTTCCCTTAATGGGAATACCCTCCTGGAGATGGACTGACCCAGTGGTTGCAACAGTGGCTTCAAGCACGATGATCGCAAGGATGGCACAGGACTGGTAGGTGTTTGTTCTAACACACATAGCGCCCTATGAGTCACAACCAATTGGACAGTACATAACAACTGCAACAACTGTCCTAGAACACATAACCATAGCATTACCCTAGTGCAGTGTGCAATTTTGTGTGTGCAATTGTTTTAATGAGTAGTGAGGCTCCAAATGTACATTGCTATCCATTCACATGAATGCAAACTATCGTTATCTAGAATTTGCTAGATGAATATTAGGCTTATGTGGTATGCCTGTATTAGGCTAGTTTCCTCCAGCAGAGATGACATTGCTGGCCTGGTAGCTGCAACTGGAGCAGCTACCTTGGTTAAACTAATTATAATTTACAGCCACTCATCAGGGTCCATCTGAATTTTATAGGAGGCAGACTGGTGAAGTAAAACTGTGGAGACCGTAACACTGCATCCTTTAAGGGTAGCACTAATCTTTGCTGTCTCGCCTGTGATAAGATAGTATTTTTTACTTATTGTTTGTCTGGCTTTCTTTAAATTGAACCAATAAGATAGCTCTCAACCCATAGCCCATAAAATCAATAGAAGGGTTCTACTAACTGCTAAGCATATCCATTCTAATTATACATTTAGAGGTTGAAGAAATAATCGTAGATATGTTTGTAGATCCAGTGAACCCATAGTAAGCCAGACCAGGCACATGCCTCTATTTATTACCTGAGTCTCAAACCCTGCCCTCTGCACCTGTAGCAACATAAAAGGTAGGTAAATGATACTTGGGTACACAGGCATCACTGCCCACTTGGACTCTGTGTCTAGTAATTCTCAATAGCTCTATGTAAACCCATTGTATCAGTCTACAACTATACTAGTAAGTTGCCAGAGGTCTTGTTGGGGAGTGGTTTGGTGAATCTTTACACATTTGCTCATTGCTGCAGGGTTCTTATTCATAAGGATTTAATCTCTCTTTTCCTTGATGGGTTCTCATTTTGCAGACTGGCTCATCTCTGGAAAACCACCATGAAACTGTGATTTTCTTTTGTTTATTTTAATGGGGGAATTTCATGTGCATCTATTCATGATTTATTTTAATTACATAAATTATGTATTAATTCTTCTTCTGTCCATATATCTTCATCCTAGCAGACACAGACATGACTAGTAAAATATAGTTAGCCATGTCCATGGATCTCTTCTGGTCAGGCACCGTGTATGTTCCTGGAGACAGAACAAAGATTAGTGCTATGGTTAAACACTTAAAGGATGCAGCATAATGGTCACCATAATCTTATTTCACCAGTCTGGCTCCTACAAAGTTCAGATGTATCCTGATGAGTGATTGTGGATTATAACCGGTTTAACCAAGGCAGTTGCTCCAGCTATAGCAACCAGACCAGCTGTTATCTTTGATAGAGAAAATCAGCATAATATAGGCATACCACAAAGGCCTGTATTGTCTAGCAAATGCTAGGTCAGAGACAATTTGCATTCATATCAGTGGACAGCAATATACATTTGGAGCCTTGCTATTCATTAAAATAATTACACATTGCTCTAGGGTGATACTACAATGATGTGTTTTAGGATGGTTGCTATTGCTGTTGTTATGTGCTGTCAAGTTGGTTTTGACTTATAGGGACCCTCTGGGCTAACAGAGGATCTGGGACACATGTCTTCCAGGAACTGTCCAGTCTATCAGACCATCAAGTCATATCTTGTTAATAGAGTTCAAGTTGGCCATGTCTTCCTGGGACCATCCACTTGGTGAAACTATCAAGTCTGGTCTTTTTAATAGAGTTTCATTTTCCTCCTGTATCAGGGCCTCTGTGTTGCATCTCCTGTCAGGCCCATCATTGGTGGTAGACAGGCACCATCTGGTTCTTCTGGTCTCAGGCAGATGTAGTCTCAGGATTACGTAGACTTTTCTATCTCTGGGGCTCATATTTTCCTTATGTCCTTTATGCCCCTCGTTCTCCTCTGACCCAGAAGAGTTGGGACCAATCAATGCTACTTAGAAGGCCACTTGCTAGCTTTTAAGACCCCAGAAACCCCTCACCAAAGTGGAAGGTAGAACACAGACAAACATTTTTATAGAAAAGTATTGTTTGGGTTTTGTCACAAGCTTGTCAGTTTATGGGTGTTCTGTTCCCTCTTATATCTCAGGCTTTACTTCTGGGTTCTTTCCTTGTGCGTTAAGTACAATCTGTAGATGTTTCAATATTGAAGTACTGCTGTTGATAAATTCAGCTTACATTAACCTTGGCCTTGAAAAATAATTTTGTGCTTATACAGTTTACATTTTTTCCCTTTTAGCTTTTTGAATATTACATTATTACATCATTACATAATTTTCTATGCCATTATTTTACTTTATGAAACACTTTTATAGTATTTGTTTTTATCACTTTTGTTTGATATATTTACCATTCCTGATAGAGATCTGTCTCTATGTACTAAAAACAAACAATAACAACAAATCTAAATTCATTTGATCCTCATGACAGTTCTAAGAAGAAGATTTTATTACTTCCCTAATTTTGTAGATAGGAATTATGACAGTCAGAACAAGAGTTTTCCAAAGATGTCCACCTGCTCATCAGTATACGTTACCTTACCTAATGAAAGTGACTTTGCAGATGTGATTAATACAATTATTTTGAGATGAGGAGGTTAACCCAGATTATCCCAGTATGTCCAGTGTAATCACAGGGATTTATTAAGAGGGAATCAGAAGGGTCAGAGTGAGCAAAGGAATTGTGAAGGTCAAAGAAAAAGTTGGAGTGATTCAAAAGCCATGAGTCTAGTAACACAAGTAGCCTCTTGAAATTGTAAAAGACAAGAACACTGATTATTAACACCTGGGGCCTCTAGAAGGACTACCCGATACCCTTTGATTTTTGGATTTCTGAACTCCATAACCGTAGCATAGTAAATCTGTGTTGCTTTACACCACAAGGAAACCATGGTGGTGTAGTAGTTAAGTGCCAAGTCTGCTAACCAAAATGTTGGCTGTTCGAATCTACCAGGTTCTCCTTGGAAATTCTATGGCGCAATACTAGTCTGTCTTGTAGGGTTGCTATGAGTTGGCATGGACTTGGTGGCAGTGGGGTTTGGGGGTGGTTTATGACACAAAGGTCACAGTGGGGTTTTGGGGGGGTTTATGCCACAAAGGTCGTAACAATTCGTTACACAATCAATAAAATGCTAACAAAGGGATAAAGAGAAACAGACTTTCAGTACCTTTCTGAAGATCACACAGCCAAAAAGTGGCAGAGCTATCCTACAAACTTTACCGATCTGAATTAAGAACTATATCTTCAGCTATAAATTTTAAGAAGTCTGTTTACAATCTAATACAGATCATTTATAGGTGATTTCTCTAGCTGCTTTAAACACTTCTATCTTTTGAATTTGTACTGTTGCACTGTAAATATCTTTGTTTTTCCAGCTTATAATTTGCTGTGCTACACATTTAGTGTGAATTCATGCTTTTAATCAGTTCTAGAAACTTCTCAACTAAATCTCTACAAATACTATTTTTGTTTAGTTTTCTACATTCTCTCCTTGTTAGCCAGTCTCCCAGATGGCCCTAAACAACCCCCATGCCCTAGTTTCATACTCTTTTGTAGTCCCCTCCCACATTTTACCCAGATCTTTGTGTCTCTCTGTCTTGCTTGCTCTCTTGTTCCACCTTTCCTGCTCTTGCTGTCTCTCACTCTCTCTTTCATTCTCTTATTCTTGTGGCCTCTTTCACCTGTCGGAAAGCAATCTGCTGTGTTCTGAGTAGACCTGTAAAGACAGTCACATGAGGAAGTACTGAAATCTTCCGCCAGAAGACTTGTGAGTGAGCTTAGAAGATGAACTTCAGGTCCACTCAACTCTTCAGATTTTATTTCTAATTAACTCTTTAAAAATAATTTTATTATATAATTTTTATTATGTGTATGTGCGTGTGTGTGTGTGTGTGTGTGCATGTGTGTAGGAGCCCAGGTGGTGTAGTGGATAAGCGCTAGGCTGCTTACCAAAATGTCAGGAGTTTGAATCTTACCAGTATCTCCTTGGGAATTCTATAGGGCATGTTCTGCTCTCTCCCACAGTTTCACTGTGAATCAGAATCAACTTGACAGGAACAGGTTCAACAAATTATAAAACTGATATTCTGTATTTGACAATTCGTGTAGATGAACCTTGTGAGGATCCTATCAGGTTGCTATTTCTGTTGTCTCTTAGACGTACTGAGTTTACTTCCTTGAGTGGTTGGGGATCATTGTTTGCTATCTTAGCCAAGCCAAGTGCCATCGAGTCAGATACGACTCATGGCAATGCTTGGGTTTTTTTTTTATTGTGATCTTGAGAAATCTAAGAGCCTGAATTGGGAGTCTTTACCTGTAGAAAGATTTATATTTGCTTCTCACTGATATCAAGGTGGTACCAATTTTGCATCATAGGCTTCTTTGAAAATCATGGTTCTAACGTCAGAATCTCAGATTTAGCTCTACAACTTGGCCCAAGTGCTAACATAGCCACGTTTTTTTCAAGATACCACCATATTTTCTTTATTTAGGGGTGTGTGTGCATAGAGGATTGACTTTTATAGACTTTCCTTATTTCTTGGAATTTCACAAATGTAAGAAAATGAACAGTTTATTGAATACATAGTTGTTTAATAGTGGGAAAGCACTTTACAATGTATTTTCCACAAGTTTCTGGAAGTGTAAATATTTTGTTTTCTAAATAATTTCATTCAATGATTTTGCAGTAATTTACATAACAATTATCCATAGTCAGACACACAAACTGTTTTTTTAATTTTCACTGTTACAGTAACTTTGTTAACACATCTTTAAACATAACCTAAAATATATCAAGAAAGACACATTGAAATTGAATTGCTAAATCAAAGAGTGTACCATATTCAGAGGTTTGAAAATATATTGTCAAGTTACAGTCCAATAATTTCTATCAATTTATATCCTCACCAGCAGTGTGTGGCTACTCTTGTACTTAATTTTAATGTGATTTAACTAGGAAACTCTGGTGTCACAGTGGCAGTTCAAATCCACTAGGTGCTCTGTGGAAACCCTATAGGGCAGTTCTACTCTGTCCTACAGGGTAGTTATAAGTCTGAATCAACTTGATGGTGATGAGTTTGTGTGATGAATTTATCCAAACTACTTTTCTTTGTATGTGAATTTAGGTACATAGAATTAATTAATTGCACTGGTGAACATGGCAAGAAGGTAGAAAGTATTTCAGTCCTACAGAAGTAGAGCTCAACAAGCATGTCCTTTTTTCATCAGCCCCAAAGGATCATGAAGTACCTGGCAGAAGGTATAGCCAGTAATATAAAGGGCAATGGGATAATGAAATTAACTGCAAAAAGTGAATAAACTTATTTTGGAGATTGGCTGAGAGCTGGCACAGTTTACAGGATAAGAGACATTAATGAATTAACTATCCCATAGATTATATTATTTTGTCATATAGGGTTATTGTGTATTAGAATTGACTGGGCAGCAATGAGTTTTGTTGTTTTTTTCTAGATTATATTTTTTTAAGTAATTTGCCCCCCAAAAATAGTTTATTTCTATTAGTTTAAACTATTTCTAATAGTTTATTTCTATTAAGTGACGTAAAAGGGTTTTATGAAGAAAATCACTTTTGCTTGCGTTACTGCTGACCAAAACACAACCAACAAAACCAACCCTCCAGGCTTCAGCTAGCTAAATGATTAACTTGCCAAAAGTTGAAGTTGCTGACATGCTAATAAGAAAAGATGTATTTGAAAGGATCCCTTCTTGCCACTAAAGAGGATTATGTAAGATTGTACTGTTTTCTTCTAAAAATTATCTGTTAGCTCTGAACTATCTTCAGAGGATTGGAAGCTCTTAAAAGAACTGGCAATTATGCAAGGGAAATCTGCAAGATAATATTTTTATTTTTTTCCACTCATTTTTCTGAAAGATACCCACTAAAATATGAGCATTTGCTTTGACATCTTTATAAGTGTAAAAATATGATGTTCTTCATTTTAAATTGATTTTTACACATATATAAGTACAAAATATGATCTAAGCAAGTTTCCAAATGTTTCTATTCCTTTAACTTAATCAAGGATAGGAATCTTCCTTTATATTTATGCTGTTACAGTCTTTGAATTCTAAATTGCTATAATTTCATAAAACAAGAGATAAGCCTCTGGTACTGAGTCAATAATTTGGATGTTTGCTTTATCCTCTTTCTTTGTCAATTTAAAATTGTGTCCTATTATCAACCGTCTCTAGTAGCAGAGTCTGTGGATGCTGGGTGACTCCGACAAATGAGCACTTGGCTATCAACCAAAAGCTTCATGGTTCCAGTGAACACAGAGGTGTCTCAAAGAAAGGCGAGGCAATCTATGGCCCAGTGGTTACACCTACTGGAAACTCCGTGGTGCACAGTTGTACTGTGACACACATGGGGTCACCATCAGCCACCATCAACTCACGGGCCACTGGTTTGGATGAATAAGTTGATCAATGCTTGTAACAGCATCACGTATTCCATCTTTGAAGAATCTTTTATTCTAGGATACATATACTCTGATCACTGCTTCCCAGAAAAAATTTTCCTCAGTTGTATCATAACAGAGTCTAGACTAGTTTTAATTTTCCTTTCTTTGTTTGTAGCATTTATAGAGCATCTTTAAAAAAACACTTCATTTATTATTGTACAATGAAAACAAAAACTCAAGAAAGTTAGCTGAAGAAACTTAAGCCACAAAAATGATTTTAACATAAATTATGTGAACTATATTTGAAACTATCTTAAAATCATGAATCTTTTTTAATTTTGAGTATTAAAGGTGACTAAAGTCATTCTGTACTAGCAACAAAGAAGAAAAAAGTAAAATATAGTTAAGTGTTGTACTTAAAAAATAAAACACTTGTTCATAATGCTTTCCCTGATGATAAAATATGTTAAACTTAAAAAAAACTAAAATAAGTAATCCAGCGCTATCTAGTAAATTCTGACGCACAGTGACTTGATAGGGCAGAATAGAACTGCCCCATAGAATTTCCAAGGGGCTCCTAACATATTCAAACTTCTGATCATTTTGGTTAGCCAAAGTAGCACGTAAACACTATAGCACCAGGGTTCCCACAGCAAACTTACTTCTTTTCCAAGGAAAAGTCTTTGATATTAGCTGAAATTTTAAATTGAATCAGAGTACATGGAAACTAATTTTTAAATGAGGTCTACCAATAAAAGACATAGTGGAGAGAAGCTTATGAGAATTTTAAATATATAATGACTTGAAATGCTTTACGAGTACTATTTGAAAATGTTTGTGCCTTACATAAAAAAGAAAAAATCTCCAAAGATAATTTTCACACATAAAATAAAAAACTAGTTTTTTTGAATAGTCTTACCAATAGTTCTTTTGATCAAACAACTGATTCTCAATGTATGGAAAAATGTTTTTACTGTATTTAACTATGTGGTAAGCACAGCAGCCAGTAACACTGTGAAGAAAACATCTCCCAAAGTGGTAGTATATCTGCTTGATGCCTCTTTAGTTATGTAACCAATCTTTCTTCAACTGAATTTCTTCAGTCCTTCAGGTTTGCAAATGTTTCATTTCTCTATCACTGAACCTTAATTACAATGTTTGACTTTATTTGTGAACTCATAAAAACAATTTTCCATAGGACTGTGTGGTTGACATTAGGTCCTAATTAGAGGTTTTTTTGGGGGCGGGGATCATTTTGTCCAATTACACTAGAGCAGATGCTCTAAGGATATATGAGAATTTATGATGCATTACATTGTTTTTTAAAAAATGACTTCATTACTAAAACGAGATTTAAAAAAATAAATGAGCATTCACCATCACAGTATAAATTTGTAGTGTGTCCAGGATATCGGAAACCTGGGTGATATAGTGGTTAAGACAATGGCTATTAACCAAAATATTGGCAGTCTGAATCCATCAGGCATGCCTTGGAAACTCTATGGGGGAAGTTCTACTCTGTTCTATAGGGTCTTTACAGGTCTGACTTGACTCCACAGCTGCAGGTTTCATTTTTTTTTATGTTTTTGGTATTGAGATAAAAGTGCCATCTGTTAAATTATTAGGTTGGTAAATTATTAGGTATGGGAAAAAAGATCAATGTTTTTCTTTTTTTTTTCTTAATTGCTATGTTTTCTACCAACTTTACTTATCACTGTGAAACAAATAGCTTTGAAACACTGCAATATTAAATTAGAAGCAATTGATTTAATTTTCTTAGGAACTTGATTAGGAAAAAAATAATATCCACCATACCAAAAAGGTACCTTTCCTTAAGAGTCAGGAAGCCCTGGTGACTTAATGGTTAAGAGTTAGGGCTGTTAATCAAAATGCAACATTTTTTGAATCCACCGGACACTCCCTGGAAAATAAGAGGCAGTTCTACTCTGTCCTATAGGATCAATATGAATTGGAATCGACATGCTGGCAATAGGTTTAGTTTTGGTTTTTAATATTCTTCAATTTGTCTTTTATTATATGTTTAAAATGATCCAAGCTTCAAGGAACATCCCTTATATAAATATATGTTGATCTTCTAAATAAGTATATCTTTACCTTCTATCCTTAAATGACACTGAAGATTTCAATATTATTATTTTATCTGTATCTTTCAAAATCAATGGGTACCAATCTTTATATGCCATAGTGATGTAGTGGTATAGCTGTTAACCAAAAGGCTAGCAATTCAAATCTACCAGGCACTCCTTGCAAATTCTATGGGGTAGTTCTACTTTGTCCTATAGGGTTGCTATGAATCAGAATCAATGCAAGAGCACTGGGTTGTTTTATTTGTTTTTGTCTTTTGGTTAATCTTTATATCATCCTCAAAAGGTACCATTCCTAATTCCAAGTCACTTTATTTTGGCTACACTTAGTCATAGTTTCTCACATTCCTAAAAAGTATTTTGATCTATGAAAGTCATTTGTGAAATGTATCAGGATTGTGTACAAGAATCCTATGATGGTTACATTTTTTCTTTTGATGACCTCAAGTATTTCTTTCACATAGAAGCACAATGTATCAGAAGCTTTGGGGAGTATCTAAAAATACTCCATCTTTTCTGGTTAATTATTATGCTAACCCTACCGTGATCTAAGTGTATTTTGCACTGTTTTTCCACTCTGCATTAATTACTCACGTTAAAGATATTAGTACCTTACTCCAATTTATGCGGTCTGTAAACACTGGTTGTAGGATTTGAATTTACTTTTATTCTAACTCCTGGCACTGCAGAGAGCCCTGATGACACAGTGCTTAAGAGTCAGCAGCTTGACCAGCAGCTTGAAAACTACCAGCCACTCCTTGACACTGAAGATTCCACTCCTGCCCACTATGGGGCAGTTCTCCTCTTTCCTATACAGTCACTGAGTCAGGATACACTCCATGGGAATTTCTTTTTTATTTTTTTTTTTGATAGTATAAGCTATTTAGACTCTTCTCACTATCAAGTTCATTTCATTTCTTAGTGGAACCCTAATTTTTGAACTCTCCTACCCTGGCCCCTAGAGTCGCCATGAGTCGAATCCGAATCGACGGCACTTGGCTTGGCTTTGGCCTTGTTTTTAAGGTAAAAAAAAACAAACCTACTGCCATCGAATTGATTCCAACTCATAGCAGTCCTTCAAGATAGAGTAAAACTGTCCTCTAGGGCTTTGTGGAGACAGCACGGAAGGTTGTGTTGGTCAGGCCTATGGACTCTATACAGGCCTTCTGACTCTGTACAGGCCTTCTGGCCAGGAGTGAGTCAACAGCATGACATATCCTGTTTATACCCAGCTTGGCCTGGAGGACTCAAATCTGGCAGCCAGTTACCTTTGTGTAAAACTAGTGTATAAGGTCACTGTGTCACGAGGCACTGTTTGCTGCTGCCCAGTGTTAAGTCTACCTGCTTGCTACTGAGTTGTGTGTTGGGCACTGACTGCCAAATGTTGTAACTGTCTCTAGCCTTTGCAACAATAAATATGCTATGACTACATATGCTCTGCCTCCACTGTTACTGGGCCTGCCTGGAGTTTGAACCTGCATTCCTGACCTTAAGCACCTGTATTTTGACAGTTTTCCAAGATTTTACATCTTTACAGAAGCCAACTACCACGTCTCTTTC
The DNA here is from genome assembly GCA_028571685.1 of Heterohyrax brucei. Classification (NCBI taxonomy): domain Eukaryota; kingdom Metazoa; phylum Chordata; class Mammalia; order Hyracoidea; family Procaviidae; genus Heterohyrax; species Heterohyrax brucei. The sequence goes on from CM053143.1 coordinate 148,711,700, forward strand.
CCATAAAAGGATTAGTAGCTTCAGAACCATCAACTTTTTGGTTAGCAGCTGAGCACTTTAATAACTGTACCACTAAGGGTCCTCTTGTTTGTTAACTGTACTAAAATTCTTTATACTATTTATCTTCAATTTCAAAATTACAGTAATTTTAAGTTCAGTATAATAGAAAGAAAACACATCTGTATATAAATCTTGTATAGCCTTTAATATAACATCTATTATCTGATTCTATGTATTAGATTTCTAAAAGTTAGACACTGTACATAAAATTTACACTAAACTTCAAAAAAATCCCTTCAGATTTGGGGTAACTCCAACCTGCAGACAAAAGCACAAGGTCATAGACGCAGTAAATTTATGTAGCTCAACTATCGATTGATAATCTAAAATGTGGAAACCCTGGTGGTGTAGTGAGTTAAGTGCTATGTCTGCTAACCAAAAAGGTGGTGATTCAGATCTGCCAGGCGCTCCTTGGAAACTCTATGGGGCAGTTCTACTGTGACCTGTAGGGTCACTATAAGTCAGAATTGACCCAATGATACTGGGCTTTTTTTTGGTTTAATATAAAATCTGCGGCAATATTGAAATATTTTTATTTTTTTACTGATTCTCTATTAGTGGAATTATTTTAAGATTCTTCTTTTTTAAAATCTAATATTGCTAAGTAATTTATTGGTAATTAAAAACTTGTTTGTATAGTAGTATCAGCTACAATGAAGGCAAATGAGTCTTTGCTCTTTGGTTCAGAATTCTCAGCTGAACACTGTTTTCTCATTGAAATTCATTCCATACATGTGGCTTTTGAAAGAATTCCAACTCATAGTGACTCTGTAGGGCAGAGAACTGCCCTGTAGTGCTGCTTGCTCATTAGGTACAACTAAATGAATAATCAGCTGTGAAACTACCATTAGAAAGTGGTGTTGCTAACTTGAACTAACAGTTAGCATAAGCCAAAATAAAAAAATAACTACTAAGAAAAAAGTTCTACCAATTCTTTATAAAGTCATTTGTTAATTCATTCACCCAATAAGTAGTTACTGAATGACTTATGTGCAAAAAGTGTTCAGATGCTTCAGGGGTTAGAAGAACATAGAGAGAAAGGCAGTAGATAGATGACTGACTGACAGACAGACACACACACAGACAAGATAAAAATTGAAGTATTTCATAGTAGAATTACATAAGAAATCCCAATAGAGTCTCAAAATAGAAGAGAGTAATTTTCACTGTCTTGATTTGGACAGACAATTGCAACACATAATTTAAAACCGAAACTCACTTCTGTAGAGTTATTTGGACTCATAGCCACCCTGTAGGACAAACCAAAGCCAGTCTCATAGGGTTTCCATGGCTTAAAATCTTTTATAGGTGCAGACCTCCACATCTTTCTCCTACAGAGCCACTGGTGGTCTGATCACCGGCCTCAAGTTTAGCAGCCAAGCGATTTAATCGTTTTGCCTTCAAGCCTCCTTATATGACTTGAACTGGGTCCTAATTCCAGTAATAGAATTCAAAGATTGAGACATGAAGAAAAAAAAAAGGAATATTAGAGAAATAAAATATCCTTTTAAATGGAAATGAAGAAGCACTGCTCACATGTGCAAAAAACATGGAGATCTTTTGGACCACAGTGTAGCTTTCTTGATGAGAAACAGTTGAAAATATTTATTAGGATCAGAAATCATGAAATGTCTTCAATGCCAAGACAAGGAGTTTTGGTTTATTCTGAATGAAATAATGATTAATCATAGATTTTTAAGAAAGGTGGCATTATGTAATCACAGCTTGTAACATTTCTTTCAGTAACTCTTGTTATCCAGTCCACTGTAGCAAGGGGCAAGAACAAACTTATGATGTCTACAAATCACTATTTCCTTACACTCAATTTTGGTAAATGCAGACCCTTGAAAAATCCTCTAGATGAGGAGCATTAATCTTTCACCAAATTACAGGCAGTAGGAGTTTAATGAAGTAGGCATAAGCCAGAAAAATACACCCCCCCCACACACATGTTTTTCTTACTACTTTCTTGTATCTTGAAAAATTTTTGTCTATGAAGAAATGTTATTTCGATGCTATCATATATTTGACCCACAATCAACACTCATGGAAGCAGCAGTCAAGAAGTCAAAAGACACATTTCGCTGAGAGAATCTGCTACAGAAGGTACCTTTAAAGTGTTGAAAGCCAAGATGTCAACTTGAAGACTAAAGTACACCTGACCTAAGCCATGGCATTTTTTTATCCCATTTTACGCATGTGAAACCTGGATAATGAAAGAGGAAGGTCAAAGAAGAACTGATGACTTTGTATTTCAGTGTTGGCAAAGAATATTGAATGTACCACGGACTGCCAAAAGAACACACAGATCTGTCCTGGAAGAAGTATAACCAGAGTGCTCCTTAGAGGCAAGAACAGGAAGACTGTGTCCCACATACTTTTGGACCTTTTATGAAAAGGGACTATTCCCTGGGCAAGGCCGTCATTCTATGCAGAGGTGCAGTGAAAAAGAGTAAGAATCTCAGTCAGCTGGACTGACACAGTGGCGGCAACAAGGGGCTCAAACAGAACAAGGCTTGTGAGGATGGGGCAGGACCTGGCGGTGTTGGGTTCTGTCGAACCAAGTGTCACTATGAGGCAGAGCCACTGCAGCTGGTACAATGTCTTCACTCTAAATGGCATAGCCCAGTACTGTGCACAGTCAGGTGAATGTACAATTATTACTCACATCGTATTTTACTGAGAATAGTTTCTGGCTGACATAAAATTAATAAAAACATGCTTTTTGTCATTATTTATGCAAGACATAAATTGGAAACTTTTGATGAAAAGAGATAAAATGAGTCTAAAACTGCATCTGATTTTAACCTTACTTTGAGAAAACTGATAGCCATAAAAATTACAATATTTATAGACAGCAAACTTTTTTGCCAGTAATAAGCTAAAAACATTAAGAATGACGATGGTCTTCAGGTGTGTCCAACCTGAGACTGTCACAAAGCATCAGTTATTTCTCTTGAGAAAATAGGTTGATTTGACTAAACTGGAAATTAACACCATGCCAAATCAAACCTTTCCCTTCGAGCATCCCACAAGACTGTATGTTGCAAAGCCAATTATGAATCAAGACTGCTCACAGCTGGAGAGGCTTTGATGAAGCCAGGTGTCATGGAAATGGTTGAGCAGGTTTGCAGCTTATCGCTTACGAAGGAAAGTGAAGTAGTGTCTCTGACAAATTTGTTTTCTAATATTTCAGAGAAGGTCACAGAAGCATCTGTGATGGTGTCTTTTCTCATGAGCATGCAGCTAGTAGATGTTACAGACATCTTCTTGTTTAACTAACTCCTAAATTTCACCTCTTACATACATTTTGATGATATGAAAAATAATTACAATTCAGAAAGCCTCGTTTAGAATCTTCAAAAGACCCCTGGGTTTTCTTTCCCACTGAAATATTGAAGTGAAAATCTCTCGAACCTGTGTTCACAGATAAAGCATCTGAAATGTTCAGCAATGCTGATTTCCCTGTTTGGGAAAAGAAAAAATTTAAACAAGACGTTATGATTCATAGACCACTTTTCAAATCTCAGCTGATTATAGAAGATGGTTTGGGTTTTTTTTATACGAAACATTGATTTTGATGGAATTGCTCATTCTGACTCTTTCAGTGGTTTGTACAAGAATTGGAAGCCAAAGATAAAGAGTTTCTCTGTAGCAATTATTTCAGCAAATAACTGATGAAGTGTCTGAATGAACCTCAGGCTGATGTTTGACTATTTTGGAATGAACAGGAAAGCCTAGCTTCAAAATATTTTGACAGAAAGTAGTTCATTGAAGGAATTATCTATTTTTTGAAAAATTTTGGTTTCAGAATGAAGTCTTCAACAGCTCTCCCTATTTCTGTCTCCTTAATCTATTTCTGAGAGGAGAATATTAAAATCCCCCAGAAATACTTAATTTACCCACTTACCATGTGGTTCTATCAAGAGTTGCTTAACATATTTTCAGTCAGTATTAAGTGCATATGTGTTTGGCATATATACCAGGTCCTTTTTATTTTTAACATTTGCTATTTTTTTTGTTATAAGAGAGAATCATTGGGAAAAAAAAATGTTGCTTTTTAAATTCAATCTAAAAGTTTCTAATTGGTACATCAAGCCAAAATACACATATTTGAATTCAGTTTTACATTGGAACTCATGTGTCATTTTATTTCTTATTCTATATTCCTCTTGATTGCTACTTACTTTTTCTCCATTTGTAAATTCATTGGCTGAATTAAACAACAATATTGTGTATCAAATTTATACATCATAATTTTGTTTCTATATGGCTGCTTCTAAACTTATATTTATTTGTCCTGTCTGATTTATCAATATTTACACTGTTTACATGACAACATAAGCACACTGCAGGTTCTTTTGTTCTCCCCGTCCTCACTTAGCAAGCAACTCATCATGTCAATGTAAGTTCATGAACTCATCCTAGAAAAAGTGCTACAAGCCTCATTGCTGAATACCACTACAGTCACCTTTGAAGTACACCCCTTGGGAAACTGTGCACTGACACCAATGCCTAGTCCACTCTTCAAAGCAATCTGGAACTCTTCTTCTGGAATGACCATCAAATCTATTGTCCTACGAGGTCTAACAATTAAGTTCACCAACTCACCCGTGAATGTAGTGCTAGAAGATGAGCCCTGTTTTAGTCAGCTAGTGCTGCTCTAACAGAAATACTACACAGTAGATGGCTTTAACAAAGAAAAGTTGGTTCTTAACACTCTCCGGTAGGCTGCAAGTCCAAACACAGAATGTCTCCTCCAGGGGAAGGCTTTCCCCCTTGTTTGCTTTGGAGGAAAGTCCTTGTGTTGTACCAGCTTTTGTTCAAGAAGCATCTTGATGCAGGAATCTCAGGCCTGAAGGAGGATGTGCTCTTCTCCCAGTGCTGCTTTCTTGGTGCTGTGAAGTCCCCAATTCTCCATTTGCTTCCCTCTCTTTTTATCTCCCTTAGGATACACAGATAAAAAATGGTACAAGCCACACTCCAGGGAAATTTTCTTAACCAGGATGTGGCAGTCCCACCCTAATCCTATTTTAAATAATCATCCGAACTCTTAGCCACAGGCATAGATTAGGAATTACAGCATCAGAAAATCACAAAATTGAGTTCAATTACAGAAAACAGGGAATCCAGGCCCGGCCAAATTACTACACATATTTTTGAGAGGACACAATTCAATCCATGGCAAGCCCCTTAGGCTGAAAGGCACTTAAAAGAAGCCTAAGGAATTACTGCCTCCTGGGAGTGTAGTCAACCTTAACGATATGGGTGGAGACAAGCTTTCAGAGCCTTCATTTACTGATGTGACACTATTCACAATCAGAAGAAAGTGCTGCAAACATCCATTAATAACAAATTCGATCCCAATGATGTCAAACTGAAGCCAACTCATAGTGACCCTATAGGTCAGAGCAGAACTGTCCCATCGAGTTTCTTAGGAGCACCTGGCAGATCTGAACTGCCAACCTTTTGCTTAGCAGCCATAGCACTTAACTACTACACTACTAGGGTTTCCCATTTATAATAGAAACATGAAATGTATGAAGCATGAATCCAAGAAAATTGGAAATCATCAAAAATGGAATGTAAAACAGAAACATTTATATCTTGGGCATCAGCAAGCTGAAAACTGCTAATATTGTACATTTTGAGTTGAACAATTGTATGGTCTGTTGTGCCAGGAATAAAAACTTAAAGAGGAATCACACTGCATTCATCATTAAAAACAATATTTCAAGATTGATCCTGCAGTACACCACTGTCAGTGACAGGATAATATACATACATCTATGAGGAAAACCAGTTAATATGGCCATTATTCAAATTTACACATTAACCACCAAGAACAAAGATGAAGAAATTAATGGTTTTTACCAATATTTATGGCCCCAAATTGATCCAGATGCACCGATAATTACTGGCAGTTGGAATGTGAAAACTGGTGATTAAGAAGGATCAATAGTTGGAAAATATTACATTGGTGATAGAAATGGTACTGGAGATCACACAATAGAATTTTGTAAGACTAAGGACTTTCTTATTGAAAATATCTATTCTTTTCAACACACTAAATGACTACTATACACTTAGACCTCATCAGATGTAATAAACAGGAATCAAATCAACTGTATCTGTAGAAACTGAAGATGGAAAAGCTGAATAATCAGTTAGAAAAAGGCCAGGGTTCAGCTACAAAACAGTCAGTTGCTTATATGTAAGTTCAAGTTGAAGCTGAAGAAAATTAGAACAAGTCCATGAGAGCCAAACTGTGACATTGAATATACCCCAGCTGAATTTAGAGATCATCAAAAGAATAGATTTGATGTGTTGAACACTATTGACCAAAGACCAGGCAAGTTGTAGAATGACATCAAGGACATCATACATAAAAAATGAAAAAGGTTATTAAGAAGACAGGAAAGAAAGAAAAGACCAAATTGGATGTCAGACGAGACTCTGAAACTAACTTGCTCTTGAACACAGCAGCTAAAGCAAAGGGAAGAAATAATGATATGAAAGAGCTCAACAGAAGGTTTCAAAGGGTGGCTGGAGAAAACAAAGTATTACAATGACATATACAAAGACTTGGAGGTAGAAACCAAAAGGGAGGAACACGCATGGTATTTCTTAAGCTGAAAGAACTGACAAATAAAATTAGCTTCCAAAATTGCAATGCTGAAGTATTCTACAGGAAAAGTAGTGAATGACATAGGAAGCATCAAAAGAATATGGAAAGAACACGCAGAGTCCATATCCCAAAAACAAACAATCCACATTTGACCATTCCAGGAGGTAGCATATTATCATGAACCTATGGAACTGAAGGAAGAGGTCTTTTCAAAGCTGCACTGAAGTCACTGGCAAAACAGCAAGTCTTTAGGATTCGATAGATTACCATTTCAGATGTTTGAAAAGGCAGTTCCAAAAGTGCTTGCTCATCTATGTTTAAAAAACTGGAAGAGAGCTATCTTGCCAACGAACTGGAAGAGATCCATATTTATGCCTAGTCGAAAGAAAGGTGACCCAACCAAATACAGAAATTATCAAACAATATTAACATCATAGAAAAAAAATAGCTACTGACTCGATTCTGACTCATAGTGATTGTATAGGAAAGACTAGAACTGCCCTCATAGAGTTTCCAAGGAGTGTCTGGTGGATTCGAACTGCTGACCTTTCAGTGAGCAGCTGTAGTACTTAACCACTATGCTATGAGGGTTTCCATTATTGTCATAGGCAAGTGAAATTTTGCTGAAGATCATTCAAAAGGGCTGCAACAGTACAGCTGGAAACTGTCAGAAATTCAAGCTGGATTCCAAAAAAGACATGAAACCAGGGATATTATTGTTGATATCAAATGGATCTTGACTCAAGGAAGAGAATAACAGAAAGATTTTTTTATCATGTTTTATGAACTATGCAAAAGCATTTAACTGTGTGCATCATTAACAAATTATGGATAACATTGTGAAGAATGGAATTCCAGAATAGTTAACTGCACTTATGAAGAAATTGTACTTAGGTTAACAGGCAGTTCTTTGAACAGAACAAAGGGATAGGGCATAGTTTAAAGTCATCAGTACTGTATCATTTCAGTATCTTCACACTATCTGTATTGCATGCTGAAGAAATATTCAAGAACATAGACTATGTGAGGAAACACTGATGCCATAGTAGTTAAGAGTTTGGGTGATAACCAGAACACTGAAAATTTGAATCTATTAGGCACTCCTTTGAAACTCTGGGGGGCCAGTTTTATTCTGTCTGATAGGTTTACTATGAGTTAAAATCCAGTGGACTGCAATGGATTTTTGTTGTTGTTTTGGACTGTAAGAAGAGGCATCAGGACTGGAAGAAGATTGACTAAGCTGTGTTATTCAAATAACAAACTTTGCTTGCTGAAAGTGAGGATGCCTTGAAGCACTTACTGATGAAGATCACAGAGTACAGTCTTCAGTAGGAACCATGTGTCAAGACACAGAAAACAAGAATCCTCACCACTGGACCAATAATCATATCACAATAAATGAAGAAAAGTTTAAAGTTGTTAAGGGTTTCATTTTTCTTGCATCTATAATCAAACACCTTGAAAGTAGCAGTCAGGAAATCTAATGATGCATTGCTTTGGGCAAATCTGCTGCAAAAGATCTCTTTAAAGTGTTAAAAAGCAAACATGTCACTCTAAGCACTAAGGTGAATCTGAAGGAAAGCATGGGTTTCAGTTGCCTCCTGTGCACACAAAAGCTGAGTAATGAATAAGGAATATGAAAGAAAAATTGATGCCTTTGAATTATGGTGTTGACAAAAAATATTGAATATTCCATGGAATGCCCAAAGAAAGAACAAATCTGTCTTGGAAGATGTACAGACAGGATGCTCTGTAGAAGCAAGGATGGCAAGACTTCATCTCACCCACTTTGGACATGTTATCAGGAGAGATCAGTCCCTGGAGAAGGACACAATACTTTGTAAAGTAGTGAAGTCAGTGAAAAAGAGAGAGACCTCAATGAGATGGATTGACACAGTGGCTGCAATAATGGGCTGAAACTTAGCAATGATTGTGTGAATGACTCAGAACTGGGCACTGTTTGGTTATGTTTTATAATAGGGTTATGATGGACCAGAACCTAATCAACAATGCCTGACAACAACAGCAACAAAGTCTTTAAAGCATATTTTGGGTTGAACAAAGTATGAGTATAATAGAAAAAGAAAAATCCAGAGAAGAATTAGCGTGGACAAATAGCTTGCAGGTACAAACCATTGAGACTGGTACTAGGATATAATACTTTAAAGATATATTAGTGCCAACTGGTAGAGAAACTTCAACTCTCACTGGGAATTACAATTTTACCCTCTGGATGAAAGAAAGCCATTGAAAGAAAGCCTACAATTGGATGTAGGCTAAACATCATTTGGCTGGAAGTGTGAAGGTCTGTGACATTTGATTGTTATTCATAGATCTTGGAAAAAATATTACACACATTTATTTCCTTATAAAAAAAAGGTGAAATTTGCTGTACTTGTATTACATAGTGCGTTCTTTATTTGCCTACTTCTTGACCTAACCTCACCAGAGGCTCAGCTCAGCAAACTGGGAGAATTAAAGATGTGAAACAAACCTGTTCTCTGCCACATTTTATCGGAGCAACAGTCACCATCTCCCACAAAACTCTATTTGTATATTAATTCAAAAATAAAATATTTGTATATTTCTTTTTGGTTTTCTCTTGATAGTTGTATTTAATATTTTATACTAAAATATAATTTTAGTATTTTATTTCATAACAAATCTGCTGAAATAACTATACAAATTTTAAAATAATTCCAGGTCTGTCCTGTTGTGCAGTATGCAAGGTAGTAGCTTGTTCTGACAGAATGTTGTCAGAATTCTGATTGTCAACAATGTTGTCAACATTCTGATAGAATGTTGACCTAGACACCACCTCACTACTAAAACAACTCTGTAAGCAGAATTGATTGAATTATACACATCGTGTTGTTAAGAATTTCAAGACTAAGAAAGGTCAGGCAACTTTCCCAATATGTACTCAGCTGAGATTAAAATTCAGCACTCCTGGTGTTCAATTTCTATGACCATCTTCTGTACCATACCACAAAGGCTCTTAGAACATTTTAGTAGCACAGGTACAAAGTGGGTAATAGTATCTGGTTATAAATTTAGGCTAAAGAATCTGTACCAAGAGAAAAATTATAAATCCAAATATGTATCCTGTTATTTACAAATGATACTACTATACATCCTAACCATGAAGAAGACATAAAGGTTAACTATAAACAGAGAAGAATCCTGGTTGTGCAGTGGCTAAGAGCTACAGCAAGCTACAGCTGCTAACCAAACTCAGCTGTTCAAATCCACCAACCACTCAGGGCAATTCTACCCTCTTTTGCAGGGTCATTATGGGTTGGAATTGACTGGACGATAGTAGCAGGTTTGGTATGTATCTAAAGAGGTTTCTTGCTAGCAGTATTATCTATATCGACACCGATTATCTCTATCGTCTCTCCACCTGTCTCTGTCTCTGTCTCTATATAATATGCAGAAATAAGTGAAATTTTTATATATTTAGTTGTTTTATATAAATATATGTGTTATATATATGCAGCAGTAAGTGAAACCATTTTTTATATATTTAGTTGTTTTGTTTATATAAATTACAGAACGTGCAATAGAATTATTAGATTAAGACTCAGTTAACATTGAACATAACAGGATGATTTAAATACTTTTATATTTTTGGGAGCCAAGACTTACATTTTGCTTTCCTTTCTTTCTTTTAAGATGTGTTTCATTCTGTCTTATTGCATCCATGGTGATTATCATTTATCTGTAAATGAAGAAATTTCTTCCCCTAGACAAGAGCCACAAAACCACGCAATGCTCCTGAAATTAAGAGTTATTTAAGAAGATCTAAAAATGCTGCTTTCCCCAAAAGCTTTCTCCCAGGTATGTGCCATATTCCTTCTCCTCCAGTCTACAGAATTTGAATACTCTAACCCAGCTCACACACACACACACACACACACACACTGCTACATCCCAAATGAATGAGTACTAAATTTGAATACAGTAGGTATTTGTTAATCTTCAACTACTCCCCTACTATTTTGAAGCAGTAGTTGTTTGATTATTCCTATTTTAACACCATTTTTGGTCTTCACTTCTCTAGATAAATAAATTTGCATTCACAAAATAAAAGACTACTCATGGAGAAGAGAAAAATTCTGGGCTGAAGAAAAATCCTATACATTTTAGCTAACAAAATTGTCTTTCCCAGTCCATAATGACTTAGTAAATGTCAATTTACCTGGCCCAGTTCTTGACACACAACAGGTACTCATTCAAAGGTAGATAACTTTCTTCACAAGACCTTCCTGAAACCACTAATGTTAGCATTATAACATTTGTATTATATTAGAGTAAACAAGTTTTCCTGTCAAGGTTCTGGGACTGTCACACACAGGATGGTTGAAAAGAACTAACAGTGCTCTCCAAAGAGGCAATGACTGATTGAAATCATCAATGACCCCGTATGACAAGGAAGGAGAGGCTAAATCACAGAGGGAGTCAGTTACAGAGCAGAGGTTACAAACATGAAACACCTACCTTCTGGTCATGTATTTTGTTTTATTTATTATAGGCTTTGTTCTTCTTTTATACTCCAATTGTGCGGAAATTTAATACTACGCCAAGTGCTGTTGAGTGGAATCCAACTCATGGCAACTATAGTAGAGCTTGAAATGACACTGGAATATTCTATCACCTCAATTTTTTTTTTTTTTTTTTGGCAAAGAAGGGACTCTATCAGAAAACTATAACAGACAGGAAAGTTCCATTAGAAAGAAACTCATTTCAATGAGCTATCATCTTTAACAAGACAAGATTATTCTGAAAGTTAGGGAATCAAAATGCTGATGAGTTGATGATGGAAATATAATATAGAATATCAATAAGATGATAATATGATAAAATGTTCCTAATTGGCACTCCCTGGTGGAAACAAAAATATGCTAATTAAGCAAGCATTCCAATTAACAGAAGATCTTAGGGATACCTTGGGATATACAATATGCAACATTAATTAAGGTACTGTTTACAAAAAAAATAACTGGAGACATGGCAATTTTTAAAATACAAAAGTTTAACTTTTCCAGACACACATATAACATATTATAAAGAAATTGCCCAATAAGTAAGTGCATTATTTCTGAAGTATGACTCAGTAACTTTCTTGAAAAGAATATATTTATAAAACTGAGTTTGTTTTACAAGTCTAAATTGTGTCTTTCGATTTAATGTCACCTGGTGGTGTAGTGGTTAAGTGCTACAGCTACTAACCAGAAGATCTGCAGTTCAAATCTATCAGGCACATCTTGAAAACTATATGGGGCAGGTCTACTTTGACCCACAGAGTCACAATGAGTCAGTGAGTCCACGACAGTGGACTGTGTTTGGTTTGTGTTTGGTTTGGTTTGGTTTGGTTTGTGTTTGTGGTGTACGGGAGACACAAGCTAAACCATTTAAATACCAATCAAAGGCTGAGTCCACACCTAGATAATAGATTAGAAGCAACCCAGCTCTGCTATTCTTAAATTTGATCTGAGTTACACTTTTCATTGACACCCTACTGACAGATTATCTACTAAAGAACGTGTGACAGATTTTTACTCCTTTGTCTATCATATTTCCATACCATTTTTGCTACACAAGTGCTGGGATTCAGGGTCTAGCTTTTTTTTAACCAGGTTGTAGTTAGAAGTTCTCAGATGCTGATTACTATATGACTGAAGACAGCTCAAGTAGACTGTTCTCATAGCAGTTGGTTAATTCTATAGTGTGATTTGCATACTTAACAGGATCGTATGCAATTGTACAGAAAGGACTTGATGAATAGATACAAATTTATTTCAGGGCCGAAATAATGACAGCTTGGTGGGTAAAAATGGTTAGTGAATATAAGGAATACAAAAGCAGTTCTCTGAATAACAGTGACTAAATCTGAAAGCCTATGGTCAGTTTTAAAAATTGATGAGCTATCTGTGTATACTGTGCAATCTGAATAAATCAGTTATGTGAGCTTGTACACATTATTAACAAATCTAAGTTTTCATTTTCTCATCTTGAAATTGTTGCTGTTGTTGGATGACATCAAGTCTCTTCCAATTCATTGTGACTATGTGACAGAGAAGAACTGTTTCGTAGGCTTTTCTGGGCTATAAATTTTATGGAAGCACATCACCAGGTTTTTCTTCCGAAGAACTGCCTAACGGGAATGAATCACCAGCCTTTGGATTAGTAGCCAACTGCTTAACCATCTGCACTGTTAGCATCCTTTGTTCTCTTGAGAGAGGAAAAAACTTTAAAGAAGATTCACTTTAAGGTTCACAGACGCCCAGCTGCTTCTCTCTGGGTCAGCTCATCTTTCTAGGTCAACACAAGGGCACTCGTCCCTGCCCTCACAGCATTTCTAAGATAAGCCCAGCTTCTAAGGAAAAAGTAGCTTCTTCCCGTGTAACGTAATGCCAACCGCTTATCTAGTGCCTCCTTAAGCATGCTGTGCCAATGAAATTGCAATATGAAAATATGTAAACCTGCTAATGTCAATAAGGAGACTGTATGAAAATTTCTTTGCTTTCTTGAGAAAATGTATAAAAAGGCTGTTTTGATAACAGGATTGGGTGCATGGCCATTTTTCAGACTTGAGTCTGAGGGTGGCACCACCGGCAACAAAGCCCCTTTCCTCTTAAAGACAAACTGGTATTCCAGGTGTTTTCTGCTCTGCGGGCAGAACTTACCCTTTTCCTGCAACACTCTCACCGTAGGTTATGCAATGCATAAATACTCAATAAACAAAGGCACTGGACCTGCTCAAGCAAGGATCTGTTGCATACTACCTCAAATGCTATAAAGACATCCATAAATTCTTTTTCATGAAGAGTTTTATTCCTCAAGTCTCTTTTAGAGCATTCCAGTTTAATAAGCTTTTCCTGGGTATTACTAGAAAAGTAAATCATTACGTGCGAAGAATCACAAAGCCTCAGAGGTTAACCACTGAATGACCAATCACAAATCCATAGTCAGGATTCCAAAATCAATACCAACAATGTAGAGGTAGGTTCTACTATTGAATTAAATCAGGTAGTAAAGCAGATGCAAGTCACGAGAAAAGAGAAAAGGCATAGCCCGTCTAACACATGGCAGTTTTTATTCACCCCCACACAGTCTTTGCCATGTGAGCAATTGAACCTAGTATTATTACGTTTGAATTTTTCAAGATAAAAAGAATGTTCATATATTTATGTATAACTTTTCATTTTTTATATGCTGCCACATGGAAATTTTGAGAGTATAACTTGAGGAAGAAAATGTTTCACAGGCAGCATTTTGTGAACTCTAATTCAGTTAGCCAGTGCCCCTCACAAATAACAGAGGTTCCTCCGTAACAAATCCTAATATGCAGATTCAAAAAGTATGTGCATAAAAAAGGGCCAATTTAACAGAAGCAAGAGGGATTAATTTATGTATTCCATGTTTTTAAAAGAATAAGATTTTCTAATTCTCTTTCTCTAAATAAATCAACTTGATTGGTGTCAACTTCATTGTTTTAAATTCTGCTTCACCTGTCTCGTTACACATGCTGACCTAAGGAGCCTACCTCATGCTACTCCTCCTGTCTCACCTGGAATCCGCTCAGCAGCATTTCAAAACCTAGTTATTCTTCAAGGTTAACACAAATACAAATTATCTGAGGGAAGAGACCATGAATTGTTTATTTACCACTTGATTCTTTGCTGGAAGCAATCAAGTTGTTCAATGAGTATTTTTTGAAGGAAGGAGGACAAGAATTAGTGAATCAGTGCATGATCACTCCAATAAGAATGGATGGTTCAATACTCTATAAATCTATTCCATTTCTTATCATTGGAAGGGTAGTAAACTGAAATTAATAGTTCCACCACTTGTAATAAACCCAAGTAGGGATGTCCTTTCCAAATTTTTGTCAGCTTTCTTCCTTTCTTCAAACTGTAGGACATATAGACTATTCTACTTACAATTTGGAGTCTCAGGAATCAATTATGGGGAGGCAGAAAAAATACCACCTCCAAATATGGATTCCCTTCTTCTTTGCCCTCCCTACTATTGTTGTTGTTAGGTGCTGTTGAATCAGTACTGACTCAAGGCAACCCTATGCACAACAGAAGGAAACATTGCCTGGAGCTGTGCATTCTCACAAGTGTTGCCATGCTTGAGCCCATTGTTAAAGGCACTGAGTTAATCCATCTTATTGAGAGTCTTCTTTTTCACTGAACCTCTGGTTTAGTAAGCATGATGTCTTTCTCCAGAAAATGATCCCTCCTAACAACATATCCAAAGTATATGAGAGGTTGTCTTGTTATTGTTCCTTCTAAGGAGTGCTCTGGTTGTACCTCTTCCAAGGCAGATTTGTCTGTTATTTTGACAGTCCACAGTATACTCAATGTTCTTTTCCAACACAATTCAAAGGCTTTTCTTGAGTCTTCCTTATTCATTGCCCAGCTTTCACATGAAGAGGAGACAATTAAAACCCCATTCCTTGTGTCAGGCACTTCTTAGTCCTCAAGGTCACATCGATACTGTACAACAGTGTAAAGAGGTCTTTTGTAGTAGATTTTCCCAGTGCAGTGCATCTTTGGTTTCTTGACTACTGCTTCCATGGGTGTTGATTGTGGAACGAAGGAAAATAAAAATCCTGTCAACTCCAGTCTTTTCTCCATTTATCAAGATGTTGCTTATTGATCCAGGTGGGAGGATTTTTGTTTTCTTGTTGTCGAGGTACAATCTGTACTGAAGACTGTGCTGTTTTTTCTTCATTAGTAAGTACTTCAAGTCCTCTCTTTCAGCAAGCAAGGTTGTCATCTGCGTAATGCAGGTTACTGATGGGCTGTCCTCCAATTCTGATGCCCCTGTTCTTCATATAGTTTCATTTCTCAGGTTATTTGCTCAGAATATATATTGAAAGATATGGCAAAAGGATGCTTCCCTGATGCACACCTTTCCTGACTTTAAGCAATGCAGTGTCCTATTCTGTGTGAACAGTCATCTGTTGATCCATGTACAGATTGCTCATTTTTGCTTGATTCTGTTAATATTTTCCACCCTTAATTTATTCTATAATCCTGTAGTTTTTTTAGCAGTGTTGTTCAGTTTCCACGTGTTCGATTGTTTTCCCTGGCATTCTATGTTTTTGATTTCTACTTTTATGTTTTATGGTAAAAAAAAAAAGATGCTTTGCAATATTTCAATTCTTTGGATTCTGTTAAGGTTTGCTTTATGGCCTAATACGTGGTTTATTCTGGAGAATGTTCCGTGTACAATGGAAAATAAAGTATGCTTGGCTTTTGTTGGGTGGAGTGATTGTTATATGTCTACGGTATCATGTTGCTTGACTGTGTCATTTAGGTCTTCCATGTCTTTATTGAGCTTCTTTCTGGATGTTCTGTCCTTCTCCAGAATTGGTGTGCTAAAGTCTACTATTGTTGTGGAACTCTTTATTTCTATTTTCACTGTTGTTAGCATTTGTCATTGGGTATATAAGCATTTAATATGGTTATATCCTTCTGATATGTTGACCCTTTAATTGTTTTATAGTGCCTTATCCATTGTGGTAGATTTTACTTTAAAGTCTATTTTGTCAGAAATTAATATCACCACTTCTACTTTTTTGAATGTTGTTTGGTTGATATGTACTTTTTCCATCCTATGAGTTTTAGCTTGTTTGTGTCTTTCAGTCTAAGATGTGTCTCTAGTAGGCAATATATAGAGATCACATATTTTTATCCATTCTACCACTCTGTCTCTTTCTTTGTATATTTAATCTATTCACATCCAACACAGTTATTGATAGGGATAAGTTTAGTACTGTCATTTTGATCTTTTGGGTATATGTTGTTGAATGTCTTTGTTCTACTTAATTTTCTGTGCTGAGTCATTTTTCCTTAGGTATCTTACTCATCTTTTACATTTTAGTTAGTTTTTTATTTGTTGATTCAATCTGTTATCCTTATTTTATTTTTTAATTTTTATTTTGATGTTTAGAATTATAAATTTCCTTTGTGATTATCTTAATATTTACCCTCATTTTTCTAAGTTTAAACTAATCTCTTATTATCTTTGTATCACCTTGACTTCCTCAATATATGAAAGATCTACGAGTTTACTTATTAGTAATTCTTTTTTTAATATAACATTGTCATCTTTCACATAATGACATCTCTGTTTCATTATTTTCAGTGTTTTAGCTTTGATCTGTTTTTGTGGTTTTCCTATCTGAGTTGATAGCTGATTTCTCTGTCTTGCATTCTATTCTTGGGTTGTTAACTGATGTTATTGATCTTCTGACTGTTGCTCAGATCCCCCTTAGTAGTTCTTGTAGTTTTGATGTGTTTTTTGCAAATTTCCTAAACTTCTGTTTAAATGGAAATGTTGCAATTTTGCCATCGTATTTGAGAGACAGCTTTGATTAATACAGAGTTCTTGGCTGTCAATTTTTTGCCTTCAAGGCTTTATATATGACATCCCGTTGCTTTCTTACCTGCACAGCTTCTGTTGAATAGTCCTAGCTTAGTTTTAATGACTCTTTTGTAGATGACTTTTCATTTATCCCTAGCTGATCTTACAATTCTCTATCTTTAGTTTTAGCTAGTTTGATTACAATGTGTCTTTGTGGCTTTCCTTTGATATCTACTTTATGTGGGGTTCAGTGATCATCTTGAATAGATAACTTTCCATCTATCACAATGTCAGGGATTTTTTCTACCAACAAAACTTCAATAATTCATTCTGTACTTTCTGTTTGCCCTCACTGCTTTTGTACTCCTATCACTCATACCTATTCCTCTTGACAGAGTCCCACATAATTCTTAAAATTTCTTCATTTCTTCTTTTTTTAATCTTTAATCTTACTCTTCCTCAAATATGATAGTGTCAAGTGCTTTGCCTTCAGTCTCACTAATTCTGACATCCAGTGCTTCAATTCTGCTCTTACAACTTTATTTAGTTGTCTAATTCTGAAATTTTATGGTTAGTCCTTTAGATATATTTTTCTGTTCTCTGTACAGATTCTTCCAGAGGTGGAGTCAAGATGGTGTACTAAACACACGTCTCCTTAAATCCCTCTGAAAACCAAGACCTGACTTGATAATGAAACATAGGCTTTTGGACACTTAATGAGCCCTAGGACACAGCATAGGGCTGCCAATTTGGACTACATACCACTGAATGGGAAACTTCTTCTCTTTAGCTGACTCCTGCCATTGTTGAGTGCTGGCTCTCACAGACCAAAAATAACTTGCCATTTTAAAGTTTTTTTGTTTGTTTGTTCTGTTTTTTTTTTTTTTTTTCAGTCTTAGCTGGCAGGTGGGGCTGGGGCTTGACTGACAGCTAAGTTCAGACACACTGTTGGTGGGTTCAGCAGGTGGTATCACCACATTCTGAGAGCCCAGCTTTGGACTTTGTGCACCTCGGCACCTTTGGCCTATCCCTCCGAGCCTCGGCCATTGAGAGGCCTGTACCAAAGCAGGCAGCGGAGCTTGTGCAGGATGCTATCTTGTTTGGCTGGGAAGCAGAAGTACACATACAGAGGCCTCAGCTGGACCTAATTCCCAGGCTAGGAGGCAGTGCCTGTCCAGAGAAGAGCACTTTTCCAGCAGAAAAGCAGTATTTTCTACAGTCTCTCCTAATGTAGAAAATGTGTCTATATGCCAATGGTCACTTCTCTACTCTTGCACCAGCAAATCTGGCTTGTCGGTGCTGATTCTGCAAGTTAGTTCTGGTAAATCCTCACTGCTTCTGGACCTTCCTCTTTCTCTGCTGCTCAGTCTGATTTCTCAACTTTGCCTTTGATGTTCAAGGCTCCCAGGGTGTCATATAGAATTAACTTGCATGTTGGGGGTGTCTTCATTGAAAGAGGGGTCAGAGAAAGCCCATTTTTACTTGTCTTCAGTCTCTTTGTTCTGTGAGCAGGCATGCAGAACAATCCCTGTCTGGACAAAACTGACAGTTTCTGCTATCATTCAAGGGTGATTTTCATATCCTGTATTCTGATAGTAAAATAAATAAACATATGTTTCAATTTAGATGAGAAGTACTTTATCATAGTTTACTTGAATAGAGACCCTAAACAAATTATTTATGATTAAAATTTGCTTCTATATGCTGTTGCTTTTGTTGTTAGGTACCATCGAGTACCTAACATTGATTTCAAATCAATTTCTCAGGAATTGACTTTTGAATTCAGATTTGAAGAAAGAAGAAAGCTTGACTAGAAAGAAAGAAAAGGGATAATGAAGGAAGTATAGAAAGAAAGAAGCTTAATAGTGTACTGCAGAACAAAATACTGTCAGTCTTTCACCATCCCTACATTCGTTGTTACAGCCTCTGTGTTGGTCCCTCTCAATGAAGGTCTTACACTTTTTCACTGATGCTCCACTTTACCAAATATGATGTCATTCTCCAGGCACTGATCCTGCCTGACAACATGTCCAAAGTATGTCAGATATTGTCTCACCATCCTAGTGTCTAAGGAGCACTCTGGTTGTACTTCTTCCAAAAATGATCTGTTTGTTCTTTTGGCAGTCTGTGATATATTCAATATTCATCTCCACTGCCACAATTTAAGGCATCAATTCTTCTTCTGTCTTACTTACTCACTGTCAGTTTTAGCATGTATATGATGTAATTGAAAATACCATGGCTTAGTCTTCAAGGTGATGTCTTTATAAGATATCTTGCTATACACAAAACAAAAGGCTTAAATTTAAAATTAGTCATTGTTGATTCTTATAAATCAGGCCCTGGGATAAAATGGAAAGAGGAAAAAATGATATGGTCCATCTACCAGGGACATTAGAAATGAGCTAAAAAGAAAGACATTAATCAAATAATCACACAATTGTATATTACAGAGTACTATAAGTATAGTTCATTATGTAATCAAATAGCACATTTTGATCTTGTCTGTAGAGTCAGAAAAATAACACTGATTTCAAATCAATTTCTCAGGAATTGACTTTTGAATTCAGATTTGAAGAAAGAGGAAAGCTTGACTAGAAAGAAAGAAAAGGGATAATGAAGGAAGTATAGAGAGAAAGAAGCTTAATAATGGAGGGATCATAACACAACTGAGGAAGAAATGTAAAAAAGACACAGTGTCAGTGAGGTACAAAGAGAATTGCAGAAGATAGTGTGTGATGAAAATGAAGATTTGGACATGAATCAGACAATACAGGTCTTTGAATAAGATGACCATACAACCTATTGTTTGAATTAAAACACTTTCGAGAAGGAAAATTGGAACAGTTAATTAAGGGCTTTAGTCTTTAGCATAAGAGTAAAGAGGATTCATTAAAAATTAATAAGCAAAATAGAAGCATGATTATGCTGATTATTTAGAAAAATCTCTCTGCTTCAAATAATCATGAAGAATGAGAGGCCTGTTATAGGACTGCAGAAGATGTCTAAATAAGAGATTATAATTCAGGCAAAGATCAGGGTAGTAGACATAAAATAGTCCAAACATCAATTAAATATTAGAGAACTGGAGGTGCTGAAGACGATGTCTAGGTTTATAATCTTCTCAGATTGGTTATGAGAGAAATGATCAGTTTGGAAGCTGATTGTCCTAAGGTCGTTTTGGATCAATACTTTCCAACCACAGACCACCAGGAACACACTTGTGGTTTAACAAAGTTGTATATTTTGATTAATTGAAATGAAAGAGGATACATATAAGGAGGAAATGTGTAGTGTCTCAGTAAAAGAATGATGAAGGGCTTGTTATGGGATTAGAACTTCTGTTAGATCATTTGGGGAAGATGCAAAGAAGAAAGGCTTTGCCCTGGATTGGATGCTCTCAGTTCCAGGGGATAATCAAAATGTGGAGGTCAGAGTTCCACCTGGTAAACAAATAGCAGTCATTCATATTAAAGAGGAAGCAAGTGTTTGGCCATTTTTATGATTTGTACAACATTCTTGATTTTGTCTATACTCAGACTTGATCACTGAGTGGACTTACTATGCCTGGATCCATCATAGTCACAGAGCAGGCTTGTTTGATGTTTGTGTTCTGTGAAATTGTTCATGATAAAAGTATAACATCACAACAAAGCTGTGATAACACTACTGTTATCAAGGCCTAGCTGCCAGTGTCATGCCAATTTCTAGATCTCAGAGCTGCTTTTCTCTTTCTAATACATCTTGTGAGTGAAGATATTGTAGAACTATGTAGATATATCATTCTGAGTCTCAATAAAGAAATCTTGATTGAACAAAAATGTTTGAGTTTATATTTTGACATTCAGTAGACAATTATTATCTAATGACAAATACTACTATGTAGTTTATGAGTATTAATTTAGCCTTACAACATTTTTATGAGATTTACTATAATTATCCCATTTAATAGTCAATAAAACTGAGTTGTCCAGAGAATTAAAGTTTTTCCCAAGGTCACATAGCTACTAAGGGGCAAAGTTGAGATTTTAACCAAAGCAGCCTGCATTGTGTCTATGACTTAATAGGTACATTGTAAATGCTAATTGATTTTATACAATAATAATAATAATCGGTGTGATGTTGTGAAGATTTGATTTCAAGCTAAATTACAGCAAATGAAATACTTTTAAAGTGATAAGAACCATATCCTATAATAGTTCCATTTTCAAACTTGTTAGAGAAAAGAAGAAAGTCAACATTCTAAAATATAGACAGTGAAGAAATACTAGGTCATTATAAACAAAATCATAGTTACGAAAAGTTAATGAAACTAGCATTTAATCAGTCTTTTAAAAATGTTCCTGAGTAGAAAAGATACACAGGCTACCAATGTGTACTAATGCAACAGCAAACCCTACAAATCTTCTGAGCTTGTTGGATATACAGTTATGTTTTCAAAATATTGTAAACCTCCAGAAATTCATATGGTTATAATGACACCTTTTTGTTTGGCTTTTAGGGTATGTAAACCTTAGAAACTGATTAAGTAGCCAGTTTTATAAGGATTCATGGTGGCATCCAACTTGGAACTTTTATATTAACTAACTGCTCAGGCACTGAAGAAAATATATATACATGTTCAAGGTAAGGAAGTCTTTGGGAAAAATAAGGTATTTGTTAAATCTGATTTCTACTTAGTCTTCAGTTCTGTTCATGACTTTCAGTGATGTCTTCAGCCAACTGACAGAGAAATAGGCATATTTTAAAAGCTGAGAAAAATGTCTTTCACTGGCTGTCAAGTTCACTCACAGAAATGACATCCACCAAATTGCTAGAAGGTATTGTCCAGAACCTATCATCATAATGTTCCATCAAACCCACTCCTTATGAAGAAAATATTATACCTTGAAGCTATTCAAACTATTTAAATCACCAAATTGTCAAGATGAAATTGAAAAAGGTTAAGATGGCCTTGTAAAACACCATGTCTTCAGTTTAACCCAGACTAGCCTGAAAAACTCAAGGCAATGCCCTATCACCTGCTTGATGCATGATGGAGTATGCATCAATTCTTTGAATGCAAGTCATTTTTTAATGTCATTTTATCATTAATATGAAAAAAGCCAAGCACATCTCACTTCATCATCAGAAAACACAATGCTGTCAGCCATTTTACTAAGGTTATTATTCCTTATGAAATAAAAAGAGAAGGAAAAGAAGATATTTAAATGTAATGTAGGAAGGTTCCAAGTTGACCTAATCAATTATTTACAAATCATGTCATCTCAAATGTCCTAGAGATAACAAAAAAAATACAAAAAGAAATATAGAAGACACTATTACAAATTTCTTAAGTGAGTAAATATAAGTAAATTCAGATTTTTATTTGAAATTTAAAATCTCGGACCAAACTTATCTGTAATTTTTGCTCCTGTGATTACCTGCCGTCAGGTTGGTGCCTGAGTCATGCTGACTGCATGTACAATGAAACACAATACTGCCTGGTCTTATGCTGCCTCTGTGGTCACTTACAGACTGCAGCATTTTCATGTATAGGGTTTCACTGGCTAGTTTTTAGAAATAGATCACTAGGCTTTTTTCTTTGTAATTAATCACGCAATATTCATAATATGTGATTTATAAGCATCTCCTATAAATTGATACATTTATGACTCATCGTCTGTGACTACAGTAGGTTTTTTGAGTCCATGAAATCATGGTATATTTTAAAATTTTCTGTGACAGATCCTACAATGTGTTTTGCAATACAATATATAGGAAAAAGCAAGGACATAAAAATCAGAACATCTCCTAGTTTGGAATTCCAGTCCTGCTACTTCTTAAATATGTGCCCTGGATAGGTTCCTCATTTAAAATTGTCAAGCCTTAGTTTTCCTAATGCATAAAGTTGGTATATACTTTGCAGGATTCCTGAGAGCACATGTTATACTTGCCCAGTAGTAGATAGCGACATTAACTTTTCCCCCCAACAAATATCAGTTAATTTCATTAGGTTCTGGTTTAGAACATACCTTACTAAAACAATCAGATATTAAAAGATTTCTAAGCAGAAGCATACTTGAATTTCCTGTTTTTCCTGATAAGTCCTTGGACCTCTTGTTTGAATTCTAAAGCTTAAACGAGTAACATTCTTACAAAATATAACATTTAAAATAGTTTATTGTGCTTTAAGTGAAAGTTAACAATCCAAGTCAATTTGTCATATAGCAACTTACAGATAGTTATTCTGTAACACTAGCTGCTCTCCTACCTGTGAAGGGACATTCCCCATTTCCACATTGTATCTCCTGTGTCCATTCAGCCAGCTCCTGTTTTTCTCTGACTTCAAATCTTGCCTCTGGACAGGAGCTACCCAGTTAGTCTCAGGTATCTACTTAAGCTAAGAAGCACACTCTTTGCCTGTCTCACTTTGTCCTACAGTCCAGTCAAAGCTTTATCTGAAAATTTGACTTCAGGAATGGTTTCAGTTCTGGGCTAATAGAGAGTCTAGGGGCCATGTCTCCCGGGGAACCCCCCGTCAGTTGGACTATCAAGTCTGGTCTTTTTAACAGAGTTCAAGGTCTACACCCCACTTTTTTCCTTCTTATTAGGACCTCTCTGTTGTGTTCCCCTTCAGGCAGTCGTGGCACTGACAGGGCACCATCCAGCACTTTCAGGCTCATGCTGATGTACACTCTGGGTTATGTGGCCCTTTCTATCTCTTGGGATCATGTTTTCCTTTCATATTTGATGTCCTTCATTCTCCTCTGCTCCTGCTGAGTTGGGCCCAACTGATGCTTCTTAGACAGCTACTTGGTAGTTGTTAAAACTCAGACACCACTCACCAAAATGGGATGATGAACATTTTTTTGAAAACTGTGGTTATGCCAGTTGACCTAGACATCCCCCATAACTATGGTCCCTAGCCCTCTGCCTCTGCTACTCTGTCCTTTGAAGCAGTTGGTTATATTTTCGAAACTCCTTAACTTCTGCTTTAGTCCAGTTATGCTCAGTTCTCCGCTGCTGTGTTTTGTCCCTCCCTTCATCTAACTTAGTTCTTATCTACCATCTAATTAATGAATATCCCTCTCCCTCCTTCTCCACACTTGTAACCATCAGAAACTGTTTTCTGTGTTTAAACCATTTCTTGCATCCTCATAATAGTGGTCTTATAGCATATCGATCCTTTTGCAACTTGACTAATTTCACTGAGCATGATGCCTATCAGATTCCTCTGTATTACGAGATATTTACCAAAT
Source organism: Heterohyrax brucei (assembly GCA_028571685.1). Lineage (NCBI taxonomy): Eukaryota > Metazoa > Chordata > Mammalia > Hyracoidea > Procaviidae > Heterohyrax > Heterohyrax brucei. Next base: position 148,736,012 of record CM053143.1, read on the forward strand.
TCAGTTTTATTCTTTAGCATTGCATACTATTCTGCTATGTGAATACAAGGCCTAACAATTAAGTTTGCAAACTCATCCTCAAAAAAGTGCTACATACGTCATTGCTGATTATCACTGCAGTCACCTTTGAAGTACTCCCTTTGGGAAGCTATACTCTGATGCCAGTGCCTAGTCCACCCTCAAAGCAATTTTAGAATTCTTTTTCTAGAATGGCTATCAGAGTTGTCATTATATTGACTTTGATGTCCTGAATGTCATCAAAATGTCTCCCTTTCAGTATTTCCTTTATCTTTGGGGGCCAGATCAGGTGGGTAGGGAGGGTATTCCAGTACAGTTGTTTACTTGCTAAAAACTCACTTACAGACAACTATACAATTCAGTTTGTGAACTTGCCACCTTACCACTGTGTGCAATTGCCATTCTGGAAAGACCAAAATTGCTTTAAAGTGTGGATTAGGCACTGGCATTGGTGCCTAGCTTCCCAAGGGGAATACTTCACAGCTGACTGTAGTGATATTTAGCAATGAAATAGTAGCACTTACAACAATTAGGTCGGCAGACTTAATTGTCAGACCCTGTATACCACAGTTTGTTTATCGATTCGTCTGTTGATGGGCTCCTAGGTTGAGTCCATCTTTTTGCTATTATGGGCTGTGCTGCAATAAATACTGATGTGCATGTGTCTCTATGTATGAGGCCATTATTTTTCTAAGACCTACTTCAAGAAGTTGGAATGCTGAGTAGTACAGTATTTCTGTTTCTAACTTTTTAGGAAAGTGCCAGATCTATTTCTAAAATGGTTGTACCATTTTACATTCCCATCAGCAGTGTGTAAGTGTTCCTGTCTCTCCACAGCTTATCTGATATTTATTATTTTGTGTTATTTTTTTTTTTTTTTGGATTAATGCCAGCTTTGTTGGGGTGATACAGTTTCTCACTGTAGTTTTGATTTGGATTTCTCTAATGACTAATCATTAGCATTTCCTCTGTGTCAGTTAGCCACCTAAATGTCTTCTTTGGTGAAGTGACTGTTCATATTTTTGTCCATTTATTAATTGGATTGTTTGTCTTTTGTTGCTGAGGTTTTATAGTATCTTACAGATTTTGGAGATTAGGCACTGGTCGGATTTGTTCTACCCAAAAATATTTTCCCAGACTGTAGGTTGCCTTTTCACTCTTTTGCTGAAGTCCTTAGATGAGCATGAGTGTTTGATTTTTTCAGTTGTTACCAAGTATCTATTTTCTCTTCTAATGGTTATGCATTGTTAGTAATGTTTTGTATTTCATTTATGCAGAGCATTAGGGCTCCTAGACTACTTTTTCTTCCAGGACCTTTGTCCTGTTAGATTTTATATTTAGGTCTTTGATCCATTTCAAGTTAGTCCTTTTGTGCATGGTGTGAGATATGGGACTTGTTTCTTTTTCTTTTTCTTGGCAGATGAATATCAAGTTATGCCAATACCATTTGTTTAAGAAACGACTTTTTCCCTATTTAAAGACTTTGGGCTTTTATCAAATATCAGCTGATAATAAGTGGGCTGTTTTGTAACTGAATTCTCAATTCTGTTTCCTTGGTCTAGGTATCTGCTGTTGTAAGGGTACCAGGCTGTTTTTGACTGCTGTGGCATTGTAATACATTGTAATACCAGGTAGTGCAAGGGCCCTAATTTTGTTCTTCTTGTTTGTTAACACTATATTTATCCAGGGCGTCTTCCCTTTCCACGTGAAGTTGGATTTGATTCTACATCTCATTAAAAATTGCTATTGGATTTTAGATCACAACTGCATTGTATCTACAGGTGTCTGGGTAAAAGAGACACTTTCTCAATGTTGAGCAAGGTAGGTTGCTCCACTTAAGCAGGTCTCTTTTGGTTTCCACGGTAGTATCTTGTCATTCTCTTTGTATAGGACTTTCAAGTCTCTGGTTAGATATATTACTAAGTATTTTATCTTTTGGAGGGCTATTGTAAATGCTATTGATTCAGTGATTTCCTTTGATGTTCTCTTTGTTGATGTAAAGGAATCCAACTGATTTTTTTGTATATTTGCAGTGTATTATGATCCTTTACTGACCTCTTCTATACGGTAATTTATTTTTGTGGATTCTTTAGGGTTTTGTATGTATAAGATCAAATCATTTACAAATGGAGACACTTTTACTTCTTCCTTACCAATTTAAACTCCCTTCATTTCTTTATCTTGCCTGATGGCTCTGGCTAGAGCCTCCAACACAATGTTGAATAAAAGTAGCAACATTGGAAATTCTCGCTGGGTTCCGTCCACCAGGTGAATACTTTCAGTCTATCTCCACTTGGGATGATGCTGAATGCTAGCTTTGTATAAGCATCCTTAATTATGCTGAAGAATTTCCCTACAATTCATATTTTACTGAGAAATTTTAGCATCAATGTGTGTTGGACTTCCATCAAATGCCTTTACCACACTGGTTGATAACATCAAGTGATTCTTTTGTTTTATTTATGTGGTTGATGACATTGATTGATTTTCTAACACTGAATCATCCTGCATACCTGGAATGAATCTCACTTGGTCATGGTAAAGTCTTTTTTTAAATATGTTGTTGAATTCTATTGGCAAAAATTTTTTTGTTGTTGTTTTAAGCAGGTAAGACATCAAATGTTCTGCACTGGGCAAATTTGCTGCAAAAGATTTTGTTGAGAATTTTTGCATCTAAGTTTATGCGAGATATCAATTTGTAAGTTTCCATTTTTGTGTTGTCTTTAGCTGGTTTTGGTATCAGGGTTATATAGTGGTTTCACAGAATGAATTTGGTAGAATTCTAATCTTTTCTATGTTCTGAAATACTTTTAGTAATAGTGGTGTTAACTCTTAAAGTTTGTTTCAGTTCTCCAGTGAAGCCATCAGATCCAAAACTTTTATTTGTTGGGAGTCTTTTAATTATCTTTTCAATTTATTCTTTTGTGATGGATTTATTTAGTTGTTCTAACTCTGCTGATGTTACTTTAGGTAGGTACTACGTTCCTAGAAATTCATCTATTTCTTCTAGGTTTTCAAGTTTGTTAGAATCCAATTCTTAATAGTATTCTGATAAGATGTCTTTAATTTCAGTTAGGTCTGTAGTCATATCACCTATCTAATTTCTTGTTTGGGTTATTTGCTTCTGGTCCTGTTTTTCTCTTATTAGTTTGACTAGTGGTTTATTGGTTTTGTTGATTTTACTTTTTGTCTTGTTGACTCTCAGTTCTTTTCTTGTTCTCTAATTTATTTAATTGTACTTTAGTTTTTATTTTTGGCTTTCTTCTGATGCCCAAGGGGTTCTTTTACTGCTGTCTTTCTGCTTGTTCAAGCTGTTGGGTTAATGTTTTGATTTGGACCCTTTCTTCTTTTGAGTTGTGTGCATTTATTGAGAAAAACTGACCACTGAGCAATGTTTTTGCTGTGTCCCATAGGTTCTGGTAGGATGAGTTTTTATTCTCATTTGCGTCTGTGAATTTCTTTATTTCATCATAGATTTCTTTTATAACCCAGTAGTTTTTGAGCAAGGTGCTCAGTTTCTATGTGCCTGATTTTTTCACCTCTGCTTTTTCAGTTACCAATTTCTATTTCTATGACTTTGTAGTCTGTAAATATGTTTGTCATATTTTGATGCTTTGAGTTTTGTTAAGGCTTGCTTTATGGCCTAATACATGGTCTGTTCTGGAGAACATTCTAAGTAGCTCAGAAAAGAAAGTATACTCAGCTGCTGTTGAATGGAGTGTTCTGTATACGTCAGTGAGGTCAAGCTGGTTGACTGTGACACTTAGATCATCTGCATCTCTACTGAGCTTTCTTCTAGATGTTGTGTCCTTTACTGAAACTGATGTGTTGAGTCTCCTACCATTAGTGTGGAGCTGTCTGTTTCTATTTTTAAAGAAGCTAGAGTTTGTTTTGTGTATTTTGGAGCTCTAACACTGAATATGTAACTATTCAATATGTTGTGTCTTCCTGGAGTACTGAGCCTTTTGTCATTATATAGTTACCCTCATTATCCAATATGGTCAATTTGAATCTACCTTGTGTGAAGTTACATGAGAGTTTGATAGACATTTTCTCATCTTTCTGGATATTGTAGAAGTTTTCTGTCAAAAAATGATCAACTTTCTCTCTGTAATTTTCTGTTATACCCCCATTCTGATACTCCAGTCACTTGTAGATTATTGCTCATGATAAAATCCTGTATAATCGTTAGTGTTTCTTAATATTTTAAAATACTTTTATCTGATTTTTTTCCTCACATACTTTAGTGTCACATGCTTTATCTTCAGTTTCACCAGTTTGACTTTCCATTGCCTTAACTCTTCTTTCTACCGAGTTATCTAATTCTGCAATTTTATTATGAATCTGATTTTCGATTCCCTGTCTCTGTATACTTTCTTGCAGCCTCAATTTTCCATTATGTTCTGTTGCATTTTTGCCTCATCTCTTTTCTGATCTCTTAAAGAGTTCTAAATATTAATATTTTGTAATCTACCTGTGATAATTCTAGGAAGTTCTCTTCATCTGGAAAACTTCTTGATTCTTTGTTTTGGGAGTTTTCTGAAGGCATCATGGTCTGCTGCTTGAAGCAATTCTGTATTGACTGTTGTCTCTGAGCCATAAATAATTTGTTGTATTTACCTGTTTTATGTTTGCTTACTGTGTTTTAGTTTCTTGTTTTGGTTTGGCTTTAAATGCCCATATAGACTAGTCATGCATGCTAGTTTGGTTATTGGCAATTTTGAAGCTCTGCAGTTCTGTCACCAGGTGGTTAAACCTGTTACTAGGCATGCAAGCCCAGGACTCAGTTTACTTTTCTTGTATGAGTTCAGCTCAGGTGTCCAGGCAGTCAGTCAACATATGTGTAGTTCAGATTCTCCTCCACAGGCCTAGTAGTGCAGGGATGACTAGTGTAGGCACAGGTATCTGGCTACGTGCTATGAGAAATGCAGGGGCATGACAGCTGTCGCTCAGTGTCTGTATAGAAGGCATGTCCCGTACGACTAATCCTAGGCAAGAGACCTCTTTCTGCACTGAATTTGCAGCTCAGGAGAGTCAGTAGTTTTCATTTGTTTTTCTTTTTGCACCTTCCCCTTGTATGTTAATTTTTTCCCTCTCTAAGTTGAAGAGAATGGGCAGGGTACATAGAAAGTCCTATTTCCAGCTCAGGTAATGACATCAGACTCTGGAGCTGGGTGCAGTGCAGAAAAGGGAAGGAAAAGTACTAAGAAAATGGAGATTTATCACGAAGGAAAGTTTTAGATCTGCACTCAGTAGGTCAGACACAAGCCACTTAGTTTTTTTTACTATCTAGTGCCATTTTTTCACTGGTTCTGGAGGCACAAGTGGACTCTCTACTGCTGTCTCTCCCACTGAAGAGGATAATCTCCAAACTCCACTGTACATTTTACTATTCCGGTTGTAGTTGATTCCCAGCATATCAGGTCTGGCCTATCTTGCGTATGAGGTCTGACAGTTAAGTCCACAAAATTACTTGTCCTAAGCGATACATACTTCATTGCTGAATATCACTACAGTCACCTTCGAAGCACTCCTTTGGGAAGCTTTGTGCCAATGCCAGTGCCTAGTCCACATGTAAAACAATTTTGGAACTCTTTCTGGACTAGCCATTGCATGTGGTGGCAAGGTGGCAAGCTTGCAAACTTAATTTTATAGTTGTCTGTGAGGGAGCTTGAGCTTATAAACAAATAACTCTATTGTCACATCCTACCTGCTCACCTGGTCTGGCCCCCCAGTGATTTTTTTATTTACCTGAAGATAAAGTAAATGTTGAAAGGAAGACATTCTGATGACATTCAGGACTTCAGGGATAATATAACAACTCCTGTTATGGCCATTGCAGAAAAAGGGTTCCAAAATTACTTTGAAGGGTGGAATAGACACTGGTGTTGGTACATAGCTTCTCAGGGGAAGTACTTCAGAGGTGACTATAGTGATATTCAGCAATGAGGTGTGTAGAACTATTTCTAGAATGAGTTTGTGGACTTAATTGGTAGTCCTTGTATTTTTGGATCTACTCTCTCTATGCTGTTCCACAGTTTGATTTCTTAACTCTCCCTTACATGACCAGGGCTCCTAGAATGTCATATGTAGTGCATTCTGTTCTTTGGGGTCTTTGTTGTTAGAGGGATCACAAGAAGCCTCTGACTACTCTGCCATCTTGGTCTCATCTCTAAAATACAACATTTTTGAAGAACAATTCAAAATTTTAAAATTTCTTTATAATGCTGTTTCTTTTATTTTTTAATTTCCTCTATTTTGGTATAAACTAAAAATGTGCAAATACCAAAGGGCAACTATTATACCTTCATTGATGACAGTTGATGGAATTTCTGCCTAAATGGAGTAAATCTCCCTCACTCTCCCCAAGGATATGATGTGTTCATTTCTATCTGATAAGAAGGAACAGTTTGGAGTGCTTTTTACTGGTATTGGTGAACCAGGTAAAGTGAAAGATGCTCCACGGCTGTTAAGTGAAAGCAGACACTGAAGGAAGTGTACAGCTAATAAAATCTCCCATTCTGTGGCTATTCTAGGTACTTGAGCTATATCCATCCCTAATGTAGAGAAACTAAGGATGACCAGACCTACTCCTCAACATTATGCTAAGTAGAAAGGGATCATTTTCAAACTGGCAGAGGCAGATGTCATAAAGCTATAGACGCTTAAACCTTTGGTCCTGTTTGTACAGGCTCATTCTAAGTCCGTTGAACAGCATCTAGACAGGTATTCACATGGGCACATGCTCTAAAAACATGCAAATTAAGATTTTTTAATGGCAAGCAGGTAACAAACAGGTGTCTATCCTTGTGAGATACCCTCAGTTGTATCTACTCTCATGTCAGGTGATATTAGAATGAATGAAGATTTGGAGACTGCTAAGAAGCAGAACTTCAATTATAATCAATTGGTTTATGTAAGACATATTGGAGTAATTAGCTGCAAGTTTTTAAAAATCATTTTTATTATACTATAGGTATACTCAATGCCATTGAGTCCATTCCAACTTATGGTGAACTCATGTGTTATATATAGAACTGAGTTCCTAGTGTTTTCTGGGCTGTAATATTTATAAAAGCAGATCACCAGGTCTTTCTTCTGTAGCACTGTTGGGTGGGTCCAAACAGTCAGTTTTAAGTTAATATTTGAGTGTAAACCCTTTGCACCACTCAGGGACTTGATAACATATCTCTTTATATGTTTCTCTGGATATTTCCTTTATCTAGTGTTTGTCCCTCTTCACCTAGCCTCTCCCTCTTCATTATCAAAGATTGCTTCTTTTTGTACATAAATCTTTTCATGAGTTTTCATAGTAGTGGTCTCATAAAATACTTGTCCTTGGAAATGGGGCCAAGACAGCAGACTAATCAGATGCTTCCTGTGACCACTCTAACAACAAAGACTCAAAAGAACAAAGGAATCCATTACATATGACAGCCTTTCAAAGGGAAAGTTGAGAAAAGGGACTGAACAATAGGCAAGGGAAAATAGGTCCAGAAGTTTATAGGCTTCACCAGACCTATAAACTGGCTTGGCCAGTTTGGTGAGCAGAACAGTGGTGGATGGAGGGCATTCTCCTCAGCAGGAGAAACTAATCACAGAATCCATTTGCACCTCAAGAAGCAGTGAAAACCAGCACTATATGACAAAAAGCTAAGTCTTTGAACGTAAACTACTACACATGGACTTAAAACGTTTCTTTGGGATCTACCTCTCTTCATTCTCCAGGTACGTCCTCCTCCCTTCTCTGTACTGCATTTGGCTCTGAAGTCTGACATCATTAACTGAGCTGGAAGTAGGCCTCTTTAAGCCTGCACTAAGTCATTCTCTGAGACTCTGAGAAGGACAATTTAATGGTCAGGAAAATGAGGAAAAACAAACAAACAAAACAAAACAACAAAGACATGCCAACTCCCCTGAGCTAGAAATTCAGGCCAGAAATGATTCCTACACTTGTATTCAGACCTGCCATCCTTAGACTCTCAGGGTCAGCTCTTAGCCCACTGCCTTTCTCAGCAGCTGCAGCCAGATACCTATGTCTACACCAATCATCCCTGACCATCTACAACTGTAGACAAGAGCCTGTACCATACATTTGGTAACAACTACCTGGACACCAGAGCTGAATCCATATGAGAAAAGTAAACAGACTTTTGAGCTACATATCTAGTAATAGCTGTAACCCACTGGTGATAGGGCACTAGAACTTTAAAGGCAACAGTAACCACAGTATCAAGCAGGACCAGTCTCTCTGGATATTTCAAACAAAATAAAATAGGAAGCTAGAACACAGTAGGCAAACATAAAATAAATAAATACAACTTACTGATGTTTCAGAGACAAGAGTTAATTTCAAATTACTTAAAAAGGCAGATCATCCTAGCTTTGGAAAACACTGAGAACAAAGAATCAAATTTGAAGAGGTAGAATACAAAAGATTAATATTCAGAAATCTTCAAGAAAACAGAAAGGAGATGAGAAAAAATGCAGCACAGCATAATGACAAGCTGAACAGGCTACAAGAAAGCAGAGTGGCAAGAATTAGAAATTCAGAAAATTAATAAAATTAGAGAATTAGACAATTCAATACAAAGTCAAAGGAGTAGAGTTAAAACAATGGAAGGCTGAATTAGTAAGGCTGAAGATAAAGTACATGACACCAACATAGTTAAGAAAACATCAGATGCAAGAATTAAAAATCTAGAAACACTAAGAATTATGTGAGACTCTATCAAGAGGAATAATCTACCAGAGTGGCAGGGAGACGGAAGAATAACAGAAAATACAGAGAGAATTGTCAAAGATTTGTTGACCAAAAAATTCCCTGATATTATGAAAGATGAGAAGATATGTATTCAAGATACTCATCAAACTCCACACAGAGACAATGCCAAAAGAAAGACACCAAGGCATATTACAATCAAACTTGCCAAAACTAAAGATAATGAGACAATTTTTAAAAATGGCTAAGGACAAACAAAAAGTAGCTAACAAAAGAAAATCAAAAAAGACTAAGTTCAGACTACCCGGTAGAAATCATACAGGCAAGAAAGCAATGTTATGACTTTTATGAAGATTTAAAGGAAAATAATTGCCTTTTAAGAATTACATATCCAACAAAACTGTCTCTCAAACATGATGTCAAATTTAGGACATTTCCAGATAAATAGAAACTTTGTAAATTTGCAAAAATCAAACCAAAGCTACAGTAAACATTAAAGGGTGTCCTTTAGTTGCAAAATCAGTAACATCAGGTAACAAACCAAGACCAGAACACAAAACAGAGCAACTGGATATCAACCCAAATAGGATCATCACAGAAATAAAGCAAAATGCTAAAAATAGGGGAACAAACATCATTTTGTAAATATTAAAACAAAAAAGAGGGACTTAAAATATAGTCCTAGATCTTCCGTATGGAAAGAAAATCAAGGAGATATAAAGAACTTAAAGACTGGATTAAACTTAGAAAACTAGGAGTAAATATTAAGTTAACCACAAAAGAATTTATCAATCCTATGCATTAAAATAAAAAAGAAGAAAAACACGGTCTCAGCAAATACAAAAATCACTAACATTGAAAAAGATAAAAGACAATACATAAAGAAAAAGGATGCAGCACAGAAAATCAAATGGAATGAATAAATTGTCTACAGCACAGAAAAAAAGTCAAACAGTTCTGCTCATCTATAGACTTGACAAAAAGAGTAAAAAAACAAGCTACAGACTAGGAAAATAATTTTGGTTACTACACGTAGTCCAGAGCTGGAGATAAAGGAGGGAGAAGAGGCAAGAAGCAGGGAAGAAACCAAAAGAAGGTGAAAAAAGTAACATCAGCAATAAAGAAATAACACTGAAGGGGCCAGCTCGTGCAGGTGGGGGCAAATCCATGCATCAAAGAGCCAGTAACCCTAGTCCAGGTGATCAAAGCCAGCTAGAAAGTTGCAGAGGCCAAGCAGGGGAAACAGTGCGGGGGTGGTTAAAATGTGTATGAGTGGTTACTGGGTCCTCTGTCTCCTGCTGGAAGCTCCATGAAGCTTCTTTCCTGTATTCCCTGTCACCTGATGTCCAACAGGAGTCCAAAATGGTGAATACAGGCGACTTTAGCTGATTAGCAAACTCTGCTCCGCATCTGTCCTTGTTCTCTGTTCTCCGTAAGTTTCTTATATCATTTGGTGCTTCGTTGAGTTCTTTATCTTTTCCTTCAGCGTTCAAGGTTCTGAGACTGAAGTTAGTCTCTGTTTTGCTTATGTTTTGGGGTCTTTGCTGTGAAGAAAAAGGCTGGTGCGTCTGTCTATAAAGCCATGTTGGCTCCACCTTTTCGTGATGAATGCAGCATCATTCCTCTTTAAGATGTCATTTTTGGCATAGCAGACCATGTGATTGTTTGATTCAAAATGGCCAATACCCATGTAGTTCATTTCAAATTTCAAATTTTAATCTTCCTTGATTCCATGTTCTGATTATTAATGAATGTTTACAGCTGTTTCTTCTCATTTTGAGTTTTGTTATATCAGCAAATGAAGGTCCACAAAGCTTGATTCTATCCCCCCCATTAAAGTTGATTTGACTTTGAGAGGGCATCTCTTCCCCAGTTGTCTTTTGAGTGTCTACCAACCTGAGGGGCTTTTCTTCCAGTACTGTATCACACAATGTTCCACTGCTGTTCTGTAAGTTTGGTGGCAGGCTGGAGATTTCTGATAGTTTATGTCCCCAAATCCATGGTTCAGGCCATAGGAAAAGTGCAGTGTTGAGATAGAGTGATAATGATCTCTGTCAGAACATGAACTTATATTCTGGAGAGAGACCATGCACTAAGGAAACTCTTATTTCAACCAATTGGCTTATCACAACAAATTGTGTCATGGAAAGTGATTACTTTACTTTACATAACAAAATGAGAACCAGTTCATTCTGATTCACATAATGTTCCCATGAGCTGGAGTCAGCTCAATGGCCGCTACCACCAACAATAACAAGAGAATGTATGAAAAATAGTACACCTACACCAAGGAACACAGGTAAAGGCAAGAGTAATTTTTTTTTTTAACTGTTGAGGAATTCAGTAACTGCTTACTGAATAAATGATTGGAAGCCCTAGTGGCATAGTGGTTAAGTGCTATGTCTGCTAACCAAAAGGTCACCAGCTCAACAACTCCAGGCACTCCTTGGAAACTCTTTGGGGCAGTTCTACTTAGTCCTATAGGGTCACTACAAGTTAGAATCAACTTGACAGCAGTGGGTTTAATGAATGATTAAATGATTTGTACATTTTACCTCGGCCGAGAAGCTTGCCTCTAACACACTCACGTGATTAAAGACATCCTCTTAGAAGCTGCTTTGAGGTGATCTTTACTTTGTAGGGGGAACAACTGAAAGCTTTTTTATTGAAGGAAAAAATAACACTAGATGTTGGCAGACTACTTAAATTTTGTCCATTTTATGGACAAAACACATACCATTTTATGTGTTTTCCTAAGAAATGCAGATTATTAGAATTTATATATTTATTTCTATATAATAGCTTGTGTCATGCATTTCATCGGTATTGCACTTATACAGGACATTAAGGATGCTCATCAGTACAGATACAAATTACTATATTTTTTGCCCAAAGTTGGAATAATAGTATCAAAATAAAGAAATACACCGGTTTTGTTTAATTTGTTTGTTTGCTTACTTATGTTGTGTTTTACTACATAGGCTTGATATATAAGAATGATTAAACCCCCAACCGATAATGTATGTAAGGAAATAAACAAGAAAGTACAATTTTTTGAAGGATATGGAAATTTTATGAATTCTAGAAAAGAAATGCAATCCACAATTTATTTTCCCTGTGATTTATCGGGAGTCTGCACACTTTTGGCAACTAAAATTGGAGTTACTTGTCATTCTGGCTGATGCTATGCAGGTACAAAAGGCTGCTGTGTTACAGAAATTCAGCAGAGCAACACCTTTAGCAGAGGGCAATGGGTTAATAGTGTACTTTATCTGATAAATATGGTAACAGCCAGGTTTCATCACATATTCTGTATGATATCAGGGGAAGGGCAACTAGGTTCTTGTTCCAGGAAGACAGAAGAAGTTGAATAAGAAGTTCAGTGTAGGACCAGGCTATATAGATTAATGAGCTAGACACAGAAGTCTACCCCATAATTTCAGTGTTTTGCTTCTCATAACCTTTTGAGCGAACTTGATATATCCTATTTTGAGATGTCCTGAGTTCTACATTAAGCATGCAAGCAATCAAACAAACATGTTTTAACACTTCTTACATAAAAAATAGTGTGCTAGGCATAATATCAAAAAAAGCCCATTGCCATCGAGTCAGATAATAGGGAAGATAAATAATTCCAAAAGAGATTTCCTACAACTTAATCCTCAAGACACTGAGAATTGACTTGGAAGACACAGTCAAAGCCCAGATACATAGCATGTTTTAACTGACTAATACATAGTACTGAAGATTGAGAATATAGATTCCTCCTTGAAAGTCAGGACAATCTGGAAAAATAGGCTTTAAAAAAATAGAGTCTTTTGACAGAAAGGAAAGACAAAGGGAAGGCGTTCTTGGCAGGGCTGAAGATTACTCAGTGAAAAGCAATTTAACCAATTTGGCAGAAACCGAGATCCACATTGTGAAGTCAGTGGGATATAAGACATAAAAGGATATTTTGGAGGTCCTGAAAAGGCAAGAAAATTAACTCATTTATATTATGTATTTGAGCAGCCAGGTTCTCAACTGTATTAGCTACAGAATTCTATTTTTATAACAAATATTTTTGAATGGTATCTTTGTTAACTAGAAATAAATTACAAGAAAACAATCATTCTAATGTCCTAACAGTACATTTCACGAACACAAACTAAAATACATGTGGAAAGCAGTTAATAATGAAATAATTTGTATTTTGGTCTGTCAGTGCTTAAGCATGACGGCAGCAAAGCATGTAATGAAGCCCAAGGTCATCTATGTGCGGAATTAACCTGAAAGAATGTTGTAAACCTAAATATAGAACAACACAAATGTTTAATATTTGTGTCTAAAATAACAGCAATGTAATGGCAGGGATATGATCTTAAGAATATTGAATAACTCTTGGTAAAGTACTGAAAAAGAGCCTGCATTCAATATAAACATTAGTATCATTCTAGAAAATTTGATATATTTTAGAACATGCCCAAGTTCATTACGTTTAATGCAAAATGTATTTAGATGTAGATTTATTTAATTGTAAACAGACTTTACCAAATGTTGGAAATCATGTAAGATATCAAGAAATTAATTTTTGTGTAAGCATGCACAATACGTTGTAGTCTCGCCAGCTTGTTTGAAAAAAATCTTTATTATGCCTGTAGTGTTCCCTCAATTACAATCAAAAACAAAACCTTGCCCACAAGGTTCTGAAACCCTCCCTAGGATTCAACATCACCCACACCAAAAAATGCTGGCAAAGGCAAGAGTAATTATGTGTGTGTGTGTGTGTGTGTGTGTGTGTGTACGTGCACGTGTGTGTGGTCCCCCCCTGCTGGGGGTGTGGGAACCCACTGCCACGGAGTTAGGTCTGACTCAGAGAGAGCCTAGAGGTCAGAGCAGCAGAGAAAAGAAGGTATTAAACTTGACAGTGCTGAATATTCCTGGTGGTAGAAAAGGAAGTCGTGAAATTATTTCAGTGGTCCTGGTGGGATACAATATAGGTTTGTGAGTGGAAAGTGACAGTAAGAGTATGAGAGAAAATGGAAGAATGAAAGAAAATGAAGGAAAAAATCAGTGGAAACTGATGATAAAGTGGATGTGAAAAATGAAGAAAAGGGGAACTAGAGATGTTTGTTTATTTTTATTGTTTTTTGAAGTTACTAGCAAATCACCATTACTTTTTTTATAGTTGCCAATTCTATAGTAGCAGTTATATTTCTAGGTGTGTATATATTTTTTTTAATTGGAGTTCTCACCTTTAAACAACATGCTTTTAATTAAAGTAATAGAGTGAGCACAGTTGATGGAGTAGATTAGATGGTGTTATGCCAGGTGATGTTTAATGAAGGCAAATGGGCACTTACTCCCTACTGTCTAGTCACTCAAGGAGGCAAGCCATCTCCTTTCAGTTTATAGACAGTCACTGCAGAACATCTGCCACGCCTGAAATTGGATAGCATGGTACACTAACAAAAGCATCCTGAAGGTTCCACCCTACTCAGTGTAACTTCCTGTTTAAACATAACCAAGACCATCTTCTTTTCCTTTTCATTAGCATTCAGAATTTGCTTTGGGGATCATGCTGAAGTGTAAAAAAAAGACAAATAATCAAAACACTTTGATGAAAACACATCAAAAATATGCCATGCTTAGAAAATAATAAGATTATTGACTGAAACAGAAGTTACAGTGGGATAGAAAACTGATATTGGGAGTTACAAGTTTCATTTTTTGTATGCTGAACGCAAGGTAGCAACTTATTTGAAAATAATAAGGAAACAAATATCTTCCCCATTCAAATATGTGCATTTAGGAATTGATGAATTTCTGTGTATGTAGGGGGGATTTTTTTGCTAAAATCGGAGAAAAATATTTCTATCTTTTTAAACACTTACTTTGTAACATTTCTGCAGAAATGTGATGACTCCATACATGCAGAGTAGAACTACTCCACGGTACTTTAGAGTTTATGACCTTTCAAAAGCAGATCATCAGGTCTGTCTTTCCAGGTGTCCTTGACTGGGTTCAAACCACAGACCTTTTTGGCTAGTAGTCAAGCACTGAACTATTTACATCACTTGGATACTGTCTGTGGTCATCATTAATAATTTTTGTATATTATTTTTGTTCTTGTCCTTTCCGGGAAGGGGACCCCATGGAACAATGACTAAGCACTCTGCTAACTGAAAGGTCTCAGTCTGAACCCATCAGTCTCCCCACCTGAGAAAAGGCCTTGTCATCTCCTGCGAAAGATTACAGCTTAGGATACCCTACATCATGTTTCTGCTCTGGCATCCAGGGTATTTCTGAGTTGAAATTGACTTGGTGTCACACAGCAACAACAGCACCCCTACTGGGTAACGGTACAGTGGCATTTC
Source organism: Heterohyrax brucei (assembly GCA_028571685.1). Lineage (NCBI taxonomy): Eukaryota > Metazoa > Chordata > Mammalia > Hyracoidea > Procaviidae > Heterohyrax > Heterohyrax brucei. The sequence continues at coordinate 148,751,108 of CM053143.1, forward strand.
CAGGAAGCCTCGGACATGTGATAATTTCTAAACAATGAGTCAGAAATCTAAGTAGCAGATATCTCTTCTAGGTTGAGCCTTTAACTGGCAGTCTGAAATACCAAGGAACTTTAATTTTCCTCTGGTACATTAATCTAGAAATGTTTCAGATGGAGATGCTGTTCCTTTATCTGAGACTTCACGTGGCAATGAAAGGAAACTCTTTCCAATGTATAATGGACAATTTCAGTAAGTAGAAATAGTTGTCGTTTTAAGCAAACAGGGCTAGAAAAACCCACTGCCATCTTGTCAATTCCAACTCATAGTGACTCTACAGGACAGAGTAGAAATGCCACACACAGATTCCAAGGAGCAGCCAGTGAATCTGAATGGCTCCGCCAGCATGGTGCCAATGGAGCTAGAGGATTATTCATTACTACAGTATAACCCGGCCTGTGTTGACTGACTGACCATCAACAGATGGGAATCCAGTAATTTTTGTGTGAAAACTGCACAAGGAATTGTCCATTGACTATCTTCAAACATTTTAGACACATGCTATTCATAATTGTATCTTGAATTCAAATTTTAATAGCTGTATCATTTTGAGCAATGTGCTTAGGATTTCTGTGCCTTCATCGCTTATCTATATAATATAGACAGAAAATAGAACCTGTATTCACTAGGATGTTCACAAATTTTCCAGTTCTCTCTATCTCCATTCACACTGCAGGGCTGCACTTCAACACCCGCTTAAAATTAGGTGGGGCTGCATGATGTGTTTTGGGCAAAGAAATATTCTAAGCAGAATCAACATGCAGCATAGCCAGAGTGTGCTTTCTAAAGTTCCTAGACACTATATACAGAAAGAATAATACCTCCACAGTGACTGACATCTTGCAGATGTCCAATAAATATTTTGTCACAGGAGTTAATTAACAACTTGGTTTTTGTGATACGGATAAAGTTACCGTGGTATCACTTCTTCCAGGAAAAGATATCATTTGGCACTCCCCTGGTGTCACTACCCCATCAGCCTCTCCTTAGATGCCTGAAGCAGATGCTTCCATCTGATGAGGGTTTGTAAAGCATTTCTGTAAGTTTTCACAAAACAAATATCTTCTTACTTCTGTGTCCCTTGTTTTTCTACACAGCCGTCCTCTTGATATACATTTTCTTGTTAGCGCACATAAATATCCAGGTCCATTTTTGCACATTGCTACCCATCATTTTGTGACAGGAAGCCTACAAGTCAAGTCTGCGTGCAAAATTAGAGGCTCATTTTATTAAAAATGCCACACAAGCATAGCAGAAGACTGTAAGCAATAATAGTAGAGCCTGTCCATGATGGTTGTTGAACGCTCCACGATAAGGCTCCCAAGCCTCTGTCTAATCACATCATATACCCACCTCTGGCCTCCCAATTTAACTGCTTATGGTTCAGCTCACAGCATATTCAATTATATTTTTCTGCCTTTATTCATACCATTTTTCTGCTTGCGCTCAACCACTACACTCCCAGGGTTTTCACTTAATAAAACAAATTTGTGTTTGCCTTTCAGACATAGTCTCTGACTTGCAAAACTTTCTCTGACTTGCACAAGTTGGAATAAGTTGCCCCTTGCACGAATCTAGTCACTGCTTCCACTTAAATATCTCCACCTCGGAAAGAACTAACACTATCTAACCAAACACGATATTCTCTACTTCCTCTGCTTAAAAACACGTATGACAACTATTTCATGTATTTGATTACTCATTTAGTGTTTATCTATCTTATTAAAATTCAAGTTTCAAGAAGCAGAACCTGCTTCTTTCTTGCTCAGCACTGTGTCCTAGCAGTTAGTACAATGCCTGTGTATCCCCCCCAAAATGTGTGTACCGATTTGACTAAGCCAGGAACCCCAATGTGGTACAATTCTTTCTGTGTTGTAAGTCTTTCCTCTGTGATGTGGGTGATGGAAAATGAGCAGCTGTTGTGTTGGTGAGGCAGGACTGAAGCTACAAGTTTGTGGGATATAAGTGAGAGAAGTGAGCAGAGAGAGCTGGAGACCTCATACTACCGAAAGAGCAGCACTGAGAGCAGAGAGTATCCTTTGGACTTGAGATCCCTGTGCTAAGATGCTATCTCATCGGACTGTGATACTTTCTCCTATGGAACGGGCTTGTAAATTATGAGTGGACTTGTTGCTTACCAGACTATGAAAATAAAATTTCTCTTCTTGAAGCCTTCCACTCGTGGTATCTTCTGTCAGAGCAGTACCAGGCTCTGGAATAGAATGAGTATTCGTTTTAATGAACAGATGTTGCATGTAAGAATGTATGACAGGTTAATTGCTCCTACATGTGTTTCCTTCCTTAAAAGAACAGCAGATATTCAGTGGGATACCATGTATATTTTTTAATCCTCAGCGCCTACCAGAGGGCTTGGCACACCTTAGGGATGTTACAGTTGTTAGAACACAGTTGGATTTAAACAAACCCATGAACAAGAAATCTCCCTCTTAGGCACAAAGTGGAAGAGATTTTAACCTCATTTGTTTCTCAGTTAACACATTTATTTCCACAGTTATAAGTCTGCAAATGTACTGAACAATTTTATTCTCTGTTATATGTGTTAGTGATCATATTTCTTTCTTTATGACAAAAATCAGTGGTGAGCAACAATGAGGTGACTACTACAAGATCAACAACAACAAAAGCTTCAAAATATCCAACCATGGTTGTATATCAGATTCTATAGAAGCCTGACTGGAGGACAAAGCTGGCCACCTGATAGTCCTCAAAATCCTTCAAATATAAAATCACTAGGTTTCTCCAAATCTTCAAGGTAAGTGAGAGAGTGTGCAAATATTCAATGGAGTCCAAACAACTGAGTCAAGATTTATCTTTTATAGTAAAGTATATTGACGAAACTTCTGAGTTCCAAACCTTTTGCCACTGTCTGAGGAACTCTAATAGCAGCCAAACTTAGAAAAGCTATACCTCACTTACAGCTCCTCTGAGTCAAGAAATTCACTAGGACTGCACTATAAATTTCATAGCCAAGAACAAACAGACATTGACTTTTACCAAAACTCTTCATAAGCCTCTAAAATGAACTGACATTTCTCAATTTTCATTTTGAAAAGACAGTATTTGCAGACATGCACCTAACTGAAATACGGTTGCGTGGCATGATGCTTTCACAGGCCAATTGTTTTAAAATTTGACATTTAAAATGACTCATTTCTTCTCTATTTGCATTTTTGTGTTTTTTATCTCTACCTTTTCTCTCTTCTTTCCCACTACTGGTAACAACTGGTTTTCCCATAAGTGTCTTTTCTTTCAACAAAGATTTAATGACCCAATTCACATTAATGTCTTATTGATTGGTTGTAACCTAGTATGTATAACTAAGGATATTTCTGCTTGGTAAAATGCATTATATGTTTTAAAGGGATGAAGATTTTCTTAAGAACTGGTATTTTGAGGGACCTTCAGTAGATAGCCAAACACTGTTTGTATTATCATAAGTGGAAATACATTTTTAATGACTGATCTACATTAGTTTATTAATAAATTTCAGTTTATTATTCTCTGATTAATTTGAATCTATGGAAATATGAGGATAATATACAGAAAACAGATGAGGAAAAAATTCATACATGCTCTCATTCTCTCTTACACACAAACACACACACAGACACATGCATACACTACAGATAGTTTGGTTCCACCAAAAGTTTCTCTCTGGCTATTAAAAATATGAAGTTTTAGCAGATAACAGGTCTTATGGGCTAAGAAACTGTTGGCCACCTTTAGTAACTGATGTAGCCTATAGAATGATGGGAAAAGTTTGTCCAGAATTATAGCAATGGGATCAAGAAGAGCACTGAATGGACAGCACTCCAGGGGGAATATGTAACAAACAAACAAAACAAAGATCATAATGTGGACATAGTCTTGGACAATTTCAAGACACAAAACTGAAAAATTAGTACATATTATAATTTACATCTGAAACTATGCCATCACATTTTTTTAATATAGTTCATTACAAGTTTTACAATTTGAGTCAATGCCACATAACATATCCCCATTAGTAATGTGTACTAAATTCACAAATGTCATGACTCAAATTTGAGTGAACACTCTTCCATGATCAAGTTCTTGGGAGGAAAGAGGAGTGAGTTGCTTTCCAAGTAAATTTCACAAGATTAAAAGTCAAAATTTCCCCATCCCCAGTATTTCATCTGAAGAGTCCTAACAAGGGGGCTTTGGGGCTCTACCCGCAGATTTGCCATTTCAATACATGGTTTTTCTTGAGATAACATACTACAGCATTACTCATCTTGATTTCATTGTCATTATTGTTTTTAAAAAATTGGAAAAAAATGTGTATTTCTTTGTTTCTGCTAGCATTTATCTTATAAATTAGGGTTTCCTTAGATAAATAATTGGTGATTGTCTCTGGAAGCCTGCTGAAACTCCCTTCATTCTTTGTCCTTACCCCAAATCTAGGAACTGAATGGAATATCAGTTAGTTCATTTGTAAATAGCAGTTGGCTAAAATTGCCTTCAAATATGGCTTCTAAATAATGCCACAATATTTATGACTGAAACGAGTATCTCTCTAAAAGTAGAACAGAAAAAAATTAGAAGAACCAACCCACTGCTACCAAGTCAGTTCTTTCACAGCCACTCGGAGCAAACTTTCCCATGGAGTTCCCAAGGAGCACCTGGTAGATTCTGTGCCACCAAACCTTTCTCTAGGTGTGAAACCCTTTCTGATAATTTTATATGTGATGTACATGTAGCACTATTTGTAGATCTCAGACTTTCCTATGTTTAATACCTACTACGAGGTGACAAGTCAGTGAACTTAATCACTCTAAGTGCTATGAATCTCATTGCTAATATCTCTACAGTCACCTTCAAAATACTTCACTTTGGAAGCTATGCACTGAGGCCAACACCTAGTCCACCCTTAGAGGCAGTTTTGGAACTCTTGCTGGAATGGCCATTGCACACTCTGGCAGGGTGACAAGTTCATGAACTTACTTGTGTAGTTCGCTGTGAGGGAGGTTTTAGCCAGTAAATAAATAACTGTATTGAAACAGCTTCCTTACTCACCTGATTTGGGTCCCCAGTAACATTTTTCCTTGCCCAAAGATAAACAAAATATTAAAAAGAAGACATTTTGATGACATTCCGGACATTAAGAGTAATACAATGATAGCTTGGAAGGCCATTCCAGAAAAAGAGTTCCAGAATTGCTTTGAAGGGTGGGCTGGGCACTGGCATGGGTACATAGCTTTCCAAGGGGAGTACTTTGAAGGTGACTGTAGTGATATTCAGCAACGAGGTATGTAACACCTCTTCTAGATGGAGTTGGCTAACTTAATTGTCAGACCTCAAGTGTCAACAATTTTTGATGTACGTATAAGATTATCACACACCGCTCGACATTCTCCTGAAGTAAAAATAAGAATCATAAAAAGTAGCAGGATTGATTAAATAAAGAGAGTTAGTTTATACATTTGTAAGACCAACCTGGGAGAACACACCCAAAGTCAGTGTATCTTGTCAGTGATAAGACCATAAGGGAAGCAGTCATTATCTGTTACCGAATTTATTTGAGCAACTTAAAGTTCATCTTGACAGACAATGAGCTTGTTGCCCCAGTTTTATAATGGGAGTAGATCAGGACTCACGCGCTGGTGTTCTCACATGTACAGCAATGATGAAGTTGTTGGTAAGGCAAAAGTCTATCAAGCTCCCCCCATATCATTTTTGTCTCCAAGGCCATATTTTCCAACTGCAGACCCTTCTTCATTTCCTACTTTCATATTCCAATCATAGATAACTATCAGCGCATCTTGATTGTACGTTTGATAAATTTCAGGCTGCAGAAACTAGTAAAAATCTTCAATCTTCCTCATCTTTGGCCTTAGTAATTAGTGTGTAAATTTCAGTAACAGTCATTTTAACTGATCTGCATTGTAGGTGTATTACATTATTCTGTCACTGACAGTTGTGTACTTCAGGATAGAGTCTGAAATTTTTCTTCAATGGTTAATGTGATAGTGTTCTAATTTGTCACTCCTGGCATAGGGAAAACGTGATTTTCCAATTTGAAATGCTGAAGAGCAGTCCATTTTAGCACACTGTCTCCCAGGATATCGATCCTCCAGTGTTCCATTTTATGTTTAACAGCTTAACAACTTTTGTTGATGCACACTTCATATGTTTCGTGTTGTGATCACTCATGGATGCTTACAGCTGTTTCTTCTCATTTTGAGTTTTGTCACATCAGCAAATGAAGGTCTTGATACTTTACTTTATCCACAACACCAATGTTGGCTTTTCTTTGAGGAGGCAGGTTAGAAAATAGCAGTTAATAAAGGAAAGCAAAATCAATGGAAGTCTGTGATTTATTTTATTCTACAAAGTGAGGGTATTGCTTTTAATACTAATATGTCCGTGAAAGGGTGTATTCTTAAATGTTTGATTATTCAAATCCACCAGGTGCTCCTTGAATACTCTGGGGGTCAGTTCTACCCTGGCCCCTAGGGTCGCCATGAGTCGAATCCAACTCGACGGCACTTGGCTTGGCCATTCTTTAATTTTATGCAGTACATAGTATGCACATTTCCATTTAATTCCATCTCTCATATATATAAATTTATTATCTTTAGAAAAAATAATATATATATATTTTATATATGTGAATTATTTTTAGACCTTGCTACTCAGTGTATCTTCCTTTGACCATTGGCATCAGGATAATCTGGAAGCTTTTTCAAATACATAACTTCAATCTCTGCCTCAGACCTACTGTATCTACATTGTAACAAGATTCTCAAGTGGTTTATGTGTCATATGTCCTTTAAAGGTGAGAAGCACCAATCCAAAATCAAATATTTATTGTTTAGAACAAAGCACTATACTATGGAAACAGAAGGAAAACCTAAAAGAGCAAACTACAGATCCTCTTCACATAACCTTTGTAATGTTTACAGATTTAAAATTGTAATGTTAATGTGAGATTGTTTAATAATAATGTAATATTTCAATTATGATTTCATAAACTTTGATATAGGAAATTGCATTACTCAATTCTGACTTCATACTGAAAGCAAATCCATTAAAATCACTCTTCTGTGAATATTTCACTTTACAGTTATTATTGCTAGATATGTTCAATTCTCCATTTAGAAACCTAATACTTCTGCTATTAATTACTGGAAAACAGTTTTAAAAATATGAGAAATAGATATGAATGAATTCAGATGTGATGAATGAAGATCTAGTCCAAGGAATCACAATATACTTAACATGAATAATTGTAGTCAAAGAAGTTCGTGAACGCAGTGCATTTCTTCTCTTGACTCAGCTCTATAAGAAACTGCAGTTTTAAAAAGATGAATAATGTCTCTTGTTACGTATAGTTTGGAAATGCATTAGTCATGTTTTGCTGATCAGCAAGCAATGTCAGTATATCAGTGGCCCTGTCTTAGGCATCTAGTGTTGCTGTATCAGCAGTGCTGCAAGTGGATGGCTTTAACAAAGAGAAATCTACTATGTCCAAGTCCAGTGGGCTCCAAGTCCAGATTCAGGGCAGGCAGTTCCTGTGTTGGACCTGGATGAGGGTCCTGTTGTCCCTCTTCACCTGGACTGGGAGCTTCTGTGGACCAGTGACACCAAGTACAAGGGACGTGCTCTGCTCCCGACACTGCTTCTTCTTGATAAGAGGCCTCAACTCTCCACTTGCATCTCTTTGCCTTATATTCCAAGAGATTCCCTCAGGCCAAAATACCATCTTACACAAACACTCAGTCCTGCCGCGCCACCAAAACTGCTGCCCGTCCGCCCTCATTAACACCGTGGAAGCAGGATTTAGAACACACAGGAAAATAACACATTACCTGAAATCATGGCCTAGCCAAACTGCTATACACATTTTTGAGGCAACACAATTCAGTCCATAACACGCATTTATTCTCTTGACTCAGCTCCATAAAAATGTGTAATTTGAAAAAGATGAATAATATCTCCTGATATGCATAGTTTAGAACTATGTCAGTCATGTTTTGCTGAATAACAAGCAATGTCAAAATCTCAGTGGCTTAAAAACAGTCAACACATATTCTGACATTCCTGCATGCACAGGTCGCACAGTTTCACTGTTCTAAGCTGGGCTCACTGGTGTCCAGATGGACTGTAGGGTTCTAACCTGGTTCATTTATCATTAGACAGCTTCATTTTAGGACTTAGCCTGAAACAGCTATTTGGAAATGCTCTTTTCACTGTAAATCACAGGAACACAAGTACATACGTGAACACAACAATGAATCTTAAGGAGTTGCCCGCTGTTACTTCCATCCCTGTTCCATTAATCAAAACAACTTGTGTGCACATATAGCATCAAGCAAGCGTTACAGTACATTCCTCTCGTAGGGAAAGTGGTGCCAAGTCACATGCCAAAGAACGTGGAAACGTAATTCCAAAACCTACAGTAAGGGATGTAATTAATGCTTGGATAATCAGCTTCAAATTGTTGTTGTTTTTGACAGGGTGTATCTGCTCTTCTCAATGGTAAGCTTTTCAAAAGCAGGTTCGAATGTAAGATTTTCATTTTCTCTCCTTAACCCTTTCACAAAGTAGGGATGGATTTCATTTTGTTGAATGAATTAGTGAAACAAGTTTAAAAGAAAAAGCAATTATTCTGTGAATTTCTAAAACAGCTAGTATTTGGCGATCAAACGTCAATATTCAGACTAAAAATAATCCTCTACAATATTTCCTGCTCACCAGTCTATTTTTATTTTTCATTTTAATGTTTCCTATAATCGTTTCTATGCCTGCAAACTGTTTTTCTTAATTAGCTTCTTTTTTTTTTTACTATTTTGAGAATTTTTATTAACTACCTGTCAGTTTAAAATGGACAATTTGCAATCTACTTAAATCTCATAAAGATGTCAGTAGAAATAAACAAGATAATTTAAGTGAAGAACGTGACAGTGTCAGTATATAATGAGTGCTCAAAAAAGCAGTCTATCTTTTATGTGTTGTACCTTCCATATATATACATATATGTATATAAAGTATATATAGTTTTCATTAAATGATAAGATATGTGTTTGTTCAAATTCTGGTATTTTTTGCCCACCTTATATAAATCATTACATTTTCAAATTGGAAGATACTGTATCTAGTTTAAATATATCATTGTATAAACGCAGACTCTTAAGCCTAAGAACAGCAGGAGATTCTGTAAAATCATGCAGAGACTAAGCACCTGGGAACAGAACCAAGGTTCGAGTATACTAACTACAGACTCTGTGTGATCCTTCTACCATACTGTACTTGTCGCAGTGTGCGCATGTCGTCGCAGCCATCCTCAAGCTCCCATCTAGGTTGTCACAGGACAGCCCTTGGTTCTGCTATAACTGGAATACACCTAATTCTCTAGGGTAATCCTTTGTATACTGAAACCCATATACAGCAAAAAAAAAAAAAAAAAAAAGTGCCCGTCTTTTTACTACTGTCTGTCTAGGGACACTGTTCTGGCTGTCTTACAGAACAGAGAGCAAATCTGAGATGTCTTCACTGAGACTGGCATGGCTGCGAACAGTCTTCCTTTTCAACCCAGAAGTAAAGGCTAATGAAAGAAGGCACAGAGCAAAGCTGGTGGCCCCCTCAGTACTGTGACATCTCATGCCATGGCACTGTAGAGTTGGGTTTGAAACTACAGTGTCAGCTTCCGTTATTTTGCTTATTCATGCAGGCAAACTGTGGGCATTGTTACATGTTGCCAACAACACAACAAATAGAAATTGCCTGGAGAATTCTCTTTGATTTTTTTCTTAACTGAATGGAAATAAGGAGGCCTTACCACTACTTAGGACATCTGTTTGGCATGTATTCCTGAAATCATTTCTCTGAAGTACTTATTTGTTCAGCTTGAATACTTACAGACCCTCAAAGGGATCCGTAGTTATGAAATTTCCATCTATAATTTAATACATTAAAATTCCTGGCATTTCCTAATTCTCTTGATATTTACTTCATTCACTGTTTAGATTATCTATACCTCTAAATACTTATTTCTTAAAAGTGACTACTCGTAAATGGAATATTAAGTACATGACAGTGATTTAATTCAAAGAATGCTCCTTATACTGGTAGGTTAATGCAAATGCTATTTTTAAATTATTTTAGGATACTTTGATTTTTAATTCTTAACATTCAAAATCTTTAACTGATAGCTTGGAGTTATCTTCAGACACTGGTACATTGGGGTAGATTCAACAATATTTATAGAATCACAACTTTTTGAACAACATCATTTAAAACAGCAGGTAATATTTTTGAAGTGATAAAGTCATTAAAGTAAATTCCATAACAGACTGATCTCAGGAGATGTGTTATGCCTCAGCACGATATCCCTTTGACAGTGACTATATAGGATTTCTATGAGTCAGAATCGACTCAACAGCAGTCAGTGTAACAAAATAGTGAGCACACAAGTGTTAGAATATCTGAGCTTTGTGCTCCATGTTTTTATCTAACCAAATGGTATAGTTCATAAAGGAGTGTTGCTTTTTCTTTTCTCTGTAAAATATAATTAATGCTTGATACAGTTAGGAAGGAACATGACCCATATAGGGATGGAGCATTTATCAGTTCAATGTAGGCTTTGAGCTGCTGGGGAACAAACCTGGGACCTCATATATACCTTTTCAATATATCTTTCCAATCTGTATACTGAGAAAATAATCTAAGAACCTGGACTATATGAAGAAGAACCAGGCATCAGGATTGGAGGAAGACTCATTAACAACTTGCATTACGCAGGTGATACAACCCTGCTTCCTGGAAGTCAACAGGATTTGAAACACTTACCGGAGATGAAAGATCACAGCCTTCAGTCTGGATTGCACCTCAACATCAAAAAACAGAAATCCTCACAACTGGACAGGTAAGCAACATAATGATAAGTGAAGACTGAGGTGGTCACGGATTTCATTTTCCTCAATTCTACAATCAACACTCACAGAAGTAGCAGTCAAGAAATCAAAAGACACATTGCATTGGGCAAATCTGCTACAAAAGACCTCTTGCAAGTGTTTAAAACCAAAGATGCCATTGTGAGGATTAAAGTGTGTGTGACTCAAGCCATGGTATTTCCAATTCTATCACTGAAAATCTTAGGCTCTGTATATTTCTCTCCAAAATTCTGGTAGTCCCAAAAGTAAAATCTTTTTTTTTTTTTTTAAATCTTCCCTTACTATAAAGTGCCACAAATATTATAGTCAATTCTCATTATTCACAGTGACTCTATAGCATAAAATGGCTGTAAACACTGAATACTGAATTGTTACTCCTAGAAGAAATACATAGATTTCTGTAAGCTTCTGGTCATATTTTTCATCAAACAATTAATACGAGACTGGTTTACGTGTGTTTATGTTCAAAGACACTTACTTAATATGTATTGTTAATTCATTAACACTTGGCCTTGCCTGAACAAAGACTGTCTAACATGCGTTTTCTCTAGCAGAAGCATCACTTTCTTGCAGTTGGGTACATTAAAAAGCACTTTGGAGCTATGTTTTCGGACATTTGAAACAATGAAATGACCAATATAAAGCAAAAAAATATATATATATATATAAAAAGAAAAAATATATAGAAATCAATGGATCACAGAAAAGTTCCTGATACGAGAGCTGAAACAAGAAAGAGCACTGCTTGGTTCACCTTCAGCTGGGAGCTTGCCACTCTAGTGACTCAAGCTACCAACTACTCTGGACATATCTAGGAATGAACTTGAAAGTGCCATGAGTATTAATTTTAGCAAATAGGTGAATTTGGCAACTTAGAATTCACAAAACAAAGAAGCAATTGTGTTTATCTTTGGGATGGCATATCATACTTCGGAGAAATCAAAGGAAATATAGGAGAGAGCAAAGGAAAGAAAAGTCTCTCGTGGTTCAGATGATTCAACACTCAGCTACTGTCTAAAAGGCTGACAGCCTGAACCCACCCAGTGGTTTTCAAGAGACAGCCCTGCAGTCTTCTTCTGAAAGATCACAGGCTTGAAAACTCTACGGAGTTGTTCTGCTCTACACACACGAAGCCACCATGAGACACAATTGACTTGACGGCAACTAGCAACAACAAGAAAGAAAAGGCAGGTAATATATGTTTTTCTTTTATTCATTCTTAGGTTTTTATTAAATCCTTAATATTCTTAAAAATGTCTTCATTATTTGATCTGTTTGTTCTATTCTGAATCAAGCCAGTATGACACACCCTATTCTTGCAGGAATTCCTCTATCGGTTTTTACCACCTTAGACCTGACACATCTAACTGCATCTAATTTTGATACTCTAACATGCTAACTTTATTGCACATTCTGCAATTTTTGGACTTACTTTGTATTTGGCATTTTATGTATAACACTGTTTCCCTGCTTAGTCTTAACTCTTGTACCTCTTTCACTATAAATCAAGAATCAGTTTATGGTACATTGCCTAAGTTGACTCTGGCTATATGGGATACCTTCTCTTGGCAATATGCTGTCATAAGCAACATTACTAAATGTCCATATGCATCAAAACTAGCCAGTTCTCAAATATATCTTCTGTATGTATAAAACAGAAACTCTGGTGGTGTAGTGGTTAAGTGCAGTGGCTACTAACCAAAATACTGGCAGTTCAAGTCCACCAGGTGCTCCTTGGAAACTGTATGGGGCAGTTTTGCTCTGTCCCATAGTGTCACTATGAGTCAGAAGTGACTTAACAGCAGTGGATTTGGTTTGGTTTTTGGTATTCTAAAACAAGAAGAAAATAATAATTGAGCTATACTAACGTACCACACTTACTTGAGTTTTGAGCATCTTCTATATCCATTTTTCCAATATTGATGCAACTCTAAGAAGGCTAATTGTCCAACTTGCTTTAATTTTTGCCTCTCCCTGCAGTTTCTCTCGTCTTTATAAACTGAAGCTATGTACCTCCAATTACAACTTGATAAGACTCTGGTCTAGAGCAAGTTGTCTCTACTTTCACATAAAGCATTTATAGCTCCAAAAATTTGTGTCGGGCAAGGAATGATGCTCACATATTTCCTTAATTAGAGTTAGTTGTGTAGGATAAAATTCAGGTCAAAATTTGGCTCATTTTCTCAGAAGTGCAAAGATGTAAAAAAGAAAAATCTTACTTATAATACCAAGCTCTCCGACTTTTATGTGAAAATAACAGATTTTGAATGCTTTTCAATTAATTTAGGAAGTTATTAGGAAGGACAACTCAAAAATGAATGTACAAATGGCATCTAAAAATTCCTCTTCTAACAGGAAGATGACACCAAACTACATGGATTCCTGGGGCTCTGTTTGGATGTCAACCACCACACAGTGGGCCAGGTGTTTTTGAGGTGGTTTTGATCAGCTGCAGTCTTATTCACATGCCACTCTGAGCACAGCTTCCTGCTGTGCTGTCTCTCCTAGAAAATGCTTTTCCCTTTTCTTATGTAAATTCTTCTTTTGATACTCAAACATAATGCTATGTTGCTAGACTGTTTTCTCAGTAACATGCTCCTGCTCTGAATTTGACAAGTAAGTGTGCCCCTCTTAGATACCCAGCAGTCATGACATTGAAGTGTGCCTGAACTCGCTGGACTAGTTTTTGAGTCTTAGAAATGACATTAACCAAGAGGAACAATGGGTGGCGAACTATTCTTGTGGTGTTTTTCTGACCCTGATCCAGATTTTAACTCTGCCTCATTTCCCAGACAAGCATCTTTCTAAGCCTCCAGGATTGTTACTAGGGCACCTTGCCATTTGTAGGACACTTGGCTTCTGTTGTTTTAATACTTGAGCAAATGTTCAGTGAGAACCAACACTTTTATTTCCCTTAGGGAAGTTCTATCCTCTAAACTGCCTCCAGTTTTTATGTTAAAATATCAAAACAATTTTCGTTTACATAATTCTGCTTGAAAATGAACAAGGTAATATACAGTCAATCTGAAACTTAGATTTATCCTTGAAATTCTCAGGTCTGTTTCTGAAAATATAAAGTCATGTTTATACTGGATGACAATAAGGGCAGTGTTTAATCACTCCTCCACCTGAAGAGGGGAAAACTAGAGAGAACTTTCTTCTCTGTCAGTGTAAAGTGATCTCTTTAGAAATACGTCTTTTCTTAGATTAAATATTCTAGATCAATACCGGGAAGGGTATTCTAGGGCTAACATCACTTAATAAAAAATGAAACAATCAAATATGCATCAACTTTTATAATTTTCCTTTCCTATCCAATGCTAAATATATAACCCCCAACCACAGCACACACAGTTCGGGAAGCAAATAAATAGTAAGTTTGATACTCATATTTTCATTCAACTATGAATGAAATCACAGTTCTTTAATGAATTTGTAGAGAACCGATCAGTTTTTATTTTAATTTCACTTGCTGACAGATTTTGTTAACGAATGATTCTTTTCTTAGAGTCGGTGTCTAGTTAGTCCAATTTACTTCACATACCAAAATCTTGCCATGTTTTCAAAAAATGCATTAAAGAGATTTTACTTTGCTACATAAAGGTTTCCATACTAATGCATTGGTTGCCACCCTTATTCTAATATGTACATCAAATACACTGTTTAATTCTGTCTCAGAGCAGTACTTGCAGTTAAAGGTGTTTTTTTTTTTTTTCTGTTTGGTAGTAAATGGTTAACACATCCACCAGGTGCTCCTTGAATACTCTGGGGGTCAGTTCTACCCTGGCCCCTAGGGTCGCCATGAGTCGGATCTGACTCAATGGCACTTGGCTGGCTTGGCATCCTATCACAATATTTCAAACTATCTCATGCAAAGAAGATAAACAGATACCATGTGACATCTTCTGGAATGAAGTTAACTACAAACACGGTGAAGTCTTTTCAGTGCTGTAATAAGGTAGCAATAGACAGTATGAGTCAGTAATTGAGAATGTCTATGTGCTCAACCCTCAGTCTTTAGAGTACTAATTTCAATTCCACAGTTAATAGCTGTGATCTAGCTAAATCATTTAACTATTACGTGTCACCATTTCCAAATCCTCAAAATGGGAACAATACTAAGGCCGCTGATACATGGTAAGCACTCCACGGTATGGTTATTATTTTTATTATTATCTACATTGTTAGTTAAGTATCTTTATCACAGCCAAAATGGAATAACAGTATAATAAAAGGGCTAAATATACTTTGAAAGTATTTATGCACAAGAAGGAGATGGGAAAAATGAGAGAAAAGGATTGAGATTATGATTTGGAGAACATAGATTGTTGCAAATAATTAATTGCTCTGTAAACCTTCATCTAAAGTACAACAGAAAAAAGAAAGAAAACTTAATTTCCCACCTAGGGACAATCATCAGGCTACCTCTGTAAAATATAAGACAGGGATTATGTCAATTACTGTCCATTAAGATGAATTTTGTTGGACCTACTCACTTCCGTCAAGTTGATTCTGACTCACAGCGACCGTGTAGACAGAGTAGAACTGCCCCATGAAGTTTCCAAGGAACACCTGGCAGATTTGAACTGCTGACCTTAGCAGTCGTAGCACTTAACTGCTGTGCCACCAGCGTTTCCTTACTGAACCTAGACTGGTGGTTATTACTGACCTCTACAGATATCTTCATACGGTGTTGCAATGTTTCAATTTTGTTAGGGGAAAATTCCAAGCCTCTTGGTGGGTTTCAAATCCCTGGTTCCATTATGGTTAAGTGATATGGTTGCTAACCAAAAGGTTGGCTGTTCAAATCCACCAGGCACTCCTTGGAAACTCTACGGGGCAGTTCTACCCTGTCCTATAGGATTTCTACGTACAAGAATCAACCCAAAGGGAGTGGGTTCGGTTTTGGTTGGTTTCTTAGTGTGCTTACTACAGAAAATATTACCAGTTATTAGAGCAGGGAGAGACTGTGCTAGGCTAACATGATTGCATTGCATTTTACGACTCCTTAATCACTGGAACAAAATATTTGGCTTTTAGTAAAAATTTGTTTTACTATTGTGAGTGAAATAGTCACACTTTATTGACACTATGCTATGATGACAGCATCTAGAAAGAATGTAAATTACAAAGGCTGTATAGTCTAAGGACAGTCTAATGAATACTTAATTCACTAATAGTAACAGTATTCAACATATTTGTTGAAATCTGTTAAGTATAATGTAACTGGATTGTTTTAATACTAAGACTGCCTTCGAAATGAATATTGGGATGTCTGGAAAGGTATAATAAATATCACCCCACCTGCCATATTCTTAACATTTTGAGATAGAAAAAGAAGGAATGAAGTTGAAAAACTAAAGTATGATGAAATAGGCCAAGTTGAAATATGTGGCTTTAACCATAACCGAACCCACTGCAACTCAGTTGATTCTGACTCAGAGATACCCTATAGATGAAGGAGAACTGCTCTATACCATTTCCAAGGAGCTCCTGTTGGACTTGATCTGTTGACCTTTTGGTTAGTAGAAGTATCACTTAATCACTATGCTATCGAGGTTTGCATGTGGCTTTAGGTCTTGTGAAAAGCAGGGAGTCTTGTTCCTCCGGATCCCTGGAGTCACTTACAAATACCCTTGCATCTCTAAACAGGGTTGACTCCGGGCAAGGCCTTTCCACACACAATGGTAAATTGGTCCCAAGAAAAGAAAGGAGTGGAGTTAACTCTGACTATTTTTCCAAATTCTTATCAATCTAATAATTTACTCTTTTTTCCACTGGACAGAGCGAATAAAGGAAAGAAAGTCCACATTTCTGCTAAAATGAGTTATAGTCACACAAAATGAACTTCAAAGATCAGGATTAAGCATATCTCAAAAGGGTGAATGATTATTATCATTTATATTTTAAAAATGAGAAAACCATGACTAAAAGTTGTCTAGTGTTATTTTTGGACTGTATAATATGGAATTGGTGACCCTCAAGTCAAATTTTATTTGTTCATTTTTTTAATTTGAGTAAAAACATTTTTAAATAGCATGCCTTCCTGTCCTCCCAGATACAAATATTTTTTAAAGGCTGTCTACATAGCAATAAAACTTTCTATGTAATGTGAATCCTATAAAAGAAGTATGGCATACGATTCCTTTGTTCCAGAAACTTGCAGCCATATAAGGGCTGAAAGACTAGGAAATGTACACTGGTTTGTGCAGCTACAAATCTGTAAAATGTAACAGCCAACATAATCTATAATCTCCCCTGCCCCAGCCACCACCCGACTAGATTTCTACTCGTCAATTCCATAACTAGGAATCACAACTGAAGTGTTACTTTCTACTAACTGAAATTAAGACTCAAAAAAAAAAAAAAAATTCTTTTCATTAACAGAAATATTTCACGTGGTATTTATGCCATTGAGGTATAATCGGATAAGTGATATGTGATGGGTTGTTTATTCCTGAAATAAGAGCAACATATTTAACTTTGCATCTAAAAATTAAAAAAAAAAAAAAAAGTTTCTGCGATTCATCGATTCATCCTGACGCCGTCGGCTTGGTGTCATTACCACTGGTCTCGTCTCAGATCAGACGTTTGTTTCCCAGAAGGCACTTCTTTGTACATGCGTTTTTGAGTTACAGGTGATCATTGTAGAGAACTTTCATGAGATGTGGAAGCCGGGTAAAGCAGAGGCCGTTGTCATCAGCGGCCTAGGTGGTCAGATGCGGCAAGCCTACCCGAGTAACTACACTTTTCTGTCACCATGCTTCACAGACTTCTGCAACATCGTGCGTGAGCATGCCCTTGAGTTCTCCAGCTTTGTTATTCCGCTTCTGTGCTACAGGCTGCGCTCAGGGTGATTCACCAATTCTACAGCCCCAAATTTGCAGATACTTATTTCCTCAGATTTTCCACTTCGCAAATCAAAATTCCTACATAAGAACCTTAAAACTGACTCAGAGCAGCCCCATGTGTGTCAGAATAAACCTGTGTTTTATAGGTTTTTCAGTACTTCGTTTTTCAGAAGTAGATCCACAGACTTTCCTTTAGAGGCAGCTCTAACCAAACCACTGATTAGTAGGTTAACCATATGCACTACCCAGGCAGTCCAAATTAGCATCTTATTCCCATATTTTGAGAATCCCTGTTTTCCTTACTGGAAACTGATACACAATCCAACTGAGTTAATTATGGAATGAAGAATAAATAAATATGAGACGAAAAGAAAGGAAAACAACTAAGACTGCAGTGTGATACTCAACCAAAATACCAATCCGTAACATATATCTTATATAAGTCTTGTATAAGTAAGGCTATGTTGCTCAACTTGTATACGTAAATTAAATTGCATTTCATACATTATTCACAGCTATAAACTGAATTCTCTAATGTTGAAAATATGAAAATGCCATCTATGCTAACAATTAATTTTGTTGCTATAAATTTATATATGCAAAGATAACCCCTTTCTATTTGAGCACTGATCACCTTCAGTGTAGATATATTATTACTATTGTTTAATATTATTGATCTTCTCTGAAAGGGAAAGGGTTGACTTCAGCCCATAGTTACACTGAGATATAAAAAAGCCCTTCGACTCGATGGCACTTGGCTGGCTTGGCTTCACTAAGGTAATCATTTTTGTTTTTCCAAACTGATCATGATTTAAAAGGGTAAGACAGTTCTAAGACATCATTCTTTGCTCATACACTGTGCTCAGTATGTATTGGATGGTACTGTGTTTATTAACAAAGATTGTTAAACTTTTAATGGTAATTTTGTAAGGTTGGAAACACTGGTAGCTTAGTGGTTACCTGCTAATGAAAAAATCAACAGTTCAAATCCACCAGGTATTCTTTGGAAGCTGTATGGGGCAGTTCTACTCTGTACTATAGTATTACTATGAGTTGGAATCAACTCTACAACAGCAGTTTTTATAACATTAATTACTTTTTTTCCCTTTCTTCTACAGTTTACTCATATATATTTTTACACATACAAAACTAAATACTCTTTGGAACATGTTCCATTGCTCATAACCTAACTCAGAAATCTATCTGACAAATCTAACTTCGTTCAATAAAATTCATTATCGAGTCTCAGTTCTTTCTTAAATCACAAACTTTAGAAGTTACTATTAGCCATCGTAACTATGTATTTAATTCTTATTTGGAAGTCAAAAGGCACTCATTATTCTTGAAATGACACTTATTTGTTACAAGTAAGCTCTTGAACTTTCAGAGACACAGATATCAGTAGCAGTAACCTGACACTGTCACAAAGTCAGAACTGTTCACAAGTCTCTTGACTTCTATTAACTCATCCTTAGTAAAGAAACTTCACGTCTAACAGCTGGCATTCTTCACTCCTCAGTGTTCTTTGGGAAGTGATCACTTGATTAACCATGACAGAAGCCAGCATGCAGATGCACATAAAAAATAATTAATGAGTTTACTTTACGCAAGTGATGTCTGTTCTGCTTCAATGCTTCTCTTAGATACTCTATTTGATTTTCTTTAGTGATGCTGCCAAAAATGTATTGGTATTTCGAGAAATATGCTTAGCACCCATCTTTGTATGTTCAGTGATTTCAAGAAAGCCAAACCAAAAAAGTAGCAAATTAATGGTAACTGGAGTCCCCATGTTGTCGTTTTCCGTGAAATACTATTTATCATGAAAGCAGTTTCCAGTCATGTCCTGGTAAAGCTCACCCGTTTTTATCAACATTGAGTTTGAATCATTTTTCATTCTGTTAATTCCAACAAGATTTGGTCATTATTACTTTCACCCTAGTTTGTTTATAATACTGTGAAATCATGAACAGATTGATTCTATCTAAAAAAGGCAAGTCAGGAAATTATATTCAGTAGGCTATCTGAGTTTTGCTCAGGGTTGTCAGCTAGAATTTGAGTAGGATGGACAGAAGGGAATATAAATTCTATTCATGACTATCATCAAATATTGAGTGGCAGATTTTGTTTAAATGGCTCAGTAAATATATTTCTTAGTTTTCATTTCAATAAAGCTACTTATAAAAATAGTACATTATAAATACTATGGATTAGATACACTTAGCTTTCATTAGTATGTCAATGTATTTAACAGCTCTTATCTTTCATGTGTTTACAACTCTACTGCAAAGCATAATTAAAGGATAAGATCAAGTCTCTTTGCTAAACTTCTAACAAAGATAGGACATAGTTTATGTACAGCAAGAAAAGGTCTTGAATCAGAATTCAAGCAAATTTTTGGTACAAGGAGGCTAATGGTCACATTTAAACAAGACCTTTGACCTCACATGCTATAAGTTCTCTGTATTTTGTAGCATTTGATAATTAACTAAATACTTAAATATATTTACCCATATAAGCCTCACAGCAATTCTGAGAAAAGCAGCCAAACATTGTATTAGATTGTGCTGAGAAGAAAAATGTCAATGAAATTAGGCAAATGACTCACAATCCATCTTGTCATGTTAGAATCTGTTTTACCTTATGATTCTATTGTTCTCTGAAAGATCACAGCTAAGTCCACAGCTGCAGGTGTGTGCTGTGTGCACTTAGTGGTAGAAATAATAACAACAAAAATTATTTAAAAATAAAGCTTTTTTAAACTGCCTGTAGAATGTCATTTCATGAATTTAAAGTAAATGTTAATTAGTGCTTTAATATTAAACAATTTTGATGTGCTTCTTCTCCTGCATACATAATTACCAAACCAAAAAAAAAAAAAAAACCATTCCCATTGTAAGAGACCTAATTCTGACTCATAGACTCCCTGTAGGACAAAGTACAACTGCCCCATAGGGCTTCCAAGGGGCAGCTGGAAGATTCGAAGCTCTGACCTTTTGGTAACTAGCTAAGCTCTTAACTACGGTATCGCCACTAGTCCTTACAATTGCCAGCATACAGGAAACAAAAGCAAAATCTAATTACAAAATTTCTGATGTAAGATGAGCTGCTTATCTTGGTACCTACTATCATAAAGCTTTTTTTAAAGTGAAGCATTCACTGGATTTGATATACATTTTGAATATCTGGGTATAAATTAATTTAAAGACATTTCAGAGATAAATGGGGCTCTGACTCTCCATATTTAAAAAATCCAACTTAGCATTTAAAAAAAATTGTTATTATTGTTTTGAGTGAAAGTTTACAGTTCAAATCAGTTTCCATGAAACACTTACATACACTTTGTTTATACAACCTTAGCTGCTCTTCTTACACTGTGACAGCGTGCTCTTCCTCTCCACCCTGTATTTCCTGAGTCCATTCCACCAGCTCCGGACCTCCTCTGCTTTCTTATCTCACCTCTGGGTAGGAACTGTCCAGTTAGAAGCTACTTCTGCTTAAGTCAAGAAGTACACTATTCACCAGCATGCTTTTATGTCTAATCAACCAAACAATGTTTGTCCGAAGAGTTGACTTCCGGAATGGTTTCAGTTCCGAGCTGTCAGAGAGTCCATGTCTTACGGGGACCCCCTAGCCTGCCAGACTATCAGTTCTTGCCTTTTTAATACAGTTCTAGTTCTGTACTCCACATTACTCCTGCTCCATCAGGGACTCTGTTGAGTTACCTGTGGCTGGTGGTAGCTAGGGTACCATATAGTTCTCCTTGTCTCATATTGATGTAGTGTCTGGTTTTTGCAGCCGTTTCTGTCACTTGGCCTCATATCTTCCTTGTGTCTTTGATGTTCTTCATCTTCTTTTGCTCCAGGTGAGTTGAGACTGATTGATGCTTCTTATATGGCTGCTTGCTAGTTTTTAAGACTCTGAACACCAGAGTGGGATGCAGAACATTTTCTTAATAAACTTTGTTATGCTACCAGTTTAGCAATAGTTTGATCCACTTGATTTTTGTTTAAAATCAGTGCAGGTAATGATTTTATTGTACTCTAGAGAGTTAACAGCTGAGATCTGTAAATGCTTTTTTCTGGAAACTGAATGAATAAGTATATATATATGTATATTTGTGTGCATGTGTCTATAATGCTTTTCCCAAAATACAGTAACTTGTTTCAAAAAAGTTGATAAATCATCCTAAGTATTCTTGTATTATCATCACACAGCTACTTATACCCAGTCACTGCCTGCTTTCATCAACAGTAGAAAAACATGGAAAAAAGTGTTTTCTCTCCTCTGCTGAGAAAGACACAAAGGTAAATGTTAGACTGAGGTCTTGTTTCTCTGTCAACACTGACTACTCAACATGCAAGCACGAATGTCAAATATAACAAATTGTCTTCATATAGAACCTAATGACTACATTTTAAAATTCAAAAGAAACAGGCATTGATGGAAGAGTGATATTTGGTCTGTGTTTACATAAGAAACAAACAACAAAAACAAAAAAACCCACTGCCATTGAGTTGACTCCAACTCATAGCAACCCTATAGAACATTGTGGAACTTACCACAGAGCCTCCAAAGAGTGCCCGGCAGATTTAATCTCCTGACCTTTTGGTTAGCAAATATAACACTTAACCACTACACTACCAGGGTTTCCACAGAACTACTAAATTAAAATTAGTCTGCCAGTTGATCTCGAAGTCTACCATATCTGTGGTTTCGTTTGTAGCATCATCTTCTACACAATACCCTTCTGAACTCAAGAAATAAATGACACACACACACCACAAACTTTTTAACATACCCTGGAGTCTCCTTATCTTTCAGAGTGCCAAGTTGCTTCCCCTATTTCCTAGTGTTTCTCTAAGACATCCTAGCAAGGCCATAGTCATCATGTCTCAGTGGCTTATTTGGGAGGCTAACATTATGTCAGTTCCTGTCAAAATGACCAAAATTATTTCCTATTAGTACTCCAATAAGGGAATTATATCTCCTATGGAAATATTTACCAATAAGGATCATCTCATATAGTGTTTGTGTCCAAAAGAACAAGTTTACCAAGGAAAATTACAAGCATCAAAGCAATCTGATAAGTATACCACATAGAAACAAATCCTATGGTATTATTAATTTATAGGGTTAGAGAATTAGAAGACTCTCAAAAATAATTTTATCTATGTTCTCTTATTTTAAGGATGGAAAAAAGAATTTCAGTAGATAATAAACATTGTCTTATGTATAGATAGATACTGAATTGATGAAGAACAATAGCTCACCTTGATAGTTAACTGTACAGGTCACCTGTCCATCAGTCCACTTTCAAAAAGCAGCTGGTAGATTCAGACTTTTAATGTTTTGATTAACAGTCATAGTTCTTAATCACCACACAACGCAATCTCCAATGCATGCTATGTGTCTATAGAATTAATTCAAACTTCCTTATAAGGCATATGAAGTGCTTGATAGATAATCCCCAAATGATTTTGTCTGCTCCATCTCTCAGTAGTGGAAACCAGGCCATCGTACTGGCTACACCTATGAGGAACAACTGATATTTCCTAAATACAACAAATTCTCTCCTCATTTATGTTTTCAGGCACCTTTTCCATTTAAAATGCTAAGTCCAGGCTTTTCTACATCCAACCTCTTCTTCAATGTTTCGCAACCCTGAAAACTGATGCACTGGCTTTCTATTCTGCTCCTATTAAACCTCACATAAATCTCTATTACAGCACAAATCACATTAATCAGAGTAATCGTTTCTTTTTTTTTTTTTTGTTTTGTTTTGCTTGTCCTCATTTTATTGGAAGACTTTGAAGGCAAGGTCAATCACATTTTACATCTCTAATTTTGGGCATAATGTGTGATACACAGTAGGTCTTCATTAGATGCATATTGAACTAAATGAAATGCAAAGTAAAATCTATATGTTTATCATCTCAATCTGGAGAGATTCCTCTACAACACCGTGCTGACTTGGCTCATCCTAACGTCCATCACCCTGGTGCTGAACGTCTTTCCATTTCCAGCCTCAATGTCAGCTTCCATTTACCTCAAACAAGGTGAATCCAAAGCTTCATTCTCCTCAACTGGAAAGGGTGGTTTGAATCAAAATGCCTTTCACCCTGCACTCTTTTAATCACTTATTCAACACACACTTCAGTGCTGACTAAGCTCATTGGAGACGGAAGCAGCTGATCCACCGGCACTTTCTGTTGCAGCTTCCTTTCGTTGCTCCACATGCATATAGATTCAGAAAGCTACTGAATGGGCATTCCAGGCAAGCCAGCTTGGCTCTTCTCAGCTTTTTCCAACATTCATTTTGTGCATATTTAGCACTATAGTATTATAATACTGTAAATATAGAGATTGTACTTTTTTCCTGTGAACTACTGTTATTCAACAATCACAGATTTCACTACTTGACTTATTTCCTATAACTTCCCAAGAACAAATTACTAAATCAGAATTTTAACTAAAGCTGTAACTGCCTGCAATATTTTGTAATCCCAGTTTTAGCATAAAATCATCTCATCAAGTCTGTCTGAGAATTCTCATGGAAATTACAGGATTTCTAATCAAAGACCCACTCCTGATACATTTTTAAACGACCAAATATGTTGCAAATTTGATACTTTCTTGCCAGGGTGTCACTGGAACTCAATCTTAAGAAAGTCCAGAATATAGCCTTGTTTCCAGAGAACTGAAACATTTAAAAGACATGATAGGCCAAGATAGTATTTATAAAATGAGGAAATTACTAGTCACTGCCAACGTTCTAGAAGAAATCAGAATTAAATAAACAAAAATAAACAAAAAATCAGTACTGAGTAAACATATATCTTGGAGACATATGGCACATCATTTTTCACCCAATGATTTAAAAAAGGAAACAAAGTGTTTAAATTCTCGGGACATTTTCCTCTGATTTCCATGGAATGCATAGATATGGAAGTAGAAGGTTTAAATTATTTTTTAACTACTTATGGAGACTTTGAGCAATATTTCCTCAGAATTTATTTAGCTTGAAAGTGGCTAGTATGTTTTTGCTGAATCCTGAAAATAAAGGAATCACTTGGATTTTTTCCTTGGATAATAGACTTTAAGCCAGATGTTTCCATTCTGAGGTCTTCCGAAAAGCCAAAGACATTCATCTTTACAGGTTACTAATAGTGCTGCCTTTCTACCTGGAATTATCTTGAAATAATATGTTATCAGGTATAAAGCAATAATTTTTCCTTTTGACAAGTAATCTGAAAAATACATCATCCAGATTCAAGGATAGCCTAGAAATTAAGCTCATTACATTTTTATCCTAGAAATATCTGCTTCATGAAAGTTCACATGTTATAAAGAAGGTAAATTGATCATTCCTACTATGGTACTGGTAAATCTCACAAAACAAAAATGACTTTGGGCCTGTAACCAAACCTTTCAATGGGCTAGACTTTGTTGGGGATTGAACTGTCTCCCTTAAAAATGTGCACCAGTGTGGCTCAGCAATGATCCTTAATGTTGTCTGAGTGTCTATCATTGTGTCATTTGATGTGATTCTCTTACACGTTACAATGCTACCTCTATGATATTAATGAGGTGGGATTAGAGGCAGTTATGGTAATGAGGCAGGACTCACTCTATAAGGTTGTGCTTTACCTTGAGTCAATCTCTTCCACAATATAAAAGAAAGAAGTGAGTAGAGAGACAGGAAGACCTCATACAACTGAAAGAGAAGCACAGATAGCATAATGCATCTTTTGGACCCAGGTTCCCTGTGCTGAGAAGCTCCTAAACCAGGGGAAGACTGATGACAAGGATCTTTCCCCAGAGCAACAAAGAGAGAACAGCTTCCCCCAGATACGGGCACCCTGAATTCAGACGTCTAGCCACCTAGACTATGAGAGAATAAATTTTCTGAAGCTATCTCCTATTCAGCTGACCTCCAGTTCTTGGGATTTGAGCCAGCATCTTACTTGCCGATTGGGAGATTCATCTACCTTCACAGCTTGTGAGTAAGAGCACTGGTCTCTAACCTGCCGATCTGTGGTTTGCCAGCTCCTCTGGGCACTTGAATCAGGAGAAGTTTCTAACTTGATGCACAGACTTGGGAATAGGCATAAATATGGATCTCTTCCAGTTGGTTGGCCAGGTAGCTGTCTTCAAAACTTCATGGCCTAAATGGGTGCGCACTTCAGGTGTTGTATCCTTCTATTGAAACATCTTACTTAGCATTCAGTCAATTCCTAGAGCCTTGTATTTTGTCATCATCTACAGTGAAGTCTGGGCTTTTCCTTCAGTGCCATCAATTCCTGATCATATACTACCTCCTGAAATGGTTGAATAGCAATGAGTTCATTTTGGTACAGTGACTCTATGTCTGCCTACCATCTTTTAATATTTCCTGTATTATTTAGTATTTTTCCAGTAGAATGTCTCATTATATTTCAACTTAAGGCTTGATTTTTTTTTTTCTTCCGTTCCTTCAGCTTGAGAAAAGTCTAACCTGTTCTTCACCTTTGGTTTTCTATCTCCAGAGCTTTGCACATGTCTTCATAATACTTTGTCTGCTTGAGCCACCCTTTCAGATCTTCTCTTAGCCTCCTTTACTTCATCATTTCTTCTGTTTGCTTTCACTGTTCAGTGTTCAAAAACAAGTTTCAGAGCTTCTTCTGACACTCATTTTGGTCTTTACTTTCTTTCCTGTCTTTTAATGACCTCTTGCTTTCTTCATGTGTGATGTTCTTGAGGTCATCCCACAACTCATCTGGTTTTTTGATAATTAGTTTCCAATACATCAAGTCCATTCTTGAGATGGTCTTTAAATTCAGGAGGGATGTATCAAGGGTGTTACTTTGACTCTTGTGGATTTACTCTAGTTTTTCTTCTGTTTCGATTTGAATTTGCATTTGAGCAATTGGTAGTGTATTCCACAGTCAGTCCAATGGCCTTTTTCTGACTGTATTGAGCTTTTCCATCATCTCTTTCCACAGAGGTAGTCAATTTTATTCTTATGTATTACACATCATGAGATCTACATAAATAATTACCATTTATGCTGTTGAAGAAAAGGTATTTGTAATGAAGAAGTTTGGGTCTCACAAAACCATATCATGTGATCTCCCAAATCGTGTCTGTTATCAAGGTTGTACTTTTCAATTACCGATCCTTCTTTGCTTCCAACTTTCTTATTCCAGTCAACAGTAATTATCAATGTATCTTGATTGCACATTTGATCAATTTCAGGCATCAAAAGTTGAAAAACATCTTCAGCTTCCTCCTCTTTGGCTTTAGAGGATGATATGTAAATTGAAATTATAGTGCTTACATAAATTTGTCTCCCATGTTGGTTTATGGATATTACCCTGTCGCTGTTACAATTATGCTCCAGAATAGATTTTGAAATGTTCTTTTTGATGATAAATGCAACATTGTTCCTCTTCAAGCTGTCATTTTGGGCATGAGAGAACATATGAGTGTCTGAAACAAAATGGCTAATAGTCTATTTCAGCTCACTGATCCCTAGGATATTGAAATTTATGTGTTTTATTTTTGACGATTCCTGATCTTCCTAGATTTATACTTCCTGCATTTCATGTTCCAATAATTAGTGGATATTAGAAGATGTCTCTTCTCATTTTGAGTCATCAGCAATAAAGGTTCCAAAAACTTGACTCCATCCATGTCGTTAAGGTCAACTGTACTGTGAGGTGAAACACTAGTGGTGTAATGGTTAAGAGCTATAGCTGCTAAACAAAAGCTCAGAAGTTCAGATCAATGATTTGTTCCTTGGAAACTGTACTGGGCAGTTTTATGATGTCCTGTAGAGTCACTGTGAGTAGGAACTGACTCAGTGGCAATGGTTTTGTTTTTATTTTCTTTTTTGGTGCTCTAACAAGGGAGCTCTTCCCTAGTCAAATTTTAGTGTCTTCCAACATGAGGGTCTCATCTTTTGGCACTATAACAGACAATATTTTCAAAGTTTTCACTTGTTAATTCTTTTTAGAAATAGGCCATTGGGTCCTTCTTCCTATTCTGTCTTAATCCGAAAGCTCAGCTGCAATCTGTCCATTGTGTGTGTCTCTGCTGATATTCAATTACCTGCGGCAAATCTTTCAGCATCACAGCAACATGCCAGTGTCCACAATACTACAGCAGAGGTTAAGAGCTACAGCTGCTAACCAAAAACGGCAGCAGTTTGAACCAACCATGTACTCTTTGGAAACCCTGTAGGGCAGTTTAATTCTGTCCTGTAGGTCACAATGAGTCAGAAGTGTGTGTGTGTGTATACGTATATATGTATGTGTGTATCAGCCCCTCCCCACACATACACATAAGAAGCCCTGGTGACATAGTTATCTCTGAAGCACCCAGCTCTTAACTAAAAGATCAGCAATTAAAATCCTTCAGTTTTTCCTTGGCAATCTATAGGGCAATTCAACTCTATCCTATAGGGTTGCTATGAATCAAAATGGACTTATTGCAACATATATTATTTTTTTGTGTATATATAATTCATGGTGACCCTATAGGACAGAGTAGAACTGCCCCATGGATTTTCCAAGAAGTGCCTGGTGGGTTTTAACTGCCAACATTTTGGTTAGCAGATGTAGCACTTAACCCACTATGTCACCAAGGTTTCCATATATTTATATATACATATGAAATTCTTGCTCTGAGAGTGCAAAGAAGGAATATTTTTTTTCTTATATAGCAGTTATTATCTTGATACAGAAAAAAATAATACAAATTGAAAACTTGTTACGGATATTGGTCAAGGTATTGATAATTGAATTTCTTCCTCTTAAGGAGCTATTCATTGTGAAAACCAACTGTGGAGAAAATTTTTTTAGCATTTACTTATTTACCTCATCTCGATGGCACTTGGCTTGGCTGGCGTCTTTACCTCATGGCTTATTTTGGGTGTCTGTGGAATTCCTGCATACGGAGTTTTTAAACGTGTCTCTCTTTTTTTTATGTAAGGCCGATATTAAATTCTGCGGAACTAATTCAAACAGAAACCTTCCAGATACAATAACTACTGCTCACATTTGTATTCAGTAATGTCTTTCTCGCAATTATCCCCTTGGTACCGCAAGTACTGTGCATTGAGAGATAGTGAATGTCCTAAAATCTGTATCCCACCCCCTCCAGTCCCTTTTCCATCTTCCAGTTCACCATACCGTGTTCTATGAAAGTAAGGATGCTCTTGCATAGAAATAATAAAATACTGTAAATATTTCAACTCTACTTTTACAAAATGCATGACATTTTTAAAGGGGCTAAAACTTAAATTTTCTGTAATCTGTACCACTATTATTGTCATTATTTGCCACTGAGTTAGTTTTGACTGATGAATTTGGCTACACAAACACTAAATATTTACAGATCTACTATTTACTTGGAGACTGAGTCAGAATTCTATGGTCTGTAGCTCTTCCCTTTTTACATATTTTTCAGCATGTGCATCCACACAAAAATTGGCAAATTCCTGAAATCATGTAGCCATGTTTATGACTAAAATATAAAATACTTCCATCACCCCCAAAAGAATGCTTTCTTGCAGCTTATCTCTTTCCTCCATTCCAGACCTGGAAACCATTTATCTGACTTCTGTCCCTATAATTTTGCCTTTTCCAGAAGAATATATGAGATCTGACAATTAAGTACACTAACTTAATTGTTTTATGTGCTACCTACCTCATTGCTGAATATCACTGCGGTCACCTTTGAAGTACTCCCCTTGGGAAGCTGTGCATCAACACCAGTGCCTAGTCCACCTTTCAAAGACATTTTGGAACTCTTTCTGGAATGGCCATTGTACCTGTTGGCACTGCATTGCCAACTTAATTGTACAGTTGTCTAGGAGGGAGTTTTTAGCCAATAAACAAACAGCTGTATCGGAACACCCTATGTACTCACCTGATCTGGTCCCCAGTGATTGTTTTTTGACCTGAAGATAAAGGAACTATTGAAAGGAGGATGTTTGGATGACTTTCAGGACATTGAGGATAAAACAACAGAAGCTCTGATGGCTATTTCAGAAAAAAAAATTGCTTTCAAGGGTAGACTGGCATTTTTTCATAGCTTCACAGGGGGAGTACTTTGCAGGTGACTGCAGTGATATTCGTCAATGAAGTATGAAGCACTTTTTCTAGGATGAGTTGGTGAAATTGTTAGTCATTATGTAAACAGAATCAGACTTTTGAGTGTGGTTTCTTGCATTTCGCATAATGCTTTCAAGAGTCACTGATGTGGTTGCATATATCAGTAGTCTGTTCTTTATACTGCTAAAAGTATTCCATTATATGGTTATATTACAATTTGTTTACCTATTTATAGGAAATAGGAGTTATTCATAGTCTGAAGGAGGTTACTATTAACATTCACATGTAAGTTTTTTGTAGGCATCTGTTTTTATTTCTCTTGGGTAAAATACCTAAAAGAAGGAGTAGAAGGGCCATATAGTAGAAAGAGATGATGGAGAAGTTCAGAATCTTCAGTTAGAACAAGGCCAGAAGCTTACAGCAGAATACGCTATCAATTGCTCATGTGCAAATTCAAGTTGAAGATACAGAAAATTAGAACAATTCCGAGACAAAGCATGACCTTGAGTAAATTCAACTGAATTTATAGACCATCACAAGCGTAGATTCGATGAGTTGAACACTAGTGACTGAAGAATACATTAATTGTGAAATGACGTCAGAGACATCACACATGAAGAAAACAAGAAGCCATTAAAAAGACACGAAAGAAATAAAAGACAAAACTGAGTGTCAAAAGAGACTCTGAAACTCACGCTTGAACCTCAAGTAGTTAAAGCAAACAGAAGAAATGACGTATAAAACAGCAGCACAGAAAATTTCAAAAGGTAACCCACGAAAACAAGGTAAAACATTACAGTGACATGTACAAAGGTCTGGAGATAGGATACCAAAAGGAAATATGCGTGGCCTTCCAGAAGCTTCCAGAACTGAAGAAAAACTGAAGTCTTGAGTTGCAATAGTGAAAGATTGTATAGACAAAATACTGAGCAATGCAAAAAGCATCAACAGAAAAGAAGAAAGGAATACACAGAGTTACTGTACCAAAAATAATTCGTTGACATTCTTCTCTTTCAGGAGGTAGCGTATGACTAGGAACTGATAGTCCTGAAAGGAGAGCTCCAAGTTGCCCTGAAGGCAGTGGTGAAGAATAAGACTCTAGAAATTGGTGCAATACTGATTGAGGTGTCTCAGGAAAAGAATGAAGCAATGGAAGTATTCACTCACCTATGACAAAAACTTTGGAAAACAGCTGCTTGGCCAACTAACTGGAGCAGATTTGAGATTATGACTATTTCTAAGAAAGAGTATCCAACAAAACATGAAAATTATCAAACAGTATCATTAATGTCATATCAAGTAAAATTGCTGAAGACCATTCCAAAGCAGCTGCAACAGTATATCAATAAAGAGCTGCCAGAAATTCAAGTTGGATTCAGAAGAAGATGTAAAACGAGGGATATCATTGCTAATGTCAGATGCATCCTGGTTGAAAGCAGAGAATATTAGAAAAACTATTTATGTGTGTTTTATTGACTGTATGAAGGCATACAAAAGACTGAAGAAGAATTGATTCATTTGAATTATGATATTGGTGAAGAATATTGAATATATTATGAACTGATACAAAAACAAATCTGTTTCAGAAGTAGTAGAGCCAGCATTCTCCTAGAATTGAGGATGACAAGACTTTGTCTCACATATTCTGGACATTGTATCAGGAGGGACTGGTCCCTGCAGAAAGACATCATATTTTGTAAAATACAGGAGCAGTGAGAAACAGGAAGACCATCAGTGACATGGATTGGCATGGTGGCTGCAACAGTGGACTAAAATGCAGCAGTGATTGTGAAGATGGCACAGGACTGGACCATGTTTTATTTTTCTGTACACAGAGTCTCTGTGAGTTGGGACTAACTAGACAACACCTAGCAACAACAACAGCAGGTATGAAATATGCAGCATGTGATTACATATTCATTTCCCTAATGATTGATGATATTAACTACCTTTTTGTGTACTTATCTGTCATCCATATATCTTTTATGTGAAGTGATTGTTAGAATATTTTATTCATTCTTCTTTGAGTTCCTAGTTTGTTAACTCTGTTTTTGAAAGCTTTAAATATTCTAGAGACTATAACTTTATCAAATATAAATTTGTGTCACATGATCCAGCAATCCTGGTTCTTAGACTATATCCTACAAATAAAAGTGCTGTCACATGAATGGATACATGCATACCAATGCTTCCTATAGCACTGCCCTCAATAGCAAAAAGATGGAATCAACCTAGGTGCCATCAACAGATGAATGAATAAAAAAGCTTTGATACATTCAAACAATGGAATGCTATGCAATAACAAATAATCATGGTGATCTTGGGAAACATCTCATGACATGGAGGAATCTAGAAGGTATTATGCTGAGTGAAAGTAGTGAATTACAAAAGACAGATATTGTATGAGACCACTATTAGTAGGACGTAGAAGAAAACTGTCTTTGATGGCTGCAAGAGTGGAGAAGGAGAAAGAGGCATATTCATTGATTAGATACCAGATAGGATTTGGTTTAGGTGAAGAGAGTAACAGCATGCAACAGATGGGAAATCAGCACATCTGGACTAAACCTAAAGCTTATTGGTTTCCTAGCTATAACCCAACACTTCAAAGGACAGATTAGCAGGGGCAGCGTTTGGAGACTGCAATTTCCAGGCTCATCTAGGTCAATCAGCATAATAATTTTTTTTTTTTAAAGAAAATATACTGCATCCCATTTTTTTTGAGTGGTGTTGGGGTCTTCCCATTTTACAGGAAGAAAACAGGAATTCCAAAACACTTAATTGTCGTCTTAAAGCATCTGTATATGGATCAAGAGTCAGTTGTGCGAACACAACATGGGTTTAAAGTCAGGAAGGTATGCATCAGGGTTGTATCTTTTCATCATATTTTTTTCAGTCTATATACCAAGCAAATAATCTGAGAAGCTAGATTATATGAAGAAGATGAGACATCAGGATGAGAGAATGACTTTTTAACAACCTGTGTTATGTAGCTGACACCACCTTACTTGCTGTAATTGAAGATTTGAAATACTTATTGATGAAGATCAAGGAACACAACCTTCAGTATGTATTGTGCTTCAACAGCAAGAAAACAATAATCCTTATAACTGGACAGATAAGCAACATCAGTATAAATGGAGAAAAGATTGAGGTTGTCAAAGATTTCATTTTACTTGGGTCCACAATTTACCCTCATGGAAGTAGCAGTCAAGAAGTCAAAATATGCATTGCATTGGGAAAATCTGCCCCCAAGAACCATGCCTGACCCAAGCCATGGTATTTTCAGTCACATCATATTCATGTGAAAGCTAGACAATGAACAAAGAAGACAGAGAAAGAACTGAATTGCGGTGTTGTAGAAGAATTCTGAACATACCATGGACCACCAAAAGAACAAACAGAGTTGTTCTAGAAGTACAACCAGAGTGCTCCTTGGAAGCAAAGATGGCAAGACTATCTTACATACCTTGGACAGGTTGTCAGGAGGGATCAGTCTTAGGAGAAGGGCATCATGCTTGTAGAGGGTCAGTGAAAAATAGGAAGGCCCTCTATGAAATGGATTGACACAGTGGCAGCAAGATGGGCTTAAGCATAAAAACAATTGTGAACATGGCACAAGACTGGGCAGTGTTTTGTTCTGTTTTTCATAAGGTTGCTGTGAGTTAGAACCAACTCGATGGCACTTAATAACAACAACAACTAGTGGGGGTCTTAAAGGCTAGCAAGCAGTCATCTAATAATATCAACTGGTTCTAACCCACCTGGAACAGAAGAAAATGAAAGACATCAAAGACCTAAGGAAACTATCAGCCCAAGAGACAGAAAGGGCCATATAATCCAGAGGCTACATCCATGAGACCAGAAGAACCAAACAGTGTCTGGTCACCACCAATAACTGCCCTCACAGGGTTTATAACGTAGAGTTCCTGACACAGTGGGAAAGAAATGAGTATACAGAACTAGAACTCTATTAAAAAGACCAGACTTGATGGTCTCACAGACTGAAGGGTCCCTGGAAGATATGGCTCCCATATCCTTTGGTAGTCCAGAACTGAAAACATTTCTGAAGCCAGCTTTTCTGACAAACATTGGACTAGACTATAAAACCTAAAGACTGAAGGGTCAATTTTTAAAGTCTGAAATTGATCGAACATGGTATCCAGATGCACTGATAATTACTGAAGATTAAGATGTAAAAATCAAAAATTAAGAAGGATCATTCACTGGAACACATGGCCAAGGTAATGAAAATGATGCTGGAAATCACATGATAGAGTTTTGCAAGGCCAGTGACTTATTCATTGCAAATACCTCTTTTCAGCAATGTAAGTAATGACTATACATCTGAACCTCACAGGATGGAAAACAGAGTAATCAAATCTACTGCATCTTTGGAAAGTGACAATGGAAAAGCTAAAAATCGTTGGTCAGAACAAAGCTAGGGACCAAGTGTGGAGCAGAATATTGCTTGCTTATATACAAATTCACGAAGCTGAAGTAATTTAAAATAAGCTCCCAAGAGCCAAAATATGACCTTGAGTACATCCCACCTACACTTGCAAATTGTCTCAAGAATAGATTCGATATACTGAACACTAATGACCAAACATCAAACAAATTGTGGGGAGATATCAAAGACATTAGACATGAAGAAAACGAAAGATTATTAAAAAGTTGGGAAAGAAAGAA
The DNA here is from genome assembly GCA_028571685.1 of Heterohyrax brucei. Classification (NCBI taxonomy): domain Eukaryota; kingdom Metazoa; phylum Chordata; class Mammalia; order Hyracoidea; family Procaviidae; genus Heterohyrax; species Heterohyrax brucei. The sequence continues at coordinate 148,785,719 of CM053143.1, forward strand.
AGACTAAAATGGATGTCAGAAGACACTCTGAAACTTGCTCTTGAATGCAGAATAATAGCCAAAGCAAAATGAAGAAATGATAAAGTAAAAGTTCTGAAAAGAAAGTGTCACAGGTGAGCTCGAAAAGAAACATTTTTTTTTTTACAGTGAAATATGCAAAACCTTGGAATTAGAAGATCAAAATGGAAGAACATCCTCACGTTTCTTAAGCTGAAAGAACTGAAGAAAAAATTCAGTCCTCATATAGCAATTTTCCTGGTGGCACAGTGATTAGATCAGGCTACTGTCTGATCTACCATCAGATCCTTGGAAACCCTATGGAGAAGTTCTAATCTGTCCTATAGGACCACTATGAGTCATAAGCAACTCAGAGACAACGGTTATGAACAAAACACTGAATGATGCAGGAAGCAGATGGAAGGAATTCAGAGTCACTGCAATGAAAAGAAGTGGTAGATATTCAAGAATTTTAGAGGCGGGGACACAGGGCCAAAATGGCAGAGTCGGCAGATGCTTCCCATGAGCCTTCCAACAACAAAGACCCAAAAGAACAAATGAATCCAGTACATATGACAACCTAGGAGCCCTGAATATCAAAGGGAAAGTTGAGAAATTGGGCTGAGCAATGGGGAAGATAGTGCCAGAAGTGTCTAACGTTCCACAGACCTGACCTGCCAGGAAATGGCTCCCGCCACCTCATGGTCAGTGGAATATGGAGGTTAGTTGGCATCCTCCTCAACCAGAGTAATGTCAGGAGAATCTACTCATGCCTCTAGAACCAGGGAGAAACAGCATAGATTGTTGAAAGATAAGTCTTTACATTTAACCAACCATGTGCAAATCTAAATCTCCCTTTCAAGATAGGCTTATCTCTATTTTCCCAGGACTCCTCTCTCTCTGTGCTGCACCTATGCAAGAGACTGATGCCATTAACTGATCTGGAAGTAGGACTCCTCTAGCCTGCCCTGAGCCATTCTCTGAGACTCAAACCAAAAATTCGAGCTCCCTGTCTTCCAGTTGATTGTGACTCATAGTGACCATACAGACAGAGTAGAACTACCCCATAGAGCTTCCAAGGAGCCCCTAGTGAATTCACACTCCCAATCTTTTGGTTAGCAGCTATAGCGCTTAACCACTATGGCACCAGAGTTTCTCTCTGAGACTCAGAGGAGGAACAATTTATCAAACTCTAGAAAAGGGGGAAACTTCTGCCAACACTCCTAAGCAGAAAATCAATGCAAAAATTGTTCCTTCACACAGATTAAGACATAAGTGGATTGACCATTCTCACAGACAGTCAGGGATGGCTGTTAGCCCCCTGACTTTCTCAGCAGCTACAGCCAGATACCTGTACCTATAACAGTCACCCCTGCCCATGTAGCCCTGTAGGCAAGAATCTGTAGCACATGCTTAATGAGTGACTACCTGGACACCTGAGCTGAATCCACATAAAAAAAGCAAATGGGCCCAGGAACTCATGTCTCATAACAGCTCCAACCACCTCATGAAAGGAAGTTAGAGCTTCAAAGACAGCCATAACCAAACTATCATATATAACTAGTCTATTTGTACATTTCAAAACAAAAAGCCAAAACACAATCCAGCCAGCCAAGTGTCATCGAGTCAGATCCAACTCATGGCGACCCTAGGGGCCAGGGTAGAACAATAGGCAAACATAAAATAAACAAATACAACTTACTGATGGCTCAGAAACAGCAGTTCATAGCAAAGCACTTAAAGGGGTAGACCATGATTTCATCAGAAAGCTTGCAAAACAAAGAATCAAATTTTCCAGAAGACAAGAACTTCCTGGAATTATCAAAAGTAATATAAAAAAGATTGATATTTAGAACAGTTAAAGATAAGAGGAAGGAGATGAGACAAAATGAAACAGAGCACAATGTCAAGATGAATAGGCTTCAAGAAATCATAGAGCAGCAAGAATTTAAAAAATTCACAAAATTAATAGTAAAATTACAGAATTAGACAACTCAAGAGAAAGACAAAGGAGCAGAATTGAGGCAATGGAAGGCTGAGTTAGTGAGATTAAAGGTAAAGCACATGCCATCAGCATATTTGTGGAAAAGTCAGAGGAAAGAATTTAAAATTTAGGAAACATGAAGAATTATGTGGGACTGTACAAAGAGGAATAAAATACCTGTGACTGGAATACGAGGATGGGGGTGATAACAGAAAGTACAGAGAAAATTGTCAAAGATTTGTTGACAGAAAACTTACCTGATGTCATGAAAAATGAGAACATATCTATCTGAGATGCTGATAGAACCACATGTAAGGTAGATTCCAAAAGAAAGACACCTAAGTGTGTTATAATCAAACTTGTCAAAACTAAAGATACAAAAACCCAGTGCTGTCGAGTCGAATCCGACTCATGGCGACCCTAGAGGACAGAGTAGAACTAAAGATAAGGAGAAACTTTTAAAAGTAGTTGTGGATAAAGAAAAAGATAACCTACAAAGGAGGATCAGTAAGACTAAGCTTAGGCTAATCAGTAGAGACCATCGAAGCAAGAAGACAATGAGATGATGTATAAAAATCTTAGAAGGAAAATAATCGCCAGTCTAGAATTACATATTCAGCAAAATTTTCTCTCATATATAATTGTGAAATTAGAATGTTTCAGGTAAACAGAAATTTAGGGCATTTGCAAAAACCAAACCAAAATTAGAAGAAATACTAAAAGAAGTCCTTTCGTTTGAAAAGCAGTAACATCACATAACAGCCCAAGACCAGAACACAAAACAGAGCAATGAGATAGCAAATCAAATAGGTGAATCACAAAATTAAATCACAGGCAAAATACTAAAAGTAGGGAAACAAAGATGTCATTATTTAAACATTATAATAAAAAGAGGGAATAAAAAATGTAATCATAAATCTTTTAGGTGGAGGAGAAGTAAAAGCAATATGAAGAAATTAAAGACTGGTTTAAATTTACAAAACTCAGTGTAAACATTAAGGTAAACACAAAGAAAACTATTCATCCTATGCATTAAAATCATAAAAAATAAAACCAGGAAGTCTCAGCAAATACAAAATCACCAACAATGAAAAAGATGAAAAGAAAACACATAAAGAAAAAGACTCTCAGAGCATAAAATTGTAAGGAACAAAGGAACAGTTTATGACACACACAAAAAGGCATCAAAATGATAGAACTAGGCTCATATCTTTCAATAATCAGGCTGAATGTAAACGAACTAATTGCACCAGTAAAGAGATGGAGAGTGGCAGATTTGAGAATTCTACCAAATTTTTAGAAAACAGTTAAGACTATTATTACTAAAGATATTTCACAGCATAAAAATGATGGAGTATTCTCAAATTGTTTCTATGAAATCAGCACAACCGTGATCCTAAAACCAGGTAGACACAGTACAAAAAAGAATTACAGACCAATATCTCTCATGAACTTCAGATACAAAAGTCCTCATCAAAATTCTAGCCAATAGAATTCAACATCATATCAAAAAAAAATCAACATGACCAAGTGGGATTCATTCCAGGGATGCAGGGATAGTTCAACATTAGAAAAACAATTAATGTGGTCAACAACATAAATAAAAGACAGAAACACTAGCTTTTATCAATTGATGCAGAGAAAGCATTTCATAAGGTCCAACACGCATTCATGTTAAAAAGTCTCAGCAAAATAGGAAGATGGGAAATTCATCAATAGGCTGAGGGGTGTCTATGCAAAGTCAACAGTCAACACCATCCTAAATGGAAAGAGTCTGAAAGCATTCCCTTGGAGAACAGAAACCAGACAAAGAAATCCTTTGTCACCACTCTTATTCAACATTGTCCTGCAGCCATCAGGGAAACTAAAGAAATAAAGTGCACCCAAATTGATTAAGAAGAAGTCAATGTATCTTTATTTGAAGATGATATCATCTTATACGTAAAAAAAAAAAAAAAAAGAAACCACAGACACACACACACACAAAACTGAAAACAAAACAAACAAACAAAAAAAAGACCCCACTAGAACTAATAGAAGAGTTCAGCAAAGTATCAGGGCATAAGATAAACATACATAAATCAGTAGGATTCCTTTACACCAACAGAGATCATAAAGGAGGAAATCACCAAATCAATACCATTTACAATAGCTCCCAAGAAGATAAGATATCTAGGAATAAATCTAACCAGAGACATAAAAGACCTATACAAAGGAAATTACAAGGCTCTACTGAAAGAAACCTTAAAAAAGACCTATATAAGTTTAGAAATCTTTACTCATGGATAGGAAGACTTAACATTGTGAAAATGTCTATTAAACTGAAAGCGACCTATAGATACAATGAAATAACAATACAAATTCCAATTACATGTTTAATGAAATGGAGAATCAAATCACCAACTTCGTATGGAAAGGGAAGAAATCCAGATAAATAAAGCATTATTGAAGAAGAATAAAGTGGGAGGCCTCATACTACCTGGCTTTAGAACCTATTACACTGCCTTGGTAGTCAAAACAGTCTGGTACTGGTACAAAACCAGAAACACAAATCAATGGAACAGAACAGAGAATCCAGATATAACATCATCTACCTATGAGTAGCTGACATTTTACAAAGGTTCAAAGACAATAAACTTGGGAAAAGATCTTTTTAACAAATGGTGTTAGCATAACTTGATATCCACCTTCAAAAAAAGAAACAAGACACATATCTCATACCATGCACAAAAATTAACTCAAAATGGATCGAAAGGCCTAGATACAAAATCTGAAAAAATAAAGATTGTAGAACAAATATGGGGACTAAACTAGGAGCACTGTTAGTAATACTCAATTAGAATACCAGACTTGATGGTTCATCAGGATGGATAGTCCCCTGAAGACATGGCTTCCACACTCTTGGTTGGCCCAGGGCTGATAGCCAGCTCTTCAGACAGGGATTGGACTAGACTATAAAATGTAGAGTGATTCTGGCAAAGAGTATACTTCCTGTCTTAACTATATACATGAGATTGAGAAGCTCTTGTTCAGAGGCGAGATGAGAGCGTGGAGGGGACAAGAGCTGGATGAATGCATATGGGAAGTACAGGATGGAAAGGACAAATGTGCTATTACAGGGAGAGTGGTTATTACAGTTGCGTAGTGGTGTAGGGGGAAGCTTTGTAAGGCATGTTGATTTGGATTGTAACTTTTCAGCTAAAAAAACAAAACCCACTGCTGTCCAGTTGATTTCAAGTCATAGAGACTCTAGAGGACAGAATAAAACTGCTCCATAGATTTTCCAAGAAGCATGTAGTAAATTCAAACTGCCAACTTTCTGTTAGCATGCACTGAACCACTACACCACCAGGGTTCCCAGACTTTGAGGTAAAGCACAATGAAATATTAAAACAAAACAAAAAAATCAGTAGTAGTATACAATCAAGAACCAATAGTATTGCTGGAAGAAGTGCAAGCTCTACTGGAGGCACTGGCAAAAACCACAGCTCTAGATACTGACAGAATACCAACTAAGATATTTCAACAAATGGATGCAGTTCTGGAAGCGTTTACTTATCTATGCCAAGAAATTTGGAAGACAGCTACCTGGTGAATTGACTGGAAGAGGTACATATTTACACCCATTCCAAAGAAAGGTGATCTAACCAAATGCAAAAGTTATTGAACAATAGAATTACTATCACAGGCAGGTAAAATTTTACTAAAGATCATTCAAAAACAGATGCAGAAGTAAATCAACAAGAAACTTAAACATTCGAGCAGGATTCTGAAGAGAATGTGAACTAGGAACAGCATTGCTGAAGTCAGATGGATCCAGACTGAAAGCAGAGAAAACCAGAAATATGTTTACCTGTGTTTTATTGACTATGCACAGGCATTAACCAGTGTGGATCATGACAATGATCATAACTGTGACTAATGTCATGACGAATGGGAATTACAGAACACTTATTTGTGCTCATGAGCAACCTGTACAGATAAGCAGATCAAGGAGCAGTCCTTTGAACAGAGTATTGTTTCATCATACTTATTCAATCTGTATTCCGAGTAAGTAATCTGAGAACCTGGACTATATGAAGAAGAAAGTGACATCAGGACTGCTGGAAGACCCATCAACAACCTACAATATGCCCATGACATAAACTTGCCTGCTGAAAGTGAAGAGAATTTGAAGTTCAAAGGCCACAGACCCAAGTACGGATTGTACCCCAACTGAAAGAAAACAAAAATCCTCACAACTAGAGCAATAAAGCAATATTATGATAAATGTACAAAGACTGAAAATTATAAGGATTGCAGTTTACTTGGATTCATAATCAAGGCCCATGAAAGCAACAGTCAGGAAATCAAACATTTACTAAACGAGGGAAAACAAAAATGTTAAGAAGGAAAAATGCATTTAAGTCATCCAGTTGATTTACATGAAGTATGCAAATGTCTTAATGCGCAGTGCTGCCATAACACAAGTGGGTGGCTTTAACAAATAAATTTTTTTGGTAGACTAGAAGTCTAAATTCAGGGCAGGGACTATAAAGGAAAGCTTTCTTGGACAGCTCTGGGGAAAGATCCTAGTATCTTTTCAGCTTCTGCCTCTAGATTTCATGGTGATCTGTATGTGGCCAGACATCAGCTTTCTCTCATCTGTATCTCCTCCCTTCTGTGTCTGACCCTTTCATGTCTTCACATGATTTGCTTAAGGCACACCCTTACACTGATATGAATTCTTAATATAAGAAAGCAAACCCTATTTCCAAATGTGACCACATCCACAGATACAGTGGTAAGGATTTAAAACACATAGTTTTGGAGACATAATTCAATCCATAAAAGGCAGAGATGATTTAAAGTATAATAAGTTAGTTACTTTAAACATAGGCAGTCAAAGTTTACTATTTCATATTATTTTAGTTATGTAGATTAAAGGGTTATATTATCATAAATATATAAACCAGTATACTTAATTTTTTTTATGTTGCTAACCATTGGCTATGTTAAAACATACTAAACAGTTCACACTAGCCTTTGATCTAATCCTGACCCCCAAAAGAAAACAAAATCAGAAAGAAAAAAAAAAAAAACTATACGAAAGTATCAAAATGAGATCAAACAAATCAGCTTGCTAAGAAGTACAGCAAAATACATATTATCAGTGCTATTTAGAATTTTACCTACTTCTGTAAAAAGAATAGTACTCAGTCCTACTATACAGTATGGATATAGAATTCAATGAGAAAATGCATGCAAGACCTTTGACATTGTGCTTGATTTTATCTATTTATTTGTTGGTAATTTGTTTACCAGCCCCAATGATGAAGCAGGTAGGAGTTGGCTGCTAACCAAAAGATAGGCAGTTTGAAACCACCAGCTGTCTTTGGAGATCCCGTGAAGCAGTTCTCCTCTGTCTTACTTGGTTGTTACGAATCTGTATCAACTTGATGCAGAGTTGTTTTGTTTCTGATTATTGTACTTAACAAAGATTATTATTGTTGATATTTAATTTATTTATAAAATGATGTATTCATTTCAATAAATTCTCAAATCATGAATAAAAACAGAACATTCCCCTTCTGTTTCCTTCTCCCTCTATATCCCACTTTCCAGTGTTAGGCAAGAGCCTTGTGCACTGTATGTAGTTTTTCTAGACACACTAAGATATTGTTTGGTTTTTTTTTGGTTAATAAAAATGTTTTTATACTTGTCTTGCAACTTACATTTTGGGGAGTGCTTAAGTTACCTATCTGTGCATGTCAAAATACTCAAAAACTCATTGATTTGAAAAAAAAGGTTAATTGTTTCATTCAGTTCCCTAGTAAGGTGGTAAATGGACTAGCAGGGGAAGAAGGCTTCACTGACTTAACTGGCGACTCTGTGATCCTCCATACGAATTGTTTCTGCTCTCACTGTTTCTTATTAGAATCCCTAAAGCATGAGATCTTCCTTCCCATGCAAAAGATGGAATTAAAAGGCCTTCAAAAAGGTAGGTATAGAGCAGGTACAGAATTAATTCTGCAGAATTATTTCATTCAAAGCCTTCCCAAATGCAGCAGGAGGAAATAGACTCCACTGCTGGATGGGTAGAATGACATGAATTAATGTATAGGGAGAGGGGGAGGAAAAAAAACAAAAAGAAAATGATAGCAGACTTTTTTGGGGACTACTGAAATGGTAATTAGTGTATTGTGGATTTCTTTTTCTATGACAGGGTATTAATAACTTCCATACTGCAGGGTCACTATGAGGCAGAATCAACTCAGTGACAAGGTTTTGTTGTTTCACAGTGCTGGACAAGACTGTTTTTGTTACTAGGTGTCATTAAGCTGATGTCAACTCATAGCAACCCCCTGTGACCAAACAGAACTGCCTCAAAAGGTTTTCTAGTTTATAGCCTTTATGGGAGCAGATTGTCGGGTCTTTCTCCCACATAAATAGCTGCCCCATTAGTTCTAATTGTCAGCCTCTTGATTAGAAGCCTAGCACTTAATCTTTCCATTATAAGGTTTCCTAATACAGACATACAATAACTTATTTAGCAGTTTCTCATTCACAGATAGTGAAGACATCCCTGAATTTTCACAACTGAGATGAAATTTAAAATAATAATCTTGAACATACAATTTATTTATGCCAGTGTTATTGATGAGCTAGTTTCTTAGTAGTGAAATTATTACTTTAAAAAAATACACATTTATTTGATTGAAATATCAATCACTTGGACTAATATTATTTTCTAGTACTTCTTCTCTACTTCCTATATGGTTGTATTAAAAGCTGGTTTCTTTGAAGCTAGCAAGCAACCCTCCAAGTTTCAGCAACTGGTCTCCATTCACCTGAAGCAACAAAGCAAGGAAAATCAGGAATTGAAGGAGGAAAGTGAATGGGCATCTGTTGGTCTCTGTAAATAGTTACCTCCTTTCCGTGACAACAGGAGAACTTGATGGTGATCAACCACCATTACTGAAACTTTTTTTTAAATTTTTTTATTTAACATGACTGAGTGAAAATGTACATTCACATATAAATTTACATGCCCACCTGTATGCAGCTTCCACTGCTCTCCCTGTCCGGTGACTGCACACTATTCTTCTCTGCTCCATACATGTCTCATCCTCCCAACAGCCTCCTTTCCCCTCCTCTCTGTCCACTCCCCTTCCTCGAGCCAGAGGTCAGTAAGATGATATCCTATAGATGTATAGAATCATAAAGTGCTTCCAATATACGGTCACTCTGCATTGCCACGTCCAATCCATTCCTGTCCAAAGAGTGGACATTTGTTATAATTTATGGGAAAGGGCAGCATCAGGGCCAGGGGCCATGCTCTCAGAGGAACCCCAAAACCATCAACTGAGGTCTTTTAGTGGAGATCTCATGATGCACCACTTTTTATTCTTGTGTTGCCAGTGAGACTCCTCTCTGTGAGCTCCATCGTGGCTATCGCTGGTGGTGGCCAGGCACCATCCGGTTCTTCCGGTCCCAAGTCGATGTAGGCACCCACTCTTGTGGGTCTCTCTGTCTTCTCGGTTGTCTCTACCACATGTTATTTTGGTCCTCGGTGAGCATCCGTTCCTGCTGAGTTGGTACCATTTGCTGTGTCCTTGGATGGCACTTGGCAGCTTTTAAGACCCCAGACGCCACTCACCAATGTGGGTTGCAGAGAGCTCTCTTAGCAAAATGCTAGTTGTGCCAATTGGCCTGGAATTAGCCTGAGGGCATGGTGCCCCGCCCCCTGCCCCAGCTACTCTGTCCTTGCAGTATTGAGTTAAGATGGAAGGAGTACTCAAGTTATGCTGAAGTCCACTTAGTGTTGTTCTTGTTTCTAATGTGTGCTATCACTGCTTTCTCCCAACTAGATTTCTAGTAACTATCTAAACTAAATCCTCACCCCCACCCTCCCTCCCTCCCCTCCCTTGCAGCTGTCAAAGAGTCTTTTCTTCTATACACAAGTCTGTTTTTGAGATCTTATCGTAGAGGTCTCATACAGTATTTGTCCCTTTGTCGCTGACTACTTTCACTCAACATAATGTCTTCCAGTTGAAACCAGGTTAGGAGATGTTTCCTGTAATCATCGTTATTCTCTATCATTGCGTAGTGCTCCACTGAGTATACATACCATAGTTTACCTATCCATTCTTCTATTGTTGGGCATCTGGGTTGATTCCATCTTTTTGCTATCATGGACTGTGCTGCGGTAAACATTCTGGTGCATGTGTCCGTTGGTGTTAAAGGCCTTGATTCTGTAGGATATATTCCAAGTAGTGGAATTATTGGGTCAAATGGTATATTGATATCCATTTTTTTAAGGAAGCGCCAGATTGCCTTCGAAAGAGCCTGGACCATTTTGCAACCCCACCAACAGTGCAGGAGGGTTCCACTTTCTCCACAGCCTCTCCAGCATTTGTTGTTTTGTGTTTTCTGGATCATGGCCAATCTTGTTGGGGCATTACTGAAACTTTTAATCAAAGGTCTATAGGAGAATCCTGATGAAGAGAGTAAATATGCAGAACAGCATTTCAAATTCTCAGAATTTCTAAACCCCATGAGGCTGGATGAACCTGACCTGAGATCATTTTTAAACTTTAAACCAGAACTATCTCCAAAAAAAAAGTGTATCTTAATTAGTAAAGTACACCAGCTTTGAGCATCATGATCTTTCAGATAGTCAGCTTTTAGAGATCAAATTAACAAAGCAACTCAAAAGATTGGATAGGAAGGTTAGGAGGCAGTGAGCTTAAGATACCAGTGATAGAAGAATTAGAAAAAGATGATAAGAATGATAACACCAGAAGAAAAGATGATAAGAATGATATAACACAGGAAGAATGTAAATCAACATCACTGAATTGTACATGTAGAAATTGTTGAAATGATGTATCTTAGGCTGTGTAAAATTTCAATAAAATTTAAAAACAAATATTTACAAAAAAATACATATTTACAGTTTTGCATTTACTGCCAAAATTTTGATTGAAACATTTTGTTAATTACAGCTTAACCAAGATTGTGTTACCACTCCACTTTTCCTCAAATACTGATTTTTAATATTCTTTAATTAAAATAATTTTTGCTAATATGTTAATTTAAAATATCTTGTTTATATTTCCCTGATTACAATCAAAATGAAATTTATTTGTATATGTTAATTAGCTGACTGATTCTATTTTTGCCCTGTGAAAGGATTGCCTATATTTATCTTCATCACAATTGTTGCTATGTAATAAAAATTTTTGGTGAGACTACCTTAGCATTAAAAAAAAGTAGATAATGGAAGCAAGGTTTTACACTGTCAAAGAAAGAAGTTACAAAGCTACAGTAAAGAAAGTGCAAATGTAGATGAGCCCAGTAGTGCTGTCATAGGCTTGATAATATTAGCATAGGGTCATTTTTATTTAAAAAAAATGTGCAAAAAGATACACTGTTAGATATAGATGTGAGTAGATGCAGAATAGTATGTATGCATATATTCATTAACTCTGTCCAGTGAGATGACTTGGAAACTGGTGTTCTAGTAGGAATAAAAATCCAGAAACTACATCTTGATATCTAAATACCATTCACCAGTAAAAGGGACATGGACTACATGAAGAACTGGTTAATTCTTAGGCTGGGTAGGGAAAATGCAAAATGATTCGGGAGCATCTTGTAGTGCAGAGAATATATAAGCACCCAAAATAAATAAATGCAACTATATGGGAACATGTCAAAAGGACATAGAAGCTTATCTAGCAAGATACCCCAATGACTAACCTTCCCTACCAAAAACCTGTTGCTCTTGAGTCAATTTTGACTCATAGAAATCCTATAGAAGTGAGTTGAATTGTCCCATAAAGTTTTTAAGGAGTGACTGATAGATTCAAAATGCTGCCCTCTTGGTTAGCAGCTGTAGGTCTTAACCACTGTACTACCAGAGCTCCCCCAAGAGTTCTGTGGAAAGGGCAATTGGTGTCAGAATTCGTAAGCATGGCAGAGAAAGGAGGTATGTCTAGCAACAAATTTTTATTGCTAGAACAATTTAACCAAGTGTGAAAATGGCATGAGGGTTGCATCTGACCTCTTCTAATTTCATAAGGGAAAAGGAGAACCAAGATTAACAGCCCAAGGCTGATTCCTATGAGGCAGAGATCACACACACCTCTTCTCTCCACCATCCTCGTTAATTCTGACACCAACCATCCCTCCCCTAACATTCTTTACTTCTCTTCTGGGTTCAGTAATTAATTGCCATGGCCACAAAGAACACATAGACAGTAATCACAATTACAGTGTTCATTAGGGATGGCAGTGGGTTTTTTTAAAAATAATTACAGTTAAGGGACAGGACCATTTCGAATACAATTCTTTCATCAGGGCAGCCTCTTTCCAGCCATGCTCACAAGCACCTATTTCCCTGGCCCTAAGCCTCCACCCAAAGGCATTCAGCTCTTTTCTTCTTTCATCTAGGAAGCTCAGGAAGCCCACTGTGCTGCCTCCTGATGCTGGGTCTCTGCTGCCTTCAGTGTTACATCTCTCTCTTTGTCTGTTGATTCTAGGAACTTCTCAGTGCAGAAATCTGGGTCCAGAGGATGTTGGCTCCTGGCTGTTCTTACTTGGTGGTGGTGAGATCTTCTCTCTTCTGCCTCACATGGCTTGTTTCAAGCCTGCTGTGATGGCAAAAATGACTAATCCCTTTGGTGAGACACAATGACCCTAGACAGCTTTGCTCAATTGCTTGGGTAGAAACTGAAAGAATATGGCTAGAAAGGCCACATAAAAGTGATCCATGGCATGCCTCGAAAAAAAGTCATGATAGTACTGTACTGTGTCACAAAGTATAAAACAAATAGCTATGATATAAATAAATGATTTGATAAATAAATAATTGATGGAGAAGGAATGAATCAATCTTACAAAAGATTTTCGACTAATCAAGATAGAAGGAATAAGGAAACCAGAAAATCACCATTAGGGCACCAGAATGATAATTGCTGCAGGCAAGATCTACTAATAAATGACAAAATTATTGAATAAAGCTTTAAAGATAAACAGAGTATTTTCATAGTTTCAAATTGTCTCTCTAGAAATAATTAACTGTAGTGGTGATTTTAATATATGTGCACAAATACTTTGATGTTCTTCCCTCTAGGAAATAGACCTTAATTCCCTTCCATTGAGTGAAGACTGGATTTACTAATTAGTTTCTGGAGAATGGAGTAGGAAAAAGGAAAATAACTTTATAAATGTCACTTTAAGCAAATCATCAAGGTTAACATCTTTAGTCACAGTCATACTGATGTCATTGCTCCCCATACGATGCTGCAGAAAGAGCACTGTTTCAGCTATGCAGTGCTGCCATACAACACAACCACCCACCACCTTGGAGTTGATTCTGACTCACAGTGCCCCTATAGATCAATAGGACCTAAGGTACTGAAGGAAGAAGTCAAAGCTACGTTAAAGGCATCGGCAAAAAACAAGCCTCCAGGAATTAATGGAATATCAATGGAGATGTTTGAACAGATGGATACAGCATTGGAAGTGTGCACTCATCTGTGTCAAAAAATTTGGAAGACGGTCACCTGGACAACCAACTGGAAGGGATCTATATTTATACCTATGCCCAAGAAAAGTGATGCAACCAAATGCAGATATTACAGAACAATATCATTAATATCACATGAAAGTAAAGGTTTGCTAAAGATCATTCAAAAGCAACTGCAGTAGTCCATTAACCAGGAACTGCCTGAAATTCAAACCAGAGTCAGAAGACAATGTGGAACCACAGATGTTGTTGCTGATGTCAAACGGATTTGCACTGAAAGCAGAGAATACTAGAAAGATGTTTACTTACATTTTATTGACTATACAAAGACATTTGACTGTGGGGATAATAACAAATTACAGATAATATTGAGGAGAATGGGATTCCCAAAATGTGTAATTGTGATCATGAAGAATCTGTACATGGATGAAGAGATAGTAGTGTGAACAGAACAAGGGGACACTGAATGGTTTAAAGTCAGGAAAGGTGTGCATCTGGGTTGGATCTCTCACCGTATCTTTTCAATACATATACCAAGCAAATAATCGGAGACACTGGACTATATGAAAAAGAATAAAGTGTCTGGATTGGAGGAAGACTTATTAACAACCCATGTTATGCAGTTGACACAATCTTGCTTGCTGAAAGTGAAGAGGATTTGAAATGCTTAGTAATAAAGATCAGAGACCACAGCCTTCAGTACTGATTGCACCTCAACATCGAGAAAACAAAAATCCTCACAACATTGTGATAAGTGGAAAGAAGATTGAAGTTGTCAAGGATTTCATTTTACTTGGTTCCACAATCAACATTCATAGACGCAGCAGTCAGGGAATCAAAAAATGTGTTGCATTGGGCAAATTGGCTCCAAAAGACCACTTTAAAGTGTAGAAAAGCAAAGATATCATCTTGGAGACTAAGGTAGGCCTGACCCAAGCCACAGTATTTTCAGTCTCATCACATGCATGCAAAAGCTGGACAATGAATAAGGAAGACAAAAGAAGAGTTGACACTTTGAATTGCGGTGTCAGAGGAATATATTGACTATGCCGTGGACTGCCAAAAGATCAAAGAGCTTTGTCTTGGAAGAAGTACCAGTGTGCTCCTTGGAAGCAAGGATGTTGAATCTGCATCTCACATACTTTGGACATGCTACCAGGAGGGATCAATCCCTGCACAAGGACATCCTTCTTGGTAAAGTGGAGGAGCAGTTAAAAAAAAAAAAGGAAAACCCACAACAAGAAGGATTGACACAGTGGCTGCAACAATGGGCTTGAGCATAAAAATGATTGTGAGCATGATTCAGGGCAGGTAATGTTTCATTCTGTTGTATGTAGGATTGCTCTGAGGAGGAACTGACTGGACAACACCAAACAACAACAGTGCTGCCATAACAGTGTGTATCACAAGTGGGTGGCTTTAAAGAAAGTAACCTTATTTTATCAGAGTTTTAGAAGCTATTAAGTCCAAACCATGACACCAGCACTAAAGAAGGACCCTTCCACCGCAGTAGTCCCAGGAGTTCTTTGGTGGAGTTCCTTGGCATGCCTCGGCATCTTGTTTTCCTCTTCTGTGCCCAAGTCTGCTGTTTTTATGACTCCGAAGTAAGTATGTTTAGGATCCACCCTACTCTGGCATGACCTCATTAACATAATGCCACAGATTGACACGTGTTTCCCCAAAAATGTGTATGGCGGCTTGGCTGGGCCATGCTTCTGGTATTATGTCATGTACTTTTATGTTGTAAACTCTGCCCTTACAGTGGTAATGAGGGAAAATAGGAGGCAGTTGTGTTGGTGGGTCAGGACTCAATGTGTAAGATTGTTTTGTGCCTTCAGGCAGTCTCTTGAGATATAAAGAACCCTGCAGAGAGACTTGGAGACCTTATACCACCACGAAGTAGTGCCAGATCCTGAACATGTCCTTTGGAAAGAACTTGGGGTTCCTGTGTCTCAGAATCTCTCAGTCCAGGGGAAGACTTACTTTAAGGATCTTTCTCCAGAGCCAAAAGAGAAAGACTTCCCCCGGAGATGATGCCCTGAATTTGGACTTTTAGCCTACTGGACTGTGACAAAATAAAATTTCTCATTTTAAAGCCATCCACTTGTAGTGTTTCTATTAAAGCAGCAATAGCTGACTAAGAGAAAATTCTTTTTTTTCTCATATGGGCAACACCCTAACGGGGTCCTGTGGGGCAACGAGTCCATGGATTCATAGAGTTATCAAGTACAAGACAATGAGACAAATTCTCAAACATGTTTCTCTCAAACATTTCTCTACTTTCACGTACATGGGATCATAATGAGTTGAAATAGACTTCTTGGCAATTGGTTAATATGTCTGAGTTTTTTCCTTTAGAGAAAGTTGACTGTTTTATATCTCAAAACATTTCAAATTTCTGCCACTAAGCTAAATCCTGTATGATGAGTGATACGCCTGCAACTCACACAATGCAAACAAAATGCTATATCCAATATAATAGTATATCCAATATTTCAGTGAAGTTACAGGAACTTTAACTCATAATAATAATTCACTTGAATTAAGTCGAATCTCTTTATTAAAGTATTTTGAAAGTGACATTTTGTTTCACCTTTGTGAGTTTTTTTTCAAAACAAATGGAAAACTATTTCGAAATAGGATTTTCAATCTTCCTATAAGTTAAAGCGTAGTGTTAGCATGCAATGTCTATTCCATCCCACATCCTGTTCTCAGCATACATGAGTCTGTCTTGTGAAACAGGATGTTAAACATTTATTGGATTTTTCCTTGAAGCATGAAATTTTCATTTATCTCTAAATTTTTTTAAATTTTCAGATTCGTTTTGGTGAAAAAGTTTTACCTTGTTTTTGTCTACTTGTGATACATCATATGTTTGAATTTTCAACACAGGCACTTTAGAAAACTCCAATTTGTTACATCTCAGTCAATTGGAAACAATGCACCATCAATTCTCTTTGAGTAGAATTTTGTTTTTTTATCACCTGGTTCATGTTTGGAGGCCTGAAGCACCAAACTAAATATGAAACTCTCATATCAGCAATGTATTCACTCAAAGCAGTAAGCAGCAAGAGGATTCAATATACAGATACTTAATCTCACTACATCCTTAAATGACTACATAAAATACAATTTATTGATAGATATCTACTATCTCACCCACCATTTTCTATTTTACACTATCTGATCTTTATATATGATCATAAAATAGACAGATCTTAAAGTAGATAAAGAAATATGCTTATCTTTCACTTTCCCACTTGTAAACTTGTTTATATACAATTGCTCAAACAATTCACATAAGTAGAATTATAAAGTCTTAAAAAGTAATTTACTATGGATTAAATATTCATTGGTATTTTGAAAACAAATGCTATGTAACACATTTTGATCATAGGAAACATGCTTTTCTTGGTAACGCTGTTCATCTTAAAAGGCTTTTGACCAGTCTAAATATCTTGATATTGAATTCAAATTCCTTACTTACTTATCAAGAAGGGTTCAGCAATTTCACTGATTGTCTTGGTCCCTGTTGGCCTTGTGATTTATTGGTTTTTTCTTCTCACAGCTCTTCTCTTCCCCTTGGCAGTCAGTCAGAACGAATCACCTTACTAAAGGAAATAAAATAAAAACCCATTGTCATTAAATACATGGAAACTCATGGTCACCTCATGTGTTAAAGAGTAGAACTTCTGTATCGGGGTTTCTTGGCTCTCTAACTTCTATACAAGTAGATTGATAGGATTTTTGTTCATGATGACTTCGGGGTTTCAAAACATCAACCCTTAGGTTAGCAGTCTAGTACTCAAGAAAGGTAACAGATGTCAATAAATTCTTTTACTGATAACAAAACCATATCCATTGCCATCTACTTGATTCTGACTCATAGTGACCCTGTAGGATAGAGTAGAACTGCATCACAAGGTTTCCAAGGAGTGACTAGTAGATCTGAATTATTAACCATTTTGTTAACAGCTAAATTCTTAGCCAGAGCACAACTAGGGCTTCCCTTTTATCAATTTATGTCAATAAATATTTTCTTCCTACTAAGAGTTATATTCAAAGCTTTCTATACTCTGTTTTCAACCTAACATTCTGGGCTTATTTTTTGTAATTCTATAGATTAATACTATTAAATCTGATCTGCTTATGACGTTCTCAACACACTTTGCAATCTGCTACCAACTGCCTCTCTACACGAACTTATGCCACCTAAGTGGTTTAGTTTTCCTTTCTCATTAGTAAAACGTTATGCATGCTCTAAGACCAAGTTCTATTTCCAGATCTTAGAGTTTTTTTTTTTTTTTTTTTTTTGTTAACTAAGTTTGCTTGGGATGTATAAAATATAAATCTATGAAAATTAGAAACTGTCAAAACTGAAATGAAACAAATAAATACCAATAGCCTAAGCATTAGTGAACTGGAATAGGCACATCTTGGCCATTTTGAACCAATCATATGGTGTACTATGCCAAGAATGATCAATTGAAGAGGAATAGTGTTACATTCATCATCAAAAGGAACAATTCAAGATCTGTTTTGAAGAGCAATGCTGTCAGTGATAGAATAATATACATATGACTGCATAGAAGAGCAGTTATTGTGACTACTATTCAAGCTTACACACCAACTACTTATGTGAAAGATGAAGAAACTGAAGATTTTGACAACTTCTTCAGTCTGGCATTGATCAAACATGCAAATCAGGATGCATGGATAATTACTGTTATCAGAATACAAAATTTAGAAACAAACAAGAAGGATCCATAGGTGGAAATGTGACCACGGCAATAAAAGGATGCCAGAGATCCTATGACAGAATTTTACCAGAGCAATGGCTTTTTCATTGCAAATATCTTCTTTCAACATCATTGAGAGCAGTTATACACATGGATTTTACCCAATGGAATACACAGCGATAACATCAACCACACCTGTGGGAACAAATAATGGGAAGGTTCAGTGTCATCAGTCAAAATAAGGCTGGGGGCCAACTGTGTAACAGATCATCAATTGCTCATATGCAAGTTCAAGCTGAAGAGAAGTAAATTAAAAGGAGTCCACTGGAGTCAATGTATAATCTTGGATATATCTTACCTGAATTTAGAGACCATACCAAGAATAGATCAGGTCCATTGAACACTAATTACTGAAGGCCAGAGGAGTTGTGGAATGACATTAAAGACTTCATACATGGAGACAGCAAGAAGTCATTAAAAAGACAGGAAAGAAAAAAGAGACAAAAATAAATGTCAGAAGAGGCTCTGACTCTTTCTCTTGAATGTCAAGTCGCTGAAGCAAAGGTAGAAATGATGAAGTAAAAGAGCTGATCATAAGATTTCAAAGGGTCGCTTGAGAAGACAAAGTAAAGTATTATAATGACATGGGTAAAAACCTGAAGTTAGAAAACCAGAAGTTAATAGCATGCTCTGCATTTTTACAGTTGAAAGAACTGAAGAAAAAACTCAAACTTTGAGTCACAATATTGAAGTATTATACATGGAAAACATTAAGTGATATAGAAAGCATCAATAGAAGATGGAAAGAATACAGAGTCACCACACCAAAAAGAATGAGTCAACATTCAACCATTTCAAGAGGCAGCACATGATCAGGAACTTACAGTACGGTAGGAAGAGGTTCGAGCTGTGCTTAAGACATTGATGAGAAACAAGGCTCCAGAAACTGATGGAACACCAGCTGACACGCTTCAGCAAACAGATGCAGAGGTAGAAGGGCTCACTAGTCTGTGCCAAGAGATTTGGAAGACAGTTACCTGGCTAACCAAATGGAATTGATCTATATTTTTGCCTATTTCCAAGAGAAGTGAGGTAAGAGAAAGCATAAATTACTAAACAATACCATCAATATCACACATGAGTAAAATGTTGTTCAAAAGCAGTTGCAACTGCACTTAAACAGAAATTTGAGCCAGATTCAGAAGAGAAGGTTGAATAAGAGATATTGTTGGTGACGTTGGATGGATCCTGGCTGAAAGCACAGAATGTCAGAAAGATAGTTACAGGGGGCTATTAACTATACAGAGGCATTAGACTGTGTGTATCTTAACAAGTTATGGATATTATTCCAAAGAGTGAGAAATCCATAATGCTTAATTGTTGCTCATGAGGAACTCGTACATAGATTAAGACAGTCTGTTAGAACAAAACAAGAGAATACTATATGGCTTAAAGTCAGTAAAGACATGTGTCAGGCTTGTGTCTTTTCATCATACTTATTCAATCTGTGTGCTGAGCAAATAATTTGAGAAGCTGGAGCATATTAAGAAAAAGGCAGCATTGGGATTGGACAAAGACCTATTACCATCTGTGTTGAGGAGATGGCACAACTTTGCTTGCTGAAAGTGAAGTGGACTTGAAACACTTGCTGAGGAAGATCAAAGACCCTAGACTTAAGTTAGATTATACTTCAATATGAAAAAAACAAAAATCCTCACAACTGGAGCAATAAACAACATCATGATTAACAGAGAAACTACTGTCAAGGATTTCAATTTACTTATATTCATCATCATTAACACCTGCAGAAGCAGCAGTCAAGAAATCAAATGACACATTACACATGGCAAATCTGCTGCAAAAGACCTATTTAAAGTATTGAAAAGCAAAGATTTTAAATTAAAGACTAAGGTATGCTTGACCTAAGCCATGGTACTTTCAGTTACCTCAAACGTATGAAAAAGATGGATGATGAATAAGGAAGACCCAAAAGTTGATGCCTTTAAAATTGATGCCTTTAAAATGTGGTTTTGGGAAAAGTACTAAATGTAGTATGGTCAGGTAAGAGAAAAAACACAACTGTCTTGGAACAAATACAGCCTGAATGCTCCTTAGAAGCAAGGATGGTGATAATATGTCTTTTATACTTTGTGTGTGTTATGAGGAGGGCCTAGTCCCTGGAGAAGGGTGTCGTGCTTGGTAAAGTAGAGGAGTCAATGAAAGAGAGAAGGACTCTTAATGAGACAAACTGGCACAGTGGCTATAACAATGTGGTCAAGTATAACAATTGTGAAGATGATACAGGACCTGCTGGTGTTTTGTTATGCTATTCACAGGATTGTTGTGAGGCAGAACTGACTGGATGGTGCCTAACAACTACAACAAGGTAAAGTTACCATGACTTCTTTTTCTTCATCTGAGGTATCTAAATAATATGTATGTAAATAAAACACTATATTTATCTGTGCTGCATTATTTGCATAACATGGGAAGATTTTCACAAAATTTAGGTATTATGTTTCTTACTGGTTGGTTATTACACAGGCTACGTTCCTAATACAGATGTTACTCTACAGTCTACGGAGAGAAAGCCTTTTCCTATAGCTGATGTCCTGAATTTGGACTTCATCAGCCAGTAAGAATAAACTTCTCTTTGTTGAAGCCATTCCCTTGTCCTAGTTCTGTCACAGCAGCTTTAGATAACTGAGTCAAGGCCCTATACAAAGTTTAGAACTTCAAGGAAGCCTTCTCCAAGGGATAGTCCACCAA
Source organism: Heterohyrax brucei (assembly GCA_028571685.1). NCBI lineage: Eukaryota > Metazoa > Chordata > Mammalia > Hyracoidea > Procaviidae > Heterohyrax > Heterohyrax brucei. The sequence continues at coordinate 148,806,723 of CM053143.1, forward strand.
TTTCCAGAATAGCTGGAACCAGAATTTCCAGCAAGTATTGGAGGATATGTAATGTTTACTCCAATTTCCAGGATAGGTGATATATAGGTAATTCATTAAGAGGAAAAAAGGTAAAGAACCTTAAAGATATAGATGACTGTACAGAATGGAACAGAGGCATACTATTGTTTTTGTCTATAAGTGTGTCATTGATGTTAAGATATCACAGAGAAAAAATGTAATGATTTAAAATATGAGCCCTGTCATGGGTTGAATTGTGTCCCCTCAAAAATGTCTGTGTTGATTTGATTTGACTGTGAGTCCCAATACGGTGCCCTTCCTCCCATGTGTTGTGAATCCTGCCTCTGTGGTACTGATGATGAAGAACGGTTTGCAGTTGTGTTAGTGAGGCAGGACTCAAGCTTGTGGAATATAAGGGAGAGAAATGAGCAGAGGAAGTCGGGAACCTCACACCACCGAGAGAGGAGCACCGAGAGCAGAGCACGTCCTTTGGACCCGAGGTTCCTGTGCCGAGATGCTCTCACTGGATGTGGAATCAGCCTACCGGACTGTGATGATTTCTCATATGGATGGACTTGTAACTTATAAATGGATCTGCAGCTTACCGGATGGTCTCAATAAAGCTTCTCTTCGTGAAATCTTCCACTCATGGTATTTTCTGTTAGAGTAGTACCAGATAACTAGGACAAGCCCTGAATTAAAAGTTGCAAGTGCAGATGCTCTTTATTGCAGACACAAAATAACAACTGAGCTTCTCACATAGACAACCTTACGTAGTATATTGCAGGTTGAAAAGCAGAAGTAATTATTTACTTGACATTATTTGCAGTTGAGGTCAATAGCAATTTCTATATACCCCCCAATATTAAAACATTGGTTCTATTTTTTTTCTTGAATAATTAACATGGAATCACATTTAACTTACGATGAACTTCTACTTTGCTTTTTGAAAATATTGCAGATTTGTTAAGGTCATTTCTTGTATACCCACATAGAGCAGTACTATGCATAGAATAGCCAGCCAAGTGCATAGGTACATATAAATACACAGAGTAGCCAAAACAGTTATGTTGATAAAATTTCTAGTTCAAGAAAGAATTACATATGTGTTGATTTGGAGTGAGCACAAGAAACACCCATTGACTCGTTTATCTGTTCATTCATTCTATAAACACATTAAGAACTTACCTTATACCAGGCATTATACTAACCCACCCACTGCCGTTGAGTAGGGTCCAACTCATAGCGACCCTAGAGGTCAGAGTAGAACTACTCTATAGAGTTTCCAAAGAGTGTCTGAGGAATTTGAACTACCAATCTTTTGGTTAGCAAATGTAGCACTTAACCTACTGTACCACCAGGGTTTCCTGGCATTCTACTAAGAACTGTAAATTTAAAAATAGCAAAAACAACAAATGAGCAAACATGAAAAATATGGTGCCCAACTCAGTTTACTTGTCTATAAAGTGGACATATTATTAATATTTATCCCTGTATTAGCTTTTACTGCTGTCCCAACAAACCACCACAAATTTATAAGCTTACAAAACAAAAAATTAGTGTCTTATAGACCTATAAACTAAAAGTCTATCATGGGTTTTACTGGACTAAAACTAAGGTGTTTGTAGGCTAGTGTTCCCTTCTGGAGGCTTTAGAGGGAAATCTACTTCCTTGTTCATTAGCATATTTTCAGAACCTAATTCCCCGCAGCTGTAGGATTGAAGATGCCATTTTCTCGCTGACCCTCAGCTGAGGGTAATGCCCATTTTCTAGAGTCCACTACATTTCTTAGTTTATGACCTTTTTTTTTTTTTTTTTTTTTTTTTGATGTCTTCAAAATCAGTAATACCGGTCAAATATTTCTAACTGCTTCTTCCACAGTTATATCTCTATGGTCGACTCCTCTGCCTTCTTATTCCACTTTTAAGGGTACCCCCTGATAATCCAGAATAAGCTGCCTATTTAAGACTCTTAAATCTAATGCCATTATGCATCTGTCAGTTTGTCATTCTATGAAGGCTTGCATGTTGCTGTGACATTGGAATTTTGCCAATAGTATTTCAAATAATAGCAGAATCACCCTTGATGGATCTGATTCAGTGGAGCTTTCAGACTAACACAGAATAGAAAAAGGGCCTCAGAGTCAGTGAAAACCTTATGAATAACAGTGGAACAATGTCAAAATCTGATCAATTTGTTGCAAAAACCTTTCTATCAACAACATACATGGTGGCCATACAAATCTGAATCAGAAAATGTCAAAAGATGAGTATTTCAAGAAGGGAGTTACTCAAAATGTGACTGGGGAAGAGCTATCTTCTTAGAGTCTGTGTATATGATGTAAAAGGAGTCAAGTTTTCAGGACCTCCATTTTTGGCATGACTCGAAATGAGAAGAAACAGTTGCAAACATTCATCAGTAATCAGAACATGGAAAGTCTGAAGAATGCATTCAGGAAATTTTGAAGTCATCAAAAATGAAATGGAACTCATGAAGATAAATATCCTAAGTATTAGTAAGCTGAAATGGACTGGTATTGGCAAATCTGAGTCAGAAAATCATATGGTGTACTTTGCCAGGAATGACAAATTGAAGATGAACAACGTTGTGTTTGTGGTCAAGAAGAACACATCAAGATTTATCCTGAAGTACAGTGCTGTCAGTGATAGAATAATATCCACATACCTACAAAGAAGACCAATAATTAAGGCTTCCATTCAAATTTACACACCAACCACTAAGGCCAAAGATGAAAAAACTGAAGATTTTTACCAACTTCTGGAGTCTGCAGTTGATTAAAAAATGCAACAAAATGCATTGATAATTACTTGTGGCTGAAATGTAACATCTGGAGACAAAGAAGGTACAGTAGTTGGAAAAGATGGCTCTGGTCATGGAAATGATCCCAGAGGTCACATGGTAGAGTTTTGCAAAGATCAGTTCATTGCAAAAACTGTTCTATCAACAATATAGATGGTGACTATATACCTCATTGAATGGAAAACATGGAAATCAAATTCCTACATCTGTAGAAAGAGGCAATGGACAAGTTGAATATCAATTCTGATGTTTCAACAAATGGATGCAGATTTGGAAGTGCTCACTCCTCTGTGCCAAGAAAACTGGAACTAGGCCAGGTGCTGACTGAAGAATAGACCCTAAATTGCTCATATGCAAGCACAAATTGAAGGTGAAGAAAATTAAAAGAAGTCCACTAGTGCCAAAGCATGACCTTGAGTATACCCACCTCAATTTGGAGAGCATCTCAGGAAAAGAACTGATACACTGGACACTCATAACCAGAGACCAGATGAGTTGTGGAAAGACATCCAACATGAAGAAGCAAGAAGTCACGAAAAATACAGGAAGAAATGATAAGACCAAAATGGATGTCAGAAGATATTCTGAAGCCTGTTCTTGAACATTGAACAGCTAAAGTGAATGGAAGAAATGATGAAGGACAAGAAGTGAACATAAGCCTACAAAGGGCATCATCAGAATGCAAGGTAAATACTATAATGACATGTGCAAAGACTCGAAGTTAAAAAACCAAAAGGGAAGAATATGCCTGGCATGTCCCAAACCAAAAGAACTGAAGAAAAAAATTCAAGCCTTATGTTGCAATTTTGAAAGATTCTGTAGGCAAAACCTTATAATGCAGGAAGCATCAAAAGGAGACAGATAAAATACACAGAGCCACTAAGCCAAATAGAATCTGGTCAAGATTCAATTATTTCAAGAGGTAGTATATGATAAAGAACTGACAGCACTGAAGGAATAAGTACAAGCTACACTGAAAGCACTGACAGAAAACAAGACTGTAGGAATTGATGGAATATCAACTGTGTTTCAAGGAAAGACATAGTGCTGGGGGTACTCACATGTCTGTGCCGAGAAATTTGAGGACAGCCACTTGACCAACCAACAAGAAAAGATCCATATTTGTACCTATCCCCCAAAAGGTGACCCTGTTGAATACAGAAATTAGCAAACTACATCATTATTATCACAGCCAAGTAAAATTTTGCTGAGGGTCACTCAGTTCATTGACAGGGTACTGCCAGAAATTCAAGTACGATTCAGAAAAGGACTTGGCACAAGATCTATCATTGTTCTTGTCAGATGGATCCTGGCTGAAAACATAGAAGACCATCAAGATGTTTACCTGCATTTTATTGGCTATGCAAAGGCACTTGAAAGCATGAATCAGAACAAATTATGGATTACATTTTGAAGAACGGAAATTCCAGAAAACTTAACTGTGCTCATGAGAAAACTATGTACACTAATCCACAGTTGTTCCAACAGTGCAAAAGGACACTGCATGGTTTAAAATAAGAAAAGTATGTGTCAAGCTTCCATCCTTTCATCATATTTATTCACTCTATATACTGAGCAAATAATCCCACAAGAAGTAGGTAGTATTAGGATTGCTGGAAGACTCCTTAACAACTTGTAATACACAGGTGATGTGTATTGCTTACTGAAAGTGAAGACTAGTTGAAGCACTTACTGATGAAGATCAAAAACTACAGCCTTCAATATGGATTACAACTTAATATACAGAAAATAAAAATCCTCACATCTGGACCAATAAACATCATGATAAACAGGGAAAAGGTTGACATTGTCAAATTTTATTTTACTTGGATCCACACACAACACCCATGTCAATATGTCAAATGGCGTATTACATGGGGCAAATCTTTTGCAGAAAGATATCTTTAAAGTTTTAGAAAGCAAAAATTTCACTTTGAGGATTAAGGTGTACTTGCCCTCAACCATGATATTCTAAATAACTTCATGTGCATGAGAAAATAGACAGTGCATAAGAAGACCAAAGAAGAATTGATGTCCTTGAGTAATGATGTTGACGAAGCATACTGAATGTACAAAAACTTCCAGAAGAAAGATAATTTCGTCTTGAAAGAAATGCAACCAGAGTTCACCTTGGAAGCAAGGATGCCAAGACATCATTTCATGTCCTGTGAATAGGTTGTTGGGAGGAACCAGTTCCTGGAGAAGGACATCATGCTTGGTGAAGTAGAGAGTCAGTGAAAAAGAGGGACACTGGACAAGATTGATGGACAAAGTAGTTGGAACAGTGAGCTTAAAACAATGAAGATTGTGAGGAAGTTGCAGGAGCAGGCAGTGCTGTTTTTCTGTTGTACGTAGAGTCACTATGAGTTAGAACCAACTTGACAGCACCTAACAACAACAACCTTAATAACTGTAAAGCCTCATTATCCAGAGAAGATGACATAGTCACAGATTCCAAATATTATGAGTTGTGAATGTTTTGGAGAGAAGGCGTGATTTGATCTGCAATATTCTTCTAGGCTTATTTTGAGTATTATGAGTGTTACTCATGTAAAGCAGCAAGAAAACTCTATGCAGATGCTAAGATCTCAATGACTGTTAGCCATCAGCAGCTGTATTTGCTGTTGTTATCATTAACATGATTTACCCTCAAATAATATAAATATTGTTAATAAAACCATGATGATACAGAAAACATAATTTAGATCTATGTAAAACTGTGTATTTTATAATAAGATATTTCAGGGCTATATTTTATTTAAGTTGATCTACTCTGTAATATCCCATATAGGTAGCTAAGCAGCCAAAGTATTTCATTAGTTGACTGGCTTTATTAGTGGACCAGTTTTCACTCTGCTTTATTTCCAATCTTAAGAAAGTATCACTGTCATCTGTCATTGACAGGTGCTCGAGATGGATATTTTCTTACAAAAATTTGCAATTTTACTATGATTATGTTCAAAAGTGTGTAAGTGGCTTACTAGTAAGCATTATAAAAGTACTCACTTAATCACTAGTAATAGTTCCAGTATCAAACTTTGAACAGAAACACAAAATGGTAATCATGTCTAAGGTTGATAAGTATTACTAGTAGAAAGATGAGATATTTAAAAAAAAAAAGCCATTAATATGGTCAAATACCATGGAAATTAAACAATATTGTGCCTTCAGTGTTTGTAAACTACAAGGTCACTTTTATAAGTTCGTGACATAAATTTTTATGCTTAGATTAGCTTTGGTTGAAACTAGAATATAGCTATGATTATTTTTAGTCCCATTTTGCCAAGCCAAGAGCTCTGTCGAGTCAGATCCGACTTTACAAGTAAAAAACACAAAACTGAGAAAGTTAAGTGAGGTTTGCAAGATTAACATTTAGACTATGCTACCACAAGAAATAAGTGAAACAATAGATATTTCTATTTCTTATCAACTACCTAACTTGGACAATCTCATCCGCTCAGTGAGAAGGCCATTAGCCTCTGCCCATATGTGTCCATATTTATAGATTGGCTGAAAAGACAAGGTGACAATTCAGTCAATAACCTTTGACACAAATTCAGACAAATCGGGTGCTCCTCACAATGACAAATTACTCTAGAAAATTAACTGTCGAAAGCACAGCAATATGATGAAGATTGATTATTTCATTCTTCAAGCCTGCTTTGAGTTAGACTGACAGCCCCATTTGGACACAGATGGCACTTACAGGGAAGGACAGATCAGTTCTCATCTCAACTGGAAAGAAGAAGATGCATATCCAGGGATAACAAGGGTGATGATTTGTTTCCCTGGAAAAGAAACTTCCGTCCTGTGAGTGCCTCTTTAAGACTATTACTTACAGCACAGAGAAAGATCATATTTTTAAGCACTTTGTCCCCACTTCTAAATGGATCACCTGAAGGGAAGTTTAGCCTCTGGGTACAGAGTCTTTTAAAAAAAGGAAACTTTAGAAACTTATCTTTAACTTATGTATCTTTTACTGACAAAATGATTTACAGTATGCATATATATATGTATATATATGTATATGTATATATACATATATATCTATTGCAAGGTTTGCAGTCCAAATCCACCAGGTCCTTGAATACTCTGGGGGTCAGTTCTACCCTGGCCCCTAGAGTCGCCATGAGTCGGATCCGACTCAACGGCACCTGGCTGGCTAGGTAATGTTTTCATAGAAGACAAATTTAAGGTTTTTTTTTTCTTTTCTTCAGTTTATAAGGAATAGCCTATAGCCTAAATTCCATGATACTTAAGACTACCCTAAAAGTTAGAAAATCATATGGGCATGTTGAAAGGGATATTAATTACTTCAAAAAACAAGATTAGAAAACCTGCCCTTTGGAGTTTCCACAATTTTTGTTTTTTTAGATTTCACATCAGTACCTCCCTCTGCCAAAGGCTGTCTTGGTCATCTGGTGCTGTTTCAATGGAAACATCACATGTGGAAGGCTTCAAAAAGAGAAATTTTATTGTCAAAGTCCAGTAAGCTACAAACAATCCATCCGTATGAGAAATTATACAGACTCCAGTAGGCTATGATTCCAAATGCAATGACAGCATCACATCACAGAGACCACAGGTCCAAATGAAGTGCTGTGCTCTTGGTGCTGCTCTCTTGGTGGTATCAGGTTGCTGACTCCCTCTGTTCTCTTCTCAATTCTATATCCCACAAGCTTGTAACTTGAGTCCTTCCTAATTAACACAACTGCTGCCCATTCTCCCTCATCAGCATCACTGAGGCAGGATTCACAACACATGGGAAAAATAACTCTGGGAATCATGGCCCAGCCAAATCAATACACACATTTTTTGTGGGGACACAATGCAATCCATGACACTCCATACCTTGCCCCCCACAAGAAATCATACCCTTAAACAAAGTACAAAACATATACATCTCATAGCAAGAGTTTTAAAAAAAAGCCCAAGTCCAAAATCCCGAAATTCTTCTTCAACTGTGAAATCCAGTATACATGTTGTCTACTTCCAAACAATGGTAGAATAGGCAGGCACAAGTTATACACTTTCATTATGAATGGGGAGAAACTGCAGGGAAAGGTGTAACAGGCACCAAGCAAATTAATAGAACATATAACATTAGCCCTCATGACTTCAAAAATAATACTTCATTCTCTGAGACATTTTATACAATGGCCTTTCCCTCCAGACCTTAGGTATTGGCCACACTCTCTAGATTTTGAGTGGAGACCCCTGGGTCCTGGGCTTCAGCTCCATCTTCTAGGCCCTCTGGGACAGCAACTGTGCTCCTTCAGCTTTAGGTACTCAACTTTTTGAAACCCAGTGGCCATGGCCCCACCCTTGGAAATCCTTGAGGTCATGGACATACTTTTTGAGACTGAGGCAGCTCCACTTTTCATCCTCCTTGTCTCTTCAGCTTCTGCTTCCTATGGCCTCATGGCCCAGAACTCAAACCCGCATCTGCCCTTCTGGGGCAAAGTCTATAGCTCTATAGCTCCACCAATTTACATGCCTGGAGGTATCCTACTGGGCCAGCAAGCTTCCTGCATACAGGCACTCAGCTCTTTGCCTCCATGGGTCAGCAAACCTAGCTCCACCAATTCAAATGCCCAGAGACACCCCACTCCACCAGGAAGCTTCCTGCACACAGGCTTGCAGTTTTCTCTTTCCATGAGATGGCTCCTGGCTCTGCTGCTGCCCATTGACTGCTGCTGGTAGTCACCTGTTGTGTTTTCTCACCATCTGCCACCTCCTCAGGTGTCAGCAATTATTTTGGGTTTCTTCTGAGTCTGTTACATCCATTCATGGTTTCAAAACCACCCTATACAATATTCTTTTATAGGGTAAATAATTGAGAGAGATGAGAAAGATAACTGCTGTCAAGTTGACTTTGATTCATGGCAAACTTATGCACAACAGAACAAAATGTTACCCGATCTTGCATCATTCGCAGGATGAGAATGTTCATCCTGAACATGTTCAAGTCCATTGTTATGGTCATTGTGCCAGTTCTTCTCACCACCAAGAGTCTCCATCGCCCTTGCTCCCTTGCTGGCTCTCTACTTTGTGTGGTATGATATCCACCTCTAGTGATTGAATCTTCTTGATGAGATGTACAAAGTAAGTGAATCAGACAATGTTCTCCTGTGACCCTTAATGTTTTCATAGGCTAATTTTCAGAAATAAATTGTCAGGCATTTATTCCCAGTCTGAGTTAGTCTGGAGTCTCTGCTGAAGGCTGTCCATCATGAGTGACCCTGCTAGTGTTTGAAATACTGGTGGCATAGCTTCCAGTATCAGAGTAACATTAAGCTACTACAATGTGACAAAGACAGAAGGGTGGTGGTGAGATTATAGAAACTCAAAAAAATAACCGGAAGTATAATGAAATAACACAAAAATAGATATGGAGTTGTTCTTCCAAGGATATCTTTATCAATGTATCTTTGCACTACCACATACCTAAAAAACAAACAGGAGGATAAGAAAGGCAAAAGAAAAAAAAAAAAGAAAGAAAGAAGGAAGGAAAGAAATACAGGCATGTTATCAGAAAAATATTTCTAAAAAGCCCGTATTGGGAGTCTTGGTTGTGCATAAAACCCGGAAGAGACAGGAGTGATGGGAACATGAGAGATACGATCAAAGAGGGGGCTCATCCTCAAAGATGCCGTAGGACGCAATGTGCTTGGGGCAAGCTGCCAAGAGAATGAGGCAGGACACTATGTCCAAGTTCAATGGAGGCAAACTCTTTAAATAACCAGCAGGGCAATATTGCTGCCACCATGCATCTTAACTGATAAATCAGAAGTGTCAAGTTTTCATATTTGCAGTGTTTCATTAGAAAAAGGGAATTTTAGAAATGATCATCAAGATGAATTGCAGTGTGTCTTTAAAATATCTTGACATCTGACTACCTCTGAGAGATTTCTGAACTGTTATGGCAGACTGTAATTAGCGTAGGCTGTGGGTATTTCAGTGTATAGCTATTAAGGCACTGATCCACTGTAATGAGAACTACCTATTCTAGGAGTCAAGATATAAAAAGACATACTGCATTGGGAAAATCTCCTGCAAAAGACCTCTTTATAGTGTTGAAAAGTAAAGATGTCACCTTGAAGACTAAAGTGTGACTAACCTAAGCCATGGTATTTTCAGTTGGATCGTATGTACACAAAAGCTGCATAATGAATAAGGAAGACAGAAGAAGAATCGACACTTTTGCATTGGGGTACTGGAAAAGTATATTGAATATACTATGGAGTATGAATAGACCAGTCTTGGATGAAGTACAACATCCAGAGTACTGCTTCTGAGCAAGGGGGTCAGGACTACATCTTACATACTTTGGACATGTCTTCAGCAGAGATCAATCCTTGGAGAAAGACATCATGCATGTAAGATACAGAGTCAGTGAAAAAAGAGGAAGACTCTCAACAAGGTAAATTCACACAGTTGCTACAATAATGGGCTTAAGCATAAAAACAATTGTGGGCATGGTGCAGGATGAGGCAGTGCTTTATTTTGTTGCACATAGTGTCCTCATGAGTCACAAGCTACTCCACAGCAACAGCTGTGTTGATACTGTAACTTTTAGAACATAAGCTATCCCTTAGGACTATGCTCTTTAAATTGAAAATTTTAACCTTACACAATAGAATATAGATTCTTCTATGTGGTATACAAAAGCCTTCAATATATTAACATGTATATACCCTCAGATCTTTTAACTAAGACGTGCACCCCGACGTCATGTACAATTATCACTGTGACTATTGCAAAATGATTCCCTCCTCAATGCACTCCAGAATGTTCCCTATGCATTCCAGTCTTGCCTAAACACAACTCCTTTTTTCTGCCTATTACACTCAGCCTTTCCTATTAAAGAGTTTAACCCCTCTTTGAAGTATTCAGAAACCCTGGTGGTATAGTGGTTAAGCACTATAGCTGCTAACCAAAAAGGCAGCAGCTCAAATTCACCAGGCGCTCCTTGGAAATTCTATGGGGCAGTTTTACTTTATCCTGTATGGTCACTATGAGTTGGAATCGACTTGGGGGCACTGGGTCTGGTTTTTTGAACTATTCTTTCAAGTTTTCTTTGTACATTACATATACCCATACTATTGTATTTATTTATTTGCTATTTTTACAAATCTACATTCCCAAAAGTTTTTAGTTTCAGCAAGTAGCACAACCTGATACCCAGCACATGCTCAGTAGATTACTGTTGAATGAGTAAGTAAATACTTTTAAAATGACATTTACACAACTGTTACTGCCCTTCCCTTAAAATACGGTGAGTAAAACATGTATAATAATAACATGATTGAAATTCTTAACTTTATCTTGTACAAAATGTGGCTTATATATAGTTAAAATTATACAGTACATTCGCTTTATAGAGTGTTATAAAAATGTTCTAAATAGAAAAATAAAATACAGTCCAACCATGAAATTGCAAGAATTCAAGTAAAATAAAGAAGGGTCCCAAAGAAGAAGAAAAACGTGAGCCATAAAATTTCTCTGAGAACGTTATGGAGAATGGAAAACAGGGGTAAACAAATCCACACACTATCTCTAGGATGCATGAGTATGGGAGGGGAGAGAGAATTTACACAAATCACAGGGGAATGAACTAAGGCAAGAGAGAGGCAAAAAAAATTCAAATGTGAAGCAGTCCCATAAAAATATAATTATATCTGCTGATAAGGGCACAGTGCGCTTCAGGTGGGCGGCGAGATAAGTGGAAGGCATTATGGAGTGTGTGATGGGCATAGGTAAGTAAAAGATGAATGTTTTACTGCTGGTTGTTGTAAGTTTGGATTTGTGCAGTGTGTTACCCATCCCTGAACCAGTGAGATTGTGAACCAAGGGATATTTATCTTTGATAAGTTTTTGCACCCCTAGAGGAACAGTGAAAATTCAGAACAAAAACAGAATATGACAAAAGTTATATCACATTCATAAGTCACAGTCCACAAATTCATTGTGAGATAGGTAGGTAGATAGGTAGGTAGATATACAGCCAGATAGACAGATGTGCCAATTGCTGTCACGTTGATTCTGACTTACGGCAATTCCATGTATTTCAGAGCAGAGCCATGGTCCATGATGTTTTCACAGCTGACTATTTGGAAGCAGATAACCAGGACTTTCTTCTGAGGTATCTCTCAGTAGGATCAAACCACCATCATTTTACTTAGTAGCTTAGCACTTAATGTGTTGCACTGCCCAAGATCTCTCTCTCTTCCTCACTGTGTACACATACATAAACATACTAAAGGTCTGACAAGTCCATGAACTTAACTGTCATAAGCACTGCATACCTCCTTGCTGAGCATCACTTTGGTCAACTTCGAAGTACTCCTTTGGGAAGCTATGCACTGATGTCAGTGCCTAGTCCACCCTTCAAAGCAATTTCAGAATTCTTTCTGGAATGGCCATTGCACACAGTGGCACAGTGTCAAGTTTGTAAACTTAATTGCATAGTTGTCTGTGAGGGAGTTTTTAGTCAGTAAACGAGTAATTGCATTGGAACAGCCTTCCTACTCACCTGATCTGGCCCCCAGTGACTTTTTTCTTTACCCACAGATAAGGGAAATATTGAAAGGAAAACATTTACATGACATTGCAGAAATCAAGTGTAATACGATGACAGCTCTGATGGCCATTCCAGAAAAAGAGTTCCAAAATTGCTTTGAAGTGTGGACTATTGACAGCAACAGTGCATCGCTTCCCAAGGGAAGTACCTCAGAGGTGACGGTAGTGAGATATTTAACAATGAGTTATGTAGCACTTTTTGTAAGATGAGTTTGTGGAATTAATTGGCAGTCCTCATGTAGATAGATGGAGATAGACAGATGATAGTTAGAGATAGATAGACACATAGATTGATTGATAGGTAGGTAGGTAGATAGGTAGACAGATGATAGATAGGGAAGTAGGTAGATAGCTAGACAGATAGATGACAGAGTCTCAGATTTTTATATATTTTTGGGACTCTATTTTCATTTTGTACTCCCATAGCACTCAGTTGGGGAGAAAATACCCTTCATCTTGTTTAGATCCCTGTTCCAGTTCAGCTCCTTAGAATCCAAAGTCTAAGGTAGTATCAAGGAGAATAATCTAAGGAAAGGGGATTTGAAAGGAAAACCTCGATAGTCAGTTCACAAACCATGCCTCTGAGATAGTTCTCACACTGCACAAAAGGCAGCTCTCAGGAACCCTCTGCACTTAGATGTACAGCTCTCTCTGTTCTGACTCTTCTTTCTTAGAACTCACAATAATTTCCTTCTAGACTCAGATGGAATCCTTCTCCCTTCAAGTTATGAGATAAGCTATGTTGCCTCCTCCCAGAATCCTCCTTGCCCTCTAGGAACAAAGGAAACAAAATTCAAGAGAACTAGAGGGCTACTTCTTCAGCCTTAAGGCAATAAATGTGAAGTGTTAGAAGAGAATCAATAAAACATAACACAGTAGAAGGTTATTGGCTCAAAAACATTTATCTGCCACAACAGCTATTGTTTATTGCACCCTTATATATTTCAGGCACTGAGATAATCACTGCATGCTGACTCTTGAGTTGGACAATATTGGTCGTAGACAGAACCTCTTGTATTAAACAAGAGAAAATTCTTGAGTAGTTAGTAGAGATACTATGAGTTAAATTCACTGAATGCAGAAGGAGGCACATACAGTTTGGTGACAGTGAAGCAGAGAGGGCAAGTAGGAGAAGCAGCAGAATGTTTGTATTCTTGACCATAGAAATATAACAAAACAAGAGCACAGTTGGAGTTTTTGTCAACTAGAGCCAAGACCCTGGCAAAGACTAAACTAAGAATGAGCTACACTAATGGCTTTAATCACAGAGTGCTCTCTGTACAATGCTATAGTGAGAATAAGGAGCCTGAGTGATGCAAGTAGTTTGTAATTTGCTGCCAGCCCAAAGGTTGGTGGTTTGAACCCAGCCAGCAGCTCCATGAAAGAAAGTTTTGCAGACTGTTTCCATAAACATTACAGCCAACAAAATTCTCTGGAGCAATTCTACTGTGTAGCACATGGGGTCACCAGGAGTCACAGCCCATTCTAAGGCAGCTAGCAACACTTGTGAGGGAAGTTGTATATTAAATCAACAGTATCTAGCAAAAAGGATTTTTCAATAACCATCAAGATACATAGCACTAACTTGGGGAAGCATCTGAGAGGGTTTTTTTTTTTTAAGAAGTTCAGTGCATCAAACAAATAACAATGTAAGGAAGGAATTTGAAATGCATATAAAGGGATTTAATTTGGGTACTAGGGAAACTCTCTGGTCCCAGGGATCTCTTTTAGCCTTTGTTGGCACTTTTCATAGGCCATGTAAAGAAACTAAATGTCCCCTGGGTCTAAACTTCTTCACTTGTCTTTATTATGTTTTCAATGCTTGGAAAAATACATAAGAATGAAAGAGATAAAGAAAGAAAAAAAATGTTTCAAAATTTCTGAAACAACATTAGAATTTAAAGTGTCCATATGAAACCTCTAATGGGGCAGTTCTGACCTCCAGGGTTACTATGAGTTGGAATCAACTTGACAGCAGTATGTCTGGGCTTGGTTTATATGCTATAGCTATGGTCATTGAAACAAATACCAAAGACTATAAGAGAATAGTAAGTTTTGCTCTTTCTACTTTATATCTTCCTTCTTTTTTTCTTGCCTGATATAAAATATCTAACATTTGAGGAAGATCAGCCTCAAAGCAGGACAGCATAACTTTGGCCCATTAATGAAAATGATAAAGCTATTGTACCAGTCCTAGCCTTCTGAATTTTATTTTGACAAAAATAAACACATTTTGCTTCAGTCACTTTTTCTTTCTTTCTTTTAGTCTAAACCATTCATATTTAATAGAGAATTTTTTTTTTTGCATGGAAGTAGGTTTCTGTAAGCTCCTACAATGTAGAACATAAAGGTGGTAGTGATGTTTTGGGCACGAATATTACAGGATGAAAAATGATGACCATTATTACATAACAGAGAACATTAGATCAACTTGTTACCTTGCATGTATATTTGAGGCCACTGTTTGTTCGTTGTTCTAATTCAAGCTCTGACATTCTCACAACAGCACACAAAAACATGCAACAACAATGATGAACATCACACAGCAAGACACCGCCACACATCGACACAAACACAGCTATGAGACACTGATATATCAAAGTTGTGAAACCTTATCAAGTTGTTTGTGCAGTGTTGCCAACGTAAGTACCTTGTGGCTAGTTTGTGAACTTAACTGTGAGATCTTGTAGGAGAATTTTATGCTTAAAAGTGATGTCCTGTAAAGGTAATTAGCAGTGTTTTTTTAGTACTTGGAGTTGATTAGAATCAAAGGAACAAATGTGTACTGAGAGAATTGCAGTGTCATAGAATCTGCAAACCTGAAAATGCCTGTATTTTGGAACCACTAAATTTTGAACACTCTACCTGGACCATTTAGAATTGACTCACAAGACTGTGCACCCATAGGAACATTCAGTCTCCAATCTCCACCTCCTATGTGGCTGTGAATGGCCGTGGCCAAGGGAGATACTCTCAAGAGAAGCAGATTCAGGTGTTGCCACATGAACTAACAAGTTCCATTACCAGAGCAAAGTGTCTGCCATATTTCTACCCACAAGGATTTGATATTTGCTGTTGACCAATGTCCACTATACATTTTCCTTCTCTCAGTGTTTGAGTGATAATGTATATTATTGTTACCCTACTTATTTGTCTTGATTATCTACTGATTATGTTAGAGGAGGACAAAGAGGAGGACAACTAGTCAACTCAACTCTGACTTACAGACCTTCCCCATAGGGTTTCCGAGGAGCTACCGATCTTTTATTTCACAGCCAACCTCTTAATCACTGTATCACCAGGACTCCACTGATAATGATAATAACAATAAAGTAGTGAACTCTATCATCAAAAGAAAATGAAAAAGCAAGAATCAATGTTATTTGAGAAATTTTACCTTAGTTACCAAGAGGATGGTTTCAGAGGGAGCATAAATATTGTACAAGACTGAAAAAAGGACACTATTTTTTTCTTGAATCTGTACTTCAAACATGAAATTATGGAACACGGCAAACAGAGGTCAATATTTAAAGATTCTATGCAATTTAAAAGTTTTGGAATCATGGATATTTGTGTTACTGCATTTTATTTTGGTAAAAATCCATTTTAATGTGCACAGCTAATGATACAATTGCTGCCCGTAAGTTGTACACCTATGAAAAACTGAATTGTCATACATTGTGTCATAGACATATTTACAACAACAAAAAAGAGTAGTAGCCGAGGCTGTGTAAATACAATAAAATACCCCATGTGATTTGTTTTCTTTGTGTGGAGGTTTAGGGTGATGATTTTATGAGACATCCCAGTTACTTGCTCTAATTAATGTATTTAGTGTTTTTTCCCTTTTCTTAATCTGACATAGCGTAAGTAATTCCACTTCATAGACCATCTTGTCAGTTCATTTCCAGCCATGCTTGGTCACTAACAGCTTGTGGGTAGAGATTATTTCAGATGTGACCTCCAGCAGTGTTTCTGTATATCCTACATATCCCAGATGCCATTTGGATAGCCCTTATGCCCAAATTCCAGTTTCCATAGAGTAGTTCAAGGCAGTACCATACCATTTCAGTACATCAAGAAGACCAGATTCCTTGTTTGAAGTAATATCTTATGCATTCCTCCAGTCTATGGGTGGTAGCAGCTTCCTAGTGTTGCTACTGGATTGTCTTATGGTTCTCTGTATAGATTTATAAGTCTTCCATCATGTGTGTCTAGTTATCAATATTAAAATTTCTCTGCTTGCAATAGCATGAGTCATTTCTGGTTCTGAGAGAACCTTGATAAAAAGCTGGGTTAATTTGCAATTAAAAAGGTATTTTCATAGAATTAAATTTTTATTCATTAAATCACTTAATAAATTCAGAGCAAAATTTAATATCACAAAAAAGGACACAGGTAAACAAAAGCAATGTATTGTGTCCTATAATGGGGAAAGAAAACAGACACAATTTAATAAATCAATACATCACATACAAATGCAGTTATAGCATACTATCTGAACAAAACTTGAACAAGAGTTTGAATAAATAAGGTTGGAGATTGAGTCATTTCTTAAATGGAAGTAAAGGCATAAAAAAAATCTTACAAGAGCCTGTCACTTAGCAGTCAGTCATATTCACATTTTGAACATAAACATTGAGCAGAGCTCTCCTTTGTTGACAGTTTTTCTTGTTTTTTAGAAGCAAAGGTATTAGTAAATAACAAAGGAAGGCCTTAGACAACAAAGGAAGGCCTTAGACGACAAAGATAACTGATGACCCATTACTAAATTAAAATGCAGTCTTTATTCTTATGCATTTCCTTATAATTGAATTTTTGAAAACAGATTGCAGTATTGGATTTTCTTGGTACATCCAGTGGGGGAAAAACACAGAAAAGATGGTGAATAACATACGGCCTACTCAACATCCATAACCCCATTTGCCTGGGAACAGAAACACTACATTTTAGGCTGTCAGTATATCTATTGAAAAGGAAATTCTGTATTTCCGTGACACTCCTGTTGACAAGAGTGGTGATGATATGAAAGCAGGAGTGATTGGGTGGCACTTCTGGTAAAGGATTTACGGGGACTTACTCATCAGACAAGCGCATGTGGCCTTTCCTCTCTCTTGTCACTCCCTCCTGAATTGTGGGTGTGATGGCTGCCTTTGTAGATGTGATAGATAGCTGTGCAGTCACGATTTTTCAGCCATGAAGCAATCTTAGGAATGAAAGCCACTTACTAAGAAAGATAGAGCTCACGGATAGTAGAAGAAGTGTGGAACATCGGTGATGTCACAAAGCCATGACAGCCTGTCCAGGACAGCTGAGCTTCAGGCTTACTTATATGAGAGAAAATGAAACTCTGGCTTATCTAACATCTTTCAGAATTTTTGTTTGTATCAAATATCAAATACAATTACTAACTGATACAGTCGACTTTTACTAAAGATATTCACCAGAGAGATACTGGACTTACTGGAAACTGCTCAGAGAAGTAGAGAACCTTTGAGTAAATTAGACTACTTTTCTCATGAAAGTGAACTGAATTTTGCAAAATTTTGATTATCTCTCAAAATAATTATATATTGAGCACAATTCCAAATAAAATAGAGAATAATTTTAACCTGAGAGATTATTTCTGAAACTAGTCTGAAATATTAGTAGAATAAAGTAGCTAAGAAAAAAAGTCAGAAAAATATAAGAAGAAATTATTATTGTTAGATGTCATTGAGTCAGCTGTGAGTCATAGGAAACCCGTGTGTAACAGACCAAAATGCTGCCCAGTCCTGTGCTATCCTCACCGTCATGGCTATGCTTAAGCCCATTGTTGCAGATACTGTGTCAATCTGCTTCACTGAGAGGATTCTCTTTTTCAGTGACCCTCTGCTTTACCAACCACGATATCCTTCTCTAGGGAGTGGTTCTGTCTGACAATATGTCCAGAGTAAATTGGGCAATGTCTTGTTGTTCTCACTTCAAAGGAACATTTTGACTACACTTCTTCCAAGTTAGATTTGTTTGTTCTTCTAGTAGTTGATGTTATATTTAATACCTGTCAACAATATCATAATTCAAATGCATCAATATTTCTTCCTTGTTCATTTCAAGCATTCACAAACATATGAGAAGAATAAAATCATCACGGTTTAGGTAGGCTCATCTTAGTCCTCAAAGTGACGAGTTTGGTTTTGTGAACTTTAAAGAAGTCTTATTTATAGCAGATTTTCCCGATGTAATACATAGCTTGATTTCTTGACTGCTGCTTCCATGGGCAGATTGTGGACCCAAGTAAATGAAATCCTTGAGGATGACAGTATTTTTATTTACTCCATATATCACGACATTGTTTACTGGTACAGTTGCGACGACTTTTGTTTCCTTTATGTCAACGTGCTATCCATGCTGAAGACTATAGTCTTTGATCTTCATAAGTAAGCATTTCAAGTTCTCTACACTTTCAGCAGGCATGAAAATATCTGCATAACACACATTGTTAGGAAGTCTTCCTTCAATCTTGATGCATCGTCTTCATCAACAAGGCCTTACTTTACTGTAAATTAAAATTACTGCCGTGTAATATGAAACTACAAACGTTTAAACAGGAAGACTCTGGATAATGTAGTCTCAAAATAGACTCTAGGATACATTAGTCTTTCACAGATCATAAAGATAGTAGCTATGGAAAAATGAGAAACATAAAACTTTTATAGTCTTTTAATATGATCTTAGAATTTTGAAAACAGTTACTCTGAATCTGTTCATTGAAAATAACTTTAACTTGAGAGATTATTTGTAAAATTAATCTGAATTAGTAGAATAAAACAGTGAAAATATTAGAATAAAAATTTTCAGAGAAATGAATATTTGTACACCAACATGTAATCATTAAACCAAAGAAAGAAAGAAAGAAAGAAACTCCACTGTCATTGAGTCTATTCTAACTCATAGCAACCCTAAAGGACAAAATAGAACATCTCCATAGAGTTTTCAAATCCAGCACCTGGTGGACTTGAACTGCCTATCTTTTAGATGGAGGCTGTAGCTCTTAAACTACTACATCATCAATAAAGGAAACAGGGACAGTTCAGCTTACTGGGTTTACCAACACACACCTTCAAGTAACATTCAAGTAATCTCTCCTTCGCGCTGTCATGTTTTTGAACAAAGAGCATTGATGCAGACATTAAAACTCACTTTCCCAAAATACAGTCCTAGAGAATGAAGTTTGTCCCTGCTGAATTCCACTTATGAATATGAAACATTATCTCTTTGAACATACAATGCTAGGAAAACTCCTCTTTACTAAAAACTGGGTCAAGGAGAGTTGTTTTATTGGTCACTGTTTGGAGAACTATTCTCCAGGGAGGCATAATTTGAAATAGCCAATCCAGTTAGGTACAGAGGCAAGATAAAAACCTGTTACAAATCTACAACTCTGAGGCCAATCTATCACCTATGAGCTACCAATGTACTTGATACATCTGGAAAAGCTTAATGTGCAGAGTGATCTCTGGCCTGAGAGTAGGTGCTCAGGGATTATTATCTGGAATGATTGCTCCAGTGTCGACTTAGGGCAGAGTGGTATGTTTGTGACTGAAAAAACTTTAATTACAGTATTTTTTTCAGACTTTGCAAAGTCCAAATATCTGCCCAAAAGCTCAGAGGTGCAATCTTATTGTGCAAAAGAATAAGACAAATGAATTGAATTAAATATAGGTGCAATTACTGATACTATTATTTAGATAGCTGTAAATTCTCCACAAATGGACACAAAATGTTTGCTAATGGCTTGTACTAAGAAAAAGAAAAATACAGAAGCAAAGATAAATAATTTTGAATAATTTTCAGAAATGATTAAATTTTAAGTGAATTATTCAGAATTATAATATTAATACTATTTGAAAAGCATACATTTACCTTTAAAGCAATAATTACAAGGTGAAATGCCAGTTAGAAGAGACAGAATATATATATACACACACATACCTGAATGTCAATAATTTTGGAAGGCATCAGAAAACCCCATTGGTCAAGAGCTCTGACTACTGTACTATTTTATTCCTATAAAATGTAACTGTTGGTACTGATTTCTGGAAACTTTCCTCTTTAGGTTTCTGTAGTCATCAACTGAAGGAAAGTGAATTATAATATCCTGAAAAGCACAGGAAGGATGGAGGATACTCTTCTAAAACCTACACACAGACCATGCCCAAACAGTATATTTATTTTACTTTAAAAATCAAAGACAACGTAAGAAGCAAAATATCTTCAAAGAATTTCATCAAGATCCTTAATGTCATTTGAAAGTGCCAAGTCTAAATGCTTGACTTTTTTTTCAGTGAATTAAGAAGTATATCTTCAATTAGAGCACAGAGTATTTATCTCACCTCTGTGGGCTTTGAAATTATCCCCTTGAATACTGGGGAATAAACCAAAATCCACAAAGTGAATTTAACGCACTTAACTAAAAATTGTATATTCCTAATTCAAAAATTAACTGCAGAATATTTAGAGTAGAGTGGAACAACTCAGATGTAGACATTTTAAAGAACTAGGAATTTCAGTAATGAAAAATTGAGAGTGAAACAGCAGGGTTTGATAAACACTGCATATTTAATAAATGTATATTGAACCAATTAATTACTATTGGGATGCAATGCTGGAGTTGAATGTTTTTACTTTTTGCTGGAATTTGTCTTTTTATCCCCTTAACATGTGATATCTGCTTCAGTTTACTGTGATTTGAAAGGAAGTATGTGAAAATACAAGAAGGAAATTTTTCAACTTAGACACTACCCTATAAATAGAATAAACATACAGGAGAATGGGTAAACAAATGCTAAATGTTTTACAGTTGAAGTTCGGTGACTTTTTAGACGAAGAAATATAATATTTTTACTGAACATCGACTGTATCCTGGGTGTCATGGATTGAATAGTGTCCCCCCGAAAAGGTACACAGAAATTTGACTGGGCTGTGATTACCAGCACTGTGTGACTGCCCACCATTTTGTGATTTTTCTGTGCTGTAAATCCTAACCTCTCCCTGCAGGTTGTAGACAGGGTTGTGTTAAAAGAAGATTATGATGGAGCTGTAACACTCCTTCTAAGGGAGTCTGCCTGGAGTGTGGCTTCTGCCACCTTTTATCTTTTCATCATATGGGAGATACAAACAGAGGGAAGCAAGCAGAGGGTTAGGAACCTCGTATCATCAAGAAAGCAGCACTGGAAGCAGTGAGTGCTTCAGAGCTGTGGTTTCTGCTCCAAGACTGATACAAAGACTAATGCAGTCTTTTTAACAAATGGTGCTGGCAAAATTGGATATCTATTTGCAAAAAACTGAAACAAGAACCATATCTCACAAAAACCAAATCAAATTGGATAAAAGATCAAAATGTCAAATGTAAAATGATAAAGGTCATGCAGAAAACAATAAGGTGAACAATGGAAGTTTTAATACACAATGTAGACAGACTTCAAAATCTGACAAAGCTCAAACAACAGACAAGAAAATAGATTAACAGGAACTACTAAGAATCACTTTTGCTCATCTGAAGACTTTATCAAAAGAATTAAAAGACAACCTACGGAATGGGAAAAATATTTGGCAACTATATGTCAGATTGACGTCTGATCTCCATAATCTACAAGGTACAACAAAATAACAATAAGAAAAGGAGACATAACCTAACATAGCATTGAGCAAAGGAGATGGACAGAGACTTCACTAAAGAGGACATCCATGCAGCCAAACGGCGCATGTGAAAATGCTCATGATCATTAACTATTAAAAAAATCCAAATCAAAACTACAATGAGATACCATCTCACTCCAAAAGGTTGGCCATGATCCCCAAAACACAAAACAACAAATGCTGGAGAGTCTGTGGAAAAATTGGAACTCTCCCACACTACTGGTGGGATTGTAAAATGTTACAACCTCTTTGGAAAGCAATCTGACATTTCCTTAAAAAGCTAGAAATAGATATAACATTTGACCTAGTAATCCCACTACCTGTAATATATCCTACAGAATCAAGGGCAGTCACATGAACAGATACATGCACATGAATGTTTATTGTTGCGGAGTCCACAATAGCAAAAAGATGAAATCAACCCAGATGCCCAACAACAAATGAATGGATAAACCAACTATGACATATATACTCAGTGGAACACTCAGCAGTGATAAAGAACAACAATTTTAAGAAGAATCTCGTAACCTGGTTTTGACTGGAAGACATTATGCTGAGTGAAATCAGTCAGCAGCACAAGAACAAATATTGTATGAGACCTCTACTATAAGGACTTTAAAACACTCATTTATAGAAGAAAAGACTCTTGGACGACTGCAAGGGAGAAGAGGGAGGGAAGGAGAGGGCTGGTTCTAGATTAGATAGTTGATAGAAATTTCAATGGGTGAAAGCAGTGACAACACACATTAGAAAGCAGATCAACTTAACTTGACTTCAGCATAAACTGAAAAGTCTTCTAATCTTAACCTAGTATTGTAAGGATAGAGTAGCAGGGCAGGAGTCCACAGACCATGCCTTCAGGGGACATCAAGGCCAACTGGCATTATGAACCTATTGCTAAGAACATCTTCTGCACTCCATACTGGTGAATGGCATCTGGTGTCTCCAAAGCCAGCAAGCTGCCATCTGAGGTACACCAAATGGTCCCAACTCAGCCAGAACAGACGATCACCAAGGACAACAAAGACATGAGGGAAAAAGAGCCAAGAAGACAAAAGGACTCACGTGAATGGGTGATTGTATCAACATGTGACAAGAAGAACAAGATGGTGCCCAGCCACCACCGATAACAGCTGTGATAGAGCACACAATGTCGAGTCCCAGTGGCAACATGAGACGAAGACCACAATTGATAGTCTGAAAGCCTGGGAGTTCTCCTGAGAACATGGCCCCTAGACCTGCTGCTGCCTCTGATCATAAGTGTTACTGAGGTCAACTCTTTGGACAAGAATGACTTGAACTCAGAAACACAAAGTGACCATATGATGTGTACACTTTATGGTTCTATGTATCTATAGGATGCTGCCCTACTGGCCTCTTACTAAAAGGGGGAGGAGAGGAAGTAGAGGAGGGGACAGGTGATTGTTAAGAGGATATTACATGTATACAGTGGAAAGGAGGAGTATGCTGTCATGGGGCAAGGAGAACAGAAGGAGCTACAGATAGGTGGGCATGCAAATTTAACTTGGATTATACACTTTCACTCAGTCACAACAACAACAACAAAAAAGGGCTAATGCAACACAGAAACTTCCTCCAGAGGTAAAAAAGAGGGAAAGCCTTTCCACTGGAACGGACACCTTGTATTTGGACTTACAGCCTCCTGGACTGTGTTAAGGATAAATTTTTCTTTGCTAAAGCCATCTACATTAGGTATTTGTTAAAGCAGCACTAGATAACTAAAATAGCTGGTAATATATTGGGCACTTTATTGATGCCATTTTACTTAATATTCACAGTAGTCTTGATCAGTAGATATAATGAATCCTACTGCTGTGAAAGCTTACACAAATTTCCCAAGATCAAACAGCTGTCCAGTGGCTAAGCATGATTCATTCTCAGTGTGAATGATGCCAAAACACAAGTTTTTATTTCAAGGAGAGGAATGCTAGGCTAAATATCCAGTTAAGTCATTAAATCCTTATAATTTTCTCTATATAAGATCACATCAAAGTCTCTGTGGAAGTCTATTCACGATCCTCAAGCTTGAAATGTTACGTTGCACCTGTAAAAAAAAAAAGGCTAAGACCAAAATTTCCTACCAAAAATGATATCTGTTTTCTGTCCTTATCATTTTTAAACTTTCTTGGGAAAAAATAATTAAATAATAATTTTTATATTTGTTCACACTAGAACAATAGCTTCTTTTTGTAACCTGAATTACAAAAAAATACTAGATATTCTACTCTTCCCTATGAATTTGAGTGATTTGAAATTTTCCCATCATTGTCTATAAAGTGAGCATTATCCACTGAAGTAATGAAAGTGCAATGAAATAATTTAAGGCATGCACTGTTTTCTCTCTCTTCCTTGTTTCATGAATTTAATTGAAAGTACCTAAACATTTTCATATTAAATCTAGCATAGTTGCAGTGACATAGACTTACCCTTTGGTAAACATTTTCTTTACAAAACATCTTTCTTGTCATGTTATTTTCACTGGGAAATGATTTATTAGAAAGTGTCTACAGTGTGGAGCCTGAATAAATCATGTCAACTGTATATCAAGCAACTGTAATAATCTAGTTGAGAGGTAGATTTATTAACTTTCAAAAGTTATATGATTTTTCACTGCTTCAGCCTAATTCAGTGGTTCTCAACGCATGGTCCTTGGGCCAGCAACATCAGCACTAACTAGGAATTTGCTGAAATGCAAGGTCTTAGGCTCTCACAGTAAAATCACTAAATCACTAACTCTTGGGGCAATGCCCAGCCATCTGTGTTTCAACAAGCCCTCCAGAAGATTTTTGTGTAGTTAAAAAAGAAATAATGACTTAATCAAAAACACTTGGTAAAACACGTCTCATCTCTAGCCTTCCGTCTGTAACAGCGGTTCTTAATTTAGATGAACGTTAGAGAAATCTGTGCACATGGGAGGAAACCCTGGTGATATGATGGTTAAGTGCTACGGCTGCTAACCAAACAGCTGACGGTTCAAATCTGCCAGGCAGACTTTGGTAACTCTTGGTGGCAGTTCTATTCTGTCTATAGGGTCGCTCTCAGTCAGAGCCAACTGACGGCAGTGGATTTGGATAGGTATGGATACCTTCGAAAAGTATTGCTGTCTGGGTGCATTTCAGACATGTTGAATTAGAATCTCTCAGATCAAACAACCAATGATAATTGCAAGCCACCATCTGCAGCATATCTACATTTAAAAAAACAAAAATAAAACACTGTGGTCGAGTCAATTCCAATTCACAGTGCCTTGTAGAACAGAGTAGAACTGCTCCACAGGGTTGCCAAGGATGCAACTCTTCATGGAAGCAGTCTGTCACCTCTTTGTTCCATGGAGTGACTGATAGGTTCAAACTGTCCATCTCTGGGTTAGCAGCCGAGTGCTTTCCCACTGTCCTGACAAAGATCCTTACTACCTACCACATGCACTTATTGCCATGGTGTCCATTCCAACTCATAGAGACTCTATAGAACAGAATAGAACTGCTCCATTGGATTTCCAAGGAGAGGCTGGTGGATTTGAACTGCTGACCTTTTGGTTGGCAGCTGACCACTGCATGACCAGAGTTTGCATCTATCATAATATGCCATAAAAAAATTTTGACCACAGAGTCAGAAAATCTGATTCAGGATTGTGATATCAATTTTTACACATTATGTCTGATATCATTAAATTATACAAAAATGCATTTGGAACTCAATCTATAGAAAACTTTAGGAAAAAGCAACCAGAAAGCAGTGCCTCATAAGTATGGTTTAATGTTGAGTTTGTTTTCTTATGAAATATATTCCTTGCTATTTATTCAAATGCAGTTATTAAGACACAAAACATGAGTTTTCTTATATTACTTATTCTGCCTCCCTCTGCTCTTTGGAGAATGGAATAAACTACTAGTTGAACAGTAAATTTAACAAATACCTCCATATACTTCAGCTTATTGGTTGTGTTAATAAAATGGACTTACCAGGATTAATTTACTTGGATTTATTATCTGTAAGGATAAAAAGCCATAACAAAGTTGGGTGAATGGATTCCATTGACTGATAAATAATGGCTCAGCCAAGAGAACCGCACAAATGTAACTGAGTTTTTCACCATCTGGTGCATCAGAGATTATTATCACAGCAGCAGTAGGTGGTGGTGGGACAACATCCGCTTCATTTCCATCCTTCAGAAAACAGTAGCATTTGGAAAACACATGCATTCTTTCTTGAGCCAAGACCCTAAATGCCATCCAACTTAAAAAGATTTACTTTTCCAATATTTTTCCATTTTAGTGATTTTTGTCATTTTATAGATGGAGGATGTAGTAGATTTGTATTACTGACATCAAACCTGTCCTGTTTTCCCTTGTATTCAGAAGAACACTGTCATCAATAATACAGAACTTCAAAGAACCATGATAGACTGCTGGAGAGATTCCGAGTGAAAGACAAAAATTACTTCATTCTTATCCAAATCAAATTACATTAATCTCTGCAATTATTTAAAGCCTCTTATGTGAAGTCCTAAAAATTAAGTACAAATTCATTGACAACCCATCATTTTTCTTTCATAAACTATTTGTTCTAATCACTTTAATACAGCACTTGTAAGGCTTAGGCATTTTGAAGTCTTACAATGTTTATAGTGTATTTTTTCTCCTATGAAACAAAATGGTTTCATTCACTACACTTTTTCTTAGAGATATTATTCCTCATATCTTAGGCATTAATTTTCAGAAGCTTAGAGCCAGGAGTACAAAAAACTACAATGTTGACATAAAAAAAGATGACTGTAGAGTGAAATGAAATAGACAAGAGAGAAAGAACTGTAGAGAAAATCAGTAAAACCAAATGTTGTTTATTAAAAGATTAAAAAAATGACTAGCCTTTTACAAGGGTAAGAAAAGTAACAGACAATACTCATTTTAAGATCAGAAATTGAAGTAGGAACATGAATACTGAACTTACATACATAATTAAAATAAAATGAACAATTATATGCCACAAATTATATAATTTATGAAATGCACAGATCAATAGAGACACACAAACTACCAGCTAACTCTCTGGGAGACAGAAAATATGAATGGATTTGAAACGAGTAAAGAAATAGAATCAAAAATCTCACAACAAAGAAAATCCCAAGAAAAGATGACCTCCTGGTGAATTTCACCGATCATCTAAAGAAAAAGATAACATCAATCCCTTTCAAGCTCTTTCAAAAAGAAAAAGAGAATATTTCCAAACCCATTTTGAAGCTACCATAACCCTGATGTCAAAGACAAACAAGGACATCACAAGAAAGGAAACTGTAAACCGATACCCCTTATGACTATACACGCAGAAACCCTGAACAAAATGTGAGGATACCAAATTCAGCTGCACGTGAAAAGAATTATACACCATAAACAAATGTGTTTTACCCAGGAAGACAGAAATGGTTCAATACGTGGGTAGTAAAACAGTAAACACACAAAATGGTAGCTCTGTGGTAACTCTGTGGTAGCTCTGATCACAATAGTGAAATCTTCAAAACCGTGTCTATGTCCAGTAGTGAGAGATTAGCTATCTGTTGTCTAGTAACATAAAACAATGTTATATAGCCCAATTGTTAAATACTCCAAACAAAAAATCTGCATTGACAAAAACTGTCAAATGAAATAAAAAATAAGTTAGAATATGGTAACTGTACCATAACAAACTACCACCAATGCAGTGGCTTGAAGCAAAAGTTCTGAAGGCAATAAGTCCAAAATCGAAATATCAGCAGGACTGGTTTGCACTGAAGGCACTAAGGGAGAATGCATCCCATGCCACCCTCTGGGCTTCCGGTAGCTGCAAGCAACCTTTGGCACTCATGATGCCAATCCTGGTCTTCAACTTCACATGACATTTCTTCTCCGTGTATCTCTGTGTTATCTCCTCTGTACACAAGAACACTTGTCACTGGATTTAAGACCCACCCTAAATCTAGAATGATCTCCTCTTGAGATTATTAACTTTATTACATCTGCAAAGGCCTGTTTTTCAAAGGCAGTTCACCTTCACTGAGTCCACGTATTAGAGCTTGTACACATGCATGTTTCTTTGTCTGCAGCATGGGGCTATTCAACTCCCTGTACTATAACCTTTTAATAATATTTAAAGCAAAGTAAAACATAATAACATACATTTTTTAAAAAAATCTCATTGCCACTGAGTCAATTCTGACTCATAGTGACCCTGTAGAACAGAGTAGAACTACCTCAGATGGTTTCCAAGGAGCACAAAGAAAACTTGAATCTCCAAGCTTTCAGTTAGCAGCCATGGCTGTTAACTGCTACACTACCAGTCACATGCATAGATGCAATTGAACTACAGCAAAACAAAAGAGAAGAAATGATTAACACAGCAACCATGACACCAGATAGCTCTACTAAGGAATGACAAAGCAGATCGTGTTCAGATACAAGTTTTGGTTTTACTTTTTGGTGGTAGATTCAAAAGTGATTATTATAATATTAAAAGCAACTAATTAAATTGCCACATGGTACTGGACCATGAACAGACTAAACAAGTCAATGAGTTGAAGAGCCTTATGAAGAAAAACAAAGAGGGTTAAGAGGATAGAGCGTGAGGTGGGCACAGCTCTGTTACACAGAAGGTCAGAAGACACCTTTCCATCACCCAGTATACTGCAGAAAGAACTTTCTAACATGCTGATGTTTTCATGTACCTCTATTTTTCAAAATACTCCAAAATCTACTTTTTGTTTATGGAAAAGTTTAATGTAAAGTCTTTCAGTGTTAATATAACACCTTCTATGAACTGACATCAGTCTTTCCATACAGACTCATGAACTTTTATAAACATTATACTGAAGTTTGTATCTTGTAGACCAAAAATACTTACAGTTCCTCGGGATCACTTATGGTCTGTCATGTCCAGGTCTGTATTTATATTCCTTATCTTAAGAATTCCAATTATCTTCTTCTTCTAAGAAGTACTCTGTAATTTCCCCAGCAAATATCCATATTTGGTCCTGTTCTTCCAGTCATTTATCCTACAATTATTTGTTGAAAACTGATTGTATATTCTATGCACTGCATCTTGTACATAACAATATTGCAGTAATTACAATACAGTGTAATCATTTGCATGAATGTCTTTTTATTAGCTTATAAGCTCATCACGGCAATGTATTTTCATCTTTCAAAAATCTAGAGAAGTTCTGATACATCCTAGTTAATCAATACATATTTGTTGATTGAAAATTGAATTGTTTCTCCTACTGCCCAATGGATAGAACATAGTCCTAACCTTTGCAAGTGTCTCAGAAATGTACCTTTCATTTAGTACAGTTTTTAAGAATTTGAGGCATCTGGAGTCAGGTAAACCTTAATTAGAAACTCAGTTTCAGTTTTTATTAGCTGTATAATATTGGACAGTATATTAAGCCCATGTAATCCTTTTTTTAATCATCTATAAAATAGAGATGAAAATAGTACTTAGCTCCCTGCGTTGTATTAGTTAAATCAGATGGGTGCACGTAAATCAGTCAGCATCTTAACGTGTATATAATTACTCCCATCTCTTTCAATGAAAATCAATATTACTAGCTTATGCAACAAGTTATTCTGAGAATTGTATTCAGGAGGTTGGGCAGAGTAATACGTATGTGCCTTATAAAGTACAAAAAGCCTTCTCTATCGATAACTTTCCACCGCTGTCATAGCCAAGTGCCGTCGAGTTGGGTCTGACTCCTTGAAAAGCTATTTCCTATGTACCTTTATTTGCAAACTGTATCTTCTCATCCTGATCTCATTTACCTAGTGAACTC
The DNA here is from genome assembly GCA_028571685.1 of Heterohyrax brucei. Lineage (NCBI taxonomy): Eukaryota > Metazoa > Chordata > Mammalia > Hyracoidea > Procaviidae > Heterohyrax > Heterohyrax brucei. The sequence goes on from CM053143.1 coordinate 148,836,628, forward strand.
CTAATAAATGTTATAGCCTCAGATCAAAGCTGAGTTTCTAAACAATCCAGAAGTCAACTGCATAAACTTTGTGCATAGCTCTACTGAAGCCCTTGTATTTATTTAATGTTCTTTTGTGCCAGGCACAGTTTTAATCACTGAGAATACAATCATAGATACATGGGGTGTCTGCTCTCATGAATCTTCCTCTAGTTAACAATCACAGATTGTGATGCTGCAAATATTAGTTAAAGAATATTTTCTGTGAGATTATCAAAGTCCTTGAGGACAAAGCAAAAACCACTGCTTTCAAGTCAAGGCAAATCATAATTCATTTTTAGAACTCTAGTCAAAGAATAGTGCAGAGTCAGCTGCTACTCATACCCTGGTTAGCAAATTTCCAAATGTGAAGTTCTTCTCTTCCATAATCAACTACATTCAGATGAATACACACAGAGATTTGAGATGGATTGGTAGGGACAGGAAACTATAAATCACTGTAGAATATATCCTGGCCATTGACAGACAGGAATCACTATCTTATATCTGAAGGACAGTCACTCATCATTTATTTATTTTAGATATGAACTTCACAGAGAAATAGTCCTGTGATAGTTAATGCTATGTGTCAACTTGGCTAGGTTAAAACTCTCAAGGATTTGGCAGACAACGAGTTCAATTCTCTTCCATAAAATAATACAATCATGCTTTACTCTGTGATCCTATGTGCTCAGACAATCATTAAAAAGGTGAATTTTCTTAGGGGTGTGGCATGCTTCCAGCATATAAATCGCTAGTCTGGCAGAGGTCGCTCTTTCTCAACCCTGCTCTCTTCTGGTCATCTGACCTCTCGTTCTTCAGATCAAAGCATAATGAAGTCTCTGTTCTGCCACCTGACCTGCAGATTATCAACTTTCCATGAGCCTGCAGAGGTCTCTAACCTGCTGCCTGACCCATGGATTTGGGACTAGCCAGCCTCCACAATTGTGTGAGCTATTTCCTTGAAATAAATCTCTCTAGGGTTGCTGTGAGTCAGACCAGACTCAACAGCAATGAGTTATTTGCATTTAAATATATGCTTCCTGGTTTTGCTCCTCTAGAGAACCCGAACTAAGACATTTTGTTACAGAGGTTAAATGAGGGAAGATTTGTTCACTAGGTGTTCACTTTGAAGAATTCTATTTTTAACATGTGAACAGAAGTATAGAATACCAGCACTTTAAGGGAGAAGGAAAAGAATTTATATACTTAGTAAATAGAGTCAGTGAGAAATACTGTGTTTTGCCATTTGTGCAATTTGGCAAAAAATCACTTCATAAAGCTTTGTACCACTCATTAATAAAAAATTAATAATAAAGCCTTTTTGCACAGTGGTTAAGAACTCTGCTGCTAACAAAAAGGTTGGCAGTTCAAATATACCAGCCTATCAGCCACTGCTTGCAAACTCTATGGGCAGTTCTTTACTCTGTCTTACAGGTTTGCTATGAGTTGACATTTACTTGATGGCAAGAATTTGATTTTGTTTTAGAACTTTTTAGGAGAATTATAGTAGATGGAAAGGAACAGAGAGCAGAAGCTTTTTAAATCTCAAAAGGACAATGCAAATATAAGATTTTACTGAAATGTAAGCTCCATGAGGGAAAAATTTCTACTTTGTGCACTCCTGAATATCTGACACAGAGTGGATAACAAATACTTGCGGAAAATGTTAACTGGTGTTTATAAATCTATAACAGAGGTAAGAGGAAATTAAAAAAAATACTTTTTCCATGTGAAAACATCCAAATTAAATGAACCCCAAAGTTGGAGGAGATTGAATGGTCCTTTAGTCTGTAATCTAGAAGAGATTTATTTCGTCAGTTATGAGAACAGGTAATAGTACAGCTACATCTATGACGTCAAAATGTGAGTTTATTTCTGGAACACTGAAAAATGGGTGGCAGCTAGAAATTATTGTGTTCTAAAAAAGAACCAAGCAGTGTTTTGCTTGCAAATTAGTATTGTTTATTTCTTCATGAGGACTTGGAGAATACCCTTATATCTATTTAACTCAGTTTTCTAATGTGTCAGCTTGATATGGTTTATCATATTTAAAATAATTATTGGGTCTTCAGGATAGCTCAGTGCCATCTGTTTCATAAAATTACATTGATTCCTCTTCTGTTCTATAAGAATTTACTTAGACTATGTCCCTAAAGTTGGTCAACTGACCTCGTGAACCTACATCATTGTGTAGAATTGTCTCCATCTCTGCTTTCTTAAAACCAGCTAACCATAAGAAATCCCTGAGTTAACTACCATAAGGGTGTCAGTTGAGATAAACTTTTAGATACTCTTACATCACTTCTACAAGTATTCCATGACATATTAATTTGGAAATCGATCAATACTTCTTCCAAGGCTTACTGTTGTTCTCTATGTATGTAAGTTTAGAAAACAATGTATCTTAGCAGAATGATTTAAGTTGATTAAGATGATAGAGGTATATTAAGAGTAACAATTACTAGGATTCTGGTAGGCATAGTACTGTCAGTCTCATAGGCAAGTCTTGAATAATATAAGGCGTCTTATGAATTACCATTCACAAGAAAATATGTTAATTTGTATTGCTGAGAATAAAATAGACAGAACATGTTGCTATAGAAATGACTCAATAACCCTAGCTTCGCAAAGTTCCATCTTACAAGCCAATGACTGAGAGAAGGACAAGTCTGGATGCTTGTGTCACGAGGATTAACAATTTAGTTCTTTGTCCAGAGAAAGTAGTGTTGCTCCCACTGGAACACACCTCGGTTAGAAGTCTGTTAGAATCTGCTTAAGCAAAATGGATTTCAGAGAATAGCCTCATGTTTCTTCAGTTTAGATCCTAACAGCAATTCTCCAGCAAAGTTCACTGCCTTCACTGCCATCTCCTGGCTGTTAAAGCCAATCGTTTCAGGAAATAACTAATAACACTTTCCTAGGAATTTGGCTTTATAGAATTTTAACTGGGCTACATGGCTTTCTTCTATAATATCTTTAAATGCCTGTTAACACCTTATTACTCTTGCAATAAAACTAAGTCAGTAAAAACCCTCAGACATCATACTGACCTGGTAGTAGAGAAGCATCATTTAACCAAAAGTGAAAACATTCTGTGCGGAGGCCTCGTGGGAATCACCAAACATAGTGAAGCAATAAGTTTTTCTGCTTTCTACAAAGTAAAGTTAGCATATAAACAGGAAAAGGAAAAATTAGCCATCTAGTTGATTCTGGCTCGTTGCTAGCCTATGTGTTTCAGAGTGAAACTATATAGGGTTTTCAGTGGTTATAATTTTATGGTTGGGGCCAGGCCTTTCTTTTGTGGTGCCACTGAGGGAGTCTAAACTGCTACCATTTCTACTGGTAGCTGGGAGGGAACTGTTTACATCACCCAGGGATCTCAGCATTTACAAAGTGTATCTGTAGGCAGAAAATGCAGCCAAAGGAAGGCGTCTCCTAGGGGAGACACCTAGTAGATCCAATACAAATAAAAATAATAATAATAAGTAGAAATAAATAAACTGGAATCTAACCCTAACATAGTCACTGAGGTGAGGCATCCAGCAGATCCAACACAAATAAAAATAATCATATTAATAATAAGTAGAAATAAATAAACTGGAATCTAACCCTAGCATAGTCATTGAGGTACTTTAAGTAAGTCCCTTAATTCATGTTAATTTCTTCATTTCTGTGTGAAAGAAGACAGCAAACTTATGGACAGCTTTAGAAAATAAAACAGAGCCAAGGACTAAACAGATTGGGGTATTTGTGAAAGAAAGGAACAAATGATTCTCTCTTTCAGCTACTAAATTAAATGCTGAAATTCAAGTTCACCCTGAGGAGCATGAGAAGAAAAGCCTAGCACTCTATTTCCAAAAAATCAACAATTGAATACTCTATGGAGCTCATTTCTGCTCTGACACTTATGTGGTCACCATGAATCAGCAACTGGTACTGGTACTGGCACAAGAGAATTCTGTATTTCAATTGTCTCCTAAACCCCCAGAAAGTACATTAGGAACAGGGGCAAAGGGCAAAATTGGTAAAGATGTCACTGAATCACTTACATGTGGTTCAATTATATTCATGACTTATGCAGTAAGAAGCAATGCAATGAAGAAATAGACTTACTTATAATTATTTTCTTTTGATGAATTAATTTGTTTTACCAAAGAATGATTTTTACTTCTCTGGAAAATGACTTTTATAAAATTTCCCATATCCTGATATTGTGGAGGCTAAAAATTCTTCCAGAGCAAACCCTGAGACTCATTCTTTTTTTGTTTTCCTACTACCTAGTAATTCAATGGTAGACAGAAGTTAGAGTATTTGTGTATATGAATAAATAACCCTGGCCACCTGAAAATTAATAAATATGGCAAGTTATGTTATTCTAAACCAATGAGAGGGATATAGGAAATGAAGTCATTTTTCATTTTAAATTTATATAACACAAAGGCTGTATAAGAACATGGAATTGCACATGATTTTATGTAGATAGGGTAAATGACCAGTAAGTGAGTCTACTCCCTTAAAAGTAATATGCAAAAGTCTACAGAAAATGAAACTTGTCTTTAAAGTACATCATTGTACAAGAATAAGTATGGGTTAGCAAATATTTAAGTAAAACTGTTAAATAATATTGTTAATACAATGTCTGACAAGTTCGTGAACTTGCCACTGTGCACTTATGTTGACAGCACTGTACAAACAGCTCATTAAAGTTTCATAACCTTCATATATCAATGTCTCACAGCTGTGTTTGTGTTGACTTGTGGCAGTGGCTTGTTGAGTGGCATTCATTATTGTTGTTGCATGTTTTTCTGTGCCATTGTGAATATTCCAGAGCTTGAAATAGAGCAATGAACAAACATTAAATTTCTTGTTAAACTTGGCAAGAGTGGAAGTGAAATCAGTGACATGTCAGTCCAAGTTTATGAGAATAATGCCATGGAGAAAGCTTACAAATTAAAGTTTACAAATTAATTAAACATTTTTCTGAGGGGATAGAAAGTGTTACTTGTGAAGAGAGGACAGGGTCACCACTAACTAGCAGGACTGATGAAAGCATTGCAAAAATTCATCAAATTCTGAGTCAAAATCACCGACTGACTGTGAGAAGCATAGCAGACCAAGTAAAAGCCAAGAGAAAAACAACTTGGAAGATCTTAACTGAAACTTCTGGCACAAGAAAGGTGTGTGCAAAATGGTCCTGAAGGAGCTCACTGATGAACAAAAGCAAAAGAGAGTCAAAGTTTGCCAAGATCCTTTGGAGAGGCAAGAAAGTATTTTGAGCCATGTTATCAGTGGTTGTCATGGATTGAATTGCATTCCCCCCAAAATATTATAGCAATTTGGCTGATTTTCTGATGCTGTAAATCCTAATCTCTGCCTGTGGTTAACAGAATGGATTATGTCAGAGAGGATTATGGTGGGACTACGAATTTCTTCCCTGCTCCATTGTAAAGGGAGTTTCCCTGGGGTATGGCTTGCACCACCCTTAATCCTTTCATTCTACAGGAGATAAAAGGAAAGGGAAGCAAGCAGAGAATTGAGAACCTCATACCGTCAAAAAAGCATCACCAGGAGAAGAGCACATCCTTCAGACCTGAGGGTCCTGCACCAAGATACTCCCTGATCAAAGACTGACAAAACACAAGGACTTTCCTCCAGAGCTGACAAAGAGGGAAAGCCTTCCCCTGAAGCAGACAACCTGATTTGGACTTGTAGCTTACAGGACTGTGTAAGAATAAACTTTTCTTTGCTAAGGCCATCAGCTTTCTGATATTTCTATTAGAGCAGCACTGGACAACTAGAACACTGGTGATGAAACACGAGTGTACCAATATGGCCCTGAAACAAAGCATCAAAGTGTAAAATGATAGTCAACCAATTCTCCACAACCAAAGAAGTTTCATCAGTTTAAATCAAGAGTCAAAATGATGATGCTAACCTTTTTAGATATCAGAGGAATTGTCCGTTACGAATTTGTACCAGCTAGACAGTTAACCAAGTTTACTATGTGGAAGTGCTAAAAAGCCTGCAGGAAAAAGTTAGATGAAAAGGACCTGAATTTTTTACCAACAACTCGTGGCTTTTGCTTCATGACAATGTACCAGCTCACACAGCACTGTCTGTGATGGAGTTTTTAACCAGTAAAGAAATAATTGTAGTAGAACTTCCTATCTACTCATCAGGTCTGGGTCCCACTGGCTTTTTTATTCATCTGAAGAGAAAGGAAATAATGAAAGGAAGACATTTGGTAACATTCAGGACAACAGGGGTAATACAATGACAACTCCAATAGCCATTCCAGAAAAAAGAGTTGCAAAATTGCTTTGAAGAGTGTACTAGGTGCTGGTGTCAGTGCATAGCTTCCTAAGGGGAGTACTTGGAAAGTGACCATAGTGATCTTCAGCCATGAGGTGTAGCACTTTTGCAAATTTAATTTCAGACCTCATAAGTGCAAGTAGTAATCTGTAATTTTTCACCATAGGTCTTGGCACAGTTTGTTTGTGTGTGTGTGTGTGTGTGTGTGTGTGTGTGTGTGTGTGTGTGTGTGTGTGTATGTGTATGTGTGTGCCTTTATTTATGTTTTCCTTTTCTCTTTTGCTCACTGTGTGCTCCATAGGTTCAGGAACTCATTTGCTTTCTTCATCCCTGAATATGAGTGCCTTGCTAGCACAGTGACTGGTACAAAATGGGCATTCATACATATAAGCTGGGTAAGCAATCAATATGGTGGATAAATAAAGGCTTGGATAGTATTTTCTTATGTTTTATATGTAACCATAATAAACATTGGTGGTATCCTGATAAGTAAAACTGAACTTCTTTTTCTAGGATGTAAGTAATTACCTCAAGTTCAATAAATATTCAAACTTACATAAAGAAATCACAACAGAAAAGATAGAATATTTTCCTAGCTTTGTCACTAACTCATGTTATGAGTTTGATGAAACCTTAAATTTTTCTGTGGTTGTTTTTTTATTTGTAAAATAGAGATGTATAAGATAACAGTACCTGGCACCATTCATAAAGTGAAACAGTAAGATTTAGATAAAAGGAACTGGGAAACAAGGAGCTACCTTGTTTAAAGAGATATCTGAGAGGTGTAATACATTTTTTAGCTTCTACTACTTTAATGAAACTACTTTCTCAGTGATGCTTTCATTGCTATGAGAACTAAAACTGTATCAATCTTGTTTATTGCTGTATCTCCAGACGCCTATCACAATGTCTGGAACAAAGTAGACAATCAATAAATATCTGTTAATAAAATAGTGATAAATAATTGCTTAATTATTGTTCACTTTTTCTCCCTTCTCATTTTCTTTGTTGTTTCTGTAGCATTACCACTAGGACTGCTTTATCTTTCTTGCAGTGTTACTTGATGACAACACCTGTGATACTCAGTTGCGTTTATTTTACTGTCATTCCTTCGTCCTTTCCTTTTGAGTGTCTTCTTCTCCCTAAATCTCCAAATACAAGTGTTTCCCAAGTTCCAGTCATGATTTCATCTCTGTATTCTCTGAAGGTTATACTTAGGCAACTCCAAGGATTTCCATTATAAACCATATCCTGACAACTTCCAAACTTCTATTTTCAACACTGTTCTTTCCAACTTCCAATTCTCAGTTTCAAATTTTCAGCAGATTTCCAGATATTTTCACTCCTTAGCCCCAAACACATTTAAGTCAAATGACCAAAACTGCTTCATCATTTCTCTTTAGTCCAAACTAGTCTTTCTGTGCTGTTTCCTAACCATAATTTTTGTTCCAAGGTTATTCCCTAAACCATCACAGGAAATCAATTCTCAAATTATGTCAAATCAATTTTGTTTTATCTTTATTGTCTACCACTTTTATATTCCTACTTCTTAATTCAGCCTTCTGTTTGTTTCCTGAAATTTGCAGTAGTATTCTGAACTTTTGCAGTAGTATTTTCAATGATGTCACATCCTGAGGTTCACTCTGTTGTCCAAAGTTAGCATGAAAGGAAGGGAAAAGGAAATTAGCATAATATGTACTAGACATTATAATAATTGATGGGAATATAAATAGACATAAATATCTTTATTATCTAGTAGGAAAGAGACACATATACAAAACACTACAATAAATTGTGATAAATTTAAGACCAAATCATGCTTAGGGTCCTATGGGAGAATAACCTTGATTTGAAACACATTTTCTCTTCTACAAAGAGTAAGCTTTTTTTTTTTTTTGGTCGTATCATTCATCACGGATACTAGACAGAGTTCAGGAGGCCTCTGGTTAGTTGGTATCAGTGAAATGGTTAAAGATCCCTCTGATAATAAACTGCAGTGGAGTAACGGTAGAAGAGAATGCGTTAACTGGTTCAGTGTATCAGCAGTTCCAAGAATATTAGTAAAAAAGTAACTCTGATAACGGAATTTGATGCCTATTGCGTAGTTCTTTGTATGCTCTGGAGAGAAGTTAACAAAAAGGCTGAGAATTATTAGTAAGTAATTACAAACTCAGTATAAAGGTCAAAAAAGATTTGTATCTCCTGCAGAGGGTTGTAAAAGAAGGTTGATGAGGCACAGGAGTTAAAGCAACAGTAGGTAAGCACCAGAAGAGACAAACTTCCAAGTCTATGGATCCAAGGACAAAGTGAAAATTGAAAAAGCATTAAACCTACAGAGTATCTCCTTGGCATAGAGATATTTGAGTTCACTAACCCAAAAATCTTGAAACCACAGCTTTTCATGAATTACATGAGCCTGCAGAAGTAGTCTACTGTTTCTTATTAAGGGCTGCCCCCCATTTCCTTGCCCCCTGCACCCCTCCTGCCACATCTCCAAGGACTGGAAGAGAACTCAGAATCCTCTCCCCTATAAGACAACACATACCATCCTCCATCCTAAAACAGCCCTCCATAATAAGACCGTTGCTAATTTTAGTCAAGACATAACCTAGTGGAAGAAACAGAAACTGAAAAGATAGAAAAGAAACCATACCCAAAGGGAACTTCAGAATCTAGTCAATATGTTTACACAACTAGGTCTCAGTTCTTAAAGGGCTAGATTAAGAGATGTTACACATATACTTGCATGAAATAAAGTGCATTGCTGTGGGAGCTCTCTCCCAGAATACACAATTTACTACCCTGTTAAGGACTTTAGGAAATGGTACAGGCACACTGCAAAATGGACCCAAAAAACAAGCCAAATTCCCTGCCTTCAAGTCACTTCTGACTCATAGCTACCCTACAGGGGAGAGTAGAACTACTCTATACAGCTTCCAAACAGCTCCTGTTGGATTTTAACTGCTGACCTTCCAACTTTAGCAGACATAGCACTTAACCTCTACATGACCAGGGTTTTCAAATGGCTCTAGAAGTATGGAAAATGTATTGGACCACATTTACTGGGGGTGGGAGGGAGGAGGGGACACTGGCATTGTGTTGATTCCAACTCATGGCAGCCCTACATGTTTCAGAGAATAACTGCTCTATAAAGTTTTCTTAGCTATAATCTCTAAAGGAGCAGACCACCAGAACTTTCACAGCACCAGTGAATGTGTTCACACTTCCAAGCTTTAGGTTAGTAGACACGCACAAACCATTTGCGCCACCCAGTGAACTTGAACAACACTAAATGAGGTAAAATGCTAGAAATGCTTGAGACAATGTTAGAGGAAAGAACAAAGGCTCAGAAAATCAAGCATCTCAGAGTAAATTTGCCACATAAGACTAAAACAACCTACTAAAGTACAGAAGTTGTTGGGAGGGCCTAAATGATGCGTCAGTTACAAAAGCTAAGGAACATGTTACTGACAAAGGCACAAGCACGATTAAGAATATAACGGAGGGGGGGCGGAGTCAAGATGGCGGACTAAGCCCATGTCTCCTTCTATCCCTCTGGAAACCAAGACCTGAACTGACAATCAAACAGAGCCTTCTGATTACCTAATCAGCCTCAGGACATGGCACAGAGCTGTTAATTGGGACTTCATACCACTCAGCGAAAAACCTCCTCTCTTTCGCTGACTCCCGCTCATGGCTAGCCCTGGCTCTCACGGACGGAAGATAAACGCACCATTTTGGCTTTTTTATTCCTCTGTCTCGGCTGGCGGGCGGAACTGGGTCTTGCCTGGCGGCTGGACTCAGACGTGCTGCTGGGGAGAAAGGCAGGCGAAATTCCCATACTCTGAGAGCCAGGCTTGGGACTATGTTAGTCTAGCCACTTTGAGTCTTTCGTTTTGTAGCTGCCTCAGCGGGGTTTGTGTGGAGCTTCGCGGTAAGGGTGCGGGACGCCATGTTGGTACCGAGATTTTAGCAGGACCTCGTTCTTAGCCTGAGAGCCAGCACCTGCAAATGGGACAGCGCTTGTCCGTCAGAAAAGTAGTGATTTTGCACAGTGCTGCCTACGTTGGGGGCCCTGAAACAGAAGCAGAGGAATCACTACCTCTCGGCACCTTTAGCCCCTCTGTCTGCTGCCTGTGTGGAGGACGCCATCTTGGGTACCGTGGCCACAGCTGGACCTAATTCTTAGCTTGGGAGCCAGAGCCTGCCCACAGGAGAGCGCTTTTCTATCACAAAACCACTACTCGATGCAGTGTTGGCTAAGGCGAGGCCCTGTCAGAAGAGGCCAACAGGGCAGTAGCATTGTGGTATTCTGAATTAGTTTGTTATCATCTGGGGTTGGATATAGTGGCGCTTACTTTGTCATATGAGAAGAGGGACTTCTACACCTGAAAACCTAACTGACTTGTGAAGTGGTCAGATACCTTTTGCTTTACATTTGAAGACAGCCTAGAGAAACATTTGCAATCCATCCTCACAGTACCTCTTCCAGCCTCTATATACTCACATGGGACCCAAAAAGCAACAGACAATTGTGGCATACAAGCAATCACTCATGGCTTCAGAAGGCTCCCAAACAAAGTAACCAAGGAGTTTTCCAGATGAAGAAACTTTTATGAAAGCAAAATGAAAAATTAAACAAGTTGTTCGATCTGATGGAACACCAGTACCTGAAATCCAACAGATCAAGAAGAAAATCAAAGACATAGAAACTTCCATGCAAAGCCAAGAAAACAGAATGGAACAAATGGAAAAAAGAATTTCTGACTTGGAATACAGAGCTACTGATGCCAGCGTCTATGAGCAGAAATCAGAAAAAAGAAACAAGAAAAATGAAGAAACATTAAGAAGCATGTGGGACTCTATTAAGAGGAACAACCTTCGATTAATTGGAGTCCCTGAACAGGGTGAGATATCTGAGAACACAGAGAGTATTGTTGCTGAGCTGCTGAAAGAAAACTTCCCAGAAGTCATGAAGGAAGAGAATATAGACATCTCAGATGCATATCGTACGCCACCCAATAGAGATCTCAAAAGAAATACTCCAAGGTGTATTATAATCAAGCTCAACGAAATGAAACATAAGCAGCAACTCCTAAAGGCAGCAAGACTCAAAGCAAAGCTAACATTTAGAGGGAAACCCTGTAGGCTCTCGTCAGATTTCTCAGCAGAAACCATGCTGGCACGGAGACAGTGGCATGACACATTCAAAGCTTTGAAGGAGAAGAACTTCCAACCAAGAATTAGATATCCTGCCAAACTATCTTTCAAATACAAAAATGAAATTAAGACATTCCCAGATAAACAGAAACTCAGAGACTTTGTAAAAACCAAACCCAAACTATAAGAAATACTGAAAGAAGTTCTTGGCTCTGGCTTAGAAGAAGGAAACCACTAACTTTATATTTTAAAACAACACACTACTCAATATTCTACTGTTTTAAGGAAGGCTCCAAAGTCAATCACGGCTCTGATATGGAAGAAGGAATCCAGTGATCATCATGAAAACTATGGTGTTACCATAATAAAAAGAGGGATGTACTACAGTTGTTACAGTCCTTCCAGATGGAAAGGAAGATGGCAAGACTGGTAGTAATTAAAATTGGGTTTGTATATAGTTTATTAAGGGGGATCATAGGGGCAGCTGTAAAGCACAACAAAGATGTATCATACCATTTCAAGAAATCTAACACACGAGTCTCAACAACTAAAAAACCAGCTCTGAAAAAGGTGAAAAATCAACTCACAAAAAGGAGTGTCCCAGAACAGACTAATAAGAACAACAGAGAAAACATCAACATAAAAATAAACATATCACAATGGCAGTAGTGAACACAAACCTATCAATAATTACATTGAATGTGAATGGACTGAATTTTCCAGTAAAGAGACACCGAGTGTCATCTTGGATCAAAAGACATGACCCATCCATATGTTGTCTACAAGAAACTCACTTGAGACCTAAAGACAGGAACAAACTGAAAATTAAAGGTTGGAAGAATATATATCAAGCTAGCAATGAACAAAGAAGAGCAGGGGTGGCAATTCTAATCTCAGACAAAATCAATTTTAATGTCAAATCCACCATCATGGACAAAGATAGTCACTATTTATTGCTGAAAGGTTCAGTACACAAGCAAGACTTAACTATATTAAATATTTATGGACCTAATGTCAGAGCGCCTAAATATGTCGAAGAAACACTCACTATGCTCAAAAGAGATTTAGATGACTCCACAATAATAGTGGGAGACTTCAACACTCCACTCTCATTACTAGACAGATCATCTAGAAAAAAGCTCAGTAAAGATACAGAAGACCTCATTGCCACAATTAACCAACTAAACCTCATTGATATATACAGAACTTTCCACCCATCAGCAGACTACACCTTCTTCTCCAGTGCACATGGAACATTCTTCAGCACTGACCATGTGATAGGCCATAATGCAATGCTCAACAAAATCCATACCATTGAATTACTGCAAAGCATCTTCTCAGATCCTAAAGCCATAAAAGTTGAAATTAATAGCAGAAAAAACAGAGATAGAAAGTGGAACTCTTGGAAACTGAACAACATCTTGCTCAAAAAAAACATCAGTTATAGAGGAAATCAAGGATGAATTAAAGAAGTTCATGGATTCCAATGAGAACGAAAACACTTCCTACTAGAACCTACGGGATACAGCCAAAGCAGTGCTCAGAGGTCTGTTTATCTCCATAAATGCACACATCTGGAAGGAAGAAAGAAACCAAATCAAGGAACTAACTCTACAGCTTGAACAAGTAGAAAGAGAAGAACAGAGGAACCCCTCAGGCACCAGAAGAAATGAGATTATAAAGATTAGAGCAGAGCTAAATGAATTAGAGAATAGAAAAACAATTGAAAAAATTGAAAAGACGAAAAGCTGGTTTTTTGAAAAGATCAACAAAATTGATAAACCACTGGCTAAACTTACTAAAGAAAAGCAGGAAAGGAAACAAATAACCCAAATTAGAAATGAGAGGGGAGTTGTCACCACAGATGCAACAGAAATCAAAAATATCATAACAAAATACTATGAAAGACTGTACTCTAAAAAATGTGAAAACCTAAAGGAAATGGACCAATTCCTTGACTCATATCACCTACCCAAATTACCACAACGTTAAGCAGAACAACTTAATAAACCCATCACAAAGGAAGAGATTGAAAAGGTCATCAGAACACTGCCAACCCAAAAAACTCCGGGCCCAGATGGCTTCATGGCAGAATTCTACCAAGCATTTAGAGAAGAGTTATCCCCAATACTACTGAGACTATTTCACAGTGTAGAAAGGGATGGAGTACTCCCAAACTCATTCTATGAAGCCAGCATAACCCTGATACCTAAGCCAGGGAAAGATCGAATGAAGACAGAGAACTACAGACCGATATCACTCATGAACCTAGATGCAAAAATCTTCAACAAAATTCTTGCCAACAGAATACAACAACATATCAAGAAAATAATCCATCATGACCAAGTAGGATTCATACCAGGGATGCAAGGCTGGTTCAACATCAGGAAAACAATTAACGTGATTAACCACATAAATAACACAAAAGACAAAGATCACCTGATTTTGTCCATTGATGCCAAAAAGGCATTTGATAAAGTCCAACACCCATTCATGCTAAAAACTCTTAGCAAAATGGGCACAGACGGCAAATTCCTCAACACAATAAGGGCCATTTATACAAAGCCAATTGCCCACATCATCCTGAATGGAGAGAGACTGAAAGATATTCCCTTGAGATCAGGAACTAGACAAGGATGCGCACTCTTCACCTCTCCTATTCAACATTGTGCTAGAAATTCTAGCCAGAGCAATTAGACAAGACAAAGAAATAAAGGGTATCTGCACTGGCAAAGAGGAAGTTAAAATCTCCCTGTTCGCAGACGATATGACTGTATATGCAAAGAACCCCAAGGAATCTATAAGTAAGCTACTTAAACTGATAGAAGAGTTCAGCAAAGTCTCAGGATACAAGATAAACATAAGTAAATCAGTAGGATTCCTTTATACCAACAATGAGACTGTTAAGGAGGAAATTATGAAATCAATACCATTTACGATAGCCCCTAAGAAGATAAAGTACCTAGGAATTAATCTAACCAGAGAAACAACAGACCTTTACAAAGAGAACTAGAAGCCCTTACTACAAGAAACTAAGAGAGACTTAGATAAATGGAAAAACTTATCCTGCTCATGGATAGGAAGACTTAACATTGTGAAAATGTCTATTTTACCCAAAGCAATTTATTTATATAATGCAATCCCAATACAAGTTCCAGCATCATTTTTTAATAAGATGCAGAAACAAATTAACAATTTTGTTTGGAAAGGGAAGAAGACCCGGATAAGTAAGGTACTACTAAAGAAGAAGAATACACTGGGAGGCCTCTCATTACCCAACCTTAGAACATACTACACTGCCACAGTGGTCAAAACAGCCTGGTACTGGTACAAGAACAGACAGATCAATCAGTGGAACAGAATTGAGACCCCAGAGATGACACCATCTGCTTATGAACAGTTGATATTCGACAAAGGCCCTAAGACATTAAACTGGGATAAAAACAGTCTCTTCAACAAATGGTGCTGGCAAAATTGGTTATCCATCTGCAATAAACTGAATCAAGATCCATATCTTACACCTTATACAAAAACCAACTTCAACTGGATGAAAGGCCTAAATATCAAACCTAAAACGATAAAGCTTATCCAAGATAAGGTAGGAACAACAATGGAAGTTTTAATACACAATGAGGACAGACTGCAAAATCTGTAAAACAAACCTCAATCAACAGAAGAGAAAATAGATAAATGGGAACTATTAAGAATCAAACACTTTTGCTCATCCATAGACTTTATTAATAGAGTTAACAGAACACCCACAGAATGGGAAAAAATATTTGGCAACTCTATGTCAGACTGATGCCTGATCTCCATAATCTATAAGATACTACAAAATATCAATAAGAAGAAGATAAACCATCCAATTAAGCGATGGGCAAAAGAGATGGACAGACACTTCACTTAAGAGGAGATCCAGGCAGCCAAAAAACACATGCGGACATGTTCACGATCTTTAGTTATTAAAGAAATTCAAATCAAGACAACAATGAGCTACCATCTCACCCCAACAAGATTGGCCAGGATCCAGAAAACACAAAGCAACAAATGCTGGAGAGGCTGTGGAGAAAGTGGAACCCTCCTACACTGTTGGTGGGGTTGCAAAATGGTCCAGCCTCTTTGGAAGGCAATCTGGTGCTTCCTTTAAAAAATGGATATCAATATACCATTTCACCCAGTAATTCCACTACTTGGAATATATCCTACAGAATCAAGGCCTTTCACACCAACGGACACATGCACCAGAATGTTTATTGCAGCACAGTCCACGATAGCAAAAAGATGGAATCAACTCAGATGCCCAACAATAGAAGAGTGGATAGGTAAACTATGGTACATATACTCAATGGAGCACTACGCAATGATAAAGAATAGTGATGATTCCAGGAAACATCTCCTAACCTGCTTTCAACTGGAAGACATTATGTTGAGAGAAAGTAGTCAGCGACAAAAGGACAAATATTGTATGAGACCTCTACGATAATATCTCAAAAACAGACTTGTGTATAGAAGAAAAGACTCTTTTACAGCTGCCAGGGAGGGGAGTAAGGGAGGGTGGGGGGGGGTTTAGTTTAGATAGTTACTAGAAATCTAGTTGGGAGAAAGCGGTGATAGCACACATTAGAAACAAGAACAACATTAAGTGGACTTCAGCATACTTGAGTACTCCTTCCATCTTAACTCAATACTGCAAGGATAGAGTAGCTGGGGCGGGGGACGGGGGACCATGCTCTTAGGCGAATTCCAGGCCAATTGGCACAACTAGCGTTTTCATAAGAGAGCTCTCTGTACCCCACATTGGTGAGTGGCCTCTGGGGTCTTAAAACCTGCCAAGTTGCCATCTGAGGACACAGCAAATGGTCCCAACTCAGCAGGAACGGATGCTCACCGAGGACCAAAATAACATGCGGTAAAGACAACCGAGAAGACAGAGAGACCCACAAGAGTGGGTGCCCACATCGACTTGGGAGCGGAAGAACCGGATGGTGCCTAGCCACCACCAGCAATAGCCACGATGAGCTCACAGAGAGGAGCCTCACTGGCAACACAAGAATAAAAAGAGGTGCATCATGAGATCTCCACTAAAAGACCTCAATTGATGGTCCAGCGGTTTTGGGGTTCCTCTGAGAGCATGGCCCTCGGCCCTGATGCTGCCCTTTCCCATAAATTATAACAAAAGTCCACTCTTTGGACAGGAATGGATTGGACTTGGCAATGCAGAGTGACCATATATTGGAAGTACTTTATGGTTCTATACATCTATAGGATATCATCTTGTTGACCTCTGGCTGGAGGAAGGGGAGTGGATTGAGAGGAGGGGAAAGTAGGCTGTTGTGAGGATGAGTCATGTATGGAGCAGAGAGGAATTGTGTGCAGTCACCAGACAGGGAGAGCAGTGGTAGCTGCATATAGGTGGGCATGTAAATTTATATGTGAATGTACATTTTCACTCAGTTATGTTGAATAAAAATAAAAATTAAAAAAATTAATGAATTCAGTGGGAGGAAGAGAAACTCAAAAAAAAAAAAAGAAGAATATAATGGAAACCCCAACATAATACAGGTTAACTGGCAGTGCTTACTTGTGAGAAATAAGGTGAATTTAATTACCAAAGTGAATAGAAAATCAAAGAGGCTACTAAGGGAGTGCGGCCCACTGAAAATTATATAGATGTTAAGGTTGCTGTTGTTGGGTGCCGTTGAGTTGGTTCTGATTCATAGCAACTCTACGTGCAACAGAATAAAGCACTATCTGATCCTACACCATCCTTACAACGTTTGTTATGCTTGAGCATATCACTGTAGCCACTATGTCTATCCATCTCTTGGAAGATCTTCCTGTTTTTTACTGACCCTCAACTTTATGAAGCTGTTGTCCTTCTCCAGTAACTGACTCCTTCTAATAACACATCCAAAGCAGGTGAAACATAGTCTTGCCATCCTTGTTTCTAAGGGGAATTCTGTTTGCATATGTTCTGAGATGGATTTGTTCATTCTTTAGGCAATCCATGATATATTCAATATTCTTTGTAATACATCAGTTCACAGGCATTAATTATTTTTTCAGTCTTCCTTACTTATCATCAACTTTTGCATGTATATAAGGCAACTGCAAACACCATGGCTTGGGTAGGTACATGTTAGCCTTCAAGGTGACGTCTTAACTTTTTTTACAGCAGATTTGCCCTGTGCAACGTGTCTTCAGAGACATAAAAGAAAATCACAAAACTCTTCTGCAAGAAGTCAAAAAGGACCTCCGTAAGTAAAGAAAGTTACCTTTCCCATAAATAGGAAAACAACATTATGAAAATGTGTATTCTACCTAAAATGATCTATAGTTATCATGCAATCCAAATGTAAACTCCAATGGCCTTTTTTAATGAGGTGGAGAAATATATCACTATTTCATACGGAAAGGAAGAAGTATGGGATAAGCAAAGTGTTGCTGAAGAACAAATCAGGAAGCCTCATACCTGACTCTAGAACCTATTATACTGCCACAGTAGTCAAAATAGCCTATCACTCATACAAAAACAGATACATAGATCAATGAAACAGAAGAATTTAGACACAACCTCATCCACCTGTAAGTAGTTAATATTTGACAAAAGTCTACAGTCCATAAACTGGGGAAGATAGTCTCTTTTGTTGGCATAACTGGATATCCATCTGCAAAAAAAAGTGAAACAAGACTCATATCTCACACCATGTGCAAGTACTAACTCAAAATGGATCAAGAACATAAATGTAAAATCTAAAACCATACAAATCTTGGGAGAAAAATAGGGACAGTGCTGGGAGCACTAATATATAGCATAAACAGATGACAAAATATTACTAAGAATGCTCAAATATCAGAAGAGAAAATAGACAAACACTTGTGCCCATCCAAAGACTTAATCTAAAGAATAAAAGAACTACCTATAGGCTGGGAAAGAATATTTGGCTACCACGAATATGATCACTATGTAATCCACATAATCTACAAGGTACTGAAAGCCTCAACAACAACAACAAAAAAGACAAATAACCCAAATAAAAAATGACCAAAAGATATGAACACACACTTCTGCAAAGAAGACATCCAGGACTCTTACAGATACAAGAGGAAACACACAGTTGTCAGCCCTTAGAGAAGTACAAATCAAAACTACAATGAGATATCATCTCACCACATGAAGGCTGGCATTAATCCAAAAAACACAAAGTAATAAATATTGGAAAGGTTATTCAGAGACCAGAACTCTTCTACACTGCTGGTGTCAGTGTAAAATGGTACAATCACTTTGTAAATTCATTTGTCGGTTTCTAAAAAAAAGCTAGAAATAGAAATGCCATATGCTCCAGCAATCCCGCTGCTTGGAATACGTCCTACAGAAATAAGGGCTTTCACACGAACAGATATACGCACATGAATGTTTATTGAAGTACAGTCCACAATAACAAAAAGATGAAATTAATCTAAGTGCCCATGTACTAGACGATCTCTAATACCTTTAATAATTTCTGTAATCCTATTACAAAACAGTGAGGTGGTTCCATGTGGGAGTGCAAATCATCCTCTTTGTCTCTGATATTAATATATATTGAGCCATAAAGATGCATATTATGGGCACTAAGAGAAATGCTAAAAGAAGAAAGAAGTAGTATCATAAGCTGAAACAGAGTATATACAGGCCAAACCACAGAAAGCAGAAGAAAAAACACAGTTGCCTTCCATTCAGTTCTGATTCATGATCATCCCATGTGTAGGAAAGTAGAAGTGTTTTCCACAAAGTTTTACCAGGCCTTTCTTTTTAGGTGTCTCTGGGTGAATTTTAACTTTCAGTCTCATAGCCAAACACTTAACTGTCTGTGTTAGCCAGACATTTGTATCTGAAGGACAGAGACAGACAAGTAACCATAAAAATATTGTAAACACATCCATTTCCCTTAGAATATATCTGTGTCTATGAAATGAAAACCCAAATTCATCACACTGCATGCATGTGATAGAGCACATCATGGGGCTTTTTATTGCCTCTTTTCATATTACCAAACTAGCTAAGGATTAAAAGCAACTGCTGTTCTATGATCCAAGGACTGTATTTCTCAAGTCTTCCTCCCTCCCTCCATCACCCCCTCCCTTACTCTCTTTTTTCCTTTATTCCTTCCATTTTTTCATCTCTCATTAATAATCTCACTATTGTATCCTTCCAATGCCATCACATTTCATTGCTTTCAAATGAATATCTGAAGAAAAGACTGGTGCTTAATTTCTTGTTAGATAGTTATTGTTTTGATAACACTGGATTTGAGAAATGACTCCAAGATGAAGTGGGAGAGTTAGCAACCCATCTTTAGCAAAATTACTATTAAAACATAATAAGAAAAAGAAAAGCAGCTAATACCCTCCTGTTTTCATTAGGTCAGATTCAATGAAGAGTTAAGAATAGTCATTATAAATTTACCACATAAAAGATGAGGAACAAAGATTTTGTGTGTCTGTCTTCACTTGAAATAATTCACTACCTGAAAAAAAAAGTCACCCTTGAAAATGTAAAAGGAAATTGCACTCTGAAGTTCTGTTCTTATTCATTAATATTCCAATCCGTGAAAATATGGAATAGGTAAATAGGCTTTATGAGAAATGAGGGCTTAATAAAATCAAATATGAAGTTTATTTTAAAACTTTTCAGTTCATAAAAGCTAAATACTGGGGAGGAAAAATGCAGAGCAAGCACAAATTTCAAATTAACCATTCTTATTGGCAATGAGTGACAGCTCAAAGGGAGAGAAGAAAGTAAGAAGATGAAATTGTACATGACAACACCATAAAATGTTAATAATGTGAATAAAGAGAACATTCTACTCTGTGAATAAAGAGAACATTTATGTGAAAGTGTAAGTCTTGTTCCAAGGAAAGTGAATTCTTTTGAATGACTTAAGTTCTTCCTGGAACTACCTTTAAAATTAGGATTTCGAAACAGTTTACTCCAGCTGAAGAATTAGTGGAATATCAAAGGTATAACGAGGAACAACCTAAATTCTTCCCTCCCATCTCACGACCTTATATTAGTTCCCGTAAGTCTTCTAACAAACGATAAAATATCCAGCATGCGGAAAGGTAGTTGGTCGTATGTCCAGAATCCTTCCTACAGGAGATTAATGTTTCCATCTGCAAAAGTGAATAAAGGCAGAGAGATTACAAAATGCTCTGGAGGGACAAAATGCTGAAATGCTGATGAAGCACCGCAGGGCGATTCTTTTTGAAGCCTAAACTCTAGATGAAAAATAGACTTCCGGTTGGTAGCTCAAAAGTAACTTTTGGCAAATTAGACAGAACTCTTGCTCTTTTCCCAACTCGTTGTTCAGCATGAAGTCCTCAGTGAATTTATAATCCAATGAACAAAACAAACCACTGAATAACACACATTTAAACACAGCAAGGAGCCCTGGTGGCAGAGTGTTTAAGAGCTCAGTAGACTGCTAACCAAATGCTCAGTGGTTCACATCCACCACTCACTCCTTGGAAACTCTATGGGGCAGTTCTACTCTGTCTCGTAGGGTGACTGTGAGTCAGAATCAACTCAACAGCAATGAGTTTGTTTTGTAAAAAAAAAATACAACAAATATGCCTATTCCTTTAAATTCAACATTTTGTGAAACACTGTTATAGACCAGGTGCTATAATTGGTGCTGGGAATTCCAGAAGAAAAGGAAAATATTAGCTATACTATTTCCAGGGTTATATTTTATAAAATTAGGCAGCTATAAGGATAGAGTGATACACTTTATTGTTAAATAGCCTCAAAAGAAAAAAGCCAGAGGAAGACAATAGATACAAAAACGAATAGATAAGCAACTTAGGTGATATGTTTTTGTCACAGAATATTAAAATAAACCTGCTGGGAAAGACAGCAACAGATTGTAGAAACACAATGGACTTTCAACATCATTCAC
This sequence comes from Heterohyrax brucei, assembly GCA_028571685.1. NCBI lineage: Eukaryota > Metazoa > Chordata > Mammalia > Hyracoidea > Procaviidae > Heterohyrax > Heterohyrax brucei. Next base: position 148,858,062 of record CM053143.1, read on the forward strand.
TGAAATCTTTTAGTTTTACTGATGAAGAATTGAAATCCAGAGATACACAATGACTGGACAAAATGCAGGGTTTTGTTTACCATTTGCTGGCTATGTAATTTGGGGCAAATGACTTCACTTCTCTGGGTCTCAAGTTTCTGATCTGTTAAAGCATCAGTAGTAATGTGTTCCTTCTAGTAGGAATGTTTTAAATATTGAATATACCTTCTTCTCCCTTATCAAATATCTCTTCATCCAAAATTTACATTTAAAACAATAGTGAAAAATCTACTATCCAATTATTTGGTGTATTGATGACATATAGCTGGAAGTAACAAACCTTGAGGTGTGAGATGAGAGTAACACTGGCAGGGATGGTTAGTGTCATGTGCCATCTTCGCTGGGCCACCATTTCAGCGGTTTGGCAGTTTTGCGATCATCATCTATTTTCATGTAACACTAATTTTGCATAGTGACATGGTCTTTAGAAACTAATCATGTTGATAAATGAGGAGAGGGAGTAACGCAATACCCCAAAAGATCCTTAAAATAGCATCTAGTACATAGTAAAATACAACACAAAAAAACTAAATCCACTGCTGTTGAGTCAATTCTACCTCACAGCGACCCTGTAGGACAGAAGAGAACCGCCGCATAGAGTTTCCAAAGAGCATCTGGTGGATTTGAACCACCAATCTTTTGGTTAGCAGGCATAGCACTTAACCACTTCACCACCAGAATTGAGCACTCAATAAATGCGATCTCTTGGTATCAGTGTTCTTAGCAAGAGAGCCAGAACTAAGCTGCTGTGACTTCTGATCAAAAACTTGGTCTACCACGTTGTGCTATCCTTGATGCACAGGGACTGACGGCTACAAGTTCTGACACTTAAGTTTGCAAGCTCATTCTAGAAAAAATGTTACACACCTCACTGCTGAATATCACTATGGTCATCTTAAAGTATTCCCCTTAGGAAGCTGTGCACTGATGTCAGTGCCTAGTCCAGCGTTCAAAGCAATTTTGGAACTCTTTTTTTGGAATGGCCATGAGAGGTATTGTTGCGTTACCCTTGATGTCCTGAATGTCAACAAAATGTCTTCCTTTCAATTTTTATTTATTTGGGGTAAAGAAAAAAGCCATTGGGGGCTAGTTATATCAGATGAGTAGGCAGAGTGTTCCAATACAGTTATTTGTTTATTGGCTAAAAACTTTCTCACAGACAACTATACAATTAAGTTTGCCAACTTGCCACTGTGCCATCATGTGCAATGGCCGTTCCAGAAAGAGTTCCAAAATTCTTTTAAAAGGTAGATTAGGCATTAGCATTGGTGCATAGCTTCCCAAGGGGAGTACTTCAAAGGTGACTGAAGTGATATTCAGCAAGGAAGTATGGAGCACTTAGAACAGTTAAGTTCACAGACTTAATTGTCGGACCCCATATATAAATATTTAAAATTTTTATTTCGTTAGCATGTCTAAAAATAAAACCATAATAATACCATAGAAGAGAAGTCAGTACAACTGTACTAAACCAGAAGGTAAGAAGTTTTCTAAATACATCCTAATACTTCAGGGGACAGGAAAGTAGAGATAGGGGTCTAGGGACTACAGCTTCAGGCAACATCTAGGTTAATTGACATTACAAAATTTATTAAGAAAATATTCTACATCCCCCTCTGGTGAGTGGTGTCTGGGATCTTCAAAGCTAGCAGGTGGCCATCTAAGAAACATCAATTCTGGATCAAAACAGAGTGAAGAACATCAAAGACATAAGGAAAATATGAGCCCAAGAGAAAGAAAGAGCTACATAAACCAGAGACTTCACCAACATGAGACCAGAAAACATAGATAGTACCCAGCTAACACCAAAGACTCCCTTTACAGGGAACTCTACAAAAAAGCCCCTGATGGAGTGGAAGACAGGTCTCATATAGAACTCAAACTCTAGTAAAAATACAAGACTCGATGGTCTGAAAGACTGGAGAGCCCCCCAGAAGACATGACCCCCAGACTCTGTTAGTCCAGAATTTAAAACATCCAAGAAGCCAACTCCTTGGAGAAAGACTGAACTGGTCCATAAGACATAGAACGATACTGGCAAAGATTGTGCTTCTTGACTTAAGTGCATAGAGCAAACTAAGTGGGCATCTCCTGTTTGGAGGTGACAGGAAAAGTAAAAAGGGGACAGGAGCTGCTTGAATGGACAAAGGAAATACTAGGTGGAGGGGAGGAGTGTGCTGTCACAATGTAGGGAGAGAAGCTGACTGAAATTTATAAACTTTCACTTAAAACACAATTTTTAAAAAAAATCCATAGAAGTATTTTATAAATGGAAATGTTAAAAAGAAAGATATTTTAACAAGGAAAATTATACAAAAGAAATATGGACTTGTAAATAGAGTCAGTAACAAGGGTGGGAGGGACAGTGCCAGGAAAAAAATGAATCTCTAAATTCTTCATTTCACCTAGTATAAGCATATACACAGTAGATTCAGTAGATTCACTTACTGAAATCATAAGCTATCACAGAAACAATTCAGAGATATAAAAGGAAGAAACCAGTTCTTCTTAAAAGTTGTGCTTAAAGTGAAAGTTTACAATTTGAGTCAGCTTTGAATACAAGCTCTGCTGAGTCCTACTGTATACAAAATGAGTTTAGTTAATTGTGCCTCTCTCCCAGCAAAAGGGTAAAAGATTTGCTCAAGTTAATGCATGAAGTACACATTATATAATACATAAGTGAAGTATGCATATCCAAAATTGGTTTTTGGAAGTCTATAATTCTAAAATCTGTAAGTCAGAATAAAGAAACAAAGATACAATATTTAATGTACCTGGTTATTTTTAACATATATATATATATATATATATATATTGTGGGAAGCCGAGACTTCCTGAAGCAAGGCCAGAATATGGTCAAGTTAACTCTTGTATTAACAAGATCTAAATTAAGCACATTCCAAGTATTATACACCCAGCATTGTCCTCAAAATAAGCAGAGGTCAGCATGCCCCCGATCTGGTTTCGATATGACTAGCAAAAGAATGCTTGGGAAAAGGAAACAAGGAAATGTGTGGAATATATATGCAACTGAAAAATAAAGCTCGAGGTCTCAGCTTGACTGAGTCCCCCCTGATGTGATTGTTTCGGTCTTATTCAGCTCCCGCGCTTTCCCCTCAGCTCTGTTCATCTGACGGCTGGTACCGTCAATATATAAAGAATGAGATACTATTTCTCAGTCACAAAATCTATAAATTAAACAATGACAACTTTCCAGGAATGGCTGAAGACAAATCCAAGGACAGAGAAGGAAGATCAGTTTAAAAGCACTAGGTGACAGAAGATAGATCAAGTTAAGGAAAGATGCAGACAACAGATCAGTGCCCCCAGTAAACTCTAGGCAAGGCAGAACAGGGTCCAAGGAGAAGTTGCCAAATAAACGAAGGAGTGTATCTTAGGACAGACCTGTCTTGGAGGAAGTAGAATCAGTAGCAAGGATGGCAAGATTATATCTTACATGCTTTGGACATGTGGTCAGGAGGGACCAGTCCCTGAGGAAGGACATCATGCATGGTAGCCAGCCAAGCCAAGTGCTGTTGAGTCAGATCTGACTCATGCTTGGTAGAGGGTCAGCAAAAAGGAAGACCCTAAACATGATGCCCTGACACAGCAGCTGCCACAATGACCTAAGCATAACGATTGTGGGCATGGTGAGGACCCAGTAGGGTTTCGGTCTGTTGTATGTAGGGTCATTATGAGAATCAAGCTGATGGCACCTAACAACAAAAACAACATCTTAGATATCTAGTGCTGTTAGAAGAGAAATATCATGAGTGGATGGCTTTAATGAATGAAACTTTATTTTCTCTCCAATTTTAGGAAGCTGGAAGCACAAATTTAGCCTAGGGAAAGCCTTCTTCTGTCAGCTTAAGTGGAAAGCCCTTGTGTTCAATCTTCCCCTGTTGAAGGAGATTCTCAGCTCTCAGACTGGGTCCAAAAGACACACTCTGAGCCTGGCTCTTCTTGCTTGGTGATAATGAGGTCCTCTCTGTAAAATTCTCTTTCGTTCTCAAATGAGACTGATTCAAGAAACAACCTCATCCTATGGATTATGTCCTGCCTCACTACAAATTAAAAAAAAAATACAAACCCAGTGCTGTTGAGTGAATGCCAACTCATGGCAACCCTAAGGACAGAGTAGAACTGCCAAATATAGTTTCCAAGGAACATCTGGCAGACTTTAACTGCTTACCTTTTGGTTGGCAGCCATGGTCTATAACTACAAAGCCACAAAAACTGCCTTTAATCCTGCCTCATTAAAATCAAGATTTATAACACATAAGATAATCATGTTAGAACAGAAAATGGTAGACACCTACACAACACTGGGAATCATGGCCTAGCCAATTTCACACACTTTTTGAGGGGACATAATTCAATTCACAGTGGAGTGAAGAAGCCTTTGATAGGTGTATGTGTTTAGTTTGTGGATATTTCTTGTGGATTTTTTACGCTATCACTGGTACACATGACTTGTATGAAGAGATGATAAGCCCAGTAGGAAATTTGGGGTCCTTGAAACAAACTTCCAATAAAATGTCACTTGTGGGGTTAGATATGAAAAATAGTTGTCAGGATCACTTCTGAACTCTAGATGATGCCCTTGAAGAGGAGCAGGAGAACACAAAACTCAGAAAGAGTGAGATAAAAAAAAAAGGAGTTTGCGGATAAGTGGAAAATGTGTCATGGTATCACATCAGTCAGCCTCCCCACGAATTTTGTTTGAACCTTAACGAATTTGGCAAAGACAGCTGTAGAACATTTTAGCTGGCAATTAAGAAATACAGAGACATGCTGGTTGAGAAACTGCAACATTAAGGACATGAAGCTACAGAAGCAACTGTGCCAGGCCCCAGCTCAGCATGTTCTCTTCCTGTGACCTCTGAGCCATCATCATGAGCTTAGTAGAAGAGTTGGTAAGGGTACAGTAACATAAATGGCCTTCATTCAAAAGGCCACCACAGTCATCGGAAAATGGAACCTACTACATTGGAGAAAGTCCCCACAGATACCAGAGAAGAGTGGAGATGTGTGTTTTCTCAATAGATAATGTATTAGTCATGTGTGAGGAAAATTCTGAGTTATTCAACCTCAGTTCTTATTTCAGTGCAGCCATTTACTAACCAGTTGTACTATGTGGGCCATATACTTTGTCTTATTTAGCCTGCCATTTAGAATAGTAGTCTTAGTGATTGAATTTTGTACCCTCAAAAGTTATGTTTAACTCCTAACCTTTGGATCAGAGAACATGACCCTGTTTGGGGACATAAATGTTTTCTATGTAGACATTGTTGCCGAAATTAATGATGTCGTGATGTGTTGGCTGCGTACCAGTTCCAATCTCTTTTGAGTAGCATTTTACAAAAGAGAAGAACAGACATTGTAATAAGGGCAAATACACAAAGGACAGACAGTGTCTGAGGATACTTTCAAAAGCCAAGGAAGCCAAGAAACACCCAGGGTTACCAGAAACTGAAAGAGAACAAGGAAGGACCTCCTGTTAAAGTTAGCAGAGAGAACATAGCCTTGATGATACCCTGTATTTATACTTACGGCCTTCAGAACTATGAGAAAATAAATCTCTGTTTTTAAAGCTGACCATTTCACACTATGGTGGCCCTAGAAAATGAAAAGATGAATAGTTAGCAAACTATTTTCTAAAGCACCAAATAGTAAATAGTTTAGAGTTGGAAGATCATGAGACAAAAATCAAGTATGTTATATAGTTTCACATACAAAAAAGAGAGAAAAAAGTCCACAAATATTTTATTGAAAAAATTCAAAACTCTACTTATGAATACTTAAATTTGAGTATTTTTCACAAACTATAATTCTTCTTCTGATTTTTCAACCACTTAAGAAGGCAAAAAAACCACTCTGTATCTCATGGAGTTTTCAGAAATAGGTTGTCATGGATTGAATTGTGTCCCACAAAATTGCCTGTCAACTTGGCCAGGCCATGATTTCCAGTATTGTGTGGTTGTTCACCATTTTGTCCTCTGATGTAATTTCCTTATGTGTTATAAATTCCACATCTGTGTTGTTAAAGAGATTTCATTAGTGGCAGCTGTATTAATGAGGCAAGATTGAATCTAAGAGATTAGGTTGCATCTTAAACCAATCTCTTTTGAGATACAAAAGAGGGAAGCAATCAGAGAGACAGGGGAGACCTCACACCACCAAGAAATGAGCTAAGAGAATAATGTGTCCTTTGGACCCAAGGTCCTTGTGCTGAGACTCTTCTAGGACAAGGATCCTCCCCTAGTGCTGCCAGGAGGAGACAGCCTTTCCCCAGAGCTGGTACTATGAATCTGAACTTCTACCCTCCTAGACTAAGAGAGAATCAACTTCTTTTCCTTAAAGTCATTCACTTGTGGAATTTCTGTTACAACAGTACTAAGTAACTAAGACACAGTTTGTTGCCCAGATTTCGCCTGTGGTTTGTAATTTGTTGCTGTTAGGTGCCACTGAGTTGGTTCTGACTCACAGTGACCCTATGGATGACAGAATGACACGCTGTCTGGTTCTGCACCATCGTCACAATCTTAATTATGCTTGAGGCCATTGTTATAGTCATTGTGTCAATCTATCTCGTTGCCAGCCATCGTTGAGGGTCTTCTTTTTCACTGACCTATTACTTTACCAAGTGTGATATCCTTCTGCAGGGACTGGTCCTTCTTGTTAACATGACCAGTGTATCTAAGATGGAGTGTTGCCATCCTTGCATCCAGGATTCTGCCTATACTGTTTCCAAGACAGAGTTGTTCATTCTTATGGCAGTTCTACAGTTTGCAACTGCTAATTTAGAGCACAGTCTGGCTCATAATTAATTGTCAACAAACATTACAAACTATTTTTAGACCCAGATGTCCTCCAACTAGGACCTCTTGCTTGTCTGTAAGGTCATGATGGATAACAGATATTCATTCTTCTGTATACCACCCCAATACTCTCAAGCAAACATGCAAATGTGAGAACATATTATTTTAGTATAAATATTCCAAACAACTTTGCATTTATTTCTTCTATAAACACACATTAAGTGTGACTATGTATCAAGCACTGTACACTATGGATTAAAACAACAACAAAAAAAAAGATAATGTACTTGCAATGGAATACAGGCCAAAAATAGACACAGAGATACAAATAAATACAGGATAACTGGATGTGATCCAGTAGCAATTTCTCAACAAGAAGTTTGAAAAGGAACACTTTCAGAGCACAAGCTTAATTTTCTAGAAAAACATGAGTGTTCAGACCAAAATCTGAAGTAAGATCAATTCTACTCCATCAGTAGAATTGGAGACTTTAGCCAGATATCAGAAAGGCATGATTTGAAAATAACTTTCTCTAACCCTCCAGCTACATTTGAGCAATAAGAGAGCTCAGGTATAGGATTAGCCTCAGAGTTGAGACTGGAGAGTCTTTCTTACTCACAGAGAGAAAGAGGGAGAATATATAAAGAAAGATAACTGGTTTTGAGGCTAAAAAGAGACAGCTCAAAGCTATCAGGGTAGCCAGTTCTCTGGAAGGAAAGAAAGCTATTCTTTCACTTAAGTAATGTATAAAACAAAACAAGATGTTTCAAATCTCCTGTTGAGAAATTGCTACTTGGTCACATCCAGTTATCCTGTATCTATTTGTATCTCTAGCTCTACTCTTGCCTGTATTCAATTCCAAGTACATTATCTTTTTTTTATTTTTGTTTGTTTAAAAGGTTAAATTAGACTCCTCCAGGTTATATGCTAGGATAACCAAGAAAGACAAACTCATCACCAACAGCAACCCACAGGTGAGAGAGTTGAAAGTCATTGAAACCACTTGGCAGAGCTAGGACAGTAGATAACAAAGATCGGGATCCCAGCAAATGTGCTATTGTAGTTAGGTGCTGTGGCGTCTATTCCAACTCATAGTGTCCCTACAGGACAGAGTGGAACTGTCCCATGTGATTAACAAGGAGCAGCTTTTGGATTTCAACTGCTGACTTTTTGGTTAGCAGCTGAATTCATAACCACTGTACCATCAGGGTTTCTGCAGCAAGTATGGAAGGACACAACCAAAGATCAAGGAAAGAAGGAATTTAAGCTTTTGAGTATTGTTGATATCTATCAATTTGGCTAATCAGGTTCCCCATGTGTATAGAGAAGCAAGGAAAAGCAAGACATGGGTAATGTAATGGTTCAAAAACAAAACCACCTATTGCCATCCAGTTGATTTTGATTCATAGTGACCATATAGTTCAGGGTAGAACTGCTCCATAGTGTTTCCAATGCTGTAAATCTTAATGGAAACAAATTTTCACCTCTTACTCTCATGAAATGTCTACTGAATGTGAATCATCAATCTTTTAGTTAGCATGAGAGCACTTAACCACAGCACCACCAAGACTAATGAAGCAGTCAGAAAGATGAAATAAATGAACAAGCAAAAATGAACTGAAGACAGTAGCAAGTAGGGCCTGAATAATTAGAGCAAGCAAACTCATGGTAGTATTAAAAATGAAATGTGTGGATTTGATTATGACTTACAAATTACAGACCCATGGATTGGAAAAATAGGTAGACATTAAGGGATTTGAGTATACCCAGGAAGTAAGCAGAATGTTAATTAAAATGCTGTAGAATGAAAATTTTGGAAGGAGATGATCATGTAGTCAGAAGAAAACCACACTTTATCTGAAAATATAAATTTAGCTGGTGTCCTGTTTTATTCAACAACCCTAGTTACACGCCAAAGGTAAAAGAGTTTTGCAGATATAAAGTCTCTAATCAGTTGGCTTTGAACTAGTTAAAAAGGTGCTTATTTTGAGTAGTACTGACTTAATCAGGTGAGTCCTTTAAAAAAAATAGTAAGTTAGATTGTTCTACTCTCCTTGAGGGAGAAAAAACAGTACTATCAATTGGCTCTATGGTGGTGGGTTTGGGGTTCTTTGGAGAGTTTATGAAGTTCCTAGTAATCCCTGGTGGCATAGTGGTTAAGTGCTATGGCTGCTAACAAAAAGGTTGGAAGTTCAAATCTACTAGGTGCTCCTTGGAAACTCTATGGGGCAGCTCTATTCTGTCCTGTAGGGTCACTATGAATCTGTACCAGCTAGATGACAGTGGGTTTGCTTTTTTGTGGGTGCAGTTCCTATACCACAAAACCTAGATATACTGAGAATAAAGCAAATGTTACTCTTTAGTTGTCCCGAAAACTGACCCACCAGCATTTCTACCATGACAATGGCATCAGAAATTTTCTTCTTTCTGTATCTTTTCTCTTTCCACTAAAGAAAAGAGACTACAGTTGCCAATAAATCTTGTATAAACATGAAATGAAGTCCCTGGGTAGAGTACATGGTCAATGCCCTAGACTACTAAACAAAAGTTTGGAAGTTCAAGTTTACTCAGAGGTGCCTCAGAAGGATGATCTGGTGATCTAATTTCAAAAAAATCAGCCATTGAAAACATTATGGAGCATAGTTTGACTTTCACATGCATTAGGTTTTCATGAATTTAAGTTGAATCAACTGGCAACTTGGTTAACTGCTTAAACATGAAATAATGCTCATCTCAGATATTTAACAACATTGTACAAAGTTCTTAACAAATCCTCCAACAATTCTATAAAGCAAATCATTACTACCATTCTACTAATGAGAAAAACTAGAATCTGAGAGATTAAATGACTTAATCAAGGTGACGCTGAGAGTAAATTGTGAATTTGGCATTAGAAGTTAGTATGATTTTTCATAAGGAGCCCTGGTAGTATAATATGTATCCCTGGCAGAAGAATGGTTAAACACTTGGCTGCTAATCTACAGTTTGGTGATTGGAAACCATCAGCCATTCCATAGGAGAAAAGACCTGGCTAACTTTCCCATAAAGATTACAGCTTAGCAGAGCATTCTACTGTATCCTACTGGGTTGCTATGAGGAACAGTAAATTCAAGGACATGCAACAACAGCATGGTCTGTCCTCAAAGTCTGTGCTACCACCATTGAGAAACAAGGCATGTTATTAAAATATAGTCATCTCCATCTCAAGGCCTTATCCCTGATCCACCCAAAGACTGTTCAGTGGTCTATGACTGAATCTATCTGTTAACATTATTCTTATAACATAGGTTAGTGATGAATCTTACTTGCAAACTCAATGATTTTTTTTTAAGTAGTCTTAAATAACACCACCTGGAGACCTGACAGCTGAGAGGCCTGGCAGCATCTCCTCTATTATTCATGGATTCACATCACAGGGTCAGCTGATGGCCACCCAGTGACTCCATAAGTAGGGCACTGTCTTTGCCAGCCAAGAGGCAGATCCTGCCACCCCAGGAAGTCCATGTTGAGCCAGGAACTAGAGAACACAAAGATGGCTGGTGACCAATTCCCCTCTTAGAACTACACCTCAGCTCCTGCTGAGGTAACACCATAGAACTCACACAACTTCTAGATGGCACACGGACAAAAGGCCATAGCTAACCATTTAAAAAAGCTGTCCACCATGGCTCTGGAAAACTCCAAAACTAAAGAATCAAAAAAATTCCCAGAAGAGGTCTTTCTGAAACAATCAGAAGCTGAGTACAAAAGAGTTATGTATACAGCCCTTCTAGATATTAAACAAAATGCAGCAGAACAAAATGAAGAATCAGGTAAGCTACTGAAATGATAGAACATCAACACTCTGAAAGCCAGCAGATCAATAACAAAATTACAGAATTAAACAATTCAATCCAAAACCAAAAGAGCAGAACTGAGGAGATGAAAGTCAAACTTAGTGATCTTGAGGATGTGGCAACTGACAGCAGAATTCATAAGGAGAAATCAGAGAAAAGAAATAAGAAAAATGAAGAAGCATTGTTAAACCTGTGGGACTCTGTTAAAAGGAATAATACAGAAATAATTGGGATAGATGAAAATACTGAGAGCATTGCTGTAGAGTTGCTGACAGAAAACTTCCCTGAAATTATGAAAGAAGAGAACATAGCTATCCAAGAAGTTTATTGAATTCCACAAAAACTAGACTCCAAAAGAAAGACACCAAGACATATTATAATCAAGCTTAATAAAATAAAACATGAACAGAAGCTCTTAAAGGCAGTAAGACTCAAAGCATAGGTAATATTCAGAGCCAAGCCAGCCAAGTGCCGTCGAGAGGGAACCCCTAATAGACTTTCATCTGACTTCTCCACAGAAATGATATTATCAAGAAAACAGTGTAATGACACATTCAAAGCTATGATGGAGAGAAATTTTCAACCAAGAATTATTCATCCTGCAAAATCAACTGTCACATATGAATTTGAAATTAAGACATTTGCAGATTAACAGAAGCTTGGAGACTTTGTAAAAAGTAAACCAAAACTACAAGAAATACTGAAGGAAGTTCTTTGCTTAGAAAAATAAAATATTAAATGCATACTTAAGGAGGCCATACAGGACACAGCACCCAGAATCCTACTCAGTTATGGAAGTTCACAAGCTCAATCAAAACTACATTATTAAAAAAAGGAAACCAGCAATCATAATATGAAAACCATGACATCACCACACTAAAAAGAGGATGTGTTACAGCAGATATAACTCTTTCAGATGGAGAGGGAATTAAAAAGATATGCAGAAGTTAAAGTATGGTTTAAACTCAGAATAGTAAGGGGATCATAAATGTAGCTGCAAAGGAAAATAACAATGTGACATACTAGGACAAGAAGCATAACACAGAAGTCTCAACACAAAACCAACAATGAAAAACCTGATGTCAAACCATAAAGAAGAATGACCCAAAATAGAATATTAAGAAAAGTATAGAAAACATCGATAATGCAAAATAAATGCATCAGAATGGCAGCATTAGAGACATACCTATCATAATTACACTGAATGTAAATGGATTGAATGCTCCAATAAAGAGACAGTGAGTGACATAGTGGATCAAAAACATAACCTGTCTGTATATTACAAGAAGCACACCTGAGACTCAAAGATATGAACAAACTGAAAATCAAAGCCTGGAAAAACATATACCAAGCCAACAACAACAAAGAGCAATAGTGGCAATACTAATCTCAGATAAAATAGACGCTAATGTAAGATCCACCATCATGGACAAGGATGGTTATTATTGCTGAAAGGTTCAATACATTAACAGGACAGAACAATATTAAATATTTATGCACCAGTACCAGAGCATCTAAATACACTGAACGAACACTGATAACAGTGAAAAATGAGATCAATCACTCACAGTAATAGTTGGACACTTTCAATAACGGACCCAGATCACACAGATCTTATTGCGGCAATAGACCAACTAGACTTTATGGACATATAGAGAACTTTTCACCCTTCAACAGATAAGTACACTTTCTTCTCCAATGCACATGGAATATTTTCCAGAATAGACGATGTATTAGGACATAAAGCAAGTGTCAATAAAATACAAACCACGGAGTTGTTGCAAATCATCTTCCCAGACCATAAAGCCATAAAAGTTGAAATCATCAGCAGAAAAACCATAGGTAGAAACTTAAACTCATGGACACTGAAAAACACTGTGCTCAAAACTTCACTGGTTATACAAGAAATCAAGGACAAAATAAAGAAATTTATGGAATTAAATAAGAATGAAAACACATCTTACCAGAACCTATGGAATACAGCAAAAACAGGGCTGAGAGGTTTTCTCTGTAAGTACACACATCCAGAATGAAGAAAGGACACAAACCAAAGAATTAACCCTACAGTTTGAATGAGTAGCTAGCCAGCCAAGTGCTATCGAGTCAGATGAATGAGTAGACACACAGCAAAAAAGAACCCCTCAGTCAGCAGAGGAAAACCAATAAAAAAGATAGAGTAGAACTAAATGAATTAGAGAACAGAAGAACAATTGAAAAATTAACAAAACCCAAAACTGATTCTTTGAAAAGATCAATAAAATTGATAAACCATTAGTTAAACTTACCAAAGAAAAACAGGAGAGGAAACAAAAAACTCGAAAAAGAAATGAGATGGGAGATATTACAACATGCCCAATTGAAATCCGAAGTATCATAATAGAATACTATGACAGACTGTACTCTAACAGATTTGAAAACCTACAAGAAATGGACAAATTTTTAATTCATCTCTGCTACCGAAATTATCACAAGGAGTAGTGAAAAAACTTTACAAGCCCATTACAAAGGAAGAGATTAAACAAGTCATTAAAGAACTACCAACCAAAAAATGTCTTGGCCCAGATGGCTTCACCAGAGAATTCTACCAAACTTTAAGAGAAGAGCTAGCTCTAATATTACAAAGGCTATTTCACACCATAGGAAGGGATGGAATACTCCCACCTCATTCTATGAAGCCAACATAACCCTGATACAAAAGCTAGGAAAAGATCCAGCAATAAAAGAAAATTATAGACCAATATAACTCATGAACCTAGATGCAAAAATCTTTGATAAAATTTTAGCCAATAGAATTCAATAGCATTTCAAAAAAATAATTCACCATGACCAAGTTTGATTCATACCTGGGATGCAAGGCTTGTTCGACATCAGAAAAATAGTTAATGTGATCAACCATATTAGTAGCACAAAGGGTAAGAATTACCTGATTTTGTCAATTGATGCAGAAAAGGAATCTGACAAAGTCCAACACCCATTTGTGCTAAAAACTCTCAGCAAAATAGGAATAGAGGAGAAAGTCCTCAATGCAACAAGGAGCATCTATGCAAAGCCAACCACCTACATCATCCTGTACAGAGACAGACTGAAAGAATTCCCCTCGAGAACAGGAAGTAGACAAGGATGCCCATTCTCATCACTTTTATTCAACATTGTACTAGAGGTTCTAGCCAGAGCAATTAGACAAGGAAAAGAAATAAAGGGCATTCCCACTAGCAAAGAAGAAGTAACAATATCCCAACTGGAAGATGATATGATTGTATATACAGAAAATCCTGAAGAATCCATAAGTTAATTACTGAAACTAATAGAGAAGTTCAGCAAAGTATCAGGATATAACATAGCATAAGTAAATCAGCAGGATTCCTTTATACCAACAAAGAGATCATCAAAGAAGAAATTATCAAATCAATACCATTTACTATAGCCCTTAAGAAGATAAAATACCTAAAAATAAATCTAACAAGAGAAATGAGACCTATTCAGAGAGAACTACAAGACCTTACTGCAAGAAACCAAGAGAGACTCACATAAATGGAGGAATCTACCCTGCTCGTGGATAGGAAGACTTAACATTGTGAAACGATCTATCTTACCCAAAGCAGTCTACATATACAATGCAATACCAATACAAATTCTAGTATCATTTTTTAATGAGATGGAGAAACAAATCACCCACTTTGTTTGGAAAGGGAAGAAACCCCAGATATACGAAGCAGTACTGAAGAAGAGAAACACAGTGGGAGGTCTCATACTACTCAACCTTAGAACGTATTACACTGCTATTGTAGTCCAAACAGCCTGGTACAAAGAGACATATAGACCAATGGAACAGAGTTGAGACCCCAGAGATGCCACCATCTGCCTATGAACAGCTGATATTTGACAAAGGCCCTAAAATTGTAAACTGGGGTAAAAACAGTCTCTTTAACAAATGGTGCTGGCAAAATTAGATATCCAACAGCAAAAAAAAACTGAAACAAGATCCGTATCTCATACCTTACACAAAAACTAATTCAAAATGGATCGAAGACCTAAATATCAAACCTAAAATAATAAAGGCTGTGCAAGAAAAAGTAGAGTCAACAATGGAAATTCTAATACACAACTTAGACTTTAAAATTTGACAAAGAAAGCACGATCAACAGAGAAAATAGATAAATGGGAACTACTGAGAATTAAACACTTTTGCTCATCCAAAGACTTTTTCAAAAGAGTTAAAAGACTACCTTCAGAATTTGAAAACAAAATTGGCAACTACGTGTCAGACCAACATCTGATCTCCATAATCTGTAAGGTAGTGCAAAATATCAACAAGAAAAAAACGTAAATAGCCCAACTAAGCAATGAGCAAAGGAGATGGGCAGACACTTCATCAAAGCGGACATCCGGGAAGACAAAAGATACATGAGGAAATGCTCACAATAATTAACTATCAGAGAAATCCAAATCAAAACTACATTGAGATACCATCTCACTGCAACATGGTGAGCCACGATCCTAAAAACATAAAACAGCAAGTGCTGGAGAAGCTGTTGAGAGAATGGAATTCTCCTACACTGCTGACTGGATTGCAAAATGTTAAAACCTCTTTGGAAAACAATCTGGCACTTCCTTAAAAAGTTTGAAATAGATGCACCACTTGACCCAGTAATTCCACTGCTTGGAATTTATGCCACAGAAAGAAAGGCTGTCACAAGAACAGAACCATGCACATGAAATGTTTACTGCAGCACAGTCCACAATAGCAAAAAGATGGAATCAACCTAGATGTCCATTAACAGATGAATGGGTAAACAAACTATGGAACACTATGTGATGACAATAAAAACAATGATGATTTTAGGAAACATCTCACAACCTGGTTTCATCTGGAAGATATACTGAGTGAAATCAGTCAGCGGCAAAAGCACAAATAGTATGTGACCCCTACTATAAGAACTTAAAAATAGATTTATGTACAGAAGGAAAGATTCTCTGATGGCTACTAGGGTGAGGGGGGTAACATTCTATCACAGATTAGATATTTGTTAAGAGAGTCTTCTTGCAGCCCATATTGGTGAGTGGCATCTGGGATCTCAAAAGCTGGCAAGGTGCCATCGGAAGTACACAAAATGGTCCCAATGCAGCTGGAACATATGATCACCAAGAGCACCAAGGACATGATGAAAAAGGATCCCAGGAATGGAAGGACCCGTGCAAATTGGAGAGTGTATCAACATTTGACTAGAAGAATCAGATGGTGTCCTGTCACCACCAAAGACAGCTGTGATGGGGCACACAATGTTGATTCCCTGTGCCGATATGAGAAAAAGAGGGGTGTACCTCAAGAACTCTACTAAAAGACCACAGTTGACGGTCTGATGACCAAGGGAATCCCCTGGAAGCCTGGCTCCTAGACCTGCTTCTGTCTGTCTAGAAAACACTACTGAGGTCAAATATTAGGACAAAAATGGACTAGACTCAGAGACACAATGCGACCATGTTGTGGGTATGCATTATGGTTCTATGCATTTATAGGAGATTATCCTATTGGTCTCTTTCTAGATGGGAGAGAAGAGGGCGGAGAGGAAGGGACAGGAGATTAAGAGGATACACGGAGTATAAGATGAAAAGGTGGAGTGTGCCGTCATAGGGCAAGGAGAGCAGAAGAGCTCTAGAATGGCACACATGCAAAGTTCATTTGGATTGTGTATTTTCACTTAATCACAATAAAAATTAAAAAAAATAAGACAATATATACATATATGCACACATATACATACAAGCCAAAGCCAGCCAAGTGCCGTCGAGTCGGATACATACAGTCTGACAATTAAGTTTGTGTACGACTATCAAGCATGCTTTAAGTCATTGAAGGGAGTTTGCTTATCAGTAAAAATTTGGTTTGTACTGATTCTCCATCCGGGTCTGATTTAAGCTACAGAAAAGAAGGCAATATACATGAGGTAAGAGATTTTCGTCTGTTTTATCTGATGGATTACAAGTGCAGGAGTACCAGATACATGCTGAAGGAATGTGATAAATCAATGACCTGAAAAATATTTACCTTTCCATATGTGCAAATTGAGATTATGGATGAAATACTTAAAGGTGTTAGCAATACACGAACTTTAAAATGGAAAAAGAAGCCAAGTTTGTGGGCTTTCCACCTTCCAGGTAAAGGCTTAGTCTACCTGTTTTATTTCAATAGGAAGCATCATCGTGTATATATATATATATTAAAGGTAGGATTAAGGCAGAGTGTTTCTTTAGGACAAACTGAAGAATTTTAAGTAATTTGGGGGTTATTTTAAATAATAGCAAGCTTGAATATTGATGAATAATTGACATTGTCCCCTTTTGAAATTTTCATTAAATGTTTTAAAAATCAAGGTTGCCATTCTGAATGAGTCCTCCTATGTGTTATGTACAGTTACATCATCATATGTAAATCTTCAGTTCTTCAAATAAAAACAGTACCATCCAATTTCCCTGTAAACGTGTTGAACACTAGTCTCTATCTTAAAATTACAATTACGTAACTAAGCAGTTACAAGCATGTTGTAGTTGTTAGTTTTCAGAGAGTAGATTCTGACTCATGGTAACCCCATATGCACAGAGCAGAACTGGTTCATAGAATTTTCAAGGCTATGACCTTTCAGAAGCAGATCACCAGGCCAGTTTTCCAAAGGTGGTGCATACGTGTGTCTTTGAACCAGCAACATTTAGGCTAATAGTTCATCACTCAGCCATTTGTTGTACCCAAGGACTTCATTTAGCTACAAGCATAGTACTAAATATACAAGGATTGAAAAAATAAGAAAATCTTCCTCTACATTTAAAGGGTACACTTTCTGTCTTCAGAAAAATACTGGTAACAGTTCCATTAAGAATGTTTATTAGTGCTTTGAGTAAGGTGTTAAAACCTACTTAGCTTGCATGCATTTCTGTAGCAGTAATAAGAACACTTAATTTTACCCTTTCCAAAAAAATAAAAGAAAGAAAGAAAGAAATATTAAACCAGTAAGTCTCACTAATGTCTCAATTATTCAGTGCTGCAAATTATTTTCTGGAATTCTTTTAAAATATATTTCTGGTGAATTCATTGAGGCAGAATGTTTCATTGGTTAGATCATAGAAGACTCATTTCAAAAATCAGAAATTCTATCTAGCACTAATTGGAAAGTTAACCCATAAAATTGTTTTAATGATCAATATCCTGCCACTCTGCTAATTTATCAGAGGGGAGCAGTATGAGGCTGATGAGTCAGAAGCATGAGTCAGAACCATTAGACTCTATGTAGTAGTGGAATCCTGCAGACAATTATTTCATTTCTAGACTCCACTTAGATAAATAATGCATAATGTTATAACCCAGCATGAGACTCAATATTTTGACTTAGGAACAGCTTTGCTCTTTTTTTGCAGGACAATTAATATCTGGTTAGATGCCACTATGAATGATGAATTAGTTCCTACAATATTGCGTGATTTCTTCCTAACTTTCACTTTGGTGCTTCGATACACATAATTTTTTTATGACCTCTCATATCTAAATATTACTACAAATGCATCCAAGCACCATGAAAATAGACTTGGGACATAAGCTTAAAGCTAGACTTCTGCATCACAGAAGCAAATGGGATATCTTGCAAGAAAGAAGACATCAGAAAGCTTAGCTTTCAGGGTTAACATTAAGATTCATGGTATTTTATTGAAGACATTCTGGAATATAAGAACTAGTTTGTACTAACTTTCCTGTGGACTTCTTTGTTGCTGTACATACATTCTTGTTATTGCTTTGGCTTCAAGTTCATGAGTCTGCAGACACATTAAAAATGTGTTATTTGTCAATCCACATACTTGGGAAGAAATATTTGAGCAAATCTCCCTTTTGTTGTAAAAAGAAATATAGTGGTTAGAGCTCATTGGAAGTTCCAGTCTTCATGATACATCATATTTGCTTAGCTCAGACCATCACAAATTTCTACTAAAAAAGGCACATCACACTGTTACTTTCTGATATCAATAAAGGGCTAGTAATATCCATAGGTTTCAATTCCAGGATCAGCAGTAGGTACCCCACATACTTGGTTAATTAAAGTGTCTTAATTAGGTAGTTATAACAAAAAAAAAAAAAAAAAAAACCATAAGTGGATGGCCTTAATGGACAGAAATTTACTTTGTCACATTTTAGGAGGTTCAGAGTTCAAATTCAGAACACCAGCTCTAGGAGAGGACTTCTTTCTCTCTTGAGCCTGGTGAAAGGTCCAAGTCTCTTTATTCTCTTCCCTGGAGATCATCATGTGACATGGAATCTATCTTTCCCCATTTGTACTTCCTTGCTTCTTTGCCTAATCTAGTATTGTTTATCTCAAAAATGGTTGATTTAAAACAGGTTCTACATTGATATGGCCTCACTGACAAAAATCGATAAGAATACCATATTCCAAAATGGGATAAGGCACAGGGATTAGAATTTATAGCCAAGCCAAGTGCCGTCGAGTCAGATCCGACTCATGGTGACCCTAGAAGAAGACGGTTCAGTTCATAATGTCCTACATTTTGGCCTCCCAAATCTACATGCTTTCAACTTGCAAAAACACATTCACCCTATCACATTATCCAAGGAGTTTAATCTATTCTAGCATCAACTCTAAATGCAAAATCACATCTTTTGGATCATCTAAATCAAATATTGGTAAGACTTTGAATGCCTTTCCACCTTGGGGCAAATTCCCTTTCTATCTCTCAATCTGTGTAACCTGGAATACAAGTTATCTGTTTCCAAACACAGTAGTGTAACAAACAATGGGTAAACACTTTCTTTAAAATTGAGAGAAATTAGAAAGAAAGAAGTGTTCACAGGCCCCAAACAAGGCAAAACCCAGCAGAGCTAGTTTCATTAGCTCTCAAAGCTTGAAATCAACTCTTTGTTCTCCAGGATCAACTGAGAAATGGCCTTGACCTCCCAAATCTGCGTATTGGCCATTCTCCACAGATTCTGGATGGAGCCTCCTCAATGGTAGGCATCAATCTAGGCCCACTGGCGTGGCAACTGTACTCCATCAGCTGTGGAAACCCCCATTCCTATACTTCATCTGAGTGAAGACATTACTCCCTGGGCCCCTGGTGGCACCATTCTCCTGGCCCTTGTACCCAGCATCCATGTCCCCTCAGCGCTTCGGACAGCAGCCTCATACTGTTTGCCCATCTGAATAGCTTCCCCATAGTCTGTAACTAAGATAGAAAAGATTTGATCTTTGAAATCCAAACCAAAAAGACAAACTCATTGCTGTAAAGTAGATTTCGACTCATAGTGACACTGTATGTCAGAGTAGAACTGACCCATAGAGTTCCCAGAGAGCACCTCGCAGATTTGAACTGCTAACATTTTGATTAGTAGATGTAGCACTTAACCACTACGTCATTTTGAAATCTAGAAAGTAGTTATTCTACTCTTTGAAACAGAAGCATAGGTTCCACCCTTTGAAGTAGAAGCAGTCCTGTCTGCCACGATCCCTCAAAGAGTTCTGCTGATCTCTGAATTTTTTCCAGGATAGTGCTTTCTCTTTCTTGGAGGACAACAGATTTTTGCAATCAATTTGCACCATTGATCTGTTTGCTGCCTGTAGATTCCAAGAGGGAGTTCTTGTTCCTTCCTTTCATACTGTCTCTGTTTCTTTCTGCCTTGGTAGTTCAAAAGATCCATCAATCATAGGCTTAACCTCTTTAATAAAAGATTAAGTGTCCATTTCCTTGATAAGAATTCATTCGCAAGTGTCCTTAGTTTGTATGACAGAATTTTCCAAATCTTTAAATTTTGGTTTCATTACATATCAGCCTATTTTTAAACCTATCTTTTCCTTCCCTCACTTTACTGTAGATGGAAAAGAGAAATCACACATCCCGTTTAAAATTTTGCTTAGAAATCTCAGCCAGATCTTGAAGTTCATCATTTACAGCTTCTATTGTCTATCCAACATTAAAACATAATTCAGACAAGTTCTTTGCCAATGCATCATTTCCTTTTAAAGCCTCAACAGAAGCACATGTAATGTCCCTATTTCTAGCAACAATCTCTTCATGATG